>OX637403.1:29056810-31456810 GCA_951799425.1 Ilex aquifolium
GCATTAACAAATACAACAAGTATGCAATTAATATATACATGTTTACATAGGTACACACACAAATCATATACGATAAACAATATACACAATTATTCAAGTACATTTTATGAATATATAAATCCACAAGATAAGTATATCAACATTTAATTGAGAATAATGTACATATACGTCATTACAGGTATACAAGTACATAAAATCAAACATAATTCAAAATTACATAAATCAAACATGTACCTAAACCTACCAACGAATACGTAAAACTTAACTGCTGCGATCTAATTTGCATACCTACCAAATCAATGCTTAAGATAAACGATCGGTATATTCTAAATTGTTTAGTTCACGAATTTGAAATTCAAAACTGATAGACAGCATCACAAAATCTTTAATAATAAACGCCAAAAAAAAAAAAAACTGATTGTATTTTAGGCTGAAATCATTTGTTGAGGACAAAATGGGTAATGAAAACGCACTAACTTCCCAACCCTTATACGTTCGTACCCACAAAGGGACCGCATGTAATTTTTTTAAAAACACGAAGAATTTTTTTTATATTAAAAATCCGATAATATTAAAATTAGTTTACACAACAAATAAGAGACCTCAGTCTAGTTAACTAATTTTAATCTTACCCTATAACCATAAAACACAATTGTACTATTAACTCTAAGTATTTAATAATTTATTAAATTTCAAGTTATAAATAAATATCTAATAAAAAATTGTGCAAAATTTAATCAAAATCCTTAAATAGATAGAAAGTAAAAAATTTATTGACTTATTAAAGATTTTATTTTCTACTTTATTTTTAGATAAAAATGGTATCTATTAGAGTGAAAAATTAATATTTGTTTGTTTATGATTATCTGAGCTAAAAATAGTTTGTGTTCTTATTTGAAATCATTTTTGAAAAAATAGGACTTATTGGTACAACTAAAAATTTATAGAACTTCATGGATATTTAGAGTTTAAAGAAGGAATTATTTGTTTATTTCTTTACATTTTTATTACAAAAAATGTTTCGTATTTCTGACTTCTAAAAGAATAAGTGAGAAGAATTGATTGAATGATTTAAAATGGGCTATATTTGTTGGAAAAATAATAACAAACATGAATTTTCTAGGAGTTATTTTTATGCATTTAGTTTTTTGTATTAGTGAGTCATCAATTTGGTATTAGTAGGGGACAAAATAATTGTAATATTTTAATTCTCCAAGTAATTGAGGAGTTATTATTTTTATTATTGCATTATGTAGTGGGGTTATTTTGTATGTCATGTGTTACATATGAGAATCTATATATATCTTATGTAATACATCTATTTGGACATGAGTTAACAGAAAGAGTTTTTTCTATCTTCAATAGTCTCTTCCATTATATTTTTTGTGAGTGTGTGATAGTCCTCTATATTTCAACAAAGTAGTATTAGAGGTAGACTTGAGTATCGAAAAAGAGAGAGAGATGGCGAATGGAATGTTTCCATTTCAAATGTCTCGATTCACCAAAGATAACTATGAGAATTTGAGTATCCACATGAAGACAATTCTTGGATCTCAAAACTTATGAGAGATTGTAACAATTGGTTACACAGTACCGCAAGATGAAACTTCCTTAAGTTAAGTGCAAAAGGAAGTCTTGCAAGCTACAAAGAAGAAGGATCAAAAGGTTATTTTACTCATTCATCAATGTTTGGATGATGCTATGTTACAGAAGCTTGCTAGTGTAACCACAACCAAGCAAACATGGGATATTCTTAAAACCGCTCATAGTGGAGTGGAAAAAGTCAAGAAAGTTCGCCTCCAAACTCTACGAGGTGAATATGAGGCTCTACGTATGAAGGAATCCAAATTAGTTTTAGATTATTTCACAAGAATCTTGGTAATTGTGAATAATTTGAGAACTTATAGTGATGATCACTATGATGATATCCGGGTGATAGAAAAAATCCTCTATTCATTGGACCTCAAGTTTGACTATATTGTCGTAACCATTGAAGAGTCTAAAGATTTAGATATAATGACGATTGACGAACTCATGAAATCGTTGTTAGTCCATGAAGAACGGCTAGGCAAGAAGAAGCAATAGTCGTTAGAGCAAGTACTACAAACCAAGTTTTCTTTCAAAGAAAAAGAAAGAAGGCAAGATGGAAGTCAAAGAGGTAGAGAACATGGACGTGGACGTGGACGTGGAGGTCGTGGTGGACGTGGTCGAGGTAGAGGAGAAAACTTTGGCCAAAATACGTCCAACAAAGAAGAAAGAGGTCAAGAATCACATCGTGGAAGAGCACGTGGAAGAGGCAATAATTCAAAGTCATATGGAGGGAGGTATGAAAAATCTCATATTCAATGTTATAATTGTCATCGATATGACCATTTTGCTTCCGAGTGTAGAAATGATTTTTTGGAAGAAAGAACACACTTTGTTGAAGACAAAATTGAAGAGGTAGAACCGACCTTGTTGTTGGCATACAAAGAAGAGCAAAAGGGAGACAAGAACGTGTGGTACCTTGACTCCAGTGCTAGTAATCATATGTGTGGAAATAAAGAGATGTTTGTGGAGCTTGATGAATCGGTGAGTGGAAAAGTCACTTTTGGAGATTCTTCTCCAATTCCGGTAATGGGAAGAGGTAATATATTGATTTGTTTGAAGGATGGAAGACACCAAGTTATTTCTAATATTTTTTATGTGTCAAACATGAAAAATAATATTTTGAACTTGGGACAACTCTTAGAGAAAAATCATAATATTTCAATAAGAGATGAAAATGGGAATTTGGTTGCTAAAGTGCTGATGACAAGAAATAGAATATTTTTGTTAAATATTCAAAGTGATGTGGCAAAATATTTGAAAGCATGTGTTAAAGATTCTTCTTGGTTATGACACTTGAGATTTGGGTACTTGAATTTTGGAGGACTAACCTTGTTGTCTAGAAAGAAGATGGCGAAAGGATTACCTTCTATCAACCACTCGGATCAACTTTGTGAGGGATGTCTAATTGGAAAGCAAGCTAGAAAGAGCTTTCTCAAAGAATTCATTTTAAGAGCAGTCAAACCACTTCAACTTGTTCACTTGGATGTTTGCGACCCTATAGACCCACCATCATTTGGTAAGAACCGGTATGTTCTTCTCTTTATTGATGATTTTAGCCGAAAAATGTGAGTTTATTTTCTAAAACAAAAATCAGAGGTGTTTGGTGTTTTTAAAAGGTTTAAGGCTTTGATTTAAAAACAAAGTGGATATGACGTTAAGACAATTAGATCTAATAGAGGAGGTGAATTCACATCAAATGAATTCAAATTTTTTTGTGAAGAAAATGGAATTCACCATCCTCTAACGGTTCCTAGATCACCACAACAAAATGGTATTGCAGAAAAGAAGAACCATACCATTCTTGACATGGCTCGGAGTATGTTGAAGAGTAAAAAAATGCCCAAGGAGTTTTGGGTAGAAGCTATTGATTGTGCCATCTACTTGTTAAATCGGTGTCCCACTAAAAGTGTTCAAGACAAAACACCACAAGAAGCATGGGGAGGAATCAAGCCAAATGTTTCTCATTTGCGGGTCTTTGGAAGTGTATGTTATGCACATGTGCCGGATGAGAAATAGACCAAACTAGATGACAGGAGTAAAAAGTTTGTCTTCATTGACTATGATTTAAGAAGCAAAGGTTACAAGTTTTACAACCCAAGCAATGGCAAGATAATCACTAGCAAAGATGCAGAATTTGATGAAGAAGATGAATGAGATTGAAACACTCCACAAGAAGACTATAATTTTTTTTCCATTCTTTGAAGAAGAGGAGGAGCCCAATGAGATCATAAAGCTGCCCATTTATTCTCCTCCACCATCACCCACCAATGTGCAAGCATCTCCATCATCATCTGAAGCAAGTTCAAGTGAAAGGCCACCTCGCATGAGGAGTCTTCTAGATATCTATGAAGGAACTGAAGAGGTAACTCAAAGATTTAGTGATCTAACACTTTTTTGCCTATTTGCCGATTGTGATCTCATAGGCTATGAGAAAGCGGCACAAGACAAGAATTGGAGAAGTGCCATGAATGAAGAAATTAAAGCTATTGAAATAAATGGAACATGTGAACTTGCCACACTCCCTAGAGGACAAAGGCCATTGGAGTGAAGTGGGTGTACAAGACAAAGAAAAATGCCAAAGGTGAAGTGAAGGAGTACAAAGCAAGATTGGCTGCAAAAGACTATAGTCAATGACCGGGTATTGACTATGATGAGGTATTTGCTCCCGTTTCTCGTTTGAAAATAATTAGATTGATTATTTCTTTAACCGCTCTAAATGATTGAAAAATTCATCAAATGGATGTAAAGTCCATTTTTTTGAATGGCTTTTTTGATGAAGAGGTGTATGTTGAACAACCCTTGGGTTATGTTGTGAAAGGGTAAGGAGAGAAAATCTTGAAATTAAAAAAGGCTTTGTATAGCTTGAAGCAAGCACCGAGGGCTTGGAATAGTAAACTTGACAAGTATGTTCAAGCAAATAATTTCACCAAGTGTCCCCATGAACATATTTTTTATGCAAAGGTGAATGATAATTGTGATATAATCTATGCTTGTTTGTATGTGGATGACTTCATCTTCACATAAAATTGACCAAAAATGTTTGAAGATTTCAAGAGAGTAATGGCTAAAGAATTTGAGATGACCGACATTGAACTTATGTCATACTACCTTAGCATTGAAGTGAAGCAAATGAAGGAAGGTATTTTCATCTCTCAAGAAGGTTATGCTAAAGCAATTTTGGCAAAATTCAAGATGCAAGATTGTAAGTCGGTATGCACACTCGTTGAATGTGGTGTAAAATTGTCAAAATATGAAGATGGAAATTATGTGGATTTCACCCACTTCAAGAGCCTAACCGGAAGCTTGAGGTACTTAACATGCACAAGGCCGGATATTCTTTTTGGTATTGGTCTTGTAAGTCGCTATATAGAAGCTCCTACCATGACCCATTTGAAGGCGACAAAAGAATTCTTATATACATCAAAGGTACACTTGATTATGGATTGCTATATTTTTGTTCTAACAATTCCAAGCTTGCGGGTTATTGTGATAGTGATTGGGCCGGAGATATGGATAATAGAAAAAATATTATCGGGTATGTTTTCTTCATGGGAGATATCGCATTTGCTTGGAGTTCAAATAAGCAATCCATTGTGACTCTTTCAACTTGTAAAGTCGAGTATGTGGCGGCTACAACATGTGTTTGTCAAGCCATTTGGCTTAGAAATTTGTTGAAGGAACTTCATTTGCCTCAAGAAGAATCGACGGAGATCTTCATTGACAACAAATCGGTACTAACGTTGACAAAGAATCCGGCGTTTCATGATCGTAGTAAGCATATTGATACAAGGTTCCATTTCATTAGAGAATATGTGACTAAGAAAAAGGTGGAGCTCAAGTTTGTGAAGTCTCAAGATCAAATTGCCGATATTTTCACTAAGCCCCTCAAAGATGATGTTTTTTGCAAATTGAGAAATTTGCTTGGAGTTGAGAAGAAAATTCATGTTTAAGGGGGGTGTTGGAAAAATAATAATAAACATGACTTTTCATGTTCTAAGAGTTATTTTTATGCATTTATTTTTTTTGTATTAGTGGGTTTTCAATTTGGTATTAGTGGAGGACAAAGTAATTATGGTATTTTAATTCTCCAAATAATTGAGGAGTGATGTCTTTATTATTTTTATTATTGCATTATATAGTGGAGTTATTTTGTATGTCATGTGTTATATATGAGAATCTATATATATATATATAATGTAATATATCCATTTGGACATGAGTGAATAAAAAGAGTTCTTCCTATCTTCAATAGTCTCTTCCATTATATTTTTTGTGAGTGTGTAATAGTCCTTTAGATTCCAACAATTTTTAACTCTTGATTTATTAGATATCCATGACTTGCGAATGATTACATTTATCCAAGATTTATTTTATAGGAATTGAGTCTAATATAATCCTGCATCAGAGAGTTTCATCGCCATTAAAAAAACAAAGGAAAGGAAAAAACAGAAGAAAGGAACAGAAACTTAAATAATGAAGTGTCTTCAAGACTCAACAAGCTGAAGAGAACGAAGTAGGAGCGAAAGGAGGAAGAGGAACTTCAACATATCCTTCAAGCATTTGTACCACAGTCTTCATTGTAGGCCTTTTCGAAGGATCTTGTTGAATACACCAAATTGCAGTAATCAACCATCTTCGCAACACGGAAATATCACACAAACCCAAATCCTCATTCTCCAACAAACAATCTAATCTTCCTTCCATATAACAAGTACAAACCCAATCTGTTAGTATTGCTCTTTCTTCTTCCCCAAACTCCATTTCCACACCTCTCCTACCACATATAATCTCTAATAACACAACCCCAAAACTGTAAACATCCACTTTAACAGTCACAGGCACATTCTTGAACCATTCAGGAGCAACATACCCTCTTGTTCCTCTTATTGCAGTACAAGTTCTACTTTGATCCATCATCAATGTCTTGGACAATCCAAAATCAGAAATCCGGGGTGTGAAATTTTCATCTAAAAGAATGTTTTGGGGCTTTATATCACAGTGGATTATTGTGGATTTGCACTCTTCAGGTAAGTACACTAGGCCTCTTGCAATCCCGATCGCCACGGGTGACCTTTGAGTCCAATTAAGCCTTGGAGAGCCAAATAGAAAGGTTGCTAAACTGCCATTGCTCATGAACTCGTATACTAGAAGCTGATGAGGCCCCTCATGACAGTACCCAAGAAGCTGAACAAGGTTCTTGTGATGGGTCTTCTCAATTGCATCAACCTCAGATTTGAATTCTCTTTCGCCTTCTGATGACAACTTGTTTAGCTTCTTGACAGCAACTAAATTTCTTGAACCAGATTTCAAAACGCCTTTATAAACACTGCCAGAAGAACCTCTTCCTTGCTCATCCTTGAACCCATCTGTTGCTTCTTTGAGTTCTTTGAAACTAAATAAACGTAGATTCGGCTCAATTACTGCTGGATCTTTTGCAGGCCTTTTCTTCTTGCGCCTCAATAAAACGATTCGAGCAATCAAAACTAGCAAAAGAACATTGAAGAACATGGAACTTCCCAGTGATCCTAAGAGAATTTGCTTCTCTGTCTTGGTGTTACCAGAACGATTTGACGGAATATTGGGCAGGCCTGGGACGCTAGAAACATCTCTCCTTACTTTGATGAGAGCCAGTGCACCCTGGACTCGCCCGTTAGAAAGTGGCAGTTTCTTCTTCCAACATATTAAGCCACTAAATATATGGCAGCAACACACAAACAATCACGCAAGCAAGACTGTTCACAATCAGTCTGATTATAAGGTCCCAAGCGATCATAATCTCCAAATGGCCAATTCACGTCCTGAATCTCCTCAAAATAATACAGTTTTTCAGGGTCTACTGATTGATCATCCACTCCACACCCTTGAGCAAAATTGGGTTTACAGCCACCAAATTGGTTATTCGGATCGATCGGTGAATACCCAGGTGGGCAGTGACAACTTGGAGTCCCACTGGTTTGATTGCAATAGCTATTGAACCCACAGACTCCACTGCCCTGTTGAGTGTGTGTCAGCTGCATGCAAATGTTTTCGGGAATATATCGAACCACAGACCATCTTCGATCACCAGCAGAACCATTGGGATAAGCATATTGCCTGAAAACCCCATCAAAATCCAAAGTTGCTCGATAATAGTAATTCACCCTTGGTGGAGCTACAGTCTGCCATGAAAGTTGAACTCTCCCGGCCTCCATTTCCTTTCTCTATATAAATCTCGCCCGATTCGCCAAAAACCAGCTGAAATCCAGATTCAGAAGAGTTGGTGCTAGATGTGTTGATGCTATAATAGTTCTCATCATAAGGGTATTCAGTAGGCCAAGCCACGGGATAAAGTTTAATCTCACCATTTGAGAAATATTGGAGCTCAAACCTGCCCTTTGAGTAGTTGGCTTCATTTAGCCTTGAATAGAGTTTGCCTCCCAATCCCAATACTTGGGTTGGCAAAATGGTGTCTGTGGGATTTTCGAAGCTTTCCCAAACCTTGACAGAATCATTGCTTGAAAGCACAAAGTTGCCACTGTCAAGCATGGCAGCATCAGAGACGGTGCCATCAGGTTCTTCTGCTGTCCATATTGTTCGGCCTTGAGGATCGTTTAGAACCAACCCAGTCATCTTAAGCTCGAGTCTCGACCCTCTTGGAATCGGATTAGTCAAATTTGCATGCCAAACAATTGTTTTATCAGGTATTTTTGCATACCAGATTGCAAGAAGAAAGGTGTTTGTGTTATTAAGTTGGTGGAAACCAAAAGCAAAGTCCCCAGAAGGGGAATTCCATGAAGAGTTATCGTTAATGGCGGAGAGTGATGAGGTCAAAGCTATGTTAGCCATGGCCAAAGTGGGAGAGAAAAGCGCAAGAGAGAAGAACAAAAGATAGTTTATAGCAGAAGCCATTGGAGGATGATGAGCCTGCATGTTGAAGGCAAGCAAGAGGAATATAAAGGTAGACGGTTGTTTAATCAATTCAGTGTTAATTGGGTGCTTCAATCATTTGGCTACCCATATATGTTTGATTAACCTAATGATGAAGACTTTGAAAAATTCAAAGATATAGAAGACCTAGGGCCTGTTTGGTTTGCGTTTCAAAAACAGGTATCCGAAAACAGTTTTTGAGAAGAGTTTTAAGAAATGATTTTTGAAAATTTTTATATTGCAAAACCTGTTTGGTTATATATTTTTGAAAATAGTTTTAGAGAACAAAAAATTAAAAACTTGTTTGGACAATTATCACAAACTCCCCCCCCCCCCAATCTCTCCATCTTTCTCTTTCTCCGTCTCTCCATCTTTCTCTTTCTCTCCATTTCCTCCACACAACACACACCCACACAACACACAGAGCCACCACCGAACCACCACCAAAGCCACAACCACCACCCAATCAATCCCCTTCTCCGATTGACCGCCACCACCCAACAGCCACAACCACCACCCACCATCAACCCAAACCGAGAACCACCCAAACCCACCACCAAGACCAGCACCGAAACCCACACAACACACAGAGCCACCACCGAACCACCACCAAAGCCACAACCACCACCCAATCAATCCCCTTCTCCGATTGACCGCCACCACCCAACAGCCACAACCACCACCCACCATCAACCCAAACCGAGAACCACCCAAACCCACCACCAAGACCAGCACCAAACAGCCACAACCACCACCGAACCCAGAGCCACCCAAAAACCCACAACCATCACCGAATCACCACCCAAAACCCACAAGTGAACCACCACCGAAACCCACCGAACCACCACCGAAACCCACAACCACCGAAGTATTCCAATTCTTCAATTGGAGCCTCGACTTCGACTGTGACAGAGAGAAACAGGGAAACAGGGAGAGAGGAAGTGAGCCTCGACTTCGACTGTGAGCCTTCGACGATGAAGAGAGGGAGAGTGGTGAAGAAGAATGAAGAGAGAGAGAGTGGTGGAGAAGAAGATGAGGCGGTCAGTGAGGCGGTCTCTCTTTTTGTCTCCAATGAAATTCGATGGGGAGACCTCATTAGTGTACAGTAAAAATGTCTCCGTGTTTCCAAAATTATCAAAGAAAACTATGAAAACTAACCCAACTTGTTTTCTGATTTTGTGTTCCAATTCTCTTTTTTTCCGAAAAATTTGAGAAGAAAAATGCTAAACAAGCAGGTTTCAAAAAAAAAACTGTTTTCGAGAACAAAAAACTGTTTTTGAAACACTAACCAAGCACGCCCCTACTGTTTGAAAATTTTGTTTGTTTTTTTCCCTATATTTTAAACTTTTACACGGCGTTGAGATTGAAACTCATACCTAACGGTCCAACGACAAGCGGACTCTTCTTGGTCTTTAATTCGTGAAATCTCAATCTGGTCACTAAAGGGAACATGGTTAATTCTTTGGAGGACTTAGTCACCGGTCGTTTTTAATTAGTTATTACCATTTCCTATTTGTTGATATAAATAGGGTAAATTACATTCAACTCTTCTGAGGTTTAGTCAAATAACAATTAGACCACCTCTTATTTAAAAATAATATTTCACTATTTTCTGCTTTGGTTGTTTGTAACATATTCCCCTTGCTGATAGTCTAAGGATTCATTAATAATTTGATGATGTAAGTCATTTATAATTTCAAAATATTAATTCTAACCCTATAAATCTCATAGACATTTAAAGATGTTAACACACAAATCCTACATATGTTATATACAAATTATACTTGTTTCCAAACAAGCCAATTATTTATTACTCTCTTTCAACAGGCTCCACCGCTCTCTCTCTCCCTCATCAATTAATAGATGGGATGAAGACCCCACCATTTATCGTGGTGGTGATGTCATAGGTTTTAGACATTTGGTGGTAGTTGTGAAGTATGAGAAATTACTTTGTTTACCTCTCTATTCATCTAGGCTGAATTGTAATTGACTTTTGACTGATTTTTTTTTGTGGAAATTTGGTTGTTAGATAGGTTACTTAAATTGTGAAAAATCTCTCTGAAGTAGGTGTAGATGAGATGTCGAATTGTGTTGCGCGCCTATGGTGGTGGTGGTGGTTTTGATGAGGTCAATTGGCCAACAAAGTGAAAATTGGGAAGATGACTTTTAGTAGAGAAGAGACATCGTTAGGCTATTATAGTCATTTATCCAATTATGTCATTCAAATGACACGACGGACGTTACTAAGGGGGAGGGTGGTGTTATTTTTCAAATAAGAGATCTTGTTGTTATTTGACCAAACATTTGGAGAGGTGGATGTAATTTACCCGTATAAATAATATGTCAAAAAAGGATAAATTACACTGTTAGTCCCTAAGGTTTACCCTAATTGCCGTTAAAAAAAGTAAAAGCAAAAAGCACATGAGTGGCACGTGATAGAGTTAGAAGGGCAATGGAGTCATTTAACATCCCTCGCCGGCCATTTAACGTCTTCTTCCTCCCTTTGTCTTGCACTAGCTAAATGACTCCATTGGTGGTGACGTTGAAATTTTAAACATGGTTTGGTTGACTCATTTGCTTAGGTAGAAAGTTCTTATACCAATCAAAACGTTAGAAAGTTCTTCCACAGAGAGAAATTGGTCATGCTAGCACTCATTTTTGTCAATCTGAACACATAAAATGTTTTAAAAAAGGTGGCCTATCCCTATCTTATGGCATGCCTTTTGATTTTTTCTTGTGCGGATGAACAAAGCTGATGAACTAAAGGACCAGCTTTGGTGTTGGCCACTGTTCTCCTTGGTTTTTGCATCAGAACTTACACACAAGTTTCTTGAGTGGGAGTTGGAGTGTTAATATAGACGAGATACTCTGGATCGGTTCGGATAAAATTTGATTTGAATTTGACTTGTATTTTAAACGAGTTATATTTTAGGAAAACGAGTTTAAAAGACTCGACTCGTTTATATGTAAAATAGTTGAGTTACTTTTGATGGGTCAAGCCCAAATGACCTAATTTATGTGAAAAGGCCCAAAACCATACTGAAGCCCAGTTGCAATTAAAGGCTCAAACTTATGAAGACTCAAGCCCAATTAAGTGCACCATGGAGCTGCCTCGGCTTAGTTACAAAGATCCAGAGAGCACCCTTACCTTCTCTACCACCTTGGAAGCAGTCAAATTGGACCGAGTCTTGTGGGGAGCTCCTCAACGGCCACACCCGTTGAGGAGAATCTGCAAGTTCCACCAGGATAGCCAGATATTTGCCACTTAATAGCTCTACTCTGTTGGAGAATGATTATAAAATGTAAGCCCCACCAACACTTGGGGGGCATCACCTTCTACAGAGCATAAAACTCCTCTTCCTCTCCAATCTGTAATACTCCGTTCACCGGAATCAATAAAATACCGGCAACTTTCTGCCATTCCAAAGTGGACGTAGATCGAATTGACCGAACCACTATAAATCCCGTCTCCCTCTACTTTAATTATTGCTTAATTTCTAAATTACTTGACTAGTGGTGTGCAAAGTCGATTTTGTGCATCATCAATTTGGCGCCGTCTGTGGGAAATCGACAAAATTCTCATTTTTAAACATTCCATTTACTGAACCAATGACAATCACTACCAGGTCCATGAACCAACATGAAGACAATCCTACACGAGAGGAGGAGGTTGCTCCTCCAGTTACCAACCCTGTCCCGAACGCTCCAGCACCAAATTCTCAGCAGATGTTGGAGACCATGCAACAGCTGATGGCCCAAAACCAGCAGATACTGCAACTCATGCTCGCGGGATAAGGAGGATCACAACTTGGTGGAGCACAACTTGGTGGAGCACAGCTCAGAGGACCTCGAGGAGCTCCACATCCTGAGGGCCAACGAGCTCCGCACCCTGCTGCTCCACACCTTGCTGCTCCGCACCCTGCTGCTCCACACCTAGGCACTCCACACCCTGCCGCTCCACACCTAGGCGACCCTGCAGGGCTGGGCGCCCCCTTTGGAATCCCCCTAGGCGCCCCACACAGGGAAGCCCATCACGAGGGATTTCCACCTCCTCCTCCTGCTTCTCACGGTGGAAACCCTCATCTCCAAGAGAATGAAGGCGAGAATCAAAGCATGGAACATGGGAGTCACTCCCATGTTCATTCCAGAGGAGCCCCCAATCATTGGGATGAGAAAATCAAAGAAGTACAAAATCAGCTAGGTGACGTCTTCAATGCCATGAAGGCGCAAGGACCTGAGACTGTGGACTATCTTGTGAGGCAAACTGACACGCCTTTCAAGCCAGACGTGGCGAACTACCCCCTCCCTCAAAA
This sequence comes from Ilex aquifolium, assembly GCA_951799425.1. NCBI lineage: Eukaryota > Viridiplantae > Streptophyta > Magnoliopsida > Aquifoliales > Aquifoliaceae > Ilex > Ilex aquifolium. Next base: position 29,069,620 of record OX637403.1, read on the forward strand.
GTTTAAAATGCCATCGGTGGAGACCTTTGACGGGAAGAAAGATCCACTGGACCACCTGGAGACTTACAAGACCCTAATGCAGCTGCACAGTGTCCCCGACGAAATCATGTGTAGAGCGTTCCCAACCACCTTGAAGGGATCTGCTAGACAATGGTTCGCCAAGCTCTCCCCAGCCTCCATTGGCTCATTTGCTGAGTTGAGCAGGTCCTTCGTGTCGCACTTTATTGGAGGACGCCGGCACCAGAAGCTTGCCACCCACCTGCTCAGCATAAAGCAGGACCGAGATGAGAGCTTAAGGAGGTACCTCACTCGTTTTAACGAGGAGGTCCTTCAGGTTGAGGAGCCCGATGAAAAAGTTAGCATGACCGCCTTCTTGGGAGGCCTCCGGTCATCAAACTTCCTCTTCTCAGTGATGAAGCGACCACCAAAGAGCATGCCAGAACTATTGGCAAAAGCTCAAAAATATATAAATGCTGAAGAAATCAACAGGTCCAGGCGAGGTGAATCATCTCATGGATCGCCAAAAACTTGACCTGTCTCTGTACTGTTCTCAAACAGGCAATATATCTCCAGCTGAGCAGGCTCTCTCACGAAGACGCCAAAAAAGCTTGGCCTACCTCTGCACTGCTCTTAAGCAGACAACTAACATCTGCACTGCTCTTAAGCAGACAGCCTATTTCTGCACTGCTCCTAAGCAGGCAGCCTATCTCCAGCTTAGCGGCTCTCTCGCGGGTCGCCAAAAAAGCTGGGCATATCTCTGTTCTGCTCTTAAGCAGGCAGCCTACCTCTGTACTGCTCTCAAGCAGGCAGCTTACCCACCCCTGCACTGTTCTCAAACAGGCAGCCTATATATCCAGCTTAGCGGCTCTCTCGCGAGTCGCCAAAAGCTTGGTCTCTGTACTGTTCTTAAACAGGCAGCCTATACCTCAAGTTTAAGGACTCTCTCATGGGTCCCTAAAAGCTCGGTCTCAAAAGGTGTATCTCTCTCACGAGCAATCCTCAGGCTCTGTCTTTGCTCTCACGCAAGTAGCCTGCCTCTCTTTCCAGGTAAACATGTTAGATATTTTAATGTTTGGAATAACATTATGTTTGTCATCTCTAGGCAGGATCTTGAAACTTAGGTCGTCTGCAACCAAAGGGACTATATTAGATCAGCGTACCCAGCTGTCTGGCTGCCCAAACCAGCTGCCTAGCCGACCTGGTCGCCCAGACCATCCCAGGCGCCCAGGCCATCACACCAGGCGCCCAGGCACTCTCCGGCGTCCCAGGTCTCCTCCTCAGGCGCCCAGACCTCCTCCTCAGGCGCCCAGACCTCCTCCTCAGGTGCCCAGACCATCCCTGGCGTCCAGGTCATCACACCAGGCGCCCAGGCCTGGCGCCCAGACACTCTCAAGCGCCCAGGTCTGCTCCTCAGGCGCCCAGCCCTCCTCCTCGGGCGCCCAGCCTTTCAAATGCTCTCAGGCACCCAACTTCGCGCCCAAGGCAGCCCAGGCTCGCCCAAGGCCTCGCGTCAGCTGAGCTCGCTCAAATCACTTCCACCATGAGCAAAGTGCTCGCCCAAGTCACCTCCATCATCTAGTGCCCTTCAAGAATCCAAAAAAGGGAGTGAAAGAAGTTGTTTATATAGCTAATGGAGTTCCACAGGTGAGAGGAGCCTATTGAAAGGGAGAAAATTGTCAATCAAAAGGAGTTTCAAAAAGTTCACTCGGTGGAGTCGGATCATCACCACCAAAAGTGTTCGATGTACTCTGCCTTTTGACTACAGAACTAAACTCACCCAAGAAAGCCTCAGGCTCACCCAAGGCAGCCCCAGACTCACCCAAGGAAGCCCCAGGCAGCGTGCCCAGGCAGTCCGCGCGCCCAGGCAGTGCTCCCAGGCAGTCCGCGCGCCCAGGCAGTCCGCGCAGCAGGCCGCTCGTCCAAGGTGCTCGAAACGGGGCTTATAATATATCAAATCGAAACTCTCGGCGAGCCCTACAAAACTCACTGCCTAAAACAGTGTATGATGCTGTAAAAAGTCCAAAAAAGGCTCAGAAATAGCTGTTTTGGTCTCCCGAAGTTTTTTTCGGAAAAAAAAAAAAAAATTTCTGCTCTCCCAGAATAGTGCTGCTCGCCCAGATCAGCACCCTCAGCGTCTCAGCAGGCTGCACGCGCAAGGGGCTGCTGCGCCTCCACTACACTCTTAAGGGGCTGCTCCGCCTCCGCTGCACGCCCAAGGGGCTGCTCCGCCGCCGCTGCACGCCCAAGGGGCTGCTCCGCCTCCGCTGCACGCCCAAGGGGCTGCTCCGCCTCTGCTCCACCTCTGCTGCACGCCCAAGGGGCTGCTCCGCATTCCCTGCACGCCCACTTGGGTTGGAGATCTTGCCAAAACTGCCCAAAAGCAAAAATGCATCGTGTAAGGGAAGAGTCATCTAGCAAAGGAAGTCTCCACCGCCTAAAACTCAAGATGTAAACTAATGCCCTCTTTTCCAAGTTTCCTTGGACACAAGGGCATTGGGGGGCAAATGATGGGTCAAGCCCAAATGGCCTAATTTATGTGAAAAGGCCCAAAACCATACTGAAGCCCAGTTGCAATTAAAGGCTCAAACTTATGAAGACTCAAGCCCAATTAAGTGCACCATGGAGCTGCCTCGGCTTAGCTACAAAGATCCAGAGAGCACCCTTACCTTCTCTACCACCTTGGAAGCAGTCAACTTGGACCGAGTCTTGTGGGGAGCTCCTCAACGGCCACACCCGTTGAGGAGAATCTACAAGTTCCACCAGGATAGCCAGATATTTGCCACTTAATAGCTCCACTCTGTTGGAGAATGACTATAAAATGTAAGCCCCACCAACACTTGGGGGGCATCACCTTCTACAGAGCATAAAACTCCTCTTCCTCTCCAATCTGTAATACTCCGTTCACCGGAATCAATAAAATACCGACAACTCTCTGTCATTCCAAAGTGGACGTAGGTCGAATTGACCGAACCACTATAAATCCCGTCTCCCTCTACTTTAATTATTGCTTAATTTCTAAATTACTTGACTAGTGGTGTGCAAAGTCGATTTTGTGCATCATCAACTTTTGTTCGGCTTGAGTTCAAAACAATCCGAGCTTCAACAATTTTTGTAGGCTCGTTAAAAAAAACGAGCTCGACAGGCTCGAGCTAAAATTCACAAAAATCCGCTCGATTAACACCCCTAAGTGAGAGACATACCAAGAGTTTGAGTTGAGAGGAGTTATATTTATCCGACAAATTTCAAATAATATTATTGATTTACGACACTTATGAACTTATTTATTAAATTACGGTAATTTTTAACAGCGGTATTGTCTATAGTCATATGATTGCGACATAATTTGGAGACTTAACAATTATAGTCATTTGTCAGTGGGCCACCACATTAAATATAATTCACTATCAATTCAATGGTCACATCACATTAAGTTTCAAAATTATGTCCTAACAAAATTACTGAATTAAGTTTGTTAATTGATCGATATTTAACAAATTTAATTCAGTTTGATCAATTAATAAGGTGATTGTTTCATCCAATATAATAGATTGAAAATTGAATTTGGGTTATATTGGATAATTATTTTCACGAATTAAATTATTAATTATGAAAATAAAATCTATTAAATGTTGAGGTCAAATTTTTAAGTTGTTCTCTTTTTTCTTGCAATTCTCACCAGTATAACCATTTACTTTAGTTAATGTTATTATTTTATTAGTCATTTCATGTTATTATTTTATTCCTTTTATTATTTATATAATCCTTGTTTTTAATAAGTGATAGTTTTGCCAAAATGTAAATGAAATAACAGAATGAAATGATTAGTTATGTCATTGCGTGTGATTGTGGAAGAGATGAAATGGGGTGTACCATGTAGCTGATGTGAGTGAAGAGAAATTGCATTCATCAATTACGTTCTTTAGTTTAGGGACCAGACTACGGTATCGAAATAAAATATTTCGGTACCATATAGAAAAATTGTCAATAGAGGACAATTACAACATTAATGGTGGAGATTGTTTTTTCGGTACCATACCGAAAACCGTTTGGAATATACCGTAGTCTATTCTTTAAAATAGGGTTGTTGATTATTTTTTTTATTGATAAAATCGAACTTATTGATCTCTTTTGGTACCATAGTCATTCTTTTTAAATAGTTACCATTTTATCCTTTCATAATATAAAAATTATTAGATAACGTCGTATAAAAATTTTACAGTCAAGTATAATGGAGTTAGTCGAGTACATTTCCAATAACAGTGTTCCACACATGCCTGAAAAAAAAAATCATAGATCCTTCTATTTTGGCAAAGATATGGAGGTTTCAACTGCTAGAAACAAAGATCATTCTAACAAAGTCCAAAACACATTCTCTAAACAAAATGATACAACCCCAACGTGGAGTAATGCATTATTAGTTATTACTTATTTATGTAATATTTAAAATAAGAAATAATACGTTATGATCTAAAATGGGTAACTGTAATAAAAGAATTTCCAATGTTTTTTGAATTCAAAATGAAATATTAATGTTATCATATTCACCAAGCTAAGAGTTATACCAAAACATAAACAAAAAGAAGTAACAAAGAAGACACTAACTGCCTTAAACGTCACCATTTTAACGGGAAAAACGATAGAAAACCCAAATATATCAATTTTAAGAATTACCTCCCAAAGATTTGATTGTGTTGACATACTTCACAAGGAGTTTGTTTTTGAGTCAACTTGCGATATGACTTCCTCCATAATTCTCATCAATTTGTCATTTGGTCTTGTAAGATTTTTTTGTGGATTCTAACTTAAAAGTTATAGGATTTTATATTATAATTCTCCATAAGATTTTTTATTATAATTCTCCATAATAATTATTTTTATTATTTTTTTTGGTACTATAACAGTGATAAAAGTACCCACAAATGTAGTGAAAATATCTACAAATATAGTAAAAATAATCACAAATATGATAAATAGAGGTATGATACAAAAAAAAAAAAAATGGGTACCATAGTCAAATTCTTCATGGATTCATTGTCAACTATTTAAACTGGTAATTGACACTTTTAAGAATATTTTCATGGAGTTTAAGGATTTGAGTATCAGCCTCAAACATTTATTTTAACATGCCATGGTAAGTTGTATTGGTTTGTATTTTAAAAAGCAGTATCTGAAAATTATTTTTAGGAAAAGTTTTAGAAAAATATATTTTGGTGTTTTTTGTGTCGCATAACTTGTTTGTTTTATATGATTCTAAAGACAATTCTATGATATTGAAAACAGTAAAACTTGTTTGAACTGTAACCCGTAAAACAATAAAAAAAAATGTGGTGGTAGTGGTGGTGATGTAAGTGTGGAGGTGGTGGTGGTGGTGGTGTTTTCTAAATTCTGGAAAGGTTATTTCAAAAAAACACACAAAATAGTTATGTCTAACATTAAGCTCAACTCATAAATATTTAATATATAATATGCTAAATATATTATTTATTATATATGTATGTTAATTAACGAGCCTAACCCACCAAATAAATCGTTGTTCGGATTCGATTCGTTTATTAAACGAATTTTACAATTGAGCTTAAGTTCAGTTCATTTGTCGTTCGTATCCGATTCTACGTCTTAGCTCTCACATAATGAACGGTACCCACGCACATCTCTTAGTTGAGGTGCCCATGGGCTTGGTGGCTAATCCAACTCAAACGGGCTCATTCCAGAATATAGGGTCTGGGCTAATCATTCGGCCCATGAACTTGGGTTGTCCAAAGAAGAATTGGGTCCACAATTGGACTATAGCCATAACAAGATAGAGACAATACACATTTAACCAAGGGAAAATCCTAATAAATCTTAATTTTTTTCTCACTAAAAAACATTTAGTACTATCATATTTCTATCATAGTAATACAATCTCCATAAATTTCAATTTTACCCCTATAACCATAAAAAAGTGTACTATTAACTCTTTAGTATTTAATAATTTATTAAATTTCAAGATATAAATAAATATCTAATAAAAAATTGTGCAAAATTTAATCAAATCCCTAACTTGATATCAATTTTTACTGGTGAAAAATCACTAAGTGAACTAAATTATTGAATTTGTTATGAATACAATGGAAAGTAAAAATTTTATAAACTTATCAAAATTTTATTTTCTAGTTTATTTTGAGATAAAAAATGGTATCTGTTAGAGTGGAAAGTAATTTTTTTTTTTTGTTTATGATTATCAGTGCTAAAATTGTTTGTGTTCTAATTTGAAATCATTTTTGAACAAATAGGACTTATTGGTACTACTAAAAAAATTTATAGAACTTCATGGATATTTAGAGTGTAAAGTAGGACTTATTTGTTTATTTCTTTTAATTTTTATTACAAAAAATATTTAGTATTCGCTCTGACTTCTAATAAAATAAGTGAGTATAATTGATTGAATGATTTAAACTATACTATATTTTACTATTAGGATGCTTGTAAAAATTATTGATTGGAAAAAAGAATTCACAAAAATTTAACTAAAAATAGTAAATATTAGACAATTTTTTTAATATGGATATAGAAATATAAAATATTTTTTTTCTAGTGAATTGATTACATAAATAAGAGTAGAACTGTAATTGAAGTCCATAAGAAAGGAAAAACTAATAGAAAATCTATTATTGATGTAGTTCTAAACTAGTTCATAATATAATATTAGAAATAGGATTTAATTATATTTACAGAAATTTAATAGGAGTAACCAATTTTTCAGTGAAAAAAATAGAACTTATTTAAAATTCTCATTTTATGGATTTAAAATGTAAACGATCAAAATCCTAATCGAGGTAAGGGAGGGACCCAATAATAAGATCACAAGTTTCAATATCATCTCTTTTTTCTGTTTTTTTGGTCCAAATAGAAAAAAAAATTTGGTGCCCAGGTTAGTTTATGCCTATCTTAACTAATTCTTTTTTTGATCTGGTCAAAAATAAAGCATTCACGTCGGAGCTAGGATATTCATAAGGGATAAATTCCTCATAGCCTAGTTCAAAAAAATTGTCAAGATTCGAACTCAGAACGTCTGAATTTACAACTCGTTTGTATTACAATTTGAGTTACTATAAGATTATATCTTCTCCTTCTACCCACACAACCCACCCACCCTCCCTCCCCAGGAAACGTTTGACCAAACTATGACAACCCAATGGCTGGCTTGATGCATTTAAGTTGATAGTCGGAACATAGGAGAATTAGTTCTTACCGTTGATAATGGTTGAAATGTCAACCCACATTTGAGAAAGTCAAAGTCAAAGTTCAAAGGTCAAAGTTATGGATAAAAGAAAGGTGTGTGATTTATGGAGCGTACAACTGCCTTGACCACTCGTGCGTATACAAGAAAGGAACAAGTCAGAACCCTCCTGACCTGTTGTTGGGTTTTCACTTTCAGATGAATTGTAATGATATCCCGCATAGTTTCTAATAATTACAATAGACATCTCTATAAATTCTTATATCAGTTTTAGGAATTTGTCATCCAACATAATTAGCTGAATGTTTGCCTTCCTCAATTCTATCTTTGTTTGTTCTAAACACATTAAATGCGTCCAAATACACCTTGTTCCTTATTGGAAAAACCATAAATCCGAATTTAATTATATTTTTTATTTGAAAATTCATGGTATATATTCAAATCGTCAGAAACTGTAATACTCCATTTGATAAGAGGGATGAAAATTTGTGCAAGAGTGGTTTGGATCTTGTATTGCTTATTTTTAAGGATTTTGATTCTTTCATCTATTCTGTCAAAGATGGTAACGTTCTAACTTTTCAACACCTCTTTGACCGGTTTAAGCTTTTGGACCAATTGTTTTGCTTAATTCGAACCATCTACGTTGAGCCATTACTTACGACCTTTTTTAGTATGGTGACCTCACCCCTAATCTATGAAGTCTACCACTCCTATATATTAGTTGATTAGACTTTTTATCATCGGAGGAAAGAAAAATAATTTCTCTCCTTTATGTTCAGTACGATGGAGGAAAAATGAAACGAACGAAAAAATATATGTACTTAATTTATTATTATACATTTACATATAAAAATATTTTTTTATTACAAATACATTTTTAAAAATTAAGTGTCTCTCTAATTAGTTATAAAAATAAATATAGATATGTATACCAAAAATAATAGCCAAAAATCATACATAGAAAAAAAATGTAATAGAATATTTAAAAGTGTTTCTTGAGAAATGTGTAGGTTTTGATTTAAAATTATGTCATAATGTTTAGAAGTATATTTAAGAGCAAAACACTTAATTTTTTCAAAAAAATAGTTTGTCTTCAATTTTCCTCCCACTTTTGGAAGGAAAAAAAATGGTGGGTCGGAGGAAAACACTTTCCCTCCAATTTTCTTTTCCCTTTAATTTTTTTTTTACCAAATAATGAAAAGTCTTTCTTTTCATCCCATTTTCTTTTCCCCATTTTTCAATTTTCATCCGCCCAACTTTCCATCAAACTAAAGACATTATAAGAAAAGTCATTGCAATTTATATACGTCATATCAAGTCAATGTGATGTCATTTTGGTACTTGTTTAGGAACAGCACCTCGTGTTTTATATAAAAAGAGTTGTCCCCCACCGACAAGAGAATAGAAAAACTTATCTGACCGTACTCTTTTTCTTTATTTTAACCCCTACCTAAACCCTACATACTCGATATTATTAATGGTAAACATGATTGCAAGGTTGTAAGCTTCAAGATGAGATAATGCATATAAATATAAACACAATTTAAAACCTCATCTATGACTTTTAATATTGTTTTACACCTCATCTATCCATTATAATATTTTCAACTGATAGAAATGAAACTAAATAATAAGCTTTTTTGAGATGATGAAAAGGACATGAGACCTTTACATGTGGTGATTTTACTTTTGTCTTTAATTTAGACTAAATGGCTAACTCATTGTATTACTTTGGGAGAAAGAAAATATATGTCATCATTACATTATGCGTGCATAACCAAAAGTTGAGTAGTTTGTTGGGCATTTCTTTAATTCCATTGGTATGAAAACATGGCCATGTTCATTTTTAAAAGAATAAAATTATGTGCACCAAATTATTTATAACCGTTAGATCAGTAATGAAATTTATTGATCTGACAGCTTCGAATGATTTGATGTACATTTTTGATATGCATAACATTGTTTTTTTTTTTTAAATCAAACTACTCTCAACTTGTGGTATATATATAAAAAACGAATTGTAACATGATCGTCTCATTTTTCTGTTGTTGCTGGATATGACAACTTTTTACTTTTTTATTTTGAAAATTGTCCTACAAACTTTCGGTGGATGTGAAGTCAACGAGTTTAGTTAAATAACGTTTTTTTTTTACTGTAGCATAGGCTTTTGCCACTTCAAACAGACGTTTTGGCCTTTGGACTTGCTTCGGGGATTTCACCCTTTCACATTAACATAAACTCAACAAATTAAGAAAGAATCGACATCGAATGATGCACCAAAATCTACTCATTTTCTATCTCAATTGCACAATAATCACAATGACAATGTTTCATGAAACAACAAATAAGCCCATTAAAGAATAGAACTCCCTCATTCTGCAAATTAATTTCATCCCAAACAGAACTTAATCTACTTTTTTTTTATAACCATTTTCTTCTTTTTGCTGCCTATACAGTCAAGATTGTGTAGCCAGTAACTATTCACCACGTGGAAAAGAGTCCACTTGCCCCCCAACTCCGCCACTCCCCATTTTCAACCCACTCTGCGCCACCTGTCCCACCGCCTTCCTCCTCCTCTTCGGCGACCCACTTTCCGATGACGCCGTGGATGATGAACGATCCGGCGACGTTGATGACCTCTTCGACGTAACTCTTACTGGCTCCGGCTCACCGGAATTAATCCTAAGTGGAAAATTCAACAGCGCACGTGACCCGCGCATGCGAAACGCCGCCCTATCATAGGCCAACGCCGCATCCTCGGCCGTCTGAAATGTCCCAAGCCACACCCTTTGTCCATTCTTCGCCGGGTCTCTTATCTCCGCCGCAAACTTCCCCCACGGCCGCCGCCTCACCCCTCTGTAATGCCTCCCCTTCGATGGCACCACAGCCGGCGCCACCGTCTCCTCTGCTAGCATTGCCGCAGTCTCCGGCACCGCCACTGCAGCGAATTCCATATGTTCCGGCAATTCAGCCAATTCTGTCAAAATTTCGGCCTCTGCCTTGACGGTGGTGGTGGCCGGAGGGGAGGGAAGCCACCCATCCTTGACAGAGTCACAGAGGAAACCGTAAACCATCATGTCATCTTGAAGGGGTAATTGTCCCCAGTTTTCATTCAAGCAAGAGGAGAAACTGCTACCAAAGCTGGTGCTCCGGCAATATTCCGCCGGGGACTCGCCGAAATTTGTTGTTAAAGCTTCGGAATCGTCGAGTAAGTAACGGCTAATCGAGTCCAAAAATGCTAAGTCAGAATCAAAATCGCCATTCTCGAAGAACATCATCGTGAAATCAAATATAAAAGCTGAAATTTTCTTTGGGTTTGTGTGGATTGGAGGGTTACTTTTTACTTCAAACTTGTTGAACTGTAGAAGGTATAGAAAGTTTGGATATTTGAGAGAAAAAGGATTGTGTTGTGGGTTTAAATAGTGGTGAAGTTTGGAAAAGAGATTCACGCACTTGGTCGAAACCTTTCAAACAGATGAATAAATAATTCAACTGTTTGGATTTTGCTGAGAGGAATGAGACTTTCTTTGAAACTTCTGTATCTTCCAAGTTGGGGAAGAGGTCCTTTCAGTCACGTGGTGAATATATTGAGTTGAGAGAGATGACAAGTCATATTGTCATTTGTTCTTACACTAATATTTTTCTCATAAATGCTAAAGGATTTGATTAATGTAATTCTAAAATTCGCTATTTTAATGGGTTTTATAATTGTTATGGGTTATTTTATAATAAAAAATTTATTATTTTTGTGGATGATTTATTACTTTTATAAGTGTCTTTACCATTGATATGAGTATTTTTATCACTATTATGGTAGTTAATTTTATCACTTTTCTTCGGTACAAAGAAAATTATCACATTTATTGATAGTTTTAGCATTGTTATGATAATTATTTTTATTATTTTTTTTGGTATCATAATAGTAATAAAAATACCTAAAATAATAGTAAAATTATCTACAAATATGGTAAATAAAAGTATGGTACCCATTTTTTTTTTTTTTTTTTAATATCATAGACAACTCTATCATTTGAACTATAATTTTAGCTCAAAAATTTGGTCAAATTAATATTGTTGTACTTTTTTGTCCACCGGAAAAGGGTTTGCTGTGGAAGTGGATTCGTTATGCATATTTTCTACTAGTGATCAATTCTACATTTTCTTTCCATTGTGGTTAATTTTTTCAAAAAAAATTCTATTTTTGTTTTGGCCCTTTTATGAGAGCAACCAGTAAGCCAAATAACTCCGGGTTGTTGGGTTGGCGATAGACCGGTGGATTAAATGATAGGGTTAATTACAAAATACATTCTTTAAGTTTTGGATCAAGTTACAATTAATTTTCTATGGTTTGACTTAATTTAGAACATCTCCAACCATGACTCAAATTTTTACTCAAATTTAAGTTAGTATTTGAGTAAAAAATTTGATTTAATACAAATTGCTCCAATGGACAAACTCAAATTTAAAGAAGGAGAAACTTAAATTTAAACGAGGATAAACCAAAAATTAAATGAGAGTAAAGATGACCATTAGATCTTTAAAAGAGGGTGAAATCTCACCATTAAAGATTTGGGTAAGGATTTGAGTCTCCTTTAATTTGAGTAAAAAAAAAAGAATATCCCTTGATTTGGTATAAGTTTGATTAAGGGTTGGAGCAAGTTTTTTAGATTTTTTTACTCAAATTTAAATTTGAGTCTAAATTTGAGTCAAGTTGAAGATACTCTTACAATTAATTTTCTATGATATTTTATGTTATTTTTTATTGTCAAAATTAACGGCTTGACTTGATTTATAAATATTTAAATTTTAAAGAGGTAAATTGTTGAAACTAAACCCAGAGGGAATTGATTAAACCTAAACTTGAAGGGGTATTTTATAATTAACCCTAAATGATAAGATTGGACAAAGGACATTTCAATCCGTTTGTTGAATATGGCATATAATTTGATGTTATATGGTAGGATCAGCAAATACTTTATTCACCATTAAATTGTTTTCAAACATGAGAGAAGATAAATTAGGTCATATTCTAATCCAAACTTATTCTAAAAACCTAACTAGACAGGTATGGATTATTCTACCTAATTCAATCATATGCCAATGATTGTAACTTATTACCAAACAACCCCAAGTGCTTATGTGAGGCAAGTTATCCAAATAACAAGAAGGGCTTCGGATTATGGTTTAAGATCATAATATCTGTTATTGATTTAAAGAATACAAAAACATACCCAACATCGTCAAATGCTATAAAGAAATACATGTGAAATGCTAAAGAGAAGAAGTTAGATATAGTGAGAGATTTAGGTAATGTTTGTGATTTTTTGAAATTGTATTAGACTGTATATTTTAATTTGAAGATTGATAGAACCAAGTCATTCTAGATGTTTCGACTCGAGCCCTGTAAACTTTCATCTGTCTTCTAACATAAGGAATCATTATGAATACTCAATCTAATTGTATCGATGTCGATCAATATTTTGAATCATATTGATCCAGTCCAATTTGTATAATAATCGTAAAATGCCACACTAAATATGAGAAATCAACCCTGTTTTGGTGTAATTTTAATCATGTTTTAAACTTTTTCTTGCAATACAATTAATCTATATTTCATTTCAAGCAAAATTTCAAGCAGTATAAGATTTAAAACCACTTCTGTTATAACTTGAACAACTAATTTTATTCTTTTCCACAAGGCTCACAAATTATGAGAGAGTGGTATCATTCCTTCCCCAATATAATACATTGATTCTAGATAATGAACAATGGTTTCTAGTGGGTCCAACTTCTAATTTCCTTCCCATATTTGTTTATAAAGTCATGGGTCCCATATTTCTTTTATGTCTCCTTCAAGGAAGGGGGTGCCACACTCTTGACACGATGGAGAGATTTGCCACTTGCAAAAACAGTGAGCCGGTATTATCCAAACGTCCGGCTGCTGACAGGCAAGTTCTCTATGGATTTGGATTGAATTTTATATAATTTTTTTTTTTTTTGAATTTATGAATTTTGATCAGAATTTGCACAAATTTCGTGTTTATGATCAATATCTGTTTATATTAATTAGCAATGCATCACGTACATTACATGTGAATAATTTTTGTACACAAAAATTAATAAAACATATTAGGTATATGTATATCTGAATTAAATATTATCTCAAATTTACAAAAACTTAATTTTTTATTGTTTATATTTTATTATAAGATTATAAAAACTTTTTATATTCTTAAAATTCTTTGTTCTAACTAAAAGAAAACAGATTTAAAAAAAATATTTAAATTTCTATTTTTTTAAGAATTTTGTAATTGAGATTGATTTTTTAGTGATTTTTGATAAATTAATTTTTTTGAAATTCATTTTATTAGTACTCCACTTATAAATCTTTGAATAAAATAAAAATAATTGTTAATATACTAATCATATTAGCACCTTACTATAAGATTTAATATACTACTCTAAAAAATCTAAAAAATTAGGAATTGGTTAGGTGAATTGAAATAAGATTTAATATACTACTCTAAAAAATCTAAAAATTTCAAGTTTTACTTAAAATTTCTAAAAAAAAAACTCAAATTCTACAATACTAAAATTCTAAAAAATGCAAATTTTACTTCAAAATATACTACAATATCTATTTTCTTATAAAATCTTAATACAATCTAAAATTTTTATCATTTTTTTTGGGTATCATAATCTATACTACTTTAAAATGTCCATATAATGGAAAAACTTTTAATTGACAACAATGTCATTACTACTTATTCTAATTACCTCAAAATCCATCCGGTGAGTGAATAGTTCAAGAGACTCACTCAAACCAATCAACTCTTCACCTCCCTAAAGTTACTACATCATTTACCATTTGGATGAGCAAAAGCAAGAAATGAATAAATCATTTATTTTTCAAGGCCTTAATGGCTGTTACATCATTGCAAGCACCGACTGGGGTGTCTACTCATAACGTTGCATATTGAAGGCAACACAATAATGGTCACTCATCCCAAATCTTCTTTTCTATCCAGAAGCACACCAAAATGTTAATATTACTGTCACTACCACAATCCAATTCCTTTGCAACACCAATCTATCTGATAAATGTCTCTTTCGAATCTCATTGTATATATCATTCCTTTGCAACACCAATCTATATTTGATAAACGTCTCTCTTGAATCTCATTGTATTTGACAGAACAATCTATTTATCAAACTTTCTCGTAAGACGATTCTCTATCCAACGGCAGATAACTAGAAAGCGAAGCTCTTCAAATTCAACTTTGGTTTCACAATCATCTCCTTGTTTGTACTAGACAACAATGGTATACCATTTTTTTCCTATTCCTTTAATTGATATGAAAGCTCACTATTTTCAATGTAGGATTGTTATTGATGATTGGTTTTTTTAATGGATTTTGAAGGAAAACTGACGTTCTTCGATTTGATTTTGTTGAACAATATCTAGTGGGTTTTGTACCATAATTATGTATCCATTTGACATCATCTCATAATCTTGGGTTTTCAATCTGTATAAAATTTTCTCTGATGAGGGAAAACAAAAGTATCCATCTGGTATTTTATCGGTATTTATTTTGATTGCATTTTTGTGATGGTATGTATAGTTTTGAGATTTTTGATTTCTATATTTTCTAATTTTTAGATTGAGCTATGCTTTGATTAGAAAGGTGTTACTCCTTACTTTGTCTACATTGGGAGTTGAATGGCGAACATAATCAAAGATGGGAAGTTCGCACTCAATGCGATTGAATACTCTTGCCCATCAACAAGCTTCCAAACAGCCTTCATGGTCTGGTGTAGTTGTTTTCTTGAATGGTAAAACTGTTCTTGATTGATTTTATTTAGATAGTGTAGAATAGTTCCCCATCAATTGACTCAATTATGGACTCAAATGACACTAAAATATTTTCAATTAAGATGTTGATAAAGAACCAAAGGATGATAGTGTAATTTTTTTTTTTTGAAAATATAATCGAGTTATTTGATGGTCTAGATCTTTTTGAGGGTGGAGGGCTTGTGGCTACTAAATTTTAAAACTCAAGTAAAGGGTTTTGACTATGTTACTATTTCAATTAGTTGGTTTTAGGGTCTTATACTTTTGCTTTGTTATATAATAGTCCCTTTGAAGAATTAATCGTTGTTGGAGTAAAAAAAATCATTGCTCATTTCATCTCATAAGGCAAGGAAAATTCAAAAATGAGTGATCATAATTTGTTAATCGCCAAGGTACACTTGTTTGAATCTTGGTAGATATCCATTTTGTCAATAAGTAAGTCTATCATTATCCCTACTTTATACTGAAACCTAGAATATTCAAGTCTTGAAGTTGTATGAATGGCAACACATTAAGCAATTAAACCCCAAACTTTGCTTTGAATTGCATTCATCTTTCCTATAAATTCATTTGCCTGAATTTTCATGTTTGAATTTCAAGAATTTTTCTTTACTTACCCATACATGAAGAACCTTCCATGTTGGAGAGTAATTCCTTAAAATATGAATATTGTCTACCTAAAGTAAGAAATAATATAACTCAAAATAGTTGCATGTGTCTAAAAAATCTTTCGAATACCTAAATCATATTTAGCATCTAAATGACATTAATATCTCTTTAGTTAGTTATTTTATTTTTTCTTATTTTTACCCTTAAAAAATTATATAATGCCATGTTTGTAAACTATTGTCTCACTATATTCCAATCAAGTAACTGCTCATCGATAGGTGAATCAAAACTTATTGCAATGTTAGTCTAGGTGCTCCTGTAGTATACATAAAGTCCATTTTTTTATTTAATTACCAATTAAATGTGACTTTTCTAAATGGCCCTAAAAGTCATTATTTTTCATTCTTAATATAATACACACCGGACCCATAAACGTTTTCACTTAGAAATGGCCAGTTGGGATATTTTTCATCATTTGCTTGTTCTTTGTAACCTGTTTTTTGGCCATTCAAAGATAATCCAATTTTGCAATCAATATATCTTTATTTGGTTAAAGAAGTGACCGGATTTTCGAGTTTTTTGATATGTTACAGTTCACTTTATCTCTTTTTTTTATCGAGTATGAGCTTCTCTTAATAATATTCTACATAACTAATTCATATTTATATCAGGCACTTCCATGCTTATGATACCTCAATAATCCACAGTGACTTGCAACTTCCTTGTCCATTGTGAAGCAGATTGGAAGATTTCTGATTAAGTTAAATTTGTCTATCTATTATGATTTTGTCCCTCGGAGATTTTGTTAAAGCAAATCGTGCAGTTGTAAAGTTGGACTATAACATTATGTGTTGTATACTTTGTTGTTTTTTTTCTTTCACATTCAATTTTTGTTGTTTAATAAAAATTACATATAGGGACATATAGTCAAATGCTCTAATCTTTAAAATAAAATCACAAAGTTGAAATCAAAATTATAATTTACAATGATCCACGTGCAACGTACGTGTGCATTAACTAGTAGTGATAAAAACACCCACAATAATATTAAAAATATCCATAAATATAATAAATAGAAGTATGGTACCAAATTTTTTTTTATATATATATCATAGACAACTCTATCATTTGAACTATATTTTAGCTCAAAATTTTGGTCAAATTAATATTGTTGTACTTTTTTGTCCACCGGAAAAGGGTGTTGTGGATTCGTTATGCATATTTTTCTACTTGTGATCAATTCTACATTTTTCATTGTGGTTAATTTTTTTTTAAAAAAATTATTTTTCTTTTTTCCTTTTATGAGAGCAACCAGCAAGTCAAATAACTCGGGTTAATTACAAAATACCTTCTTTAAGTTTTGGATCAAGTTACAATTAATTTTCTATGGTTTGAATTAATTTACAATTAATTTTCTATGATGTTTTATGTTATTTTTTACTGTCAAAATTAACAGTTTGACTTGATTTATAAATATTTAAATTTTAAAGAGGTAAATTGTTGAAACTAAAACCAGAGAGAATTGATTAAACCTAAACTTGAAGGGGTATTTTATAGTTAACCCTAAATGATAAGATTGGACAAAGGACATTTCAATCCTTTTGTTGAATATGGCATATAATTTGATGTTATATGGTAGGATCAACAAATACTTTATTCACCATTATATTGTTTTCAAACATGAGAGAAGATAAATTAGGTCATATTCTAATCCAAACTTATTCTAAAAACCTAACTAGATAGGTATGGATTAGTCCTACCGAATTCAATCATATGCCAATGGATGTAACTTACCAAACAACCCCAAGTGCTCAGGTGAGGCAAGTTATCCAAAATAACAAGAAGGGCTTCGGATTATGGTTTAAGATCACACTATTTGTTATTGATTCAAAGAATGCAAAAATATACCCGACATCGTCAAATACTATCAAGAAACACGCATGAAATGCTAAAGAAAAGAAGTTAAACGTAGTGAGAGATTCAAGTAATGTTGTGAATTTATGAAATTGTATCAGATTGTATACTTTATTTTGAAGACTGATAGAACCAATTCATTCAAGACTTTTTCGAGCCATGCAAACTTGCATCTGTCTTCTATCATAAGGAATCATTCCGAATACTCAATCTAATTGTATCGATGTCGATCAATAGTTTGAACTATAATGAACCAGTCTTATTTGTGTTATCATTGCAAAATGTCAGACTAAATATGAGAAATCAACCCTATTTCGGTGTAATTTTAATCATGTTTTAAACTTCTTCTTGCAATACAATTAATATACGCAAATTTTCAAGCAGTATAAGATTTAAAACCACTTCTGTTATAACTTGAACAACTAATTTTATTCTTTCCCACAAGGCTCACAAATTATGATAGAGTGGTATCATTCCTTCCCCCAATATAGTACATTGATTCTAGACAATAAACAATGGTTTCTAGTGGGTCCAACTTCTAATTTCCTTCCTATATTATATTTAAATTTATGGGTCCCATATTTCTTTTATGTCTCCTTCAAGGAAGGGGGTGCCACGCTTTTGACACGATAGAGAGATTTGCCACTTGCAAAAACAGTGAGCCGGTATTATCCAAACGGCCGGCTGCTGAGAGCAACATGCCCATCGTCTTTGATAGGCAAGTTTTGTATCGGATTTGGATTGAATTTTATATAATTTAAATTCTCTTTGAATTTATGAATTTTGATCAGAATTTGCACAAACAGAAATGGTGTTCAATTTCAACTTGATTAATTTATTACTTTAAAAATTTTAGTATACACATATGACTCCTATTGGAAGATCTTAGTATATCCAAATTCAAATATTTGAAAAAAATTATAATGATCTCCAATTCGACTACACACTTGGATAAATTGGTCAAAATACCAATATGTGTCCCGATAATTAGATAGAGATTAAAAACTCATCTATTTTCAAAGTCTAAAAGTCATCATCCTATTAAGTTGGATTGAATTCCAAAAAGTAAACTTTGTAACAAAATATAGTTGAAATTTTCATTTCGAATTTCAAGATCTCATTAACCACACAAGTAATACAGTTAAATTTTTAAAATACTCATTTTTTGTCGTTCGATTATGATGTACCAAACTTGGAGCTTAAAATAAATGAAATTTGGGACATGATTGCCTCACATTATTGCCTTTTAAATATCTTTCACATCCTATAAGAGGGTTATTAATTATTGGACATTGTGGTTATGCTTTGCTTCAAGTCTTACTTTCTATGCAATTAGATGATATTGTTGTCAAAAGATTACAATCCCTTTCAAAATAGTTATATGTAAGCATTTTGGAGTAGCTTGACATCACATTGAAGACACTAAGCAACCAATTTTTTTTTAGAGAAATGCTATTAAAATTTAATTTATTGATTTAATAAACTATAGTCATTGGATTGATTGCTGATTCTATCAAACATTGAAATTTGATGTTAATCCAACGGTTATAATGAAGTCTCATCCTTAGGTCAGATTTCTAAGTCCCAACAACATTACCCATTTTTTTTATCGAGTGATGTTATTGGAATTTTAAAAATTGATCTAATTTGTTGACCTAATGATATGACAATGACATGGTACAATAGTGTTATTATGACTGTAATTCTTACACTTCTTCATTAAAACTCTTATCACTTGACACGTCATTATCTCAATAAATTATGTCAATTTTTTAATTTCCAATAGTATTACTCTTTTTTATCGGTACTATTATCTAATTAATGATCTTACAATTTAGTAAATTTAGACTATTTGTAGAGAAATAAGCACCAAAACATGGACAATTTTTCAATTCATCTATCTTATGAGTGGATAAAAAACACATCCAAAAAGTAATTGGAGAAAGGATTAAATTGAGAATCCACATAAGGACACACTAGATATTTTTTTTTTTTGAAATTGTTACCGCCGGGGGGGGGGGAGGACAGATCAAAATAATGTAATTAAAATATTGAAAACTAAAATGAGATAAATTTTATATTTTAGGGACTTCGGTGTAATTAAACCTTCATAATTAATATACTGATATGATAATGATCATATTTAAAATTATCTTAGGGAAAGAAAATTGACCGTTGGATCTGAATACTGATCGTTGGCTATGGTAACGGAACTTTGAAGCTGATGAAGCATAATCTTTGATTTTGACTGGGTAACTGATAACATTTCAATTTTCTATTATTGGAAATACCGGCGCTCCGTCACTACGCTCCAAAAAGCCCAACACGTGGGTCATGACCGCAGTTTTGTCTATTAATAGTTTACAAAACGACAAAAACAATATAATTGGCCCCACCAAGTTCTTTTTTTTGGTTTTGCGCGGGCGTGGGCGTGGGCGTGGTTGTTTAGGGGGTTAGGTTTAAAAATTTTGAATACAAAAAGTAAACGTGATCAAATAGGAAGGTGCATTGGAGCTTCTTAGGTTTGTTTCGTACATTAAAGTCATATTTCTTTATTGCTTATTATATTGAGAGTTTGCTGTTTGAATAGAATTCCAATCAAAGAAATGGGCTATAAAAAAAGAGCAATACTATGTATCATAAATCTCTAATTCAAATTTTCATCCAAAATCAAGGGAAACCATTGGATCAGTGGAACCCATTTAAAAAAGTTGATGGAACTCACTCATCCAACGGTCTCCCTTCATTTAGGATAAAAATTTGGGTTAGAGATTTGGGATACATAGTATTTCCCTAAAAAAAAGTACTTGTAATTCATCAATGTCCATAGACTATGATTGAGGTCATTTTTTTTAAGGTTTTGTTAAGAATAATAGGTTATTTTATTTTCAAAAAGTGTTTTTATTTCATCAATGTCCATAGACTATGATGTCATTTTCTTAAAAATGTTTTTGGTATGTTGCATTAAATGTTTGATACTTCAATAGAAAATGTCAAATTAGGTTTCTTAAACACAAAGAATAGTCGAATTAGAGTCTTGAATTTTTGAAAATTAACCCAAATTCACTGCTTCAAATTCAACGCAAAATTTCAGCCGAATTGTGCAACTTTAAGATGAAATTTCAAGTTGACCAAAATTGTAATTTAGAAATTCAATTCGAATTCCATTTTGGTTGTGCAACACGATTTTAAAAATCTAAACACAAATGAGGATTAAGAGTATTCACGCCGGATGTCGAATTCAGATTCAGATTGAGAATTTTATAACTTTGATTGAATTTGAATAGACCTCTCAGAATGTCAAGATCATCGAAATTATATCCTTGATCTTATCTTCTCTATTTTATAAAGATCTTATCTTTCTATGAAAAAAAGGTGATTAATAGGGCAATATAAATAGTCAAACGGAGCAAGTTGCATGGAGGTACATCTGAATTGGATTAGCCACTTGGGAGAAGATGACAGATTTGAAATGGGCGAAAAGCATCTCAACATGTGCGTTTTGATGGGGGCTATTAAAACATTAAAATAGAAAATTTATGATAAAATATAAAAAAAATGAAAATTTGAAATCTTCGTCAAAATTAGATGTGTCAAAATAAAATACGACATGAATACAATACGAATTTAGAATGTTTGGGTCTTCCTTAAGCCACCTGTTTAAATAAACGCATACGACAAGATTAATAAACAAATTAGGTATGAGTAAAGTCATTCGGAAGAAATACACGACATGACTCGTTTATATACCAATTATATACAGTTCATATACGACACAAACTCGATGACATGATTTGTTAAATACGAATTAAGAAACAAATCGAGTATGAGTAAAGTATTTTTTTTACACAAACTTGCTAAAATTCAACACAAATCCGCCCCACTTGACACGATTGAAAGGCCTAATCAAAATAGTGTTAACTATGAGTAAAAGAAATTATGGCAAAAATGGCATGGAATAATGTGTAGCAAGGGCAATGTTGTAGCTATTGAAATGAGGAGAAAAATGCCCAAGGAAGGGCAAGAATATAAAGAGCGAAAACTCAGGGGATGAAGTGAATTTTATTTAAACTTCAAGGGTGGTTTGTATAATTTACTCTAGCTTCTAATATTTGATCTATTCAAAAGGAAACTAGTTCTTGAAGCCATTGAAAAATATGAAATAAAGCTCACCAAGCTCTTTCAAGAATTGATCTAAGGTTGTGTGTATGTGAACTCTTTTAGATTCTAAAACAATCCACACAAGTTATTCAATATCTTTACATGAACTTAATTTGATATATTCTTTGTTTTATTAGCTTCAAATTAAATACAATATCCAGATATGCATAGTCACCCAAAAAAAGCTCTAATTAATTAATTATGAGTTGGCGTTGGTCAGGATATTACTGTTGGAAATAATGATATATTTATTTTAAAAAAAATTATTAAGTAGTGAGTCAGAAATTATTAAATTCTTTGACTTTTAGGAGCAATTGAAAATGTGTGAAGTGAATATGACATGAAAGACTACTAATTCAAAATTGATGACTTTTGGTTAAAGACACAAATCCAAATAGTTACATATTTTCATAAAGTCAGCATAACACATTTTGGTTAAAAGACAATATTACAAATAGTAATAATTTTTCATAAAGTCACAATTGATATCTCTAGGCCTAAAAGACACTATTTCAAATAGTTGTACATTTTCATAAAGTCACTATTGATACCCTTTGGACTAAAATGTACCATTACATATGGTTACACATTTTATGAAAAGCCACTAGTGAGTCTATAAATAGATGATTTTTTACACTCTCAAAACATACTATGGAACAATTCAAGAATTGCTCTCTTATTCTAGTTCTCTCAATTATCCAAAATACTGAATTAAGTATTCAGTGTTTCTTGCCTCTCTCTTTGCATATTGTTGCATTATTATTTCAAATTTGGTTCAAGTATAAATACAGAATTGTGTTCGTTTGAGTCTTGGAGATTGAAGTACTACATCTTCAAGAACGAAATCAGTTATATCTTGGGAGACAATTCCTTATCAACCTTAAGCACTGAAAGTGAGAAAATCTGTCTTAAGAAAACTGTGATTACACAAGACTCAAATTATTGTTTTTATTATTGAATTTTTGGTTTTCGAAATTTTACTATTCGTGTTGTTCTGCGTCAATATAAGTGCTTTGATTTTTATTTTTATACATTCTGTTTAAATTAGTACATAAGTTAGATTTTATACAGTTTAATATAATTTAATTATATACACATTTTCTATAACAACCCTAGCATGTTTGAGTACTAGATCAATTGGGCCGGTTGATCCGAAAAAAGGGTGGTGTACAGATTGACCATCACCCACATATATATTGACTTAATAGCGAGCTTTTCATTGATTCGAACCTAATTAGTCAATATTTTAAAAAATTTGGGATTTTTCTCAAAATTTTACCAATTTGTTCAAATTTTTTGAGATTTTAATGGACCGATAGACTAGCATTTATATATATAACCGGTCAGAAAAACCACGGTCCTACCAGTCGAGCCAACGAATTGGCTGGCCAGCCATATCCCACTGGATTGTCAGGCTTTTGGGCCATTGTCCATGGGTCGCGGACTAAATGCTGCGACTCATAGATATTAGTCATTCTTACTGATAAATGTCAACTTCATCCACTATCCATTGCCCCTAAACTTGTCTAGGCATTGGAAAATAAGATTTAGTTTTCACACGTGAAATTTCTTTTGCTAGATCCCACTAAGGAGACTTTTGTAGTCTGAACTATGGCTGTAAAATTCAATGTAGTCCATGTCAAACTTAGTTGTGTGTTGTAGCTAGTCTTCTCAAAGATGAGTGATTTCACACATCTTTAGACAATGCCCTCATTATAATTCGTTTCGCAATAGACTTTCACTATTTTCCCTCCCTAAATAATATAATCATAGTGGGATCTAGCAATGAATGCGATTTACATTTCTCCATATCTCGTACCCTAATCGTATTAGATCTTCCACTACAGAAAAAAAATAAAAAAAAATCTTCCTCGATGTAGGGGCAGAGCCACATGGGGACAAGGGTGGGAATTTTTAAGAATAATTTTTAACACAATTTTCACTACTTTTTAAGAATATTTTTTAATTTTATTTATCATTTTTTTTTAGTAATAATAGTTATTAACCCTGATGGGCCAAGCCCAAGGGCCCAACTCATGTTACAAGCCCAAGGGCCCAACTCCAAGACATCCAGTGCCCAAAATGATCCACGCCCGGTCAAGCTCATCAGGAGGAGCTACATCAGCAGCAACATCAGGGGAGCATGCAAGGCAGCGAGGGTCATCCAAGAGCCTCATCCAAGCTGCCTTGGAAGAAGTCAACCCTCATCTCATCTTTTGACCGAGTCTCATGGAGAGCACCTCAACCGCCTTACCCATTGAGAAGAAGTCGCCAACTCCTCCACAATAGTTATTTAGTTGCTATTAAGTCGCCCCAATCTGTTAGGGGACGACTATAAAATTGTAAGCCCCACCAACACTTGGGGGCAGATTAGATTACACTCAACAGAACACATATCTTCTCTCCCTCTCTGAACTTGTATTCTCTGCTTTCTCTACATCCCTGAGCTAATAAAGTAACCCGACAACTCTAGCTATTCAAAAGTGGACGTAGGTCACATTGATCGAACCACTATAATTCTCGTCTTCTCTCTCTACAGGGTTAATCAAAGTTACAATTAATTGAAAGTTTCTGCACCGCGCTAACCCAATTCCTTCGCCTAGCTAGTTAAATACAAAGATCATGGCTTGACCCGGACTAATATAATTGTTGGACGTGGTAAATATATATACATTGTTGTGCACAACATGCACCAAGGTCTTGGACTTGGACTTCTTACCTTCGATATTAAATGTTATTAGGAATAATAAAAAATGAGAGTGGTTAATGCCAGAGGAGGACCGTCTCCTTAGTTTATTAACACAAGCATATGACCATTGACTATTTCTATTCTTCATGAATACACACTTACCCCAGGCTTCTATTAAATGTGTGGCCAAGAATAGAGTTCTTATGCCTTCTAATGTCTTCCATGAATTTTAAGATCTAGCGTAGACTTAAATTTAGGTCAATCTGAGCGTAGATTTTTATATTGTGATAAAATTGTTTTATTGTGACTTAAATATGATAGGTTCAATCGAATCAAAAACTCGACAATCAATCTTTCCTTGTGACTATGT
This sequence comes from Ilex aquifolium, assembly GCA_951799425.1. NCBI lineage: Eukaryota > Viridiplantae > Streptophyta > Magnoliopsida > Aquifoliales > Aquifoliaceae > Ilex > Ilex aquifolium. The sequence continues at coordinate 29,094,437 of OX637403.1, forward strand.
GAATTAACTTGAATGCTTACACTAGGTTATTTTGTTTCGGTTTTGGTGAAACTTAATTTTGTTTTGGATGGGCACTGGGCAAGATAATGCAACGTCAAAATTGAGGACAACAGATAAATTTTGAGTAATTTTAGTTCACTAACATCTTTAAATCTGCAACGAAACTCCACTCTAGTTGCTGGTTGTAAGTCGTGTCGTGTCCGTTTAGGATAATTCTTGACTCTAATGTGTTTATTAAACAGAATTCAATTCATGAGAAGAACACGATTTGTTGCTTAACTTTGGTGGTGCTGTAGTGACGAACTGCACTTCAAAGTTAGTAACTATGCCTCAAATAGAATATTCCACAATGAAAGGCCCTCGCGAACACGCCCAAAAAATTACTACCTAGTCGCCCTCCTTTTTTTACCTAGCAGCAAAAGAACATTTTGCAACGAAACTAGAGTTTTGGTCTATGTGCTTGGAGTCAATGGGTTTACCCTGACAACAGATTACCTTCCAGTTATTCCTTTTCTCCTTAACCGATGTCTTCTTACTCTTGCATCTATTATTAGATTACTAGTCATATATACTCTGTGCTCGAAAATACGATGAAACATAAGATTTGAGTATTGAAAAAATTAATTATATTATACCAAATAGCAAATTGATTACATTATTTAAAATTAATTTCTACCTCTTATTTTCTTAAAAATAATGTCAATTTTTTCAAAATATATAATCAGACAAAATTTTCTCAACATGTGTATACTATCGTGAATGTACAAAAAATAAAATAAAAATTGTGTTAAACAACAAATTAATCAAATATTAAATAATTAAACATGTGACGTGATTAGGTAATGGGATTTTTTTTTGGGAAAAAAATATATTGGGGATAAAACTCAACTTTTTATGTTTTTTTATTATATAGATTGGGGTTGTCCATCAATTATGTTGTGTCAAGTTCGTGTTGTCTTTAAATTATGTCAAAATAGTATTAGTGTTAAATTATATCTTTTTTAAATTTTCATCATATGTCCAACTCATTTATCATTGTGTATCACAAAAGTTTGTTGCGTCAGGTTCGTTCTGTATATAAATCATGTTAAGAATGTTGTGTCGTATCAATCTAGGTTTATGTCGACTGTCAATCCATTTATGTCATTAGTTCAATAGCTTCATCCATTAATCACTCGAACCCGCTAATAAGCCTAAACCTCATCCCATTAATATCGTATCGGATTTACAACTTGTGTTTAAAATTGTCAAATGTAAGATGATAACTGATTTCAGATACAACCATGTGCAGACATGTTCAAACCTCTATGGCTTTCTACAATCATTCGCTTTTGCAGAACATTCGTAGAAGTTTTGTTTACGTCTTAGATTATTATTTACCTTGTACCACGTTTTTAGCTACCGAGTCTTTAGCACCTCTAATATTATTCAATTGTATATACATACATAAAAAAAACAAGACACATGCGTACGCTGAAGTCCGTCGAAGCAAAACAGTCGCCTCCACCACAGATTAAACGCGTTACTTTGCTTCCTTAACAAGATACAATTACGTCTCTGTTTGCAAATGAAAACGTATGCCCTTTTTACCAGGTAATTCTTTATACGATTTGTCAGCTCGGTATAAAAATAATATAAAACTATTGACCATAAGTTTTGTTTTAAATCGTAAGTTATATACAAATTTATCTACATACTGAATAAATGACCTACACGAACCTAGTCAAAATAACTTATAAATAACACGAACCAGATTATAATAATTATAAACAAATCAAATGTGTGTTTAAAAGAATTAATAATTTATTTACTTTGGATGGTAATGATCGTACTTCTTAAGCAACAAATCTTTCTCAATCACAAATCCGATTGCCAAATCTCATTACACCTATGTATGATCTCAATAAATCGATTATCAAGACAAGACAAATTGATATGTATAATCAAAGTACTGACTGTTTTATAGTAAAATACAATCTCATCTAGTTCAATCCCAAGGAGATAACTACGGTACCCAAAAAAAAAAAATCAGTATCATATTTTTATTTATTACTAATGATACCAAGAATTAATCCCAAGTATGAGCTCAGCCTAGGAGATCAGTTCGAGAGGTCAGCTTGGAGCTCCAGAGCTCAGAAGACCAGAACTCGAGCTCCTCCCAGGCGAAATAATAGCCGAAATGATAAGGAAGTAGCTGGATAACAGCTGGCACCTCCGAAACAATAGTCAAACACCATCCCAGACGTAAAACACTCAACTGATCAAAATCCTCTCCCAGAATTAAAGGAGATCCCATGGATAAAGGGAAAAGATCTCAGTAGAGATCTCCTAGAGTTAGGAATGACATTATAAATATTGAACATTGCCCCAACCAGAGGGGGGGCCGAATGACATCGAAGAACAATTTGTAAAATACCTCTTGAATGAATATACACCTTAGGAGCAAGAGCCTCCATTGTAGAGTGGACTAGCCGAGCTCATCAGCCGGTGAACCATTATATTTCCACTGTGTCACACACACCACATCTCTGATTCCTAGAACATTCACTCACTAATTCACGAGCCTTGTAGCTCAGATCAATTCTTTGCCATTGTCCTCAAACTCGCTACTCATTCACATGAAATAACACCATCAATTACATTTGTGATTATTTTTATTACATTTATGTGTGTTTTTATCACTGTTGTGGTAACAAAAAAAAAATGATAAAAATAATTATTACAACCGTAATAAAAATATCCATAAATATAATAAAAACACCTATAAATGTGATAAATTACCAACAAAATTGCAATTTTTTTAATAACAAATAAAAGTGGTAAAAATAATTTCACAAATATAATAAAAATACCTACAATAATGGTAAAAATACTCACAAAAATAACAAATCATTCATAAAAGTGGTAAATTTTTTTGTTATTAAATGACTCGAAAAATTAGAAAAAAACCCATTAAAATAGGAAAAGTTGGAAGTATGGTATCGAAATTAATCCCAAACGTCCATATTCCAGATGATGTCAAAGATTTAGTAAAACAATAATATTATACTTATCAAATTTTTTATAAATTTTTTTTATTTCAAATAATATGATACAATCTCTATTATTGAATATTAATAGAGCCACTTATTTAATGTGTAATATCACTCGACATGTAAAACTTAAGAAATATTTAGCATAGCAGTGTTGTAAATAAAGAAACGATTCAGATATGAGGGATGACCTAAGAGCATCTCCAAACAACAAAAACTATTTTAGCTACTCAAAAAACAATATTTTCTATTTTAGTTACTCACTTTTCAATACATATTCTAACAAAAATTTTATATTTTTAATTATTCATTTTAAATATTATTTCTCATTCCTTTTGTATTATTTTTTTTGGGAAATAGTGAAAGAGAGAAAGAGAGAGAATGGAAGAAAAGAGAGGACGAGAGAGAAAATATTATAAATTTTTTTTATATATCTGTAATAAAATGTTATTTTATATGTTTTAAATATAATCTCTTCAAATGAATTTTTGGACTAAATAATTAAAATTTGAAGATTTTGTGTGTTTTAAATTATTTGTTGGAGATGCTCTAATAATTGGCTAAATACAAAATCACTATTGCTTTGACCGAAGCTTCCTTGTTCAACCCTAGAACCAACCTTGGAAGATCGCCATGTGAGAGGGGGAGGAGTGTTTTGACAAATTCATTCCTGTCCACCTCTATATATACCTCTCCACTCTTTTCCACTCTCCAAGAAACCCAGTTCTCCCCATTTCAAACTCTCTCTATCTCTCTGTACTTTCTCTCTCTAAAGTTCTATACATATCACCCTGATAGAGAGCAACCAAAGCTTCAACTTTTATACCATTAAAACTTAGCTTCACCTTACTGATTCTCTCTCTGATCTCTGCTTTTTCTTCCTTGAGAACTTCTTAAGTTATCAAGTATTTATATATAGCCACAGGAATGGCTACAGCAGAAGAAGTTTCGGCTTTAGACCTCATCAGAAAACACCTTCTGGGAGAGTTCTTTCGGGTTGATAGCATCGTTACTGGGATTAGTGATTGTAGTTCAAGCACGTTCGCTGTTGAAACTTGCACCGGTGCCGTACAACCTGAGGTTTCGAGCTATCAATCCGAAGCAAAAAGCTGTGACTCTGACATCAGTATCTCCGACTATCTCTGTTCCAACGAAGTCAACACCACCGATCTCTTCGATATCTTCTCTGATTCCATCGACTTTGAGCAAATTGAGAGTAATTTCTTCGAGTTTGAACCACAACCTCAAATAATCGACCTCATCACACCAAAAACATCAATTTCAAGCTCTATTGTTATAGATTTCGAGAAAAATCAGTCTGATTTCTTCCAATTTGAATCTGAACCACAAGTAATCGATCTCGAAACACTAGAATCTCTCAGTTCGAGCTCTCAATCGAGTTCTCTTAGTGACGGAAAGCCGGCGTTGAAGACCGATTTGCCTCCGGTGAAGAAATTCGAGTGGCTCGAGTTCACCGGGTCGACTCAGCCAATGCCCTCGGTGCAAAAAACTTGCAATGAGGAGGAGAAAAGACATTACAGAGGGGTCCGACAACGGCCGTGGGGGAAGTATGCGGCGGAGATCCGAGATCCGAAACGTCGCGGGTCTAGGGTTTGGCTAGGGACCTTCGACACCGCCATTGAAGCTGCGAAGGCTTATGATAGAGCGGCATTCAAGATGCGAGGAAGCAAAGCAACTCTGAATTTCCCTCTGGAGGCGGGGAAGTTAAAGTGTGACTCGCACGCCGCCGTGGCCGGTGGCCGGAAAAGAAGTAGAGAGGTTGAGGAGGGAACCCAGGTGACAATCGCGAAGAAAGAGAGGCTGCCGGAATGTGAAGTGGAGGCTAAGAGTGAGATTGATTGGCCGTTAACACTTTGGGATCAAAACGACAACGAGATGTTTAACGTCCCTCCGTCGTCGCCGTTATCTCCTCACCCATCTTGGGCTTGTCCTCAGCTTATGGTTATATGAGAATGAATGTGATGTGTTATCCAGAGTGTATATATAAAAGCCCAAGAAATGTATATTATTAGAAAATTTTACACGATCAAACTAGTTTTCAACTCGGCTGAACTCATATAGATATAGATGAAGATGAGAGTATTTCTTTGTGGTTGTTTTGGTTATATAAGATGAAATTCATGAAGTTTTTAATGTAATTAACTCTACGGGATAATTCAAAGCAAAGATTTTGGAACAATGATGCAATTTTTCGATATTACTACAAAAAGAAAAATCAATAACAACTTTGTCCCATACTTAAATAATTTTTATTTTTTATTTTGGATGTGATTTGGGAAGAGTCTTTTGTCTGTTTCAGACCTGTGAATCGTGTAGTAAGGCCCATTGTGCTAGTTCATGAGCTAGAGCATTTGATCTTCTTGGTGTATACAACATACTCCAATCTATGTATGTCTTCAGTAAGATCTTGAGGTCGTCAATGATTGCAACAGTAAACTAGTGCGCTTTGATGTGGTCCAATATTAGCGAGTGTACTACTCTGTTTATGAAACTCTCTCAAGAATGATGTAATTCCAATTGTGCACAGACCCTATTTGGCAAACCATATCATACTGGCCAGAGGACAAAAGAAGAAAATATGGGTGCTTGTTTCTGGTAATAGCATGGCCATCGCCTACTATATAACAGGCGCCATACTTCAGTAGTTCCAATTATTTGGTCTCCTACCATTTAAATTACTATTAGAGAGTAGGGTTGTCAATGAATCGGATCTTGATCTATCTAGATCTGAATTTAATAAAAAAATTTGAGTTTTGAATCTGATCCGTTCACCGATGGATTTCAAAATTTTAATCCATATCTGCATCTATTAATAATCGAATATCCGATCCAATTATCCAATAGGATTTGACAATTTAAATCCCAACAAAATTTTATAAAAAAATAATAATTTAATCAAATTTAAGTTAATTTTTAACCTAATTGAATTAATCAATCATTTTATCCAATAGGAACTAAATCTTTTGACCGATTTTTAACTATCACTTCGAGGCCATAATTAATAGTGATGATACAAAAAAGTGACTTTATGCATAATTAAATCAGTCGAGTGTGTGATGTCAATTAATAAAACAATCAATAATAAGAGACAAAGATTGGGTGGTTGCGTCTGGAGGACCTAACATAACCACTGAAAGTGATAACGGTGACCGAAGAACTCTATTAATGATAGAGTACAAGGTATAATGAGAGAGAAAGAGATAGAGCAATAGTACGCTTAAGGTGAGGTGTGTGGGATCTCATACCCCCCACGTGTAGGGATTTTATAATTTATAGGCACAGAGCCGTAATTGTGGCGGTGACGTGAATGTCAAGCTACTTAATTTATCCGGGAGGATAGATACAATTGGGGATAGACACTATCTTGGAGTCATGACTATCCCGACGATTGTTTTTCCATATGCGTTGACTATTCCTGAACTCTTGAGTTTTGGACTGGATTATAGCTATGAACTAAGTCTGACCTGCCTTTTAATGATTTTGGCTTAACCCATGAACTGAGCTCAAACTTAGTCAAAACTTGGGCTCGTCAAATAGGAACTAAACCAAGTGTTACATCAATTTAGAGTTTGACTATCATTCAAACCGTGCTAAAAAAAAAAAAAATATCATTCAAACCCCTCCTATATTTCAACGGTATATAGCGATTTCTATATTGATCATGGTTTCTATTCTTCTTTTCTCTTGTTTTTCTTTTATGATGTTTGCAATCAGTCATCCTTATGGTACTAACAACCACCTATGGGTGGGTGGTATGACGAACTTGAGGAAGACTATAGATAGTACTCAATGAGTTATCATGCCGTAAGTCAAGTTAAAATGTCCTTAAGTTCAAGTTATAATTGGTAAAGATAAAGTTACAATTAATTGAAATAATTAATAATTCATTATAATATTTTATGATTCCCCAAGTAGCTATGAATACTGATCGTTGGCCATATAGTAACGGAACTTTGAAGCTGATGAGGCATAGTCTTTGATTTTGACTGGGCAACTGATAACATTTCAACTTTCTATTATTGGAAATACCGGCGCACCGTCGGCAGTCTCCAAAAAGCCCAACACGGGGTCATGACCGCAGTTTTGTCTATTAATAGTTTACAAAACGACAAAACAATATAATTGGCCCCACCAAGTTCTTTTTCATTTTTTTTTTTGGCGGGCCCGGCGTGGGTGGGGGGTGGTTGTTTTTTTTGAGAAACGGGGGGTGGTTGTTTAGAGGGGTAAGGTTTAAAAAATTTGAATAAAAAAAAGGAAACGTGATCAAATAGGAAGGAAACTATTTCTTTATTGCTTATTATATTGAGAGTTTGTTGTTTGAATAGAATTCCAATCAAAGAAATGGGCTATAAAAAAAGTACTTTTAATTCATCAATTTCCATAGATTATGATTGAGGTCATTTTTTTTATGGTTTTGTTAAGAATAATAGGTTATTTTATTTTCAAAAAGTGTTTTTATTTCATCAATGTCCATAGACTATGATGTCATTTTCTTAAAAATGTCTAAACACAAATGAGGGTTAAGAGTATTCTCGCCGGTTGTCGAATTCAAATTCAGACTTAATTCAGAATTTTATAACTTTGATTGAATTTGAACTGACCTTTCAGAATGTCGAGCTCATCGAAGTTATATCCTTGATCTTATCTTCTCTATTTTGTAAAGATCTTATCATTCTATGAAAAAAAAGGTGATTAATAGTGCAATATAAATAATCAAACGGAGCAAGTTGCATGGAGATACATCTGACTTGGATTAGCCACTTGGGGAAGGTGACAGATTTGAAATGGGCGAAGAGCATCTCAACATGTGCGTTTTGATGGGGGCTATTAAAACATTAAAATAGAAAATTTACGATAAAATATTAAAAAATGAAATTTTGAAATTTTCGTCAAAATTAGATGGGTCAAAATAAAATACGACACGAATACAACACGAAATTAGAATGTTTGGGTCTTCCTTAAACCACTTGTTTAAATAAATGCATACGACACGATTAATAAACGAATTAGGTATGGGTAAAGTCAATCGGAAGAAATACACGATACGACACGACTCATTTATATACCAATTATACATGATTCATACACAACACAAACTCGATGACATGATTTGTTAAATACGAATTAAGAAACAAATCGGATATGAGTGAAGTGTTTTTTTTACACAAACTAGCTAAAATTCAACACAAACCCGTCCCACTTGACACGATTGACATACCTAATCAAAATAGTGTTAATCAACTATGAGTAAAAGAAATTATGGCAAAAATGTCATGGAATAATGTGTAGCAAGGGCAATGTAGTAGCTATTGAAATGAGGAGAAAAATGCCCAAAGAAGGGCAGTAATATAAAGAGCGAAAACTCAGGGGATGAAGTGAATTTTTAGTAAACTTCAAGGGTGGTTTTATAATTTACTCCAGCTTCTAATATTTGATCTATTCAGAAGGAAACTAGTTCTTGAACCCATTGAAAAATATGAAATAAAGCTCACCAAGCTCTTTCAAGAAGTGATCTAAGGTTGTGTATATGTGAACTCTTTTAGATTCTAAAACAATCCACACAAGTTATTCAATATCTTTACATGAACTTAATTTGATATATTCTTTATTTTATTAGCTTCAAATTAAATACAATATCCAGATATGCATAGTCACCCAAAAAAAAGCCCTAATTAATTAATTATGAGTTGGCGTTGGTCTCGGTCAGGATACTACTGTTGAAAATAATGGTATATTTATTATAAAAAAAATCATTAAGTAGTGAATGAAAAATTATTAAATTCTTTGTGACTTTGAGGAGCAATTGAAAAGGTGGGAAGTGAATATGACATGAAAGACTACTAATTCAAAATTGGTGATTTTTGGTTAAAGACACCAATCTAAGAGCAATGCTATATATTCCAAATTTGTATCCCAAATGTGCATTCTAAATCAATAAGGATGGTTGGATCAGTAGGTCCCAATTAAAAAAGTTGATGGGACCCACTCATCCAATGATCCCCGTTATCTAAGTAGTTACATCTTTTCATAAATTCAGCATTAACACATTTTGGTTAAAAGACATTATTTCAAATAGTCACAATTTTTCATAAAGTCACCATTGATATCTCTTGCACTAAAATATATCATTTCAAATAGTTGTACATTTTCATAAAGTCAGTATTGATACCCTTTAGATTAAAAGGTACCATTACATATGGTTATACATTTTATGAAAAGTCACTAGCGAGTCTATAAATAGATGATTCTTTGCACTCTCAAAACACATCATTAAACAATTCAAGAATTGCTCTCTTATTTTAGTTCTCTTAATTATCCAAAATAATGAATTAAATATTCAGTCTTTTTTTTTTCTCTCTCTGCATATTGCTTCATTATTATTTCAAATTCGGTTCAAGTATAAATATAGAATTGTGTTCGTTGGAGTCTTAGAGATTGAAGTGTTACATCTTCAAGAACGAAATATATCTTGGGAAACAATTGCTTATCAACTATAAGCACCAAAAGTGAGCAAATCTGTCTTAAGAAAACTGTGATTACACAGGAGTCGAATTATTGTTTTTATTATTGGATTTCTGGTTTTCTGAATTTTACTATTCGTGTTGTTCTGCTTCAATGTAAGTGCATTGGTTTTTTATTTCTATACATTCTGTTTAAATTAGTGCATAAGTTAGACTTTATACAGTTTAATATAATTTAATTATATACACATTTTTTATAGTAACTACTTAACAACCCTAGCATGTTTGAGTACTAGATCAATCGGCCGCAGCTGATCCGAAAAAAGGGTGGCCCATAGATTGACCATCACACACATATATATATTGAGTTAATAGCGAGCTTTTCATTGATTGGAACCTAATTAGTCAATCTTTTAAAATATTTTGGAATTTTTCTCAAAATTTTACCAATTTGTTCAGATTTTTTGAGATTGTAATGGACCGATATACTAGTCTTTATATATATAACCGGTCAAAAACACTACGGTCCTACTAGTTCAGCCAATGAATTGGCTGGCCAGGCCATATCCCACTGGATTGTTGGGCTTTTGGGCCATTGCCCATGGGTCGCAGACTAAATGCCGCGACTCATAGATATTAGTTATTCCTACCGATAAATGTCAACTTCATCCACTATCCATTGCCCCTAAACTTGTCTAGGCATTGAAAAATAAGATTTAGTTTTCACACGTGAAATTTCTTTTGCTGGTCAATGTAAAAACAAGATCAGAAATTAATCCTAAGGAGACTTTTGTAGTCTGAACTATGGCTGTAAAATTCAATGTAGTCCATGTCAAACTTAGTTGTGTGTAGCAAGTCTTCTGAAAGATTAATAAATGAAAGCTTACGTTGTCTCTAATATGAGTGATTTCACACACCTTTAGACAATGCCCTCTTTATAATTCGTTTCGCAATAGACTTTCACTATTTTCCCTCCTTAAATAATATAATCGTAGTGGGATCCAATAATTTATGCGATTTTCATTTCTCCACATCTTTGTACCCCAATCGTATTAGATCTTCAACAACAGAAAAAAAAAAACCTTCCTTCCTCGAATGCAGGGACCGAGCCACAAGGGGACCAGGGTGGACATTCCCCTCCCCCAACTTTTGGACCACTTTTGATGAGGACAAACAAATTATTTAATACATTACATTTGTCCTCCCTAAATTTTTAAAAATTTCAATAATAGTTTTAGTCTTTTCTTTGTTCAATAAATTAGTGGTTCACTAACCTTCTAAAATAAATAGTTTATTTTTGAATTGAGTAAATCAGATGTAACTATCCTGATCTATTTGTATATTAATCAAAAAACAATATTTTTTTTATCTAACACAATTTTCACTATTTTTTAAGAATAATTTTTAATGTTATTTATCATTTTTTTAGTAATAATAGTTATTAACCCAATAAAATATGATTGTATACAAAAGACAAAATGTTGTAACTCAAAAATATTTCAAGATATTTTGAATAGGGAATTTTTCAATCTCAACTAAGTTTTGCGACTAAATGAAGAATGATTTTACTACGGACTGGTAATTATACGCATTGATAGTAAATTAGTGAAAAATTAATTTACATTTAATTACTATTTTAAAGAAAGTTGTATTTTATTGAAATACTAGTTATTTCCTGTGTCTGAATGCACAGAGTAATAAAAAAAATGGTCAATAATAAATATATTTGTATTCACATCTAAAATAAAATCACAAATATAGAGAAGAGAGAAATGAATTTAAGCACCGGTTATAGTGGAAGTGAACGATGGTAATAGTGGTGGGTGGTAGTGGCGATGGTGGTGGTGGTGGTGGTGGTAGGGGTGATGGTTGGACAGTGGTGGTGGTGGTAAGGTGGCTGTGGGGTGGAGGTGACGTTGGTGGTGGTGGGAGTAGTGGAGATGGTGGTGGTCGAGGCAGTATGGGTGGTGGTGGTGGTGGGGTGCCGGTAGTATTAATGACGATGGTGGTTATAGTAGGGGTAGTGGCGGTGGTGGTGGTGGTGGTGGTGGTGGGGTGGGGTGGCGACGACGGTGGTAGGACGGACAGTGGCAGTGGTTGTGGTGACGATGGTGATGATAGGGGGTGGTATGGTGGTGACAGCGATGGTGGTGGTAAGGGGCAGGGCGTGGTGGTAGTGAGCTGGTGGGTGGGGGTGGGGGTGATGCGGTGGGTGGGGTTGTGGTGAGCCGGTGGGTGGGGTGGTGGTGGTGGGGTGGCGACATTGGTGGAGGTGGTAGTTGTAGTGGTAGTGGTGATGATGGTGGGGGGTAGTTTGGTGGTGGTGTGGGGTGGCGATGGTGGTGGTAGTAGTAATGGTGGTGGTGGGTGGTGGTGGTGATGAAGTAGTTGCAAACACTAATTTTTTTTTTTAAAGTACTTATAAGAAATTATAAGTATTAAAAACACTTTTGAAAAGTCACCCCAAACACACCTTTAGTGAACCTATTTCCCTATTAAATTTGAGGAGTTAATATTAGCCGTCAGATTAACTTTAAAATAAAATTTAAAATGATCTGAACCGCGAAAAGCAGAAGTCATTTTGTTTATCTTTTGAGATTTGAATTATATTGTATTTCATTATATAGATATAATTTATTGAAATATATATTTGGGTTACAATGAACTAAAAAAATTATTTTGGTTTTTTTGTTCAGATTTTGTTTCGGCTAAATAAAAATTGAATTTACTTTTTCCTCGAGTCTTAATTTTTTGTCATTCTTGAACTTAATTTTATTATATCAACAAGTGAATTATTTTCAATTATATTTTAACCCCCTCATAGATATTCATGACACGACATCTGAGTATAAAGTTATGCTCCGTTTGATAAGAATGATGTAAAGTAGGAGGGATACACTTTTTATCTTTCAAAGATGGAAAGTAGGAATGATACACTTTCTTTCATTTATATTTGGTTGAATAGATGAAAAATAAAAATGACTAATTTTGTTTTTTTTTTTACTAACTTAAGATTAGGGGTGGCAATCGAGTCGTGTCGTGTCAGATTCGTGTTGAGTCATTACGGGTTTGTGTCGAACATTAGTCAAATCTAACTCAACTCATTTAACTAATTGTGCCGTGTTGAGTTGCGAGTTGACCTCTTTGTTTTTATTTTTATTTTTTATTTTTATTTTTATTTTTAAATCAATTTATATATATATATATATTAAAAGATATATAGACAAATCAAAATAAATCTCAACACAAATAATTAATTTTTCATCAATTTTCCTTCCGATTTTGGAGGGATTGATTTTGGTGAGATGGAAGGAAAGTTAATTCATCCACTTTTTCATCATTCCTACTTTTCTTCCTTACAAAACATGATGGTTTATCTATCCCTCCCACTTTCCATTCTTTCAACTTTTCATTTTTCTATTTTTCCATCGTACCAAACGGAGCATTAGGGTTAATCAAAGTTACAATTAATTGAAAGTTTCTGCACCGCGCTAACCCAAATTCCTTCGCCTAGCTAGTTAAATACAAAGATGATGGCTTGACCCGGACTAATATAATTGTTGGACGTGGTAATATATAATTGTATGTATATATATATACTAGTTATTACTTGTACCTGAAGGTACAGAGTAATAAAAAAAATGGTCAATAATAAATATATTTGTAGTCATACCAAAAATCAAACCATAAATATAGAGAAGCGAGAAAAAAATTAAAATCCCAATTGTAATAGGGGTGACCAGTGGTAGTGGTGGTACGAAACGGTGATGGTTGTGGTGGGTGGCGACGATGGTGGCAGCCGTGGGTAGCAACAGTGATGCTAGTGGTTGGTTTTGGATGACGATGGTGGTAGTGGTGGTCATGGGTTACAACGGTGATGATGGTTGGTAATAATGGTAGTGGGCGACGATGAGTTCTTCTGAGCGATAATTTTATGAGTGGTGGCGAATGACGGTGGTGGTGATGGTGGTAGGTGTGGTGGGTGTGGATGACAGTAGGTGATAGTAGTGGTGGGCGATCACGGTAGTGATAGTGGTGGTGGGGGTGGGGGTGAGAATGGTAGGAGTAATGATGGGACAGTAACGGTTGTGGTAGGGTGGCGACAACGATGGTGGGGCGGTGGTAGAAGTGATGATGGTGGTGTGGTGGTGGCGACAGTTGTTGTGGCAAAGGTGGTGGTGGGATGGCGCCGGTGGTGGTGGTGGTGGTGGTAATGGGGGTGGGGTGGTGGGGGTGGCGGTGATGGTGGTGAGAGTAGTTATGGTGGTGGTAGTGGTAAATGGTGAGACGGTTCGAAGCACTATTTTTTTTTTTTAAAGTACTAATGAGAAGTTATAAAATACTTTTAAAAAGTCATTTCAAACACTCCCTTAGGGCAGAGGTGACTTAAGGCAATTGGAGGTCTAAAGCGAAAATACTAAATGAGTTCTTTTTTTTATTTTTAATATTAATTTTTTTTAAAATTAATTTATTTTTAATTTATTATATGAGAGAGAGACCTAAGAAGGACGTGCTAGTGTTACTGAAAAAAATATTTTAACTTTTGTTTTTGTTTTTGTTTTTTATCAGAAAGAGAGTTTAATTTTAACTTTTTTTAATGTTTTATAGTAATTTTTACACAGAGAGAGAAGAGGTAAATATGAGTTGACTTTTGAATACTTTTTATTTTTTTAACGTATGATTTTTAAATTTCTAATGTTATGAATTGAATCATGAACCCAAATTATTACAATAAAAATGTTGATTGTACATTATATTTTGAGGCCTTTTTTTAGGGTTTAAAATTTAAAGAATTTAATTTTTTTTATGGGTTAGTAATGTACCTAAAAATTTGGAGCTTGAAGCCCATGCTTTTTTTTTAATGATGTTGAGCCAGCTCTGCCTTAGGGGTCTATTTTTCCTATTAAATTTGTGTTAATATTAGTCGTCGGATTAACTTTAAAGTAAAATTTAAAGAGATTTTTATCGCGAATAGCAAAATTTATTTTGTTTATCTTTTAAGATTTGAATTGTATTATACTTTATTTTATAGAGATATATATATACACACGTTGTTGTGCATAACATGCACCAAGGTCTTGAACTTGGACTTGGACTTCTTACGTTCAATATTAAATGTTATTAGGAATAATAAAAAATGAGAGTGGTTAATGCCAGAGGAGGACCGTCGCCTTAGTTTATTAACACAAGCATAACCATTGACTTTTACTATTCTTCGTGAATACGCACTTACCCCAGGCTTCTATTACATGTGTGGCCAAGAATAGAGTTCTTATGCCTTCTAATGTCTTCCATGAATTTTTAGATCTAGCGTAGACTTAAATTTAGGTCAATCTGAGCATAGATTTTCACATTATGATAAGATTGTTTTATTGTGACTTAAATATGATAGGTTCAATCGAATCTAAAACTCGACCATCGATCTTTCCTTGTGACTATGTGAATTAAACTTGAATGCTTACACTAGGTTATCTTGTTTAGGTTTTGGTGAAACTTAATTTTGTTTTGGATGGGCACTGGCAGGATAATGCAACGTCAAAATTGAGGACAACGGAGAAATTTTGAGTAATTTCAGTTCACTAACATCTTCAAATTTGCGACGAAACTCCACTCAAGCTGGTGATTGTAAGTCGTACCTGTTTATGGTTGTTCTTGACTCTCATGTGTTTATCAAGCAGAATTCAATCCATGAGAATAACACCATTTGTTATTTAACTTTGGTGGTGCTGTGGTGATGGACTACACTTCAAAGTTAGTAACTATGTCTCAAACTCAATATTTTACAGTGGAGGACCCTTACGGTCACATCCAGAGGATTACTACCTGCTGGTCGCCCTCCCCTTTTACGTAGCCAAAAAAAAAAAAAAATTTGTAACGAAACTAGAGTTTTGGTTTGTCTATGTGATTGGAGTCAATGGGTTTACCGTGATAGCAGATTACCTTCCAGTTACCCCATTTTCTCCTTAACCGCTTTCTTTCTTACATCTATTATTAGATTATTGGGGTTGTCCATCAGTTATGTTGTTTCAAGTTCATGTTGTCTTTAAATTATATATCACAAAATTGTGTTGCGGGTTCGTTCTGTATATAGGTCATGTTAAGAATATTGTATCGTATTAATCTAGGTTTATGTTAATGGTCGATCCATTTATGTCATTAGTTCAATAGCTTCATCCATTAACTATCTGAACCCGCTAATAAGCCTCAACTTAATCCCGTTGGTTTCGTATCGGATTTACAAATCGTGTTTAAAATTATCAAATGTAAGATGATAATTGATTTCAGATACAACCTTGTGCAGACATGTTCAAACCCCTATGGCTTTCTACAATCATTCGCCTTTGCAGAACATTCGTAGAAGGTTTGTTTAGGTCTTAGATTATTATTTACCTTGTACCACGTTCTTAGCTACCGAGTCTATAGCACCTCAATATTATTCAATTGTATATACATACATAAAAAAAACAAGACACATGCGTACGCTGAAGTCCGTCGAAGCAAAACAGTCGCCTCCACCACAGATTAAACACGTTACTTTGCTTCCTTAACAAGATACAATTACGTGTCTGTTTGTAAATGGAAACGTATGCCTTTTCCACCAGGTAATTCTTTATATGATTTGTCAGCTCGGTATAAAAATAATATAAAATTATTGACTATAAGTTTTGTTTTAAACCGTAAGTTATATACAAATTTATCTACATACGGAATAAATGACCTACACGAACCTAGTCAAAATAACTTATAAATAACACGAACCAGATTATAATAATTATAAACAAATCAAATGTGTGTTTAAAAGAATTAATAATTTATTTACTTTGGATGGTAATGATCGTACTTCTTAAGCAACAAATCTTTCTCAATCACAAATCCGATTGCCAAATCTCATTACACCTATGTATGATCTCAATAAATCGATTATCAAGACAAGACAAATTGATATGTATAATCAAAGTACTGACTGTTTTATAGTAAAATACAATCTCATCTAGTTCAATCCCAAGGAGTTAACTACGGTACCCAAAAAAAAAAATCAGTATCATATTTTTATTTATTACTAATGATACCAAGAATTAATCTCAAGTATGAGCTCAGCCTATGAGATCAGTTCGGGAGGTCAGCTTGGAGCTCCAGAGCTCAGAAGACCAGAACTCGAGCTCCTCCCAGGCGAAATAATAGCCGAAATGATAAGGAAGTAACTGGATAACAGCTGACACCTCCGAAATAATAGTCAAGCACCATCCCAGACGTAAAACACTCAACTGACCAAAATCCTCTCCCAGAATTAAGGGAGATCTCATGGATAAAGGGAAAAGATCTCGGTAGAGATCTCCTAGAGTTAGGAATAGCATTATAAATACTGTACATCGCCCCAACCAAAGGGCGGGCCGAATGGCATTGAAGAACAATCTGTAAAATACCTCTTGAATGAATATACACCTTCGGAGCAAGAGCCTCCATTGTAGAGTGGACTAGCCGAGCTCATCAGCCGGTGAACCATTATATTTCCACTGTGTCACACACACCACATCTCTGATTCCTAGAGCATTCACTCACTAATTCACGAGCCTTGTAGCTTAGATCAATTCTTTGCCATTGTCCTCAAACTCGTTGCTCATTCACGTGAAATAACACCATCAATTACATTTGTGATTATTTTTATTACATTTATGTGTGCTTTTATCACTGTTGTGGTAACAAAAAAAAAATGGTAAAAATAATTATTACAACCGTAGTAAAAATATTCATAAATATAATAAAAACACCTATAAATGTGATAAATTACCAACAAAATTGTAATTTTTTTAATAACAAATAAAAGTGGTAAAAATAATTTCATAAATATAATAAAAATGCCTACAATAATGGTAAAAATACTCACAAAAATGATAAATCATTCATAAAAGTGGTAAATTTTTTTGTTATTAAATGACTCAAAAAATTAGAAAAAAACCATTAAAATAGGAAAAGTTGGAAGTATGGTATCGAAATTAATCCCAAACGTCCATATTCCAGATGATGTCAAAGATTTAGTAAAACAATAATATTATACTTATCAAATTTTTTATAAATTTTTTTTATTTCAAATAATATGATACAATCTCTATTATTGAATATTAATAGAGCCACTTATTTAATGTGTAATATCACTCGACATGTAAAACTTAAGAAATATTTAGCATAGCAGTGTTGTTAATAAAGAAACGATTCAGATATGAGGGATGACCTAAGAGCATCTCCAAACAACAAAAATTATTTTAGCTACTCAAAAAACAACATTTTCTATTTTAGTTACTCACTTTTCAATACATATTCTAACAAAATTTTTATATTTTTAACTACTCCTTTTAAATATTATTTCTCATTCCTTTTGTATTATTTTTTTTTTGGAATAGTGAAAGAGAGAAAAAGAGAGAATGGAAGAAAAGAGAGGACGAGAGAGAAAATATTATACAAAAATTTTATATATCTGTAACAAAATGTTATTTTAGATGTTTTAAAGATAATCTCTTCAAATGAATTTTTGGACTAAATAATGAAAATTTGAAGATTTTGTGTGTTTTAAATTATTTGTTGGAGATGCTCTAATAATTGGCTAAATACAAAATCACTATTGCTTTGACCGAAGCTTCCTTGTTCAACCCTAGAACCAACCTTGGAAGATCGCCATGTGAGAGGGGGAGGAGTGTTTTGACAAATTCATTCCTCTCCACCTCTATATATACCTCTCCACTCTTTTCCACTCTCCAAAAAACCCAGTTCTCCCCATTTCAAACTCTCTCTATCTCTCTGTACTTTCTCTCTCTAAAGTTCTATACATATCACCCTGATAGAGAGCAACCAAAGCTTCAACTTTTATACCATTAAAACTTAGCTTCACCTTACTGATTCTCTCTCTGATCTCTGCTTTTTCTTCCTTGAGAACTTCTTAAGTTATCAAGTATTTATATATAGCCACAGGAATGGCTACAGCAGAAGAAGTTTCGGCTTTAGACCTCATCAGAAAACACCTTCTGGGAGAGTTCTTTCCGGTTGATAGCATCGTTACTGGGATTAGTGATTGTAGTTCAAGCACGTTCGCCGTTGAAACTTGCACCGGTGCCGTACAACCTGAGGTTTCGAGCTATCAATCCGAAGCAAAAAGCTGTGACTCTGACATCAGTATCTCCGACTATCTCTGTTCCAACGAAGTCAACACCACCGATCTCTTCGATATCTTCTCTGATTCCATCGACTTTGAGCAAATTGAGAGCAATTTCTTCGAGTTTGAACCACAACCTCAAATAATCGACCTCATCACACCAAAAACAACAATTTCAAGCTCTATTGTTATAGATTTCGAGAAAAATCAGTCTGATTTCTTCCAATTTGAATCTGAACCACAAGTAATCGATCTCGAAACACTAGAATCTCTCAGTTCGAGCTCTCAATCGAGTTCTCTTAGTGACGGAAAGCCGGCGTTGAAGACCGATTTGCCTCCGGTGAAGAAATTCGAGTGGCTCGAGTTCACCGGGTCGACTCAGCCAATGCCCTCGGTGCAAAAAACTTGGAATGAGGAGGAGAAAAGACATTACAGAGGGGTCCGACAACGGCCGTGGGGGAAGTATGCGGCGGAGATCCGAGATCCGAAACGTCGCGGGTCTAGGGTTTGGCTAGGGACCTTCGACACCGCCATTGAAGCTGCGAAGGCTTATGATAGAGCGGCATTCAAGATACGAGGAAGCAAAGCAACTCTGAATTTCCCTCTGGAGGCGGGGAAGTTAAAGTGTGACTCGCACGCCGCCGTGGCCGGTTGCCGGAAAAGAAGTAGAGAGGTGGAGGAGGGAACCCAGGTGACAATCGCGAAGAAAGAGAGGCTGCCGGAATGTGAAGTGGATGCTAAGAGTAAGATTGATTGGCCGTTAACACTTTGGGATCAAAACGACAACGGGATATTTAACGTCCCTCCGTCGTCGCCGTTATCTCCTCACCCATCTTGGGCTTGTCCTCAGCTTATGGTTATATGAGAATGAATGTGATGTGTTATCCAGAGTGTATATATAAAAGCCCAAGAAATGTATATTATTAGTAAATTTTACACGATCAAACTAATTTTCAACTCGACTCAACTCGTATGGATATAGATGAAGATGAGAGTACTTCTTTGTGGTTGTTTTGGTTATATAAGATGAAATTCATGAAGTTTATAATGTAATTAACTCTACGGGGTAATTCAAAGCAAAGATTTTGGAACAATGATGCAATTTTTCGATATTACTACAAAAAGAAAAATCATTAACAACTTTGTTTAATACTTAAATAATTTTTATTTTTTATTTTGGAAGTGATTTGGGAAGTCTTCTGTCTGTTACAGACCCGTGAATCCTATAGTAAGGCCCATTGTGCTAGCTCATGAGCTAGAACATTTGATCTTCTTGGTGTATACAGCATACTCCAATCTATGTATATCTTCAATAAGACCTTGAGGTCATCAATGATTGCAACAGTAAACTAGTGAGCTTTGATGTGGTCCAATATTAGCGACTGTACTACTCTGCTTATGAATCTCTCTCAAGAATGATGTAACTCCAATTGTGCAGACCCTATTTGGCAAACCATATCATACTAGCCAGAGGACAAAAGAAAAAAATATGGGTGCTTGTTTCTGGTAATAGCATGGCCATCACCTACTATATAACAGGCGCCATACTTTAGTAGTTCCAATTATTTGGTCTCCTACCATTTAAATTACTATTAGAGATTAGGGTTGTCAATGAATCGGATCTTGATCTATCTAGATCTGAATTTAATAAAAAAATTTGAGTTTTGAATCTGATCCGTTCACCGATGGATTTCAAAATTTTAATCCATATCCGCATCCATTAATAATCGAATATCCGATCCGATTATCCAATACGATTTGACAATTTAAATCCCAACAAAATTTTATAAAAAAATAATAATTTAATCAAATTTAAGATAATTTTTAACCTAAATGAATTAACCAATCATTTTATACAATAAGAACTAAATCTTTTGACCGACTTTTAACTATCACTTCGAGGCCATAATTAATAGTGATGATACACAAAAGAGACTCTATACACAATCAAATCAGTCGAGTATGAGATGTAAAACAATTAATAAAACAATCACCAATAAGATACAAAGATTGAGTGGTTGACTGGTTACGTCTAGAAGACCTAACCACTGAAAGCGGCAACGGTTGCCAGAGAACTGTATTAATGATAGAGTACAAAGTAGAAGAGGAGAGAGAGAGAGAGAGCAATAGTACGCTTAATGTGAGATGTGTGAGATCTCATACTCCATGTGTAAGGAGCTTCTAATTTATAGGCACAGAGTCCTAGTTGTGACGACGACGTGAAAGTCAAGTTATTATTTTATTGGAGAGCATAGCTATAATTGAGGATATACAATATCTTTGAGTCATGACTATCCCAATAATTGCTCTTTTACGTGCGTTGACTCTTCCTAAACTCTTGAGTTTTAGATTAGACTATAGTCATGAGTGAAACCTGGGCTGCCTTTTGATGGGTTGAGCTTAACCCATAAATTGAACCCACGTGTAGGGAGTTTATAATTTATAGGCACAGAGCCCTAGTTGTGGCGGTGACGTGATTGTCAAGCTACTAAATTTATCCGGGAGGATAGATACAATTGGGGATAGACACTATCTTGGAGTCATGACTATCCCGACGATTGCTTTTCCATATACGTTGACTCTTCCTGAACTCTTGAGTTTTGGACTGGATTATAACTATGAACTAAGTCTGACCTGCCTTTTGATGATTTTGGCTCAACCCATGAACTGAGCTCAAACTTAGTCAAAACTTGGGCTCGTCAAATAGGAACTAAATCAAGTGTTACATCGATTTAGAGTTTGAATATCATTCAAACCCCTCCTATATTTCAACGGTATATAGCGATTTCTATATTGATCATGGTTTCTATTCTTCTTTTCTCTTGTTTTTCTTTTATGATGTTTGCAATCAGTCATCCTTATGGTACTAACAACCACCTATGGGTGGGTGGTATGACGAAGTTGAGGAAGACTATAGATAGTACTCAATGAGTTATCATGCCGTAAGTCAAGTTAAAATGTCCTCAAGTTCAAGTTATAATTGGTAAAGATAAAGTTACAATTAATTGAAATAATTATTAATTGATTATAATATTTTATGATACGCCAAGTAGCTAAGAATACTGATCGTTGGCCATATAGTAACGGAACTTTGAAGCTGATGAGGCATAGTCTTTGATTTTGACTGGGCAACTGATAACATTTCAACTTTCTATTATTGGAAATACCGGCGCTCCGTCGGTAGGCTCCAAAAAGCCCAACACGGGGTCATGACCGCAGTTTTGTCTATTAGTAGTTTACAAAACGACAAAACAATATAATTGGCCCCACCAAGTTCTTTTTTTTTTTTTTTTTTTTTTTTGTGCGGGCCCGGCGTTGGTGGGGGGTGGTTGTTTAGGGGGGTAAGGTTTAAAAAATTTGAATAAAAAAAAAGAAACGTGATCAAATAGGAAGGAAACTATTTCTTTATTGCTTATTATATTGAGAGTTTGTTGTTTGAATAGAATTACAATCAAAGAAATGGGCTATAAAAAAAGTACTTTTAATTCATCAATTTCCATAGACTATGATTGAGGTCATTTTTTTTATGGTTTTGTTAAGAATAATAGGTTATTTTATTTTCAAAAAGTGTTTTTATTTCATCAATATCCATAGACTATGATGTCATTTTCTTAAAAATGTCTTTGGTATGTTGCATTAAATGTTTGGTGCTTCAATGGTTATTGTCGAATTAGAGTCTTGGATTTTGGAAAATTAACCCAAATTCACTGCTTCAAATTCAACGCAAAATTTCACCCGAGTTGTGCAACTTTAAGATCGAATTTCAAGTTGACCCAACTTTGACCAAAATTTTAATTTAGAAATTCAATTTGAATCCCATTTTGGTTGTGCAACACGATTTTAAAAATCTAAACACAATCGAGGGTTAAGAATATTCTCCCTGGATGTTGAATTCAGATTCAGACTATATTGAAAATTTTATAATTTTGATTGAATTTGAATAGACCTCTCAGAATGTCGAGTTCATCGAAGTTATATCTTTCATCTCATCTTCTCTATTTTATAAAGATCTTATCTTTCCATGAAAAAAAGGTGATTAATAGTGCAATATTTATAATATAAAATAGGGCGGCTTCAACAAGCCGATTTTATGGTCTCAAATTCATTCATCCAACGGTCAATAAATTATCATTTTTTTCTTAATATTTCCCCCTCCAAAAAGTCAACGATTACGGCTGATCTTTTAACACATCCTACGGTCTCAAATTCATTCATCCAACGGTCAAGAAATTATAATTTTTTTCCTTAATATTTTCCCCTCCAAAAAGTCAACGATTACGGCTTATCTTAGAACACATCATATGGTCTCAAATTCATTTATCCAACGGTCAAGAAATTATAATTTTTTTCCTTAATATTTTCCTCCCAACTGGTCAACAATTACTGCTGATCTTGGAATACATGATTTTCTCTGACATAATAATTAAATTGGTCAAATTTGTCATTAATATCATGTGAGACCCAAATCATGCATTGCATGCATATTAACATAATTATGTGGGCTAAATTGCAATTACGTGAAATTAATAAAGGATTAATTAAAATAAATCTTTCATAGCCATGATGTGTGTGAGCATACATTGGGTATGTGGACCCCATTAATGATGTATTAGTGAGACCCATTTATAGAAATTTTATGTGTGAAAATATTAGTGGGTCGATTTCGAAATCATTTAAAAACTTGGGGGAAGGCAAACGTAATTAACCCATTAGAACGAGACACCTTTACAGGTGTTGGCATAAAAATATATATATATATATATATATACATAAGTGTGCCGTGTGTGTGTGTGAGTGTGCCGTGTGTACGTGTGTGTGTTTAAAACACAAAAGAGTGTGTGTGTGTGTGGGGGGGGGGGTTAATATATATAGTTAGTGGTGTGTGTGTGTTCTGGTTTCTGGACTGAAGCCGTGAGAGAGTGAAGAGAGTAAAAGAGAAAGGAAGGGAAAAGAGGGAGTAACCTGAGGAAAGAAGACCGGAAATTAGAAAAAAGAAGAAGAAGATAATCGTAAATAGAGTTGGCCGTTGCACAAGTTTACTGTAAGTTATCTTTAATGTTTAATTTAATTTTATTACTCAATTACAGTGAAATTAAGGAGATTGTTTTATTTTAAGAGTTATAGAGATAATCCAAATTCCATGATTCATGATGTACAATTAATGACTTAGGAGATGATTCATAAGTAAGGACTGCTTTATCTAATATAGCTACTGAAACATAGTTCTTTGTGATTAATCAACCATGTAGCTAGATTAATATGTAAGCTTTGATTTTCAGCTTATGATACCATAATCTTTGCATTATTTTAAGCTTTATTTTTTTATATACGAAGGTTTAGTAAGCTGGACAAGGAAAGTTATGGCAGTAAGAAATCAAGTTTCGTGTTAGGGTTTTATGAAGGCATAAGTTGATGAATGAATTCATGTATTTGAGTAGGGTGTGTAGATATTATTAGAGAAGTGCATTTAAATTACACTAAACAAATAAACTGAAGTGTGGTTACATTCAGATGTTTGTGGGTAACCACTTTAGAATGCATTTGAGGGAATTTGGGTGAAGTTTTAGAAAAATAGGAAGGTTAGAGGTTATGTTCGTCTTTAAAAGGCAAACTGCATACCTTGTAGTGAAATAGCAATAACTTTCTCTAGGAAACTCGAAACGATGCACCGTTTGTTAGGTTGGAAACTAGAAACATAGATCTTTCCATTGGTATAAAGTAGAGCACCTGGTTATCTCCCAGAAAATACTTGTGTTAATTTAAAGTTAAGTGAAAGTAAATGAGTGATTGTAACGTTTCGAATTCGATGTTTTATTGAAAAATAATTGGAATGGGGACTTCAGGTTATCATTTTGAACCCATGACCTATCATTAGAAAACCTAACAAGTGTGCCTTAAAATAACTTTTACCTCATAGTAATACGCACGTTGAGTATATGTATAGAAATGACCAAATGAACACTCAGGATGCTTTAAGTAGGCCAAGTGGAAACCGAATTTTATGGGAGTGAAATGGGTGGTTTAAGGGTTCAATTAAGGGGCTATGTTGCTTGCCTAGATGTGTGTGTGAGTTAAGTGTGGCTGTTTTAAAAGGAAAAATGTGATAGATGTTAGGAATGAATACCGGTAACGTCGAAACCCTAATTTCTAAATGTTATTATCACATGTGTGAATTTTAATCCAATTGATCTGAAATTTTGCATGCAACACTTTTAAATGATGCTTGATGTGATAATATAACTTTCGAATGCAAATGAGTATAATGTCCGGTGCGAAATGTATGAAATGTCGGAAGTGCAGTTTTAGGATTCGGGGTCAAAATGTGTGATAATGGGCCCCGGTCAATGTGTTTGACCTACTTAATCCTAATTGCGATTAATGTGAGTAATTTTGGAGATTTGGGGAGGAAAATGGGATCCCTAAAATAAAAGTGCTAGTATGTGAGTGGATAGTGTGGTAACTGGAGTTACCGGGGCACTTTGGGGTGCATCATTTTGCATGCATTAGTGCAGGATTAATTATTATATGTGATAAACATATTGATATTTTAATTACAAATGTGTTAGGTGGAACAGGTGAAACAGTCGATGTTGGAACAGATACGGTAACACCGGAAAGATCCACTGATAGAACCGCAGAGTCGTAGATCTGTACGTTTAAGGTGGGTGTATATTTTTATATGTTTTGAAAATGCTATTATAAGATGATAATAAATGATTTAATTTAATAGCATTTCTCCAGGATTATGTGTTATGTGCTTATGTGATTGAATGATGCTTTGTACTGTGTATTGTGGAATGTGACGCACTGTTTGAGACAGGGGCGTCGATGCCTGATCACTGGGCGTGCAGTGATGTGCTAGCACTGAGGTGTTCCCGGGAGGTTCGAGAGACACGGATCCATGTGGGATCGATTACCCGATGAGGGGCAGTATGGTTGTGACGTGACTTGTGAATTCTTTGGAATTTGAATGATGTTGTTGTTTGATGCGTGTATTTACGTATTATCTACCTACTTCAGTGTATTACTATCATTTCCGTTTCATATATAACATGTATACTCACTGAGCGCGTGGTTTAGCTCACACCACTATAGTTTCTCCTTTTCAGGTACTGTAGAAAAGGATGTAGATCAGTCCACTGTCCAATCGATTGAGTCTTGAATAATGTTAGGGTGACATCACGCAGGTTGAGTGTCGGTATAACTAATTGCTGAGTTGTGTATTATATTTGTGAAAGATTATTATGTCAGGTAAATAGTATATATTTGCAAACAGACTCAACAAGCATACTTTGTAATTTATGCTATGTGGGTGTGGGATTGTGTATATGTCTATAACCTGGGAAACAAACAATTGGTACAGGTGTTTTTTTTATATGGTACAGGTTATGAGACAGGTTTTACCATCATGTTTATTGATTAAGGTGATGGGTGGTGTTGTTGCACCTGTGGAATTATTTAATGTTTGATTAGTCCAGATTATACATATATGTAAACAGGTGTATCAAAAATCTAGTCGCGTCTCATCCTTTGTTGAAGTCTCATTTGGTTAAAAAAATTATGAAATATATAGCAAAAAATGAGTAAAATGTGGAATTTGTAAGATGATTAAAAATTATAGAATATTGCTTCTATTTGTGTCAAATAAATTATATAATTGATTTTTAATGTATAGATGTTATCTTATTAATTTTTTTTCAAACAGACCTCTTTTATGTTTAATGAATTTTTAAGTATCAAATTCGATATAAAAAAATATAAATATATCACATTATTTTTATCTATTATACTTAAAGTGTGTCCACCCTAGATCATATGTTTGGCTCCGCCACTGTAACGCCCCAAATACCACCCTGGACGGCAATACATTCTACAACCATTTATAACGTGAGAGCACAAATAAAAATTCATAAATACCCGGGGGTCCTTAATTTTCACGAAATTTGGGCAGAGCCTCCTTTGTTCGGGGAGCTCTACCCAAAACACAACCTGTGCATTTATAATACATCGACCACACCGGGTCCATTTATCCCTCAAATCTCTACAACGTTGCCCCAAAAGATTTTCCATTCACCACATGTAATATTCACAATAACATTCTCCAAAATAATAAGTCAAGCCATGACCACAATATCAAAAGAATATGTCCAACAATGGCCTTTACATTTCCAAATGAATTGAACTAAGATAACGCAGCGGAATACAAAATACTAGACTTTACATGACTTCCAAAATAATTTATCAAGTCTAGTACAAAAATAAATGACATCTCTATATGTCCCACTCGGGATCCACGTATCCCTCTAAGGAAGCTTCTCCTTGGCACGGCTCATGAGCATCGAGCTCCTCCTCTAGAGTAAAATCTGAAAATATTCAACGGTAGGGGGTGAGCACGAAACTCTGTAGAAAAGTCCTCCCAATCCCAAACAAGGTTTAGAAAAGTATATAAAACTGTCAGTCTCATTTTACAAATAACATATATAGCATTTCAAGTAAAACATGACATTTTAAGTAGATCTCCAGTTTAAGCTATAATCATGATCTAGTGAAAAGTTAATGTAAATTGCATAACATTATACCATTTATGAAGGGCGTCTTCCGATGCATTGTCTCATACCAATGCACTGGCCAAGACAATCCAACCATCATTCTCTATATATATATTTTGGTTCATCCCCGTACCATGTATGTTGATTGCTTCTCATGAATCTACCCAACGATTATACCTAGTCCACCTATTTACATCATAATCACAAGCACTATAGGAAAGGGCGTCTACCATCCCAATGGCAATGACGAGTCCCTTCCTAGGAAAAATATACAATCCCTTGTTCGAACTCCAGTGAACGATAGTGGTCGCATTACCAAATGACAAACCACTACAAGTGTTAGGAAACCATCTCACCCCTCACTGGGATAAACTAACCTCTAACACTCTACGGCATCTCTCGATGGCAATCCAAGTCCCTCACAACAACCATACAATGAGGAAACCAAGATATTCTCCATTCATAAACAATTTCCAATATATACAAAATCCACAATTCCTCATTTATAATTCAAGAGTCACAAGTGTACCATTCTCAATATACTACAATACTAAGGAATTTAAAATATGCAAGAGATCATATCAATAAACCTTCACAACCTTGATATCAAAATTCTAGGGTTTTTCCAAACCAAACATAATTTCTTGGAATGATAACAAGGATTAGATTAAAACA
Source organism: Ilex aquifolium (assembly GCA_951799425.1). NCBI lineage: Eukaryota > Viridiplantae > Streptophyta > Magnoliopsida > Aquifoliales > Aquifoliaceae > Ilex > Ilex aquifolium. Next base: position 29,122,320 of record OX637403.1, read on the forward strand.
TGATTTAGTCAACAATAGGCATTTAGAAATCATGAATTCATGTATTTTTCATAACCCAAACATGTATTTAACAAAACTAAGATTTTGGGAACTCAAGAACAATGTCTCTTGAACCCAATCATGCATTTTGTTCAAAATCTATGTTTCAATAACAAAGAATCCAAGAACTCATATCTATTTATCATATACTCTCAAGAATATTGAAAACATACATATATAATACCCTAATCCTCAATGAAAGAGTTTGAGAAGAATCCCCTACCTTGAAATCAAACCAAAGTCCAAACAAAAGCCCAAACTTTAGAGACTCTCTTTGCCCCTTTTCTTCTTCCCTTTCTCTTCCCCTAGGGTTCTAACAAGTTGGAGGTGAGAGTGGAGTGAAAGGATGGGAGCAAATGGACTGAAAAATGGTGTTTTAAACATAGCAGCCCCGATTTTTACTGTTCATTGGGCTGCAATTTGAGTTTTTCTCCAAAATTACGATTTTGCCACTAAGAATCTCCAATTTGATCCATATGACTACCCTAAGGTTTTTCGACGTTCCGGATTCATTTCTAATGTTATTTTAACCTAAAAACATTTATTTTTATGATTTATTTTAAAACTAAAATAAATTTACACTCGAATATTAAAATTACAACCCAAGTGTAGATTTTTGGTCAACTTCGGAGAATAAACTGATTTGACTCAGGTATTTCTAGTATGTGTGACCTATATGGTTGGAAATATATACGAGTTAGGGTTCTAACAAAAATAACGGTGCACAATTTGGACTTTCCAACAAAGAGTTATGATCAAATTGGTGAAAGGTAGTCTGCCGGACTGTTTCGACATCGCTTCGTTATCTGGGTATAACTCTCTCATCTGAGCTCCGATTGAGGTGATTCAAGATGATATGGAACGCTAAGAAAGAGTTCTACAACTTCCATGTTTTGAGTTTTGAGAGATATTGATTGTATCAAGGTCGAAATTGGGCTTGAAGTTGCAGCTAGTGCACTGTTCACGTGCACTGTTTACGTGCACTGTTCATATGCAATGTTTATTTTATTTTTACGTCATTACATATATAAGAATCACTAAATAAGTACATTACTATATTAATATAAGCATGTGGGGGTTTACAGCCACTGCTATCAGGGATCTTCACTTCCCACTTCTTCAAATTAATCGATTGGTTTACGTTACACTGTAAATATTTTGTCATTTAAAAAAAAAAAAATGTTGCACCGTGTTTTCAGGCACGAGTTATCTCTAGTAAATAACCAAACGGAGCAAGTTGCACGGAGATACATCTGAATTGGATTAGCCACTTGGGAGAAGGTGACAGATTTGAAATGGGCGAAGAGCATCTCAACATGTGCGTTTTGATGGGGGCTATTAAAACATTAAAATATAAAATTTATGATAAAATATAAAATTTATGATAAAATATAAAAAAAATGAAAATTTGAAATCTTTGTCAAAATTAGATGTGTCAAAATAAAATACAACATGAAATTAGAATGTTTGGATCTTCTTTAAACTGTCTGTTTAAATAAATGCATACGACACAATTAATAAACGAATTAAGTATGAGTAAAGTTAATCAGAAGAAATACACGATACGACACAACTCGGTTATATATAAATTATACACGGTTCATAAACGACACAAACTCGATGATATGATTTGTTAAATACGAATTAAGAAACGAATCGGATATGAGTGAAGTGTTTTTTTTACACAAACTCGCTAAAATTCAACACAAACCCGTCCCACCTGACACAATTGACAGGCCTAATCAAAATACTGTTAATCAACTATGAGTAAAAGAAATTATGGCAAAAATGTCATGGAATAATGTGTAGCAAGGGCAATGTAGTAGCTATTGAAATGAGGAGAAAAATGCCCAAAGAAGGGCACTAATATAAAGAGCGAAAACTCAGGGGATGAAGTGAATTTTATTAAACTTCAAGGGTGGTTTGTATAATTTACTCCAGCTTCTAATATTTGATCTATTCAGAAGGAAACTAGTTCTTGAACCCATTGAAAAATATGAAAAAAAGCTCACCAAGCTCTTTCAAGAATTGATCTAAGGTTGTGTGTATGTGAACTCTTTTAGATTCTAAAACAATCCACACAAGTTATTCAATATCTTTACATGAACTTAATTTGATATATTCTTTATTTTATTAGTTTCAAATTAAATACAATATCCAGATATGCATAGTCACCCAAAAAAAAACCCTAATTAATTAATTATGAGTTGGCGTTGGTCGTGGTCAGGATACTGCTGTTGGAAATAATAGTATATTTATTATAAAAAAATCATTAAATAGTGAATGAAAAATTATTAAATTCTTTGTGACTTTTAGGAGCAATTGAAAAGGTGTGAAATGAATATGACATGAAAGACTACTAATTCAAAATTGGTGATTTTTGGTTAAAAACACTAATCTAAGAGCAATGCTATATATTCCAAATTTGTATCTCAAATGTGCATCCCAAATCAATAAGGATGGTTAGATCAGTGGGTTCCAATTAAAAAAGTTGACGAGACCCACTCATCCAATGATCCCCGTTCATTTGGAATGCACATTTAAGATACAAATTTGGATTACATAGTATTTCCCCCAATCTAAATAGTTACATCTTTTCATAAATTCAGCATTAACACATTTTGGTTAAAAGACATTATTACAAATAGTCACAATTTTTCATAAAGTCACCATTGATATCTCTTGGACTAAAATATACCATTTCAAATAGTTGTACATTTTCATAAAGTTAGTATTGATACCATTTAGACTAAAATGTATCATTACATATGGTTATACCTTTTAAGAAAAGTCACTAGTGAGTCTATAAATAGATGATTCTTTGCACTATCAAAACATATCATTAAACAATTCAAGAATTGCTCTCTTATTGTAGTTCTCTCAATTATCCAAAATATTGTAAGTATTTAGTCTTTTTTTTCTCTCTCTCTGCATATTGCTGCATTATTATTTCAAATTCGGCTCAAGTATAAATATAGAATTGTGTTCGTTGGAGTCTTGGAGATTGAAGTGTTGCATCTTCAAGAACGAAATCCGTTATATCTTGAGAGACAATTGTTTATCAACCTTAAGCACCGAAAGTGAGCAAATCTGTCTTAAGGAAACTGTGATTACACAGGGCTCGAATTGTTTTTATTATTGGATTTATGGTTTTCTGAATTTTACTATTCGTGTTGTTCTGTGTCAATTTAAGTGCATTGGTTTTTTATTTCTTTACATTCTGTTTAAATTAGTGCATAAGTTAGACTTTATACAATTTAATTTAATCTAATTATATACACATTTTCTATAGCAACTACTTAACAACCCTAGCATGTTTGAGTACTAGATCAATCGGCCGCAGCTGATCCGAAAAAAGGGTGGCCCATAGATTGACCATCACACACATATATATATTGAGTTAATAGCGAGCTTTTCATTGATTGGAACCTAATTAGTCAATCTTTTAAAATATTTTGGAATTTTTCTCAAAATTTTACCAATTTGTTCAGATTTTTTGAGATTGTAATGGACCGATATACTAGTCTTTATATATATAACCGGTCAAAAACACTACGGTCCTACTAGTTCAGCCAATGAATTGGCTGGCCAGGCCATATCCCACTGGATTGTTGGGCTTTTGGGCCATTGCCCATGGGTCGCAGACTAAATGCCGCGACTCATAGATATTAGTTATTCCTACCGATAAATGTCAACTTCATCCACTATCCATTGCCCCTAAACTTGTCTAGGCATTGAAAAATAAGATTTAGTTTTCACACGTGAAATTTCTTTTGCTGGTCAATGTAAAAACAAGATCAGAAATTAATCCTAAGGAGACTTTTGTAGTCTGAACTATGGCTGTAAAATTCAATGTAGTCCATGTCAAACTTAGTTGTGTGTAGCAAGTCTTCTGAAAGATTAATAAATGAAAGCTTACGTTGTCTCTAATATGAGTGATTTCACACACCTTTAGACAATGCCCTCTTTATAATTCGTTTCGCAATAGACTTTCACTATTTTCCCTCCTTAAATAATATAATCGTAGTGGGATCCAATAATTTATGCGATTTTCATTTCTCCACATCTTTGTACCCCAATCGTATTAGATCTTCAACAACAGAAAAAAAAAAACCTTCCTTCCTCGAATGCAGGGACCGAGCCACAAGGGGACCAGGGTGGACATTCCCCTCCCCCAACTTTTGGACCACTTTTGATGAGGACAAACAAATTATTTAATACATTACATTTGTCCTCCCTAAATTTTTAAAAATTTCAATACTAGTTTTAGTCTTTTCTTTGTTCAATAAATTAGTGGTTCACTAACCTTCTAAAATAAATAGTTTATTTTTGAATTGAGTAAATCAGATGTAACTATCATGATCTATTTGTATATTAATCAAAAAACAATATTTTTTTTATCTAACACAATTTTCACTACTTTTTAAGAATAATTTTTAATGTTATTTATCATTTTTTTAGTAATAATAGTTATTAACCCAATAAAATACGATTGTATACAAAAGACAAAATGTTGTAACTCAAAAATATTTCAAGATATTTTGAATAGGGAATTTTTCAATCTCAACTAAGTTTTGCGACTAAATGAAGAATGATTTTACTACGGACTGGTAATTATACGCGTTGATAGTAAATTAGTGAAAAATTAATTTACATTTAATTACTATTTTAAAGAACGTTGTATTTTATTGAAATACTAGTTATTTCCTGTGTCTGAATGCACAGAGTAATAAAAAAAATGGTCAATAATAAATATATTTGTATTCACATCTAAAATAAAATCACAAATATAGAGAAGAGATAAAGGAATTTAAGCACCGGTTATTGTGGAAGTGAACAATGGTAATAGTGGTGGGTGGTAGTGGCGATGGTAGTGGCGATGGTAGTGGTGGGGTGGGGTGGCGACGACGGTGGTAGGACGGATAGTGGCAGTGGTGGTGACGATTGTGATGATAGGGGGTGGTATGGTGGTGACAGCGATGGTGGTGGTAAGGGGGAGGGGGTGGTGGTAGTGGTGATGGTGATGGTGGTAGTGAGCCGGTGGGTGGGGGTGGTGGTGATGCGGTGGATGGGGTTGTGGTGAGGCGGTGGGTGGGGTGGTGGTGGTGGGGTGGTGACATTGGTGGAGGTGGTAGTTGTAGTGGTAGTGGTGATGATGGTGGGGGGTAGTTTGGTGGTGGTGTGGGGTGGCGATGATGGTGGTAGTAGTAATGGTGGTGGCGGGTAGTGGTGGTGATGAAGTAGTTGCAAACACTACTTTTTTTTTTAAAGTACTTATAAGAAATTATAAATATTAAAAACACTTTTGAAAAGTCATCACAAACACACCTTTAGTGAACTTATTTCCCTATTAAATTTGAGGAGTTAATATTAGCCGTCGGATTAACTTTAAAATAAAATTTAAAACGATCTGAACCGCGAAAAACAGAAGTCATTTTGTTTATCTTTTGAGATTTGAATTATATTGTACTTCATTATATAAATATAATTTATTGAAATATATATTTGGGTTACAATGAACTAAAAAATTTATTTTGTGTCTTTTTGTTCAGATTTTGTTTCGGCTAAATAAAAATTGAATTTACTTTTTCCTCGAGTCTTAATTTTTTGTCATTCTTGAACTTAATTTAATTATATCAACAAGTGAATTATTTTCAATTATATTTTAACCCCCTCATAGATATTCATGACACGACATCTGAGTATAAAGTTATGCTCCATTTGATAAGAATGATGTAAAGTAGGAGGGATACACTTTTTATCCTTCAAATAGGGAAAGTAGGAATGATACACTTTATTTCCTTTATGTTTGGTTAGATGGATGAAAAATAAAAATGACTAATTTTTTTTTTTTTTTTTTACTGACTTAAGATTAGGGGTGGCAATCGAGTCGTGTCGTGTCAGATTCGTGTTGAGTCATTACGAGTTTGTGTCGAACATTAGTCAAATCTAACTCAACTCATTTAACTAATTGTGCCGTGTTGAGTTGCGAGTTGACCTCTTTGTTTTTATTTTTATTTTTTTATTTTTATTTTTAAATCAATTTATAAATATATATATATATATATATATATATATATATTAAAAGATATATAGACAAATAAAATAAATCTCAACACAAATAATTAACTTTTCATCCATTTTCCTTCCGATTTTGGAGGGATTGATTTTGGTGAGATGGAAGGAAAGTTAATTCATCCACTTTTTCATCCTTCTTACTTTTCTTCCTTACCAAACATGATGGTTTATCTATCCCTCCCACTGTCCATTCTTTCAACTTTCCATCCTTCTATTTTTCCATCGTACCAAACGGAACATTAGGGTTAATCAAAGTTACAATTAATTGAAAGTTTCTGCACCGCGCTAACCCAATTCCTTCGCCTAGCTAGTTAAATACAAAGATCATGGCTTGACCCGGACTAATATAATTGTTGGACGTGGTAATATATAATTGTATGTATATATATATACTAGTTATAACTTGTGTCTAAAGGTACAGAGTAATAAAAAAAATGGTCAATAATAAATATATTTGTAGTCATACCAAAAATCAAACCATAAATATAGAGAAGCGAGAAAAAAATTAAAATTTCAATTGTAATAGGGGTGACCAGTGGTAGTGGTGGTACGAAACGGTGATGGTTGTGGTGGGTGGCGACGATCGTGGTGATGGTGGCAGCCGTGGGTAGCAACAGTGATGCTGGTGGTTGGTTTTGGGTGACGATGGTGGTAGTGGTGGCCATGGGTTACAATGGTGATGATGGTTGGTAATAATGGTAGTGGGCGACGATGAGTTCTTCTAAGCGATAATTTTATGAGTGGTGGCGAATGACGGTGGTGGTGATGGTGGTAGGTGTGGTGGGTGTGGATAACAGTAGGTGGCAGTAGTGGTGGGCGATGACGGTGGTGACAGTGGGGGTGGGGGTGGGGGTGGGGGTGAGAATGGTAGGAGTAATGGTGGGACAGCAGCGGTTGTGGTAGGGTGACGACAATGATGGTGGGGTGGTGGTAGAGGTGATGATGGTGGTGTGGTGGTGGCGACAGTTGTTGTGGCGCCGGTGGTGGTGGTGGTGGTGGTAATGGGGGTGGGGCGGTGGGGGTGGCGGTGATGGTGGTGAGAGTAGTTATGGTGGTGGTAGTGGTAAATGGTGAGACGGTTCTAAACACTATTTTTTTTTTTAAAGTACTAATGAGAAGTTATAAAATACTTTTAAAAAGTCACTTCTAACACTCCTTTAGGGCAGAGGTGACTTAAAGGCAATTGGAGGCCTAAAGCGAAAATACTAAATGAGGTCTTTTTTTATTTTTAATATTAATTTTTTTTAAAAATTAATTTATTATATGAGAGAGAGTCCTAAGAAGGACGTACTAGTGTTACTGAAAAAAATATTTTAACTTTTGTTTTTGTTTTTTATCAGAAATAGAGTTTAATTTTAACTTTTTTTAATGTTTTGTAGTAATTTTTACACAGAGAGAGATGGGGTAAATATGAATTGACTTTTGAATACTTTTTATTTTTTTAACGTATGATTTTTAAATTTCTAATGTTATGAATTGAATCATGAACCCAAATTATTACAATAAAAATGTTAATTGTACATTATATTTTGGGGCCTTTTTTAAGGGTTTAAAATTTAAAGGATTTAATTTTTTTTATGAGTTAGTAATGTACCTAAAAATTTGGAGCCTAAAGCTCATGCTTTTTTTTTAATGATGTTGAGCCAGCTGTGCCTTAGGGGTCTATTTTTCCTATTAAATTTGTGTTAATATTAGTCGTCAGATTAATTTTAAAGTAAAATTTAAAGAGATTTTTATCGCGAATAGCAAAATTTATTTTTTTTATCTTTTAAGATTTGAATTGTATTATACTTTATTTTATAGAGATATATATATACACACATTGTTGTGCATAACATGCACCAAGGTCTTGAACTTGGACTTGGACTTCTTACCTTCAATATTAAATGTTAATAGGAATAATAAAAAATGAGAGTGGTTAATGCCAGAGGAGGACCGTCGCCTTAGTTTATTAACACAAGCATAACCATTGACTATATCTATTCTTCGTGAATACGCACTTACCCCAGGCTTCTATTAAATGTGTGGCCAAGAATAGAATTCTTATGCCTTCTAATGTCTTCCATGAACTTTAAGATCTAGCGTAGACTTAAATTTAGGTCAATCCGAGCGTAGATTTTCACATTGTGATAAGATTGTTTTATTGTGACTTAAATATGATAGGTTCAATCGAATCTAAACTCGACCATCGATCTTTCCTTGTGACTATGTGAATTAACTTGAATGCTTACACTAGGTAATCTTGTTTAGGTTTTGGTGAAACTTAATTTTGTTTTGGATGGGCACCAGGATAATGCAACATCAAAATTGAGGACAACAGAGAAATTTTGAGTAATTTCAGTTCACTAACATCTTCAAATTTGCAACGAAACTCTACTCAAGCTGGTGATTGTAAGTCATACCCGTTTAGGGTTATTCTTGACTCTCATGTGTTTATCAAGCAGAATTCAATCCATGAGAATAACACCATTTGTTATTTAACTTTGGTGGTGCTGTGGTGATGGACTACACTTCAAAGTTAGTAACTATGTCTCAAACTCAATATTTTACAGTGGAGGACCCTTACGGTCACATCCAGAGGATTACTACCTGCTGGTTGCCCTCCCCTTTTACGTAGCCAAAAAAAAAAAAAATTTGTAACGAAACTAGAGTTTTGGTTTGTCTATGTGATTGGAGTCAATGGGTTTACCGTGATAGCAGATTACCTTCCAGTTACCCCATTTTCTCCTTAACCGCTGTCTTTCTTACATCTATTATTAGATTATTGGGGTTGTCCATCAGTTATGTTGTTTCAAATTCATGTTGTCTTTAAATTATATATTGCCAAAATTTTCATCATATGTCCAACTCATTTATCATTGTGTATCAAAAAATTGTGTTGCGGGTTCGTTCTGTATATAGGTCATGTTAAGAATATTGTATCGTATTAATCTAGGTTTATGTTAATGGTCGATCCATTTATGTCATTAGTTCAATAGCTTCATCCATTAACTATCTGAACCCGCTAATAAGCCTCAACTTAATCCCGTTGGTTTCGTATCGGATTTACAAATCGTGTTTAAAATTATCAAATGTAAGATGATAATTGATTTCAGATACAACCTTGTGCAGACATGTTCAAACCCCTATGGCTTTCTACAATCATTCGCCTTTGCAGAACATTCGTAGAAGGTTTGTTTAGGTCTTACATTATTATTTACCTTGTACCACGTTCTTAGCTACCGAGTATATAGCACCTCAATATTATTCAATTGTATATACATAAAAAAAACAAGACACGTGCGTACACTGAAGTCCGTCGAAGCAAAATCGTCGCTTCCACCACAGATTGAACGCGTTACTTTGCTTCCTTAACAAGATACAATTACGTCTCTGTTTGCAAATGGAAACGTATGCCTTTTCTATCATGTAATTCTTGATACGATTTGTCAGCTTGGTATAAAAATAATATAAAATTATTGACTATAAGTTTTGTTTTAAACCGTAAGTTATATACAAATTTATCTACATACTGAATAAATGATCTACACGAACCTAGTCAAAATAACTTATAAATAACACAAACCAGATTATAATAATTATAAACAAATCAAATGTGTGTTTAAAAGAATTAATAATTTATTTACTTTGGATGGTAATGATCGTACTTCTTAAGCAACAAATCTTTCTCAATCACAAATCCGATTACCAAATCTCATTACACCTATGTATGATCTCAATAAATCGATTATCAAGACAAGACAAATTGATATGTATAATCAAATGAGTAATGTTATATATCCCAAAATCATATCCCAAATATGCATCACAAATCAATAAGGATGGTTGGATCAGTGGGTCCTAATTAAAAAAGTTGATGGGACCCACTCATCTAATAATTCTCATTCATTTAAGATACAAATTTGAAATATAGATTTGGATTACATAGTATTTCCCTAATCAAAGTACTGACTGTTTTATAGTAAAATACAATCTCATCTAGTTCAATCCCAAGGAGTTAACTATGGTACCCCAAAAAAAAAAATAGTATCATATTTTTATTTAGCATATTTATAATTATTTTTATTACATTTATGCTTGCTTTTATCACTGTTGTGGTGACAAAAAAAATGGTAAAAATAATTACTACAACTGTGGTAAAAATATCCACGAATATAATAAAAACATCTCTAAATGTAATAAATTATACACAAAATAGTAATCGAAATATCATTGTAACAAAATATTATTTTAAATGTTTTGAAGATAATCTGTTGGAATTATATTTTTAGACTAAATAATTAAAATTTGAACATTTTGTGTGTTTATAAATCACCTCTTCCAGATGTAATAATTGGCTAAATACAAAATCACTATTGCTTTGACCGAAGCTTCCTTGTTCAACCCTAGAACCAACCTTGGAAGATCGCCATTTGAGAGGGGGAGGAGTGTTTTGACAAATTCATTCCTCTCCACCTATATATTACCTCTCCACTCTTTTCCACTCTCCAAAAAACCCAGTTCTCCCCATTTTAAACTCTCTATCTCTCTGTACTTTCTCTCCCTAAAGTTCTATACATATCACCCTGATAGAGAGCAACCAAAACTTCAACTTTTAAACCATTAAAACTTAGCTTCACCTTACTGATTCTCTCTCTGATCTCTGCTTTTTCTTCCTTGAGAGCTTCTTAGATAGAGAGAGAAGCTGTGACTTTTTAAGTATTTATATATAGCCACAGGAATGGCTACAGCAGAAGAAGTTTCGGCTTTAGAACTCATCAGAAAACACCTTCTGGGAGAGTTCTTTCCGGTTGATAGCATCGTTACTGGGATTAGTGATTGTAGTTCAAGCACGTTCGCCGGTGAAACTTGCACCGGTGCCGTACAACCTGAGGTTTCGAGCTATCAATCCGAAGCAAAAAGCTGTGACTCTGACATCAGTATCTCCGACTATCTCTGTTCCAACGAAGTCAACACCACCGATCTCTTCGATATCTTCTCTGATTCCATCGACTTTGAGCAAATTGAGAGCAATTTCTTCGAGTTTGAACCACAACCTCAAATAATCGACCTCATCACACCAAAAACATCAATTTCAAGCTCTATTGTTATAGATTTCGAGAAAAATCAGTCTGATTTCTTCCAATTTGAATCTGAACCACAAGTAATCGATCTCGAAACACTAGAATCTCTCAGTTCGAGCTCTCAATCGAGTTCTCTTAGTGACAGAAAGCCGGCGTTGAAGATCGATTTGCCTCCTGTGAAGAAATTCGAGTGGCTCGAGTTCACCGGGTCGACTGAGCCAATGCCCTCGGTGCATAAAACTTGCAATGAGGAGGAGAAAAGACATTACAGAGGGGTCCGACAACGGCCGTGGGGGAAGTATGCGGCGGAGATCCGAGATCCGAAACGTCGCGGGTCTAGGATTTGGCTAGGGACCTTCGACACCGCCATTGAAGCTGCGAAGGCTTATGATAGAGCGGCATTCAAGATACGAGGAAGCAAAGCAACTCTGAATTTCCCTCTGGAAGCGGGAAAGTTAAAGTGTGACTCACACGCCGCCGTGGCCGGTGGCCGGAAAAGAAGTAGAGAGGTGGAGGAGGGAAGCCAGGTGACAATCGCGAAGAAAGAGAGGCTGCCGGAATGTGAAGTGGATGCTAAGAGTGAGAATGATTGGCCGTTAACACTTTGGGATCAAAACGACAACGAGATATTTAACGTCCCTCCGTCGTCGCCGTTATCTCCTCACCCATCTTGGGCTTGTCCTCAGCTTATTGTTATATGAGAATGAATGTGATGTGTTATCCAGAGTGTATATATAAAAGCCCAATAAATGTTTATTATTATGAGGTTGAGGTAATCAATGATTGCAACAGTAGACTAGTGAGCTCTGATGTGGTCCAATATTACCGAGTGAACTACTCTGTTTATGAATCTCTCTCAAGAGTGATGCAGCTCCAATTGTGCACAGACCCCATTTGGCAAACCATATCATACAAGCCAGAGGACAAAAGAAGAAAATATGGGTGCTTGTTTCTGGTAATAGCATGGCCATCACCTTCAGTAGTTACAATTATTTGGTCTCCTACCATTTAAATTACTGTTAGAGAGTAGGGTTATCAATGAATCAGATCTTGATCTATCTAGATCTGAATTCAATAAAAAAATTTGAGTTTTGAATCCGATCCGTTCACCGATGGATTTCAAAATTTTAATCCATATATGCATCTATTAATAATCGAATATCCGATCCGATTTTCCAATCCGATTTGACAATTTAAATCCCAACAAAATTTTATAAAAAAATAATAATTTAATCAAATTTAAGTTAATTTTTAACCTAATTGAATTAACCAATCATTTTATCCAATAAGAACTAAATATTTTGACCGACTTTTAACTATTACTTCGAGGCCATAATTAATAGTAATGATACACAAAAGTGACTTTATGCACAATCAAATCAGTCGAGTGTGTGATGTAAAACAATTAATAAAACAATCAACAATAAGAGACAAAAATTTGGTGGTTGGTTGCGTCTGGGAGACCAAACTATTGAAAGCAACAACGGTGGCCAGAGAATTCTATTAATGATAGAGTACAAAGTAGTAGGGGAAAGAGAGAGAGCAATATTACGCTCAATGTGAGGTGTGTGAGATTTCATACCCCATGTGTAGGGAGTTTATAATTTATAAACACAGAGCCCTTGGTGTGACGGTGACATAAATGTCAAAATACTAATTTATCAGGGATGATAAATATAATTGGGGATATACACTATATTGGAGTCATGAATATCCCAATGATTGTTCTTTCACGTGAGTTGACTCTTCCTAAACTCTTGAGCTTTGAACTGGATTATGGTCATGAGTTAAACCTGGTCTGCCTTTTGATAATTTGAGCTTAACCCATGAACTAAACCCAAACTTAATCAAAACCTGGGCTCGTCAAGTAGGAACTAAACCAAGTGTTACATCGATTTAGAGTTTGAATATCATTCAAACCCTTCCTCTATTTCAACGGTATATAGCGATTTCTATATTGGTCATGGTTTCTATTCTTCTTTTCTCTTGTTTTTCTTTTATGATGTTTGCAATCAGTCATCCTTATGGTGCTAACAACCACCTATGGGTGGGTGGTATGACGAACTTGAGGAAGACTATAGTACTCAATGAGTCATCATACCGTAAGTCAAGTTAACATATCCTTAAGTTCAAGTTATAACTGGTAAAGATAAAGTTACAGTTAATTGAAATAATTTATAATTGATTATAATATTTATGATAACTCAAGTAGCTATGATTTCACTTTTAAAAATAATAAATTTTTTTTGTATGGTACCAATTTTTTTAGTACCATAGACTTATCAAAAAAAATTTGTTTGGTTCAACGGTCAAGGGTGTTCGGACTAATTTACGTGTATCTTGACTAATTCTCTCCCGGTCTGGTCAAAGACAGATTATCTACGTTGGAACTAGGGTATTCATAAGGAATAAATTCCTCATGATCTGACCCTATAAGATTATCAAGATTCAAATTCAAAACGTCTAAATTTACAGTTCGTTTATGTTACCTTTTGAACTAACGTGAGGTTATGGAAGATTTTTCGTGCATGCCATTGTGAATTGACTTATTGAAACTAATAAAGACAAAGCATGGACAAGTAGCTTGTGGGCAAAGTTTTTCAACTCATGTCGTTACCAGCTTGTTTCATTTTTTCAACCTACTGTCATCGTCAGCTCACTGAGGCACCTGAGAGTGACCTGCCTAAAAGTCGTCGGAGATTATGAGAGCCCTGACCGGAACTTCTTGTCAGCCTTTATTATAGTCTAAACTTAAGAAAATATACCAAGACAAACCGTCTTCACACACACAAGAAATAAGGAACGATCATGACATACGATGGTGTCTTCCCGAAAGTAACTTTGATATAACAAATCTCTCTCTCTCTCTCTCTCTCTCTCTCTCTCTCTCTCTCACACACACACACACAAAAGCGCAGTATGCAAGACTTCTACCACAACAAACTGTATCTGTATTAGATGTCTGTAATTTTATCGTTAGTTGGAAGGTAATTGATACCTTGATATTTTAAGTTCAAGTTTTGAAACAGATGTCCTGGTTAAACTCATACGAGATAGTTTATAAATGATTGTGTGTATCTTGCGTATAAAGTAGGGTAGTTTTTAAGACTTCGAGTTATGAGCAATAGGAATGGTTCGTCATGATAAAACAAAATAAATAGTACGTATAGTAGTTTAATCTATCCACTTGTCATATTGATACCCTAAACCCATAGCAGTTTTACTCGAACGAATTAAAATCTCATTACTTCACAGGTGTTGCAAGCATACTCTCCAAATCTTAAGTCAAAGATATTAAACCTTGATCCCCGATGTCTCAGGTTCAACACTTCTCCTACCTCTTAAGATCAGTCACCCTTATTTTTCAGAGGATATGTTGTAAACCTACTCAGACTACGGTGACCAATATTCAAACTCGAATGGGTAATCGACTCAATCCTGAACACCCTATAACAAATAAAAAAAACACTAACTTCTAAATCCTTTGACTGCATTTCCCTAGAAAAAAACTCCTCTGACTGCATCAAATTAGTCTTGGCAATATAGTCCCCATGTAATAAAGGACCTTTGAATCATCTAGCATAAAAAACAAAAAGGATGTTTGAATCATCAAGCATAAAAAAACAAGGACCTTCGAACTTTTTTTTTTCTACAAGGTGTTCACACTTATATCAACTATTCCTTCAAATTCTTAGTCGGTCACCGTAATTCGAAGTAGTTTAAGAATATGTTCTCCGAGGAATAAGAATGGTTGGCCCTTAGAGAGTGTAGGAAGTATCGAACCTAAGACCTCTTATTTGTAAGATTGACCTTTGACTCTCTAAGATCAAAATCATTGTATCCATTCCCATGCATCTTATCATAATAAAGAGTTCTATTACTGTATCGAAATATCATAATTTGATACCGTATTTCTATTTTTCATTCTATAAAAATGGATCAAGTACAAAGTTTTAATAATTTATTATTTTTTCAATCAATAATTATAAATTATCTAATTTAAAATCGAGGAATAAGATGCAAGGACAATACCCTTGACGCATCTGGATGTACTCGTGTCTGTTTTTAGTTCTCTGATTTTTTGTTTATAGCAGTGGCGTGAAGGAAGAGAACTGTTCATAGTCTTCCCATGCCGTAGGGGTCTTTATTACTATCATTTAATAGTTAGACTTGTATTCTGATGTATTTGAATATTATCACATATCAGTTTGACTTGACCAGATGAGCTATGTCTCTAATCGTAGTTTGTTTAAAGGAACCACATGGGTTAGAGACATATGAGAGAGACATGAGTGTGAAATTTAAACAAACGAGAAATTATTGGGTGCTCACACGGCCCCACATGATGTATATTGTTAATAAAAAATTATATACGTGTAATAAATGATGGTCGTCTATCATTTTATCATTGAGTATAAGGATTAAATGACATTAGGGGTGAAACTTAGGCGGCCCAACTTGAATTTAACCCGAATTCAATCCGAAAAAAACAGGATTTGAGTTAGAATTTTTAATACTTAGGTTAGGCCTGGACAAAAAAATTCCAACCCGAATTAAGTCTCGGGTTGAACTCGATTATTAAATCGGGTTGAACCCGAATTTACATAAATATATTTAATCTTCACTCTTCAAAGTCCATACTTTCATTTCACTTCAAATCTTCACTCCTACGTCTCCATCACTCTCAGATCTCTCTCTCACTCGTCACTCATCTCTCATCTGATCTCAGACTCTCAGCCTCCCTCTCTTACTCATCACTCCTCCCTCTCTCAATCGTCACTCATTTGAGTCGTCTCAGACTCTCAGTCGACCTCTCTCACTCGTCACACCTCTCTCTTTTATCAACCTGAATTAAGTAACTTGAGCCTAACTCAATTTTTCACCCAAAATTAGTCCCGAATTAAGTAACTCGAATTTAATCTGAACCCGTCCGAATTAAACTTGGGCAGTACTCGGGTTGAGGTAAAATTAAAATTAAAGATTATATACCTAGAATTGAGTTAAAATTGATCTCTCAACCCGTTTGAATTGCACCCCTAAATGACACTGTCACTTGGTACCTTGGGTGGCGTAATCGGCAGTTCATAGCTTCTCACTCTCTGGATTGAGGAACATTATATCCATAACTTACCTCAAACATAGACATAGACTCAGACTATGGTATTATACTATCATTTTTATAGGGTATTTTTATCATTGTTGTTATAATTATTTTTATTATTTTTTTGTACTATAATAATGATAAAAATATCTTTAAAAATAATAAAAATATTTATAAAGTGATAAATATTAATACGAAACTTTTTTTGTTTTTTTGTTAGGTTAACGTAGACAACTCTCTCAGTAGGTACCACTTCAACAAGCTACTATTAATCGAGACGTGGCTTGTTTAGTCAAGTCAAACTGATAAGGTTTGATATTCACGGGTTCGACTACAGTACCGAAAAGTGAATATCGGTACGGTACCGAAAAAAAAAAATGAACGGTTGATATATAAGGAAAAATTTTCACCGTTGATCAAATCTAACCCTTTTTACCGGCTACCCACTACCCACTAGGCTTACGCTTTCATTAAAAAAAAAAAAAAACTCAGCCGAAGAAGAAGAAGATGGAGTTGCAGCCTGTAAATGCTTCAAGAGATTATAAAAGTATCATCATTTATTAAAACTAAGATTAAGCGATAGTCTTTTCATAAAAAAAAAAATCAAAAAAAAAAAAATCAGATAGGGAAGAAGAAGGAGAAATATCAAAGCATGGAGACTGAGGCTTACGCTTTCATTAAAAAAAAAAAAAACACAGCCGAAGAAGAAGAAGATGGAGTTGCAGCCTGTAAATGCTTCAAGAGATTATAAAAGTATCATCATTTATTAAAACTAAGATTAAGCGATAGTCTTTTCATAAAAAAAAAAATCAAAAAAAAAAAATCAGATAGGGAAGAAGAAGGAGAAATATCAAAGCATGGAGTTGCATAATTGTTTTTATCCTATGAATCGTTCAAGAGATTATAAAATCATCATTTATTAAAACAAAGATTAATATTATAGTAAATTTATAAAAAAAAAAAAAAAAAACTCAGACGAAGAAGAAGGAGAAAGAAGAAGATGGAGTTGCAGAATTATTATTATCCGCATGAACCATTCAAGAGATTATAATAAAATTGTCATCATTTATTAAAACTAATGTTGAGATTATAGTAAGAGTACTACTTTTGTTGGTTAACATTACCAAGGGTACCACTTTTTTTGTTAACATTATTACGACTTTTTTTGTTAACATTACTACTGGTGAAGAGTACCATTTTTTTTTGTTAACATTACAACTTTTTTGGTTAAGAGTACCACATTTTGGTTAATATACCACTATTTTGATTAAGATACCACTTTTTTTGTTAACATTACAACTATTTTGGTTGAGAATACCACTTTTATAGTTAACATTACCACTGTTTAAGTTAAGATTAACACTTTTTGGGTTAACATTACCACTTTTTATGTTAAGATTACAACTTTTTTGTTAAGAGTACCATTTTTTTGGTTAATATTACCACTGTTTTGATTTAGAGTACCACTTTTTTGGTAAACATTTCCACTATTTTGGTTAACAGTACCACTTTTTTGGTTAACATTACCACTGTTTAAGTTAAGATTACCACTTTTTGGTTAAAATTTCACTTTTTGTTTAAGATTACAACTTTTTTGGATAAGAGTACCACTTTTTTGGTTAACATTACCACTTTTTTGGTAAACATTTCCACTATATTGGTTAACAGTACCACTTTTTTGGTTAACATTACCACTGGTGAAGAGTACCATTTTTTTGGTTAACATTACAACTTTTTTGGTTAAGAGTACCACATTTTTGGTTAATATACCACTATTTTGATTAAGATACCACTTTTTTGGTTAACATTACAACTATTTTGGTTGAGAATACCACTTTTATAGTTAACATTACCACTGTTTAAGTTAAGATTAACACTTTTTGGGTTAACATTACCACTTTTTATGTTAAGATTACAACTTTTTTGTTAAGAGTACCATTTTTTTGGTTAATATTACCACTGTTTTGATTTAGAGTACCACTTTTTTGGTAAACATTTCCACTATTTTGGTTAACAGTACCACTTTTTTGGTTAACATTACCACTGTTTAAGTTAAGATTACCACTTTTTGGTTAAAATTTCACTTTTTGTTTAAGATTACAACTTTTTTGGATTTAGAGTACCACTTTTTTGGTTAACATTATCACTTTTTTGGTAAACATTTCCACTATTTTGGTTAACAGTAGCACTTTTTTGGTTAACATTATCACTGTTTAAGTTAAGATTACCACTCTTTTGGTTAAAATTTCACTTTTTGTTTAAGATTACAACTTTTTTGGTTAAGAGTACCACTTTCTTTTTAACATTACCATTATTTTGATTAAGAGTACTACTATTTTGGTTAATATTACCATTTTTTTGGTCAAGAGTACCATTTTTTTTGCTAACATTACCACTATTTTGGTTAATAGTACCATTTTTTTTGTTAACATTACCACTATTTTGGTTACGAGTACCACTGATTTGGATAATATTACCAGTTTAATGGTTAACATTACCACTGTTTTGGTCAGGAGTACCACTTTTTTGGTTAAGAGTTCCACTTTTTTGGTTAACATTACCACTGTTTAAGTTAAAATTACTACTTTTTTGGTTAACATTACCATTATTTTGGTTAAGATTACAACTTTTTTTGTTTAAGGTTACACTTTTTTGGTTAAGAGTACCACTTGTTTGGTTAAAATTACAATTCTAATGATTAAGATTACTACTTTTTTGGTTAAAATTATACTCAAGAAATGTAAGATTACCATTTTATTGGTTAAGAGTACAATTTTTTCCGTTAATATTACCATTTTTTTGGTTAACATTATAACTTTTTTGGTTAACATTATCATTGATTAGGTTAATATTACCACTCTTGTGTAAGCTTACACATTTTTTTGGTTAAGAGTACCACTTTTTGGTTAACATTACAATTCTTAAGATTACCATTTTTTTGGTTAAGACCATTTTTTGGTTAAGATTACACTTTTTTTGATTAAGAGTACTATTTTTGAGGTAAGTACCACTTTTGGTTAATATTACCACTTTTTTGGTGAATATTACCATTTTTTTGGTGAATATTACCACTTTTTTTGATCGATCAATTGCTTTTAGCGATCAAGAATTGCGATCGAATAACGATTCGATCGATCAAGAGCTGAGTAGCGATCAAGAATTGCGATCGAATCACGATCATGATTCGATCGATCAAGAGCTGAGTAGCGATCAAGAATTGCGATCAATCACGATTCACGGTTCGATCGATCAAGAGCTGAGTAGCGATCAAGAATTGCGATCGAATCACGATCGTGATTCGATCGATCAACAGCTGAGTAGCGATCAAGACTGGTCTCAGTTTGCGATCAAGAGTAGCGATCAAGTAATTGGGATCAAGTGCACTCTTGCGATCAAGACTAGCAATTGGATCGATCAACATTGGGATCAAACTCTTGCGATCAAGACTAGCAGGATCGATCAAGATTGGGATCAATAGCACTACTAGCGATCAAGTGGGATCAAATAGCAATCAAGACTGGGATCAAGTGCACTATTGCGATCAGATAGCGATCAAAGAGCTTTATACCCAGATGCAATAGCGATCAAGCGTGGTATCAACGGATCATCGCAGCAGCAGCAATCAAAATTAATATATTTAATTAACATAACAAATTAATATTACATTAAAACATTCAATTCATCAAATTAACATTAAAATTCAACTTAATTAATATTAAATTCATCTAATTTAATATCCATAATCATTCAATTAACATTTAATTCATTCAATTAACATCTAATAAAAATTCACTTTATTAAACTAACATTCAATTTCATCCAATTTATATTTAATTTGTCAAATTAACTTCCATCTACCATTCAACTCATCAAATTAGAATAACATTCATATCCATCCAATTAACACTTAATTCAACAAATTAACATCTGAAATAGTCGTCAATTAATGAAATTCGTCCAAGTAAATATTTTTTGTCAAATTTTATTGAAAATGCAATAAGTGGTGGAGATGGAGGAAGCTATTTTTTGGTTAATAGTACCACTTTTTTGGATAATATTACCACTATTTTGATTAAGAGTACCATTTTTTTTGGTTAATATTACAATTTTTTTGGTTAATAGTACCACTTTTTTGGTTAAGAGTACCATTGTTTTGGCTAGAATACCACTTTTTTTGTTAACATTACCATTACCATTCATTAGGTTAAAATTAATTTTGGTTAAGATTACACTTTTTTTGGTTAAGTGTACCACTTTTTGGTTAACATTACAATTCTTTTGATTAAAATTACCATTTTTTTGGTTAAGATTTACACTGTTGAGGTAAGAGTGTCATTTTGTTGATTAAGAGTACAATTTTTCCCGCCTCCCCTCCCCCCAAAAAAAAAAAAAAAAAATTTCCCGCCTAAATCCATTCCTGTTGCTTCTTGGACAAGTTTAGTAGCTTAGTAGGTTCACTTTTTTCCCTCTTTCTTCTCTTTTGCTTCGGTTCCTCGTTCTTCTGCTTTGGTTCATCGTATTTCTTCTCTTCTGCTTTGGTTCGTCGTTCAAGTCTTCTAAAGTGGTGATAACCTCCTTCTCTTCTCTATTATTTGTAATCTCAGCTCAGAATATTTATAATGTAAGTTTTGTTTAATCCTAGTCCGTATAACTTCTATTGTTTAGCACAAAAAAATGAAAATATATTTATGGTTAATGGTGGATTTATTATTCAGGGGGAAAAAGAGCTCAAGTGGATCTGATCGATCAACAAGCTCGTGGTTTTTTTATTAGTGAGAGATTTGTATAATCTAAATACTAAAACAGTTTTATTTATCTTATTTGTATGCCATCGATGATGTTATTTCTCCATTGTAGTAAACATCAATTGAAGACAATGAAAGGAAAGGAAAATAAAAAACTCGGCCATGGGGTAAGGGATATTATGTAATTCTCCTACACAAACTGTGTAAGGGATATGTTGCATATGTGTATGTATAACCATTCCATTCACTCATTCAGTTCATGAAACAACTTGGACTACAATGGAAGAATATGGAACATTGTGAGAAAGAAAAATATATAGAGATGGCCAAGGCATCAAAAAAAGAAAAGGAGTTGTGCAAAAAGGAATCTACACCAAAAGAAAAGGTAAATCATAATACTAAATTATTTGTGTGACATGTATTTATTTTGTGTTGTATAATGACAAATGTTTGATGGTACAGTTGAGAACCAGATGTTCACCGGGACTGATGGTGAAAACAATAGAGAAGTTTAGCGATGAACAAAAAAATGGGGTTGAAGAGATTGGTTTCGGAGGTTTGTTAAGCCTCAAATGCAAAATATTGAGGAGAGATTTGTGTGAGTGGGTGGTTGAACACTTTGACCCTAATTCATGTGTGTTGAATATTCACGGAAAATCCTTAAAGTTCTCTCCCGAGGATGTAGAATCTATATTGGGGTTGAGATATGGGGGGATAGATGTGGAGACGAGTGGCCCCTTTGAAAGAATAAATGGAATCTGTAATTCCATGTTCACTGGAATGAAGGACATTCCAGTGAACTATTTGAATAACAAATTGGGTGAAATGAAGGTGGATTCAGAAGACTTTCGGCGGATCTTTATCTTATTTGTACTTGGATGTCTATTGTGTCCTACAACAAAGACCTCAATTAGTATCTCATTCCTCCATTCTGTGGTGGAGGTTGATTCTTTGGGAGCGAAGAACTGGGCCAAGTTGGTGTTTGATGCCCTGATTGAGGGGGTGAAAAAATATAAGACATATGGACAAAACAATATTAGTGGTTGTCTACTAGTTCTCAAGGTAATGTATTGATTACCTAAAAGATCTTGTACTTAGTATTGTTGTTTTTGTTTCGAATTGAGAGTAGTTGGTTGTTGTAGTTTATTCTAATCAGAGTAGTTGCTTGTTATAGATTTTTTATCTGCAGCACCTGACACCCACAGGGGTTTCCCTTGTGCCAATCAAATGTCAATCCATTCCTCGCATTGGAGCATGGGGTGATTTGGAAATAAAAAATGGTGTAGTTATTTTTAAGAAGTTGACAAATATGAAAGAGGTATCTATTGTTATTATTTGTTTATAAGTGATGTGTATGTATTTCAATTTCAATTTGATTATTAGATTGTTAGAGTTATGATTGAGAGTTATTATGTATGTTGTAGGTTCCAGTTGTAGGAATAGCCCCCCTCAATGAACAGCCACATGTTCCACTAATTGTTCAACCACAAGTTTCATGCAAAATTAAGGAGGATCCTAACATAGGGCAGGCAGGTGGTGGCCTATCCAAAGTATGTGTAATGATGTTGGCTTATATAAGCGAATGTGAGTATTTCTATTTCTAATTATGTGTACATGATGATTTGATATTATTTTTTTCAGTCATGGGAAGAAAGATTTTCATCCCTCGAAAAATCAATAGCCAAAATCAAGGATGAGCTATCTGGCAAAGTAGATTCGGTGGTTGCCATGATGGAGAAAATCGTTGATGCATTGGAATCCATGAAGCAATCCATGAATAGATGTGATGAAGAGAATAAAGACATAGACAATGAAGCAATCCATGAAGAAACCTTAAATGAATCCAAGTATGATAATCGGATGTGGATTCCGCTTCAAGTGGTGCAAACACCGGATATAAAGTCTATGAAACATACACCGCAACAACATTCAAATGCCTTTGTAAACACATCTCACCTTCAACCGGCTTCACACTCGTGCACCCAAAAAAATTACAGCCCAAAGCTGCAACAAAAGTATAGTGCAAAGGTGCTGAGAAGAAACTCTAAGCGGAAGCCAAGTAAATACTTGAAATCACCATATAATATTTTCAAGGTATGATAGTCATTATAAAATCCATTTTTTTAGTACTAAAAATATATATTCCAAATCTCTAATCTTGTTTGTGTAAGCAGAAACTTTATTTGAAGAAGTATGAAAATACTATCTTGAAGAAGCACACAACAGATATAGCGGTGGTATAACACGTCAAACATAATTGTGGTTTTACTTGATTACAAGATTATTCAATAATGCATTATAATACTGTTGTATGTGTGTTATCACAGTTGGACAATAATGGAACCTTGTTTGACAAGGAGATGGAGGAAGCTGGAAAGGACATGGAGGAAATTGGAAAGAAGATGGAGGAAACTGTAAAGATGGGTGATGAAGATGAGGTGAATGCAAATAAGGATAAACATGAGGAGATGGAGGCAACTGGAAATAAGGATGAAGAGGTGGAGATGGAGGAAGCTGGAAACAATGTAGAAGATGACAAAGCTAGTAATAAGGATGAAGAGGAGGTGAATGCAAATAAAGATGAAGATGAGAAGATGGAGGAAGTTGTAAATAAGCATGAGGTTGGTGGTGATGTATATATGGTTGAAAAAATAACAAAGGATGATGAGAAAAAGGATGAGGAGAAGGCCGAAGTGAAAATACAAAAAGTTCTAGAAGAAATAACAACTTTTCACATTCCGTCAAAAATCACCGTTCACGAGGTTTAATTCCGTACTCCACACTAAATATTTGTTTAAACAAATTTTTGTATTAACTTTATTTAAACAATTGTGCCACATTTAATAATACTCTTCCTTGTATTTAATAAGCAGATTTCAGATTCCACTAGTTTGTGGACCCCATCAGATGAGGATTATCCACCCATTTATGAAATTAGTGAATATGATAAAATGTGTGTCTTGAATTACATCTTTGACAACACACTTGACATGAGGTATTTATACTATATACCAATTCTCACTTGTTATTCTTATATATTGTGGGAGCATCACCAATTATTAATTCATATTTTTCATGAAACAGTGAGACACTGGTGAGATTTGAAACATGTTCTGCTAGTAGATATTCATTTATTGAATCTCTACAACCAAGAAAATGGTTGTTAGACATTGTGAGTTAAAAATGAACATCTTTATTTATTGTGTTGTCCACTCATTGACCAAGTATTGATTTTGTACATTTTGACCTGAAGATAATAGATTTGGCATCTTGTATTATTCCGGATGATGTGAAGTGTAATCCTTTTACAAAAAGGTCAAGGTGGTATCTACCCACCTGGTTTGCGGTAATGTGTTTTATTTGACTTTTTTAATCTTGAACATGTACAATGTGGGTTAAATGTGTACCCATATTTTACTTTCAATACCCAGCAAAAAGCACTTGGAAGGGTAAGGCAAGGAAACGAACAAGAAAAAACAATCGGATTGCTTGATTGTCGAAGGTACTTCGTTTCAGATTTCAAGGACTGTGATAAGGTACTAGATGTCTTTTTTTTTTGTTGTTGTTTATAATTGCTCATTTATACAATAATTAATATCTTGTATTTCTTTATGTAGATATATATACCCATGAACGACAATAACACCCATTGGTATTTATGCGTGGTGGATGTAGTGAAGGAAAAAGTTTTATTATTTGATTCTCTACCATTATATCCGAACAATATCCGTTATTCTGCTGTTGCAAATGTGATTAAACAATTAGATCAAGTCCTTCAGCTTGTCATACTAAATTACACGCCAACATTGACCAAGTGGCACATATATGGAGTGGATTGGGCTCCTAGGCAAACAAATAGCTTTGACTGTGGAATATTTGTCATAAAGGAGATGCATGCTCAATTTTTGGATAAATCATTCAAAATTATGGTATGATAGCTATTCTCTTTATTTAATATTTAATAGTACTAAATTAAATTTGTATATATACCATTTGTCAATTTAACTGTGGTTATTGGTTATTATTTTTAGGATGAATCCAATACGATGCGAAAGGATCTAGCATTCAAAGTTATTACTCACATATACAACGAACCAAGAAACAAGATCATAAGCAAGGCACAACAACACCAACAAAAGAATTGTGGTAAACAAAAGAATTGTGGTAAAAATAGGAGATGATATGTGTGACATATTATTTTATTTTTTTTTGGAATACAAAAGTTGAAGTCATGTATAGTGTTTATGGCCTTGATTTAGTGGTACTGATATTTTGTATAAACAGAAATAGCTAAATTGGAATCAATTCTTTTTTGCCAATGTTTTGTTGAATCAATTGCCTTGTAATCAATTTTTTTTGCCTGTGTTTTGCTACCCATGGGATGGTGGTTGTATTTTGCTGAATTATTATTATTATTTTTTTGCCTTGTTTTGGCGACCGAGATTTTGTTTGGGTGAATTGTGATGTTTGATGTGCGAAAATATGTAGATACTATTTTTTTTTTTGTGCAGGCCATTTATTTTTATGGATCCCTTTGTGTTTTGTCATCCTTTGTATTATCATTTCTAGGAAAAGATCAAAGCAAATGGAGAATTCTTACCCGTCATTCTTACCAACCATTCTAATGGAACTCAAAGACTTTGACAAGTAGTTATACAAGCGGTATAACATGGTAGGGACTATTATATATAACATAACGTATAACATAGTGTAACTATATTGTTTTTGAGATAAATTCCCTTCATCTTCTTCGTTTTCATCGTCCAGGCGCCTCCAAGCTACTCTATGTCAGAGTTACTTATATATAACCTACATCTGAATTGGCATGCACACACAGTGTGCACGCCAATTTCAGATGTAGGTTACATATAAATAGTTTTATTCACAATAGTAGCAATGTTAAAGAGGTGAAAGTTTGTTGTTGGTGAGATATACTTGTTGAATGAGATAGACTTGTTGCAGGTATGTGCTGTGTTTTATGAGATTGTTCTTTTATTTTTTTTCCTTAATATGACTTCATTCACATTAATATGTTCACATAATAAGAACAGGTTGTCGGATTTCATGGCTATATGGTGTGGCAGTGCTATTTCAATAAAGCACAATGCGAGAATTATTACACAACCCATTGCCCGTATTTGGCTTTAATCCTTCGAGATACACAAGTATTAACAACATTATTTGTAGTAAACTCTCCTCCTCCATCCACTACAGTATACCTCCTGTAGCTTCATTAACCACCATCATCAAAAATCAAACCAGTCTTGGTTTGCAAAGTAGGCAGACAAGTGATCTTGAAGCAAACTCATTCTAACAACAGTAGGCAAGGAACTGGAACCCGAAAGGTCTGATGAGAAGCCATCCAACATCGCTTTATTTGCTAATCTGTCAGCCACAGAATTGGCTATAAACGTGGGTCAACTGCATTCTTCCCAAAATCTGCCTGATTTGTGTGAGCAAATCAGTAAACGGCCAAGCACATTTCACCTCTCCTTTAATTGTTTTCACCAAAACCATAGAATCTGATTCAACCTAAATATTATAAACAGTCAAACCATATCTTTCTACCAAACTCAATTCATCCACCAAGGCTCAAAATTCAACTCCCATATTCGAACAAATACCATAGAAAAAGGACGCAACAAAAAATTCAACTCCCATATTCGAACAAATACCATAGAAAAAGGACGCAGCCAAAACCACTGCCAGAACTCTATTTATACACAATATGCACTGCCAAAATTACAAAATTACATCATCTATTTATACACTAACATACTCCTAACTGTAACTATAAAACATATGCACTGCTAGAACTCTATAATTCCACTTTGTAGGACTGCATCAAGGGCTTCCACATGAGACTTCCCTGGGCTACACTACCCTATTCTACAAAGATACAAACAAGCTTAACACAGCGCATTGTGCTCATGAAAATACCAATTGAAATTGCAGTTGTACTCTGTTGGTACCTGAAAAAGACAAAAAGAAGTCTAATGTCATTTCACAAGGTTAGTAGTTTGGCAATTGACAGATGAACAATGTCCAGAGGAAGAACAACCAGATATGTCTTAGAATGAAACATTAGTGTTTGAATCTGATTACATATCATATGACCCTGATTAACTTTGATTTTCTCCTGATCATCTGTTGTCTCACCCATAACATTGAATACAAGACATACTATAGGAGGTATTGGAATTTAATATGTTTATCCACCACCCCAACCCTTTTACCATCCCCAGCAGGAGTAACCTTGCCACTGGCTATCAACAAGGGAAGAACTTTGGGGATGCAAAGAACCTATAAACTGCGGTAAATTTTATAATCTTTATAAGTTGTGTATATATACACAATTTGCCGAATTAAAAAAGCCATGTGACAGTTGCATGACTACTTTCATCCTAAAATGCATTGTATACTAAGGAAAGGGGTCAATTTTTGCTCAACGAGAAGGGGAGGGGTGGGGAAAGCGTGCACATGTCGCAATTAAAAATAAAGGTGTCAAACCAAAGGGACCAGTGTTCTAGGGAGGAAACGCAATTGCATTTTTCAGGAGTACCAGCCCTCCCCTAAGGAAGTGAATTTAGTATAGACACAGTCTAATAATAAATAGATATATGATAGTTTCTAAGCCAATCATGTTCAGATATTGCAGAAGTTTCTAACTATAGGAACGCAAAAATCAGACAATTTACAGTTTTCCTTCTTTCCTATTTTTTCCTTTCTTATGCTTGCTAATTGGTCTGTCTTGTGTTTTGCCAGTTTTGAAAATATTAAATGAACTAAATTTCTATATATTGGGATTTCAGTTTCCAGACAATCACATTGGAAACCCATAGTGGAAAAAAGATCACATTATTGCAAGTGACTACTAATTAATGTAACAGTAACAACATACCATCAATGTCATATGGTGGTGGATAGAATTGCAAGTAACAAAATGAAGCAACTGTCAGCCCTGCAAGTTAAAAATCAAATTGATAAGCAGCCAATGCAAACAGAATTTTAAGTATCTAGGGACATATTTTATCAGAAAAGGACAGACCTAGAAGACCTCCAGCAAACACATCTTGCCAATGATGCCAGTAGAAATCAACTCGTGAAACTCCAACTAAAGATTCAACAAGTAAGGGCAGGAAAACAATACAGAGCTTTGCAACATGGCCCCTATGGTTAAATGCCCCAATTTTCCCTGCCAAGTACCATGCAAGAAACACAAGACCAGCAAAGGACCCTACAATTTGACATCCCAATTCCAATAAGCTTGTGTTTTATGTACTAAGAAAATAATACTTTTCAAGGTTAACACTTCTGTAAAAGTAGAGAGAAATTGACAGCCTGAAAACTTACACATAAGACAGTGAATGAATGAGAATGTGCAGGAGAGAAACCCATCTCATCTAGCAAGATGTCAAAGTGGGCTGGGCGATAAGTTCCCTACAATTAAATTATAAATTGAAGGAAAGAGGCTAAAGAAAGGAAGAATGAAAAAAAAATTCCACCAAGAACCAAAAATTCCACCATTTAGGTTTATGATTAGCTAAATGACAAACAACAAGAACCACAGAATTCAACAATGAAGAAAAAAATATAACTCATATAAGGAAGAAAAAGTATAACACAATGAACATAGCTACAAAGAGGGGTCAGAACAAACAAAGGTCATTATGTCAAACCAAGATGTTCATAGAGCGAAAACCCCAAAATAAAAATCCAGCACTATTGTGGTTAACATCACCACTTGTTTGGTTAAGAGTACCACTTTTTTTGGTTAAAAAAAATGGATAGTTTTCTCTCAAAATAGGAATCTAGAAATTTCCTGCTTCTATACACAATAGTAATAACACGGTACAATATAACAATCCAACATCCCAAAGAAGAGATCAAGATTTAATTTTGGTAGCTATATAATACATCTCATTATTACCTTAGTATATGGGAACATAATGTCAATATGCCCTCTTAATTTGTATTGGTTCTTTCTATGCCTTCAATGTATATAAACCTAAGTTTACACTCACTGTATCAACAAAATAAAAAATATCTACAAATATTAAAAAAACAAAAGCCTAAAAACCCATTAAATCAACTTAATATCAATCAATTTTACCCACCAAATCAAGCACCAACCATGAATTGGTTCGACTGAACATAATAACAGTAGTACAATCAAGTTAAACTTTATACACAACACACAAACAACCACACAAATAATTATATATCTAAGCACTCAATTAATAATATATCTAAGCACACAAATCCATTATTAATTCGAAAGGCATGCAACTCAACAAAAATGTAATAATCATGAGTATATTAATGAACACACTAAATATTCAAAGTGCTCAAACCCACCATCACCATTATTCAACCTGTAACATTCAAATCAATTTAACATAAAAACACCTAAACTATAACATTCAAACTTATTTGAACTATAACATTCAATATAAACCCTATTATGAAAACCCTATGGAAAAATAAAAAAAAAAAATTAAACTACAACATTCAAACCAATTTAACATCTAAAACACCCAAACTATAACACCTATTCAAACTATAACAAAACTTATCAAACTTATTTGAAAAAATATAACATTCAAAACACAAAGTTGCAATATACCTGCCTACTTGTGTAAAACTGCAATATTAGCTCCTCTATACGTCTAAAGCTGCAAAAAACGAAAAAACAAATTAATAATAATATGAATGAACAAATTAATTACCGACAAATCATAACAAAAATTTACCATATTCAAAATCTACACACATACCAAAAAGAGCGACCTTGAAGTGAAACCATGTGTACATTACCAATTTTTTTTGTTAAGAGTACCCCTTTTTTGGTTAACATTACCATTTTCTGGTCAAGAGTACCACCCTTTTTGGTTAAGATTACCATTTTGTTTATTATAGTACCACTATTTTGGTTAACATCACCACTTGTTTGGTTAAGAGTACCACTTTTTTTGGTTAAAAAAAATGGATAGTTTTCTCTCAAAATAGGAATCTAGAAATTTCCTGCTTCTATACACAATAGTAATAACACGGTACAATATAACAATCCAACATCCCAAAGAAGAGATCAAGATTTAATTTTGGTAGCTATATAATACATCTCATTATTACCTTAGTATATGGGAACATAATGTCAATATGCCCTCTTAATTTGTATTGGTTCTTTCTATGCCTTCAATGTATATAAACCTAAGTTTACACTCACTGTATCAACAAAATAAAAAATATCTACAAATATTAAAAAAACAAAAGCCTAAAAACCCATTAAATCAACTTAATATCAATCAATTTTACCCACCAAATCAAGCACCAACCATGAATTGGTTCGACTGAACATAATAACAGTAGTACAATCAAGTTAAACTTTATACACAACACACAAACAACCACACAAATAATTATATATCTAAGCACTCAATTAATAATATATCTAAGCACACAAATCCATTATTAATTCGAAAGGCATGCAACTCAACAAAAATGTAATAATCATGAGTATATTAATGAACACACTAAATATTCAAAGTGCTCAAACCCACCATCACCATTATTCAACCTGTAACATTCAAATCAATTTAACATAAAAACACCTAAACTATAACATTCAAACTTATTTGAACTATAACATTCAATATAAACCCTATTATGAAAACCCTATGGAAAAATAAAAATAAAAAATTAAACTATAACATTCAAACCAATTTAACATCTAAAACACCCAAACTATAACACCTATTCAAACTATAACAAAACTTATCAAACTTATTTGAACTATAACATTCAATAAAAACTCTATTATGAAAACCCTATGGAAAAAAAAAAATTAAACTATAACATTCAAACCAATTTAACATCTAAAACACCCAAACTATAACATCTATTCAAACTATAACAAAACTTATCAAACTTATTTGAAAAAATATAACATTCAAAACACCAATTGGTTAGGTTGTTGGGGGTAGGTTGCGCAGAAGGGAAGAGGGGGAAAGGGGGGTCTGCGTAAGAGGGGAGTTTGGGGGGGAGGTGTTCTGGGGGGTGGGCTGCGCTTGTCCAGAGGGTGAAGAGTGGGGGTCTGTGCAGAAGGATAGCTTTGGGGGGAGGTGGGTTTGCGTCTGTGCGTGTACTGGGGTTTGTGCGTGTGTGTTTCAAGCAGAGAACGCAGAGAGGGGAGGAGAGAGAAATACCTTGAAGACGGTGGCGCTGTGGCGGTGGCGTTATGGCAGTGGCGTTGTGGTGCTGTCGAGTCGTGTGTGTTGCGAGACAGAGAAAGAGAAAGACAGGACAGAGAGAGAGAGAGAGAGGGAGAGTCTCAGGCAAGGGAGGGAAGGGTCTGAGAAGAGAGAGATCAGAGAAGTGAAGAGTTGGTTTTTGGGGGGGGCGTGTATAGCGTGTTGGGGAAGACTCCCGAAAAAATAGAAATTTGAAACAATTATTTGAAATTTTTTGAATAAATCGTTTAATAAAAAAAGTGTTACAGTAAAATAAATAAATTCATAACACATTTAACTAAAAAAAAATTTCTATAAAATCCTAGCATAAAAAAATTAATAATAAATAAATTTAAATCATACCTAACCAAAAATAATAAAGTGGTAAATGTAGGAAAGTTATAATATTATCTAAAAATTGGTTACCTTACCAAATAGTAGTTAACTTAATAATTGTAATATTAACCGAAAAATGGTAATCTTACCACAAAATCTGCTAAACCTAACCCCAATTTGTGGTATCCTTTTCCAAAATAGTGGTAAATTTTTTTAAAAAATTTGTAATTTTACACAAAAGTAGTAAAATTATTCCCCATAAATTGCAAATAAATATTAACCAAATGGTAGACTTACCCTAAAAGTGGTAACCTTACTCACTAGAAGTGGTACATTTTCCCAAAAAATTAAAAATAATAATAAATTAATATTCGATCTCATGAATATAATAAAACACTGAAGTTGAATCTATCAACACTTATATTTCGTATGACTATTAAAAGTATCCAAAACGAGATTTAATTTAATCAAATTAATATTCAATTATGAGATGTTAAAAAAACATGTTTTGTAATCAAATTAACATTCAATTATGTGTTCTTACCATTTTAAAGGTAACAATCTTTACCAAATAAGTGGTAAACGTACCCCAAGTTGTAATATTAACCAACAGAGGGATAATTTTGTCCCCAATATATGCTAAACTTAATAGTCCCACTTTTAAAGAACGATAATGGAGAGAATCTTGAATGATCTTTACTTTTTCAATTATGTGAAGTCAAAAACTAGGAAGTTGAATGTCATTCTCCGCCCCCAAAGCATACATCAAATAATTTTATCACATGTTTAATTATTTAATATTTGATTAATTTGTGTTCTTACCATTTTAAAGGTAACAATCTTTACCAAATTAGTGGTAAACATACCCCTA
This sequence comes from Ilex aquifolium, assembly GCA_951799425.1. NCBI lineage: Eukaryota > Viridiplantae > Streptophyta > Magnoliopsida > Aquifoliales > Aquifoliaceae > Ilex > Ilex aquifolium. The sequence goes on from OX637403.1 coordinate 29,154,782, forward strand.
AGTTGTAATATTAGCCAAAAATTAGTGACTTTGTTACCTTAATAATTGTAATATTAACCAAAAGAGTGATAATCTTATCCCCAATATGTGCTAAACTTACTACTCCCACTTTTAAACAACGATAATGGAGAGAATCTTGAATGATCTTTACTTTTTCAATTCTGTGAAGTCAAAAACAAGGAAGTTGAATATAGTAAAACACATAGGAAGTTGAATGTCATTTCCCACCCCCAAAACATACATCATCCAATTAATGGACATTAGCTTCAACACAATCACTAAATTGCTATTTAAATTAATGGACTATAAGTATACAAAATGAGATTTAATTTCGAAATATTGAAATAATATTTATTTAATTTAAAACTAAATTTTTAATTAATTTAATATAAAATCAAGACTAATTTTAGATTATATTATATCCAACTAAAATGTAGTTATATTAAAAGGAATACTAAATTTTAATTCATCTAACTTTTAACCTTTATTAAAGTCCATTTTGTATAAAAAAATCCATAATAAATTAAAAAGTTATATATGACAATATTTTAAAATTAACATGTTATGAGCATAAGAATACAATGATTATAATATACTACACATCTTTGAACATCACCCAACATTTGCAATCCGCCCAAGATGTTCTAATTTTGACATAATAGTTGTAAAAAAAATATGTTTTTAAGTAGGTAATATAAGTTTTGTGTAATAAATGGCCTTTAATTGTGAAGTAAATGTAAAACCACTGTTCCAACTACTATGATTTTCTTAACACAATAACAAACTGAAGTCAATCACCAATTATAGCATGCGTTTCTTCATCACTCTTAAAATCTCCATTATTTCATCACCCATCTAACTTCAATCCAACATATTTAACGATCTTTTTTTGATCATCCATTCAATTAAGTGGAATGCAAGGTATTGGAAGATTCAAATCAAACAAGGTAAGTATTTAACGATCTTTTCTCCGTAGATGTTTGTTATTAGTTGTGTTACGTTCACAACTCTTATCTTCTTATTTTGATAGGTAGAAATAGTAGTCATTTCTTAAATATGAGATTGTTAATTATTTGTGCTTAGGTATAATCGACACAAATGGAAAAAGGAAAGCAGGTTCTTGTAGACTTAAATAGTGATATAGCAGATGAACTATTGCATGATTTTGAAAATGATGAATATCAGAACATGGACTTCCATCAGAAAAGCAAGGATGAGTTAGCATCCAATGAAGCCATTGCAAGCAAGGATGAGTTAACATCAATTGAAGACATTGCAATGAGGGAAGATTTAACATCTGCAGAAGTCCTTGCAATGACATTTATATCACATGAAGATGCCGGACAATTTTATAACACATATGGTAGATATGCAGGTTTCAGTGTTCGTAAGGATGACCTAAAGCATGACAAGAACAACATGCCAATTTCAAGGCGGTGGGTTTGTTCGAGAGAAGGGTATCGGTCGGCAAAGAATGCAGAACGCGTAGAGCGATCAAGGGAACCACGAGGGTTAACACGACTTGGATGCAAGGCAACATTTCGAGTGAAGTTTGATAGGAAGACACAAAAATGGGTTGTAAAAGAGTTTGTAATGGACCACAACCATGAATTGGTTCCACAATGTGGTGTTCCATTTCTCCGCTCACACCGGCGTGTTAAGAGTCCCGATAGAGCACAAGCTATATCATTGCGCAATGTTGGTATGCGTACAAGTCATATTAGGGATTTCATGTTGCAACAATCTGGAGGATATCAAAATATTGGGTTTACCACAAAGGATCTCTATAATGACATGACATCCTACCGTAGAGAGGAGTTGAGAGACGGTGATGCAGAGGGCGCATTAGCCTACTTGAGCGCGAAGGAAGAGTTGGACCCGCAATTCTATTTCAAGTATTCTGTCGCCAATGACAATTCGTTGAATTGCTTGTTTTGGGCTGATTCGACATCTCAACTAGATTACAAGTGCTTTGGTGAGGTGATGACGTTTGATACTACATATCGAACGAATGCATATAAGAAGCCTTTTGTGATATTTGCGGGTGTCAACCACCACAACGCTACAACTATATTTGGGTGCGCATTACTTTCAGACGAGACGATTGATACATATGTGTGGGTATTGAATACCTTTCTTCATGCAATGGAAAACAAGATGCCTATATCTGTTATTACTGATGGAGATAAAGCAATGGCTGATGCAATTGAAAGAGTATTTCCTCAAGCGACGCATCGCTTATGTAGATGGCATTTGTCAAGAAACGCTTTCACAAATATAAATGCTGAAAATTTTGTCAATGCATTCAAGAGGTGCATGTGTACTCGATGTACTCCGGAAGAATTTGAAAATGAGTGGAAATCAATGGTCGAATCATTTGGATTGGAGACAAACAATTGGATAGCGGAAGTTTATGCAAAGCGATTCAAATGGGCTGAAGCGTACTTGCGAGGAAAATTTTTTGTCGGCTTAAAAAGCACCCAACGATCGGAGAGTATGAATGCGTACCTGAAACGCTTTCTAAAAACAAGCCAACGATTATTCGAGTTTGTTCGGCATTATGACAGGGGCTTGGCAAGGATCAGGGAGTGTGAGGCCAATGATGACTTTGAGTCGGAACATTCTAGGCCAGTGATGCAGACAGCACTGAGATGCTTAGAGGAGCATGCTGGTGCTCTATATACTAGAAAGATTTTCTTCAAGGTCCGTGATAAGATACGAGATGAAGCTGTATTTTTTGTAGTGGATAAGATCGAGATTGAAAGTCATCGGAGTTACTACTTGTCTCGATTCACAAAACCAGAATCACGGTGGATTGTGCAATATTATCCTCAAATTGATGAGTTTAAATGCAATTGCATGAATTTTGAGTCTTTTGGGATTCCATGCTCTCACATGATCGCGGTCATGAAGTATGAACACATACAAGAGTTTCCTCATACCATGGTGATGGACAGGTGGACCATTAAAGCAAAATCTAGGTATAAATGTGCACACGAATGTGGTAATGCGCAGCCGAATGTGTCAATTCCTACGCGTTATGCTGGACTTATGTCAATGTGTAGCCAAATGTGTTATTACGCTTCACATTCGCTCTCAGACTCAAATGACCTGAGGAGTATGGTGCAACAAAGAACTTCTCTTCTAAAAGCCCATCATGAGTCACTTGGCAAACACGATGCAAATGTGTCGAATACACAATTCAGTGTCAATGATCCAAAGATTGTGAAAACCAAGGGTAATCATAGTCGTGCACAAAAGAATATTCCAATCAACCCGCGAAGATGTAGTAAATGCAGGGGCACTGGCCATACAGTTAGAAAATGTCCACTCTTGATATCTCAATCCAATGATCCATTCGAAGACATGCCTTTTTCACAAGCAGTTGGAACACAGCCACCACGGGACATTCCTTTTTCACAACTTAGTGGATCAGACCAACCACCCCACATGTCTTTTTCACAGCATGGTGGATCGCAACAATCTATGCCATCATTGAAAGAGGATGACCGTTACATTCCCTTTGTCAATGAGGGTATCCTCAACTATCAGGTTCATATAATACTTTTTGGATGTTTATTTTTTTTTTTTGGCTTATATGTACTCATTCCTTGTTATTTTAGGATGGAATGTCAAGCTTTGATTCTACCATTCAATCACAGTACATCAACACTAGTTTCAGTAATATGGAGGTAATTACAAAAATTACAAATTTTATCCCACAAATTTTGTTTTTTCACCATTGTCATCTAACCATCAATTTATGCTATTATCACAGTGGGCACCAAGATCATGGAGCAAGATGAGTTGATGAAATTTGAAATTTTTTGCAACTTTGAATGAAAAGGTTTACTTCCAGCACATTTCAATGTGTAGCAACTATTTTGAGCATTCCAGCACATTTCAGAAGCAGCTATTTTGAGCATTTCAGCATTCCAAAAAAAACAGCTTTTTAGAAATGTAAACAATGCTTTAAATGGGCTGCAAGCAAAAGCTGAGAGATGGAGGCCAGCTGAGAAAAGCAGCTGAATGAGCTGCAAGAAATAGTTGTCCATGAGAAGTTGTGTCGTCGTTATATTTAACCTCCTGTGGTTTAAAAGTATAGTAATTTTATGTAAATATTGCATATCTAATTTTGGTTGTCAACTTTTGCTGTGTTTCTGTTCAGAGTTTGGAGCCATGGCTTGTTAGTTAAGTAAGGATTTGAGGAGACACAAAATTAATTTATCTCGTGGCCAGTGGATTACTGACATCAGAGGATTTAGAGCATATAATTGACTTAGAAGCTCTTTAATCACCTCCACTCCTTCCCCAAAGACAACTAGATCTCTTCATTTGTGTTGTCTCTACTGAAAACAATTTTAAATGCCGAATGGGTGTTCAAAGAACATGGAAGCAATATACTGTTGTACGGACCGGACAAGTTGCGGTGCGCTTTTTTGTTGGTTTGGTGAGTGTTGCTTGTTAATTTCTACTTATGAGTTATTATAATATACTAAGCCATAGGCATGATTTTTCATGCACCAATGCTGGACGAAATATGTTTTATTGTGCATTCCCACATAAATATGGTTCTCATATTGACAATAGCAGCATAAATAGATGGTTCGCTTCCGCCATTGCTTGGCGACACAAAAAAACTATGAAAATTGATTGTAGCCTAAACTGCTTATTTGTATGCTGCATCATAAAATCCAATTTGTTAGATTTAATTTGATGATGAATCTATCATAGAACTTTAATCTTAGACCGCAGCGATTTAATTTGTCATTGATCTTGCAGTAAAAGTTGTCTCATATGTAGATTGAGAGTGAAAGGGGATGTATGAGTGTGATTACCAATTATTTGAGGTTAGATTACCATGTTTGAGGGAGATATTACCACTTTTTGGTTAACATTAACATTTTTATTAGGAGTACCACTTTTTTGGTTAATATAACCATCTTTTGGTTAAGAGTACCATTTTTTTGGGTAACATTACCACCGTTTTGGTTAATATTACCATTTTTTGGATAATATTACCACTTTTTTGGTTAACATTAAGAGTACCACTTTTTTGGTTAACATTACCACTGTTTTGGTTAAGAGTACCACTTTTATTGTTAATATTACCAATTTTTCGGTTAACATTACTAAGTTAAGATTACAACTTTTTTGGGTAACATTACCACCGTTTTGGTTAATATTACCATTTTTTGGATAATATTACCACTTTTTTGGTTAACATCAAGAGTACCACTTTTTTGGTTAACATTACCACTGTTTTGGTTAAGAGTACCACTTTTATTGTTAATAGGTACTCTTATTGTTAATATTACCAATTTTTCGGTTAACATTACTAAGTTAAGATTACAACTTTTTTGGTTAACATTACCACTATTTTGGTTAATATTACCATTATTAGGTTAAGTGTACCACTATTTTTTGGTAAGATTACTTATTATTTGATGCAAGATTACCACTTTTTTTGTTAATATTACCATTATTTTTTGTTAGAATACTACTTGCTTTACTTAGAATACTTCTTTGGGTGTAAGGTCTTGCTCATTTTATGTATAAAGAACTTTTTTGGGTGTAAGGTCTTGCTCATTTTATGTATAAAGAGGGTGTAAGAATACAAATTTTTTAGTGTATTTTTAGAGGTAAAATGAAGGTAAGAATTTATATTCTTACTACTAAATTACCACAACCATGCTCATCACAACTATTACCATGCTCATTTTATGTATAAAGAACAAAGATATTTTAGATTTTTGATAAAAACATATTCTACAATTACATATAATTGCGACTTCCTAGCTATTTCTTTGCTTTTCATAAAAAACAACTCAATTCTATTCAACCTACTATCGATCCAAGACTCTTTTATTTCATTTTGAGTATTTTCAATTTTCTCCATATTTCAACTTTATGATATTAATCCTGGGCTGGAATATTAATCACTGCAATGCATCACAAGCACCAAGCACCCTAAATGACTATTTCATTAATTACCACACTAAATCTTTATGCACCTCAAACACACACCATTGACAAGTACTGGTCATTGATTTTATAAGTAGAAATACCATGAGTGAGAATCCCAAAATCTTATAAGAAGAACATTTGTCAAGTATAGGAACATATCATATTGCATTAATTTGTTTCATCACATTTCACTAGTATCAACAACTAACAACTACAATTACATATAATTGTCACTTCCTTTTTTTTTTTTTAAGAACAAGGAAACTTTTTTACAAAATTGAAAATTTACAGGAAGCAAAAGAACAAAAAGTTCTAAACATATGAGTTGGCTTTAAACCTTCAATGGTTAAAGCCAATTTTAATTACAAGTAAGAGCCTATTGACAAGGAAAAAATACTGCTTCCAGCTCAAGGTCTTCAAAACGGCAGTTGTGTTGATGTAGAAGTGTCTTATGAGATGCTTCAACCATCCTAATACTTGCAGACCAAACCAGAATTCACAGCTCAGCTCCTAGCACTTGAAATGCAAAAATCTGCCAGAATAGCAGTCCAATGCAAACAGCACACCAGCATCATAGTCCAGACCATCTCACCATCCAGCTTCATGATTTGGAACAAATAGCACCATACCTTGAAACCCCCAGCTCCAAGCTCAAAATCATTACTTGAGTACAGAAAGCCTAGAACAGACTGCACAGGCGGACTGCACACAACTGCTCAGCCACCCCATTCACTTCCTAGCTATTTCTTTGCTTTTCATAAAAAAAGACTCAATTCTACTCAACCTACTATCCATCCCCTTCAGAGACTCGTTTATTTCATTTTGAGCTTTTTTCATTTTCTCCATATTTCTGCCCATTCGTATCAGCAAAAGTCTAAATATAGACAATGGAGGATCATCCAATGGACGACTGGAAGAATTTGGGACATCCTCGGCTGCAATATTATCCTCAGTTGCAACTTCATTCTGGATTTCAACTTGTGGCTGCTGTGGTTGCTGAGCTTTCTTCTTCTTCCCTTGCCCCAAACTCTTTTTTATTGTCCCACCATAAATTGGATTCATGGGAGTGGAATAAGTGTCGCTTGAGTGAATCACGACTCCACAATCCTCCATAATCTTTGAAATCAAAATTGGGAATGAGAGACATTTCCGCCTATCCTTCGTACCTTGTCCCGAAATAATTTCATCAAGTATTAAACAAGGTAGATTTATACATATACCCGTTCCAATGGCATAGAGAAGATGAGCTCGATCAAGTCCAAAATCAGCAGTATGTGATGTTGGACTAATATTATACCCTACTATAAGGTTTAACATCCTATATTTGGGAGTAAGGTCTTGTTGAAAAAATAATGGATCCTTAACACTCTCCCTATAATTATTAGGTATACCCTCAATTTCGGTATAAACATCTATCAACCTAGGTATGTGATTAGAATTCTTGAATGGGTAGGTAAGTGTATGGTTAGGAATGAAGGGTTGACGAACTCCCAAAATTTTTGAAACTAAATCTGGGGTTACTTCTAAACTCACATTTCTCACAAGTGACTTAAACTTGTAATCACCCCTATCAATATCATGCATGTTAGAATAAAATAACTTCACCAATGTATTATAAGCTTTATCTGTCTTCTTAATATCAACGGCAGAATTCCACTGATGAAGAGCAAAAATAACATCACATCCTACCTCTTTTAATTCATCCAGTAAAACACCTCTTTCCAATAACAAAGGCCTATTATAAAAGTAGTTATCATACCGATGTTTGCAATTATCATTGAAGAAAGATATGTCTTCATTGGATGAACTTGCTAGATTGGGGTTGGATGAACTTGTTGGATTGGGATTGCGGTTGGGTGAACTTGATGTATTGCAGGAGGGATTAACTGGATTGGTGGACGTGGGATCAACTGGATTGGTAGACGTGGGATCAACAGTGGTATCAATTGGATTGGTGGAGGTGGGATTAACTCTTGAGGACGGATCAATGAAGGGAGAGGGAGGATGATTACATTTCTTCTTCGAGGAGGGACGAGAGGGAGGATCATTACAACTCTTCTTCCTCTTCATTTTTTCACTGGTATCCACTTTTGGCCTATGCTTCTTGGTCTTGGTCATTAAGAAAAAAATCTAGTCAAAAAAAAAAAAAAATTTTACTCTGCTGTAACCAAAAAAATCTAGTCAAAAAAAAAAAATAAAACAATAACATGGAAGATTAGGAACCATCACTCAAAGAAAAGAAAAAAAACTACCGTAGAGGAGCCGAATTCTCGGATGTAGTCGAACCCCCAAGTTGCAGGCACCGAATTCTCGTGACGTAGAAGCACCAGGCTATTTCGAGACGATTAGGGAAGCCCTCACCTGATTTAGGGTTTTGGATATGCAAGGTTTTCACCGATTTGGGATTGGATTTGGGTTAGATCGCTGATTTAGGGTATGGTTAGATCGATTAGGGTTTTGAGGAGTTGGAATTTTTGGGAAATACGAAGATCGATCGGGGTTAGATTGGCGATCTAAGTTGATCGCTATGTAGTGATCGGGTTATGTAGCGATGGGTTCAAGTTTGATCGCTTGTTGTAGCGATCGGTTTCAAGTTTGATCGCTTCTTGTGGCTGGATCGCTTGTTGATCGCTGTTTGCAAACTAATTGGGAGATCCAGCGATCAAGATGCCTTGTTAACATTAAATTACACTTATAACCCTAAATTATCACTCTTTTTCAAATTTTTCCTCATATTTTTTATATTACACCCTTACATATTACCCAAATTTTTTTACCTATTTTAATTTAAGCAAAAAGTATACCAATAGGATAACTTTGTTCTAATTTATTTAGTGGTGAACTTAATTTCTATTATTTTTAACTTAATCTAAAATGTAAATTTATTTCACTCAATAAGTCCAACTATTGTAAATTTTTTGTTATATTTTTATTTCATGTTTAAATATAATAAATAATTATCATTTTAATTTCTATTATCACTTATTTTTAAAGTATTTACTTGGGTTCATGTTTAAATTTTTCAAAGTGTATAGGGGGTTCATGTTTAAATTTTTTAAAGTGTATAGGGGGTTCATGTTCATGTTGACGCAATAAGCCCAACTATTCTAATTTTTTTTTTATTTTAATTTCATTTTTAAATATAATAAATAATTATCATTTTAATTTCTATTATCACTTATTTTCAAAGTGTATATGAGTTCATGTTTAAATTTTTTAAAGTGTATAGGGGTTCATGTTCATGTTCACTAAATAAGCCCAACTATTATAAATTTTTTGTTATATTTTTATTTCATGTTTAAATATAATAAATAATTATTATTTTAATTTCTATTATCACTTATTTTTAAAGTGCATAGGGGTTCATATTTAAAAAATTTTAAAGTGTATAGGGGTTCGTGTTCCTGTTTAAATATAATGAATAATTATCATTTTAAATTTTTTAAAATATATACGAAACCGGTGAAACCGGTTGTAGGTTTTTGTGAATTTTGGAAGGCACCGATTTTTTGTTATATTCAGTTGTTTTAACTTTTCGGTACAGTACCGATTTTTACGTTTTCGGTACCGAAGCCAACTCCGATATTCACATATACATCATGGTCAAGACAAACTGATATGATTTGAATATCATCACAATACCACGTGGTTCTAATCGTGGCTTGTTTGATATATGAAAGAGAGAGAAGACCACCCTGGGTAGGAAAACAAAAAAAGGCTTGAGTACAAGTTCTTACCTAAGGGTGTGTTTGGGTAATGGGGGTGGGATAGGGTAAGTTTTCTTTTTTTATATCCTAACCAATCCAAGTCAAACCCACTCATCCACTTTAAAACCCTAACCCAAGATTATATCCAATTCTAACATTTGTTTGGAAAATCAATGTAAAATTCAGTGGGCCCCATAGATTACACAAATAATTTTGTAATAGTTTACCATTTTACCCATGACTCTATCCATTCCAATCCTATCCTATGTTTGGACTGGTGGATTATCTTAATAAAATTATATATTTTTCACATATACATAAAAACATATAAAAATTATATATGACTTAGACCCATTGTTTAATTTTTTTGTTTTATTTCAATAGATAGTATAATTATATACTAATTACGTTTTTTTAAGAAAAAATTTAATTTTTATTTTTAATTTTAATTTTATTTCAATAAATAATACAATAGAATATGAATTTTGATTATAAAATTTAAAATATTTGATATTTATTTTTGATTGGAGTATTTTTGGTCAAAGTATAATATTTTAAATTTAAGGGGTCTGAATATTATATATCTACTACAAACTTCAGAAGTCTAAATGTAATTTATTAACGAATATATTTATTTTGAGGGGTCTAACTTCTAAGTGTTACGCACGTATAAACTTGAGAGAGTTTATGTATAATATTTTAAATATTAAGGGGTCTGAATAATTAAGTGACAAATTTAAAGGGATCTAAGTGTAATTTTAAATCCTTTTTTATATCAAATATATCAAACCCAGCAGAACCCTTCTTCCACCTTACCCGTGGTCTGCAACTCCCCACATATACATCCCACCGCCACCATTAAACCCACCACCACCACCATCTGAACTCACAACACTATCTAAATCCACCAGAACACCATCAAAGAAGTAAAAATCAAAACAACCAAACACTCCCCCAAATCCACCACAGCCAGCAGCCCATACCCACCTAGTAAGAAAAATCAAAAACAGATCCCCACCCCATCCCTCTTTATCCATGGATCATACGCTCGATTTGCCGCTGCTTTGGCTTCCGACGACTGCCACCTGAGCTGTGCAAAGGTGTCCTGGAGCTTGTTCACTATCGGAATCACCGAGTGACCCAACGGTGCAGCATTCGAAGTCGAAGCCTGTGGTACTGGTTCTTCTGCCATTGATTGAGATCGAGATTGAGATTGAGATTGAGATCGAAGTCGAAGCCTGTGGTACTGGTCGGTGTGGAGGTGAGAGAGGGATAAGTGGCTGAAGAGAGAGAAGGGCAAATATGTCCGTGGGGCACCCAGTGCCTGGGTTTGTAACCCATGGGGGGTGGGTTAATTGAAACCCTTGTATGGGGGTTAAATGCCACTGTATCAACCGGGTCAAGGTTTGACCCGGGATTGTTATCCAGCCTCAAAAATGCTTCCCAAACAAAGGTTTTATGGGATCCACTGGCTTAATAACCTTTCCTTATGGGTGTTATCCTACCTTAACCCATTATCCAAACACACCCAAAGTGAATTATTAGCGGGCCAAATTAGACTTCGGATAAGAGTAGGTTACCAACAGCTCAACTCTCAAGCCTATTAGACAGTTCTGTTGATGGGCTTTTCTTATATACAATTTCATTTAAAAATAATGAATATTTTTATAATTTAATATTTTTGTAAATTGTATTTTTGAATTAAAAATAGAGTTGGACAAAAAATAAATAATAAATAATTTTATTTATAAATAGGACAGGAACTGCATTATAATAGAATGAATACATTTCAACTAGATTAGCACATACCCACCTATCTATCATTTACATAACTCTGCCCTTTAAAACTTGTATGTTTAATACATGGAAAAGAAAATAATACATTATTTATAGTATCTAAATTTCTAAAACTTCAAATTCCAACATTGAGGAACTTATTTCAAAGTTTTAAATTCAATGGTCTAATAGTCTAATTTTTTTTTCCAAGGAAGGGTGGACTGGCTGGGCGGGTGGATTCTTGGGCCTGGTTTTAACCGGTTTTTGCAGGCGGACAATTGAGTCAGGTTTCGAGTCGGGTAATGGATTTGGCGGTGGGCCCAAGTCCTCTTTTTAAAGATATTGGGCTTGGGCTCAGGCGGACAACTATCGGATCTATCATATTTTAGACTCTTTTTTTGTCAGGTAATGGGACACGTGGGTAACCAGGCCCATGGACACCCTAAGTTTAATGAGTTGAGATTTAAGCTTTTAGATTTATTTATAACAAAAAAAATTATAATTTTTTATGTCATTTTATAACTTTTGGTTTGAGTTATAATTTTTTGGGGTTATTCATAACTTTTAAGGTTACCTTGAGATTTATGTTAAAAATCTAAAAATAACCCAAAAATTATAAAAAAAAATTCACAAAACTTTTACATGACGATAAGATACAACAATTTTTTGTGGTACTGTAATCTTCTTCATGGAAGAGACTGAAGTGAGAAAGGCAACTTGGGACGAGGGGTGTCTAAATATGACATGATTTATTAATATGACACAAAATTTTGAGGATTTGGGTCTTCTTTAAGCCTCCTGTTTCATAAACGAGTAAACTCGACATGATACGATTAAAAAATGAATTGAATATGAGTGACACTAATAAAAAAAAATACAGGACTTGTTTATATACCGATTATATACGATTCATACACAACACGAATTTAATATGACACTAATCGTTAGACATAAATTTATTAACGAATTAAGTATGAGTAGAGTGATTTTTTATATGAACCCACTATAAGTATGAACCCGTTTCATCCAACACGATAGATAGTTCTACTAATAAATACCCTTTTGGAGACCCGATACCAACAAACATATGCAACTTCCTTTTAAAATTAATGGACTTTAGTGAGAGGGCCTTTTAAGGTGTTTGGGCTTGGGCCTTATAGGCTTTTGAGTCTATTAATCTAGGCCGGATCAAGTTTAATTTCTTAGTAAATATTTAAAAAAATTAAAACTCATAACTTACAATCAAATTTTTTAATAAAAGATTAAACAAAATAAGTCTAAATTTGGAAAATATATTAGAGAAGAAAAAAAGAAGAAGTGTATATGACCTATCATTGTGCACAAGGTCTAGAATGCTAATAAATTTTAGGTTATTCATCTCTCGAGAAGATAGAATTTATTCAAGCAAAGTTAAATCTATTCGAGTTGTGTTATTTAAATTCAACTCTTTTACACAATAAGATTTGAAATTTAATTCATTTTAAAATTTGAAGGTGACTAAATAAAAAAGATTTTTTCTTTAACACTAAAAGAATACGAAGATTTTTTTTGTTTTGTTGATTGCTTCTAGTTTGTCACCTTTTAAGAAGTAAATTTTAGGGATAGTTCAGTGGTCAAGTCTTACAAGTAAAATGTGTCAGGTTCGATACTTCTCACAGTTCTTAAAGGTCAGTCATCCTTGTTCGTCAGGAGACATTTCCTTAAACTAATTCGAATTATAGTAATCCGTGTAAACCTTGACACTAAAAAAAAAAAAAAGTAACATACCCATTATCTTTCTTTTATCTTTTAGGATAATTCTGGAGCTTAATCATGGCATTAATGGGTTGTCTCCATCTGGGTGTATTTTCAATACTACAAACAATCCCTTTGTTTCTTTGTCTTGGATTTTTGTTGTTTGTTTTTGTATGTTTGTCACTTTTTACCCTTTACTTAGTCGAGTAATGTTTAGTTAACTCCGAAAGGCGAAGAATCCCCAGAATATTCTTGACTTCTTGTTCTTAAAAAGAATTTTTACAAGGAATTTTTGGCAATTATTGTGCATTATAATGTGGGCTACTCATATATATATATAATGAGGATTGATTTCACTGGATTGTCAAATTGTGGCAAGTGCGAAGAAATACTTGGGATTTGATAGGTGTCATTTAATGGAGCTGAAATTTTTTGATTCGAAGTTGCTATCTGTGTCCAAGTGTTCAGAGAGGATGATGCTTTCGAGCCCTTTTGTGAAATGGAATGTCATTGGCGTCAAAGTCTCTCCACAGCTCTCTTCTTACAAGGGTAATTTTCTGCTCCTAAAACTGGAATCATAGTTCTCTCTCTCTCTCTCTCTCTCTCTCTCTCTCTCTCTTCCATTTTCTTTGGCAAGGAAGCTAGTAATATGGGAAAAGGAACGAAAATTTGGTCACTTAGAATATCTGCAATGCAAACTCAAACTCTTACTCAAATTTGTGTAAAAAAAAAAGGGTAAAAAGTTTGATTTGACATAAACATCTGAAACTCAAATTTAAAGGAAGGAAAATTCAAATTTAAATGAAGACAAACTCAAATTTAAAAGAGGGTAAAATATGACTATTGGATATTTAAAAGAGGGTAAAATTTCACAATTAAAGATTTGGGTATGAATTTAAGTCTCCCTTAATTTGAGTAAAAAAATGAGTCTCCTGATATGGACATGAGTCTAATATTAGAGAAGGTTTTTAAGAGTTTTTTATTAAACTTAAATTTAGGTTTAAAAAATGGTAAAAATTGAAGATGCTCCATCTCCAATGAAAACTCAAACTCTTACCCAAATTTAAGTAAAAAAATGGGTAAAAAATTTGATTTGGTATATACCTCTTCAATGGAGAAACTCAAATTTGAAAAAAGAGAAACTCAAATTTAAATGAAAACAAACTCAAATTTAAAAGAAGGTAAAATATGACTATTGAATCTTTAAAGAATGGTGAAATGTCACCATTAAATATTTGGATATGGATTTGAGTCTCCTTTTATTTGAGTAAAAAATTGAGTCTCCCTGATTTGATGTGAATATTTGTCTAGCATTGGAGAAAATTTTTAAGAATTTTTTACCTAAATTTAAATTTTTTTTGAAAAAAGAGTAACAATTGAAGATGCTCTTAAAAGTTATAACAATGGCTTGTCTTCCATGTTGTAGTAAATATCCCTAGTTGTCTATATATTTTCCTGCATCTTATTAGCAACCAAGCAGAGAAGTAATTGTTTTCCATCTGTTTGAGAAAATTTAAGCTCGTGTAGTCTTGCTTAGAGCTATTGGAAATCTTTAATTTGAGCAATCAGTCACAGTTCTCCTTTGGATTCTGCAAGCTTAAATTGTTTTCTGATTGTTGAGTGGAAAAGGTATGGCCAAAAAATAATGGGCAAATGAAAAATGGGTAGTTGGTAGGCAGAAAGAATGTTCTTGCAATTTTTTTTTTCTCTCTCTTGTTGGGCAAGAATCTATACCATTGGCTTGTTATGTTAGTAAATCAGGAGCTTATCTCTTTGTGAGCTCTGAGTTCTAACAACCTACTGTAATGTTGAGAATTTAAATTTTTCTTTCAATTTGTTTTTTGCTTTTTTTGGATTTTGTATTCAGACATTCATCCCAAGGCTTCCTGTTCAACTACTCCACAAAATGCTATTAGCTCAGTTGGCCAAGAAAGAATTGCTGTCAATAGCTTTTTACATCAAATCAATGGAACAGATGGTGCAAGTTCAAGTATGTGTTTTGTAGAAACGCAGGTACTTGAAGCAGTTGATGATGAGTATGGGGGAGTTATTATTAATTCAGAAAGTTTACCATCCAATCCAATTGTCTTTGCCTCCAAACTCCGTTCAGCTCTTTCTCACTGGAAAAGTAAGGTAGTTTTCCTGTTTCCATGTAAGTAAGAGTTCAAATTAACTGATGAAAGAGTGAATACAAGTTTTCATTCATGGTATTTACATGAAGAGTGCAGGGAAAAAAGGGAGTTTGGCTTAGGCTGCCACTTGAAAAATCCCAGCTTGTTCCTGTTGCAGTAAAGGTTTAACTTCCACATCCTTGATTTGTATGTGCCTGTATTTATCTAACCCTTTCAGATTGAACTAGCTGTATAATAAACTTTTGAGATAATTGCAAAATGCCCCCTTGAACTTTGAGTTTTGTTTCAAGCAGGTCTCTTTGGTTTAAACTTGAACAAATTGCCCCCTTAATGTTTGAATAATTTTTAATTAACTCTTACCGTTAGTTGACCATCGTTAAAAATGACTTAAATTAATCAAAAACTCGCAACTACCATTATCTTAATATTTTATGTAAAAATAAAAATCAAAAGAAAAAAAATCAACAATTCACACAAAAAGCCGACGATTTCTCTGATGAAAAAATTTAACTCCCTCGCCTTCCACCGAAATCGAAACCGAAACCCACCCCCACCTAAACAATTGAAATTCCTCCCCTCCTCTAGTGAAGCCTTATCCTTCCCTCAACTCTCTATCTTTCCAGTGAAACTGAACCCCCTTACAAATACACCCCATCCCCGAACAACTACTTTCCCATCCCTCAACCAATGAAACTGAAACCCACCCCTAGCAGCAGCCCCCAAACAGCCCCAACCCCAAAAGAAATTAATCTTCTATTGGGCATCAGCCATATATAGAGAGAGAGAGAGAATTTGTGTAGTTATGTCTTAGTTGACTAGTTGATTATGGCTGGGTGGCTATAATGGTTGGTGGTTGAGGTGATTTGTGGTTGGGTGGCTGCGATGGTTGATGGCTAAGGTGGTTTATGGCTGGGTGGTGGCTACGGTGGGTTATATAGCTAGGTGGTTGTTGGCTGGGTGGTTGTGTGGTGGTTGTGGTGGTTTGTGGCTTTTGGCTCAATTAGGGTTTGTGACCGGTGGCATTTGAGTTTTTGGCTCAATTTGGCAAATTGGGCAAAGAAAAAGGAAAAAAAACGGAGATGAATAAAAGCTAAGCGTATAAAAGTAATTTTAAAGTTTCTGTCTAATTTATCAATCAATTTGGTAATTTTGGAACTTGAAGGCAAATTGTTCAATTTTAAACCAGAGGGACCTAATTAAAACAAGACCAAAAGTTTAAGGAGGCATTTTATAATTAACCCTAAACTTTTATTTGAACCTTCTCCATTTAAACGATGTAAGAGCTCGTTAATTACATAACCAAAATCGGATATCTGCAAGATTCATTGGCACTGAATACCAACTCTTCCACTGTTTGGCATTATTATTTCTCTGTAGGAAGGATTTCGGTACCACCATGCTGAAGGAGGATACGTCATGATGACGTATTGGATTCCTGAAGGACCTAGCATGCTTCCTGCTAATGCTTCTCATCAAGTTGGGGTTGGGGGTATTGTTATCAATGACAAAAATGAGGTATGCTTGCCTGTGTTTACATCACATGAAAAAGAATGCATCAAAGCTGCAAAGCTTAGGAGGTTGTTCGTTTAGACTAATTAAACTAGATTCAAGCTTTAATTTGATGACCATGTTTTGAAGGACATAGTTCTCTCTCTCTACTGTGGCTGCTGTCCACTAATAGTGCTGGCAGATCTGAAATTATCGTCCTCCTATTCATTTTCGTTTAGATAAGTGCGGAAATTGCTCTCGTGTGACTTCTATGGTTTGCAGTACCATAGACGACGATTACTGATATTAAATTCTCTAGAGCTTTCACAGTTCCAGCAGTTTGACATACCTTCCACCTCCGAAACCTCCTACAAGCCATTTCATCATAATCACTTTTGTCCTCTACTTTGATTTTCTTACCCTAAACATCAACATTTTCCTGGAGAATTCTATCATTCTGATACCAAGATTTCTGATGAAATCACATAGGTGCTTGTTGTACAAGAGAAATACTGTGCCCCAGAACCTGTTGGCCTTTGGAAAATACCAACTGGTTTTATTCATGAGGTACACTGTTTCATTTCGATCTCCAATATCCTAAATATCATAATGTCAAAAACTTTCCGTGTTTTACTTTTGAACTTATTTTACCATGTATTCTATTGATCAGTCAGAGGAGATCTTTACGGGAGCTGTAAGAGAAGTTAAGGAGGAAACTGATGTAAGAGCTCCATACTTTCTAAGATGGTTAACATGTGTAAAACTTCATGGTGAATTTGACTATTATTTGTTTTATGTTTCAGATCGACACTGAATTTGTGGAAGTTATAGCTTTCAGGTATATTATGTGGCATTTCATACTCATAAGCCTTAATCCAAATGAGCTAAGTGTGTATAGAAGTTCTTCTCAATAGAGGGAAATGCTTAAGCAGTAACTGGATGGATAACCTACCACTGTCTCAGTCATACACTATTGTACCTTATACAGGTTCACTAGGTATGGCACAATGCCAGTTTTGCGCCAGCTTTTGGGCCTCATTCAAATGAAGATTTACATGTTTTTATTTAGTTAGCTTGAATTTATTGGAAGTAATGTTGAAAAAGTGAAAAAAATTGATGCTTCCAGCTAATATAGAAAGGGAAACAGAATTATGGCATGACTAGCTATTGAAGTCCAAATCATACTGCATAGCCAAAAAATTTAGCTTTGTACATAGATTTGTTGCTAAGTCACATGACTTGATTACGGGTTTTGATAATCTCCAACTCTTAAACCTAAACCATTGTTTTCTTGAATCTTTCTTATGTATCAAATTCCAGGCATGCTCACAATGTGGCTTTCGAAAAGTCAGATTTGTTCTTCATTTGCATGTTGAGACCTCTGTCAACTCAGATCATGGTTGATGACCTCGAAATTCAAGCAGCCAAGGTAAGAAAGCCTCACAGAACAAACAGGCATCTATCTGCTACCCATGTCTTTGACATAAGATCATTCAAATGTTTCATTAGCAATTTTACTGTAAAGATATACATTATCTATTCTAGAACATGATCTTTTCCTAGACAGAAATTTAGATCCTCTGGCAATAGCTCCATTTTGTGGCTGGGGAAAATATTCTGTACAAATAGATCGAAATTTGATGACTAATTGGAGCTAAGATGGTTAGTGCCAGTTTTGAATTCTTTCTTGCCATCTCAAATACAAGCATCTTAGACCTTTGTCTTCACTAGAGAAGGAGATCTCCAAGTTTAGAGACTCTTGCACCAAAATCTGATGTTATCAACGAAGGAGACTTAATCGACAGGCAGCTTTCATGCAATTGTTTATGATGGGTTTAATTACCTTATTTCAGGACTTCCTTTGATGAATCTTAAGGGGATAATCACACAGTACATATAACTAATAAATGAGATTTCCTTTATTAATTCAGTCGAGAAATACTTTCGGTTACAGAAAAGACTGAGTTAACAGTCTTGATTACAGCAATAATTACTTCTTAAAATTAATCTAAAATTACTCCTAAAAATGCCCAAATCGTGGGTCTTGTGGGGGTTTGAATGGATCTTTCAATTTCTCTATTGTCTGTCTTTTATAGCCACTACCTTCGACGATTCTGCCTACATCAATAGTTATCCGGCTGGTAACTCCAGACAGTTATTTATCCTTTTAAAACAAAAGGAGATTGTATTGGCTTACTCAATGGAGGAGCCAGACAATGTATTTATATTCACAAGAGTATATTACAAGAAAGGAAGGAAATAAAAAGCAATAAATACAAATATATAATGGTCAAACCAAATCACGTAATTATAGGATCGTAACGGACGTGATCCTATAATTACGGACTGTGCAATAAACATGATATCCAACACTCCCCCTCAAGCTGAAGCGAAGATGTTAATCAAGCCAAGCTTGACTATAGAAGACTTCAAAAGGGACGGCCCCACTGACTTTGTGAACATATCTGCTGTCTGCTCTGAAGATGGAACAAATGATGGAGTAATAATGCTAGCTCGAACTTTCTCTCGAATAAAGTGGATATCGACCTCAATGTGTTTCGATCTCTCATGGAGCACTAAATCGGAGGCAAGCATTATGGCAGACTTGTTATCACAAAATAAGTAAGAAGAATCCGTCTCTGGAAATCCCAACTCAGTAAGTAACGATCGAATCCAAAGAAGCTCACAGGTGCCTTGTGCCATGGCACGATATTCTGCTTCAGCAGAGGATCGAGAAACAACAGATTGCTTCTTACTTTTCCATGATAAAAGGTGTTTACCATAGAAAGTACAGAAGCCAGAGGTAGATCGTCTATCTGTCTTGGATCCAGCATAATCAGCATCTGTAAAACATGAGACTCCAGACTGAGTACCCGAACTATAGAACAATCCAAGGCCTGGACTCGCTTTGAGATATCTCAAGATGTGATAGACAGCATCCAAGTGAGTTGTGCGTGGAGCATGCATAAACTGACTCACGATACTCACTGAAAAAGCTAAGTCAGGTCTGGTATTGGTCAGATAAATGAGACGGCCTACCAGACGTTGATATGAAGCAGGGTTATCAAGTAAATCTCCTGATTCTGCAGAGAGCTTCTGATTTGGATCCATAGGGGTAGAAGCTGGTCTACATCCAAACATCCCCGTATCTGATAAAAGATCTAACTTATACTTTCTTTGAGATAAAGAAATCCCATGACTAGATCTGACAACCTCTATCCCAAGGAAGTATCGAAGAAGGCCCAAATCCTTAACATCAAAGAAGCTGACAAGATCCTTCTTAACTTGAGCAATACCCACTGAGTCATCTCCAGTAATGATAATATCATCAACATACACAAAAAGAATAATACCCCGTCCATCAGGTTGGCGACGAGTGAAGCATGTGTGATCAGATTGGCAACGAATAAAGTCCATGGATAAAATTACATCACTGAAACGGCTAAACCATGCCCTTGGAGACTGTTTTAACCCATAAAGGGATTTGCGGAGACAACATACCTTTCCCGCATACTCCCCCTCAGCCCGAAACCCAGGGGGTGAATCCATATAAATAGTCTCGAGTAAATCACCATTCAAGAAGGCATTCTTGATATCTAGCTGATGAAGAGGCCAAGAATGAGATGCTGCAAGAGAGATAACCAACCGAACTGTAGTCAGCTTTGCCACCGGGGCAAAAGTAGCACTAAAGTCTTTCCCGGGAACCTGAGTAAATCCTTTAGCAACAAGACGAGCTTTGTAACGCTCAATGGAACCATCAGGTAAGTACTTCAGACTAAACACCCACTTACATCCCATAGTCTTCATACCAGGAGGAAGAGTCACTAGATCCCAAGTGTGATTCTTCTGGAGAGCATCCATTTCTGCTCGCATAGCAGAGGTCCACTATGGATGCTGAAAAGCCTCAGATACAAAGCGGGGAATAGAAATAGAGTCAAACTTCCCCAAACAAGCCTGATAAGAATCTGAAAGGCCATCATAAGAGACAAACTGGGATATTGGGTGATTAGTGCTACTAGAAAAACCATACCAATTAGGGGGGTTACGGATACGGGTAGGATAACGTGGAGAAGTAGGAGGAGTAAGAACAGGGACAGGGGAAGAAGGTATACCTGAATCCAAGAATGCTTCTGACAGAGAATTCTGAGGACGAGGGCGCCTGGAATAAACCTGTAGGGGAGAGGGGATAGGTGTAGATGACATCTGTTCGGGAGAAGGATCAAATATGGGTAAAGGGTAAACGGGACTAGCTTCTTCAGGAGGAAGAGAGGGAGGTTCCTGCACAGAAGGAGATGTACCAAAAAATGGAACATCTTCTAAAAATGTGACATCAAATGAGTGATATAGGTGTTTGGACACAGGATCATAACAACGGTACCCTTTAGACATGGCAGAGTATCCTAAGAACACACATCGGATAGCCTTATCATCTAATTTGGTACGAGTAGGACGTCGGTCCTGGACAAAACAAGTGCATCCAAACACCCATGGAAGAATAGGAAAAAGAACTTGATCAGGATAAAGAAGCTGAACTGGGGCTTTGCCGGACAAGACTCTACTAGGAGTGCGATTGATTAAATAAATTGCAGTTAGGACAGCCATATGCCAAAAATATTTGGGAACCTCCATGCCACGTAAAAGGCAGCGAACAACAGACATAATATGTCGGTTTTTTCGTTCGGCCACACCATTCTGCTTAGGGGTGTAAGGACACGTTAATTGTTGCAAGATGCCCTGTTGGTTAAGCTGAGATCGGAAGTCATTAGAAATGTACTCACGACCATTATCAGATCGAATATTCCTAACAGTGGTATTAAATTGAGTTTGAATCATCTTAAGAAATTGAGAAAACAGCGGAAAGACTTCAGATTTTTTCTTAAGAAGGTAAACCCAAGTGCACCTGGAATAGTCATCTATGAAAGTCACATAATAACAGTGACCAGAAAGGGCAGTGACAGGAGAGAGTCCTCACACATCAGAATGAATAAGATCAAATATAGCAGAAGCACGATGCATACGGGGAATATAACTAGAGCGAATATGTTTTGACAGTTCACAAACCACACAACGAAAATTATGAGTCTTGCAAGCTTTTATTAAAGATGGAAACAATTTGCATAAATACTGAAAATTGACATGACCCAAACGAGCATGCCATAAAGACAATGTTTTTAAAGAAAAAACATAAGAGTGTGACTCAGGTAACACGGAGGCCTGGAGAACAGAAGCTTCAGGAGGTAAAGGTGAAGGATCCCCAAAGTAATAAGGCCCATCGCGCTCATATCCCCTGCCAAAAATCTTCCTCGAACTCAGGTCCTGTAACAAACAACGATCATGAAAGAAAATGATCGCACAATTAAAACTTTTAGCAAGTTTACTAACAGACAAAAGGTTAAAGGCAAAATTTGGGACATAAAGAACTGAAGAAAGAGTAATATTGGGAGATAAAGACACATTGCCTTTACTCTGTATCTGAGTAGTGGATCCATCAGCTAAGCAAACAGACTGGTGAACAGGAGTAACAGAAGAGGAAAAAAGTGATAACTCACCAATCATGTGATCATTGGCTCCTGAATCTAGAACCCAAGTAGGTGTCTCAGGCCTAACATGAAGAGCAGTGGGAGTACCTGTAGCCACTATGGCAGTAGGAGTGACACTTGTAGTTGCGTTGCGCTGAACAAGAGAGCCAAGTTGGCGCTAGAGAAGACCAAACTGTGCCTGAAGTTGGCTCAAATCTGACTGAGAAGTGGCGGGTCCTGAAGTTGTCTCAGCAACAGCAGTAGAACGTGAAGACCCCCCAGGCCTGTTCCTCACAAATTTCTGTTTTAGCTCAGGGTGAAGTTTGAAGCAACGGGCCTTAAGGTGACCCATTGCCCCACAGTGATGGCAAGTCATAGGGCCTCCAGTAGAACGGGTCCTAGAATGAGCTGCAAAGGCCATCTGATCAGGAACAACAACTGACTCAGGAATTGAGGCATGAGTAGGAGGCATCTGAAGCAGGCGCATGCGGCGCTCATCACTCTCAATAGTGGCAAAGGCCTCATACAGTGATGGCATAGGTGAGGTGTTGAGAATCTGAGCACGAAGAGGTTCAAACTCAGGTTTCAACCCCATTAAAAATTGATATGTGTGTTGTCGATTGAGCCTTTTGACCACTATAGTAGCTGCATCTGCTGAAAATTCGCTCAAAGGCTCATACTGAGCCAATTCCTCCCATCTAGATTGCAAGTACCCAAAAAAATCGGCTACTGATAGCTGTAAAAGAACCTGAGACGCACGAGAGATATCCCGATAAAGCTAAAATATTCTTGCCTCATTGCGAGCATGTGCGTACATCTGTGATAAAGCACTCCAACATTCATAGACGGTCTCATGGAACATGAACATATTGTAAATCCTAGGTTCCATAGAATTAAAGAGCCAGCCTAGAATTGTACAATTGTCAATGTCCCATTGGGCAAATTTGGGATCGCCTATCACCGGTTTTTTTTCAGTGCCAAGAATTCACCCTGTCTTTCCTTTTCCACCTAAATAAAGACGAAATGATCGAGACCAAGAAGCAAAATTTGTACCATTCAAGAGCACACTAGTCACACGCTGGGCAGGTGTATGTTGAGCAGGAGTTACATCAACACTTTTACCACTAAAATCCCCCATAACAAAAAATAGGATTGCACGAGAAAAACAATACGGAGTATAACACGAACAAGCCTCCAACAGTCCAAAGATCTGCTACGAACAGTCCAAAAAATCTGCTGATGAACAGTCCAAAAAATATGCTGAAGAAACAGCCCAATAAGTCTAGAAAGACCACCGAAAAAAAAAATCTGCCGGAAAGAACTCGGCGGAGAAGTTCGTCAAATCTTTGCCGCCGAAAACATCAGCAGCCCAAACATAATAGGAAGCAAAGGACCCTTAGTTCATGAGAGGAACCAAAGGGAGTGCCCCCATAACAAAAATCTCCCCTGTTTCGTTGTTTGTCTGCAACAAGGAATAGGGTTAGGTCTATGAATAAATGGGAGGAAGAAGGAGGGGGAATTGAAGGTTACGTGCTTTGGCTCTGATACCAAAAAGGAGATTGTATTGGCTTACTCAATGGAGGAGCCAGGCAATGTATTTATATTCACAAAGAGTATATTACAAGAAAGGAAGGAAATAAAAAGCAATAAATACAAATATATAATGGTCAAACCAAATCACGTAATTATAGGATTGTAACGGACGTGATCCTATAATTACGGACTGCGCAATAAACATGATATCCAACAAAAACTAAGTTGTGGCCGATCATTTTTCGCCTTTCTTCAAATTCTGGCTCGTGGCCTCCTCTTAATGCCTTCAGGTTTGTCAGATGCTAATGCATCGAACATTCCTATAATTTTATATTTTATGTCCAAACAGGCCTCATTACTTTGTGTCCCACCGAGATCTTTTGACTTATCTCTGATCATAATTAGACGCATGAGAGATCTGCATTATCAATTTATACTTCTCCGAGTGATTTCCTTTATGTCACCATGCAGTGGATGCCTTTAGCTGAGTTTGTGAAGCAGCTACAGATCCAAGAAGACTGCATGTTTAAGAAAATCGTTGACATTTGCATCTCAACGCTGGGGAAGCGTTACTGTACATTGTCTGTTCATCACTTGGTTTCCAAATTAGATGGAAAACTATCTTCCCTGTACTATAACACAGTTTGAGGCTCCAGATTCCAATTGTCAAGCCCGTCAAAATCATTCACTCACAGTCTTATTAGTTGCTGTTTCATCATCATAATTGTCACATGGAGTTGAGGTTGACCGCCTACAGTTTCATAGGTTGACACTGAGTATTATCGTTTGTTCAAATATTTCTTTTCTTTTTTTCGGAAGGTATCGTTTGTTCATGTATTTCAATGTGTGTATCAGCAGAGATCTTTCTAATGTAGTATTACGGTATGTGGCTATTGTACATGTCTCATGACAATTTTTCTTTTGTTACTGATAGAATTTCTTACCGATTCTCTTTCATATTTTTTTTCCTTTGCTTGTTTTTTATACCTCTATTGTAACAAAAGATGAGGAAATGAATCATTGGGCATGGAGCTGCTAGTGAAGAAAACAGGGCATTCTCAACTTTATGTTCACTAAATGTTTCAAGAACATGAGGGTTTCCCTTTTATTTTATTTTCTGCACATTGCACAACACGGCAGATTGTTTAGTCACGGATACATGTGGTGCGTAAGTCACGAATATCACTCGGCTCAAGGTTAACTAGGAAACGTTTTGATCGATTCATCCGAGTCGACCATGCCACCGTCCTCTTCTGTTACCATTCCTTGGCCCCGCAAAATTGGCGTTGGTTTAGGTTGCGTTTGGAATGACTTATAAAATTCAAAAAATACTTCTTAAATAAATATTTCTCAAAAGCATTTTTATATAACAATACTTTCATTAAATAAACACCGTTTGAATACTCAAATAAAAAAAGCACTTAAATAAAAAATACTTTACAAAAAAATGTGTGGTAATGGTGGGCGGTGGTGGTGTGGTGATGGTGGTGGCGAAGATGGGCTGACGACGGTGGGCGATAGTGGCGGTGGTGATGGGGTAGTGGTGGCTATGGTGATGGTTGTGGTAGTGGTGGGCAGTGGTGGAGTGGTAGTGGTGGTGGTGGTGGTTATTTTGTGGAGAAATAATTTTAAAAAAGTAGAAATTATTTCTTTTTTTTTTCACTTATTTAAGTGGTTAAAGTACTTTTGACTTATTAAGAGTAATTAAAATAAGTTGTTCCAAAAGCTTTTTTTTTTTTCTTAAAGTGTTTATAAGAAGTTGAGTTCTAAAATCGGAGTGATACGTTTTAGTGTCATCAGATTGATGGTCAATATCACGACTATGAATCATGATTTTCTTTAATACAAACACCAGATTCAATCTTTGTATAACAACACTACACCCATTCCCAAACAGTCGAATTGGTTTGAACCATAAAAGTATTTAAATCCAAATAAGATGAATTTGAGTTTGGAATACCAAGTTCAATTCAAATTGAGTACGAATAGCTTGCCTACCTCAGTGCCTCTTTAGTAGGTAATTTTGGAGAAAGAAACTCCTCTATTGGAAAGCTTACCTATAAATTGACAAGAAGCTCACATATGGCAATCCTTAAGCCGGCTCAGCCTTTAATCTTTGACCAGCATTGCCTGGTAAAAGGCAAAATGGTGTGAGCATGCCAAGTGTGGCATTTTCCAAAGAGCAATGCTATATATCTCAAATTTGTATCTCAAATATGTATTCCAAATCAATAAAGATGGTTGGATCAGTGGGTCCTAATTAAAAAAGTTGATGGAACCCACTCATCCAATGATTCCCATTCATTTGGGATGCACATTTGGGATACAAATTTGGGATATAAAGCATTCCTCTTTTCCAAAGCCACGAGGACACAGTCTGTTTAGCAGGCATTAAAATCATGGTGATGGGCATATTCTTTTGATCTTAGTACAAAGTTTTATGAGTTTAATTTATGTATCTAATAAGGCCATCTATGCCATTAAATATTCAACAATAGCAATAATCTCGTGTCTGAAAACATTAAACATTATCGAAAATTGAATTGATGTTGTAATATTTGTATTTTAAATAACAATTAATTTTTTTTAATTATGTAATTTTAAATTAAAAAAAAAGAGAGAAGTAAGTGTGGACTAATGAGATTATTTGTTATTTGGGAGTGTGTTGATTGAGTTGTCTGACATTGTGGGTCGTACAGAAAAACTAATTTTTTTGTGAAAAACAAAATTTTGTTAGATGAATTTTAAACTATTAGTTCAAAATAAATGATTGAATCAATTTTAACCGTTGTTAATTCAACTTCTTAGCCATATGCAAAAAGACAAAATGGGTACTCTTGATCTGGATAATTGATTCATTCCTACATGATGAAAATGATATGTGCTTAAATAAATACCTATATATAAAAATAAGCTGTCTGTTTTATAACGTGTACAAAGTTATATTAATGTAATTATAGAATTTTAGCTGGAATGAAGCGGCTGATCAGTGTTATTTAATAGGATAAAATATATTTTTAGACCTCAAAATATGTATTTAGTGTTTATTTGGTCCCAAAATTTTCAATTACGTCTATTTGGCCCCTAAAATTTCTAATTTGTATCTACGTGGTCCAATCTCAAACATCCACAAAAAAATCGTGACAGTTCTAATCGCACGTTAATCACGTGATTCTTAATGTTATGTCTATTTGATTCCTAAAGTTCCTAATTTATATCTATTTGGTTTTGATGATGCACAAAACAGTTTTCGTACAAGATCAACAGTCGAGTGTATGAAGAGGTGTAATTAATGGACAATAAATAAAATAATTAATGGCAGTAATGTAAATATTGAGTCAACACGTAGATATATAGTGGTTCGGTCCGGGTGACCTACTCTACTCTGGGAAACAGCAACGGTGGCCGGAGGCTCTTTATTGATCAAGCAAGGTGAATGGGAGAGAGAGTAATGGATAGCTCCGGGATAGATACAATAGTTAGGAGAGAGAAGTTATGTGTGTATAGAAAGGTGTGATGAGATGCCTCTCCATGTGAAGAAGGCTTACAATTTATAGGCATAGTGAGGTGGTGACGTGAGTGTGAGGGTAATAATTCTTCAGGGTAAATAGTTACAAAAAGGTAAGTACAATTAAAATAACCTTGATCCTCAAATGTGGGTATCTCGATAATCTTTCTCCCACGTACTCTTATTTTCCTGGACTTCTTGAATCTTGGACTGAGTCGGTTTGACGAACCGAATTTGGGTTGCCTTCCTAGTGGATCTAGGTTTGCTTTATTTACTGGGACTGACCCAATTAAATCTGGGCGCGTCAGGTTTCATGTGATTGGCGCATGATCAAAGGCTTTAATGATTTTTTTATGGACGTTTGAGATGAGACCATATAGATATAAATAAAAAATCTTAGGGACTCAATAGACATAATTAAAAGATTGAGGACCAAATAAATATTACACACATATTTTGGGACTAAAAATTTATTTTAACCTATTTAATATGAATGAACAATTGAACTCTGTGGGCCAGAATGTTTGTTTAGGACCCCACATGCGAAAGTTTCAGCAACATCGGCCATACGTTAGCTTAGATTACTGTCGGCAATGGCATACTTCAAAACTTTACCTCCCTTACCTCCAAAAGAACCCTTTTAATTGCTCAATGCCCTCATAGCTCTCTCTCTCTCTCTCCCTGATTCGACACCACCCCACTCTAATTGGGTACTGAATTCCAACTCAAGTCTCTGTAATCTCTGTGTGTGTGTGTGTGTTTTTGTTTCATCTTGATGTTTATTACTGATCTTCAGATTTTTGTTTTATCTGATGTACCCATTATGTTGTACTAGGGTATCTGTCTTCGATCCACCGCCATTTCACTTGCCTTGTGTTTAGGTGCGAGGAAAAGGAGCAAAGCCAATTCACATTAATCCAATACTTGAACAAATTGTTTTCCCAATTTCAATTCCAATACTCAATTTCATGCGTCCGAACACATCCTAATAGTTTGTAAATTAGGTTTTGTCCGTCTTCATCTCTGTTGCAATTGAGTCTATATAGTAACAAGTTATTGTTCAGCTGCTGATTTTCCCTTTTGGGTGGTTTTTGTTGGTTCTCTGTATTAGATGCTGAGCTTGCAATAAGAGTAATTCATTGTTTGAAGGGGGTGGTGGGTGATATACACAATGCGCTTGTTTCCACTGAGTTCGAGCTCGACCAAGGAGCAGCGTAATGAAGGGAAAAATCGCGCATTATTGTATCTCAATGTATATGATCTTACACCTATAAACAATTATCTTTATTGGTTCGGCCTTGGCATCTTCCATTCTGGCATAGAAGGTACACCATCCCCATTTCTCCTGATGTGAATTTCAGTTTTACTGATTTGTGGATGTAAATTAATCTTGTTAATCAGGCCAGCGTAGAGTTTTTAGTTTTGGGTCAATGGAAACAATTAGTTTATATGAATATCATGATTGCAAATCATTGTAGAGGAATATTGCTGTACACGGATGAGTTCTTGATCTTATATGCTATATTGGGATGTTATTGTAATTGGAGATGGAAACTGGAAATGGTTGTACTTTCGTGCATGTTCAAAATTCAGGGAATCGTCAATTTTAAAAGATATGAGACATGAGCTCCTATTAGGAGTGATTGGGTATTGTGAATAATTAAAACATATAAAAATCAATCTAATGCTTGCATTGGCGGGCTCAATGCATCTTGCATTTCCTAAGTAATTAAAGGTTGTAAAGGTCATTTATGTCAGAGGGATGGACTGGTACTAATCTAGCCTTTTGCATTACTTCATAACGTAACTAAACTATCCTCATATTTGAATCTTTAATTCGGCCTGAGCATTTTACCATTGTACTAAGCAATGACCTTACCGTTTTTACAGTAATGAAGGAGTGATAATTTGTTATTGATATGCTTTGGAACATTGATGTCAACTGGTTGTCACATTCTCTGGGGGAAGGGGACTTTAGTGCATTGCAGAGTTTTTGTTAATTTAAGTAGTTTCTGGCTCAAGTACATTTCTGACTTGAGATAGTTAGCAAACCAAAAACAAAGCACTTACATTTTTTTGCTAGACATGACACCTATTGAATTACTATTTTGCGCGGTAGTTTTGCAACTGCTGCTATATGGCAATGGCATACATTTGTCACTAATACTGTGCATCTGAATTTTATGCTTTCTCTATCATTTCTTTCTCCATTAGCATAATAACCTTATATTGTTCTAAGAAACAGTACATGGTTCGGAGTATGCATTTGGAGCCCATGAGTACCCATCCAGTGGAGTGTTTGAATTGGAACCAAGAAGTTGCCCTGGTTTTATCTTCAGGCGGTCAGTGCTTTTAGGTAGCATCGACATGTCTCGTTCAGAATTTTGTTCATTCATGGAGCATCTTTCTGGAAAGTATCATGGGAACACATATCATTTGATTACCAAGAATTGTAACCATTTTACTGATGAAGTATGTATGCATCTTATTGGAAAGCACATTCCGGGATGGGTTAATCGGCTTGCCCGATTAGGTAAGAGAGAAAATCCTTTGTTTTTGTTTCCAATTTGATAGTGAAAGAGAAATTGCCTGGTTGTTTGTGTTGTTTTTAGATCTGGAATATAATGTAGACCATTCGGATAAAATATGAAAGCATTCCCAAACTTCTTGTCAGTCTGTAAAATCTGTCAGATTCGACATTTTTTCAAGGTTTAGAAATTTCTGAGGGTACCATAAACCTTACGTGGTATATATCCCCTAGTCCTCTAAGAGGATAACATTTGTTGTAGAGTCCAGAAACGTGGTTGCCAACATTTCTTGACCATTTGAATATAGGTGTTGTGGCCTGCTTGATTAGTTTTTTGATTCTGTCTTATGCAATTGACTTTTTAAGTTTCAGGCTCTTTCTGCAATTGTTTTCTGGCGGAAAATTTTCAGGTTACAGCTGTCAGACATCTAACCGATCATCAAGCATATTCTGGTAATGTTTTTTTTTATTTTTGTATAAGGGTTCGTTTTGTTAGAAAGAAAATAATGTGGAAAGTAAAAGTGGTCGAAAGTGAGGTGAAAGGAAGGAAAATAAAAGGAAATGTGTTTCCTTACATGCATTTAATTAGAATAAATTTGACTGGAAATTTGTGTGAAAATTATTGTAATTAGCTAAATTGCCCCCATCTATTGTCAATGTAAAAAAAATTTAGTCCCTCTCTACAGTAAGTCTTTCTCTCTAAAGAGTGTTCCTCTAAGTTGCTTTCAGTTTCATCCCTATCACCACTCCACTGATCTCCTTAGCTATTGATCGTAATGTGAATGATTGACTTTAAATGACATGATTAAAAAAATATGATCATAAAAGAGAGATGTGAAAGCTCGTGATTTAATAGAAAATATGATCCTTGTTAAATCACAATAGCAAAATAAGATTCACGTACCCAATCCCAAATTGTTGGGACATGTCTTTGTTCAGTTGAGTTAGGTTTTGGCTCCAACAAAGTAAAATTGGAAAGATCTAAAACATCACACCAATCATTTGTTGCTAAATACCGTGAACTTACTAGAGGGACGAACAAAAGGAAAAAGAAACAAAATTGTGCGAATGAAACATAAACCGTTTTGTACCAGCCAGAACCTTGGATCCTGTCTTTGGATTGCTTACCACGCTTTATTAGTCATCTTGTCAAACCGCCACCTGAAAATTTTATACCACTCTTCTTGGAGAATGAGATCATTGGAACATATTCGATGCCACTGATATGCATATCTAACATCATTGTATCCATCCTAAGAACTTTAGGGTATTTACATTGAGTTTGTTGCGGGATAACATTTGGATCCTAACTTATATATTCGTGTTGTTAGGTAAAATAGACCTCATTCTTTGTATGGATGTGTACATCATGTGTATTAACTCACCACCACCACCACTGGAATCAAGAAGAGTAAATAAAAATAGACTTCTTGTATTTCTAAGTTCTTTTCTTTACCACTGATCCAAATGTTGTGCTGAAGCAGATGATGGGTCAGAGTCTGCTGTGTCATCTGTTACAGCAGAGAGTGAAGAGGAGGAGCCGGATCATCATCTTCTCATTGCATCGAACAGTGAGATAGCGGTTGTGAAGGAAAAGCCAGTGAGACTAGCAAAAGATCTCCTCTAATTTTTATTTTTTCTCCCCCTCCAATTTGTTAGTGTTCCTGTTCCGGTTATTTGTACTAGTAGTGCAGAATCACAATTGTATCATCAAACTTATCGTCTCAATTGAATTGTTTTGAGTTCTCAAGTATTTGTTTCCTGGTACTATCATGAACTTCTTAAAGTGTCTTTGCTGCTTCTTCAATCTCAAGGCACCGAGCGAAGATCCCATCACGACGTAAATACTTTTTGCAGCATCGCGTATTGTGGCAGAAGGAATGCCACCACAAATATTATATATTTTTTGCGACACTAAAATACCGTCACAAAAAACTTTTTTTCTTTTAGTGGTTGTTCCAAGATTGTGACTTGTTGTGTGAGGTGTGGGACAAAACTATTAGGGTGGAAAGTTATGAAAGTGAAATAATATATGCTTAGGGAATATATTATAGGGGTTGAAAGAGTATGTTTAATATCTTAATGGGGGTAGGTGTAGACCCGGTGCCTTCCGTCTAAGGAATAAGATTCTGTTTGGATGCACATGGGAATTTTGATATTATGGAGTTTAATAGGGGTAGACTTTGGGGTTGGGAGAAGGATTGCTAGTTTGGTTGCTAGCAATCCTTGGGTCTCATTCAATCCTCTTTCTTTATTCGAATTACTCAAAGACTTTATTATAATTTAGAAAGGCACCCCTTTGTTTTCATCAATTGAAAATTCCAGCCTCTTGGTTTCGCTTTAATGGCTGCTAGTTCTAGCTAAAGTGAAAGAAAAACTTCTCAACTACTTCACCACCACTTGCTTATTCTTTTCACTTTTCCTTTAGTGAAAATTATACTTAGAAGCCTTGAACTATGCCCTCATTTCATATCGTCTCTCCTAAACTATTTACTTTCTCACATTGCATCTTAAATTATTGATTTGAGTTTCATATTATGTCACTCATTCACTTTTTTATACAATTTTACGGCAAAAATGGGATCCCGCAAAGTTGAAAGATGTGTTCTTTCTTTCCCTTGGTGAAATTCTATTTTTGCCCCGATTTTCAGTAAAAAAGTGGACAAAAATTAGTTATCGGACAATATGAAACTCAAACTAATAGTTTAAAGGTGTAATACAAATAAATAGATAGTTTAAGGAACAATATGAAATGAGGGAATAGTACATGGATCCAAGTCTAACTTGCTCTTTCCTTGTAACATCTAATTAAGAAGACTGACCATTAGTCTAGTCCTCAGCTTTCTTCTTTGGCATTGATACCTTCATGGAAGTCTTCATCTTCTTCATCTGCTTTTCCTTGATCTTCCATACAGAGGCTTTTAATGGCAACTGTCCATCAGTGAATTGTGGCTCTGGCACCCCCGATATTCGGACTCCTTTCTATGTCCAAGACCAGCAATCCAACAGTTGTGCCCGCCCCGGTTTCGAGCTAGTCTGCATAGAAAACCAAACTATAGTTCAGTTTCAATCTTATGGGGATTTGGTTGTCAAATCCATCTCTTATGACATCAAAAAGATGGATCTTCTCGACCCGAAAAATTGCGTCCATGAAGTGTTCTTAAACCTCAATCTTTCTTCTACCCCATTCAAGTATTACTATGATGTAAAAAAGTACACATACTTGAATTGTTCTTTTAGGCTTTCAAGTTCTTTTCTGCAAGTTCCTTGCTTAAGTGGCTCTAACTATCATGTTTATGTTGTGGATTCATCTCTACCCATTCCAGTTTCTTGCAAGCCTGTGAAAACCATTGCAATTCCTTTTGCTTATAGTCCTTATATCTCTGACAATAGCTTTGGCCTTGGATTAACTTGGGACTCGATTGATTCTGGAGACTGCAAAGCAAAACGAGGTATGTCTATCATTTTTCTTCCTATCGCTCTTGAGACTTGTAATAGTGATCAATCCTTATATATAAATAAATAAAAAATCGAGTTCTTTTGGGTAAGTTGAAGTTTAAAATTCGAATAAATTTATATTGCAGAGCAACTGAGCAAGGGAAAGAAAATGTTTTATTGCAGCTCAAATTGATGCCCCCAATGTCTATATCTGTGCATTTATGTTTTTTGTCAAATTATCAATTGATTTCAATTTCACCATTGACCATGACAACTATAAACTGCTGTGTAATGTTACATGGTGTGCAGGAATGAGGTCAGATTTTTATGTCTAAATAGTATTACATCTTATAATTACATAGTTTGCATATGAGTAATGTTATTTGTACCTAAAAATCTGACATAATTTGTTGATCTAATGATGTGGTTTCATTAGAATCATTGGATCAACATCAAATTCTAATATTTAATTGGGCCCACAATCAATCCAAAGTTTATAGTAAATTAGGTCAACAAATTAAGCCAGTAAATTAGATCTCAATAGCATTGCTCTTTGCATATATACAGTTGATGAGTAATGTTACTCCCTTTGTTCCTAAATAAGTGACGTTTAAGGTTTTTGCACAAGGATTAAGGAAGTTATTAAATAGCTCTAATATGAGTAAAAAATAATGGGAAATGCTATGTATCCCAAATATGTAACCCAAATTTGCATCACAAATGAAGGGAAACCGTTTGATGAATGGGTCCCATTTAAAAAAGTTAATGGGACCCACTCATCCAACGATCCTCCTTCATTTGGAATGCAAATTTGGGTTACACATTTTGGATACATAGCATTGCTCTTATAAGTAATGTTATTCAGACATAAAAATTTGACCTCATTCAATGTTTATTTTCTATGTCAAACTCAACTTGAGAATTTTAATTATAAGTAGAGTAATGATACACTGACCAAATTTTGAGATCAAATTTGGAGCCCAAATGACATGGCAGCTGAGTTGGGCTTCTTTATTTGGTGTCATGTCATTTGGGCCCCAATAAAAACTCCAAATGACATGCTGCCATGTCATTTGGGTTCCAAATTTGGTCTCAAAATTTGGTCAGTGTAGCATTACTCTACTTATAATTAAAATTCTGAAGTTGAGTTTGACATAGAAAATAAACATTGAATGCTCAACTGAGCTCAACTAAACTACTTTCAACTACTTATGGTCCACTACTTGAATCGTCGTTCCTCCATCATGTTTTGTTGAAAGTCAAATTTTAATTTTCGTGATTGATAGCGTGCACCCGAATATGCGTATACCGAATTACCTATCTATGTATATAGTAGAGCTTCTACACACACATGTATAACACCCTATGATTAATTTTGAAATACATGGTTTTGTGATGAATTATTGTGGTTCTTACATGTGCAGTCTTAGGCATCGCCATTTTCATCGTCATTGTCGCAATTATAATTCGTGTAAAGGCCCATCGTTTCAAAAAACTGGGGGAGGACAAGGAAAAGAAAAAAGAGAATCAAGGTGAATTTCAGGTTGACAAGTTCCTAGCAGATTATGAAACCCTCAGGCCTGCAAGATGTTGATATCAATTAAGTTGTTGATTAGTCAGAGGTTGACAAGTTTGTAATGAATAAACTGCATTAGGATTTTGGAATTATGAAAAATGCTTTGAGAGGGAAGATTTGAGATTTCTGAAACATGTAGATTAAAACCTACTGTAATGAAGGAAAAGTGTCCATAGAAGTACCCAAATCAAGTTGCTGGATAAAACTACGGTATCGAAGAATTATTTTTAGTAACATATCGTATGTGATTATAAAACAAAGATAAAATTCAATCCGATAAAATTACGACCAAATATGTATCAGGATTGGATTCTTATGTTAATTTAGTCTTAAGCACAGTTACAACATAAAACGTTACTGCACGAATTTTTATTTTTTTTTTGCTACAAGGTGTTCAGATTTGTGTCGATTATTTCCTCGAGCTCTGAGTCGTCCATTGTAACCCGAGTTAGTTTAAGGACATGTCCTCTGAGGAACAAGAATGGCTGACCTTTAGGACGTGTGAAAAGTATTAAATCTGATATCTCTTGTTTGCAAACGGACAAACTTGACTACTACACCACCCCTAAAGATTGTTACTGCACATTCTTAGAATGACATTTTTAACCTTGAGTTTTAGCTCGTGATCCATGGGTTGGCCAAAAGGCCCAATAGTTTATTAAGCCGGTTTGATATGTCACTAGTCGGCTATGGGAGTAAATATTAAATGCAACAGCGATACCATGTCAGCAATGCTGGCGTAATATCACTAACCAATAATAAAACACTAAGTGGATAAAATGAATTATATTTGAATAGTTATTTGCTTACATGGAGGAAATATAAATAGTTATTTGCTTAAATGGAGGATTGATTATTAATTTTGTGGGATCCATTTACTTATTTGTTTTGATACTATTGATTGATAATATCATGTCAACATTGTCACATAATATCACTGTGATAATTTTTCTGGCCGTTGGATCATTTACAGTCAAGTGGAGAGAGACTGTGGGGCAGGGTTTTCAGTCGGTTGGGTAGGGGTGTCAAACGTGTCGGGTTAAGCGGGTGAAAAACATGTAAATCCGTACACGACACGTTTAATAAATTGATGAAAAATTTCAACACGAATACGACCAGTTTAATAAACGGGTAATACGACACGACTCGTTGAACCCGTTTAATTTTAAAAAAAAATTATATCAACAAATTTTAATACTTCACTTTTTTTACTGTCAGCTATACTTACCTCAAAAAGATGAATTTTTAGCCAAATTTCACATAAAAATTAGACTTGAAGACTAAAAAAAAGAGCAAAAGGTCACACTGCATTTTATAAGCAAGTCCGCCCTTCCCATCTCCCTTCATTTGCCGAAGTGGGACAAAAACAAAAATCATTGTTTTGTCTTTATCTTTGAACTGCTCCCCGTCTCCCTTCCTTTGTTTTTGAACTACTGCTTTACTTTTTTTTTTTGTATTGATTTATTTACTTCTTCTTTTTTCTGACTAATTTTTTAAAATAATTATTAATTTATTATTATATTAATTTTTATTTAAACGGATAAACGTGTAATAAACGGTTTGACAAGTCTCACCCAAATACAACCCGTTTATCATCTAAATTTGCTTAATTCGTATCGATTTATATCGATTAATCATATCATACCAAATTTTGACAGGCGTAGGCTGGGACCAACATATCGTCCCGCAAAGGTGACCTCTATTGTAACCCACCCTCAAGCCCATTGGCCACCCAAATCATTCCAACCCTGCTGCATTTTTTTTGGGTGGCCCACACAAATAATGCAAGTCATTCGTGTGTGTACGATTTCTTTACAGTTGGCTTAATAATTGAGATATTGATTTCATTCCAACCCTATCTTTGCATTAGCTTATCACTGGATCTAAAACCTACCTTATTAAATGAGGGTATGCTCTCTAGTTGTAATGGGAAATACTATGTATCCTAAATTTTTAACCCAAATTTTTATTCTAAATAAAGGGAGATCATTGAATGAGTGAGTCTCATTAACTTTTTTAAATGGGATCCACTGATCCAATTGTCTCCCTTAATTTGGGATACATAGTATTGCTTAGTTGTAATTGGTATCCACGAGGCAAAGAAGAATAAGGTACCCCAAAAAAAATTGAACAATGCTATATATTCCAAATCTTCAACTCAAATTTTCATCTCAAATCAAGGGAGATCATTGGATCAGTGGGTCCCATTTAAAAAAGTTGATGGGACCCACTGATGCAATGGTCTCCCTTCATTTGGGATGAAAATTTGGGTTAGAGATTTGGGATAGATAGTATTTCTCAAAAAAATTATTTCATACCGTATCTTCAAATTTTAAAATTTATTGAAGATTGCTGCAAATTTTTAAATTTCTATATTATTTTGGGTATTTTTATAATTTTTAAAGTATAAATTATAATTTTTTTTAACTAAAACACCACTTTAACTTGCGATCAATCCATCCTAATATTTTTAGTATTGATCATAAATTATCATATAAATTATGAATAATTTTAAAAATTTGTTTAATAAATTATAAAATTTATTGGGTAGCATAGTTTTCTCCCCCACGAGGCAAATAACAATAATATTGAGCCGAATTAGTCAGGTTGAACTCGGGCTCAGTCAGAAAGGATCGGTGACCTGCTTGCATTGCATACACCACGCGTCCCTCTTTATTGCAAAAGTTCCAGGAAGTTCAGAGAGACAGAGAGAGAGAGTACCAAAAACTCCAAATTTTCAGCATATTCACCTTCCATGGCATGTAATTCAGTATTAATCATTTCCATTTTGATAATCTTCACTTACATCCAAATTTCATCCTCAATTCCTTTCATCCTGATCCACGGTAATCTGAACTCTATATTTGTTTGTCTATTGCTGTAAAAATATTCTGAGTTTGTTTATTGCTTTGTTTGAATGTTGCTGTTCGCTGTTTGTGAGCTCTTGAATTGTGAATATCTGAACTCCGAATCATTAGTTATTTAGCGGTACTGATTTCTGATAATGGGAACTTTGGAAATTGTTCTGGAAGAGGCATTTGGTTTTTGAATTTACTGTGAGTTCAGCATGATTTATATAGTGGTACTATTTTGAAGAAATAGGAAGCTTGGACATTGCTGTTTACTGATGATTAGGCTTATGTATTTCGTGTTAATCGTGAAACAACCTTGATTATTGATTTTGTTTTCTGCTTGTGGATTCCTCTGAGTGACTGTTCTTACGCAGGACAACCCTAAGTACTTTAACAGTGAACCAAGCTGATTAGTTGACTCGAGTTGGGTAACAAGGGAAAAGTGCTCATTGATTCGCTGAGAAAGGGATTGAGTTACAAATAGTTGTATTAAGATCGAATATTGCGACCAAAGTTGTCAAAACGTGTATTGTATCACATATCATAGGATACATTCAATTTTGAAAAAAAAAATATATCTATTAATAAATACATAGATAAATACATGAATACATAATTAGACTCCAGAATAACATAAATATGATTTCAGCTCACCCATTATCTAGTGCGATGCATGGTGGCGATAGAGATCGAAAGAGATAACCCTCCATCTTCGCAGAAGAGATCAAAACAGCTAGGGTTTTGTTATTTAAAGAAGAAAAAGAAGAAGAAAAGAACCAGGAGAAGCAAAATAGGATTGTAAAAGAAGAAGCAGATGTGGGCTTTGTCTGTTTGAGGTCAAACTAAAAAAGAAAAAATAACTTGTAAGAAACACTGCCACTTTATTGATTAGAGTAAAAATAATTAAAAATATAAAAGAATGATGTTTTGCGTACTATCTTTTCACAGCACTAAAGGGTATCCTAACGTACGAATTGCATATAGTACAATACAGTGAAAAAGATACGTATCGTCTATAAGTGTTATTTTTTTTATTGGATTGTAACCTGTCGCAAGATACTAATAACTATGATTGTGATATTCCATTGTAAATTATGGCTTATTAATGTGAATGTGACTCCTTATCGTCTACCAACTTGTGGAATCATGTGAGACACAACCCGTAATGGTTTCTGTGATAGTTTCTTAATGTTTGACATTCATATTGCTCTACCAGTTATGCTGGGAGTAGTTATAATATGGTTCCAGAATCCATTTTATTCTTGATTCTTTTAAATTGGTCGAATCAATCCATCTCTCAATTTTTTATCAGGTTGTTTCTCATTTTTTTGGTATGCTCTATGGAAAGTTGCAACTATGATATTAACTTTGGTCCTTTCTTTGATTTAATCCGCAATAACTCCTAGTTTCCTAGACGTTGACAGCCCTTAAGTTAGTGTATTCTGGATTCTAATTTTCAGTTGTCTCTTTTTACTTGAAAAGTTAACATTTTATGTATAGCTACAAATGTGTTCGAAAAATATATTTCAGCCTAATGAGTTTGTTATGGCAGGAATTGGGGATCAATGCTCCAATCAAGGAGTTAAACGGTTTACCCGGCAACTGAGTGACTTGTCCAAAGCCGAAGGGTTTTGCATGTATGACTTTGTTATAATTTAGCTGGTTTGGGTAGACATAATTTGCAATGCCTACTTGTGATTGCCTGTTGATCTCATTTCAAATGACATGTAACACTTCGTTTGTGAAATTTTGAATCAGTTTCTACATAGGTGGACCTTGGCTTATTATCTCTCTTTTTTTAATAATATTTGACCCTGTTACTCTTTTTCTGCCTATAGATAATCACTGTTGATTCTATATGAGGACAGCCTTATCTTCATTTGAAATCTTATTTATTTTGTTTCTTGGTTGTTGACTCAATATTTCTTTTTGGAATCTTTTGTCCTATTTAAGAAAGGCCAGAAACTGTTCAGTCTAAATTTGTAAACAACATCATTCTACTAAGTCGGGTAAGTTTTTCAGCCAATAGTTGGACAGAGTTAGAAATTAGAATTTTGCTTGATTTTCAGTATTAATCTTAATTCTTGGTGAACTGTCTAGGCCACAGGATGTGCCTGCTCATGTGAATGTTACTGAAGTAACTCATTTGGGAGAAGAACTATGTATATAGTATATTCCTAAATGATTCTGCCTTCCATTTATTCTAGCTTGAAATTACTGTTTACTGAATGGCAAGTTAGGGAATCGACCTTATGGTTTACTAACCTATCATTTCCTTATTAGTTTGCCATTTTCTCTCATGTTTGTCATCCGTTAGTTCATATAATTCTCTTCCTGTAGAGAGATTGGAGGCGGAATGTGGGATTCCTGGTTTATGCCCCTCCAGGAACAGGTAGGCCAGAGCACTATAGTTCGTATTTTATTCTCTTTGAAGCATAATCTTTTGAGAATCTGGTTGTAATTTGAAGTGTGGTTTTTTGTAGGCTCAAGTTCTTTGCGATAAGGTGGTTAACTGCCTTGGTATCTGTTGTTTTACTGAATTGGTGTAGATGTTTTATTTGCCCACTGACAGGTTCATAATTAAACCTGCAGGTGAAGCAAATGAAAGAACTTAGAGAGGGTTACAACATAGTTGGTCTCTCCCAGGTGATTAAAGAGTATCAGAAGTTCAGGTGGTTTTGGTTATATAGGAAAAATCACATCTTGCACCATGTAGACTTTGCAATTATGCTAAGGTGGGATGATCCTCATACATAACAGAGTAGCAGACAAACACATTTTTAATTTCTGATGCAGCTGTGATGTTATTAAATAAATTACTATGGTTTACCATTCAGTATTCATTTTCTTAGTGCTTACTAAGTTCCTAGTGAATTTTCTTCATTCATCTGAATTCTGATGCTTGTGTAACTGCATGTCATTAGCTCTAACATTCTAAAACTTCTCTTTGGTATACAGGGTAACTTAATCGGTCGAGCTGTTGTGGAGTTTTGTGACGACGGACCTCCTGTAAGAGCCACCTTTTTGCTAGTTTACTGGGGTCTTATTTGTCAATTGGTGTCCTACTAATTTCAATCAAATAACAATAATAGTAGCTGTTATGTGTTTTGCCAGACATTAATTTACGATGAAGCTGCTGTAAAGGCAAAGGATGGGTAGCTTCTGAATATTTTGTTGAAGTATCTTATCTTTCAAAGTTCATTATTTCCCGGTTCAAAAAAAATGTTCACTATTTCTCTATTGCTGCCCTACACTTTTTTTAAGACTTTTTTTGAATTCATTTCTCCCCTGCAAGAAAGTAACATACTCTTATTTATATTTTGCTTCTTGAATATACAAGTCATATTGCTCCCTTGAACATTTTCACCTATAACCTCTTTATTGCTGTTGTAAATAGGGATAGGTTTATATTTGAATGTTGTGCTTTTGTTGCATTAGGTTCATTTGTTGTTCCACAGTTCATAATCATCCTCATTTTAGTTCACTTGCATCATTTCCCACTGCCTTAAAGTGTTTGTATGCATTGTGGTTTTATGCAATTGTGAATCTTTGATGATGAACCTATTTTTCCTTCTTATGACAGGTCAAAAACTTCATCTCATTAGGAGGACCTCATGCTGGTACCGCTTCGGTTCCATTGTGTGGAGTATGTATTTGTGACCTTTTACTTGTTATTACATCAACTGGTCAGATTTGTGTTACTACTGGAGGATATTCTTTCAATTTGTCAGACTAAGATGCAGAGAAATATGCTTTTGAAAGCTGGCAGTGATTGCATTTGAAGTGCAAAGAGTGATTGGATTATTATTTACAATCTCATTTTGATTCAAAAAATATTTGTCCAGGAAGCACATCTAATTCATCTGCTCCATTTGTAGCCCATAGCCAGCTAAGAATGTACAAGAATCCTAATTTTTTTTGAGACAGAAAAATCCAAATTTTATTTGCAGTTCTGCAAGCTTTAATAGGGAGACATATATCTAAAATAAAATAGATCTTGCATCAGCCCTTGTTGACTGGAAAGTTTAACACCAATTTAAAACAACGTATCTTTTATTCTTCCTTCTAGATTTTCAAAGGGATTTATTATGTTTGTATGCCTTGAAGAACGATAAATTGTGTTGTTATTGGACATTATACCAAGTCTGATGGAAGTTCATGACTCAAAAGGATGAGGAGAGACTGTGGTACATGGTCAGTCACCTGGAGCCCTGTCTCTAAGCTTGGGCTGTCATGAGATCTTATCTATAACTTTTCTGACACATATTTATTATTTACACTGTATTTGATGTATTTTTGTATTTTGCAGAAGGGTATCTTTTGCATTATTGCTGACAACCTAATCAAGTCAGAGATCTACTCCGACTATGTCCAAGTATATATCAGTTTTTGAAATTTATTTAGTTCAATACATTATTCATGATTAGATATTTGTATCACTTTTAAATGAAGTCAAATTATTTCCTTCTCATAAAGCTCATTCTAATATGTGCTGAAGGTAGATAGGACAAGGCATTGTTGAATTATATACTGTAGTCGATTGTAAGGTTTGACATATCAATGTTTTAATTGTGGATTGCAGGCTCACTTGGCTCCAAGTGGTTATCTAAAACTACCAAATGTGAGTAACAGGTTTTTTCATAGCTATGACATGGTAGATTAGAACTGTTCTATCGCATGACCTCATGTTACACAGTGTTGTAATCACAGGACCAAGTGATCAATAGCTTACTTCCTCCCAACTGTTAAATATAATCTGTGCAAAATCATGTTGGCAGTTATGGGACCAAATTATGCATGAACACAAATTAGGTTTACGAATAAATTCTATATGTTGCATTTTATTTTTAGACATGTTTTTATCTATACATTAAGTCTAGATGGCTGGAGGTTTAAACACAGGATTAACTTTTCTTTTTCCAGAATATACCTGCCTATTTAGAGAAGTGTAGGTTTCTCCCGAAACTTAACAATGAAATCCCTGCTGAGAGAAACTCAACTTACAAGGAACGGTTCAGTAGCTTAGAGAATTTGGTCCTTATCATGGTAAGTTGGGACTTTCATCTATTTGTCTGCCTGTTCATCTTCCTTCAAAACTATTTCTATTTTCAAAAATTTTGCAACTTTTGTAGATTAGGTTATTGAGTGCTTATATCCATCATCCATATTGTGTTTGTATACAGTTTGAACATGACACTGTATTGATACCAAAGGAAACCGCCTGGTTTGGATATTATCCAGATGGGGAATTCAATCCTGTTATGCCTCCACAACAGGTATTACATATACTTTGACAAATAAAAACCATTACCTATATGCTGATGCTTTGGATTGGTAGTTCATTTTTCAGTTCAACTAGGTCAATTTCCAAATCTAGCAAATCTTGCTTTTCTTTCACAGGCCCAAGAATCTTAGCGTCAAAGGAAAATAAAAAACACCAACCCAAACAAAAACGAAAGAAAAGAAAGTAGGATGTAGAAATTTAGACAAAAAGAGCAATTAAAATGAAATGAAGAAGCCTTCCTGCTGCTTCATCTATCCATCTCCTGCCCACTTGAAGCTTCTGATACATGTCATTCAATTAACTCCTTTATTTATATGCTTAATATTATGTAATATTAACTGGTTGTATAGTGGTTAACATAAATAACAATGGTCTACAATAAAGCTATACATAGTTTTCTTTTTTGACCAGTAACAACGTTGTACCTAGGATGATAGAATATTCAACTACTAATCTAATCTAAGCATGAATAACAGACTAATAAATTACTAACCTAGTAATTAGACGAACATTATTAAAGGATTAAGAAACAAATAAGTAAATAATCCATATGAATTGAAAACTCAAATAAAAATTAATACGTGTGTGCAAATTGAATCATGAGTTATGAACTGTTACAGGCAGCAAGGTTACATCATGGTAGTGATGCCGGTGTAATACATTAGGGCCAGGATCAGGGGCTCAGCAAAATGTCTATGACATTACTTCTGGCTGTATTCCATATCCAAATCTTGGTGAAGAGTATGAACCCAGATTTTCACATGACTGGTAGGACCAATTCAAGGATTGTCTCGCAACTTGGTAGCACCACCCAACTGTCAATTTTTTTTAGCCTCAGGACTTTATAGCCATCTTCATTACAACAATGTATGCCAGTGTCCTTAAAACCTATTTGTGATGAAAAGGTTCTTGTTCCTATCCATACCACTTCTCAATGCGTGCTCCTCACCAATTCTGATCGGGTTCCATAAATTTAATGACCCTACACTT
Source organism: Ilex aquifolium (assembly GCA_951799425.1). Classification (NCBI taxonomy): domain Eukaryota; kingdom Viridiplantae; phylum Streptophyta; class Magnoliopsida; order Aquifoliales; family Aquifoliaceae; genus Ilex; species Ilex aquifolium. The sequence continues at coordinate 29,198,813 of OX637403.1, forward strand.
ATTCAAGCTAAACTCAGTTACAAGCAAACATATAGACTGAATCAATTCACGATTCTAGACATTTAAGGAAATTCCAGGTTTAAGTGGCAGTCAATCCCTGATGCTTCTTCCAGGCACTTACATGTCAGATAAAGCAATTTTTTTTTTTTTTTTTTTGTAACAAGATAAAGCAATTAATTGCCACACTTGGACATAAGAAAAAAGATACTGGATTTTATCATTCTGTTGTATATTGTATACTGTATGGTTTTCCTTTCAGGAAGTTGTCGCACAAATAGGATAAAAATTGAAGCCGATTTTTACTTATTCTAGCATATTTTTTTTCATTTGGGCAGACACAGCTTTACACTGAGGACTGGATTGGTTTGAAAACCTTGGATGATGCCGGGAAGGTCAAGTTCATCAATGTGACAGGAAACCATCTTGGAATTACCAGAGCCGACGTGAGAAAATATGTTGTTCCTTACTTGAAGGATGAAGCATCAACAGAGAGTGGCACTACAGAGGTTGTCCATCCTAGTAGCTCAAAGAGCCATCAGAACATGCAGGTTTTGCGGCAGGGACTGGACACAGCATCAACTGAAGTGGTGATTGAAGGATCACCATCTTATAGCTGGCCATCGTCAATTAAGAGCTTCTTTGGAGAATTACTCGGATTTGCAGATGATGAATAATCACCAGATACTTAATATCTCATTCAAATGCATTAAATCCACGGTACGCATGAACTGAATTAATTAACCACTCGTTTAGAGGGACTATGCACTTGTACTGCAATTGCATGCACATTGTAATATGCAAATTGATTGTAATGAATGAGGGAGGCATCTGTGACAAGAGAAAAATGCTTGGATTATGATAGTTGGTAGGGATTTTTTTTTTTTTTTTTTGGGGGGGGGGGGGGGGGGGGGGGGTAGAGAGTAGTCTCCACCCACCTGTTTCAAAAATATTCGTCCACCCCCGATTTAACTCCTGTTAATGGGAAAAAATATAATCCTCGTCCTCACACCGCGGGTAAATTTTGATTCCCATCTTTGTCTCCACCCATAACAATTAATTTCTATATTGTAAGAATTTTTTTTAAAAAAAACCATAAAACGTCTAAATGAATTTTCAAGAATGATGAAAATTCATTATATACCAAATATATCAAACATAAACAACTTACAAAAATAATATGTATAACAAATGTTTTACTTAATTATTTTATTTATTATATATATTACGAGTTTAACGGGGCGGATGCGGGGATGAATTTCAGTTCATTCCTGCCTCTATTCTTGGGTCGTGTTAGCCCATGAGTCTTGTTACCCTGCCTAAGAAAATAAGCCTGATAGGCCTAATAGTTTACCTGCTCAAATTTTACTTAACCCACCCAGTAAATGATGGGTTGGACTGCCAATAGCTTATCAAAGCCCAGCTTAGTTTGGCTTAGCCCGGTCCAATAACTCGTTCGGATAAGAGCTTGAATTTATTCTACTCGAGCCCAAAAAAAATGTGGGCTTAGCCTAACCGAGCCTATAGACACCCCTGAATGTTTTCTAGCTAATGCATCGGGTGAATAAATACTTGTGTATAAAAGAAAATTTGGACGATTTCAAACTGCTTAGTACAAAGATTACTGCAATTATATATACAAGAACGTAAAAATAAAGACGGTAAGAATAAGATCCCATGCAAGTAATACGAGATTACTGCAGTTATATATACAAGAAAGTAAAATAAAAGCAGTTATATATATACAAGAAAGTAAAATAAAAGCAGGGCTCATCAAACGCCGTAAATATCTCAGTAAACATGGATATCCAAGCTAAGACCTCCCAGTTGATCAGCCATGATGGAGCAGTTGTTCTCGTTGGACTGCTTCTCACTTGAAATCTCCCGGTGAGTATGACAGCGAAGCCACAAGCAAGAAAGCCTCGCCAAAGTTGCCTGGCCCGCAACGCGAACCTTGCAGACTAAGCTCAAATTCGCCCACACCCCACTTCTCGGTGCACTCAACTCATGACTTGGTTTGTATCCATCAAGATCTGCTTCTGTTACCACAACTACAGAGCCATCATCAAATGCCAAGAGACTTGCAGTAGCTAAATACCTTGGCGTTTTCAATATTAGACTGGTCAGATGACCCAACCTATACATCTTCTTCACCTTGACATGGTAATACTCCTGAACAGCCTGCAACCAATTACCAACAGTGTAGCTCACATGAAAGAATAAGCATAATTTTGGGAAAATTTCAGTAGTCAAACGCACAAAAATACCCGTGTTCCATCAAGAAAATTTGAAAGCCACTCTGTCACTAACATTTACATATACCCACAGGCAACAACCATTCACATTTGTTTCCATTCCATATAGGCACTACCACTAAAAAGAAAACCTCAGCATTACGGCAAAATAAAATGCAAGCCATGACCAGCCATGTATATTAGGTCGATAGTATTTTATTTTTTCAGTAAGAAACATCAATTTTGTTAGTAAAATGTTAAAAAAAAAAATCAAAGGTAGGCAAGTCATCCAGCCCAATGATAGGTCAAAACAAAACACTTAATACAGCCGTTGACTAAGGACCATAATACAAACCACAGGGTGCTTTCCACCTTGCAATTATGCAGGAAAAAAAAAAAAAAGGAAGACTCTTGAATTCCTTAAACAGAGAAATATGAAAATACATATTTTTCATATTTTATTGCCTTCCCAAATGTATTTGATCCACAATATCATGCATTGGCACTTTATTATGAGAAACCATGCAAGGAATTTGCTTTTACTCTGTGAAAAACGGCTGTTAGAATGAGCCACAATAATGAAATCAAAACTCTTTTTTAGTTTATTGATAAGTGAAAAGAAAGTTTTCCTCTTCTTGCACTTTGATTGTATAGAACTGAGTATGAGCCCCTATGGAACCTGAAGGGAACTTGCAAGGTTAAGCCCCACATACCTGCCATTGGGAAGAGGCTAATAAAACCCTTGGCCGTATTGACTTCACATAATCATACGCAACTTCAGGCATCATCTGCTTGTGTTGCACCTGTAATATAGATCATAGATTATTAATGCTTGGAAAAGGAGGAAGAAACTTCAATTAATATAATTAACCCTTTATTGGAATTGGCACCCACCAAATAACATATAACAATTGTTGTGCTGCGTCCTCTGCCAGCTTTACAGTGAACATATGTAGTTCGCCCACGTGATGCATTGCCTTCAAAAGGAAACAAAAGAAATAATGATTCAGGAATACAACGGAAATCTGACAGTTTTCTCAGTGTTGGAGAATAATGTACCAGTAGTGCATAGAGCAACTTACCATGAATGAAGTCTACAGCTTGGCAAATATCATTCAATGATGGTGCAAAGAGGTAGTCTCTTGTAGGGAGCACCAAATGGTCAATACCATGAGCCTACAAAAGTATTCATAAAAAAATTATGGAAGTCTCAGTCAAAAAGATTTTCCAATTAAAGAACTAGGCCGAAAGATCTAGATATGCATCAGTGCTGAAAGCCTGCAACAAAATGTATAAAAAAAGAAACCTCATTTTTGGCGAAGTGCATTAACCTTGACTCATTTATCTGCCAATTTTAAGCCCCCACTCTAATCCTCTGACCCTTTCTTTAAAGAGTTTAAAACAAAGAGTAGCAACAGGGTCCGACTATTCGTATTAGCAGAAGTATATGACCGAACTGACTCTGACAAATCCTTGATGGAGCCAAATGGCCAAAAAATTCCAGGCAATCAAGCATGTAATTCAAATCTTCAAATCAAGTTTTTCATAATGAGCTTTAAATTATAAAAAAAAAATGCCCACTAAAAGAATACAAAAGGAAAGCTGTCATCAAAATATGAGCAAAACAGTGATGGCATTGGACATGTTCAGAATATTTTAAAAAGGATCCGAGGAATTCAATTGCAAGACATGAAACAAGCAAACAAGAGCCCAAATTCCTACTTCAGGAATCCTAATAAACTGAACTACACACCGACAATAATAGACTATCCATACCTAAAAGCTAAAATAAGTCCCTATACCGGAAATAATTGACCATCTATACCTAAAGGCTAAAATAAGTCCATCTGAAAGGTATATATTAAAAAAGAGAGGCCAACTAAGAGTCAAAATATATGCTATAAAAAACTACAATAAACCTGTATATTCAGCAATCCTTGTTAAAAAATAATCTCAAAAAATATAAACATTTATCTATTCATCCATCCATGAGGTTGATCAGCAACTACTCCTTCGATACGAAAATAATTATGCATCATTCGCTTTGCATACCAGTGGCCCAGCTTCGAATCGGTCGTGTATTAATTTCTCTTTATTAAAAACATAGATAATGACAAAGAAAAACATACTCTTTCATATCTAGTGGTACAACCATTTTATGGGCAATCCACCCACTACCAAATATCATGTAGTGTCAGAGTATTATCAAAACCTATCCTTTACTGGATCTCATTCACTTGCAACCATTAATTGAAAAGGAGCTTATATTTACGTGTACTGTTGTTCTTTTACAATCAATTCTATGAAATCATAACAATTTCTTTTTCAATAAAAGGAGGACAGTGTTAATACAAAAACATGAAAAAAGAACTACAATCTGGAGGACAAGCTATGCTCAAATCTAAGTAAAATACAAAAAACAAAAAAAAGGGAAAAAAAACTGTCTTCCCATCCCATTGGAAACCCAACAAAGCACACCTTTGAGATTCCCAGTGAATATGATTCATAAAGAAGCCAGTGACACACTTCTATCCCAGACTAAGCATAATGGAAATGAATTATAATGGAAAATTCTTGCAATCCTCTTATGGTTCATATTCATCACATTAGATTTCTCATACGAGTCAAACAAATATTAGGTTTTAAAACCTTGTAAGGCTTCTCACCTGCAACCAAACGGTACTACAAAACTATAGAGTAAGTTTTTATTTAGTTTATGTCCCATTTTATATCAAAATACTTTAGGTTCTCAAACATTTGATACCCACTCCTCCAAGAGGCCATTACATGCAGCAAGTTAAATATTTTTACCATTACTGAGTATAAAATTGACAATTGCTCCAAGCACAGAAATTGCAATGAATAATAAAAGCTTTAGAAGAATATTTTGAAACAAAAAAGCTCTAGAAGAATGTAGAGCATGCCAAGAAATAATCAAAATAAAATACAAAGAGTATTGAGAGACTCACATGATATAGAGATGTAGGAACTAAAGTTTCATATGGCTCATTCAGGGTGATCACTCCACAAACACCAAGCTCCTTCAGTGGTTTAACATCAGAGGGGAATGGAACAGCACCGAGCAATACAAACTGAAAATGACCATATTATTAGTAGAAAGAAGTTTGGTTCACAAGAGAGTATTTCTTACAACTAACACCGAACACTTGAAACAAATCATGTGCTTTAACTCGATGAATTCAGCACAATTGGCACAGAATTCTAACTTTCTTAACCACAAAATTATAAAGACACTGTCAAATAGAACATGTTTGTAACCAACAACAAACCATAAGCTGTGGAAAACCAAAGAAGATCAGAAACAATCACAAATCCATATACAAAGAATCACACCCACTTTAGTTCCCATTAACTTACATTAATACAACTCAAAAGTCACAGATTGGGGACCAACCGAGGAAGCTACAATAATAACTAGGTTTGCAAATAAAAAACAATGCACAGCAAAGGCACAATGCAATATGCAATTAATTGATGAAACACTGATGAGTAAACTCCATAAACCTTAATGCTTAGCACGATTTCCAAAAGCCCCTTGCACATGTTTCAGACAATCAGATGTAAAATAAAAAATAAACAACTAACAAATAAACATTTCATCCGGTGAGCAAAATATTAAAGAATAAGGGGACTGGGATAAGCCTTGCACTATCCGGAATTCTGGATAAGCCTTACATTATCATTCTGGAACCATACATGACTCAACACTCATAACTTCCCCAAAGAATTCAAGTCTGCATTGTGTATTTGCTTCCTCTTTGCCCATTCAATTATCTTTCACAATACTCCTTCCTTGTGCCAAATGCCTCTATTATGTCAGGCCATATCTACTCCAATAGCAAACCCAGTTGTGACATCAAGTAGGAGTATTTGCTTAATTAAAGAATATGTGCTCCTTGCATCTTTGCCCTCTCCACGTAGGTTGTGAACTTAACAAATAATGTTATCTGATTTTATTTACATTTCAATGTAAGTGTATCATCATGCTTCTCTTTTGTTTCTCAATATTAGTGAAACATGGAAACAAGAGTCATGTCTAAGCAAAGGACAAGTTGCAAGAGATGGCAACCCCTACATATGAGGACACAGGAAGAAGAACCTACTTTCTTAAGTATAAGGGGTTAACAACTTAGTGTGTATTTGCACGAGATTGTATCTTATCTAAGGTTGGCAAGGGTTCAGATATGCCTCCACTCAAATCCTTTTCCTATGTTTTGTAGCTACACATCTTAGAAGTACTAGAACAACGTCTGAAAATCAAATGTGTAACTATACAAGTAGTTTTGGGACCAGAATGCAAACACCAATATCCTTCAGCACCTCCACCAATGCATAGTGACAAATTCGGTACATATTCATGGAAATGCAATTGCATGTTTCGAATTTCATTTTGTGTTCTACTTATACCTATTACAACAAAACAAATAAAAAAATAACAGATAACACTGACTTTACATAGAGAGGCATTGCTTCAAAACAGATATACAGATTGACAAGCATGCACACAACAAAGCAAAAGCATTTGAAACAGCACAAAGCCAATGAAATGGCAGATAAAAAGATACCTCATCAATCCAATCCCACCACCGAAACTCCGACTGAATCTTATTCCTCACAACATTGTACAAAAGCGTTGGGTAAAACAGAGCGCGAGCCCCCGCTCCAATCAAAACCTTTTTTGCATCGGAGACCAGAATGCCACCACCAACCACAACCTCAGCAGCACCACCAGATAATTTCTGCTCCTCCTCCACACTCCCAAACTCCTCCCCTTCCTTCAATTCTGCTATATGCATAATAACCCCCAAGATTCAAATTAAAAAACCAAAAATTCGCAACAAACTTTGATATTTCCCCAAAGTTAGAAACGATCTCCTTCAATATCCGCAAAAATCACCCCTGTAGATCCAGAAGACAACAAGGAAATAGGAAAACATAAAACTATCGCGTTACTTCGAATTATAAAAAATTAAAAATTCGTTTCGCAGAACTATCTATTTTTTCCGGAAATTATGAAAACTAGCTATACAAATCAATCGGGAACCCTAGAATTCAGAAATGAAGACGATCAAACAGAAGAGATAAGGATTCATAATTACGTCCATAATACAACGAAACGGTATCGATCGAAACGAAATGGATGCGATTGGGAGACTGGTACGTAATCAAAGAAGATTGGAATCAAACCCTAGCTTCGAATATGAATCGAAACTCTAGATCGCACTCTATTCTTCTCTCTCCTCGAAGAGATTGCATTGAAACGAAAAGTTCGAAAAGTGCTAGGCTGCAGGAAATACGTGAAGGTCCACATGGTATTCTATATTTCTATTGTTTTTAAGGGCAAATGCCACTTTCTACCCTAAAAGATCTTCACATTTTAAATTTATACCTTGACAGATTAAAATTCTCATATTATACTCTTAATTAAACAAAGAGAGAATTATACTCAGATTTTCTGAGATTTGTTACTTAATCACTTAAACCCCCTAATGTTTAAAATATTACACACAGACTCCTTAAAATTTGTACGCACGTAACACTTAGACCCCTACCGTCAAATGTCCGTGTTAATAAATTACACTCAGACCCCTTGAAGTTTGTAAGTATATAATACTTAAACCCTCAAGTTTAAAATGTTATATTAAGACCAAAAATACTTCAATCGAAGATAGAATATCAAATATTTTAAATTTTAAAACTAAAATTCATGTTCTATTGTATCATTTATTGAAATAAAATAAAAAATAAAAACTAATTTTTTCTTAAAAAATCGTAATTAGTATATAATTATATTATCTATTGTAATAAAACTAAAAAATCAAACAAGGGGTCTAAGTCATTCATAATAGAACATGAATTTTACAACAAAAATTCATGTTCTATTATGTCATTTATTAAAATAAAATCAAAATCCAATTTTAATTTTAATTTTAATTTTTCTTAAAAATTTATAATTAGTATACAATTATATTATCTATTAGAATAAAACTAAAAAATTAAACAAGGGATCAAACTGTAATGGAAACAATATATTCTAATTTTAATTGGGGTAATTTTGTAATTTAATTTGGTCGTTTAAACGACCAAATTAAATTCCAATATATAGTATAATTGTATACTAATTATAATTTTTTAAGAAAAAATTTAATTTTTATTTTTAATTTTATTTCAATAAATATTATAATAGAACATTGTTGTAAAAATTAAAATATTTAATATTCTATTTTTTATTGGAATATTTTTAGTCTAAGTATAACATTTTAAACTTGAGGGGTCTAAGTATTATACACCTATAAACTTTAGGAGATTTAGATGTAATTTACTAACGGACATTAACAGCAGAGGTTTAAGTGTTACGCGCGTACAAATTTTAAAGAGTCTGTATGTAATATTTCAAACGTTAGGGTATCTGAGTGATTAAGTGATAAACCTCAACAAGTTTAGGTGTAATCCTCCCTTAAACAAAAGGTTCAAGAAAATTAAGTTCAAAATTTTCATTTAAAATATATAAAATTGAGTATTATACAAATAACCTGTATAAAAATATATATAATAAAGTACCTTACAATTCAAATCTCAAAAATAAACAAAATGACTTTTGCTTTTCGCGGTTGAGATCGCTTTAAATTTTATTTTAAAGTTAATCTAACGGCTAATATTAACACCCTAAATTTAATAGGAAAAATAGGGTCCTACGGGTGTGTTTGGAGTGATTTTTTAAAAGTATTTTTAGAAATTATTTCTCATAAATATTTTAAAAAAAATAATAGTGTTTGAAACCGTCTCACCACTACCTCTACCCCCACCACCATCACCGTCGCCGCCACCACCACCGTCGTCGCCGCCACTACAACCGTCGTCGTCGCCGTCACCACCGTCGTCGTCGTCGCCGCCACTACCACCGTCGCCACCACGGCCACCACTGTCGTCACCACCACCGCCGACGCCCTTACCGCCATCACTGCCACCACAGTCATTGCCACCCACCACAACCATCACCGTCTCTTACTATCACCACTGTCGCCCACCACCTTTCACCCCCACTACAAACCGATGCTTAAATTCATTTATCTCTTCTCTATATTTGTGATTTGATTTTAGATATGAATACAAATATGTTTATTGTTTACCATTTTTTATTACACTGTGCCTTCAGGCACAGGCAATAACTAGTATAATAATATGACAAATACAACTAAATATTTTTATCAGAGAAGACGGTTAACATTTTAGTTTTAAACTATATATAGAGGAGGATTGATTAGTGCGACTGGACTATTAAGTTATCGTTGTGAAGGGTTCTCACATTTCTGATGCCACATTTTAGTTTTAGACTATATATAGAGGAGGATTGATTTGTCCGACTGAATTGTTACGAGATCTTCAGGAGTTATAGATTATAAACTCCATTCTGTTGACTCTACTAGATCTCCTTTTTCCATTATGAACATATACATAGTGTTAGGGTGCGTTTGGTAACGTTTTTGTTTTTATGTTTTTTTATTAAAAAAAAACAGAACAAAATTTTGTTTTTTTTGTGATAAAAATTAAAAATCTAAAACATGTTTGATAGTCATTTATATTTAAAAAATTATGAAAACAAAAATAAAAAACCTATTTGGTATTATTGAGTTACATTTCCGATATTAAACTACACTAATCTAATAATCTAAATACTCATGTAGAAACCTCCATTGATTGCTAACCAAGCTGATCATAATCAATCATGCAGAGTCCCTAGTATGTCCTCATCCTTATACAAATGATACTCTTTGTCGCCAAGGAAAACTTGGGTACCACCATAGTCAGGCAAGACAACGGTGTCACCTTCCTTAACAGCCACTGGTATCCTATTTCCTGCTTTACCAGGCAACCCAGGCCCCACAGCCACCACTTTCCCTGACTTCAACTTGGTAGATTTCTCAGGAAGAAGAATACCAGCTGTGGTTTTGGTTGGAGGGACAATCTTCTCCACCAGAACCCTGTTCAAGGTTGGAATCAGACGTTTTGCCATGAGGAGCTCTTCTCCCTCTTTTTCTGTTTTGCTGATGGACTCTGACCTCCCACCACCTCGAAAACCCACCCTCAAACCCCCTGAAACCCCCACCCCCAAACCCCAAAAAGCCACCCTGAAACCACCCAAACCCACCCCCAAACCACCACCCCCACCCTAAATCCACCACCCACCACCACCACCTCGTAAACCCACCCTCAAACCCCCTGAAACCCCCACCCCCAAACCCCGAAAAGCCAACTTGAAACCCCCACCTCCAAAAACCCACCATGAAATCACCCAAACCCATCCCCACCCTGAAATCCACCACCCACCACCCCCAAACCACCAACCACCACCCCGACCGTCTTCGTCTTTCTCTTCGATTTCATCTTTGTGTTTGATTTCGTCGTCGGCCTCTTCATATCCCTCTTCGTCACTGGTTTCCGGAGAGTGAACAAGCGAGAGAGAGAGAGAGATAGCGAGAGAGAGAGATAGCGAGAGAGACGAAGGGACGAAAAAAAAGGAGGAAAAAAAGAGTTTTCATAGGTGGCCTAAAAAAAATCTCATTTTGTTGCTAATGAGATTCGAAGGCTGGACCTCATTAACTATTATACCAAAAATCGCGCGTGTTTTTAGTTTTTGATGTTTTCAAAAACATCATTTTTTATGTTTACAGATTTTGACTGTGTTTTCAAAACAATGTGGCTTAAAAAAAAACATAAATACATCACAAACACGTTATTGTTTTTTTATTTTACAAAAAGTGAAAAAAAAAACAAAAAAAAACGTAAACTCCCAGTTACCAAACGGCACCTTAGTAACCAAGACGTAGAGTATCATAGACCCAAACAAAAAAAAAAATTCAAAATCTTTGGAAATTTCACCTCTATTACATATTTTATTGTAATTAATTATTGTGTCAGACGATCCCAAAGTTTGAATCTCACAATCTCATTATTATTTATCTCATATTTTTGTTACTATTGACTTCAAAAAATCTATAATATAAAACAGGACGGTTTCGACAAGCCGATCCTACGGTCTCAAATTCATTCATCCAATGGTCAAGAAATTATAATTTTTTTCCTTAATATTTCTCCCCCCCCCCCCCCAAAAGTCAACGATTACGGCTGATCTTAAACATATCTTGCGGTCTCAAATTCATTCATCTAACGGTTAAGAAATTAACATTTTTTTTCCTTAATATTTTCTCTCCCAACCAATCAACGATTATGATTGATCTTAGAACACGGGATTTTCTCTAACATCTATAATATAAAACATGGCGGCTTCAACAAGCCGATCCTATGGTCTTAAATTCATTCATCCAATGGTCAATAAATTATAATTTTTTTCCTTAATATTTCCCCCCCCCAAAAGTCAACGATTACGACTGATCTTAAACATATCTTACGATCTTAAATTCATTCATCCAACGGTCAAGATATTAACATTTTTTTTCCTTAATATTTTCTCTCTCAGCCAATCAACGATTATGACTGATCTTGGAACACAGGATTTTCTCTGACATAATAATTAAATCGGTCAAATTTGCCATTAATATCATCTATGTAGTGTAACATTTTGAATTTGTATAAGACACAATGATAACATTTTGATTAAAAAAAGCTCATCAATTTAAGATAAAAAAAAACAATGGCATTGCTTAACATATTTATATTGAATATATTTAATTTTAATTTTATTTATTTAATTAATTATCTGAAACTAACATGTCTTACACATATCTTGAATCAAAAGTTCAAGACTAATTTTTTTTTATCTCTTAAGAAAACTCAACGCTAATATATTCTTATAAATTAATAATTTTGTAATAGCTTGTACTAATTAAAAAAATAATATTTTATAAATGATATTTGTAGATAATTTTTGGATAAAAAATATTTTGGCGATATGCTTTTTGATAAAGTAAATTTTTAGTTTGTATTAGATTTAACTCGATTTTGATTACATGTATATAAATTAATATTTTTTTAAGTCAATTATATATCTATAATATAAAACAGTGAGACTTCAATAAGTCAATCATACGGTCTTAAATTCACTCATCCAACGGTCAAGAAATTACCAATTTTTTTCTTAATATTTCCCCCCAACCAGTCAACGATTACGACTGATATCAGAACATATTTTATGGTCTCAAATTTATTTATCAAACGGTCAAGAAATTAACATTTTTAACCTTAATATTTTTTTCTTCCAACTGGTCAACGATTACGGTTGATCTTGGAACACAGGATTTTCTTTGACATAATAATTAAATAGGTCAAATTTGCCATGAATTTATATAAGACACAATGATAACATTTTGATTAAAAAAAATAAAGGTGTTGCTTAACACATTTATATTGAATATAATTATTTTTAATTTTATTTAATTAATTAAATATTTCAAACTAACATGTCTTACACATATCTTGAATCAAAAGTTCAAGACTAATTTTTTTTTATCTCTTAAGAAAACTCAACGCTAATATATTCTTATAAATTAATAATTTTGTAATAACTTGTACTAATTAAAAAAATATATATTTTATAAAAAATATTTGTAGATCTTTTTTTGATAGAAAATATTTTGGCGATATTTTTTTGATAAATTACATTTTTAGTTTGTATTAGATTTGACTCGATTTTGATTACATGTATATAAATTAATATTTTTTTAAGTCAATTTCTATCATATTTCATGGATTTATCTATAATATAAAGTATAGCGGTTTCAACAAGCCCATCCGAAGATCTCAAATAAACTCATCCAACAGCCACCAACATCTCTCTTAAAACCATTCATATTGAATTTTACTTTCCTCTTCTCACTCTTCACTCTCTCTTTGGCAGTGACAAAGGGAGGAGGGGCAAGATGGGTCTGGGGCCACCCTGAAAAAAAAAATATTTTTTTAAGTTATATATGTTTTATATATTTTTTTGGATTAATTGAGCCCACTATAATGATTTATGAAAAACAAAATTAATTGAGTCAAATAAGTTGGGTATTAGATCAAAAAAACAAAAAGAAAAAGTTCATACAAAATCTCTTAAAATTAGCAAACTAAAATTGATTCCTTAGAGTATTGGTATGATTTGTTGAATCCTCATTTGGTTCAAAAATTATGGAATATATAGTCAAAAATGAGTAAAATATGAAATTTGTAAGAAGATTAAAAATTATAGAATATTTTTTTTATGTGTGTCGAATAAATTATATAATTGATCATTGGTGTATAGATGTTTTCTTATTATTTTTTTTCAAATAGACCCCGTTTATATTTAATGAATTTATAAGTATCAAATCCGATATAAAAAATATAAATATATCACATTATTTTTATCTATTATACTTAAAGTGTGTCCACCCTAGATCATATTTTTGGCTTCGCCACTACTCTCAAGGATCTTCACTCATCACATCTCCAAATTAATCAGTTGGTTTAAATTGCACCGTGCCTTCAGGCACGGGTTATCCCTAGTGTCTCATACATGATAGCAGACGCTATAGAACTTGTAAAAGTCGGGTTCAACCGCTTAGATTCTTTCCTACACTTTTCCTTCAATTTATATTTGGCAAATATTCTATCATTAATGAATGAGAAGCTCATTTGTATAAGTTAGAGCCTACTTAAATAAATGCATAGTATGTAATTTGTCAAGAATAAAATTAAATAAAAAATGTATTAAAAGTGATAGGCCCAATCTTTAGTAGTTCTCTTTGGATGACTGTCATTAGGATTCTTTAGTGCCCATCAAATTACACATAGGACCCTTCATCTTTTGGTAATGATATGTAGTTCCCCTGAATTTCGTTGTAAGAGAAGTAATCCTGGACTGAAAAAATTCTTAACCTTCTCAAAAAGAAAAATCTTACCACATTGTTGCCCATCAAAATAAGAACGGAAGAAAACGCGACGATCATTCAACACACTTATATCTATCTTTTGTAGTTATTGATCGATTCTAAAACATTGAAATCGATTATAGATGTTACAAATTTCAAAAATTGAGTTACAACTCATAAGAGTAGTCTATCCGCAACCATTGTAACTTCACATTTCGAAGGTATAAATTTACCATTAAAAATCGTAACTTTTGATACAAAATTTTTAAGTATGATAGACTTCACTTTGATTAAAAAGGTATTCCAAGCACTACTTTGTGTAATTCAAACATTCAAAAACATTGGAATCTCATCAACTATTCACAACTCTTTCCAGTACATATACACTTTCGGCCACAACCTAGAGAAAAGAAAGATACCTCAGCCATGCTTTACCTAATGTATGGGTAGTAAAATCAACCCTTTCTTTTCTTTGTCATTTTCTCTTTTCTCATTGCCAAAATTCATATTAAGACATACAATTGATACCCCTTCACATGGTTGTTGCCTAGTCATGTCTGACCAAATTATTTTGAACATTTCCTATTCTTAAAGTAGGCCCGTAATTGAAGGAAACGATTGGTATAAAGTCGGTGCTGCATTGAAGTTTATTATTTTTTTAGGTGAAAAAGTTAGGGATTCATTGATCCAAACGATGATTACAATTGATCCCAAACAATTCATTTCATTTTAACTTTTCCTAATGGAGTTGTAACTTCACCGCTTGATTGTGATAATTTTAGTATAGTCCCAAATTTTTTTTTTTTTATACCGTGGTCTTATCCCCAAATTGAGTTTATGTAAGGGCTTGTTCGGCTCGGGGGTCCATGAACATCTATATAATAAAGTAGCTTACAATTCAAATTTCAAAAGATAAACAAAATGACTTTTGCTTTTCGCGGTTCAGATCGCTTTAAATTTTACTTAAAACTTAATCTAACGGCTAATATTAACACCTTAAATTTAATAGGAAAAATAGGCCATTAAGGGTGTGTTTGGAGTAATTTTTTTTAAAAAAATAAATAATGTTTGAAACCGCCCCACCACTATCTCTACCACCACCACTACCTCTACCACCACCACCACCACCACCACTGTCACCACCGCCGCCACCGTAGCCGCCGTCGCCGCCGCCACCACTGCCGTCGTCGTCGCCGCCACCACCACCGTCGCCGTCGTCGCCACCACCACCACCACCATCGTCATCGCCGCCACCACCACCGCTGTCGTCGTCGTCGCCGCCACCATCACCACAATTGTCGCCGCCGCCACTGATGCCATCTTCGTCGCCACCACCACCGTCGCTGCCGCCACCGCCACCACCACCACGGTCATGTTTGGAGTGATTTTTTTTAAAAAAATAAATAATGTTTGAAACCGCCCCACCACTATCTCTACCACCACCACCCCCACCACCACTACCTCTACCACCACCACCACCGCCACTGTCGCCGCCACCACCACCGTCGTCGTCGCCACCACCACCACCATCGTCATCGCCGCCACCACCGCCGTCGTCCTCGCCGCCGCCGCCATCACCACCATTGTCGCCGCCGCCACCATCACCACCACTGTCGCCGTCGTCACCCCTGTCGCCGCCACTGATGCCATCTCCGTCGCCACCACCACCACCGCCGCCGCCACCACCACCACCACGGTCATTGCCACCCAGCACAACCATCACCGTCTCCTATCACCACCACCTCTAACCCCACTACAACCGATGCTTAAATTCATTTATCTCTCATCTATGTTTGTGATTTAATTTTAGATATGAATACAAATATGTTTATTATTTACCATTTTTTATTACTATGTGCCTTCAGGCACAGGCAATAACTAGTACACATATATGTTACATATTATACATATCATGCTTCATGCATTCTATTTTCTATCAAATTTATGTGACAATAATGTAAATGTAATATTTTAAAATTGTTAAGTTCTTCATTACATTGTGTATAAACATAAATGGCACCTTAATAGCCAATATTCACCTTAAATAAGCCGAGCCAAGCTGAACTAAGTTGTACTAAAATCCTAAACCTATTCTATTTAGAAAAGAACAATTTGAATCCAAACAATCTAATAATCGATTTAATGTTAAACCTCATGCAAAATTGCCTCCCAAAATCTGAGGACAGTGAACCCAAGACATATATATACACTCCTGAAATATTTGAACCTTTGACTCATACTTAATGAGTCGCTTATCAAGTGACCAAATTTCCGCTACGCTAATCTCTTGGGATCCAAAAAGTGCATATTACCAAAAAAAAAAACTCAGAAGACTCATAGTATTACCATGGATGATTCTTGAAGAAAACTTTACTGCAAAATAGTTGGCATTCTTCATTCTTATAATCTTTGGGAGAACATTATAAGTAATATATAGGTCATCTAATATGATATCCAATGACTTGAAGAATGTGCAGAGGAAAAAAAAAAAAAAAGCATAACAGCAGAAAGCTAGCGTATGCACCCCAAAAGAAGAATCCAATCTGGTTCACTCCCCAAAATGTCCTTACAAAAGCTATATGTGCTCACTTTCTCTCTTTCAAGTTGAGAGCTTTTTTTTTTTTCATTCTATGCATCCGAGATTTACCCTCGATTATACTTAGACTCATGAGACTGAGTAATATAAGCATGTCTCTACTCATTGAGGATAGACCAGAGATTTTCCACATTACTGGAAAAAAAAAAAAAAATTAAGAGCGCGCAACTCAGTGTATATGCCTTACAAAAGTCAAAATTCAGTTTTTTTTTTCACCTAGGGGTACACATATTTGTTAAGCCATATTGATTTATATAGAATTGAAAATGAATTGAGGAATTCAATAGTTTTTCATCGAAGTTTTAAATGTGTGATCATGCTGCCACGGTCGACTTGTTGCCATTGCCACAATCGACATGCTAAATTGTCACGAGTGATTCATGTCACAAATCAAGTTGTTAGATATATGCTCATATGTACCGTGATAACATGACTAATGTGTTTCCAACCACAAAAGGATGAATTGAAGTTCGTGTAAACTTTTTTTTTCATATTGTTCAGGATTTGAGAATGTTGTTTCTCGTAAATGTTTATATGAACTAGTCTACCTAATTATCAGTGCAAATTACAATATATATTCCGTAAATTACAGAAAAAAAATATCATGCTTATATTTTCCCTCTAGAAAATCAGCATGAAGCTAGCTAGGCATGACTGCCAGACTTACACAACTGTCCGAAAATTGATTATAGCCAGAAGATTTGTGCACTATGTGAAACTTTTAAGATTATCTCTTAGTAAAAAAAAAGAACAGAAAATGGGAGAGATCATAAGTTCGAATGTAACATTGTATTTAAGTTTAAGCTTTAAACGTATTCTATTTAACCAACATTCCGACCATGATCCAACCCGAAGAACAACAAATTTTAAAGACAAAAGGAAAATCAAAAAGTTCCACAGAAAAATGAAGGGTGGGGTTTATTCTCACCCGTTAAATTTATTTTTTCACCCCATTTAATTCTCTTTCTTCAAACTTTTAATTTTACCTAAGGTTGTTAATCAAACTAAGCTACTCGAGCTTGACTTGAGTTCAGCTCAGGTTCGACTCGTTCAGACTCGATTCGTTTTTTAAACGAGCCCAAACTTGAACAAGTTTTTAGGCTCGTTTAGAAAACAAGTCCTACAAGCTCGGCTCAAACTCGATAGGCTCGACTAGTTTATGTGCAAATACTCGGGCTCGACTTATTTTTGGCTCGTTTAGGAAACGAGCCGAACTTGAACAATTTTTTAGGCTCAATTAAAAACAAGTTTTTCAAGCTCGGTTCGAGCTCGTTCGACTATCAGCCATAATTTTACCCTATCAATATCCACATCATTAGTTACTAAGTTCACCTCATTTATACTCATTCAATTAAACTATTAAATATATATCAAAGAAACCAAAATAAAAATAGTAATTAAAGTGAAATTTCAATGTTTCGCTGTGATCTTTATTATTTCGAAGTGTTTTGAGATATTTTGAGATATTTTCACCAATGTCTTTGGAATATTTTGAAGTATTTTAAGATATTTTGGTATAGTTCGATTAATATTTTAAACATAATTATTAATTTCTGAAATATTTTCGTATCAAAATAATACATTAAAATAAAATTTTGATCATTACTCATATAGTAGATTGAAATAATATTGAATGAATTTAATTTTTAATTAGTAAATATAAATGAGATGGATTTAATAAATAATGTGGTGAGTATAGGCGAGATAAATTTAATAATTTAAAATAAGAGAATTAAATAGAATAAGTAAATGGATTTAAGGGAGAGAGAATAGCTCCCACGCAAAAATGAAAAAGGATAAGGGTATCAATGTCAATGAGTTGAACTGTCAGAAGGTTGAAATTATCTCACTCCTCCCCAAAACTTTTCTCAATCACTCTCCCCTTTTTCTGCAACTTTTCTTAGCCTGTACGTCTTCTCTCCTCCATCTTCTCCATCCTTTTTTTCAACATTCTGCACCATCAATAAGATCCTAAACAAAGCTTCCCTCTGTAATTCAATGGCAGATAAGGATTCCTACACCACGAAACCACAGATATTAAGCTCAAAAGTCAAACCAAACCATCCAAACCCAAGTAAGTTCTACACCCATTTCCTATACAAAGCTGTAATTCTTACAATTTTTCTAGTTCTTCTTCCACTTTTTCCTTCACAAGCTCCTGAATTCATCAACCAAACCAGAATTTGGGAGCTTCTTCATCTTATTTTTGTTGGTATTGCTGTCTCTTATGGCCTTTTTAGTAAGCTCAGAGTCGAAACAGAGAAAGAACATAGCTCAAAATTCGATAATGCACAATCATATGTATCCAGATTGCTTCAGGTTTCATCAGTTTTTGATGATGAGGAGCAAAACCCACCTGTGTTTGATGAAAATAAGGTTCAAACATGGAGTTCTCAGTACTATAGGGTTGAACCAGTGGTGGTAGTAGCCCCACAAAGCTCTGTTCTTCAAGAACAAAGTGATTACAGTTCCCCAGTTCTTGAAAAGCCATTGATTTTGCCTATTAGAAGCTTGAAAACTTGTGTTTCAGACTCTGATATGATTGAATCAGATAATGTATCTAATGGTAAATTTGGAGGCGTGAGTCCTCTAGATTTAGAGGAAAGGGTAGAGGAAAATTTTGTTCTTCGATCCCCCATTCCATGGAGATCGAGATCAGGAAGGATGGAGATGAAAGAAGATGGGGATGGTACTCCCCTGTATCAATCATCTCCTTCATCTAAATCACATTCTTTTAGGTCTCAATCATCTCGTTCATCAAAACCCAATTCAAATTCTCCTTCGCCAAACAAGTTATCTCCCACACCATCCCTATCTTCACCTAAAAATCGATCTCCTTCGCCTTCCTCATCGGAAATTCAAGCCAAGAATGCAGAAGAGAGAAAGAAGATTTATCACAAATCTTCACCACCACCACCACCATTTCGTCAAAACAATCCATTGATGAAATCAAATTCTAGTCTGACAAGTGGTGATGTTTCTTCTAAGAAGGAATTGAAGCGAAGTGTTCGAAGTTTACCTGTGGATTTGAATAAGAATAGCATACAGGAAGTGTTGAGCAGAGCAAACATAGGGTCAGAGTCGAGACCCAGAACCCAAAACGGTGGTCCACCGGCGGCGAAATCTGTTCGGACAATTAGATCGACTGTCAGAGAATTAGGAGAAGATTTCATGAATGGAAGAACAGAGAAAAGATCAGACGAACTTGGGGCAAATTTCATTGACAAAAAAGAGAAATTATTGCATGAACGCGTACCTCTTGTCTCGCAGCAGATTTTCTCGGAGTTTCCAGAGAACGAGGAGAGAAAAATTGATGAAAATGTGGTGGTGGAAGCCGATAATGATGAGTCGGAGAGTGAGGATGATAACTTTGAAGGATGTCCAGAGAGTGAAGAAGTTGCAGAAAATAGAGTTGGCGATGAGGGTCCAGATGTAGACAGGAAGGCTGATGAGTTCATAGCCAAATTTAGAGAGCAGATTAGGCTTCAGAGGATTGAATCTATTAGGAGATCAACAGGGCAGCCCTCTAAAAAAAATTTGAGGTAATGCGGATTTAATAATGTTATCTGGATCTAATTTTGTTGATGTAATCAATCACAATCATTAAATTGATTGCGGGTTTCAACTAATATTAATCTAATAATTATGAATAATTAGATCAATAAATTAGGTTCGAATAATATTACTCATTTGGATTTAGTGTTTGGATTTGCATGGTTCTTTCTCTTATCTTCTCAATTTTACCAAGACTTGGTAGAGATGGATTTGCATGGTTCTTTCTTTGTATCTAACAGAGAGATGTTTTCAACATTGATTCTTCATGTTTTTTGTTATGGTTTTAACTTTTGCATGATTATAATGGGAAAAACTTGTATTCTTCCGCAATCCCAGTTGAAATTCATGGCACAGATGAACATATTTGTTTTTTTTTTTTTTTTGTCAATGGTCAAGGGTATTCGGACAAGTTTATGTACACTTCAACTAATCCCCTCTCTGATCTGATCAAAAGCCGATCATCCACATTAGAACTAAGTACCAGCCAGAAAAAAGTTCCAACCTAATAGATTTGAAGTTACAATTGAGATTAAAGTTACAAATAATAAGGTCCTAAAATTTGGGAATAATTCCAAGTTTTCTGAATTTATTCTAAATCGATCTCATTTTAGTTATAACTTAATCCGATTAAATCTTAATTAACCTTTGGTGACGTGAAAAGAAAAACGATTTTTGTAAAGTATTTCAAAGCAACTTAAAACTGGGCTTGTTGATTTACATTCACCATAACAATACACTACAATACTCTAATGGTCTCTGAAATATGTATTTAGACTGCTTAGTCCTACGGCAAAAAAAAAAAACAATTTCAGCTCAAGTGTAATGTAAAAACACGCTTTCGTTAGTTTTGTTATTGATAGTGCTCGAAAATACTCAGTCTAAGTCCATGTCAATGTTTTACAAAATGGGGGAGGGTAGTGTGAATATTCTAAGCTAACAAAGAGAAAAACGTATGACGAAATGGGATTACAGACTATATAAGTGGTTCATTCTAGCCGAAAGACCTGAGCTACGTCCACTGTAATGGAGGCTCTTACTCCATAGAGTTTGTATTATTTGAAGAAGGAGAAGGTTACAGGGGGTTTCTTAGGTAAGAGCTCGAGTGGACAATGTCTTGTGAATACAGGTTTTTCAGATATATCTCTCTTACATAGCGTGATGGTGTTCTATTTATATAAGTGGTTATCTAGGGTTTTCTGCGATCTTCGTCTTCCTTCAGCTAATTCTGTGGTCCCCTCTTTTTTGTCTTGTAGTAGTGACCATTATCGTGGCACAAACCATATCCACAGTCCTTCAATGGAATGTGCACAAATATTCCCTTTGCTAATGGGCACACGTTCGTTAAAGGCTCCAAAAGCTTTCCCCTAGTCCCCTAGACACGTGGCGCGATGTGGGCTATTAGAGGGTCTGGTGAACACCGAGCTCCTTGTTCCCAGACTGCTTACTGCTGAGCTTGTTACGGCCGAGCAAGATTGTATCGAGCTAGACTCTTTGATGGACTCCCTCCTTTGGATTATGGTCCATTCTTCATTGTGGAACAAATGGATTGTGGAGGGGTCTCTTGGACCGTCATGTAACCGTTAGGCCCATTTGATGTTTCAGGTTTTGGATGGACATCCCACTTTAAAATCCTATCATTATCAATTATCAAACAAACTGACAGAGTGCCGATATATTTTCAGGTAGAGAAATGCTAGATAGATTTTAAAAATAGATTTGATAATTATAACTATTATTTTTTTACTGTGAAAATATTGGGACTCACTATCTATTTAATAGTTGTAATTATCAACTTTAATTTTTAAGTCTACTTTTTAAATGCATGTAGCATTTCCCTTTCAGAAAAAAAACAATGTCATAAAACTCAAATGAAACCTAAAAAGTTGCAACACAAATGCATATCATCCATTTGATGAGTGGGTCCTATCAATTTTTTTAATGGGACACATTCATCCCACACTCATCCAATGAATGATATGCATTTGAGTTTCATTTGAATTTTGTAGCATTTTTCTTGAAAAAATAATCTCTTTTTTAACTCAGCTCTATCTCACCTGTAAAACTCATTGCCCATGTTCGAAATTGTGCTGTCTCTTGCTTCCAAGACAACCAATCTAATGTTCATTGAGTAATATATATGATCACAACGATTGGCTAAATTTCTTTCACTTATTGTGATGTTTTTTATTTTGTTATAAGGTGTTCAGATTTATATCAACTATTCTCTCGAGCTCAGCAACTGACCACCGTGATTTATACTGGTTTAGAATATTGTGAAAATTGGAAGTGAGTCCCCCTAGATGTACTTGTTTGGATATGAGTCCGGCAAGAAAACTTATAAGGGGCTAAGTCCATGTTTAAAATTATATGTAATGACTTAAGTCCACTTTTTTTTTTTATCTCAAAAATACCCTTCCTTGAAAGGAAGTTAAATTAATTTTCTATTTTGGAAATTGTTATCCCTTAATTCAAGGTCAATTAAAATATGCCAATAAAATCTCAATCATAAATTTAAAATTCAAATTCAAAGATCTCTCTCTCTCTCTCTCTCTCTCTCTCTTTATATATATATATATATATATATCAAATTCAAAACGCTCTCTCTCTCTCTCTCTATATATATATATATAAAATCTCTATCATAAATTTAAAATTCAAATTCAAAACTCTCTCTCTTTCTCTCTCTCTCTCTCTCTATATATATATCAAATTCAAAACTCTTTCTCTCTTCCTCTCTCTCTCTCTCTCTATATATATATATATATATCAAATTCATGTTACTACTTTTGTTGAGTATGTTACTGTTCATGTTCCTATTATTTTGAGCATGTTACTGTTTTTGTTGAGCATGTTACTACTATTATTTTACTAAATATTAATATTCAATATTACTATTTGTTTTGTTTTTTAATATTACTATTTTTTGTGTTTGAATGGTACTATTTTTTGCGTTTGAATTTGAGAGAAATAATTATTGTTAAGTATGTTACAATTTTTGATGAACATGTTACTGTTGTTATTTTTTAAAAATATTAATATTGAATGTTTCAATTTTTTTTTATGTTTAAATGTTACTATTTTTTTGTGTTTAAATGTATTATTTTTTGTATCCAAATCATAACTTTTTTTGTATTTGAATGTTACTATTTTTTTTTTTTAATGTTATTATATATATATACCTAACCTATATATGAATATAGATAGATAAGAGAGAGGCAAAATTTTAATGTTAATCAAACTCTTAACCTATATATGGATATAGATAGATATGAGAGAGAAAAGATTTTAATGTTAGTCAAACTCCTAAGATTTAGGAATTTTTAATTTTTAGTTTTATTTCACTTCTAAAGGGAATGGATAGTATGGTAAAATTGACAAAAAAACGGACTTCATAACAAATAAGTTTCCTTAACGGACTTAAGTCCAAACAAGTCCATATAGGGGGACCGGCCTCCAAATTTCCCTAGAATATTTCACTTATGTGTCATTGCTTCAATGTGTCCTATTGGCATCCCACCCAAATATTCTCTAAAGAAATGCAATCTCTACAACATGGCCCAATTACTTGGCCTATAATGAGCTTTTGGTTCTTTTTTGCCTAAAAAAGTTAGGCTTGACTTGAATTGGCCTTCAATACTTCAAAGCATTAGGGCTATGTAGCCTTAAAAATGATCAGACAGCCCATTGGCCCTTAACCAACCCCTTTTTTTTTTCTATTTTATTTTGTTCCACACCAACCCATTTTGCTTTGTTATGCCCGAAACCCTCGCGATTGATTGAAAGAAAAATTGAAAGCAACTGTTGTCCAGTAGTCATATTTATCCATCGCTCTCGAGACAATTGCGTCTCAATGTGGTTGTAGGTAAGGAGATTTTTGTTGCGGAGATGAGTCAAAATGTCGGTAAGCGTCCAACTAACCCATTCAACCGCATTGAACTCCAACTGGTCTTTTGGACCAAACATTTTTATTTTTATTTTTGTTTAACAATCAGAGTGTTCGGATCAGCTTACGCGCACTTTAATTAATTTTCTCCTCGATCCGGTCATAGACAGACCATCCACGCCGAAACTAAGAAATTCATGAAGAATAAATTTCTCATGACTTAAACTGATGGAGTTGCCAAGATTTGTCGAACACAGAACATCTAAATTTACCGTTCGTAATTATTATTACTTAACTAACCTTGTTTTGACCAAACAAATTATTCACTACAGTCAATTATGGATTCAGAGCTTAGGTACAAGGACTTCTTTCTGGGGCCCAACCAATCAAATGAGAATTTTCGTGTCTCTTTTGACCTGTTGATGTACTTTGATTTCACGAGCTAGTTTCATCCCTATAATCAGAGCCGTAAATTACATCTCTCAAGCTTTTGATATGGGTCTTGATGCGAATTCAGCCCTGTAGACTCCTTCGTCAAGCAATTTTTTTTTATAATTTTGAGTTCTCCCATAGAGGATATACTTCCAAGAAATCTACCAATACCAAGATTATAATAACAAAACGAACATGTGAAAATTTGAATAATTAGCGCTAATTAACCTTTCTTTTGCCATCGACCATTTCCCATTTCATGGATTTATATGCTTTCTTCTCTTTTCTCCAATTTTAGTCTCGATTATCAAAACTTACTCGTACCTTGAATGTCAATATTTTCACGTATTAGTAATATCGAAGTTGCTACTTGTAATTTTGAGGGAGAAAAAAATAAATAAAAGTATATTATATGGTAAATGGTCTTACGATGTTCTCTTGATTAACCCATTGTGCCTGCTAAAAGCAAGTCTTCACCAAACAATAACATCACTTTCTTTTCTTATATCCTCCAACTAAATTGATGTAGGGTCTAACCAGACTAATGTGCAAGTCAAGAAATTAGAGGAAGTCTTCAAATTTTGGGACTTTGAATGATGATTCTTTCGACATCAAACTTCATAAATTAGATATTTTTAAGAAATAATGTCTGAAGATTGCTTGATTGATAAAGTAAGGAAATGTCAAATTGTAATTTTTGGTCAAATTGCTACAAAGTCATGTGAGAAGACCAATAAAATATTTGCTTAATTGAAAAATAAGGATAATTTCCCTTCAAAAGTTATTTAATCAAAAAAGCAAATATTATCGTCACTAAAGGTACTCTTTTAAATGATGAAATTCTTCTGATCAAAAAAAAAAAATTGATGAAATTCTAATTAAAAAAAAAAAGCGTTAAAACTGTCAAAAACTAATTTATCGTGAAAACGAATTATTTTTTGCGAAAAAGTGAATGTTTTAATACATTCCCAATAAGTGAATAAAAAGAATAACTTCATGCACAACACTCCCTGTCATTATAAAATCGAAGATTTTGAGGACTATAGTTAATACTTACTCTTATTACCATATAAAAAAATAATTCTTAACTCAAATATGAGTTACTATCATTAAATAAATAATAAATATTCAAATTTATAGTCAAATCAATGACGAATATAATATCCAAATTATCAAGTCAAGTTTTTTTTCCAAAACCCCATTCCAAGAAGGGGAAGAAGGATTAGTACTAAGGACTAATCTTTAATATTCACTGGTAGAAATTGGGGGGCAAAATAGAACAAAACAAATAGACCCCACCATATATCATATTCCAACCACCATATCTTACACCTCATAGTGTCATAGGTACAAATAACAATATGGTACGCTATTACAATTTTCAATTCCTCCGTACATACACATATTCCACAAGGTTTTCCAAGATAAGGATGATAATTCAAAATGACCATTCTACTCTTCTACCGATAACTTTATTACGATCGAGGATGGAGAGCATCGAATGTCCGGTGAGGGACGGGAGTGGTGGCCCAAGGATTAAAGGGAATGGGCCGAGGATGGATGGGACCCACTTGACGGGTCCGAGGCTCGACCTGTTTTGCCATCGGAGCCGATGGTGATGCGGATGGGGGGACGGCGACACGCTCACATGAAGGGCACATGGTGAGGGTGGTGGGAGGGGTCATCTGCATGTAGAACTGTGGGGACAGTTTGAGTGCCCTTAGCTCCTGCACTTCCTTCTGTAACCTCCGGTTCTCCTCCGTCAGATTCTCACAGCACCTCTTCAAGAACTCACAGTCAACCTCAGTTTGCTTCAACTTTGTCCTGTACATGAAAAAAACATTTGAACCACCCATTAGTTTTGCTAACCCAGAAGGGCATGGGCATAACTGTAACTTCACACCAGACATGGGCCAAGATTAGAAACATGGGTTGGTTGGTATTATTAATGTACTTGCTTATCAGTGAAAATATGGAAACAAAGCTTCAACAGAGAGTTCTTAAAATCACCTCTTTTTTTTTTTTTTTTAACACTTAAAAATATAACTATTGGATTGAAATTCGTTTCATTTAATATTAAAATTCACAATTATTCTAATTAGTGTATTAAATTATCTCCTATATTTTAATTTCTTTCTTTCTCATACCTCCCTTTTTTTTTTGGTTCAATGATCAGAAATTTTCAGGTTAGATTATATTTATCTCAATTAATTATCTCCCCGATTTGATCAAAAACAAGTCATGTATGCCTATACTATGGATAAATTCCTCCTAATTTGAATCCAAGGGTCGTTAAAATTCGAATTCAAGACGTCTAGATTTATGTCTCATCTCTATTATCATTTGAAATATTCCTTAGCTGATTTATTTTTTTGTGATATCTGGTAAACCACTGATTATAATATTGAAAAATAATTTTTTTTAATGTAATTTAATACACTAGGTTTTTTTGGCATTTTCTAGTTTGAAGTACCAAAAATGCCCCTAAACAAGCAAAATATATCTCACCTTGCCCTCCTGTTCTGAAACCACACCTCCACCTGCCGAGGCCTGAGTCCCAATCTCTTGGCCAAAGCCAGCTTCTGCTTCTGAAAACAAAAACACACCCCCACAAGTTGTCAGTGAAATGATCAAAACACCCCTCACCTCCATACATAATTCCTACTAAGGTCCATATTATTCTTACAGGGTTGAGAGTGTTGTGTTCTTTGAAGCTCTCTTCGAGAACCGCCGACTGGTCTTTCGACAGCCGGAGCTTCTTCCTCGAACCATCACCGTCTTCCTCGTCGCTGATGCCTCGAGAGGAAGCTCTCTCGATCTCTTGATCGTCGCCTCCGCCGTTGCACTCTCTCTCGCTCCTCTTCCCGCTAGAGCTCGATATCGTGCTGTTTGGCGACGACACGCCGGCTTCTTCCTCGGCGTCGTCTGCGGTGGAAGGTGACCGATTCACGTCGATCCCCTTGAGGAACGATCTGGTCTCCACTCTGCAAGTCTCCGAATTTCGATCTGCATGTAGGTAAACAACTTAGAAAAAGACGAGAAAATATGATTAAGGTCTAATAAAAATCAGAGATCGATTTCATTTAGAAGGAATAGAACAGAGAAAGTGATTATAGATCTGTCGATGGATGAAAGAAAGAGAGCTCAAAATCGCCATTACTGAAGGCTGAAGCTCTATGAAACTTTTTTATAGATGAAAATTAATATGTGAGTTTTTGAATCTGAACAAAGAGAAAAAATGAGGGAAAATAATTTCTAAGGAAAAATCACTATAACTTTCTGAGAAAAGTGTAATTTTTAAGAGAGGAAAATCGGTAAGAAGCTAAATCTAGATCTGAAACTTCACATATCACAGAAAGAGAAGTGGTCGGAAACATGCATGAGTGAGAAGGACAAACCTGAGGAGGGGAAGGTTTCGTTCCAAGAGGTTTTGTGAAGAAGATTGAAAGGTGAAGGAGATGAAACCAGCGAAGGCATCAGATTCAACTGTAGTGAAGTACTACTACGTTTCTCAGGAAAGCTTAAGCTCAAACTCAAACCCAGGTCCTCTTTCTCAACCACCATCTTTTCCTAACTCTTTGCTTTCCTTCGTTTTTTGATGTCCTTTTTCTATGTCTCTTCAACCCAAGTTGTTGAGAAAGCAGACTGTGCTAAAGCTGGTGGTACGTTGGAGTAGTGGCTTTTCCAGAGAGAGAGAGGGTCTGCAGGGTAGCAGATTGGGGATGATGGTGAGGGAGTAATGGGGATTATATAGAAAGAAGAGAGAATGGGGGTTGGGGGGTTGTGGTGCAAGTTCAATCATGATGACATGGTGTGTCAGGAGGACCAATTATCTCAATCATGGCTTTTGCCTTCCTCATATATTATTTACCCAACTCAATGGTTTCTTTTGTTTTTTCTCACTCTCTCTCTCTCTGCACTGTTCTTAACCATGGTAAAAGGCCTCTCTCTATCTGATCTCTGTCTCTGCACAATTCTTAACTATGGTAAAATGTCTCCCTCTCCAGTTTTTATTGGGTATCGAGAAAAATCTTTGCTTTGTTCCGGTGAATAAAAGTGTACTTATCCCGTTTAAATTCATGAGTTCAAGTAGATTTAAGAGTAAATTTTGGGTGTATGAACTAGTCTTTCAACCCAAACATCAGTTAAATTAATATTTACATTTCGATGAGAATTCAAACCCACATTGAAAATTTAAATACGATTTATTCAAATAAACATAATTTCATCTTACCAACTAACCACGTTTTTATAGCCTAACAAACTTGAATAAGAATATTATTGGAGCTAAGACTCGTTGGTTGGTGTACGTGTGCAGTTCTTAACCATGGTGAAAGGTGGACCTGTGTGTACATTAGATATTTAGCATTTGGCCTGTGCGGCTTTTAAAGTAGCTTACCAGTTACCATATCCATAAGCCGCTTAAAAGCCATAAAGCTTCCTGACTTAAAGTTGCATTGCATGTACTCATTTAAGAGTCCTTCAGCTTGTGTTGACCACTGACTGTACCAACC
The DNA here is from genome assembly GCA_951799425.1 of Ilex aquifolium. NCBI lineage: Eukaryota > Viridiplantae > Streptophyta > Magnoliopsida > Aquifoliales > Aquifoliaceae > Ilex > Ilex aquifolium. The sequence goes on from OX637403.1 coordinate 29,227,894, forward strand.
AGCCAGGAACGATTCTTTGTACAACTCCGTCTCAGATTTCTGCTGAAATTTACCAGCCTGGAAATGATAAATTTACATAATAGTTATGTAATCCCAAACCTTTTTTTATTAATAAGAAAATTACAAGTTGCATTTTTATTTAGGATTATTATCCTAATTAAATCTTATTAGCACCAACAATAAGTCAAAGGTTAAGCTACCGTCCGTCTGATAATACTCATTCTATTTTTTTTATTATAAAAGTTAAAAATAATTTTATTACAAAAGTAAAAATTAAATATATCACTATACACTAAAAGTATAATATGTGATTCTTGATTATCAAAATGGATATTATATAAAAAAAAAATCTTGGCAACCCTTAGTTTGAATTTTAAAAATCCATTCAGTCAAATCACGAGGGATTTATCTCAAACGAATATTTTAGTCTCGATTTGAAAGGCCTGCATTTGATCATATCGAGAAAAAATAATTAATCAAGATGCACGTAAGTTGATTTAAATATCATGACCATTGAATAAAATAAAAAAACTTGGTTCACATAAAACAAGACTAGCCCAAAAACCCCCCATACATAAAGACAAACCAAAAAAGATATTTGATGTTATTAACACAATTGAGCAGTGACGTGAATATAAAGTGCATTGAACAGTTGAATTTGGTTCAATCTGAGCTCCAAAGCTCTTGGGAACAGGATTTAGGAATAAGTGAGTGATCACACAGAGTGTTTATAGTGGTCCACTAACTCAAGAGCTCGGTTAATCTACTCTTGAAGGAGTCTTGCTCCTGAATGTATTATGATGATTTGTGAAGTTTACAGACAATGTTTTGGTGAGGCTACAATAGCTTGTTGTCATTTTCGAGGGTTTTGCCTCCTATTTATAGTTATCTCTGGGTCTTGCTTGATCTGAAGCGAGATCTTTGCCCTTCTCCTGTAACGGTCGTTTTTATTGCGCAACGGTCGTAATAGATGTTGGGCGATTACGAGACTTGTGTCTGCTGAGTAATTGCTGTTTATGAAGGGGGTACTTGACAGGATCTAGTTGTCCCCTGCACAACCTTCCTCGAGATGTATACACAGGGAGTTGAGGTCCGAGGTCGAAGTCTTCAAATTACATAGATGTGTTGAACTCCCGACCTAAGTGACATAACCTACGTTACCGAACTCAATCTTAAGCATTTTTGTGGTACCATCAATATCCAATATTTCACCAACAAAACGATAAAACTGAGTGAAGAATTGACAAAGCAAACAATATGGACGTTCACCAGCTACCAGCAACTTCATCAGTCATTGGTTCCTTTCAATTACTTCAACACACAAAGCCAACTTGTTCAAAAAACAAAGCCAAAACTCTATCACTTCCTCCAAAATGCTCTACCACTTAACCAGCACTTCATTTTACGTTTGAACCAAAAAATTGTCCCAACTGTTTCATGAAGACATGGAGAAGTCTACGGTACCGAATAAAAATAATGTCATACCGCACATTTATTATAATTTTTGTGAGTATTTTTATCACTTTTGCCCTAACTTTTGATCGATCTTAAAAATTTATAATTTTACAATCGATCACAAAACCAATACAAAAATAGTCAAAACACTCACAAAAATTATAAATTTTATTATTGTAAAACCAACCACAAATATTATAAAAATTAAATGTACGAAACTAAAAAAAAAAAAGAATGTCGATACCATAATTTCCTCCCTATTTCAACGTGGCAATGTGAGCCGGAATTTGTATAACTATTCTCAAAGCATATATTTGATTGACGAAACCAGAATCTTTAGTAGGAGTAGTTCGTACTCGTGCAATAATAATTTTTTGTTAAATAAATTTCACTTTTAATTTAATGATTATATCCAAATTATTAATGATTTTTTATCATAAACTTGTCATGTGATACTTAAATATGCGTAAAAAATAATTTGAGAAGCTCTTGACCAAAATTTGAATAAATTTTGACTAAAAATGTGTAATATAGATAGGTCTAGACAAAAATTTGGATAACTCACGATCAAAATTATGTCATTTGAGTAGTTTTTTTTTTATCAAAATTTGGTCAAGAATTATCTAAATTATTTATTTACCTATATTTATGTATTACGTGACAAGTTTATAATTAAAAATCGTTAACAATCTGGACATTGTCTACTTAAGAGATCACATAAAAATATATTAAATACTTCAAAGATTAAAATAAAAAAAAATTCACACTTTCGGAACGTCGAATACAATTAACCCTTTAATTTAAATCGGAATAACATTTTCCTTGGTGGAACACCACAATAATCATTAAATTAAAAATTGTTAACTGAGTGTTGTCTACTGACATAGAAATATATATTAAATATTTCAAAGACTAAAATGATATAATTAAAATATTAAATGTTAAAATAAGATAAATTTCATATTTTAAAGACCTCCAATATAATTAACTCTTTAATTTAAATCGGAATAACATGTTCCTTGGTTAAACACCACAATAATCACGGTTATGAATTTATAGATCCTGACCAAACGGCTAGGATCGATCAAATAAGTAAAGTGGGATCCACCTCCCCTACACACAGTTAGGCAAGTTAGGCCAGAGGTCACGCCTGGAGAAGCATCAAATCAAGAGGGAATGGAATGGTCATGATTGGAAGGGACAGATATACTTGAGGACACATTCAAAACTTATTAGCGTCCCACGGTCACGCCCCTTATCGATTACCGAGAGGGGGTGTTTGGACAATTTAAAGTCAGTTTCTACGCCTTTTCTGTTGAAAGCATGCATAAAAGCATGTCACTATTTTACACCCATTCAACTCTAGGCGCGTCTATCCACGCACTGCTTTATATTAACCTAAATTTTTTTTTTTTTTGGCTAGAAAAGCTAACAATAAAGAAACAACGTGTGTAAATGCTCATGATTATTTTTGTTCACTAATTTAGATTAACTTTTTTACTGAAACAAAAGTCATATAAATAAAAAATGTCAGGGTTTAAGTGAAAAATTAATATAAATGATTTTTTTTAAGTACCTATTTAGGAGAAGATTATGGTACCCAAAAAAAAAGTCGGTACCATATCTCAAAATTTTATAATTTTAATGGGTATTTTTAAAATTTTTATAAGTTATTTAATAATTATAAATTTTATAATTTTTGTGGGTGGTTTATAACTTTTTTTAGTATTTATTATTTTTTTGTTAGCTTTTTTTATTTTTTTTTGTGATATGTTAAGATCGATCTTAATATTTTAAGATAGATCATAAATTATAAAAAAAATAATAGTATGGAACCAAAATTTTTTTTTTTTGACTAATGCTATAAAACCCAAATAAAATCTATAAAGTTTTAATTTAAATACATATCATTTCTTAGATGAGTGGATCCCATTAATTTTTTTAGTGGGATCCACTCATTTTATACTCATTGAATGAATGATATAAATTTAAGTTTTAACTTTTGACTTTCATTTGGATTATGTAGCATTTTTTTTTTATGGTATTACAGAAAAAAAAAATAACAGAAACTATTTATTGATGTGACAAAAAAGATTGGCCAATTATTATGGCGAAGGTTGAGCTGAGCCAAAGCTTAGCCAAGCCATATTGAATGAAAGAGATGAGGGCAGAAGAGTGCAAATGGGGCCCAGAGAGAGAGAGAGGGAGAGGGAAAGGAGACAGAATGGAGGGGAGTCACGTGGGGACGAAAATGAGGGAAGCGTGGGGGGAAGTAAGTACTCACGTGGACCAACATGTCTTGCTGGTAAACACGTGGACTCGGATATCTATGCAAATAACAACAAATTGCTTTGCTTTTTACACATACAAGTAAAGGCCGTTAACGTTTGTGGGGCCACCCACACTGCTCCAGCTCGTGCGTGTCAGCTTGTCTCTCCTTTACCCGACACGCACTCTCCCGACAATCATTTGAACTCCTCTCCTCAATCACTTCAACTCCCTTCCTTCCCACTTGCCCACCATTTACACTTGCTACCACGCGCTATGCATCTTTAAACTTTTCCTTTTCTATTTTTTTTACTGTGGTCTGTTAGATTAGAAAGAAAAAAATAATAAAAAGTGAAGTAAAAAAAAAAAGAAAAAAAAGTATATTTTTTTACATGTATTTGGTTAGCATAAAATAAGTACAAAAATTTTTTTAGAAAAATTTCTTTCTATAATTTTAAAAGTTTAAAAGTTATAAGAAATTTTTTCTAAATATGAATACTACTCTTATCTATATTAGAGAAATTTATATCCAATAGATAATGAGCAACGTGAAAACAAACATTTGGCAAAGTTGGAAAAAAAATTATTTCCTTACAAAATCTGCAAGAAACAAGAATGGTTGCTTCCTAGAAATTTTTGTGGGTTCAGAAATTTAGTTTGTATTATTTTTCAACATTATCATATTAAACAAATACAAAAAAAAATAAGATTTTTTTCTCTTTCTCGCACTTTTCATCAATCTCTTGCTCACCAAACGAACTTTAAATAGTCCGTTTGGTAAAGTGGATAGAAAAATAGAAGGATAAAAAATGGGAGTGATACATTTTTTATCCTTCAAATGATGAGGAAGAATCATTTCTTCTCTCTTTTGTGTTTGGTAAGAGTAATGGAAAGTAAAAATAATTGATTTTTTTATATTTGGTAAGATAGAAAAAGTATTTTTTTTAATTTTTTATGAAAAAATAAAAATATATATTTTATTATTATATTTATATATAAAATTAATATATACATATGATAAATATGATATCAAATGATTCCTCCAAGAATTAAACTTTAGTGATCATTACTAACACGATTCTTACAAGCCACTATCATGCCACTAGATCACCGCATAGGTCTCATAAGCTTCGGAGTTATCTTTTCTATTCCAACTCTTGTATTATTTTATTTGAGAAAAAAATGTCAGAAACTACTAAAAAAATAGATATCTACAAAATTCAAATAATATCAATCAAATTCATGCCCCACCTCGGTTCTTATATTATTTTTTGGTGGAATTTCCGTCACATAACCCCACACCACGAGACTAGTTGCACACTGATGGCTTGTTTTGTATGAGTGAAAATAGAATAAATTGAAAATGATGGATGAGAAGTAAGATGAAAAATGTAATTTTTCTTTGTTTGATGAGAGAGGAAAGATGGAGGGAAAAGCTCATTTTAATTTCACATAAGATATATTTTAAACCTGTTCGAAATAAAGTAGTTAGTATTTTAGCTTGAAAAAGTAATTGATCTAAGTCTGAATATCTTGTAATAAAAATAAATAATAATCTATATCTATATTTATATTACTTATAAATATTAGCATTTACTAAAAAAAATTGATTTCTTATTTTATTCCTAATTATTATAATAAAATCAATTATACTCATCTATATACTTTCATCTATTTTTTGTTTTTTACTCGTATTTGACTTTTAGCTTTGTTTTGAACTCTTTTATAAAAACTTTTAAATTCTTTTTGAACTCATTTATTAGTAGAATAGTTACATATAATTTTTCTATATTTATATGAAGAAGTAAAGTCTTATATATATGCTAAATTATTATACACATATAATTATAAGAATGAATTTTACGGTCAAATATATGTTATATTTTATTTTTTGGTATATAATACTATAATAATATTATAAGCGATCTAATCGATCCATTTAATAAAATAAAAAATAATAATTTTATAATATAATTAGATATACAAATGTCTAAAATGGTCAAAGAGATATCTAAATAAATAACAGATTATATACTCAAAAGACTTATAAAATAAATTAATAATTATCTTCAATAATATTAAAATTTATAATAATTCACATTTTATTAATAAAAAAATATTATTTAAATTCATTTATGTGCAATCTAGCTGATGTATTGCTAATAATAAAAAATGCGGCATATTTAATGAAGAGGATGATTAGTACAATTATCTTATGGTATTATCATCACACATCAATCAAATGCATGTCCAACTTCCGTTCGGAGTTTACATTTTGGGGGAATTTCTGTAACGTACCCCCACAGATAACAGTAATTATTGGAACCTCCCATTAATTTTAAAAAATAACATTGACTACACTTTCTAGTTAACGCACTTTGTAGTGGTTAATAACACTCTCATGACTGGTAGTTGCTGAGATGTCAAAACATTAGACTTAAAAAATATATTTGATAATTATAATCATTATTTTCACTGTAGGCCCTAGTATTTATTAAGATCCACAACTTATTCAATAATTATGATTATTAAGTTTAGTTTTTAAGTTAATCTAGCATTACTCAAACATTATTGACATTGGGCATGTTTAGAATCAGCTTAATTAGATTATATTTAAAGATTTTAGAGTAAAATAAGTCAGTTCGGTTTTAGAGTAAAATAAGTCAGTTCAGTTTGTACCTTGACTTTTTTATCTACTTATGCAGCAATTTTTGGGACCCAAAAAAATTATTAGGTTGATTTAAGAAATTGATTTTATGAATTTTTTTTCACCTTTTTAGAGTTTTATCACAAATCCCATATAATTTTTTAATTTATTATATTCATAAAATATTAGTAGTGACGTAAATAATTTTAAAATTCATATTTTGGGAATTATGCATAATCTATACATACATGTAATTATTTGTTTATTTTGACACAAAAAAGATAGAAAATCATTTTAAATGAATTTTTCTAACTTTTTAAAGAACACCCCAAACAACTTTAAAAAAAAAATTTAACTCTGATTTTTTTCGAAACTTTTCAGACTGCAATTTTTTATCTAAACAAATCAGCTCCAAACAAGCACATGCAAGGTGAAGTATTGTTTGGAGCTTTGTAGTGGGTGCTTAGTCTTGTGAGGGGAAGTGGTGCAACTGAGGTGATTCTCTCGGTTTGTTGGTGCTAGTCAGGCATGTTAAAGTCGACTAAATTACACGAATCGACACAGATTAAGTGGTGGGTTTGGGTGAGATTTTAACGGATTTGGATGATAAACAGGTAGATTCGTCAGATACTACATAAACGGATTACGTTCGAGTGAGACCTATTAACCTGTTTATCACCAATTTATCCGTTTTAAATAAAATTAATATAATAATAAATTAATAATTATTTTAAAAAATTAACCAAAATTTTTTTTAATAGACAGCCATAGAAAATATATAAGACATTTAAAATTGTTAGTTTTATAAAGTTATATAGCATTTTTAAATAAACAGGTAAATCGGTCTAACAGGTGGTTTACCGTGTTAACCCGACCCTACTTAACACGACTCGTTTTTAAACTAAACGGGTTAAAAAAGTCGTATTATGTTACCCGTTTATTAAACGGTTCGTAATCGTGTTGAAAATTTTCACTTGTTTATTAACACATGTCGTGTATGAGTTTACATATTTTTCACTTGTCACTCGTCCCCCGTTTAACTTTATATGTAACCGTTTAATTCGACACGATTAACACTCCTAGTACTAGTGTATGTGCACGTAACGTAGGAGAAATAAGTCATAAGGAGATGATTGTAATACCACCTTTCAATTTATATTTTCTCTTAGATTAAATGATAAATAATGAAAATAACCCACAACCGGCGCTAATTTGTAGATGAGGAATTTGCATACTGACCGGGTTTTATCCTTTCCGTTTGTATCATGGTCCAAGAACACCCTGGTGAACTACTGAATCGTCTGCGTTATTTCATTTTCTCAAGTTATTAGTTTCTCTACAACACCAACAAACTATTGAGCTCTATACCCAAAATCAATCATATTCACATAAACACATCTAGGGGTGTCAATTTTATCTGTTAACACGAACCCGACACAAAACTTGAAAAAAATACGATTAGTTGACACGAGCAATAAATGGGTCAAATTAAGGTTCAACACGAATAACACGATTAATGGGTACTGTAGATATAAAATAATTATTTAAGGAGTATTATAGACAGAAAATAAGAATTTTATAATTTTTTGTAATTTTTTAAATAGTATTATATGAGTTGTTGTCGAATTAAATAATTTTTTATTAACACGAATATTGAAACGAACCCGACACGTACCTAAAGTGACACGATACAAAAATAACACGATCGAAAATGACACGACACGATTCACACCCTTACACATGTTCTCAATTGCCCTCGAATCTTTTTACAATTACATTACCCTCATACCTTGTGTGACTAGATAACTCATGTTAAATGCAATGAAAGGACTAGACCTAAAGGTCTACTTTCATAAATGTGACAAATCATTTAAGTTGGAAGCAATAGCTATTGAGTACCACGTATCATTTAAACAGAAATCACCCACACCACTGTTTTTGTTTCGTACAATTACAAATAAGAGGTGCAGTTTATATAGAAGTAATGGCCACCCACTTTATTGTCCGGCTGTATTTGGAAATTGAGTTTGAAATGGGCTGATTCAGCTCTAGGTGGCTTATCCATCGTGCTGAATGAATTAGGTTCTTGTCAATTCTTAGTATATTTTTGTCAAAAAATAATTCATATATATCCGATTCATTTATTAATTCGTATTTAATATATTATGTCATATCGGATTTGTATCGTGTATAAATCGTATATAACTAATATATAAACGAATCGTGTCGTATAGTGTATTTTTTTTTATTGATTTCATTTTTACCCGATTCGTTTATTAATCGTGTCGTATCGGGTCCACTAGTTTACGAAACGGGTGACTTAAAGAATACTCAACTCTCTAATTTGATGTTGTATTAACAAATCTTATCATATTTTGTCACCCCTAGTTCTAGGCTCATTTCAATAATGTTGCTATGACTAAATTTTTTTATCAATTATTCTTAGAAAATAGTTTAGCATACCACAATTAGGCCTATCAACAAATTGAATTAGCATATATCCAAATCCGATTAAGTTTTTGTTGATCCAATCTGATTATTCGACGAATTTGAAATATTCAATCCATGTCCGAATCCATTAATTTTTAGATACTTAATCCAAAAAATTCGATCCGATTCGATTATCACAAAAAATACGTGTATACCAAAAAATTAATAAGAAGAATTTGGATAATGAACTAAAAAAATGAGGCAAAATGAAAAATTGAAGTAAAATCAAAAGCAAAAGGAAAAGGAAAAATCAAACAAGAGAGGAAAACAAAATAAAATTCACTCTATTTTTTATTTATTGTTTAGTATAAATATAATATGTGTGTAATATTTATTTATATAATATATTTATTTATTCGGATCAGATTAATAACAGATCGAATTATTATAAATCTATATCCAAATCCGTTTAAACAATTCTAATCAGATTCGGATTATGGATTGAAAATTTGATCCGTATTTGCTTAAACGGATTCAAATTCAATTCGGATTCGAATTGAAATGATAAAAAGTTTTTTGTTGAAATAAAAATTTAACTCATTTATTTTATCGATACAGTAATCAAATCCACATTAAAATGAGTAATGCTTTATATCCAAATAATGAGTGGATTTAATAGACTGCGTGTGATGTCCGACAATGATGTCGGCTGATGATTAAGTGTCCCCACGAGTACGTGCTGGTTGTCCCACGTGTTCCCCAAACCCCACAATTATATGGATCCTCCTTCACTTCCCGATAATACCACCCATGGATGACCCGCGCCCACCCATCTTTCTCTCTCCCCCCTTCCACCCATGTGATTGGCACGTGAAAATAGACCTTTTCATTACGTCTCATCCATCTAATATTCTTGACCAATAAAAAATCAAATTCTCAATTTATAAAAAACAAAAATAATTAATATTGATCCAATTTTTATATATTTTAATTCAATTGTATAAAATTTAACTTAATTTAAAAAAAAAAATCTTTACACAGTCCCAATATTAGATAACTCAATCAACAAACTTCTTAATACCAAACAATTTCATTAATTTCCACTTATTTCCCTCTTTTTTTGTTTATTTTAATTTTAGATTACATAATTAAACAAAAAATAAATAAATTATTATTTAAAATAAAAATATTACGTTATACTGTAAAACATCTTTAAACAAAAAGTTATTACAAATACTTTAATAAACTTGTTTTTACTAGGGGCAGATCCACAGTGGGGTCAACAATTTTAAAAAAAAATTGGGGACTAAGTATAATTTCAAAAAATAAAGGTTTGTCCCCACTGAATTTTTTAAAAGATTTAAGGGTAGTTATGTTATTTTAACAAATATATGTATCTCACTTATAAATATCAATGAAAAATGATATCGAAAATTTGGAGATTTAAAGATTAACTAATATACTAAGAAATAAGTTTGTCATCTCCTTTTTTTTATGTTTATTACATTTAACTAAATTTGGGCCTTGTAGTCATCTCCTTTATTTTATGTTTATACTAGAGATAACCCGTGCCTAAAGGCACGGTGCAACGTTTTTTTTTTTTTAAATGACAAAATATTTACAGTGCAACGTAAACTAATCGATTAATTTAGAGAAGTGAGGAGTGAAGATCCCTGATAGCAGTGGCGGAGCCAAAAATATGATCTAAGGTGGACACACTTTAAGTATAATAGATAAAAATAATGTGATATATTTATATTTTTTTATATCGAATTTGATACTTAAAAATTCATTAAACATAAATGAGGTCTGTTTGGAAAAAAATTAATAAGATAACATCTATACATTAAGAATCAATTATATAATTTATTTGACACAAATAGAAGCAATATTCTATAATTTTTAATCTTCTTACAAATTCCACATTTTACTCATGCCTGAAGGCACGGTGCAATTCAACAACAATCAAACACTGAACTGGGACGTGTACTAAACTGAAAACCTAAACTACCTCCATTATTCGTGTCTGCAGAATCTGTGTAATTAAAAAAAAACATTATTTTTGAACACGAAACAATCAAACACTGAACATAGACACACATCAATCTAGTCTTCTCTATTTTAAAAAAAAAAAATTGACGGAGTTTCTTTTAAAAATAGTAGTCCAAGAAAATCTCAACTTACAAAGGTTATATATCTCATAATCATACTCAAATCAACATCATAATATTAATCATTCATGTCACAATCCTTCCTCTAAATAATAATTTACCAACAAACACACAATTTGCCAAGCTAATACTCGTACCTAAAAAAAAATTGGTTGTCACTCAAGATTATACAAGTCCACCTTAAAGCTTGTATTCATTCATCACATTTCCATCCTTCTTTTATGAAACGAAATCAATAAAAAAATGCATCAATACATACAACAATTGTCAATTATTAAAATCAATATCACCTAAATGAGAAAAGGCTTCCATGGGTCCTTACCTAGTGCAACCAATCGTTCACCATCTTCCAATCCCTGCTTGATGCAAAAACAAAGCACAATTGAGGCCCCCATAATATCATAACATCACCTTTCAATCTTCCACTTGAATAATCTATATCTATAATCTATAATCTATATCAAAAACTATGATGTAAACAAAGATCATGCAATATTTTGAATTGACCGGGAAACACGAAAAAGATCAATGTTTCTCAATCATCATTTAGGTATAACACTTAGGTATAACACTTAGGTGGGTGCGTTCATCCTCCTAATAAGCTTAACATCTAAATTTTGTTCAAACAACTTGTCAGCAGAGTTATTTGCGCCAATTCCATAATTAATCCATTACAATTAGCTTTAGCATGAAACAACCATCCATCCATTAATTAACATTAAGCTGATCATTAAATTTCAAGTAAACAAAATATTCAAATTCAACAAACCCAACTCGGGTCATTTCACAATCTTAAGAAGCAATTGAAACTTGAAAGATGAAATCAAACCACAACCCATATTCAACTAATAAAAAAAAATTAATAAAATAATACCTATAAAACTGATTACTCATCGAACCCTAATTATAAAGAAGTTTAAATGCATACTTTTTAGCAACCAATAGAGACCACCCACCGCTCTAAACAATGACAGGTTGCGGCATAACACTGATTTTTTCTTGATTGCATGGTCGATGTCGAAGTTAAAATTGGATCTTTTCATAAAAATAAATTTCCCGCGACTAACTGCAAAAATAAAAAATTAATTACTAAATTGCAAGCATATATGTGTAACAATTACTCAATCTTGCACATTCACTGTGTAATCCATAACCAAGCAGATAAATAGAAAACATAAACACAATCAATATGTGTAATCCAAATTGGAACCACAAATACCAAACCCCAAAATTCAATGCGTCTAGTGTGCTATGCGTGTGTGTTATGTGTGTGGGTGTGCTGTGTGCGTGTGATATGTTGTTTACAGAGAGGGAGAAAGAGATGAAGATAAAGAGGGGGGGGGGGGGGGAGAAACGAAGGGGGAGGCAGAGAGTGGATACATGGATCTGGGCGATAGTGCGAGTAGCAATTAAAATCAAATCAAGTAAAGCCATGAATATAAAAGCAACTGAAATAAATAATAGAATAAATAACTCGATTCTAAATACCAAAAAATAAAAAAATAAAAAACGAAAATTGAATTATCATTCAGGTATCAACTACAGATCTAAATCAACTCAGTCTCTTAGATGTTCTTAAAGAATTGCGATCATTTTCGTAAATCATTACAGGTCTGTAAAGGCTCATCATTGTTGTTATATAGACTCCCATATAGATAGATATATACATATATAAACACATGCAATTTATATTCAAATTGATATACAGAGAACATATATCTACCTCAGTGTTCTCCAATCGCTGAGTCGCCTCTGGTGACTGCAGGCATTGTGATTGGAGAGAGATAGAAAAGAGGGAGAGAGAGGAGAAAGGGCAAGTACTGAACTTGGACGCACACTAAGTTGAAAGTGTAAATTGCATCCTTTAACACACTCACGGTAAAGATTCAAGTGAAGACAAATTTCAATGAAAAAAATGGAGATAACCCTACTTTAATAACCAAACGGTAATTAAACAAACCACCTTTTATATAATATTAATTAAACAAATAAACTGTGAAACCCACTTAAAATTGCTCAAGTTATATTGCACCAATCAAAGTGTGTTGCCTATTCTAAATGAAGACCCACAAACCAATATGTGCTTCCTATACAAAGGATCAAGTAAAGTGGGTGTGATTAAAAAATAAACATCATGTCCCTTTTATGCATCTAAAACAACCAAATACTATTTTTCTTACATGAACAACTAATCACAACAAAGATATGGGTACAGTTTGTATTACACGAAGTCACCGTTAGTGTATAATAAATTTATACTTAAATTTATGATAGATGATATATTGAAAAATATTTGATAGATCTGAAGTTCTCAACCCATGATGGGTGAGATAAGTGATTGGTGATGGTTCTAGTCTAGTGTTTGCCATGTACTCATAGATTAGGAGCTTTTCATTATTGTCAATGCAGCAACCCAAAAGCCTAACCAGATTCTTATGTTGAAGTTTTATGATTAACTTTACTTCATTTTTGAACTCTTCAAGACCTTGCCCGGAGTTCATAGAAAGCCTTTTAACTGCTACTTCATTTCCACCATGTAGCTTGCCCTGAATGCATTTCATTAAACTGCTTAACCAAAACTACGATTTGCTATAGTTCAAAAAATATGTTGCAATTATGTTCTTTACCTTGTAGACAGGTCCAAATCCACCTTGTCCGAGCTTATTTGCTGCCGAGAAATCATTTGTAGCAGCCTTTATGGTAGCTAGGTTGAAGTACTGCATCTCTCCACTTTCGTCCTAGTCTCTCCCATGAACACTTCCTAACAAAATTGATTCCCCTGTTTCAGGATCTGCTGAGCAAATGAGAATCAAATACAATGATAACTTCATCATTCTATGCGATAAAGTCTAACCTTTTAGTTCTCTTTTGCTGCAAAGACATAGGTAAACCCATAAATCGAAGACGGCTACACCTGCTGCTGTTGATACAGTGATGACTGTTATTTTTGTTGTGTTCTTCAATCCTCCATTTCCTGCCATACACTGCATTAAGGTAAACATAATATCGAAACCAAATATAGAGTACACCTCTCTGTTTGAGGCTCTAAAAAGTATAGCTAAAGGTGTTAGATCTAATTGTGAGCTTAAAGAGATACAAACCCCATATAAAAAGTTCATAGGAGACAAATCTAACACTATTTTACACCTCTCAGCAAGTTTACCACTTCTCATTCCCACTTTGCTTGGTTTTCCATGTGCATTGTCATAATAGGTTATATGCCAATTTTTTTGGGACAGTATGAAAAACTAAATCAAAACTTTTGACTCACCTTGATCAGTTGGAGGTGCAGGGGTAGGGGTGCTTGGTGGTGGTGGTGGAGGTGGTGGAGCACATTGCTATTGTTCATGGTTCCACTCACAAAAACATGAGAGGATCCTTGCTTGCTCTTGTTAGCCCCACCATGATTAGAGACCAACTTCTGCCAAAAATAGATGAATTCATGAGATCCCACCTAAGCAATTGGGACAACAAAGTCATTGACATTCAAGAAAACACAGTTATATAATTTTGTTTAAGTTATATTTCGTCAGCTCTCTGTTTTAATCTATGAGTGTTACCTATATTTGTCCAGATGGCATTCCTATCATCTCTCAAGCAAATTGCTGGTATAGAATCTGGATCAATAACTCAGACATTCATGAGTGAATTCTTGAAGCTTGTATTAGGAACCCTTTCACTGCCTATCAACCTTCCTAGCACAAATTATAATAGGGGGTGTCGGGTATATTGCCTGAATATATGTATGTTTCTAGTCTAAAATGAGGTGAGTCTCTATATTGATTAAGTGAAATATGTTACAGGCAAGGAAGAAGATTATCAGCATCCTTGGTTTCCTATTGAATGGTGAAGAAAATAGACATAAACTAACTGATGAAGATATAATGGACCAAATCATAACAATTTTGTATTCAAATAAAAAAATATATATTTTGTATGATGTGTGCCTGTGTTGGGTGTGTATGTGTGTTGTGTTGTGCTGTTCGTGTGAGTACAGAGAGGTGAAGGGAAAGAGTCAAAGATGGGGGTGGAAGGTTAGTTACCAGTGGTGGTGGCAGCGAATGTAGTTTGTCCGTGGCTCTTTGAGAAATTTCATCGAACATGTGGTGGCTGTGGTTGGTGAGATCATTCAAACAGGTCTGATCAAACAGGATACAGTACCTCAGCACATCTAATAGCATGAAAATAAAATCAGCGACACACACAGACGCACCCACAGAAAAACAGAGATGCACACACACACACAAACGCGCACATAAATAAAAATTGTTATGCAACTCTTTCCAGTGATATGCCAACCCTTTCCAGTGATGTAACTCAATACATAAAAATTGTTCAATCAGCAATGGCATGAGTATAGAAAGTACCATCTCATATACTGAAACATATTTTTTATTTCTACCTCATTAACATTCATCACTTATTTCTTAAGCTTGCATCACATTTGAGCATCCTCGCAAAATCAAATAAATACAAACAGAGCAGTTAAATAAAGCACTATCAGAAGATGGAAAAAGATGAGAAACATCTTATTTGAAGAAGATTTCACATTGATTCAATAACATCACTTTTCATGATGACTTCAACAATTCCACTCTCGGATTTTCAAGACGTGTGGGACCTACATACTGCTATATTATTGCTCGGAGCGGAAACAAAAATATGAAGTATGAGTACATTGATGAATTTAATCACTATGATATGTCTCAATATATCATTTCAAGTTTGGAGATCTGCATCATTTTGGTATGTAATGCTCCGATCCAACCACAGAGCACTAAGAATATCTTGAAGCCGCCTTGTTTTATATTAACACACTCACGGTTTTAAAGAGTGACAACACGTGCCTAAAGGCACTTTACAATCTGAAAAAACTTGTCAATTTAAAATAGTCTTTCTTTCATTTGCTTTAAATAAAGAAATTAAAATCAATATGGTCCCCACTATTTTTTCAAAAAAATTTGGCATAGTTTCCTTTAAAAATAAGAGCCCAAGAAAATCTCAAACTATCTAATCTACAGTACTCACAATTATATATAACAATCATCCAAATGCATAATCACAATTTAATTCTATTTCCCCTAAAATTAGCATTCCATACCTAATCACCAAAATAACCACCAACATTACATACCCAAACATACCAATTGCTAACATTTCTCGATATTATAAAAGAAGCCTGAAAACTACAACATACTATAAAGGCTACCAAATTCAAACCCACCAAAAAAAAAGTTATCTCAACTTCAATTCTATTTACCACTACCACTGTCATATAGCCACCATCACTCATAAAAAGAATGTTTGGATAGAATTGTAAGTAAAAATAATAGAAAATAATAGTCCTAGAGCTTCTAGGCAATATTAGTCTTCAACATTCCAATAAAAGTATCTACCATTCATAAGAATTCAATTCAAGAAATAACACACAAACAATAACATAATTGTTGAAGATATCCGGGTTATTTCACATACAATTGACTGTTTTATAAAAAATCATATTTAGTGCAAATAGAAAAGAAATTAATTACCAAATTAATAACATTAATGTTGACATTGCCAACTTCTACACCCTTGATGGCTAGCGGTCATGTAGTCCTCATCTTCTACACCAAACCATAAGAACAACCAAAATCAATACAAAAGTTCAAGTGCGAGTTCTCAAATGTTGTGTGTGTGCATTGTCTGTGAGTGTCGTATGCCAATTGGAATTACTAAAAATATGAATAACCAAAAATATAAAGACCAACAGAACTATGGGAAGCAAAAAATAGAATACTAACCAACAGGAAAACCGAGTGAGATGTCACAACACAGACCCACAAATTCTATTCCTTTTATTCTCAATACCAAAGGCCATTCAGATCCAATTAAGAAAATACAAAGCTAAGGAGAATAGAAAAATTGGACTCCCCGAAGAATAATTAGATCATTCCCGGTATGCCCCTAAAATCAAAATAAAGTTATGCAGGTTTAAACCAAAAAATCTGAAGTAATTTCATATACCTCAATAAAGAAAACATGCTAAAACAGCTCCCCATAAATAATGTTGGGCTATCTACCTTCCTATTTATGTGATTTTAGAACCAAGTCAAAATCTTCGGTCGGCCACTTTGTAGTTGGGCAATTAGCTTCTACTATCTGTCTAATAAGGACGTATCAATTGGTCCATAAAAAAACTTAAGTAAGAAGCTAAAATAAAAATGGATCCAACAAAAAAAAATTCAAAAAAATGTTGATTCCACGAAAAACCCCTAAATTCTCGCTTAAAATTCACCATATAATGCCTAACACCCACACAACAACAAAAGACCAAACAAATTTCTTATTTATGGACATTTAATTTGGTTAAGAACGAATATCAAACACACCATATGGTCACTTCTTTTTCAGTGAAAACCTGGTGTGTGTGGATGCTCTGTAGCTCTCTGATAATTTCAAGAGAGAACCAAGTAATCAACAATAGGCCTAATATTTGTTCATTGGTTTCTAAATATGTACTTGAATCGTTAGGCCTAAAGAAAGTGAATTTCAAATAATTCAATTAGAGACTGAAACAAAAAGCATGAAGAGAGAAGAGATAGGGAAGAACTTTCATGCATCTCATAGTCTTCCACATGGAGCGAGCTAGGGAAAGAGCAAAACTTTAAGTATAGGTTAAAACATTTCAAGTATGATCCATCTATTCCCACGAAAATTTAAAAAAAAATTAATTGACATAATTAATATAATGAGCATGGAAACTGACTAAAAAAATAACACATCACATCAATTTAAATCTAAGCAAATTAACCCCCAAGACACCTTTTCATTCTCTGGCATTTTTTCGATCATCTATTATGCAACAAAAAATATCCATTATACCACCTTTCAAACTAAACCATATATCACCCAAATACATTTAACGAATTCAAACAATCTGATGTGATGTGTTAAGTGGACTTAGAATGTAAATCAAATTCTCAAGCTCAAATCACATAGTAATTACAAACTCAATCATCATATTCACGATCGAAAAACTCTCGCCCAATTCAACATGTATTATCTCTACTTTATGCATGTAAAATAGGTAACAATAAGTTGAAAGAAAAGTCACAGGCGTGAATTCAACAAAAGAAAGTGCTAGATCCACTCCACAAACAATTAGAGATAGGTCAATGATTAATACCAAATGTGTGTATATGTGTGTAAAAAACCTAATTAATACCAAATGTGTGTGTGTATGTGTTGCTCTATGTGTGTGTGTGTGATATGTATGTGTGTTGTGTTTGTTTGTGTTGGTGTGCGATGTGTGAGTCGCGATCACTCACAAGCCTAGCCCCACTATTACCCAATACGACTCAAATCCCTCGGCTCAGTGTAAATAAAACTAATTGTGGATGTCTGTATGAAAAATTTTCGTGAAATTTTTTTCAATGAATGCAACTATTTCCATGGAAAAAATTCTCCAATTTGAAAATAAACACTTGACATAAAATGAGCAGTGGTTGAGGAGGAGGAGGAGCTCTTAGAAATTTCAACAAACACTTCATGTGCAGGGTGGAGTAGCAGCGGGATGCACAGGGAGGAATAGGGAGGGCGAGAGAGGAAGAGATGAAGACAGAGAGGGAGGTTTGTGTGTGTGTGTGTGCAGAGATGAAGACAGAGAGGAAGAGACACAATTTTGAATTTATTTGTGTGTGAGTGTATGGTTGATGGGTGTGTTAGCGTGTGTATGCATTGTGTGTGTGTTAAAGCAGAGGAGAGAGAGAAGCAGAGGGTCAGGGCGGAGAGGACCAGAGAAGAGGGATACCTGGGAGTGGTGTGGTTGTAGCTGGCGATGTGGTGGTGTTGCAGACGAAGTGGCGGTGGTGGTGGTGGTGGTGTTCCTGGTGTTCCTGGTGGTGTCGCTGGAGCATAAAAGAGAGAGATAAAGAGAGAGAGAGAGAGAGAGAGAGAGAGAGGGTATGGCTTGTTGTCGCTGGGAGTGACTGAGAGAAGAGATTTGGTCTCTGACAGTAAAGAGCCTGAGAGAGAAGAGACTGAGATGAGAGAGAAGAGCCGTTGGGTTGGGTTGGGTTGTGTTGGGTTGGATGTGATGGTTGGGTTGGGTTAAGTTGAATGAGATGGATTTAGGGGGAAAATATATGGATTTTTGAATTTGAATGAGATGTATTGTGAGCCTTTGGATGTTGAAGCCTTTGGATAATGAAGACCGTAGGATCGGCTTGTTGAAGCCCCGCTCTGTTTTATATTATAGATGTTATAATTGAAAATTGGGACTTGTAGTCCTCTCTTGTAGTTTATTTTTTACATGTTAAATTGAAATTAGTAGTTGTAGCCCTCTGTTGTCTTTTATTTGTTACTAGAGATAACTCGTGTCTGAAGACAAGGTGCAACGTAAATGAGAAGTGATGGATTTGGTAAGTAAGAAATTCAATGTGAATGATTTTGAGAAGGATGTTGGTGGTCATTAAATAAGTCTATTTAAGACCGTCGAATGGACTTATTGAAGTCTGCCCTATTTTATATTTTAGATTTGACACAAATAAAAGTAATAGTCTATAATTTTTAATCTTCTTACAAATTCTATATTTTACTCATTTTTGTCTATATATTCTATAATTTTTGAACCAAAATAAGGTTTCAAAAAATTACACTAATACTCTAAGGAATCAATTTTAGTTTATTAATTTTAAGATATTTGGTATAAACTTTTTTTTTTGTTCTAGCACCCAATTTGTTTGACCCAATAATTTTATTTTTCATAAATCATTAGTGGGACCAATTAAGAATATCCAAAAAAATATTATGAGTGGCCCCAGCCCCTCCTTCCTCCGCCACTGCCAAAGAGAGATAGAGCTGTTGGATGAATTTATTTGAAACCGTCGGATAAACTTATTAAAATCTTTCCTGTTTTATATTATAGATAAATCCATGAAATATGATAGAATTGACTTAAAAAAAATATTAAAATTATCAATTTATAAGAATACTAGTTATAACCCTTTCTCAAAATATGTAATTCAATAAAAAAATTTTAACATGTACATATTATCGTGTATGGATAATGTCTAAAATAAAAATTATGCTAAACAAAAAATTAATCAAATATTAAATGATTGAACATGTAATAGAAATGAGTGATGTGATAGTTTTAGGAGAGAAAATGTGAAGGGAATAAAATTTAATTTCTTATGTGTTTTATTATATAGATATTAGCGCTGAATTTTCTTAAGAGATAAAAAAAAAATTAATCTTGAACTTTTGATTCAAGACATGTTAATTCGAGATAATTAATTAAATAAATAAAATAAATTTAATTATATTCAATATAAATGTGTTAAGCAATGCCCTTATTGTTTTTTATCTGTTAAATTGATGAATTTTTTTTAATCAAAATGTTATCATTGTGTCTTATAAAAATTTAAAATGTTACACTACACATGATATTTACGGCAAATTTGACCTATTTAATTATTATGTTAAAGAAAATCTTTTGTTCCAAGATCAGTCGTAATGGTTGATGGGTTGGGGGAAAAATATTATGGAAAAAAAATGGTAATTTTTTGACCGTTGGATGAATGAATTTGATATCGTAGGATGTGTTCCAAGATCAACAGTAATCGTTGACCGGTAGGGGAAATATAAAGGGAAAAAAAAAGTAATTTCTTGACCGTTAGATGAACGAATTTGAGACCGTAGGATGGACTTGTTGAAGCTGCCCTGTAATTCAACATATGATTGAGCGCAATTTTTTGGTTCATTTTTTTTGGTTAGATCTTATGAATAAATCTATAGTGAATTTTTTTTGTTGATTCATTTTGTGTATCACTCATGTATTTGAGTTACGCCTTTAAGTGGTGTTTTATTAATGAAACTATATATTTGTGAACATTTAAAATTTTAATATTAATATGGTTTAAGTTGTCCCCACTGAAAAAGATGTCTGGCTCCGCTCCGGGTTCTTACCCATTTACTAGGTAAGATCCCTGCACCATTTTACTATAAACTAATTAAGATAATAATTTCATCGATACAATCACATAAAAATAAGATTTTTATTAGATTATTCCTGATGTTTAGAATTCACCTTAAACTAATATGATCAAAACTTCAGGGGTTCGTAGTCCCCTGGGCGCAAAAAGCGTGACTGCTTAGTAGGACAAGACCTCAGTTACTTGGATCAACCGTATCTAAGTCTCTGGTGTGGGTCTTGAATTCTCGGCGAAGCGCAAGTCCTGACTTAAATAGTGTATAAATTGAGAGACCGATTCATACACCTGAGCTTTGTCCTTGGTTCTACTCAGAGTTACAAGCCTGAACGACATAAGTGCGTCTCTACTCGATGACATAAGGACAGACATTGGGATTTCTCCGTATAACGAAAAAAAAAATATGATCAAAACTAAATTATTAAAGGTGATTTAAAAAAAATTAAGTTTAATTTTAAATTTTTTTGTGTCAAATTTGACCCTATTTAGTTGAAAATTGACCAAAAAATAATAAATTTTTTTTTAGGGGGGGGGGGGGGGGGGGGAGGGGGGAGAGTTTGGTTATTATTCAATCCATGGAGAAGGTAACTATATGTATGTATCTATCTTATGGGTGGGGCCGTTGGTGCAATGTATTGTTCTATTTTGGGGAGGGAAGTACAATATTGATTTGATTGGTCTTCTGGGGGATCATTGTGTACTTTGATTTGATTCGTCTTCTGGGGAAGAGAGTGGGCGGGGATCACTGATCAGTCATGTCTTGATCATAGAATCTTAACCTTTTGATCTTTACAACCGCCCCAAACCACATTGGTCAGGTTCACATGTCCAGTTACTTGTGAGATATATATTTGTGGCTAATTGATTGGTGGGGGCCTCTAGGTTTCTTCACTCTTCCATTGCAATATTTTCATGAAAAATATGTGGATGAGAATAAAGTGATTAAAGATATAAAAATAATATTGAAGAGTGGCTAGCTACATGCATTACTAATATATATATACTATTTATTGCTTGTGCTTGAAGGCACAGAGTAAAAAAAATGGTAAATAATAAACATATTTGTATTCATATCCAAAATCAAATCACAAATATAGATGAGAGATAAATGAATTTAAGTATCGGTTGTAGTGAGGGTGAGAGGTGGTGGTGGTAGGAGACGGTGATGGTTATGGTAGGTGGCAATGACCGTAGTGGTGGTGGCGGCGATAGCGATGGTGATGGTGGTGGTGGCGGCGGTGGCAATGGTGGGGGTAAGAGTGGTAGAGGTAGTGGTATGACGGTTTCACATACTATTATTTTTTTAAAAATATTTATGAGAAATAATTTCTAGAAGTATTTTTTAAAAATCAATCCAAACACACCCTTAGAGACCTATTTTTCTTATTAAATTTAGGGTGTTAATATTAGCCGTTAGATTAACTTTAAAATAAAATTTAAAGCGATATCAACCGCGAATAGCAAAAGTCATTTTGTTTGTCTTTTGAGATTTGAATTTTAAGCTACTTTATTATATAGATTTTAAAAGATTAAAAATAAGAATTTAGAGGTCATCCTACATTGCTATAGTTGACGAAGATAAATTTTAAGAGATGTTTTGAAATTCAATAAAACTTTTCTCAGTTCTATGTGACCAAAAATTACCACTTAAGACTTATTCCAATTATTTAGGAATTACTACCAACGGGGATGTTTCTGTAGGGAAGTCGAGCATCAAAGAAACTCCGGTGGTTGACCTTTCAAAGATAAAGTTAAAAAGAAATGATTGAAAGTGATAGTATTTAGCTGCGAATAATCAACTTATCTCGATGATACCCAACTTGACCTTTTTATAAGTTTAGAAGATTGGACAGTTTGAAGATCCTTAATTACTATTTGAATGTGGCGGCCCCAAAAGTAGAACGATTGATGGTGCCCTCAAGCATGATTTTCTCAATTGGTTTGCATTAGTCCAAACGTGCGGAGCTAAGGAGCCACTAAGCTGAGACACTGACGAGCAAGGAATTGTGAGTCAGGCCTTTCCGAACTCTGGAGCTCCTCCTCCGAGAAGTAGAGCTCCTCTTCCGAGTTGTGTCTAATTTACCATTGTCAAGTTATATAAATTCTATTTTATCTTTGTGGCCAAAAAAAAGTTATAATTGATGTTAAACAGCATATACAACCACTAAAATCAAAAAGTAATTTTGCTTACCCCCCCCCCCCCTTCTCTCTCTCTCTCTCTCTCTCTCTCTCTCGTTTTCATGTTTTGCTTTTTCACCATGCTATAAAAATCCTTAAAACAACACAACCAACTAGAACAATTTGGATCCAATCAACAGATTGAGCAATCACCACTTGCCCTTGTGGTCCAGGGGTGTTTTCTACATTTGTTCTAACACAGCATCATTATAATAACCAAATAGGTTTCCTAAAGCTAAAACATAGGAGAATATAGAAAGGGAAAAAAATAATCATATAGACAGAACATTTAAGGGTCAACTTAGTAATTGACCAACAGCCTGTATTTTCACTGTCCACCTCGATCGGGCTTCAAGCTCTTTCCCCAACTTGCGCCTCTATTTGCATTGGATTTATAATTTAAATCCTTTTTGAAGGATTCTAATTTCTATTTAGTCTTTACAGTTTTGATTATAATAATTAAATAATTAAATTTTAATTAAGCCATTCTATTTAAATTTGATAAGTTCTAGCTCTGCATCTCTCTAATGATCTTTTTTTTTTTTTTAGCTTGCACGTTACATTTTATTTCAAAATTAAATTTCTCTGTTCAAAAGATAAATATTTTCAATTGGACAGATATTTCCGAATAACCAAGTCACGAAAGAACATTTCGTTAAATTCAAATTTTGACAATCTTTTGGAACAGACTATGAGTGCGTAGATGGTTATCTTTAACGGGATTGAAGAGGGGATTAGTCGAGATGCTCATAAACTGGTCCAAATACCTTTAATCGTTAAAACAAAAAAAAAATATTTCGTCAAATCTAATTAAAAGATCTACATATATAATTTATGAACTCAAACTCAATAAATATCTTTAAATTTCTGAGAATTCATTTATGGTAATTTGAACTTTTATAGGACCAAATAAGAATACTACTTTAGGGGGAGATTGATTATAAATCATCCCCATGATTAGGGCCCATGTGCATCCTAGGCGGCAACCACTATTCTCATACAAACCCGAGGACAGCAAGGCACACGTGCAGTACAGTGGACCCGCACGTGCACTTTCGGTCAAAGTGACCTTGTTATTTCTGGATCTCTGGTCAGTGGTCAATCACCCCAAAACCCTAGAAAATCGTTTCATCATTGGGTTGTCATTATTTTAATCAAATCACATTTCTCTCTCCGATTCCCCCTCACCTTATTTTCCGGTGGACGGTGAAGTACAAAATCAGGGTTTAACAGAGTGAGTGCAACTCCGATATACCTCGCCACGGTGGTTAAACATTAAGTTTGACAATGTAGCCGGTGTAAACTTAAATACCTTATAACAAAATAAGGTATACATTTATTTTTTTAGTTGACTAATCACCCACCTATCATGAATTTAAGTATGACCCATTTTATAAAATTAGTCTTTTTATTTTCATATTTTGTACTTTGAAAGATTTTAAAATTTTTATTTTACACCCTCAAAAATTAAATTTCTAATATTGTATTATCAATTTATCAAAAATATTACAATACAACCCTTCTGTTAGCTTTTTTTTTTTATCAAAAGTCAACCTATTCACATTGACGAAAAAATTAATAAAAAATCTTGTAATACTTTTAATACATTAAAGATATAATATAAAAAAAAATTAAAATCTTTTAGAATATAAATTACAATTCGCCCTATATAATAAGTGATTTACAAAGGAAAAAGATGGAAAAAAACGAGTAGCGGAAGCAAGCGATCTTGATCCGGGTCTGACGTAGTCGCACGTACAAACTCAATCGTGTCATCGAAATAGTATAAAAAAATTTGAGCCGTTGATCAAGGGATACCCACACGTGCAATAGTGCATGTGCATCTGTTACCGAGAAAGAGGTAGGTGTAGGCCAGGTTTGGTTGGGATATGCAAAGTGGGTCCCTATAAGTATCTGGCCCATGTGACCAGCTAAGCCGGTCACCGTGTGATTAACTGTTAAGAGAATCTCCTTGATTTAGAATTTGATATTTCCGTTAATAATTTAGCCCCAAGTTGAGGTTAGGTCGCACGTGCGGTGTACGGAATATATATGCTTTTCAATATCACATGAAAAATTATGATTTTATTTAATTTTTAAGATTTATTCCAATAATTGGAGGACAAACGAAATTACAACTCGTGGAAATTTATTATGATAATATTAGATTGACAAAAAAATAAGATTAAATTCAAGGATCAAATAATATGACACTACAATAATAATCCTTTTTGGTTTTATTTTTATTCATTAATTTATTTTTAGCATTACCTAGTTTATTAGGACTGGATCCCAATGTGGTGGCATTAATTTTAGGTTTTTTAAATTCTAGAAAACCGAAAAACGAATTAATTGAAATATAGATAATATGAATTCTTATCATCTATGCTATTAGTCATAGGATTAATATGATTTCCACTGATGACTAGCATTCCTCCATCAACTATGGAAAGGGTAGTTTTGTAATTTTGGACATCAACTAGTTGTGGGGACTTACTAGGGAAGCATGTCTGGGTGGTTGTCACTTATATATAAACTAGTTATTGTTTGTGCCTAAATGCACAAAGTAATAAAAAAAATAGCCAACAATAAATATATTTATACTCACATTTAAAATCAAATCACAAATATAGAGAAGAAAAAAAAGAATTTAAGCACCGATTATAATGGAAGTGAGCAATGGTAGTGATAGTGGGCGATAGTGGTGGTGGTGGGGGTGGCGACGGTGGTAGTGTTGATGGTTGCGGGGGTGGTAGGGATAATGGTGACAAGGGTGATGATAGGACAGTGACAGTGGTGGAGGTGATGGTGGTGGTAGTTATGGTGGTAGTGGGAATGGTGGTGGTTGGGCGGTAAGGGGTGGTGGTGGGGTGGCGAGAGTGGTAGTGGCGAGGATGGTGATGGTAGGGGCAGTGGTGGTGGTGATTGTTATTGTGATAAAGGTGATGGTGGGGTGGTAGTGGTGGGGCGGTGGGAGAGTAATATGGTGGCGGCAACGATGGTGGTGGCAGGGAGCAATGAGGGTGGTGATGAGGCAATGGGTAAGGTCGTGGGGTGGCGATATTGGTGGTGACGACAACGATGGTTGTGGTTGTGGTAGAAGTGACGGTGGAGTGGTAGCAGTAGTGATGATGGTGGTGGTGGTGGGGGTAGTGGCGGTGGGGTGAGGTGGCGGTGGTGATAGTAGTGGTAATGGTGGTGGGGTGGTGGTGGTAGTGGTGATGGTGGTGGGGCGATAGGGTGGTTTCAAACACTATTTTTTTTTTAAGTATTTATGAAAAATTATAAGTATTAAAAATACTTTTAAAAAGTCACCTCAAACACACCCTTAGGACCCTATATTTTCTATTAAATTTGGAGTGTTAATATTAGTTGTTAGATTAACTTTAAAATAAAATTTAAAGAGATCTCAACCACGAATAGTAAAAGTCATTTTGTTTATCTTTTGAGATTTAAATTGTATTGTACTTTATTATATAGATGAGAATGAAAGAGATATAAGTAATAGATATTACAACATTATAATCTAATCATTTGAATGCTCTATAATTATTAATTAGGTTGCTCTTACCTAATCATTTCATCACTTTCAAATGACCAAAGCTACCTAAATTCTTAAGCATATTATAACATGATGGTTCCATTTATCTTTTTATTATAAAAATTATTTCTATCAAGTTGTATAAAATTTCTATGAACGTAATACCCTATAAGCCATGTGCATCGGTCCAATCTACATTTTAGATTGTCAAAGAAATTCAAACTTATAGACGTGTGAAATGATTGACTCGTTCCTTATTCGATCACTTAATCATTTCCTACGAATTGACGATTCTACTATTTTAACATAGACATTATATTTTCCAGCTCAGACAGTGAGGCCAATTAGTTGTTAAGTGATTTTCAGAATGAAACAGGGTGTGACAGCCTTGGCCTTGCTATTACTATCTCTGCTAGCTTTCTCATGAACATGCCCTGGTGCCATGCTTAGGGGTGGCTGATTGTGACTATAGAGAGAGAAACTTCCTCCAATAATTTCATCAAGGATCAGCTTGACCAATAATTGGTACATTGATAAGAATTCTCATGACCAATAATTGGTACATTGATAAGAATTCATCCTCTTGGTCTTGTCCCTTTCCCTTTGAATGTAATCAAAAAAAAAAAAAAAAAAATTTGGCCCAACAGTCAACTTGTTCGAGTTAATTTATACGTACCTTGTTTACAGGGACGTCTCAAGCTATTTTGAGGCCTAAAACAATAATACTAAATGAAGCATTTTTATTTTTAGCATTATTTTTAAAAAAAAAAAAATTATTTTTTTTAAGGGAGAGAGGAGGATGTGATACTTTATTTTTGTTTTTTAAGAAAAAAAATGGATGTGAGTAAATATGAGTTGACTTTTGAATATTTTTTTATTTGTTTTTAAAATTTTTGATTTTTGAGTTTCTAATGTTATGAATTGAATTATAGGCTCAAATTATTGAAATTATAATTTTTTGGGACTTTTTTGTAAGACTTAAAATTTTCATGGATTTTAAATTTTTTATATGGACTAGTTATATATTTAAAATTATGCGGCTTTCAAAAATTTGGAGCCTAAAACCCACGCTTTTTTTTTAATGATGTTGGGCCGGTCCTGCTTGCCTAATCCTTTGTCTGATTTAATCAAAAGTAGGTCATTCACGTCGAAATTACTCATAATCTTACCTAATTTTTTTTAAAAATTTGAATCCAAAATATTTGAGTTGATGTCTCTATTACAACTTGAGATTGAATCTAATCAATATTGTCAATGATGAGGTACATGCGGGTTCACGTCCGTGGCATAGGGGCCTTGACCATTTGTAGTTGGCATGGAATCGAAGCATGATATGTTTTATTGGAAGTAAGCGTCATGCACACACGATTACTCGTACGAATCAATTGAATAGAATTAAAAAGAAAGTTGTGGGTAGTTATTTGAGAAAAAAATAAAAGGGCAATTTTGAAACTTTATGACTTGAGTTGAAAAAAAGAGTAATATTATTTGGATTTAAAATATTTATTTCGAATCTTAATAACTTTTTGAGCTTAGGACATGGGAAATTATCTCTCATTAATACTCTAGTTCCGACATGGATGACCTGTCTTTAACCAGACCAAGTAGGAGATTAGTCGAGGTGCGCTTAAGCGAGCCTGAACACCTCTGACCATTGAACCAGAAAAAAAAAAAAAAAAAAACTAGTTTGAACAATCAATGCCATTGATTTAATTATGAGTCTAAGTTTTTTTTTTTTTGGGACCAACTACCTATTCAATTGTTATGATTAATCAAGCCATCATTTAAGTTCTTCTTAAAAAAAAAGAGTTATAGGTAGTTACTTGAGAAAAAATAAAAACTATCATGAACATTTTGAAAGTGGACATCAAATTCCACCGTCCTCGTATTTAGATTTATTTCTTCTCCAGAAAGGAAAAAAAAAAAAAAAGCTTACAAGAAGTATAGATTTTTTTTGTCTAACATCATGATCATAAGAAGTTTAAGGAAGAGTCCCTATTTTGTATATGACTTGTGTCTAGCATTATTGTTGAATGAATCATGTTAGTTTGATAAAAAAAATTAAATTAAATTAAAAGTAGGGATTAAATAAAAAATCACTACAATAATAATATTTTTGGTTCCGCTTTTATTCATCTAATTTTCAACATTAACATTTTTTTTCCTGGTATATTCAACATTAACTTACCGTGTCAGCCATTACATTATTAGGACTATTTTTTGGTCAGTCTAAGATTACTTCTGTTGAATTTGTTGTTGGAAATTCAATTTTATTCTCTCTCTCTCTCATCTTTTTCTCTCTTTTTGTTAGAAACTGAAATTGGGCTACAATGATGTCCAAGGCTCTAAGTACCAAGTTACGAGGCCCAATGAATATGTGGGGGGCCCATGTGGGTGGCAGACATAAAGGGAGCAAGAGAGCTTGGGTTGCTAAGTGGGATTGGGTGGGCTTGGTTTGGCAAATTTGACAGCACATTGAAGTCCATATCATTTTCAACATGTACACATATCACTGACAGAGGTATGTGTGAAGGTTTGATTCTATCATTGTTACATGATTGCTTACAGTGTTTTTCATTACACGACTTTATTCTCTTCTTCGAGAGTCCCTGAAAATACATGCATAGATAGTGATCTAATGGCAAGACTGGCGATAGAAGCTCGGGACGGAGACGTATGATGCGGAAGTCTCACAGTTCCCTAAGAAGGGAGTGACTGCCTACTCGAGCTTCGACCAACCACCACCGGTCAATTTCACACAGTATTATACATATAGGAGGTTAGTTTCCTTCATAGTGATCAAAGGGTGGAGTGAATCATATACATCTTATAGAGGAATGGGCCGAGCAGGCCTGTGCCAGAAAAAGTGGGTCAAAACAATTGAACATTTTTGTCTTTGTTTCTGAAATTTAGGTTGGAGTCAATATCAATGCTGGGCTGAATCATGGTTGCTGTCCAACCCCAAAAAAACACAGATCATTCTCATTTTGGGCTTGAGAAGATGTGTCGTAACTGGCACAATAAGTAACATTTCTCACTCGGATCTAGAGCTATTAAACGATCCAGGCGACGAGCAACTTGGATCTGTGTTAGTTCGATTTGGGCTTGCTCATATTATAAATGAGTCGAATCTGCATAAATTTTTAGGATCATTTAATATTCGAACCGAGTCTGAGCCATTCGTACAAATTTAAAGGTTATTTCAACAAAATAAGTAAAAAAAATGCTCATTTCATGTTTTTTCCTATACATTACAAGTCTCTCATGCTAGACTCATCATCATCATCATCATCATCTCTTCTCTCTCTCTCTAGAATCCTTGAACTCTAAATCATCTCAATCTCTCTCTCCCTTGCTCACCATCGCGGTTTTCCCTACTCCAAACCCTAGAAAAATCCTCGTCTATGATCTATAGATTTCTACTACCAGCTATAAGTGAATACACACACTTGCATATATTAGGTTTGTATGTTTTTGTTGTGATTTAAAGGTACTTTATGCTCAAATTTGTGTGTATTTTTGTGAAATTTTTGATTGGATATTTGAATATTTTTTTTTGATGCCTCATTTTTTGTTCGAACTCAGTTCAAATTCGATTTAAACCAAGCTTGAATAATAAAATGAATTCGATAAGTGAGCTGAGTCGAGCTTGAACAATCCTTGAATAGCTCAAGTCAAACCTGAGCATAACCAAATTTGGAAGGCTCGACTCGATTAACAACCTACTTAGATCCCCCGATGATCACTTTTGGTATTTTTATCTCTAAAGTTCTAGATTCAATCAGTGAAAAACAAGTCAAACAGGACAAATATGACTTAACGAGTTTTTTTTTTCCTTTCTTTTTTCTCCTTAAAAAAGAGAGTTTATGTATGCAACTCAACCAATGGGCCTTTGGTCTAATGGTACTCCTTGCCTTATAAAGACTTTGCCTTCTTGAGGTAAAGAGTTCAAGACTTCAAGCCCCCTTCCCTCCTCCCCCTCCCCCTCCCCAAAAAAGAAAATATGTATGCAACTCACCCATAACAACTGTAATGATCTATGTGATAGAATAGATGGACAAAGGGGACGTAGAGAGAAATGATCAAATTTCAATCCTCTAAGGGAGAAACCTTTATTCCCTTTCTTTTGTTTTATAGGAGAGATGAAGCATAATAAGGATGAAATGAAGGGACAAAACACAAACAACTTATTCTCTTAAGAAATTAACTTATTCATTAAATTTAGTAGAATATACATAATAGGAAATAGAAAAAATAAATAATATATATTTCACCACATATACTTAACTTTCCTTCTACTCTTCCGATAAATTTTAGGAATAGAATTGACTGGATAGTAAAGTTGTGAAAATGCTTGTTTTTCCATATTTTGGACCCTAGCTCCATGGAATCGACTCGATCTTCGAATTATAGATTATAAGTTTATAACCCTAGCCCATTCTCATTTTTGGCGGAACAGATCTACAAATTCTTTGATTCCAATTAGTAAAAGCGCCTTGAACTAAAAAATAAATCTTAAAAAATAGATTTTGGTACAATGTAAAACGACCCGTACCTTTGATTTTCCTTCCCTCAATTTTTTTTTCCCTGAATTTTAGGAAAGATATATTTTAGTAGAAAACATCATGTGTCTATCAATCTATCCCCTTTTTCATTGATCAATTTTTTATTTTTTTTTTGGGGAGAAGGTACGGGAGGGAGGTTTGAATCTTTGACATCAAGAAGATAAAGTTTCCATAAAATAAAGAATACCGTTAAACCAAAAATCCACTGATTTTTTCATTGATCCACTTTCTCAACTTTTTACTTTTCTACTATACCAGATGACCCTCGAGTCAATAAGAGCATCTCCAAGGGGGAGTGCTATTTTTGGGGTGCTAAATACCATTTTACAACCTTGAACAGTGTTTTGACACCTTTAAATTATAAATCTGCTCCAATGGCAGGTGCCAAAATGGGGTGCCATTTTTATATTTTTATTCATCAATCTATATGAATCGTTGGATCTATATTTATCTAACGGATCTATATTCACCAATCCATTTGCAACCTCCCATTTTCTCTCTCCAGAGTTGCCAAAAATGCCACCCCAAAGACCTTGATGCCATTTTCTAACCCCATATGTCACCCCTTTTAGAGTGAACTTTTTTAAATTTGGGGTGGCATATGGGGTATGCCACCCCCACATGCCTCGCCCCTTGGAGATGCTCTAATGTCATGATCTTCCTCTCTCCAACACAGAACACAGCTAATCACGCACACGAAACAACAGCTAATCCACCACCTCATCGGATGATACGAAAAAGATATCCGAACTCTTTTTTTCATTCCCAAGCAAGAGTTATCTGGTCCCATTCCTTTTAGCTTTTACATCCCACCCAACTAGTGGATAACCCACTTTATCCTACAATCCAAACACCACCTAAGAGTTTAAAAAATCTCACCTTTTGTTTAATCAATCATGGTCTTATTCAAAAGTTCTCATCATAGCGATCAGGGCCGGCTCAATATTATGGAAAAAAAAAAAACGTGGACTTTACGCCCCAAATTTTTAGAAGGTTTCATAATTTTAGGTACATCATTAGTCACAAGAAAAATTAAATCCATTAAATTTTAAGCCTACAAAAAAGTCCCAAAAAATTAAATCCAATCAAAATTTTTATTGCAATAATTTGGGAGTATAATTAAATCCATAACATTAAAAACTTATAAATTAAAAAAATAAAAAAAAATAATTAAAAGTTAACTCATATTTACTCCAATTCACTTTCTTTCTCTCTCTCCCCAGAAAAAAAAATAAAAAATAAAAACAAAAATTGAAATTAAACACTCTCTCTTCCTCTCTGTGATAAAAAACAAAAACAAAAGTTGAAATTTTTTTCTCGACAATATTAAAACATCTTTCTTTTATCTCTTTCTTACATAGAAAATTGAAAATAATTTTTTTTTAAAAAAAAAATACTAAAAAATAAAAAAGCTTTTATTAAATGTTTCTACTTTAGATCTCAAATTGACTTGAGCCGCCCCTGATAGCGATTAACTTACTTTGAGTATATTTGTTTTCCCATTTCGAGGTATATATAGTAAATTCAACAGAAAATTCTTTAAACATAGAGGGTGTGTTTAGTAAGCATTAGGAAGGACTGGATTAGATAATGTCGTTCATCTCTTATCCTTCCATCTAGTAGTCATTGGACTAATTATAGTGATAATACATTTTCATCCCATGTTTGGTTCAAATATTAAGAAGTAATGGGCCCCACATTTATTTCATCCAATATTTTATTTGGAGGGAATATTGAATAATAACATTAAATTACTTAAAACCCTCAAGATAAAGACTGATATTTATATCCTAAGGTTACTTGAGGATAAAAATATATTTTGGCCAAATAAATTCCAATTGGACTATTTAACCCACTAAAAATGTGGGTTTATTTAAGAGGTTATATGCAATATTAAATATACTATTCATCCGAGCCGGTATTATTTTTAGGTGATAATACCGAGCCCAAAATGTATATCCAAACATGAGCATAAGAGGGATAAGGTGGGTCCGGCGTTGTCTTTTTCAATTCCTCTTTGCTAATATCTAAAGTAAACACACCCAGAGTATAATAATGATTCAAATTACTTATATTTAACGGCTTATCTTATAACTTAAATTTTAATCATAATAAATTTGTTTACCATACTATTATCTTTAATCACTTATTTTTTAACTACAATAAATATTTTAATCACTCTCTTATGTTTAAATATGGTACTTAAATTTTAGTTACTTACCTATATATATATATACTAGAGAAAACCCGTGCCTGAAGGCACGATGCAACGTATTTTTTTTTTTAAAAATGACAAAACATTTACAGTGCAATGTAAACCAACCGATTAATTTGGAGAAGT
Organism: Ilex aquifolium; assembly: GCA_951799425.1. NCBI lineage: Eukaryota > Viridiplantae > Streptophyta > Magnoliopsida > Aquifoliales > Aquifoliaceae > Ilex > Ilex aquifolium. The sequence continues at coordinate 29,261,464 of OX637403.1, forward strand.
AAGGAGTGAATATCCCTGATAGCAGTGGCGGAGCCAAAAATATGATCTATGGTGGACACACTTTAAGTATAATAGATAAAAATAATGTGATATATGTAATTTTTTTTATATCGAATTTGATACTTAAAAATTCATTAAACATAAAAGGGGTATGTTTGAAAAAAATTAATAAGATAATATCTATACATTAAGAATCAATTATATAATTTATTTGACACAAATAGAAGCAATAATCTATAATTTTTAATCTTCTTACAAATTCCACAGTTTACTCATTTTTGGTTATATATTCCATAATTTTTTAACCAAATGAGACTTCAACAAATCATACTAATATTCTAAGGAATCAATTTTAGTTTGCTAATTTTAAGAGATTTGGTATGGACTTTTTGTTTTTATTTTTTTGTTCTAGTACCCAACTTGTTTGACCCAATTAGTTTTTTTTTCACCAATGCTATTGGGACATAATTTTGGGATTTAATGTATTATGATCATTGGATTGATAGTGTTGGGACTCAGTGATAATTTAATGTTGGGACTCATCGACAATCTAATGACCACAATCATTAAGTTCTCAAATTATATCCCAATAACAATGCTCGTTTGTTTTTCATAAATCATTACAGTGAGCTCAATTAATCCAAAAAAATATATAAAACATTTATAACTAAAATTTTTTTTTTTTAGGGTAGCCCCAGACCCCTCCTCTCCCTCCTCCCCCCGCCACTACCAAAGAGAGTGAAGAGTGAAGAGTGAAAAGATCTACAAATATCATTTACAAAATATTTATTTTTTAATTAATACAAGTTATTACAAAATTATTAATTTATAAGAATATATTAGCGTTAGATTTTCTTAAGAGATAAAAAAATTAGTCTTGAACTTTTGATTCAAAGTGTGTAATACATGTTAGTTTGAGATAATTAATTAAATAAATAAAAATAAAATTAATTATATTCAATAGAAATGTTACCATTGTGTCTTATAAAAATTCAAAATGTTATACTACACAAATAATATTAAACAATGACTAATTATTATGTCAGAGAAAATCATGTATTCCAAGATCAGCAGGAGTTGTTGACCTATTGGGAGGGAAAATATTAAGGAAAAAAATTATAATTTCTTGACCGTTGGATGAATAAATTTGAGACCGTAGGATGTGTTCCAAGATCAGCCGTAATCGTTGACTTTTTGGTTGGGGGGGGGAATAGTAAGGAAAAAAATTATAATTTCTTAATCGTTTGATGAATGAATTTAAGACCGTAGGATCGGCTTGTTGAAACTGCCCTGTTTTATATTATAGATGTTAGAAAAAATCCCGTGTTCTAAGATCAATCATAATCGTTGATTGGTTGGGAGAGAAAATATTAAGGAAAAAAAATGTTAATTTCTTGACCGTTGGATGAATGAATTTGAGACCGCAAGATATGTTTAAGATCAGCCGTAATCGTTGACTTTTGGGGGGGAGAAATATTAAGGAAAAAATTATAATTTCTTGATCATTGGATGAATGAATTTGAGACCGTAAGATCAACTTGCTGAAGCCGTCCTGTTTTATTTTATAGATGTTAGAAAAAATTCCGTGTTCTAAGATCAATCATAATCGTTGATTGGTTGAGAGAGAAAATATTAAGGAAAAAAATGTTAATTTCTTGATCGTTGGATGAATGAATTTGAGACCGCAAGATATGTTTAAGATCAATCGTAATCGTTGACTTTTGGGGGGGGAAAATATTAAGGAAAAAAATTATAATTTCTTGACCATTGGATGAATGAATTTGAGACCGTATGATCGGCTGGTTGAATTCATCCTGTTTTATATTATAGATAATTGACTTAAAAAAATATTAATTTATATACATGTAATCAAAATCGTGTTAAATCTAATACAAACTAAAAATTTAATTTATCAAAAAGCATATAGCCAAAATATTTTCTATCAAAAAATTATCTACAAATATCATTTATAAAATATTATTTTTTTAATTAGTACAAGCTATTACAAAATTATTAATTTATAAGAATATATTAGCGTTGAGTTTTTTTAAGAGATAAAAAAAATTAGTCTTGAACTTTTGATTCAAGATATGTGTAAGACATGTTAGTTTCAGATAATTAATTAAATAAATAAAATTAAAATTAATTATATTCAATATAAATGTGTTAAGCAGTGCCATTGCTTTTTTTATCTTAAATTGATGAGCTTTTTTTAATCAAAATGTTATCATTGTGTCTTATACAAATTCAAAATGTTACACTACACAGATGATATTAATGACAAATTTGACCGATTTAATTATTATGTCAGAGAAAATCCTGTGTTCCAAGATCAGTCATAATCGTTGATTGGTTGAGAGGGAAAATATTAAGGAAGAAAAATGTTAATTTCTTGACCGTTGGATGAATGAATTTAAGATCGTAAGATATGTTTAAGATCAGTCGTAATCGTTGACTTTTGGGGGGGGAAATAATAAGGAAAAAAATTATAATTTATTGACCATTGGATGAATGAATTTGAGACCATAGGATCGGCTTGTTGAAGCCGCCATGTTTTATATTATAGATGTTAGAAAAAATCTCGTGTTCTAAGATCAATCATAATCGTTGATTGGTTGGGAGAAAATATTAAGGAAAAAAAATGTTAATTTTTTGACCGTTGGATGAATGAATTTGAGACCGCAAGATATGTTTAAGATCAGTCGTAATCGTTGACTTTTGGGGGGGGAAATATTAAGGAAAAAAATTATAATTTCTTGACCATTGGATGAATGAATTTGAGACCGTAAGATCGACTTGTTGAAGCTGTCCTGTTTTATATTATAGATGTGCCCTTATTTTTTCAGTTTGAACTTTTTGAGATCATTGGATGACCTCACTTCTCCTTTTTGAAGGTGAAACGGTAATTAGTTTATTTATATGGAAAATCTGCAAAGAGGAATGGCCTCACACACTCTGAGCCCTGCTCCTTCCAGCTACAAAATTGATCGATAACATTTGCATACATGGCCGGTCCATGTGCTACTCTATTGTCATCGCTATCTCATACCTACAAAAATATATGAAGTCCTCCTTGAGTTTAGTGAAAATCTCTCCCAACGTTGCTGAATTAGTTGTCGGCATCTGAAAGTCTTGCAACAGCTTCACAAAATCACCTTTAAACACCAAGGACCTACCTCCTACTTGTTCCAAAAGCTTGATCGCTTCTTTTAAGGTTGTGACTTCCAAATTCAATGTTAGCTCCGCTACACTTATTTTCTTAGCAAGACAAGCCACAAACTCAGCTTTCTCGTTTCTAGTCACTATCCCAATGCCAAGCAACCATGTTGGTTTGATTATCCGTGCCCATTTTAATACTCCTCGAACAAAATATATTAACAATATAATTATGTTATTTTAGATTTAATTTGTTGACATCATTTGTTGACCTAATTCATTACAATTATTAGATTGGTAGCGGGTCTCAATAAATAATAGGTCCATCAGTCAATCCACTGATTATAAATAATTAAATCAGTAAATTAAGTCAAAATAACATTACTCATATATTATGGTCCCTCACAAATTAAACGGGTTTATTCCAAACTCTCCTTTCTCCTGGGTAACATTGCAAATACTTATAATTATATCTATCAACGGATCGGGTTTGGATCGAATTCTGACTGACCCGAATTCAAATTCAATTTCGAAAATCCGATCTGAACCCATTAATCTAAATATGCTGGAGGATTTTATTTTCATGGTACATATCTGAAACCCGATCCAAATAACCTAAGTAACCAAATTTTAACAAATTATACCTAAAATTTTAACTAATTTTTTTAAATAATTACTTAATTTTTTTAATATTTATGTAAAAATATATAAATAATTCAAATCAAATATGAGTATATTCAAGTATGAAATCGTAAAATATAATATATCGAATTTAAATTCAGATCAAAATTCGATTCATTAACAGACCTAGTTATAATTTGTGCAAAGCAGTGGACTAGCTCTGGATGGTTTTGGAGTAATCGAAACGGGTCAGAAATAGAACACCTCAATTACTTGTGACTTGGTCATCCAACTAATCTACCAAACTATTTAAAATCAAATTTGATTCCATTTGGACGGCTAAATTTGGAGTTTGACCAACACTCCATTCATATCACAACAACCATAGAATTTTCATTAAACCTATGAGCCCCAGTAGGAATTGGAAAACATTAAAAGTAACATTAATTATCTTTCTGGAGGAAAAGAATTAATGATGATTCCCAAACTAACGGCTGGGATTTATGGAATCAAACGTCAAGATTAAGGTCTCCGAGTTTCACATGAACGGATTCAGACCTTCTTCATTATATTTTCTTTTAATTATACTCAATAATAGATCATTCATCGTATATAGATGATAAATTCACTCGTAAATGATGAATCTCATGTGTTTTTGTGATAAATGATCTATTATTGAGTGAAAATATAATAGAGATGATCTCGGTCCCAGGTGAACCCCACTATAGTACATTACATAAGGGAGGTTAATTCGGATTAAATGGAATTATAAAAAATTTGATGCGTGTTTAATTTAGATTTGACTTTAAATTGATGAATTCTCAAGTCTTTTAACTCTTACTATCAAAAAATTATTGAAATCGGCATAGTCTGGTTAGGTGCGGTTCACAATTTCTTTGTTGAAGGCGATGTTAAACTCTCAATTTAAATTCAAATTAAATTGTCCTTATTTTGAAAATCAAAAGTCATCCATATTTTCACCAAATCTTGACTTACCTTTTTTTATTGCAATGAACCAACTAAGCGAGATTATACATGAATGAATTGAAAATAAATTGAATAAATTTTAATACAATACAATTTAGATATGACAAAACCTCGACACAACTTAACTTAGTACAAAATACCTACCCTAAATTAGAAACCCTAATGGAATTCCCCACAGCCCCAAAGACAAAAATGGGAAAACAAAATAAATTAAATTATGAACAAAGATATGGGACCGCAATGAAATGACTCTCAATGTAATTATGAACATAGCAAAGAGTGGTCGCTACTGATTTTTAAGTTAAAAATCTAATAAAATTTTGTCATATTGAGTATAAAAAAGTGTCACTCAAATAGAATTTGATACATGATTCATTTTATATTTTTAATACATATTTAAGGCTTATAAAATATCTTTCATGAAAAATCTAAGGGTCATTTACGAATATACCAAATTTCAATTCTATTATCCTAAGTCTATAAATAAACCAAAGTGCTTTTAAGTATCTAAATCATTACATTTGTTATAAACATTGAAGGTGCATCGGAGATATCTTAATTTGGCTTTATAACTTGAATCCCGTCTTTCCTTGTAGATCGAACTGAAATATTGGAATTAATCCTTTATATTATTAGAATTGGTTTTAAAAAATCTCTATTTCATAATAATTTCACTAATTTAAATTATAAATTTAATCTTATTTATCTCTAATTTCAGTATTGTCAGAAAAAAAAAAATAGAGATAATTACATTCAGACTCCCTCAGGTTCGTCACTTAATCATTTAGACTCCTGATATTTAAAATATTACACATAGACCCTGAGATTTATACGGACGTAACACTTAGACCCTTGCCGTATATTCTTAATAAATTACATTTAGACCCCTTAAAGTTTATAGACATATAATACTTAGATCCCTCAAATTTAAAATATTATATTTAGATAAAAAATACTTCAATCAAAGATAAAATATAAAATATTTTAATTTTTACATCCAAAATTCATGTGTTCATTATGTTATTTATTGAAATAAAATTAAAAATAAAAATCTATTTTTTCTTACAAAAATCATCATTAGTATAAAAGTATACTATTTATTAGAATAAAACTAAAAAACCAAACAACAAGTCAAACTATAATGAACACAATATCTTCTATCTTTAATTGAGATAATTTGATCGTTTAATAGATTTCATTAGTTCTGTAACTAATAAGAGGTCTAAGTATAATATTTTAAATTTGAGGGATGTAAGTGTTATATATCTATAAATTTTAGGGGGTCTAGATGTAATTTAAATTAACAGATATGGACGGCAAGGTCTAAGTGTTACGTGCATACAAACTTTAAAGAATTTGTGTATAACATTTTAAATGACAGAGAATTTAAGTGATTAAGTGACAAACTCTAAGAGTCTAGGTGTAATTCTTCTAAAAAATAAGTAGGGTATGTACTATTTCGTCGTATGACTCGTTTGGTAGACATATTATGAGGGTATTAAATATTAGATTGTACTATTTTTTATTTAATTTGGCTTAATACTTTGTTTGATAAGTAAATTTGATACCATATTAATTTTAAAAATGTATATTAATCGTATATTTTTTATACGATAGTCCTGTATTATAAAAATATTTTAATACCACCAAAAGATGTGGTATTATAATCCAACTCAAACATATTATTCTACATATTTATTATTATAACCCTTAACTGATAAAATCAAGCTGTCATTAGTGTAACAAACACTAATAAAATGTATTTTTATTAATTCAACAATAATACGATGAAATAATTTCTTAACCAAACAATCGATTGAATTAAATAATTACTATCCAATATTTATGTTATTTATTGTCAAATATTAGATAAAATAATCTATTATTTCAATACTTAATTTAATCTTATCTTTTATGTATTAAATTAAATTATTATATCAAATCTACCTATTTCTAACACCGCAACCAAGCCCGAAATAAGCACAGATAGATACGCCACATATATAAACCCTTGCCCCTCTTCGTCAACACCACCACTGCTTCATTTCCTCTCTCTCTCTCTCTCTCTCTCTCTCTCTCTCTCCGATCACATATACATACATGTTCTTAGGGTTTTTGGTTTCTCTCTCCGTGTGAACTACACCTCTGGTTATTTGTGTATCTGCTTTCTCTCTCTAGAAAACTTGATGAGTAGACTATAATGGAGACAGCGCCTGTGAAGTCTCAGCCTCTTCACAACTTCTCTCTGCCGTTCTTGAGATGGGGCCAAAAGAACCACATCAACGCCAATCACCGCCTTCGCAGGCCCTTTGAGTCCACTCGCAGCTCGCCGGACCACCAACGATCATCGCCGCCCGAACCGGATTCCGAATCCGAGTTGGAGAATCGGAATAAGCCTCCGGTGGGATCAGAAACCGCGCGGAACAACCGGTTTTCATTTTCTCCATGCTCTGCGCAAAAGCAAAAACAGAACGCCGCCGTTTCAGACAGAGAGGCTAACAAAGAAGCCGATGTGGAGAATGTGTGTGGTGAGGTTGGTGAAGGGGAGGATTTGGTGGCGAAGCCGTGGAATTTGAGGCCGAGGAAGGCGGCGACGAAGGTAGCGGCGGAGGAGATCGGAACGGCGTCGTTGAAGAATGGTAAATTGCCGGAACCAGGTTCTGCAGTTCTAGCAATTCCTGCATTTACTGAGGCTCATAAGGTGCCCAAATCGCTTAGGCTGAGAGGTTTTGTGGAAGGACAGTGCTCTGAGAAGAAGGAAAAGAAGAAGTTTTGGATCTCGTTGTCGAGGGAAGAGATTGAAGAGGACGTGTACGCATTGACTGGAGGGAAGCCTTCTCGGAGGCCCAAGAAGAGGCCGAAGAATGTACAGAAAGTAGTCGATGTAAGAGATCGCTATCTTGTTTTTGTTCTTCGATCTCTTGTTCTCGTTCTTCTCTGTCTATGTGTGTGTGGGGTGTTTTTTGGTTTTGATTGTTTGTCTTGTGTGGCTGCAGAATGCTTTCCCTGGCTTTTATTTGGTAGGGGTTTCCGCTGATTCTTACCGAGTTCATGAAGCTGTGGTATAGGTTTGCCCTCTCAACGTTAGTGTTGTAGAATTTTATGATTTTGTTGGGCTATATTCCGTGAATGGAATTGAGAAATGTAATCTTGTTGCCACCCACAACGGGTGAGTTTGCTTAACCAGTAGATCGAACTAAATAATTATAATCTTTTTACTTTCAGAGGAAATGATACCACCAGTTGAAGCTTGAATTCTTACTCTGGCAAAGGTTCTCTCTGCGCGCTGTTTGTAAGGTTTGTATAGCTCAGGGTTGCTTAACTTGTGTTGCAGAAGTTTATATGAAGGCAAACAATTGGAGGTCCGAAAGCCTGCTTTTTTGGTACATTGAGGCCTCAATTTGAGGTATAATGGACTGAAATATGAAAAGGGGGAAGGAGATTTATCATCAGAATGGAAATATATCTATTTTTTTTTGGCTTCATCTTCTACTGTGCGTCAGCTAGTCATTAAGGTAGCATAGTTTAGTTGTTTTCTTCTTTTTAGTAGTTAAAGACTTAAGCATGGATATGAATATGGATCAATAGATAGTTTGAAATTTTTTTCGTTTCACTGCAACGGTATTGGTCGAGGTCTTATGGGTGAAATGCTGTTTTTAAGATAATAGAAATTCTGGTTTTGACTATTTTCATAACGTTACTTGACAGGCTTCCCGACTCTGTTTGGGGGCAGAGCTTATGCATGTAGTTAGTTTGCAAACCTGAAATCAAGTCAAAAAATATTGAATGGAGGGGCTGCTTGCTTCTTTGATTTGGAAGGACACTTCCACCCAAATCAGCTTCGTCAAATGGGAATACTGATGAGGTTGAAAGTATTTATATTGGCTGCATACCTTCTTCCTTTGCCTCTCTGTTCTAATGGTAATCATGTTCAGTTTTTTAATAATGTTAAGATTTAGAAGAATTAATAGAATTGTCCAACACTGTTCTTTTTGAAGTAGTAGGATCGTCAAACATCACACCTTCTTCCTATTTAAGGATATGAGCATGGAAGCGATATCCCATACCCTACACCTGGGTAAAGGTATAGGATGCCATCAGATATGCAGCCAGGCACATCTAGCCATTCACGTCACACCTGGGGTAAGGGTATTATTAAAGGATATCCCATACCTGTACACTTGTGTAAGGGTTATGAGATATGTGTTCAACACTTTCCATCAGATATGCAGCCACAAGCACATCTTGCTATTCACGTTAAGTATGTAAGTAAACATAAATACACATTGTTATGTTCTGTTTCTGCACACTGGTTTAAAATGAGTAAAATTTCCACTTCGAATGCTCAAAGTAACATAGCACACCCATGTACCACAGGAAATATTGGAAAGACACTTTGAAAAATATGAAATATTTTCTTGTGTATCCATGGATTTCGAGATTAGATAAAACCCAACACGTAGACACATACCAACACTTGGAACTCATATTTGATTCCATGTAAAAATGACGGCTGTTGATTATTGGAGTGAACCATTATTGTTCATCAAGGAAAAAACAGCTGATGCTCATCCTGAAATTTAGGAGGCCTCAATCTGCGTTACTTGGGATTGGCTAAATGAATTTCACTCTGAGGTAATATGCCCAGATTCCCATTGGTACAGATTCAAGTGATTTGGCATTGAATTTGACGTGTCCTTGTTATTTTCCTTTTCTTTTAATCTCAATTTCTGGTGTTGCTTGAATCTCTTTGTCAGGCTATGCCTGTGCCATATTGTTATTATACACTCGTCTCCCAAAACTCTCTTTGAGAAGTTTCTCTAATCTTGGTAATTCTCTGGTTCTCTCTCTCATGGTGAAGGAGCCAGGGCCTTGGGTCCTGTGCTTGTCATATACGTAAGAGAGAACACTGCCAACAATGGGAGTCTCAATGGAACAGTGCCACCTGGAGAAAGATCCAAGCCTTCAAAATTCATGCATTCTTTGGTAATTTCCTGGAAAATCTTGGTGCAACTCACTTTTATTGTTATTTTTGTTTTTTTGTTTGTGTTTTTATGTGAGATTATTGTAGAGCATTTATTGTGTTTCAGCTTGCATCATCGGTGGAGTGTTGCCCCCCCCCCCCCCCCCCCAAAAAAAAAAAAAAAAAAAAACCCACTAATGCATAGAAGTTTCATACCTGAAATTTCAAGAAGAAGGTAGGTGCTGATACTAAATGGCAATTTTGTGTTTTTTTGACTGAAAATAACAATATTGCAGTGCTGTGCTTTACAATCATATCATCTGCAAAATCGTTTGTTCATCTTAAAGATGCATATATTGTAGAACTATGGTTTATTATCATATCATCTGTTTGTTCATCTTAAAGATGCATCTCGAGCTCTCTATGTACTGGGATCATCATTCATGGTTGTGGCATCGGCCATGATGAGGAGGGTATTGAGAGGCATTGGTCGCTGCATTGCGGAATGCTATTAGACAATATGTACGAAATGCTGCACAGAAGAAGTTGAGTATCGTGATATATTCAAACCATATCGTAGTATCGTGGAATTAATCAATTTGAACACTTAGATGACTCGAGGTTTACTCAAAAACATGTCGGATGATTGTTCGGGTTGCACGAGATTGGTGGGCTTACACAAAAATTGAAATTATATAGGATTGGAAGGTGTTGAGTTTGATCTGATTCGATCGAATTGTACTAGTATCTATCAATACGTTGAACCATGACAATGATCCTGCTTTACTAGTAACATTACGGCTTTGGAGTGACAATAGAAGCGCTCACGATTTTACTCACGATCCCCAAATAAGAAATTGACATGAAATAAGTGGATTTAGGTTATAAACAAGGTGAATTTATTAAATCCGTCGAGAAAATGAGTTGACACAAATTCCAACAAACATGACTTATACTCGATGTGAATGTGAGGTGGTAAAAATTTAACTATATATTATAATAATTGAATCGAGTATAAATTTAGTAAATTTATATAATAAAATATAATATAATTTAAATTTCAAAAGATAAACAAAATGATTTTTATTTTTTGCGGTTAAGATCTCTTTAAATTTTACTTTAAAGTTAATCTGACAGTTAATATTAACACCATAAATTTAACAGGTAAAATAGGCTTTTAAGAGTGTATTTGAAATGACTTTTTCAAAATGCTTCTAGAATTTATAACTTCTAATAAATAATTTTTTTTTAAAAAAGTAGTGTTTGAAATCGTCTCACCACTACCACTACTACCACCATCTCCATAGCCCCACCACCACTGTCGTCGCCGCCCCACCACTATCGCCACCCTCACGAGCCCCACCACCATAATTCCCACTATAACCACCTCCACCTCCACCCCCACCATCATCGTCACCACCACCATCGCCATCGCCACCCCCAACACCACCACCATAATTACTGTCGCCGCCCTACCACCACTATCACTGTCGCACCACCACCCCCACCGCCTCACCACCATCGCCGCCACCCCACCACCTTCATAACCACTGTCACTGTCCCACCGCCACCACCACCCCACCCCACCGTCGCCACTACCCTACCACCGATTACTATTACCGTCGTCCACCGTCACCATCTACCACCATTATCATCTCATTCTTATATTTATTACCACTACCACCATCATTCCACTACCACCGTTACCTATCGTCAGCACCCACCATCACTATTATTGCCCATCACCACCCACTATCACAACCCACCACCACCCGTTGTCGTCTCCAGCCACTATCACCCATCCCTCACCACACCTACCACCAACACCACCACCGTCATTTGCCACTACTTATCACACTGTCGCTCAGAAGCACCTGTCATCGCCCACCATCACCATCGTCACCACCCACAACCACTGCCAATCACCATCACCGTCACCCATCACCACCCACACCCATACCCACCATCACCATCACCGTCACTCATGACTGTCACTACTACTATCATCGCCCAAAACTCACCACCACCATCACCGTTGTCACCCACGATTGTCACCACCCACCACAACCATCACCATCTTTTACCACCACCACTACCGCCCACCACCACTATCACCGCTCATCCCCACTACAACCTGCATTTAAATTTCTTTCTTCTCTCCTCTATGTTTATGATTTGATTTTTGGTATAAATATAAATATATTTATTGTTAAGCATTTTTTTTATTACTCTATACCTTTAGGAATAAACAATATCTAGTTCTTTAAAATGACACAATTTATTCAATTTAAATATGATGTGACAGGATCTGTGGACAATCTTAAACAAGTTATGACTCAAATCATATTGTATTTTTAGCATCAAACTTAAATGTTGATCTCCTAAATTGTAAACAGTACTATTTTATGATAACTTTTATCAAATTAAATTGTAACTTCAACAATACCGAAAAGTTAGTTTGGTGCAGCATAGATATATACCCAATTGATTAAGATTTTTCAAGGGACAGTTCTCACCACACAAAGTCAATCACGGTTGTTGATACCAGAAATTGTACGTGATCATCCGAGGGATTGCTTACCAAATTGGAGTTTGAATTGCTTACCTTTTGGCATCACCTTTTCCCCTTTTTATAAGATAAAATATTCATTACAACGGTAATATTTATGTCACGGGTGATATGTGGTATCATCAACCAATCATTTTATATTATGTGTGTATGTTAGAAATTGTTATTTTTTATAACTATTATGTTGATTAATTAACACCTTAGAATATTGAGGTTGACTTATCTTACATGACGTATTATAATTTATTAATTATATCACAAGTCACTGATGACGTCGTATTACCGTTGTAATGAATCTTGTGACGCCCCAATTTTCCGGGGGTCCTTTATTAACCGTTGACCATCCGTCAACCCGCGGAAATACTCGTGATAGTCGTATAACCCGACACCACGTCACTCACATGCTTTTAATCGGATTTACCATCCACAAGGTCAATTATACCTTCATTTATGTCCATTTATGTCATAGAAACCAAAGAAAACAAAGCCCAAAAGCATGGCTAAGCATTTTGAAAATTTCAAGTTTTTGGAAAAACCTTCCGGAAGGTCGATATACACCTACCGGAAGGTCGCTGAAGGAACTGTTACATGAAAAGGATCAATTTCAAGAACTTCCGGAAGGTCGACATCAGTAGCAAAAACCTTCCGGAAGGTCCATTCCAGTAGCCAAAACCTTCCGGAAGGTTCATTCCAGAAAACAAACCTTCCGGAAGAACTCGGCAGTCAAAAAGAAACCCAAGGCAAAACCTTCCGGAAGGTCCACTCCAGTAGACAAGTCCTTCCGGTAGGTTTTACTCCAGTAGCTAAAATCTTCCGGAATGTTCATTCCAGTGGGCAAAACCTTCCGGAAGGTATTAGCCGTGAGCAAGGCAAGCTGGGGTTTTTAGCAAAACCTTCCGGAAGGCCGACACACACCTTCCGGTAGGTTTTCAGACTGTGAACATAAAAATGGATTTCTTTCCCCTCCAAACCATCCTTAAAGCTACCCCATACACTCCAAACTCATTCAATACATGTTTAATGAGATTTTCCATATAATACCCAACTCATACAATCTCTATTACAATTCATTCCATAATATATATACATCAAAATGGAATTTTGTTAAAGGTTTTACAAAACTTAAACTAAGGCCACAAGCCGGCCCCCTTCATGCTTGATGCTCTCCAAATGAGCCATCCGCCGGAGCAAAACCCACACCTGAAATGTTTTTCCCATAAAGGGTGAGCCACGCTCAATAGGGTATCTCCTAGAGAGGCTACTCCCCAACCTAAATGCATATGAAATGTCACATGCTATCAATCAACAATCCACAACAAGAATATATTCCATGTTGAAACATGTAATGTCATGCTATGAAATGAGGTGAGACTCACTCATGCACATCAACCGAGCCCTTCCCGGCTCCTCTACACATGCAAGTGCCAATGTGTACCAATCCGTCATTTATGTTCCACATCAAATGACATTTCATTCTAGGGTCTTTGTAAGGGGTGGATGTTCATGGACTCACACCAAAGGTCACCCAACCTACACGGAATTCATGGACTTCCACCAACGGTTCCGCGTACACCGACACACTTTATGGGCTCTTATACCAACGGAGTGCGTATCCAATCACCGGGTCTCTCACCCGAGGGATTTTCTAGCCCTTCTTGCTACCCCAACCCTATCAACATATAAACCATTCGACTCGTCTAGGTCATCGACCCATATTACCCGAGCTCACTCGTCATCCACCATGTGTGGTGAAGACAAATAACCATGCACACACACCTCCTAAAATGCGATGTTCCCGTGCATATGAAATGTGGTGCTCCATTGCAACACCAATACAATGTTCGATATGATATGAGTGACATATGAACATTCTCAACACATTTCTCATATTCCATGGCAAAATCATATCAAAAGCATATAATTCCCATAATACAAATTCCAAGTATGTTATCAACATACTAAAATTTCATGGCATATATATAAACACATAACACGCCCACAATTTCATATAACACATGAATTTACATTGGGTTCATTTCACATATCCAATTCACCCAATTTCACAACAATAGGCAAGAGACACATAGGCTATCATCCTACCCATTCCATAAAAACATTATAGGCTTGGAATAAACCTTAGTAGGAAGAAACCCTACCTCTTGAAGCGTGAGGAACGACCAAGGGAAGTTCCAAGACCCGATTCAAGCTAAAAACCCTCACTTCTCGAAAATCCCGTACCTTAATCTTCGGTAAAACTTGCGCTTTTTGGTATAGCCGCGTAGCCCTCGATGAGTAGAGCGACTTTAATTCTTGGCTTGCGTGGATTCGAGGTCCGTAGCGCCGTAGATCGTAGAGAGAAGGTGAGTTTTTCTCTCTTTTCTCCCTCTTTCTCTCTATCGGTTGAAACCGACTGAACAATGGGGAAAAATCTAATTTTTCCCCCTATTTATATTTTAGAATACTTGGCCTACAATTCGCCACACGTCCCATTTAATTCCGGGTCCGTTTTAATCCCGAAACGATTAAATTTCGCTCCGGTTCAAGTTCGAATTATTTTTGTTTTAACTTGTGTTTAATATTTCCCCAAACCTGGAAACTTTATAAAAATTTCGTGTACAGGGTCACCCGGGGCCCGTTCGTCTCGTAAAACGCGAAAAATCCGACTATCTCGGAATTCCACGAAATTTGACGTGGTAACTAGATTTCGCGAGACGAATCCAACGGTGAGGTCCGTTTCGTCATCCGAGTTCTAGAAAAATTCAGGTTTACAACCTGTACTGTAGTGGCAATTTACCGTTTTGCCCTTTTTCACAAAGGTTGAAATTTTTTTCGGGTTTTACATTCTTCCCCCCTTAAAAGAATTTCGTCCCCGAAATTCACACACTCATGCACACACAATTACACGCATATGCAACAGTCATATAATACTAAATGACTATAAGAATGTACCTCCATCCTCAAATAAGAAAGGATAGTTGGCACGTATGGTGTCCTCACGCTCCCATGTTGCCTCCTCCACTCCTCGGTGCTGCCACAACACCTTCACTAGCCTCACGGTCTTGCCTCGCAAAACCTGCTCTCGGCTATCCATGACACGCACTGGTCCCTCCTCGAAGGTCCCATCCGCATCAACTATGAGCTCGCCCCAATCCACAACATGCGACGGATCTGGAGTATACTTCCGGAGCATGGAGACATGGAATACGGCGTGAACACCCGATAAAGTTGGCGGTAACGCCAATCTGTAAGCCACAGTGCCAACTCTCTCAAGCACCTCAAAGGGCCCAATATACCTCGGCGACAGTTTTCCCCGCTTGCCGAATCTGATCACCCCTCTCTTAGGCATCACCTTTAAGAAGACGTGGTCTCCCACCTCAAATTCCAGAGGCCGCCGCCGCCTATCGGCGTAACTCTTCTGCCGGCTCTGAGCCGTGAGAAGACGCTTCCTTATCAGGTTCACCTTCTCCGAGGTGTCTCTAATCAAGTCTGGACCCGTAGAGGGTCTTTCCCCAACTTCAGTCCAACAAACCGGAGAACGACAAGGCCTCCCATAAAGCGCCTCATAGGGTGCCATCCGTATGCTCGCTTGATAACTGTTATTGTAGGCGAATTCCACTAAGGGCAAATGCTCTTCCCAGCTACCCTTGAGATCTAGGACGCATGCCCGTAGCATGTCCTCTAATGTCTGGATGGTCCTCTCCGACTGACCGTCCGTTTGGGGATGGTAGGCTGTGCTCATCCTCAACTGAGTCCCCATGGCTCGCTGGAAACTCTCCCAAAAGTGAGCCGTAAACCTGGGGTCCCGATCCGATACTATAGATACGGGTACCCCATGCAACCGGACTATCTCCCTTATGTACAACCTGCAGAATTCCTCCAAAGTGAAGGTCATCCGCACCGCCAAAAAGTGTGCCGACTTCGTAAGCCGGTCCACTATCACCCACACCGCATCGTGTCCCCGTGATGTCCGTGGCAAGTGGGTCACAAAGTCCATTGTGATGTGCTCCCACTTCCACTCAGCCACTTCCAAGGGCTGGAGCAACCCTGCTGGCCTCTGGTGCTCGGCTTTAATCTGCTGACATGTGAGACATCTACTGACAAAGTCGCCAATTTGCCTCTTCATTCCGCTCCAGTAATACTGGCGACGAAGATCATGATACATCTTCGTGCCGCCTGGGTGCACCGCAAAACGAGAGCAATGGAACTCCCTGAGGATCTCCTCTCTCAGCTCCGCCGACTGGGGAACCACTACCCTTCCCCTAAACCGAAGACTGTCATCCGAGTGAATGGCCCAGCCCTCGTCACCAGTACCCGCCTGCACTCGGTCCCTGATGGATGATAACTCTGAGTCCTGTCTCTGTGACTCGATCACTCTGCTCAGTAGGGAAGGCGTAGCCACCAAACTCCCTAAAACACCCTGAGTCCGACCCCGATAATGCAGCCCAAATTGGCCCACGGCCTCAAGCATTCGCCACTCCCGGGAAGCCACACTAGCTAAGACACCCCGTGACTTCCGACTAAGTGCGTCAGCCACCACATTTGCCTTACCGGGGTGGTAACGCAAAGTGAAGTCATAGTCTTCTAGGTACTCCATCCACCTACGCTGCCTCATGTTGAGGTCCCGTTGAGTGAAGATGTACTTCAGACTTTTGTGGTCCGAAAACACTTCAAATCGTTCACCATACAAATAGTGGCGCCAAGCCTTTAAGGCAAAGACAACGGCCGCCAACTCCATGTCATGCGTGGGGTAATTCTGCTCGTGATTCTTCAACTGTCGAGAACCATAAGCCACCACTCTCCCGGACTGCATCAAGACACAACCCAGTCCGTCTTTAGAGGCATCGCAATATATCGTGTAGTTTTGTCCCCTTTCTGGAACAATCAAGATAGGAGCTGAAGTGAGTCTCCTCTTTAGTTCTTGGAATGCCTTCTCACACGAATCATTCCACTCGAACTTGACCTCCTTCCGGGTCAATCTAGTCATAGGTGCGGCTAGTCGGGAGAAGTCCTCGATGAACCTCCGGTAATACCCTGCCAATCCCAAGAAACTACGTATCTCGAAGACTGACCTTGGCCTCTCCCAGCTCATAACTGCCTCGACTTTCTCCGGATCAACTGATACCCCCGAAGCCGACACCACGTGTCCCAAAAATTTCACCTCCGTAAGCCAAAATTCACACTTGCTGAACTTGGCGTACAACTGGTGGTCCCTCAAGGTCTGGAGAACAATCCTTAAGTGACCCTCATGCTCCTCCTCTGTCTTGGAGTAGATCAGGATGTCATCAACAAACACTACGACAAACTGATCTAAATAGGGCTGGAACACCCTATGCATGAGATCCATAAATGCCGCCGGGGCATTCGTCAACCCAAATGGCATCACCGTGAACTCGAAATGCCCGTACCGCGTTCTGAACGCCGTCTTAGGGATATCTGACTCCCTAATCCTCAACTGATGGTAGCCCGTGCGGAGATCTATTTTTGAATAGACCCGCGCTCCCCTCAGCTGATCAAACAGATCATCGATCCTCGGCAAAGGGTACCTATTCTTGATGGTGACCCGGTTCAACTGCCGATAGTCTATACACAATCGAAGGGTCTTATCCTTCTTCTTGGCAAACAGTACCGGAGCGCCCCAAGGTGAGGTACTCGGTCTAATAAAGCCCTTGTCCAATAATTCTTGTAATTGAACCTTGAGTTCTTGCAACTCAGCTGGCGCCATCCTATGTGGAGTCATAGAAATGGGTGAAGTACCCGGATGCAACTCAACGCTAAAGTCCACATCCCTATGGGGAGGTAATCCCGGTAACTCGTCCGGAAAAACGTCCTCATATTCACACACCACCCGAGGTAGACCCAATTCTTGTCTCGCCTCGTCCTCCAGGGTAAGGCTCGCAAGCCAACCCATCAATTGCCCATGCCATCGTGAATCATACACGACTTGAGGTAGAGCATCATGCTTTTCCCCCTGAAACTTGAAACAAACACCGTCCGGTGTATAGGCGGTGACCCTCTTCCTGTCACAATCAATAACGACCCGATACGCCGCCAACCAGTCCATCCCAAGGATGACATCGAATTCCGACATGTCCATAACCCTAAGGTCCACGGTGAGTAGAATCCCCGAGATCTCTAGCTCACAACCCCGACATATCTGATTCACACACACCCTAGCTCCTAGGGGTGAATTCACATATAACGGCTCCTCCAAGGTATCAACCTCTAAGCCCAAATCCCTCACACATGATGCAGAAATGAATGAATGTGATGCACCAGAATCAAATAACACTTTAGTCCATAGGCGAGAAAGTAGAAATGTACCCTGAATGACTGACTGGTCCACTGGCTCAGCCTGAGGTGTAATGGCGTAGACACGCCCCTGGGTCCCCGAAGTCCCGGCCTGCATGCCCTGTCCTCGGCCTCGACCCATGCCTTGGCTCATCTGGCCCGACTGCGGAGTCCCCGCTCGAAAGGTGGTAGGGGCCTGAGTAGCGCCCTGGAACTGATACTGGTTTCCCTGGCCCGTGGTGGGGTAGGGAGGAACAAGGCGTGTCTGCGACTGCCCCACTGATGACTGGGACTGAGGTGTCCCATAGCTCTGAGATCCTTGCCTCTGCGGACAATCCCGCTTCATATGCCCCGGTTGGTGGCAATGGAAACATGTCTTCTGGCCCGCCTGGTAGGTAGTCCTGAAGTTTCTCCCGCCTTGGGAAAGCTGACCTTGGCCTTGGCCTTGATAGCCGCGGCCCTGTCCTTGAGGAGCAGAGGTCCTCTGTTTCTTCCCCGAACTAGAAGAAGAGGATTGGCCCTCCTTCTTCTTATCCTTAGCACCCGCCTCACGGATGCTTCGAGCATCGTCCACCTCCCTCTCAATGGCCATAGCTGTCTCGACCATAGAGTCCAAGTCTTGCAGGCGGAGGCCCACAATCTTTCCCCGGATGGATAGCTTCAACCCATCCTCAAACCTTCTTACCTTGGCCATATCCGTGGCCACGTAATCATCAGCAAATCGGGCTAATTCGGTGAACTTAGCCACATACTCCATCACTGTCATTGACCCTTGCTTCAAATCTAGAAACTCGCGGGCCTTTGCATGTCGAACGGCCGTTGGGAAATATTTACCCATGAAGAGCTCCTTGAACTCTCCCCATGTCATGGCCTCTAAGTTCTTCGAGGCCGTCACCCAATCCCACCACAATTGGGCTTCTCCTTCTAGCTGGAATGCAGCTAGCCTTATCTTAGTAGCGTCTGAGGTGACCTCCATCGCCCCTAAGATCTTGTTGACTTGCCGGAACCAATGGTCGGCCACCATCGGGTCCGCCCCTCCCATGAAGACTGGAGGTTTGTGTGCTTTAAACTGTTGGAGGTTACTCGCGCCTCCATGTCCGGCATTTGCACTAGCTTGTGCAACAGTAGCCGCCATTAGGCCCATGGTTTCCGTAAACGCTCGTTGATCGAAGACCGGTGGTGGTTGGTTATTGTTCCGCCCACCGCCTCGACGTCCTCTTCTTCCACTTGCCATCTACACACAAGTCAAATGGCAATGGCACAACAACTTAGTATCCCTAGATAGGGATCAAAGTTAAAACGCTCAAATCTTTCTCATTGTCTCACTAGTAGAGCGTATGCCTCCAATAGTGGACCCTTTCGCTTTGAACCTTCCCGTTCATTTGCTTTCCCACTCCCAAGGTTAAGTTCTCTAACCCTAGTGTGTCCATTTCCATACACATTTTACCATGCATATAATACACATACCACATATCACATAACATGTAGCAATTTAAGCACATAACATGTAATGTACAATGAATGCAATGGTCTAAACCCATGCCCCATCAAGCCCTAGGTAAATCGCATACCTAGGCTCTGATACCAAGCTGTGACGCCCCAATTTTCCGGGGGTCCTTTATTAACCGTTGACCATCCGTCAACCCGTGGAAATACTCGTGATAGTCGTATAACCCGACACCACGTCACTCACATGCTTTTAATCGGATTTACCATCCACAAGGTCAATTATACCTTCATTTATGTCCATTTATGTCATAGAAACCAAAGAAAACAAAGCCCAAAAGCATGGCTAAGCATTTTGAAAATTTCAAGTTTTTGGAAAAACCTTCCGGAAGGTCGATATACACCTACCGGAAGGTCGCTGAAGGAACTGTTACATGAAAATGATCAATTTCAAGAACTTCCGGAAGGTCGACATCAGTAGCAAAAACCTTCCGGAAGGTCCATTCCAGTAGCCAAAACCTTCCGGAAGGTTCATTCCAGAAAACAAACCTTCCGGAAGAACTCGGCAGTCAAAAAGAAACCCAAGGCAAAACCTTCCGGAAGGTCCACTCCAGTAGACAAGTCCTTCCGGTAGGTTTTACTCCAGTAGCTAAAATCTTCCGGAATGTTCATTCCAGTGGGCAAAACCTTCCGGAAGGTATTAGCCGTGAGCAAGGCAAGCTGGGGTTTTTAGCAAAACCTTCCGGAAGGCCGACACACACCTTCCGGTAGGTTTTCAGACTGTGAACATAAAAATGGATTTCTTTCCCCTCCAAACCATCCTTAAAGCTACCCCATACACTCCAAACTCATTCAATACATGTTTAATGAGATTTTCCATATAATACCCAACTCATACAATCTCTATTACAATTCATTCCATAATATATATACATCAAAATGGAATTTTGTTAAAGGTTTTACAAAACTTAAACTAAGGCCACAAGCCGGCCCCCTTCATGCTTGATGCTCTCCAAATGAGCCATCCGCCGGAGCAAAACCCACACCTGAAATGTTTTTCCCATAAAGGGTGAGCCACGCTCAATAGGGTATCTCCTAGAGAGGCTACTCCCCAACCTAAATGCATATGAAATGTCACATGCTATCAATCAACAATCCACAACAAGAATATATTCCATGTTGAAACATGTAATGTCATGCTATGAAATGAGGTGAGACTCACTCATGCACATCAACCGAGCCCTTCCCGGCTCCTCTACACATGCAAGTGCCAATGTGTACCAATCCGTCATTTATGTTCCACATCAAATGACATTTCATTCTAGGGTCTTTGTAAGGGGTGGATGTTCATGGACTCACACCAAAGGTCACCCAACCTACACGGAATTCATGGACTTCCACCAACGGTTCCGCGTACACCGACACACTTTATGGGCTCTTATACCAACGGAGTGCGTATCCAATCACCGGGTCTCTCACCCGAGGGATTTTCTAGCCCTTCTTGCTACCCCAACCCTATCAACATATAAACCATTCGACTCGTCTAGGTCATCGACCCATATTACCCGAGCTCACTCGTCATCCACCATGTGTGGTGAAGACAAATAACCATGCACACACACCTCCTAAAATGCGATGTTCCCGTGCATATGAAATGTGGTGCTCCATTGCAACACCAATACAATGTTCGATATGATATGAGTGACATATGAACATTCTCAACACATTTCTCATATTCCATGGCAAAATCATATCAAAAGCATATAATTCCCATAATACAAATTCCAAGTATGTTATCAACATACTAAAATTTCATGGCATATATATAAACACATAACACGCCCACAATTTCATATAACACATGAATTTACATTGGGTTCATTTCACATATCCAATTCACCCAATTTCACAACAATAGGCAAGAGACACATAGGCTATCATCCTACCCATTCCATAAAAACATTATAGGCTTGGAATAAACCTTAGTAGGAAGAAACCCTACCTCTTGAAGCGTGAGGAACGACCAAGGGAAGTTCCAAGACCCGATTCAAGCCAAAAACCCTCACTTCTCGAAAATCCCGTACCTTAATCTTCGGTAAAACTTGCGCTTTTTGGTATAGCCGCGTAGCCCTCGATGAGTAGAGCGACTTTAATTCTTGGCTTGCGTGGATTCGAGGTCCGTAGCGCCGTAGATCGTAGAGAGAAGGTGAGTTTTTCTCTCTTTTCTCCCTCTTTCTCTCTATCGGTTGAAACCGGCTGAACAATGGGGAAAAATCTAATTTTTCCCCCTATTTATATTTTAGAATACTTGGCCCACAATTCGCCACACGTCCCATTTAATTCCGGGTCCGTTTTAATCCCGAAACGATTAAATTTCGCTCCGGTTCAAGTTCGAATTATTTTTGTTTTAACTTGTGTTTAATATTTCCCCAAACCTGGAAACTTTATAAAAATTTCGTGTACAGGGTCACCCGGGGCCCGTTCGTCTCGTAAAACGCGAAAAATCCGACTATCTCGGAATTCCACGAAATTTGACGTGGTAACTAGATTTCGCGAGACGAATCCAACGGTGAGGTCCGTTTCGTCATCCGAGTTCTAGAAAAATTCAGGTTTACAACCTGTACTGTAGTGGCAATTTACCGTTTTGCCCTTTTTCACAAAGGTTGAAATTTTTTTCGGGTTTTACAAATCTTTACTCCTAAGACATGTATATTCCTTAGGTTGAATTGGAGTGAATCCTTTAGTGTGACTCTAAATGCTGAGTTGAATTCGTCAAACATGTCGAACTGCACTGGCCAAGCACTGCAGGTTGAGCTCATGCTGTGAAATGGATGAAATGATTTTATTTATATAAAATTGATAAACGAAAAAATAAATTGAGATAATTAAAAATTTAAGGACTATTTTAAGAAAAAGAGACAAATTTCAAACACTCATTGTCATATTTATCAAAAAAGAAATAATAACTTTTCAAATTAAATCACAGAAAAAAATTATAAAATTGATAATCGAGAGATTAAATTGAGATAATTAAAAATTTAGGGACTATTTTAAGACAAAGACAAATTTCAAACACTAATTGTCATATTTATCAAAAAAGAAATAATAACTTCTGGAATGAAACCATAGAAAAAAAGGGCGAATTTCATACGAAAAACTAACTGAAATCTAACAAAAAAGTTATAATGCAACACTTTTGATACTGGAGGATATAATATGAGAAATTTAATATTTAAGGGTATAAAGTGTAAATTTTGAAATTTTTAGGTACAAAGTGCAAAAAAAAAAAAAAAAAACACAAAAGCTCTCTCTCAGTACTCAGTAGCCTTCAAAATATACGCACTGTATATAGCACACACCCACGCATGAAACCTGTCCGAGCTTCAATACTAAGCAATGGCGCTATTAACTTATCCTTAATCTGGAGTTGCCATTAGGGTTCCGGACAGTTTCTGTTTCTGAAGCAATCTCTCACTGTGCTGATAGAATGGAGAGACGGAAATTCGACAGAGCCTTCGTGGCCTCAGACTCCTCCACAAGGCCTTCTCCTTCGCCTCTTCAACCAAATTACACTTGCAGAAAAGTTCAGGTATCTTTATATATATAGATATATGTGTGTATGCTTTAATATCCATAAATGTTTTAAATAGAATATATATAATTGTAAGAACCCTAGTTTGTTGCTTTAAGCCGTTTCAAGATGATTAGCTTCAGTTTCATTGTGAATCGCATTGAATTTATTCTATTGAGTTGTGCAAAATTACTTGTGAAGCGAGAGTTGTGCATTTGCGGTGGCAGAGATACAGTTTTGGACCTTTCGGTGCAAGTTTTTGGAAGCAACAGTTTGCGAGTTGGTTGAAATTCGTTCGTATCATGTTTAATAACGGATAACCTATCTGTTTTTACATTTTTCAGTAGTTGTTCGATACTTTGGAACTATGTATACTTTTGGTTTCAATCACAGAAAGCATTGGAACACCTAGCAACTATTGATCTGCTTGACTTGTGCAATGAGGCAAAGGTTGAGCATTGTCGGGCAACAAGAGACTTGAGAAGCTGCGGACGCTGTGTGCAAAATGTGTTAAACTCTTGTGGCCACGCGTCCTTGTGTGAAGAATGTAGTCAACGCTGTGATATTTGCCCAATTTGCAGAATTCCTATACCTAAGAATGGAAATAGACTTCGGCTTCGGCTTTACAATGAATGCATAGAGGCTGGTCTTATATCCAAAAGATGTGACGACAGGTTTCAAGAGAAAGATGATGGCGAGAAACATTTATCTGCTGATGTCCAACGGCTTTATTCTCTATTTGATGTTGCCATGGAGAACAACTTGGTTTCTCTGATTTGCCATTGTATCCCTTTGTGTTATCGTTATTTCTCTCAACTAGACCGAAATCCCTAATAGAATCAGAAGTGCATTGTTTTATATATGGCCAACTGAATATGTGGTCAGTGGATAATAATAAGATGGAAAACTTGAATTTTAGTCACTTTTATTTTTGTTTTTTGCCAAACTAAATTGAACATTAGCCATTGCCCCGGAAAAAAAAAACATGAACATCAAGCTGGCTGATATTTTTTTATGGAATTTCTTTATATTAGAAGTTCCGTTTTCCTTAGCAGAAGGGTAACAGATGTTACAGATGTTTGCATGGATGAAACTGCCGTGTCTAGTGATCCTGTTGTTGCTTTCTTGCTGGACGAAGTGGTTGTCAAAGATTGGTGCAAGCAGACATTCCGGAATACTATAACAGAGCTTCAATGGATTTGTATCCTTAAACCTTTGAAATGTTTATTCTTCTCTGCCTCTCGCTGTTTTGATTGTTCTCCTTGACGTTTCCCATAGATAATCTAACAGTACAGGAGATGAAAGAATTGTCAAGTGCACTTCTAAAATTTTCAGCAAAGCTGACTGGCATATCTAATGTTCTTGAAGTTTTGGAATCATCATTTAAGGGTTCTCTTTCTGCACAACTTCATGATCTGCACCACCTTCATGAGAGCATATTGAAGACAAAGCAGGTTTAATTTTTTAAAGCTCTTTTTTATTCGAGTATTTGAAGTATGTATACTAAGAATTCCTGTAATTGTGTTGCTTTGATATTTAACCTATTCTTCTTTGTTGGATAGTATTTTTTGTTGGTCTGATTATGTTTTTACTTCTACAACTTTGATAGTGAGTGTGTAATCTTCTTCCATGCTATATTTTAAAAACTTGGTGAGTTTGCAATCTTGTTAGCGAAAGTGTGAAATTTCAAACCATGTTGAGAATTCACATATTCAAGAAAGACAACACAAAGGATTTAGAACAATTAAGGTCATTGAATTCTGTAGTATGCCTGTGCTGTCTTTTCATACTTTGTGATGTACAGGGTTGTTTTCGTTTATTCATTGGGGTGGGGAGTAGTTGGGTTAATTTATAATGTTTCATTAAGCTTTTAAAGTTCAGAGTTCTGAAGAGATGTTGATTTGACAAACCCTGCGCTTCTATTTCTTTAAAATAAATCATAGTTAATTTTTATAACATTGATTTTGGTATTCCAGCACATGGAGATGATAATTTGGTGCACAAGACATCAATTTCTTGAACACGTCAAGCCTCGGCACACTAATTTCACATCTTGGTGTTCACTTTTCCGTGAAAGGAAGTCAGCGGCAATTAAGCGTGCATGGCCTGATTCTGAAAATAGCCCTGCAGAGTCTGCTGGACATGATGCTTCCATGCTGTTCATTGAAGAAGCATTGTCAAATCTTGATATAGCAGAGGGATATCCCCATGAAATAGTAGACGAATTAGAAATTTCATCTTTGCAGAGGAATGGGGGCTCATCATTTTTCCGGTCTAAGATAGAGGGTATGGCAGGGTGCTATCCATTTGAAAATCTGCAAGCTGCAACTGACTTGCTCTTTCTACATGGAAATTCTGATCTGGTGGTTGCTAAACAAGCAATTGTATCCTTCTCATTTAACATTTAGTAGCTTGTGATGGTTTACATCCTTGGGTGGTTTTCATTCGCATGGTTCCTTAATTTTGTCACAGTTCTTGTATTATCTATTCGATCGGCACTGGCAATTGCCTGATGAGAAATGGAGATATGTTGTAGATGACTTTGCAGCTACCTTTGGTATTACTCGGCATTCCTTACTGGAATCATTTACCTTTTACCTTCTGGATGACCACACTGATAAAGCTTTGCAGGTAACTTTTTCCCTATTGTGTCCAAATTTGCTAAATGCAATATCAGACCACCAAAAGATTTGGTGTAATGTGTTTCGCAAACAGTAACTTGTCCAGAATGTATGATCTAGTTGGATTAGAATTTTATGGTTTTTGATGCCCGTACATAATCAGGTTCAAGCATTATGTGATCTGAGATTTGATTTAGAACGTACTTATTTCAACAGAAGTTACCAAGATAGATACTTGTCAAAATAAAATGGTTTATTCACTTGCTCTTTGTTCTTTTTGGAGCTGAAAATGGCTATACTTGTCTTCTTTGTACGTCAACCACAGCTGCCTAACCTAATGTACAGTGAGATACTGGATTCCCTTGGCAACCATTATTCCTACCTTAGATGTCAAATTTGTTGACCTCCCATTATTACTGCCAGTGTGAAATATATCTGACCCGATGCGTAAGGCTTCTTTTATGTATATTCAAATATATCGCTTTGTGGTACTTTGTGTTTATTTACAGCTGAGTTGCACCTTTAGGAGATTGGTGACATGGATTATGAACTTGGAGAACCTATTGAAAGTTTTCTCTTGTTTTGTGATAAATCTGGCTCTGGTTTCAACTGCATTTGACATCTTTTTTCTGGAGTGCTTGAATTTTGTGTGACCTCTTTTTGTCTAAGACAATATTTGGAGTAATTTGGCGTATGCACCTTATATCATTCTATGCCCTAATTTCTCTTTGCATGTTGCATGGCTTAGGAAGCCTGCCGCCTTCTTCCAGAAATTTCCGGCCCAACAACCCATCCTAAGGTTGCACAAGTTCTGTTAGAAAGGCAAAATCCTGATGCAGCTCTTATGGTTTTACGGTGGTCAGGGCGTGACGGTGGAGCACAGTTGGTTTCACTAGGTGAGGCTGTCACTGCTGTTCGGGTGAGGGTGGAGTGTGGACTTCTGACTGAAGCATTCACATACCAGAGAATGCTCTGCACAAAAGTCAAGGAACAGAAGTTGAGGAATCAATCCGCTCGAAATGCTTCAGATGAATTAAAAGATGAGTGCCTCTCTTGGACAAAGTGGGTGGAGGTACTAGTCACTGAAATTTGTTGTCTTTGTATCCGGAGGAACTTGTTAGATCGAATGATAGAATTGCCATGGAATTCCAATGAGGAGAAACATCTCCATAAGTGCCTGTTAGATTTTGCAATGGAAGACCCTTCAACAACTATTGGAAGTCTTCTTGTGGTATTCTATCTACAGGTATCTTCTATATTCTCAATTAATTGAAGCTACATAATTAGTTTTGTTGATGATTCTGACTAGGCATGCTATCATTTTCTGAGGCGTCATCATTATGTTTTCCTTCTGTCAATTCCTATCTTGCAACTAAAGCTATTCATTAAGTTGGTCACTTTTATTGGCTTAAAACTCAGTAGATCGTAAATGAACTCTGAAAGGCTTGAAGAATGGAGTATGATTTGTTTTGAAACCCGAGAAAGCAGAGTTTTGTTGTCCGTGTTAATCAATGATACACTGTGTAATATTGCTTTTGCTTTTCCTTTTCAATTTTTTTGGTGGAATATAGCAGGCCAAGGCTGCAGTACAAAACCAAGGCGACATGCAAGAGCCCCAGTGGCAAGCTACTGTGCCCTCCCCCTCAAAAAATTAGTTTAATATTGTGGGGCCACAAGGCCACTCAGACTTAAACCGATAAAAACAGATGCTGCACTTGAGCTGTGTACTTGTGTTAATTTCCTGCATATACTTGGCTTCAGGAGATGTAATGTGGCATGCCAGATTCACTTTTTATCATTTGTATGACATAAATCACATTTTTAAAGTCGGGGTTGCCTAAAAAGTCTGCTCATTACCCTCACTTTGCATTGCAGCGCTTCCAATATGTAGAGGCATACCAAGTTGATCGTAAACTTAAGCATGTGGAGCAGGACATCTCCAATAATTATGTCAGTGAAGAAGTCTTATCTAGAATAAGATTGGCAAGTCATTGGCGAGCCAAATTGGTGGTAAGTGAATTTCATTTTGTCACACTCTTCTTTATCTTCATTCATTAATGCTATTTAAGGCATAATAGAATGTGAGAAAATATAATTATGGTTCTTTCGTTCATTTAAATATCTGTTACTATTGTGCAGTGAAAATATTCTGCTTGATGAGTTGAGCTGCCTTCTTGCTCGAGTTCAGCAGGTTTTTCTGGGGAAAAAATTAAAACAAGAGAAAATCCTTAAGATGACAAGGAGAATTATGGTTTTTGACTTTGTTTTGCTTTTTCTTATCTGCTAATACTGAGAGTGGTTCTTTGCGATATGAAACATTCGCCAGATTTTCCATTAAGTAGAAGTTTTGTAGGTGGGGCAAGGATGATCATCCAATGGAGGTCCTGCTTTTGATGGTCTTTCGTAACCTAACATTATATCCTTTTGTATCTGTATATATTTTCTTCTTCCTTTTTATTTTCTTTTGGGATTTTCCTGAGGAAGTGGAGCATTCTAAATCTTGTGCAATTTCATTTTACTACATTTTTTTCTGCAAGTCATTTTACTACACCATTTTTGGCCTTTTTTTTTCATATATTTCCTTCCATATGTAATAACTGCCTAAAAAGTAAGAATCCGAAAATGAAGTAGTCTTTTTCCCTTTCTTTGTTGTTTTTCCTTGGGTTGGGGGGGGGGAGCCTGAGTCCAACACTAGGAATAGTGGACAATCATTATATAGAGGATATTAGCCCTTATGTAGGGTGTGGTTTAACTTGGTTGTAACTAATAATGCTGGGGGGAAGAACTCAAATATATTATCTGAACATATGTTACATGCTTCTGCAGGATAGAAGTGTGGAGTTGCTGCCAGAAGTCCAACAGCAACAACTAAAGACTGGAAAGTTGCCTGAAGTTGGCTCTTCTCCTGCTAATGCAGTTGATTTTCCAAGAGTAGAACCGGTTTTGACCAGTTTATTGGTTACTTCTTCCTTTGAGTCTTCCTTTGCTAACCATGCCGACAACACAATTCCTCCCTTGAAACCATCAGTTCTTGAAATTCCATTAAAACTAAGTGGATCTGTCAATGTATCCCACTTTGAATTGGGGAATTATGGCTCCCCATCCATTCGTCGTGCAAATGTTTTCAACAATGCAGAAAATGGATTGAAGACTCAAGGCAGCTTTAACAAAAACTTCAGATTCGATAACATCTCCTCTTCTGCAATTCGTCGGGTTAGTCCTATGGCTGCAATACCTCTAAAAGAACTCAACAGAAGTTCATCTAGAGTGCCTCAGAACAACAGAAACCTCCACGAGGATAATGAAGTCCCTTCTGAAAAAGAACATAATGTATTCATTCAACAGTTCCCAAGTACTAGTCCATATCCACGCAGGATTGCAGCTAATCCCATAAAATCGCCTTATAGCAAGCAGGGTGTGTTTAATGATTCTTCTCAAGACTCATACCTGAAGGTTGCTGGAAATCACATCTCGCCAGGCAGAGCTGATAAACCTTGGAATTTGGCTCCTTTAGATGATTTAATGGACATCTCTTGGAGGTAAAAGTTCGCATTTTCTTTTTCTTTTTTATTTTTATGCTTCCTTTACTTCTTGTACAGTTGATCATTGATAATCTTTTATACATAACTTCTTCGCTTTGATTCACCTACAAATCATCAGCCATGAAAACAAGGGTTTACCTGTTGTGGACACAAATGCAAATGGTGGACCAAGATGGAGGTCTGATGATGCAAGTGAGGATGAAGAGCAGCCGAGTCTGGATAGATTCACAGGAGTAGTGTCTTATAAAACACCCAAAACGGGAATCAGAGGCAGCAGGTTTGCCAGAAGATGAAGGACCTATCTGTCTTTGAAAGCGGGGGAGAACGTATATACCTAGCAGCAACAGACCCAAAACTGTTTTTTTTTTTCGAATCAGAGGGGGCTCTGCTAGAAGTTTTCAGTTGCCATGGGAGGGCAGCATCCATTTACACCACACACTGGTTTAAGGTTTAGTGCATGAAGCTGAGTTATAATGATTAATGAAGGCCATTTTCCTTTTCATCTACCTCCTCTTCTTGTCATATTGGTCACACCTGGATTCTAGTTAATTAGAAGAGCAATCCATATAAGGTTGGCGCATTTTTGTATTTTAACGTCTTTTTTATTTCTTTGGGAGTGTTATTGATGATATAATTTACCTCTTCCCTGAGTGTTATTACGATGTTAATTTCTGTCTTCCCGAGTGTTATTACGTGTTTATGGAATTGTAATTTAATTTAAGCTTGGACATGGATGTGAATATTCGAGTTTCTTCTCTCTTTCATCCTTCAAATGTTGCTGTCTTTTTTTTTTTTTTTTTTTGGGGGGGGGGGGGGGAGGGGTTCTCATAGATGATCTGTAATAACGCTGTTCCATACTTGAGCTAGTACTTTTGATTCCAAAAACTATTCACCGTGGTGGATGTCCAGAATTGTGACTTGGCAAATGGTGGCGAGAGTATTCTTGCAAGAGAAGTTGAGGTTCAGAGGGACTCCGGTAGTCGACTATCTAATGATAAAGTAAGAAAGAAATGATTGAAGAAAATTGTACTTAGCTGAGAGAAGTCAATTTACTTGGATGATGTTTAGTTTAGTCATTTTATAGGTGAAAAGATAGAATCATTGAAGATTTTTAGCTGTTTATATAAATGGGGTAACACCAGAAGTGGAAGTTATGTGAGCATATGTTAGTGTGGGTATTTCAACTGATTTAAATTAGTTAAGGTGTGCAAAGCTAGGGTGAAATTACCCCCAAGCCGGCAGATGTCACCTTGCAAAGAAAATAAACTCAGCAGTTCACACTAACCACACGTACAGAACAATTCAATTTGCAGAGAAAGAAAAATGGCGAAAGCTCTCCAACTTCCCATCATCGACCTCTCTTCTCCTGATCGCATCTCCACTGCCCGTTCAATTCGTCAGGTCTCTCTCTCTCTCTATATATATAGGCTCTGCCTGCTTCGTGCAAAATCAATTTTGTGGAAAACATTGTTCAAGGAATAAGTAGTTGTGTTTTACAGCTCTCGTGTGATACTGTGTGGCCTGTGAGTTTTGTATTACTAGATAAACTATTTTCAAGCCAAGTTATATTTCAATGGTAAATTGCGTTGTTTCTAGGAGTAAAAAGTTCAGATGATTATGAGAAATTGAAATTGCATGCCATTTTTCGGAAGTTTGAACCTCGTCCTCCACCTGTTTCCCATCCCTTTCCCCCACCACGCCACTACGGCTTCTCTCTGTATGCAACGAGGTATTTGACGGTACTTGTTTTGTGTGATGACCTCATTTTGGATGAGAACTTAAATTTCCTTTGACGAGTAAGTAAGCCTTTCCATTTTGATACATACCAATACGAATCAGACGGATATAGGTTGAAATTTTTTTATCGATAATTCGAACCAGAATTAAAATTCGATATCTTATATTTCACGGATTCGAATTTAGATATACCTGTATCCGATGTGATAATGATTCGATTTATATATTTCTATATAAATATTAAAGGAATTTAGTTGAAATTTAAGTATAATTTGTTAAGATTTAGTCAAGTTTTTTCGAATTGGCTCGAATTTTTGGGTCGGATTTTAAATTGTTAACGGATTTGGATATGGACCACAGAAATAAAAAACCATCAGATTATCGGATTCGGATCAGTCAAAATCTGATCCAAACCGATCTGTTGACAGGCCCAATAGTTGGCCCTCGAGCTGTTCCACCTATTATCTACTCAAAGTCATTTAGCCTTTCTTGCTAACCACACATACCATTCCTTGCTTTGTTGACATTCCCTCCCGATCCCCCTGGTTCAACTGATTAGGCAAATCTAATCACGTATTTTTGAATATGTTGTTACATCATGTACATGTAATGTATTCAATCTTCCATTTTTTTGTTTGTAGAAGCGAGTAATACTTTTAAGAATACTTTTCAAGAATATTTCTCAATGGTCATCACTAGACATGCTTGTGCTTCTGAATGATTTTTAACATGCTATTCAAATTACGAATACTGGGATATGTGGTGTAGGCATGCTTGGATTGTGGGTTCTTTTACCTTATGAATCATGGGGTAGATGACGAGTTGGTACAAAGCGTTTTTCAAGAGAGCAGAAAATTTTTCTCACTCACTGTTGAAGAGAAGATGAATCTTGCTCGCAAGGAACATAGAGGTTACACACCACTTTATGCTGAGAATCTTGATCCCTCTTCAAGTTCTAAAGGTTATATAGCATTCTGTGACTTCTGGTGTTGTTATTTTACCTTGCTGCTTTTGAAATCGTTTCTAGTTAAAAAAAAAAAAAAAGAAGAAGAAGAAGTAGAATGTTGTCATGTAACTTATATTTAAATCCACTTTATGACTTGAATGAGGATGATGTATAAGGGAGCTCAGAGTTGATTGTCTTCTACTAATTGGGGTACAGGTGACTCGAAAGAAAGTTTCTATATTGGTCCATTGGAAAGCATTTCAACTTGTGATCTGAATCAATGGCCTTCAGAAGGTATTCTGTACCTTTGTTATGCATCAAAAGGAAAAGAAAGGAATTGTTTTCTTGTTGGGGAACGCCTTTATTGTTGTTGGGACATTGTTCTTTTGTAGAATAGTTGTCCATCACATGGGAATTATAACCTGCTCTTAATAACATGCCGATATAGTCGTCTTGCTATTTCTGATCTGTCCATCAGCGTGCACTTTGTTTTTTTTAAGTACATTACTTGTTGAAATGAAAATTATTTTGAACATTCTTGGATGTTTTTCTGGCTAGGGACTTCCAGAAGCTTTGCCATGTTGGAGATCTACAATGGAGTGTTACTATGAAAAAGTCCTGTAAGTATCTCTTGGATGTATATTTTCGTATTTCGTGTTCTTTATTGGAAACTATAAATTGATCTCCATTCATGCTAGATACACATTCAGCATAAAATGTTTATGAAATTCATTTAGCTTACGTTTAACTATTGGCAAATCTGAGAAATTTATCAGTAATAATGTACTCTTCCCTTCACTGAAAACTTATATAATTTAAACACTTCATGATATCTTCCTATATTGGTTAAATGTCGGGGTCATGGGTGAGGGTGGTGTTTTATGCTTGGAATGCATGTCATCTGTCCCTTCATGAGGACTAGATTTTGGTGGACCAATTAGCTCGTAGGGACTGTGCTAAGGTAAGGGTATATCTCCCTCTGTGTGGGTGGGTAGGTGGGTGTTGTTTGTTTGGTGTTTTTTTTGGGGGGGGGGGGGGGGGGGGGGGGAGGGAGAGTTCCTTTTACATCTTGATATTTTTGGGTGACAAGGTTGAATGATTTTTGGATGGTGCTGTTACTGCCTCAGGCATGTGGGAAAGAGACTGATCTCACTAATTGCTCTGGCTTTGAACTTGGACGAAGACTTCTTTGAGAAGTTGGGAGCTTTAAATCCACCACATGCTTTCCTTCGGCTATTACATTATCCAGGTTTGGCCATTACAATTGGGCAAGTTTTATTTGCAGTTGTTCAATTGTTGCCCCCTCACCCAAACCCCGGATAAAAAAACCACCACCATTGAGATAGCCTGTCTGAAATCTGCAAGATGCTCTGTGTATTTGACTCAGGAATCCGTATGATGGATTGTTTGTAAAGAGGAACTCAGTTTCCATTTAGATCTGCATCTCTTATTTCTCCACATTTATTTAGCATTGCGTTTCTCATTTTCTTTCTCCATGATTATTGCCATTGTGTCAATTCATATCAGAATATAGGAAAAGTGTAAGATTCTGCTTGCCAACGGACATGTACCTGTAAAACCGAGTCAACTGACTATTGAGAAAAAATTGAAACCATCCTTGTTTTTTCTTGTGCCTTTGCATTCATAGAAATCAATCAGTTGATATTCAATGAACAGAGGTCTTGGCTTTCCTTTAGGGATATTAATGTAAACATGGGCTGTGAGACAAAAGTGAAAAAGATCTCCATTTCAAACCCAACTTTAAGCTGTAGTTCATGCACTTGGTAGCAACTTACATTTTCAACCCTCAAGATGTATGTTACTGAAGCATAAGAATATCCCATGTAATCCTACTCATGTGGTACAAAGGATATATGCATAAATTAGTTCTGATCGCCCGGTTTTGGGTGCTGTAGGTAAAAAGTGAGAGAAAAATGAACTCTAATCAGAACCTTTTGCTTGATCTGAGGACCAGGTTTGAATTTGTATTTGACACCAGTAGATTGAGGAGAAATATCTTTTCAGGATAAGTTATTTTAGAAAAGGTTATTGAATGGCACAAATCTAAAGTAGGCTATTAAGCAATTTACTTGAAACCTTTGCCTTGTTATTTGATTTAAGGGGAGTTGGGGATTTCCAGTGAAGAAATATACGGTGCTTCTGCTCATTCAGATTATGGAATGGTCACAATTCTAGCATCCGATGGAGTCGGTGGACTTCAGGCATGTCTGGTTTTGAAAATAATCTTGTGTGATTTCTACGAATACCAATTTGTCATAATTAAGTAACCTTTTTTGTATCAAAAGGTTTGCAGGGAGAAATTTAAGCAACCACGTGTCTGGGAAGATGTGCATCATATCGATGGGTGAGTTCATGTTGCTACGTTAAGCATACCGGCATTCAAGATGTTAATTTTTCTTCATTCCTTGAATATAAACAGCAGCTTTCTAGGAATAAAGCTTGGAAAGTTTGACAGAATATCTATAAACTTGAACTAACCTGTTTGAACAATCTTCATCCAAAAGCAATTATGAAAAGAACATGTGGATGGTGAACATGTTCAAGACATACATGGGACGAAACATTTGGTTGGAGCCATTAGTGGTCATGTTATAGAATGTATTCTTCATTCCTAAATTTTCTAATCAATTACACTGAAAAGAAAAACGCAAAGAATGTGTGCAAGATAAAAGAGATAGGTACTCTGGAGACTGCACATGGAAAAGTTCATACGTTTCACACATATGAACTGCCAACATGGAAAAGGGCTGAAATATGAAATCGTTGTGACCTTTACTGTGGAGAGTGCACATTGTTACATAACTACTTGGGTTAGCAGCCAGTGTTTAATTTATGCTTCACTAGAGTAGAGGTACATTTAGCACAGGACATAAAAGTTTATTGTGGCCATTATGAATATGCAGGACCTACATTGTTAACATCGGGGATGCAATGGAGAGGTGGACAAATTGTTTGTTTGGGTAATGCATCAGTTGCTGTAACTTAGACGTCTTTAATTTTCTTTTGAGAGTTCATCCATGTCCTTAGGTGGAATGTTCTCTGATTGTTGTAATTTTTTTTTCAGTTACAAAAATATTAAGCAACTTCCTGGTTTTTTTTTTCATTTACAAGGTCATCATTTGTTTGTAGGTCAACTCTGCAGAGAGTGATGCCAACAGGACGAGAACGCTATTCTGTAATCAGGATTTTCTTCCCAATTTACTTTCTTGTCTTTTACAAAATTTGCTTCATTGCCTTCTGTATGTTGGTGATGTTTTTAAAATGATTGTAACAATCTATAAACTGGTTTTGACCCTTAGACATGTAAGAAAATAAATAATTTCAGAGGTGTGTCTAACGTATAAAGGATGTAATTATCTTTTTCAGTGCATCATATGAAATGGACCCTTTTGATATGCTAAATTTCAAGACTTGATATGATTTTAACGTCGCTGGGCACACATATTTGTAATGTCTGTTGGGCTTTCATCAAGGCTATACTGCACTAAAAAGCTGAAAATTTATATATTGCCATTTGCAGATGGCTTTGTTTGTAGAACCCAATCCGGACTGTGTGGTGGAATGCTTAAAGACTTGCTGCAGTGAGTCATCTCCTCCTAGGTATGTGTTTACCTGTTGGCCTAGCTTCGTGATGCTGTGCCTTTCTTGGTTAGTTTACATCCTTTAATAGTCAGTAACACAGGAGGCATTCATACTATCCAAACCTTGGTTTAAGACTGTTTTTGGTAACAACTCTTATGGGGTCGCTCGTAAGGTTTATTTAAATGAGTCCTAATAGTGCAATAATATCATTAACAATAGGCTAGACATAAAAGGTCATTGCGCTTGGTCACACTGACAGTATACACGCTCTCTAGAATTAAACTGATGGGGAAGTTATATGAAGTATCAAAGCGAAAGATGATGTAGGACCCCGTGTTAACACAAGATTGGATTAATAATATATCCCGGCTCTGTAGTGCATTCAAATACAGGATAATGTGGAACACTTTATCCCAGATATCAAGTCGGGCAACTAGGGGCGACCGTAGTCATTTTGGGGCCTAAAACTGAAACGATAAATGAAGCATTTTTATTTTTAATATTAATAATAAAACAAATTTTTAATTATTTTAATTACAAAAATATGAATTAAAATTTTATATTCAAGCTTTTGTTACTATATTTGAACTTGATGGTGATAGAGAAATAATGATTGAAAAATTATAAAGATAAATTTAAACTTGACTTTATGGGGGGTTAAAACTAGATTTTTTTAAAAGATAAATAAATTTTAGGGCCTTTTAATTTCACGGTTGAATTAATAAGTCAAATCTATTAAGTTGAAATCTTTTTTTTTGTGCCTGAATTTAAATTTTTTGGAAAAATTGGGAAAATGTACACCATAAGCAACTTATTTGTGAGAAAATACCTTAATATAAATCTTTTGTGTATAAGTTTTTTTTTATATAAATGTTTTGTGAATAGCTACATTTTGGTTTTTTAAAATATTTTATTTACGTAAAAGCTCTTTTTCTTTATTTATGAAAGATAAGTTAGGCAGTTAATTGTGGGATTCAGTTTCTTATTTTATTGGGACAATTTTCTTATTTTTTTGATTCTATTTTAATGGCCAAGTGGTTTCTTAAATTAAAAGATAATTAATCGTTTGAATTTTGAAATAATTCTATTAGTTTTAAAAAGATTTCCTATTTTCTCTATATTTGACTTTCACCGTTAATCTCTCTCCTTATTTTTTATCTCTCTCCCTCTATTTTCTCTCTCCCATCGTGTGACATTGGAGTCACACTTTTGATACTCACACCATGAAACAATAATGCATATGATCAAGGGCGGAGTCAGAAAATTGTGTCAGGGTGGACACAAATATTTCAACAAATTATTATTTTTTTCTTACAATTGATAGAAATAGGACAATAATTTATTTAATTACATCCTATTTAATATTTAAAAGTTCATTAAACTCACCATACCGAAATTTGGAAAGCCTAGTATATACAGACGATAACATTTTTTTTTACAAAATATTAACTAATTAAAATCATTTAGAATTGACTTCGATGAATTTTTGTACTTTTAAAACGTTGCATAACAACTTTATTATTCTTTAAATACATAATCATGTTATCACTTTGGTATTTATAAATCATTTGATCGATTATGCAGTTTAATATACACTCTATAATTTTTACCATAATTAGCAAAAATAAATGTCAAAATCACAAGTAAATTAACGAATATGTATATCATGTCTTTTTTAGTCTTAGAAAATATAAAGTAATTCTAGTATATTCAAAATTTATCTAGATAGGTACATAACCAAGTCAAAATGTGTCAAAAAATTCATATTCATTTGATATAAATATACACTAATTGATGTGCCAAAAAAAATAGAGAGGACATAATTAAAATTATTCATTTGATATAAGTGTACATTAATATTTTTATCTTTGATTTTGAGTGGACACAAATAATATATTATACAAATATATAATATACATATCCAAGTAATAAAAAAATAAAAAATTTGAGGGGGGCACTTGCCCACCCTGAACAGGGCTGCCTCCACCCTTGCATATGATGTGTAGTTGCATTGTGACATTGGATTCACACTGTGATACTCACCATACGTTTTTGAATCTTTATGTGAGTCACAGTGTGATATCATCTATGTGCAAACCCTGTATATGGTATCTATATGCAGTGTGACATTGGTGTCGCAATATATGTGTCACAAAATATATAGAGAGAGAGAGAGAAAAAAAAAACAAAAACAAAATAGTCCTTATCTTAGAAAGAATTTTGATTTTGCGTTAAACTTTATTCTGGTTACATATATATATATATATTAGAGAGAACGAAGTAGTTCTAATATAAAAAACACCCTAAAATTTTAGATTTTAGAAAGAATTAGGAAAATTTTTAAATTAAGAAATTTAAAATTTATTTAAGTTTTGAATTTTGTTATGTATATGTGTATATACATATATATGAGATATAAAGAGAGAGAAAGAGAAAGAGTTCTAATATAAGAAAAATCTTAAATTTAAGAATTTTAGTTTTCAAATTAATTAGTTTCCTTATCTGATTTTTTTAATAGTGATGTGATGATGGTTAGGAATACTTCGGTCCTTCTGCTCCAAATTGTATTTTTTGCCAAATATTTTTAAAATTTGTATTTAAAGTCAAATAAGTTATAAAAAGTGTACCAACTTTCAAAAAATCGAAATTTTTTATTTGGACTATTACTGCACACTTATAAATTATGGAACCTTTCTTAAAGTAATACCTTAAAATTTTTTTTATTGGGCTTGTGTTTTTATAGGACTTTTTTGAAGAACTTAAAGTATTTATGGATTTAATTTTGTTATATGGACTATTTATGATATCTAAAAATTTGAAGCTTTTTTTGAAAATGAGGCCAAAAGCCCAAATTTTTTCAACAACACTGTTGAGCCACCCCTGCTGGCAACCAAGTGCATCCCATTAATTCATTCAAAGTATACCCCTCTATCCCAATGTTCTGGTTTTCAAAAGGCGAGTAAGGGAGAGGGAACAAAACCCCCGGATTTGAAAGTTCAGTCCTATCTATTGTATATTATTTTTTCCCTATCTAAGTTATATCAACATAGCCAACTAGCAAACTCATCCGCTTGTCAATTCTTGGTGTAATACTCACTTGTAAATGATTGGTGTCGGAATTTTTCACTGATCAGTTGTGAGCAGTCTTGTCCGTGTAAGAAACTCATCCCGGAATGGTCGTTATGGCAAAAAACAAGGAGAAAACAAAAGGAGAAATTTGTCCAATAGTAACAAATGGTGCTTCCACAAGTTGACATCCGATCCAACGTAGTAATAAGTGATCCGCCAAAAGCAACCAAAATTTTCCTTGGTGAATTGGGCAAAAACTTGAACTACGTACGTATTCATCTGCTTAAGTTCTTAGAAATTTTTCTCTCCCAAAGGAAGTGAGTTTGAATGTCCTTTTCAGTTTCTTTTGTTTGGTTGCATTTCATGGAGAGTTGTTTCATGAGAGAATGTAAATGACATGCATAGGTTGTCATGCTGCAGATTTCCTCCAATCCGCGGTGGAGACTACCTGGAAGAGAAGCTCAGGATTACATATGCCTCGGCCTTGTAAGGTGAGTTTTTTTTCTAGTCTATTTCTTGTTACACACATCCATATGGGAGGACGATTAATAAAAGTAACCGGCTAAGTTACACCTCAAAGAATCATATGATGAATCACAAAATGTTGGAATCAATCATGAAAAATACAATTTTTAATGGTTATGTTACACTTTTTTAAAGTGTAAGTTACAAAGTTATTCATAATCGACCATAATATTTCATGATCAATCACAAATACTGTGATCGGTCATGAATAGTTGTAACTTTTCATTTGCAAGATATAAGTCAACCCT
Source organism: Ilex aquifolium (assembly GCA_951799425.1). NCBI lineage: Eukaryota > Viridiplantae > Streptophyta > Magnoliopsida > Aquifoliales > Aquifoliaceae > Ilex > Ilex aquifolium. Next base: position 29,301,356 of record OX637403.1, read on the forward strand.
TAATTGTGGTAATTTTCGGTATGATATCACTGTATTATTTTCCTCCATATGGGGAAGTTTCAAAGAGCATGAAGAACTCTATGGAACAGAGTCAACAGAACTTGCTCAGATTGTAATGTTGGTACTTGTGTGCAGTTTTCCAAGACTATTGATACTTTTGAATTCCCAGTGGTACTTCCTGGCTTTTTCGCTGAAGACTCGCATGACATATAAATATTATGCTTCTGTACTATTACAACTTTCACTTTATTCTTATTATTTGACTAGAATTCCCAAGTTTTTTTTTAGTTCTTAGGGTGATATAATAAGCATAAAGTATAGTCAATCATAATCATCCCCTATTTTAGGATAGCACAACAATACCCAAAAAAAGATTTTTGGTACAATACCGAAAGTAATTATTTTTAAATGTCAAGATAGACTCTTTAAAAGCAGAGTTATAACCGATTGTCGTAATTCATGATCGATCATGGATAATTCTAAAGATTGTTTATCCCCTTAAGTTTTTTAGTTTGAAGGAGGTGATTTCAATGGCTTCATAGTTGTAACTTACTTTTAAAAATTATAATTTGCCATTGAAAATTTGTAATTTTTATGTTTGATCATATCGTTTTGAGATCGATCATATTCTGTGCAGCTATAACTGACATTTCAAAAGTAGTAACTTCTATTTAAGAAAAATTAAAATTTTTGGTACGGTACTTCTTTTTTTTTTTTAAATAATTTTTTTTTTAATAATTTTTTTTTTTGGGAGGGGGAAGGAGAAGGTGGAGGGGGACTTGAACCCTTAACTTCAAGAAGACAAAATTTTTACAAGACAAGGAGTATCATTGGATCAAAAGCCCATTGGTTACTGTACTTCTTTTGCTACGATAATCTTTCTCATATTTTATATGTTTCGGTTTGGAAGGGGTGTGTACACTAGTAGTCTAGTACTGGTGCAGAAATTTCCTGGAATGATCTACTTTGCCACATTTTCAACTTCGAAGATGAACCAAAGTTTCATGGTATGTTCCGCCATGGACGGTTGTATTATATATATATATTTGAACATAGTTATCCCCAAAGAATCTCCTTCCAAACGTTAGTTGGAACTGTACATTAGAAGCAGTACCCTTTTATTAGAGAAATAAAAATGGCAGGTTTGGGTTGGAATTTGTTGTGGGTCCCGGGAGATTACGTTATTTATGCATGTAGGGACCCTTGGAGTTCGTTTTGTTTGAGTTAATGAGAATTAAACTCAACTTCTCTACAATTAACCATTCTTGTCCCTAAGACTAAAATTGCTCAATAATCTTCGGAAGAGAGATTAAACTAAAGTTACTGTTTTTAATTGTGGTATATGGTTACTATAAAGTCCTCATACCCAAAAATAGGATAACATTAGATAAGGCTCTTAATGAGTCTAATTTAACCCGTTATGATTCAATTTATTATAACCCATTTATTAAGCTAGTTGAAAATAAATTGTATTTATTTTGTACTTAATCCAATTTGAATTAGTCCATAACCAATACAATCCGTCTATTTGTCACCTCTAGATAAGGGTATTTGTTGTCTAGTAGCCAACGGAAAAATAATGAATTGGGATCTCTGCAACAAATAATTCTCCATCATTGGATTAGCGTAGCTCATTGTCATTCTACAATGGACAATTATTTGGTGCACAAATTTGACGTACATTTTGTTTCTAAAAAAGAAGTAACCAAAACTTTAAGGGATAGTTTAAGTGGTAATATAGACGAGTTGTAAACTTAAACGTCTTGAGTGCGAATCTTAGTAATCTTTTAGGGTCAAGTAATGAGGTATTTATTTCTCACGAATACTCTAGTGTTAGTGTGAATGATCTGTCTTTGATTTGATTGAAAAAAGGATTAAGTTGTTGATCCAAAAAAGAAAGGGTAAATTACATCCACCTTCCCTGAGGTCTCTTGTTAGGGAAATAACATTGGCCTCCCCTGTTAGTCACTTTCGTCTTAACTATCTAATAGAAGTTATGAAATGACAAAAATACCCTTTAGTAAAAATATATAGGTTTCATGTTGTAGGTATAGTTTTTTGTTAATTCCACTACAAACCAATGTCACATCATCACCTTGTTTTTTGCCCTATTTCAAGAACCCAAATAGTGTCAATCGATATACCACCATCACTGCCACTGCCAACCTACCACCATCGCCACTATCAACCTACCACCACCACCACCCCAACCACTTCCGCATTAAATCCCAACCCAATTTTTTCTTGCAGCAAGACACACAACCAACCCAATTTGTTACTACCATCCTTTCGACGAAGATATTTGTGGTTTCCAGCGGTGATAGGGATTGCGATTTACCCTTTCGGTCTTAAATTTTGATTCTAGGTAGAGAGAGAGAAGAAGAAGAAAAAGAAAAAGAAGTTGGGGATTGGGCTCTATTGCGAAAGCTCGAGGATGGGTGCCAAGATGGTTAGTCGAAGAGTGGGCAATGATAGTTATGGTGGTAAAGGAGGAGACGATGGCGACGGCTGGGGAGGTTACTCTGTGTGTGTGTGTGTGTGTGTGTGTGTGTGAGAGAGAGAGAGAGAGAGAGAGAGAGAGAGAGAGAGAGCCATGGTGGGTTTTATTTAAAAACTAGTATAATTTGAATCTAGGGGTAAAAATGATATTTTGAAAATATAAATTGATTATGTCATCAAAAGTTAACTATTGTTTTGACGGAATACTAAGGGGATGGGGAATATGTTATCAACAACTAAAATAGAAGAGAGCGCAGTGTTATTATTCAAATAAAGAGAAGGTTTGATTATTATTTGACCAAACCTCACGAAAGATGGATATAATTTACCCAAAAAGAAAAGAAATATCCAAGAAATTCTATAATCTACTAGTCAATGTGATTAGCTGCTTGTGGAAAAGAGAGAGAAAATGATGGGAAGGGGATTAGGCTGTTGAACCAAAGAAAAGAAATAACCAAGAAATTCTATCATCTAGTCAATGTGATTAGCAGCTTGAGGAAAAGAGAGGAGAAATTGACACAATCAAAAGGAAGAGACGTGTAGGGTTGCCTTTTCTTTGTGTCGACATAGAAACTCAAGTTGACTAAAAGGTGAGACAAAGTAGCAAGGTCAAGGACGACATGTGGAACACATTATCGGTCATAAATCCATTGAATGGGCCCATCTTGAATTCTGACGGTCCATGTGTTCCCATAGTAGCGTAGACAAAGATATCTCCACATGCTACCGTAATCTTTGCGATTCCTTACGAGACTTGGCAAACTCTGTTGTCTGACCAATCTCAGCCATCAGATTAATCCCCTTGATAAAAAAATATGGCAACTTTGACCATTAGTGGGGCCACAAAAGTTATCGGCCGGAGATAAAAGGCTGCCAATTTGGATAAGATGAGATAAGCTTTTCTTTTTTTTTACTGTGGGTTGTACAATAAGATTATCGTGTATCGGATTGTACGCTAGAATATACACTTTACCTTTAAAGCTTTGCCACGTGGCTCCCCTTTTTTGTGGTAACTATGTGCTGATTTCTAGCTCTTAAAAAATGTTAATGGGACAAAAATATTTAATATAATAATGATATTAAATTTTTATTATCAAAAAAATAACAAGCGAGTAATTGTATTTCGCATTTTTTAGTAGTCACCTCTTTATATAATATATTAATTATTTATTATCTAATAATGATATTGACGATAATAACATGACGTTCCTATTGCACTAAAATATTTATTTGTTGATGTGGACTAAATATTGACCACAATTAGGGTTGTTAAATTAAACGAGTTATTCTGGTTCGACTCAAGTTCTGATCATTTTTTTGCCCGCTTAAATTCGTTCAATTTCTTATATAAAACGAATATAAACAAAATTTTATGTTCGTTTTAAAATGAGTAAAGCCCAAGCTATTCGGTTGACTCATAGAAATTCGATATTTTTTTTTTGTAGGGATTTAATGTATATATTTCTTCCAATTATATGTTATGTATCAACAATACACTCATGATAGTGATCCATTGACTCACGTAAGTTTGAGCCTAAACTCAGATTTGAACTCACATTAATAATAAATGACTCGAGCCCAAATGACTCGTTTTTTAAACGAGTCAAACTGAACAAATTTTTAAACTCAGTATGTGAGCCCGAGCCGAACTTTGAGTAGACCTTAAAAATTACGAGTCAAGTTTAAACACATCAAAACTTGTCCAAGCTCCACTCATTTAATATCTCCTATTCATCATATATATATAAAAAAAGTAAGATTGCCTTATTTATTTAATATTAAAATATTACATCACATAATAATATTATAGTAGTACTATAATGATTAAATCATTTATTAAATTTTATATCTTAAATTAATATGAATGATTAAATTAGTGAGATTTATTAACTTTATTAAATATTTAATGTATACAATTTTGATACGGCACTTGAAATATATGATTTAGTAAAAAAATGAGGCAGCAAAATTATATTCTTTTCAAAAAGCTAAGACAGCGGAGTCCGAGTAAGCCGTTTAAGTCATTTTCTTCTGCTTACAAAACTCTTGGGCGCTAAACACGTGTTGACAAGAAGTCTACGACATGATTGCCGCTAAAAGTGGATATGATTTTGAACAAAACCGTGTTTGTCAATTGTCTATCCTATTTAGGGGTGTTCACCCTACCCTCTGGGTAAGAAATATGCTCTTTCATCTTCCTACCTATTATTTTGTGGAAGAATTTTTTCTTGATCTACTCTATCCGACAGGTGTGGTATTCCTACCCGACTTTCTACCCGATTAATCGGGTAAGAAGTCGGATAGGAAATCGGATAAACATTTTTGTAACTATTAATTTTTGAATGCACCAATTGAACAACACAATAAATCAATAACACTAAAATCTAAAACAACTACAATAACAATTATAATAAAACACAAGAAAATAGGAACATCGATTCACAATAATTATTACACAAATATAATAACAATTAATTTAAGTTTAAACCATATGAAATACATTAAAATCATATTAATTAATTAATACGAGTAGGGTATGGTAGGAATGCGGAAATTGATAGCTCTTCCGCATTCCTACCCGATTTAATCGGAAGACCAAAAACTCTTCTGCATTCCTACCCGATTTTTGCGACTAACCGTTCAGTAGGGTCGAGTAGGGTAGGAACTTGCGGCTAGTCGGAAATTTGAACACCCCTAATCCTATCCTACTCCTTTTAATTTGTGGGTTTTTTATTTATTAAATAAAAAATAAAAATAAAAATATTTCACTCAATGTCTCAAATGACTATCCACAAACACTCTCACTAATTATCTACTTCTTATTATTCTTCTCTTTTTTATATTTTTAATTTATATAACTCTACAAAAATAATGAGTAAAAAAAATATATTTTGAAAAAAAGAAGGGATATAAATTTCTTGCATCACACGAATCGAACGATAGTTTAAAGTGAATATGACTCTGTTTAGCACGAGGGAGAAGATGATATACTCTTTCTATTTCTCTTATACACATTACATGTTCTTTACTAACTGGCAACCTTACCTAATTTATATTTGTTTTATTACATTTCTTGGGTTCAAACTAAAATAAGATTGCCTTGTATAAGTAAAAAGTTGGTTAATGAAGTGGGATTCATACACCGTAAAAAAGAAAAATAGAGTGGAATGCATTGAGATTGTTGATTTTGTAATGCTTATGTTATTAATATAACTAGTTATATTGAAATGTGATGGTCGGTCAATACTATCTATAGGTTTGATTTCATTCACAGATCATAATGAGAGTTTCCACACTTAGATATCAAATTTGAGTGAGCTTTTCATATTAAAATCATGGTTGCCCATAGGGGTGTCAAAATATTACATAATTCGTTAACATGATACGAAATTAGAGAGTTTTGATCTTTCTTAAACCACCCGTTTAGTAAACGAGTGGACTCGATACAAAACGATTAATAAATGAATTGGGCATGAATGAAGCCAATCAGGAAGAAATATATGATACAACCCGTTTATATATCAATTATAGACAGTTCATACACGATACGAACCTAATATGACACGATTCGTTAGACACAAATTAATAAATAAATCGGATATGAGTGAGGTGTTTTTTTGACATGAACTCACTAAAACTCGATACGAATTTGCTTCACTTGATACGATTGACAGACCTACTTGCACCAATAGAAATACGAGCAAACAAAGATTCAAGGAGAAGTAATGTTATATTGACAAAAAAAAAAAAACTAAAATTAGGGATTAAATGACATAACATTATAATAATGATATTTTTAGTCTTATTTTTATTTATCTAAAATCCAATATTTATGTCGCATCATTTATGATTGGTTTCTTTTTTGGCTATTATAGTATATTATTGAATATTGAGATTCAAAACTCATTCTTAACCATGAAGAAAAGGAAAGAAAAAAAAAACAATGTTACACAGCATAGACTTAAAAAATTAATTTAAAAAATTATTTTGATGATGTGGTTGTTATATTTATCATTGATTTAACTGTAAATCTTAGTATTTATTGAGACCTGTTACTTATTCAATAATAATAATGCATTAAGTCAAAATTTTAAGTCAATTTAACATTTTCCAATAGAAAATTGAATAATGTTATTTCGATTATTTTTGTTATTAATGTAAATATAAAATATATTAAATAAATTTAATTTAAATAATATTATTGAAACTCACTCCCCCAAAACTTTCTTGAATAATAATTTAGAGTAATGCTATGTGCACAAAAATTGTGCACCAAATTACTTACAGCCGTTCGATCCGTAGGTCTCATCACTAATCTAACAACTGCAATTGATTTGGTATAATTTTGTGTACATAAATTTAATGTATAAAGAATTACCCAATAATTTAACTCTTCTTTGACCAAAACTACGGTCCATATCAATTCTCTCCGCAACCCCATAATTAGTTTAGACCTATCTAAATCAGCTTCTTAAGAGTAAGGGTGGAGGAATGATTGGATGTTGCTTGGGATATTTTAGTATCTAATTTTATTCTTTAATTTTTGTAAATAATGTGTATAATATATACGGTATATTAAAAAAATTAATTTAGTAGACAGAGAGTGTTTGATAAATTTTTCCTTTTCAAATCTTATTTTCTCTTAATTGTAAATTATTTAATTAACTTCCTTCAATTGAATTTCAATATGTGGCCTATATAACAATTTTTTATTTTGTAATAATTATTTTATATTTTAATTTTTCATCATCTCTTATTAATTATTTTATATTTATATTTATATAAAATATTAATTAACACTAATAAATAATTTTTAATAATGTTAAGATGGGAATTGGGTAATATTTTTTTAAAAATTTTGTACATCGCATGGGACCATTGCCATAGACATTTATAATTAACTCAATCGATAATTACAAATGTTTTTTAATAACATTACACACACGGCATTCCTACCCTAGCTTTGTACATCATCTTAACATACACTGTTAGAGTAGTAAATCCTACAAATTTTATTAAATATTTAATAACTCTAATTGTGCCACATCACACAACATTATTCAATATTTCTTAATATAACACCAAAAAAAAAGGGTTAATTATACTGGAGGTCCCCAAAGTATCAGATTTGTCTTATTTTGATGTTCAATATTTTAATTGTATTATTTTAATCTCAAAAGTATTGAATATATTTTTATGTGGGCCTCTCAAGCAGACAACGTCCAGATTACTAATAATTTTTTGTTATAAACTTGTCACGTAAGACCTAAATATAGACAAAAAAATAATTTTGATAGCTTTTGACCAAATTTTGGTCAAAGGGATTCCCAAATTATATAATTTTTATCATGAGCTATTCAAATTTTAGTTAAGAATTATCTATATTACACATTTTTTGTCAAGAGTTATCCAAATTATTTTTTGTCTATATTTAGGTATTACGTGACGAGTTTATGGTTAAAAATCGTTAGTAATTTAGATGTTGTCTGCTTGAGAGAGCATATAAAAATACTAGTTATTGTCTGTGCCTGAAGGCACAGAGTAATAAAAAATGATAAACAATAAATATATTTGTATTCATATTCAAAATCAAATTACAAACATAGAGAAGAGATAAAAGAATTTAAACATCGGTTTGTAGTGGGGGTAAGAGGTGATGGGCGGCAGTGGTGGTGGTGGTGGCGGCGGCGACGATGGTGGTGGTGGTGGCGGCGGCGATGGGTGGTAGTGGTAGTAGCGGTGGCAGTGGCGGTGGCGGTGGCGGTGGCGGTGGTGGCAGTGGCGACGGCAGTGGTGGTGGTGGCAGTGGCGACGGCAGTGGTGGTGGTGGCAGTGGCGATGGTGGCGGCGACGACGGTGGCGGTGGCGGTAGAGGTGGTGGAGATAGTGGTGGGGCGGTTTCAAACACTATTTTTTTTTAAAGTATTTATGAGAAATAATTTTTAATAGTATTTTTAAAAAATCACTTCAAACACTTTTAGGGGCCTATTTTTCCTATTAAATTTAGGGTATTAATATTAGTCGTTAGATTAACTTTAAAATAAAATTTAAAGTGATCTCAACCGCGAATGGTAAAAGTGATTTTGTTTATCTTTTGAAATTTGAATTGTAAGTTACTTTATTATATAGACTAGTTATTGTCTGTGCCTGAAGGCACAGCGTAATAAAAAATGGTAAACAATAAACATATTTGTATTCATATCCAAAATCAAATCACAAACATAAAGAAAATATAAAAGAATTTAAGTATCGGTTCGTAGTGGGGGTGAGAGGTGGTGGGCAACAGTGGTGATGGTAGGAGACGGTGATGGTTGTGGTGGATGGCAAAGACCGTGATGGCGGCAGCGGTGATGATGACGGTGGTGGCGACGGTGATGGTGATGGTGACGGTGGTGGCGGCGTTAGTGGTGGTGGTGATGGTGATGGTGACGGCGGTGGCGGTGGTGGTGGTGGTGGCGGTGGGGGCAGTGGTGGTGGGGGGGTGGTGTGGGTGGTGGTGGTAGAGGTAGTGGTGGGACGGTTTCAAACATTATTTTTTTTTTTAAAGTACTTATGAGAAATAATTTCTAGAAGTACTTTTAAAAAATCACTTCAAACACACCCTTAAGGCCTATTTTTCCTATTAAATTTAAGGTGTTAATATTAGCCGTTAGATTAACTTTAAAGTAAAATTTAAAGCGATCTCAACCGCGAATAGCAAAAGTCATTTTGTTTATCTTTTGAGATTTGAATTGTAAGCTACTTTATTATATAGATATTCAATATTTTAGAAACTAAAATTATGTAATAAAAATTGAAGACCAAAATAAAATAAATTATATACTTTGGGACCTCTAGTGCAATAAAAAAAAAAAAAAAAACAAACAAACAAACGTCCGTACAATACCATGTCCAGTTTCAGAGTTTCTTATATACACGGACCCTCATAGTAATCCATGCCTGTCCCTCTTATCTAATTTACTCTCTCTGTATCTCTCCTCTCTCTCTCTCTCTCTCTCTCTCCCGGAACGAAAGTCGAGGGAGAGAACATTGCACCAAACCCTAACACCAATTTCTCTCTCTTGGATCATGTGAAAATATCTCTCGCCTGCGTGAGACATTTGAATTCGGATCTATCATTTCTGAATCAGAGCAAGCAGATTTGAAGTCGGAGCAAGCTATTATGACACGGCGGTGCTCGCATTGCAGCCACAACGGCCACAACTCACGGACGTGTCCGAACCGCGGAGTGAAGCTGTTCGGAGTCCGATTGACCGATGGATCAATCCGGAAGAGTGCTAGTATGGGTAACTTGACCCACTATACCGGATCATTATCCAATAACAGTACTCCTCATACCGGCTTTGCTCATGACTCTCCCGGCGACACCCCTGATCACGGTGCCGCCGCTGATGGTTATGGTTCCGAGGATTTCGTTCCTGGCTCATCATCGAGCCGAGAAAGAAAAAAAGGTATGTATATGTACGTACATACGTCTGTAAAGCACACGGACACGCTCGTATGTGTTTTCGGGATTTAATGGTTGATTTTGAGTTTTGGCTTGGTAAATTGATGGTTGGGATTGGCTGTCTTGTATTTCTAATACGTTGTTTAATAGTTGGCATGTTGAAATTGAATCATATTAGATCTTATTCTTATATTTATGAAGAACTAATTCTGAGTTTTTTCTGTTTTAGACGCTGATTATGATACTTGTTTGTGGATGAAGTTCAATTTTCACTTCGTCTCATTGCTGAAAAGCTGGGTGCAAAAAAAAAAAAAAAAAGAGTTGATTTTATCTCTGTTTTTCTCTTTTATACTGCTGCAACCTTGGGTGAAAATTAAAGCACTGAATTCTTTTGGGTTGCTGAGAAGTTTCGGTGAATAACTTCAAGTTTTGGATTTTTGGGTGACTATAAGTTGGGCGTTAGTGAATGTGAATTTGGGTTTCATAATTGCTGAGAAATTGGTGAAAATTTCACTATATTTCTTTGGATTGGATAGTTGAATTGGTATGAAGCCAAATTTTGGGTGATATTATTCTTGGTATTTCTAAAGAATAAAGATCTCAACTCGATTGGACAGTTGACTTAAGCTCGGTTGACTGAAGGGTTTTATTTTGAAATGCTAATTATGAGAAACTAGGAATTAGAACTGGAAATTACCTACCTAGCTTTTTTTTTTTTCCCTTTCCTTGCTTTCTTTAGTATGTGAATGATTTGTGTGGAGTAACTGGGCAGTTAATTGCTAATCGCAATGTGATGGAATGTATGTCTCCTCAGGCAATTCCACTGCTTTGCTAACAGTTCAAGCACACCAGTAATGCAGTATTTTTTGGTGTTTTGTGAATTACTCACTGGGTGACTAAAAATGTGCATTGTGGATATCCATCTTGGTTCCTTCCACTTGAAGAGGAAGAGAGGGGGAGGGGGAAGGGGAGGGGGAGGGAGAGAGGTTTCAAGTCATGAAACTTATGCACAAATCTTGTTGGCAAGTCTTCAATTCTCTCACTTGCTCGCCACTTCACGAAATGCAATATGTTTTTTGACTCCTCATAAGATCGAAGTCCTTAGAAAATTCCTAATTATACTGGCATTTACGTATACTCTTTTTCTATGCTTCAATTGTACAAAATATCTTGGTTTCAATGAAATGTGGTACTACCAGATCAGTTTTACTGTGTTATTTACTTCACACTGGTTACTGTTAAGGATAATTTAGTGTCCGAAGTTCATATTGCATTTGATTTGTTGTGACACATCATTTTTGTTGTACTGTGTGCATCTGAAAAGGTTGTGCAATTTGACTTGCAGGCGTTCCATGGACTGAAGAGGAACACCGGATGTTTCTGCTTGGTCTGCAAAAGCTTGGCAAAGGTGATTGGCGGGGTATAGCACGCAATTATGTAATTTCAAGAACACCCACTCAGGTGGCCAGTCATGCCCAGAAGTATTTCATCAGGCAAAGTAATGTGTCTAGGAGAAAAAGACGGTCTAGCTTGTTTGATATTGTAGCTGATGAAGTAAGTATTTTTCCCTCTTTTGCATAACTGCATGATCCAGACATTTGACCATGCACCTATAGATATTGTGCAATTATTTATAATTATAACAAGTTTCTTGTGATTAACTTTTAACAGGAAAGAATTGAAGTTTGTTTATTACTATGGATAATATTTTTACCTTTACTGTTGCTAGTTTCTGACAAAACCTATGTTTTTATTGTTAATGGGATTTATTTCTTCTGAATTTCATTCAATGTGACTGTAAAAGCCATAGTGGCATGGTGATGCTGTGACATAAATGCAAATGGACTGGCCCATTTTCAGTGGTTTTCAGCCTTTCTCAAAATAATATTTGTGCTGTTTTAAGTCTGTAGAAGGGGACCCAGCTTTATGTTAGAAAAGCCAAGGTTTAGATCTCTATGATTTTAGATGCTCCATTTGGTACTTTCAAGTGAAGTGTTTTCATGTATATGTGTTTCTTTTTCTTTTTTTTTCTTATTTTGACGGATTGCTGATTTTTCTTCTTTCTGTTCTTCGCATTTCTGTAGTCACTTGGCACTTCAATGTTAACACCGGATTTGTATGCCATCGACCCTCCACAAGTAGAGAGAGAAATCGACAATCCATTGCCTGCTCCTGTTGCTATGGATGAAGAATGTGAGTCAATGGATTCTGCCAATTCCAACAACACTGAAACTGTACCTCAGAGACCAGATGGCTCACAAGGTGCATATCCAGTCCTCTATCCTGCGTACATCAGTCCGTGCTTTCCATTTTGGTCTGGGTACAGTGCAGAGCCAGCCAAATTGGAAACTCATGAAGTGCTTAAGCCAACAGCAGTTTACTCAAAGAGCCCAATTAATGTTGATGAGCTCATTGGCATGTCGAAACTAAGCTTAGGGGATTCCCCAGGCGAAGCAGGATCATCCTCTCTCTCACTAAAGCTGGTCAATGGCTCCACTAGGCAGTCAGCTTTCCATGCCAATACTGCCGCTGGCAGCTCAGACATGAACTCAAGCAACAGTCCAATCCATGCAGTCTAGAAATTGGGAGTTCAATCTTCAGAATGTAGGTTTGCTGTTTTTAGCCTTTTGAGCTCTATAGTTTTCCTTTTAATACAAGCAATAATGTGCAGGCTGGTTTGGGTTACATTGGGTGGAGCACCATAACAGCGATGGTTTTGGGGATCATATAACTTAATGTAAACGTTTACCTTGTAGGATGTGTAGCAACTCTTGTCTGAAATTATTTGAATCTTTTAACTGTTTTGTTGTCAAGTTCTTTGGCTCCATCAAACTTTATTGTTGGTTACATTGTACTTAGAATACCTGACCTGCTTACATTTATTTTGGGTCAAAAAGAGATGTTATCCTTCTGGTAATCTATGTGTCTACGTTTTCAATGATTGATCTGCTTCCAATTATATTGCTGGAAAACCGTTTTGTTTTGATTTGTGCGGGTTTCGGTTTGTATCGTCATGCTGTATCCATGGTTGTCATAGCTACATTCCTCTGTGTGGTCGGTGCATTTAACTAAACTGACCACTCCCTCGGTTCAATTCTTGGCCGCTATGATGGAAGTGTGTATCCAAAACTCTACGAAGCGGCTGCTTGGGAGGATCCTTTAAATGACAACCGGATACATTTCCTACCAAAATTTGCTTGGAGGAGGGTATAGGGGATTGTAATTTTCCTACCAAAATTTCATATGTTCTTTGCTCGTGTTGTTCCATTAATCATTTTGTGGATGTATCATAAACTCGTATCTCGAATTGATCATCACTCGTCAACCTCAAGAATGAATTTTAAAACGTGTTGTACAATGATGGTCTGAAGTTCATATTTTACCATATACTTCACACACAACTGTAAGAGTTTGTTTGGTAGATGGATAAAAAAGGGTTTGGTATGATGGGTTTAGGAAAAATAGTCTAATAGACCAACAAAATTTATGTTTGGATGCAATTTTGAAGCCCTCGATTGTAGTCCTAGCCCGTACTTAGCCCGGATGTTTAAACCCATAAACATTGGCTTCAGCAAACCCAAGGGAGTGGATTTCTATGGGGCAAAATTGGATTCAATTGGTAAAATACTTTTGTACCCCTTAATTTAGTTTAAATTATTTAAACAAACATAGGTATGTATTTGATTGAGCAATAGGCAAAATAGTCATTTACATGACAAATGTATGGTGATAAATTCGTGGGTTCAACATGTGTATTTGTTACTTAACAAAATGAGTATGAATAGAATTTATTTATGAATCCCACGTACTCAAAAATAGAAGTTGAGTTTAGAAGAGTTTGATAACACAATCTAATCCTTGACCCCAAAACCATCCAAATATGCTGTAAGGGATTTGGGACATGGGTTTCACAGGCTGACCATGCTCTTGCATTGGCGTTCACTCCGATCAACCTCCAGAGTTATGGGACATGGTGTATAGCCAAGTTGCCAGTCAAACCTAACAGTGGTAGTTCCCGGTTTGATGCTATCTATCTCCGATACTATTTTGTAATGCTCCAATATAATCACTGTTATATTGTTTTCTCTAAGCTAGACGCACATGACTTAAATAAACATATATATTGTACCAAAAAAGGTTAAAAATCTATATAATAAAGTAGTTTACAATTCAAATTTCAAAAGATAAACAAAATGACTTTTGCTTTTCGCGGTTCAGATCGCTTTAAATTTTACTTTAAAGTTAATCTAACGGCTAATATTAACACCATAAATTTAACAGGAAAAATAAGTCTCTAAGGTTGTGTTTGAAGTGATTTTTTAAAAGTACTTATAGAAATTATTTCTCATAAGTACTTTAAAAAAAATATAGTGTTTGAAACCGCCTCACCACTACTTCTACCACCGCCACCGCCACCACCGCCACCACCCCCACCACCACCACCATCACCACTGCCTCCTCCATCACCATCACCACCGCCCCACCCCCACCCCCACCACCGCCACCGCCGTCGCCACCACCACCTCCAACGCCACTGCCTCCAACGCCGCCACCACCACCATCGTCATCGTCATCGCCGCCGCCACCCTCGCCACCACCGCCATCGCCATCGCCATCATCACGGTCATTGTCACCCACCACAACCATCACCGTCTCCTACTACCACCACTGTCGTCCATCACCTCTCAACTCCACTACAAACCAATGCTTAAATTCTTTTATCTCTTCTCTATATTTGTGATTTGATTTTGGATATGAATACAAATATGTTTATTGTTTACTATTTTTTATTACTCTGTACCTTCAGGCACAGACAATAACTAGTCTATATAATAAAGTAGCTTACAATTCAAATTTCAAAAGATAAACAAAATGACTTTTGCTTTTCGTGGTTCAGATCGTTTTAAATTTTACTTTAAAGTTAATCTAACGGCTAATATTAACACCCTAAATTTAATAGAAAAAATAGATTCTTAAGGGTGTGTTTGTAGTGACTTTTTAAAAGTACTTCTAAAAATTATTTCTCCTAAGTATTTAAAAAAAAAAAAAAATAGTGCTTGAAACCGCCCCACCACTACCCCTACCCCCATCGCCGCCGCCACCACCACTGTCGCTGCCGTCGTCGCCACCGCCATCGCCACCGCCACCACTGTCGTCGCCCCCGCCACCGCCGCCCCCACCACCACCACTGCCACCGCCACCCCCGTCGCCACCACCACTGCCACCGCGACCACCACCACCGTCACCGCCGTCATCACCACCACCACCATTGCTGCCACCGTCGTCGCCGCCACCACCAACGCCATCGTCATCGCCATTGCCGTCACCACCACCATCGCCACCATCGTCACCACCATCGCCACCACCACCATCACCACCACCGCCGTCGCCGCTGTCGCGGTCTCCGCCACCACCACCGTCGCCATCACCGCCAGCACCACCACCACCAGCACCGGCACCGCCAACACCGTCACCACCACCACCACACACCGCCGCCATCGCCCACGCCACCACCACCACCACTATCACCATCGCCACCACGGTTATTGCCACCCACCACAATCATCACTGTCTCCTACCACCACCACCTCTCACCTCCACTACAACTGATACTTAAATTCATTTATCTCTCTTCTATGTTTGTGATTTGATTTTGAATATGAATACAAATATGTTTATTGTTTATCATTTTTTATTACTCTGTGCCTGCAGGTACAAGCAATAACTAGTACACTTATAAAACACGTTAAAGCACACATAAATCGGTAATCGATGTGAGACGAGAGAAAATATTCATTACAACGATGATACCATGTGTCAATATTAACATGGTATCACGATTCACCAACCAATAATATCAAAATAAATAAGTAAATGAGCCTACTAAAATTAATAATCAACCTTCAATGTAAGCAAATAATTACTCATTTTCCTCCATATCAGCAAATAACTACCTAAATAAAATTCACCTTACTCACTTAGTATTTTATTATTAATTACTGATAAGCACCCCAATTATTCATTCAATATTTACTCGTGGGACGGGATGATATATAGATTCCCCATAAGCACCCCAATTTGATTATCTTAGGCAATGAAATTAAAAGGGGAGATACCATTGCATCCACACCATACCATGGGGAGTGTGCTTTTTTTTCAGACCCATCGCCGTAACCCTGGGTATATATCTGGGCAGAGACGGAGCTGTAGCTTGGTCTAGGGGTCCATGGTCCCCCCTGTACTTTTGCTAATCTGTACACATATATGGCCCCCACCGAATATCTTTAATAGGAACAGTGAAAATAGAATATTCTCACCACACATGATAACACGTTATATTGAATTTAATTTATTTAGTAAAATATATTCTTTCTAGATAAGTATCAAATATAAGCCTTTTAAACTTTTTCATTCACTCGTACACCACGTTTTTTTTATGTATGAGTTGAGTTATTATAGTTAAAAAATTAAAATTTAAATGAGTTATTATGATTAAAAGTTAAAATTTAAATGAATAATCGTAGTTAAAAAATTAAAAGTTAAAATTTAAATGAATTAACCTCAATTTATACCATTAAAGATTAAAAATCTCAATTTATACCCTTAAAAATAGAAATCTATACCAATGCGCACCTGAAAGTAATAACTGTTAGTTTGCCGTCTAAAATTAAATGGATAAATTACACCTAGACCCCCTCATACTTGTTACTTAATTATCTAGATCCCTCATATTTGAAATATTATACTTACATTTCTTGAGAATTTAAATATGACTAAAAATGTTCCCCCAATTGGGCATTCAAATAATTATGTTCAAATGATATATTACATTGGATATAAAGAACATTATATAAATACCTGCATTATATTGGACATTCAAATGGTAAGCTTGATTTTGAACTTTAGAGTATAACGGACCCATAAAATAAATAGTAGTATAAAAATTATAATTTTTTATTATGATGAAATCATATTTTTTAACTGTTATATTAACAGATATTAATGATAAGGAAATATGTGTTATACGTGCACAAACGTCAAGAGGTGTAGGAGTAATATTCTAAATGTGAGGGAGTCTAAATGATTAAGTGACAAACTTGAGGGGATCTAGGTGCAACTTACCCAACTAGTTTTAGACGAAAAATTGATGATTGTTAGCTTCAGGTGCGCATTGATACAAATTTATATCTTTAAGGGTACAAATTGAGATTCAAACAATCTTTCGGGGTGCAATTTATGATTAACCCAAACTTAAATGAGCTATCGTTGTTAAAAAGTTAAAAAGTTGAATCTTAATATAAACCGTCTAATCAAAATGATATGGACCGTTATTGTGTTTTTCTAACTGAAAAACTTAAACAATTGAAGTAGGAGACTCTATTTTATTATTATAGATTTTGGTATTCATTACCTTCCATCTAACTCCAAAGTTTCATAAAAACTTTTGATCGAAAGAGCTATATAATTTAAGTCACTCAGATATAAAAGAATATAGTTGCAAAAGCGACCAAAAGCCAATCAAGCTCTTTGAGATTCACTTGTTACTTTTTTTTTTTCCCCAATGAATTTGCGGTATTTCAAACTCTTGGTTTTTACTGCATAAAATGTTAAATTTGGGTTTTTTTTTTTTTAATTGGGTTGTTCAATTTTCATTGAATTATTTAACTTTCGTTAGGGCGTGTTACCACATGATAATTTAGTCGACTAACCCGATATGTATTAAAAACTATTTTTGTTGTTCATCTTCTTCCTATGACCAATATGGTAGTCGATATATTTTTATGCATTAAAATTTTGAATCCTTAAAATGTATATACTATCCATGTTGTTGGTTTGATTTATGTACATAATATTTGGTCCCCAAGCATAGATTTCTGACCCGTCCCTATATTTATGGGGGTGGGGTGGGGTGGGGGGCACAAACAAAAAGATCCTATTCAATTTTTGCGATTTATCATTAGTTAAGATACTATTTTTGTGGTGAGAGCCGAGTGCCAAGAAAGACAAGATAATGCCTTAAGGTCGTAATGGCGACCGTTCTCTCTATTTAACCTTAAGGTCGTAAGTTTAAAACACGTTTTTTTTTTCTATGTAATAGTATCTGATCAAAACAAATAATTATACGAATAATATATCAGGATTGGATTAGTATTCAATACGAATGAATTAATTTTTGGCATGATCGATTCTTTTAACTGGTATTGTATGAAACAAAAATGTCTAATTTTTATCCGATATTGTATGAATTATCATAGAATCAAACAAATTTGCATATGATTTTTGTAAAATGCGAATCAAATAGATTTAATTTTTGTCACGACCTAAGTATAGTGAATATTGTCGAGAAATAAACAAGATCAAACATAGTACAACCCGAAAATGACGAGACAAATTGGGTGGATTGACACCCCTATGTAAAAATGAAAATGGGTCATATATAATAGCCAAACTATCCATTTTCCACGGGTCCCAAAATTTTGTTTTGAGTATTGCCTTTGATTCCATGGCGGGGAAAATCTCATTTTTTTAAGTCTACCATTGAATTGAATGACTAATTTTCTCATATTATCCCTTTAAACAAATAAAAATATTGTGATATGGTTCACTATTTTATTTTCATTTGGTGGTCCGTCAGTTTTGTGTCAAATTAACTAATCATAAATCACAAAATAGACGGACGACCAAACAAAAATAAGACAGTAGACCATATTGTAACATTTTTATTTCTTTAATAAAACAATGTAAAAAAATTAAAGGAAAATTTCAGTCACACCCCTTCTAATTTATCATATCTTCAAAGGCCCTCTATTATAAAAAATATCACTGACACTTCTTGTAATTTATATTTAAATATCACTGACACCCCTTGTCATTAAACCACAATTTAAAACAAAAATAAATTATTTCAAATACCAAAATTACCCCTACATAAACTCCAAACAATCTTTCTACATAAAATTCGAGTCGATTAAAATTTATTTTTCTACATATTAAAATTCGAGCTGATTAAATTTTTTTTTCTACATATTAAAAATTGAGTCGATTAAAATTCGATTCGAGCTGATTAATTTTTTTTTACGTATTAAAATTTGAGCTTATTAAAAGTATTTTTTTATGTATTAAAATTCGAATCAATTTAAGCTCTACTTGATCTGTTAGCCCAAATTAAAATTCATTAAAATTTATATTTTTTTATGTATCAACAATCGGCCCGATTAAAATTTGTTTTGAGCATCGAATAGAATTTTAATTGGCTTAAATTTTAATACATAAAAAAATATAATTTTTAATCAACTCAAACTTTAATACATAAAATATAAATTTTAATTAACTCTAATCGAATTTTAATATGTACAAAAATTTAAAAAATAAAGGGGGTCCCATTGAAGATATGTCTATCTAGAGAGAGTGTGGATGAAGTTTTTTCTAAAATATACCATGGACAATTTAGTAAAATTACATTATAATTAACACCTTTAATCTGACAGGGGGTTTTAGTGAAGATTCAAAAAATAAAAGGAGTGTTTTTAAAGATATGATAAATTAGAAAGAGTGTTACCAAAATTTTTCCAAAAATTAATCATTCAAAAAATAAATTAAAATTTTGTGTATCTCTAGGACACTGTCAATTATAAGATTTACCCTCCATTTTCGTGTAAGAACTATAAGAAGCTTAGCTCCTTAAACTCTATCCCACACATCTCCTACCTAGTACTCAATAAAAAAACCATTTTCTATCATGGAGGACACTGTCAATGTACATTGCGAAGATCAAACCGCGGCGTACGGCGAGAAGGTTAAGAAAAGAGACGACGGAAAACACCCGATATACCGCGGCGTACGGCGGCGGAGCTGGGGAAAATGGGTGTCGGAAATTCGTGAACCGAGGAAGAAATCAAGAATATGGCTTGGAACGTTTGAAACCCCAGAAATGGCTGCTAGGGCCCATGATGTAGCAACTATCACAATCAAAGGCCAATCAGCTTGTCTCAACTTCCCGGAGTTGGCTCACGATCTTCCCCGGCCAGCGTCAATCTCTCCTAAGGATATTCAAGCCGCGGCCAAAGAAGCCGCCTTAATATTTCGGAAAACCCATGAAGCTGAAGGTGAAGCTGAGCTCCGCCGTGAGGAGGTTGTGGGTCTGTACTCTACGGAGGCCACCGGAGACTCATCAAATTCAGCTTTAAACCCCGCTGACGACCCTTTTGCGGGCTTGCCCGATCTCTCTCTCGACGGTGGTGATCAAACTGATGAGTTCTGTGACTTCTGGTACACTTCGCCATGGCAACTGCCCGAAGCTGAGTATGTTGATAGTGGGTTCTGGCCCAAAGAATCTTTGTGGAACTACAACTAAAAGAGTATCCAAAGATATAGTTCAAATTATCGGTCGATATTAATATTGTAAGTCTAATACGGTATTATTCAAAGTTTGCACCATTTGATCATAAATATTTCCGAAAAATTTCTAAATTCAAGTGAAACCCAAATCATGAAACCCTCGCAAATGAAAATTACATGTTTTTGTTGAATATGTAAGCAAATATTTGCATGGGTTGAAGGGGTTGTTATCTTACTTTCTTCGATAAGATTCACTTTGAAGTACAAGAGCTCTTAGTCTTAATTTCACTTCCCTTTCATGTAATAAGGGTATAGGTTAACTGACAAAACCCCATGTTATGTACTTGTTTGTATAAGTGAGTGTGAATAAAAGTGTTTTTAGCATTTTTTGCCTGTGGAAATGTCTCTCTTCATACCAATTTTCTCTCTCTACAAGACTATACCCACTTTTGCTAAATTTAGGAATCCATTGGAGTCCAGCACTCTGCATCATGGGAGGGAGTGTTCAACCTATCCGCCCGCAGGTATTATGTTATTTCATCTTTATACTCAATATTTTATGGAATGATTTTTTTTTAACCTATCATATCCAATCAAGTGTATTATTTCTATCCGAATTCTGTCCAAAACAATCAGGTAAGATGTTGAGTAGGAAATCGGATGAACACATATTTTTTAATTATTAATTTTTGGATCATTTTAACAATTTAATTAAGTAATGTACACCAATTAACTAACATAATAAATCAACAATATTAAGTAAAACAAAATAAATTCGATAATACATAAACAATTATAATAAAACACAATAAGAAAATCATAAATATCAATATATCATATATAAGAAAGTCATAAACATTAATACATCATATATATATATATATATATATCTGTGTGTGTGTGTGTGTGTGTGTGGGAGGGGGGATAAGGTAGGATAAGAATACGAAAATTTTGTAGGTATTTTACATTTTTACTCGTTTTTTTGTAAAATATCAAAAAATCTTTCGTTGGCCTATCCGAATCTTTCGGGTAGTCGATCAATAGAGTCGAATAGGAATAAGATCAAAATTTGTGAGTAATCAAAAATTTGATCACCCTGGTGATGATGTCATGAATATGACTGTTTTTTTCTTGATCTAGTACTTGATTATTTTAATATTTTCTTGCATGACAAAGCTCATGTGTCAATATAAAAGGAACAATTTAGCAACTTCTTACAAAGCGTCTACTTGTGCTATGGTTATTCACATATGGCAGTTTGGGGAACAAAACTGGTGGAAAAGTGATTTTTAATCCTATTCTTCTACGTAATGGTTGAGTTTGACATTTGATAATTCAGATATCTAAAATTCAATTATTTTTTACGCTCTCTAAAAGTTAGTCACTTTTATCCCTTTAAGGACATATTCTAACTCAACTCAAGTCACGGTATATTTTAAGTGGAATTATCCATAATAAACCACCGATTATTTTCATGTGAGTCCAATATACACGTGCGATTTCAAATCTACCTACAACCCTAACTAAAGGTAATGAATCCATTAATAGTATATTAAGATGATAACTTGCTTACATTTCATTTTAACACTCTTCAATCAAGTGTAACTGGTTTCCTTTATTTCTATCCCTTCCATTTTTCCTGTATATCCATCAGTACTTGTAATAAACATGGGCAAGAAGGGGCAAAAGACACCACATATCATCTCCAAAGGCCCCAGCGATGGTACTAATGAGTCCATATTACTACAGCCAAAAACAGCTGGGGCCATAGCTTATTACGTGGTACATCCGTACATAATAAAACAAGCACGCTAAGGAATGTGATAATACCCACACAAAAAATAAAAATAAAAAAATACAACCAATAAATAATACATTATGAGAGAATTGATTTAGACATGATTTTGACATATTAATAAGAGGGTAATGGCTATCCATGGTTCGTTTTTTTTTTTTT
This sequence comes from Ilex aquifolium, assembly GCA_951799425.1. NCBI lineage: Eukaryota > Viridiplantae > Streptophyta > Magnoliopsida > Aquifoliales > Aquifoliaceae > Ilex > Ilex aquifolium. Next base: position 29,323,597 of record OX637403.1, read on the forward strand.
TTTTTTTATCGATGGTTATGTGAGAGGTAAATATAGATCCAAATTAGTTCTGAATGACATTGTAAAAAAAGATATGATATTTTACGATTTAAAAGAGAATATGTATCCTGAGAAAGCACTAGAGGAATGGGATTCACTGAGTCCAAATAATTAGAACAAGATTTTGTTGAGTTGAGTAATAATCCCGATAATATAATTCAGTCTCCAATTAATGGTTGTGACCTTTCCAAGTACGAAATAAAAAGGCAATGGTATTTCTGTAAATGAAGCCAATTAAGTAGCCACCCTTCTTTTACACGGTCAAGGTTGTTCGAATTAGTTTATACGCACCTCGACTAATCAATTTTTGAACCTAAACAATTTTTGTTCCCCTCCATGACCGAAGATGTATGAGTATGTGTATTATGATGTTCTTATATAATAAAAAAAAATAATGCAATATTTCTTCTCTCTCTCACATATTCTATTCCAGTTTTTTTTCCTTTTTTGTTTTGTTTGGTTTGAGGATGATATAGAAGGATTGCAGGTAGGGGTGATAAACGAGCCGAACTTTGTGTATTTGAGTCGAACTTTTCGAACTCGTTTTTTTAAACGAGTTTAAAAAATTGTTTAAAATTGGCTCGTTTGACAAATAAGTCGAGCTGGAGTCGAGTCCAAAACGAATTGAGTCGAAATAGATGGACCATTTTACATATAAACGAATCGAACCTTTTCGACTTATTTTTTAAACGAGTTTAAAAATTTATTCAAATTCGACTAATGTTGTTTGGGCTCAATTATCCGCCTACCAGCAGGAAGTTTAAAATAAGAGCGGCCCCGCGGCATGAAACAAAAGTATAAGTAGTAACAAGACCATCTTTGTCTTTCTTTTGAGTGGGAAACGTATGCTCTTTAAATCATTGGAGGTATGCTTTTGATGCACTGCACAAACTTTTAGCTCTCTCTCTCTCTCTTTTTTTTTTTTTGGGGGGGGGGGGGGGGGGGGGTTGGGGTTGTTTGCGTGGACATAGAGGCAAAGGTTTGCTGTAATAAACCACAACCATATATATAGATATATTAGGGTAAATTACATTGACACTTCTTATAAATTAGTCTAATTATAAAGACACTCTCTCAATTTTCTAAAATTACAGTGACACTCCTTACTGTTTACTTATCAATTTCACAAAGTACCTCTATAGTTAGCATCGTTATTGACAATGTTAAAAATGTGATTACATCATCAACTTTTTACACTTTAATACCCATATTATTCCGGGATAAAATTAGGCTAACCTATTTATTTTCGTGTCGTATTCGTATTTTTTTTTTTATAACATGAAACCTCTCCAAGCCAGAGCCACTTTGGACTCATCCCTGCGAGAGTAAATCCCTAATACTTATAATCACCCGCAAATCACAGGTATCGGTTAAGCCCGAGAGACACAAGCGAGAGTCGAACCTTTGACATCTGGATTCAATTCTACACCGCTGGGCTACCTGTGCGGGTGTATTCGTATTCGTGTTGACTCATATAAACTTTAAATAAAAAAATTTAACGCTATAATTTAAGTTTAAGATTCTATTATCACTTAATTGAATCAATGTTCATACTTTTTCTATAAACTAAAAATTAACTTAATAAACATAACAACAATAATGAGTAAAAATAAATTTTTATACAATAATTATGTCAGTGCTTAATAAACAATAATAAATTATTAATATTTTATTTTTATAATATCAGTGAAATATGTTGATCGTGTCAATTTCATGTTGTTTGTGTTAACATACAAACAAGAAGATAAAGGAAGTTCGACACAATCAAATAAACGGGTTGATCGTGTCAATTTTGAATTTGATAGGTTGAACCAAAAAATGACACATTTATTAGTATTTAAATATATAAGAGGATGATAAGTAAAATTATAATGTATGATAAGGGTAATTATGAAAAATCACATTTTTTGTTATATTTGTTAAGGAACAAGACCTAATAGGGGTGTTAGTATAATTTCAAAAAATTGGGGGAATATCTCTATAATTAGACTAATCTACATAGAGTGTCAATGTAATTTACCTTATATATTATAATTGAAATAAGCAATCTGACCAAAAGTGAAGGTAAGGCAGGAGTCAATTTTTTTTTTAACACAACACTCACACAACCCCTTAAAAGGGGAAGTGCAAAGAGTCAATTTCATTAATGACGAAAAAGGCATGAATTTAGATATATTTCCCATTATTCTTTTTGTTATGTTTCCCACAATGAGAGATGCTGGACAAATGGATGCCACCAAATTATATAAACAACAATAATTTCCATATTCAATAACTATCAAATGAGGCCACCGGAGTTGGTGGTCTAGTGGTAAGACATGCCCGTTTCAAAGTCGTCTTTGACTCTTAAGTGATTATCAAACAGGGTTCGATTTACGGAGTCCCCATGTCTTGCTACTTAGGCTTCGTTGGTGGTGTGGTGATGGGCTACTCCAAAAAGGTCTGTAACTATGACTAATCGAATATTCCACATCGGGAACGCTTAGACGGGATCATTACCTACTGTTTGCCCCTCTCTCCCATTTTTCCTGACCAAAAAATAAATAAATAACTACCATATGAGATTAGTGGAGTGATCACGTGTCAATGATCACACCGTGTAACCGTCCAATAATAAACCAACAAGTTGGCAAGTGAATTCTATATAATTAATTAAATAAGTACTCATTTATGTAAATATATAATATCTACCACATGTATAGAAGTGGGTTAGACTTTCTCCATTTTGTTTTTTATTAGTGAATAGTAATATTACGTGACAACGATGAGATGATATCATCATTACATTAAATATTTCCTCGTATTTTTCTCGTTTCAAAGAGGATATGGTTTGACTGTGAAAATTTTCAGTGATGTGTTAAACTCACTAAAACATTTCTCCCCTAAAACTAAGCCACAATATATGCGACTCACCACAGCATTCATTATGATCCATATTGTGAGCTTTGTGTTTTTTTTTCTTTTTCTTTTCTTATTCCTTTCCCTTTTTTAGATAAACACCAGACTGTAAAGTGTTTTTGGGAGGATAATTAATCAGCTGATTTTTAACAAAGGTGATTTTTTTTTTTTTGGTGGTGGTGGGGTGGGTGTTGGGGGGGGGGGTGTTGTTTGGAGGTTCTTCTACACCTTTTGAGCCTTTTTATTAGTTGAAACTTTAAACTCGGCTTATGAGGAAAGCCTCTCTAATTATTGGCAACGACCGTCACAAATAATATTTGCAGTAGTAAATAAATCTTTTATGACAACGCTACTTCTACAAAATACTTTTATTTTCTCCAAAACACGTTTTTTGTAACATTAGACACTGCCACCACAAAAAATTTGTCTTAAAAGACTTTAATACTTGTAGTGCTTTGACTGGACCAGATATGAGATTAATGGAGGTGCGCGTAAATTGACCCAGACATTTCTGACCGTTGAGAAAAAAAAAAAAACACCCATCTTGATGGATGAAGAAAGAGAAATGAAAAGAGGGAAAAGTGAAAAAGAGTAAAGAAGTAGTAAGGTCCACGAAGAGAAACTTGGAAGACAAGTTAGAATCTTAGATCATCACAATCTTTTTCTGACATGCATGTCTTGGCCAAAATGATGAATATGGTGTATGGTGACAATGGACGCATGCAAGTCCATGCCTAAGTATCACCTTTAAAAGAAGCTAACGTTTGAAGGAGTGAATGTAGGTAAATGATTTTCTTCGGCTTTTGTAATTAATGTACGATATTTGGATAAAGTAAGTTTAAAATTTATATGTATTTTTTTATGTGTATTTATTTAAAAAAAATGAATTGAAATCTCACATCGTTCAAGACAAGAGTTTCAAGTTGATTGATAAACTTTCATTCACTTCTTTAATACTCCGTTTGGTAGGAAAGGTAGAAAGTACGAGGGATACATTTTCTCTTCTACAAAGAAATAAAGTAGGAATGATACATTTTTCTTCATTTGTGTTTAGTAGGATGGATGAAAAATAAAAATAATAATTATTTTTTTTTTGTGCTTGATAAGATACACAAAATATATATATTTTATTTTTTAAAATTTTTATTTTTATTTTAAAAAAAAAAAGTATAAATCCATATTTTATCATTGTATTTATATATGAAATTAATGTATACATAATATATGTATATATCAAATGATATATCGATAAATAAGATACATTTTCAAGACAAATAATTAACTTTTCATCAACTTTTTCTTCCGATTTTGGAGGGATTGATTTTGGTGAGTTGGAAGGAAAGCTCATCCATCCACTTTTTCATCATTCCTTACCAAACATGATGTTTTATCTATTTCTCCAACTTTTTATCCTTCTATTTTTCTATCATATCAAATGAAACATAAACTGTTAAGTCATTTTGCAGATGATACTAAATGGACCGGGGCTTATTGGTCTTCTTAAGTGGCGGAGCCACCATTTCACTTTAGGATGGGCACAACATACGAATAAAAAAATTTCACTGATTAATATGAACTATTAAAGGTTTGGACATATTTTTAAACATAAACATAAGAAATATGTTAAAAATCAAAAACTAAAATACTAGAAGAAAATATATTTAACATTATTTAATCTTACTAAGATATGAAACAAAAAAAAAGGCACAATATTCATGTCATAGTCTATTCAACTCAATCACTTATCTAAATAATGCTTGATATCATATCATGTCCCGAAAATTATTTATTTTTGGGTAAAATTTTGCAGTAATTTTCTTCTTGATGTATATTTTCAAATAGTCGACCAATAAATCTTCATCTATTATATTAAAATCATATTTTTGATAATATACATAATCGAAAATAATCCACAAATTTAACAAGCAACAGTAATCCAAATGACCATTTAAATTCGACGCATAACTCATATATTTTTTGACTTGTTTAAACATAAGAATATAAGATGTAATAATATTTCTCAAGACACCAAAGTATAAGGGTTAAAATAAAGATTAAAAAAATTAAAAGGGGTCTTAGGTGAAAATATCATATAAGTATGTGTAGTAGACAAGACAAATGTCGGGGGGAGCATCGGCCCACCCTGGCCTATGAGTGGCTCCACCACTGGTCTTCTTAAACTCTTGCAACTCTAATATGATATTGGATAAAATATATTCAAAATTTACATATATTCTCTTGTGTGTGATCATTAAAAAAAAAAAAAAGGAACAATGGATGTATGCATGGTTCACCTCAGGACTAATAAGAAAAGAAGAGATAAAGCACTATTTAATTATATCTGATTTAATATATCGGAATCAGTGTCAGATATATAAATAAACTTATTCATATCAAAATATTTATATTTTGATTTGGATCCCATTTTAAAAAAAATGTGACTCATTTTACATGTTTATTTGTGGGTGGCCTCTTGTATGAGGTTTAATTTCTCTCCAGTTACTGTTTGTATATTTCTTATTAATGTTGTAAGACGAAATAAGAAATATACAAAAATTGCAGGTATCAAAAGTCATTTATGTTTCGTTTGGTACGATAGAAAATGGAACGATGAAAAGTTATAATAATGAGAAATTGGAAGGATAGATAAAATATCATATTTGGTAAGGAAGGAAAATAGAAAGAGTGAAAAAATGAATGGTTGAGTTTTCTTTCTAACTCACCAAAATCTATCCCTCCAAAATTAGGGGAAAAAATAGATGAAAAATTAATTATGTGTGTTGAAATATATGTTACTAGGGGTAATCCGTGCCTAAAGATATAGTGTGTTCAAACGCGGGTACAACGTAAGTAAGAAGTGATAGATTTGAGAGAAAAGAAATTCAATGTGAATGGTTTTGATAGGGATATTAATGGTCATTTGATGAGTCTATTTGAGATCGTCGGATAGACTTATTGAAGTCTGTCTTGTTTTATATTATAGATTTGTCTATATATCATTTGATATATACATATATCATATTTTTGTCAATTACATATTATGTATACATTAATTTCATATATAGATATAATTGACGAGCCCAATTCCTATTGGGTCTGGTCCAACCAATCAATGGAGTCTAAATCAGCCACAAAGCAGGTCAAGCCCAGTTCGAGAATTCAACCCAGTCCAAGGCCCAAGGAGTCCAAAAAGAATAGAGTACATGGAAAGTAATCATCGGGATACCCACTCTCGAAGATCAAGGCTATCTTAATTGTTCTTACATTTTGTAGCTATCCTCCCCGATAAACTAGCGCCTTTACCCTCACGTCACCGCCTCACCTAAGGGTTTCATGCCTATAAATTGTAAGCTCTCTCCATGGAGAGGGGCATCTCACTACACATTAAGCTCTACCTCTACACCCCACTACACACATAATTTTTCTCTCTCCTATCTATTGTATCTCTCCCGGAGCTAACCATTGATTTCTCTCCCGTTCACCTTACTTCATCAATAAAAGTCCCCCAGCCACCATTGTCGTTTTCCAGAGTGGAGTAGGTCACCCGGACTGAACCATTATATATCTGTGTGTTAGCTCAATGTTTACATTATTGCCATTGATTACTCTATTAATTGTTTATTAATTACACTTTATCATACACTCGACTGTTAATATTGTATGAGACTATTTTGGGCATCATCAATAATGATAAAATATGTTTTTATATTTTTTCATAAATAAAAAATAATAAATTAAAAAAATCCTTTTTTCATCTAACCAAACACACAAAAAAACAAAAAAAAATTCAATCGTTCCTACTTTTTATCCCTTTTACCAAACACAAATGATCAAAGGATAAAAAATGCATCACTCATACCTTCTATTTTCTCATCCACCCTACTAAACAGATCATTAAAATCACTTAATAATTTAATTCAAATGAAACCTGAAAAGCTGCAGCCCAAATGCATCTATCATTCCTTAAATAAATGGGTCCTATCAAATTTTCAGTGAGACTAACTCATCTAAAGTTTGAATTATATTTTTTTGTATTTCATTTAAATTGTGTAGTATTTGTCATATAAGAGCATCTCCAACCCACTCTCCATTTTCTATCTTTTAACTATTTTAGCTAGCCAATCACAAAAAACACTCTCCAACACATTCTCTATTCCACTATCTATTTCCCATTTCACCCAAACGGCTCTCCAAATGTGGAGAGCCATTTAGCCTCTCTACCTCTATCTCTCTCTATATATATGTTGTATTCCCTATAAATTATTGGAAGTAAATGAAAATTGGGTGAAATAGTTAGCAAAAATAGAGAGTGTGTTTGAAGTGAATTTATAAAAGTGACTAGTTAAAGTTGAGAATGTAATATTTAAATATTAGTTATTTCTCGTGCATGAAGGCACAGAGTAATAAAAAAAAGTCAACATATTTGTATTCACACCTAAAATCAAATTACAAAGATAGAGGTGAAAGAAAGGAATTTAAGCACCGGTTGTAGTAGGGGCCAGCGATGGTAGTGGTGGTGGGCGACAGTGGTGATGGTAGGAGACGGTGATGGTTATGGTGGATAAGGCGATGACTGTGGTGGTGGTGGTAGCAGCCGTGGGTGACAATGGTGATGGTGGTAGTGAGTTTTGAGTGACGATGATGGTAGTGACAACCGTGGGTAGCAATGGTAGTGGTGGTGGGTGTGGGTGGTGGTGGTGGTGGATGACGGTGATGGTGGTTAGCAGTGGTGGTGGTGGTGGGACGACGACAGTGGTGGTGGGCTGTGATGATGGTGGTGGTGGACGACGATGGGTGCTTCTAGACGACAGTATGATGGGTGGTGGCGAATGACGGTTGTGGTAAATATGGTGGGGGTAGGTAATAGTAGGTGGTTGCAATGGTAGGCGATGATAGATGATGGTGGTAGGTGTGGTGAGGTAGGTGACAATGGCTGGTAGCGATGGTAGGGGCAATGGGTGGTGGTGGGTGCTAACGGTGGTAGTGGGATGATGGTGATAATGGTAATAAATATAAAAATAAGATAACGATGGTGGTGGGTTGTGGCCATGGACGACGATGGTAGCAATCGGTAGTGGGTGGCGGTGGTGGTGGTGGCAGTGGGGCAGTGACGATGATGGTAAGGTGCGACAGCGGTGGTAATGATGGTAGGATGCGGCAACGGTGGTGGTGGAGCAGTGGAAGTGGTGGTGGTGGGTATGGTAGGGTGGCAATAGTGATGTTGGCGGCGGCGATAGTGATGGTGGTGGAGCGATGGGGGTGGTGGTGGTAGAGGTAGTGGTGGGACTGTTTCAAACACTATTTTTTTTAAAAGTACTTATGAGAAATAATTCTTAAAAATACTTTTAAAAAGTCACTCCAAACAAACATTTAGAGGCCTATTTTTCCTATTAAATTTGAAGTGTTAATATTAGACGTTAGATTAACTTTAAAGTAAAATTTAAAGGATCTCAACCGCTTGTGTGTGATCATTAAAAAAAAAAGAAAAAGGGAACAATGAATGTATGCATGGTTCACCTCGGGACTAATAAGAAAAGGAGAGATAATGCGTTATTTAATTATATCTGATTTAATATATCGGAATCAGTGTCAGATATATAAATAAACTTATTCATATCAGAATACTTATATTTTGATTCGGATCCCATTTTAAAGAAAATGTGACTCATTTTACATGTTTATTTGTGGGTGCATGACCTCTTGTATGAGGTTTAATTTCTCTCCTGTTATTGTTTGTATATTTCTTATTAATGTTGTAAGAAGAAATAAGAAATATACAAAAATTGCAGGTATCAAAAGTCATTTATGTTTCGTTTGGTATGATAGAAAATGAAAAGTTAGAATAATGAGAAATTTGAAGGATAGATAAAATATCATGTTTTGTAAAGAAGGAAAATAGAAACAGTGAAAAAATGGATGGTTGAGTTTTCCTTCTAACTCACCAAAATTTATCCCTCCAAAATTGGGAAAAAAAATAAATAAAAAAATTAATTATATGTGTTGAAATATATGTTATTAGGGGTAACCCGTGCCTGAAGACACGGTGCGTTCAAACACGGGTACAACGTAAGTAAAAAGTGAGATGAATTTTAGTAGTCGTTGGATGAGTCTATTTGAGATCGTCGGATGGACTTATTAAAGTCTGTCATGTTTTATATTATAAAATTGTCTATATCATTTGATATATACATATATCATATTTTTGTCAATTACATATTATGTATACATTAATTTCATATATAGATATAATGATAAAATATGTATTTATATTTTTTAATAAATAAAAAATTAAAAAAATACTTTTTCATAAAAAAAAAAAAAAACCAATCCTTCCTACTTTTATCCCTTTTACCAAACACAAATGATCGAAAGATAAAAACTGTATCACTCATACCTTCCATTCTTCTATTTTCTCATCCACCATACTAAACAGATCATTAACTTCACTTATAATTTAATTCAAATGAAACTTAAAAAGCTGCAGCCCAAATGCATATATCATTCCTTAGATAAGTGGGTCATATCAAATTTTTCAGTGAAACTCACTCATCCAACGTTTGAATTATAATTTTTTGTATTTCATTTAAATTGTGTAGTATTTGTCATATAAGATCATCTCCAACTCATTCTTCATTTTATCTCTTTTAGTTATTTTAACTAGCAAAACACAAAAAACACTCTCCAACCTGTATTCCATTCTCTTTTTCTCATTTCACCCAAATGGCTCTCCAATTGTGAAGAGTCATTTAGCTCCTCTAAATTATCTCTCTATCTCTATCTCTCTCTATATATATGTTGTATTCCCTATAAATTATTTGAAGTTAATTAAAATTGGGTGAAGTAGTTAGCTAAAATAAAGAGTGTATTTAGAGTGAATTTATAAAAGTGATTAATTAAAATTGAGAATGTAATATTTAAATATATTTTAACTAGTTATTTTAGAGAGCTGGATTAGAAATGTTCTAACAGACCTATTGTCTGGTTTGGTTAACATTTTTTAACTTGTGTCAAGTTAAGAGGACAAAAATGTTTTGGTTAGAAAGTCTCTTTCATTGAGAGAGAAAACTCTTTAACATGTTCTCCGTACAACATTGTCTGGACTCAATTCAATCGGTATGGAGTCCACCATTGTTACAATTATAGGACCGCACGTTTATATCATAGTGGATTTTGGACCACGTATCACATGACGACTGATATTTATATCTATATAATAAAGTAGTTTACGATTCAAATTTTAAAAGATAAACAAAATAATTTTTACTTTTCGCGGTTCAGATCGCTTTAAATTTTACTTTAAAGTTAATCTAACGGCTAATATTAATACCCTAAATTTAATAGGAAAAATAAGCCCCTAAGGGTGTGTTTGGAGTGACTTTTAAAAATTATTTTTCATAAGTACTTTAAAAAAAAAAATAGTGTTTGAAACTGTCTCACCACTACCTCTACCTCTACCACCAACCCCACCACCACTACCTCTACCACCACCACCACCGTCGCCGCCACCACCACCAACACCGCCGCCGTTGTTGTCGTCGCCACCACCACCACCACCAACGTCGCCACCGCCGCCACCATCACCGCCACCGCCACTGCCGCTGTCGCCGCCACTGTCGCCATAGCCTTCGCCACCACCACCGCCGCCGCCACCACCGCCACCACGGTCATTGCCACCCACCACAACCATCACCATCTCATACCACCACCTCCTCTTACCCCCACTACAATCGATGCTTAAATTTATTTATCTCTCCTCTATGTTTGTGATTTGATTTTGGATATGAATATAAATATGTTTTTTGTTTATCATTTTTTATTATTCTGTGCCTTCAGACACAGACAATAACTAGTATATATATATATATATAATTATCAGCATTTTTTACGGATTTTGACGTAACCTTTACCCTTCTCTCTCTCTCTCATACACAGACAAACGTACATTTGTGGGAATCTTGTTTTGCAGGTAGTAAGTACGAGTAGGATTCTCAAGGACATAAGAAGACAAGGAAATTCTAAGCATTGAAGGAACATATGAAGTTTTAAACTAAAGCCAATTCATTGTATTGTAGCATTGGCCTTTACACCCCACCTATGCATTAAGTTTTTTTATTTTTCCTTGACCATTTGATTGTGAAAATGATAAATTCAAATAAAGTAATAAAAAACACAATCATTACACATGTCAAGTTTTCATTGGAGGAAAAAAAGACATTCTATCGAAAAATTACTTTTCGATACCGTAGTTGAACCTCCATCATCTTACATTATTCCATTATTTTTACTGTGCCCCTGGGTGACTAGGGTCTGGTATGAGTCTTCACTGCAAATTGCAGTGGACATATAGAAAGTGACCAGGATGGATGCATGGCTGGTGGATCACCTACACGATGGCAAATCTTTATTGGCATACTTGATGTGGTTTCAGGCACAAAACAGTTAGTAGCAAGAATGTCAGTACACAAGCAAAGATTGCAATTATGGAGTTCCAACAAGCAAGAGAAAATGATGCCTCCAATAAGCAGAGTAGGTATGTAGCAACAACATGGCTAGCTTGCACCCTCTCAAGGCTAGGTAAAAATAAATTATGATGAGACCTTTCTAGCCAAAGCAAAGAGAGGAGCGTATGCAGTGGTGGCTCGTGATCATACTGACAGGATGATAACAAGACTCTTTGAGACATTGAGTGTGGCTTCTCCTTTGGCCTCTGAAGCTTGGGTTGTAAGGCGTGCTTGCAACTTCGCAATTGCTGAAGGATGGACTTTGGTATACATATAGAGTGATTCACATATGCTTGTGAACTCTTTGTCAAAAGGACCAGATGAGCCTTTGAGGGAGGTGGAATCAATTCGAAGATCAATCAATCAATTGGCTCACCTAGTTGCTACACAAACTAGGAATGGAAGTATCTCCCCTTACTGGTTACAAACCCAACACTGAAGATCATGCAACTGATCAAGAAGAAAGCCAGAGGAGGCATTGGATAGACTAGATTTATTGTAATCGAGTCGTTTCTTGTTTATATATTTTTGTTGAATGACCAAAAAAAATGTGAGGAGAGAGGAAATGAACAAAGAAGGTAGCTGGTGTTGCTTGATTTAATAGTTGATACCCTGCAGGATTGACAAACCTACTTCCGGCAGATTTGGTTGGCTCAAAGTTTATGGGATTCATGTATTGGGCAAACAAACAACCGAAAAAAGAAAAAAAAAAACAAAAACATCAATATTAGTTGGATTGAATTCGTCCATGAAATTTATCTATTACATTCCCTGTTTTTGTCGGCTTGGTAATAGACTTTGATGGTGCTCGAAAATGATAGCCCAAGTCCAAAGCCAAAGTCAGATGGTCCAGAGAGGGGATAGAATGAAAATATGAGTTGGAAATGGATGAAACTGTGAGAGAAAGGTAAAGATGTTATGTAAGTGGTTCACCTTAGCCGAGGGATTAAGACTACGTCCACTGTAAGAGAGCATTTTGCTCCTTGGGGTTGTATATTGCTTGAAGAAAGTTATTACAGTGGTACTTTTGGCTTAGAGCCTTTACAAGAAATGCTTAGAGGATACAAGCTTATCTATGTGGTTCACAGTGTAGACAATGAGGAAGATGATGATCCTCCTTTTTGTAGTGTAGTAGTGTCCTATTTATACAAGAAATTCTTCTAGGGTTTCTTGCGGCTCGTTCTTCATTTTTGTTGATTTTGTGGGCCCTTCTACTTTTGTCTTGTAATGACTTGCCATATGACGCCACTACATCCACGGACCTTGAGCTGTTACACGTGCCAATATTCTCTGTGACAGAGAGTGCGTGTTCGTTATGGATGTCAAAAGTGGTCTCTCTGTCCTCTAGACGCGTGGCGCGACAGGAGCGTTTCAGGATCGACAAGGGCCGAGCTCCTTTATCCTGAGTTGACCTCCCGCTGAGCTAGATTGGGGTTGGGCTGGACTTCAAGCCTTCAGGTACTGTTGGACTTCATCCTTTGGACGCGGTTCATTCTAATCTTAGCGTGGACAGGTTGCAGGTGAGTTGTTTGGGCCACTCTGCAAGTAGAGGCCTTCTGGACCTATTGAGCTCTTGATTAGGGCGGCCCATATCCAAAATCTCATCATTATCAGACTTCATCAACTAGTAAGACACATTATAATCCAACAACATAAGTAAATTTGATTATCATAAATAAAAAAAATAAAAAAAAAAGAACCACACTCTAACTCAAAGTGGACAGCCATTCTATCCTTTGGTTAGGCTCCTTTTAGGCTAAAACTTGGCATCTATATACAGTAACAATAATAACATTTAGACTTAATTTACTAATATAATTCATCGTTGTTGTTTTATTGATAGTGGATTTCAACTAATATTGGGTCTCTGTCTGTGACTAACTAAGTCACCAAATTAGATCAATAAGTTTTGTTCAAATAACATTTGGAAAGACTTTGGGCATCTAATCCATGGACAATTCACCTTAGTGAATGATCAATGAAGCCCACAGAGTACTAACCCCATCTCTAAATAAGTCTATTGTTGAAAATTTGCAAATTTCCTATTTCAAATTGGAGGAAACATTTTTTTATGCTGAGCAAAGAAAATAAAGAGGGCGGGTTTTGACACAACAAGAAGGTTGCTCCATTATAAGTAGACATTGCATGTTTGAGTCACAAAAATAGTACTGACTGTTCAGTTGACTATTTTAGCTCCCATGGGCTGAGAGTAAATTTTTGACAAGTATTTCTTGGGCTACTAAAATCAGAGTATAGGCCTAATCTATCTAACATGACTCCCAAATTTTACTGAACTGATACGAAAACGAGATTCGAATACGAAGTTAAGATTGATCAAAATTTAAAATAAAAAAAAAAACTCAATTTAGAAAACTCCAGTTGGGCAAAATTCTTGTGTTATTAGTGGGCTGAGATTTATTTTAGAAAAGTATTTCTTGGGCTGCTAAGATCAGAGTGTAGGCCTAATCTACGACTCACAAATTGGGCTGAACCAAATCCATATTAACTGCCGATCCAACCCAAACCTAGTTCGAATAGGTGGCTGGGGGCCCAAGCGTTAGTCAGACGTTTTTGCTATCAAAATCTTGGGAAAATTGGAAGGGGGTACACCAAATTAGACTTAATTGTAAAAAAGTACACAGAAAAAAATGTTGGGTAATTAAGTCTTTAATTTTGATACTTATTTGTATCTAAGTACATTATTTGAATTTTATTGATTTTTTTGTGACATTTTTGTCCTCCATTGATCCATGTGTATTTTCTTTGGAAAATGGTGCATTAAACATCTCCTAGTTTTATAGGAAAGTGGTGCATTAAATTCGTGTATATACTTGTTTGAATATATATACAAATTCAAACAAGTATATACACACACACACACACACACATATATATATATTCGTACACACATATACATATATACACATATATAAATTCGTATATATATATATATACACACACACACACATATATATATATATATGAGAACTTTAATATTCTATATTTATATATCCTCTCTTGATTCATGCGAATTTTTTTTGGAACTTTAATATTCTATATTTGTATGTCCTCCCTTGATTCATGCGAATTTTTTTTGGAGAGTGATTTTGTTTTCAAATTATATTTAATACACATTTATTCATGCGTTTTTTTTTTTGGAAAGTTATTTTATTTTCAAATTAATTTAATATCCGAAATAGTATAATAGTGTAACAATAAAAGTGTAATAGTGTAACAATAACAGTGTAACATTTATTGTTACACTATTACATTTTTATTGTTACATTTTATGCATGTGGTAATAAATTCTAAACGGAGATGGACTGTTTTGAATGAAATTATGTGAAAATATATGTTTAACAAAATGTAATAGTACAATATTTTGTGTATATAGCTTGTTACACTGTTATTGTTACACTATTTTCGGATATTAAATTAATTTGAAAATAAAACCACTTTTCAAAAAAAAAAATGCATGAACCAAGGTGTATTAAATATAATTTGAAAACAAAATCACTTTCAAAAAAAAATTTGCATGAATCAAGGAAGGACATACAAATATAGAATATTAAAATTCCAAAAAAAATTCGCATGAATTCGTATATGTATATAAATGTGTATATATATATATATATATATATATATATATATATATATATATGAATCAAGGTGCATTAAAGATAAAAGATTTTGAATTGTTAATACACGTGAATCAAGGTACATTAAAGATAAGAGATTTTGAATTAAATGACCATAAATGGGGTATTTAGGTCTTTGTATCTATGTAGTATACTTTTTTCCAAGACATTTTTTAATGTGTACTTTTTACCAAATAACTCTAATTAGGTATACCGACTTCCAAAAACCCCCAAAATCTTTTGGCATTTTCGGAACGAGTCATACTACCTTGCTTGATGGTTTACGATCAACACTAAGCACTCCTTGAGGGATAAGTATTACATAGGAGTACCAATTGAGCCGTATAGGATGCACATTCTTATACAATGACTCTCTTTTCTATCAATCAAATCGATCAAATTATTTATCAAAATATTAAAAATTTATTTTTTGGAATGTTTCGAAATCTCAATCACACACACCATGCCCCTCCCTTCTCCACGTAAGCAAGTATTGAAATTTTGTTTTAGAACGGTCGAAATATTTACGTTTTTAAGAAAATCGAAATGAATATGTTCTCGAATAAATATTTTAATTCGATGCTTCAAGATGTTTTGTAATATTTTTAAGTGTTTTTAAAAATTTTAAAATGTTTCAGCATGCCTTTGTTTTACTTTTTTTTTTTTTTTGATCAGGTTTGTTTTACTTTGTTCAAATGATTAAAATTGACGAGACAACTTAATTAATACAAAATTTTTAATTGAGGGGTGAATTTAAAATAATAAAAAATTTAAAGATTATTTTAAAATAAAAATATAAATTTAAGAACTAATTATAATATTTTGAATCAATTTTGAAAAAAATAAATTTTTTTTTTTATAAGATCACCGTAACCTATCTTTTTAAGGCGAAGTAACGCGACGTCACAAGCCCACATCCAAATCTTGTCCAAGATTATTTCTCCCTCTCTCTCTCTCTCTCTCTCTCTCTCATCATGGATTCTGTACTCTCCGAAACCCTAGCTTCTGAACCCCCTCCCAATCATCCACCCGAACTCGATTCTCACAATCTGAACTTTTCCCCATCAGAAACCTTAGCTTACTCTTCACAACAACCACTTCCTTCTTCGTATTCATCTCTCAATCAACCACCGTCGTCCGATCAAAACCCCCCTCAAAACCTAGTCCCACAGGATCAAACTTCTCCTCCTCCTCCTCCACCACCACCACCACCACCACCACCACCACCACAATCCCTAGCCTTTGATGCTACGAACCCTAATACTTCATCCGAACCCGAATTGCCTAACCCGAATCTACCTTATGAAGACCCTACTAATGGCGGTGTTGAAGTCTCCCAGGCGAGCGCAGATAAAGATAATTCAGGCGGGGAAGAAGCCACCACAAGTAGCCGACGACGGCGGCGCAGCCGATGGGACCCTCCACCGGAATCTGAGGCAGAGAACGGCGACACAGATAATGGACCCAAGAAGCGTAAGTCCCGGTGGGCAGACGATGAGCCCAAACCTGCCTTTCAGCTACCAGATTTTATGAAGGACTTCATTGGAGGTTTGGACGTTGACCCTGAAATTCAAGCTTTAAATGCTAGACTTCTCGAAATTAGTCGTATGTTACAATCAAATTTGCCTTTGGATGATCGTCCCGAGGGCGGCAGATCGCCCTCTCCTGAACCAGTATATGATAACTTGGGAATTCGAATAAATACTAGAGAGTATAGAGCCAGAGAACGACTTAATAAAGAAAGACAAGACATAATTTCACAGATAATTAAGCGGAATCCGGCATTTAAGCCGCCTGCAGATTATAGGCCACCAAAGCTTCACAAGAAGCTATACATACCAATGAAAGAATACCCGGGTTATAATTTTATTGGATTGATTATTGGACCGAGAGGGAACACGCAGAAGAGAATGGAGAAGGAAACAGGTGCAAAGATTGTGATTCGCGGCAAGGGGTCGATAAAAGAAGGTAGGTTGGGGCAGAAAAAGGATTTGAAGTTTGATCCGGCAGAAAATGAGGATTTGCATGTATTGGTGGAAGCGGACACGCAGGATGCGCTGGATGCAGCAGCAGGGATGGTGGAGAAGCTTTTGCAGCCAGTGGATGAAGTGTTGAATGAGCACAAGAGGCAACAGCTGAGGGAATTGGCTGCGTTGAATGGGACTATAAGGGAGGATGAGTTTTGCAGGTTGTGTGGTGAGCCAGGGCATAGGCAATATGCCTGCCCTGCTCGGATGTCAACATTTAAGAGTGATGTGTTATGTAAGATTTGTGGTGACGGTGGGCATCCGACTATTGATTGTCCTGTAAAAGGGACAACAGGTAAAAAGATGGATGATGAATACCAAAATTTCTTGGCAGAATTAGGTGGCACCATCCCAGAATCTGCTATTAAACAAAGCACATCATTACCTATTATGGGTTCTAATAATTCAGGAAGCAATCCCCCTTGGGCTGGTGGTAGCAGTGCAGGAGGTACTGGGAGCACTTTGCATCCTGGACTTGGGAGCAATGTATCTAAGATTGGAAAGGAAATTGATGATACTAATTTGTATATTGGGTACCTGCCACCTACTTTCGAGGATGATGCTCTGATTCAATTGTTTTCACCTTTTGGTGATATAGTTATGGCTAAGGTTATCAAGGATAGAGTGACTGGATTGAGTAAAGGTTATGGTTTTGTAAAATATTCTGATATTTCACAGGCCAATCAGGCCATTGCTCAGATGAATGGTCATCGCTTGGAGGGGAGAATGATAGCAGTACGAGTTGCTGGTAAGCCACCGCAACCTGCTGTAAACCCTGGAGCTCCAGTACCACCAGTACCCAGCTATACTGGTCCCAATCAGGCAGTTAATGGATATCCGCCGCATCAAAATGCATCAGGTCCTTTCGGAAGTGCACCCCCTGGCAGTTACATGGGTGCTTCCATTCGTTGGGGACCGCCTGCTCCTCCTCCATATGCTTCTTATGCCCCTCCTCCGCCTCCTCCTGGATCACATATGTACACCCTTGGTCAACCTATGCCCCCTTATGGTGTCCAGTATCCCCCACTGGCACAAGCAGCTGCTTCTGGTGCCCCACAGCAGAACATGCCTTCTGGTGAAGCCCAACAAAGCTACCCCCCTGGTGTGCCAACTCAGCATAACCCTACTGCACAATCAGCAGCTGCTTATGGAAACACAATAAGTGCAATGCCACCAAACTCTCAGACTGCCTATCACCCATCTTCTTTGGGTTATCCTTCTTATTATGCTGCCGCTCCTCCACCTCCTGCTGTGTCTTATTCAATGGGGGACCAACAGAGTTTTGCAAGTGCACCATGGGCTTCAAACCAACCAGTGCATCCACCTATTCCATCTGCAGAGCCAAGTCAGCAAGCTAGTTATGGTGGTGCAGATTCCGAGTATGAGAAGTTCATGGCTGAGATGAAATAAAACGGTTTCGTCTTAAAAGTAAGTGTGCAACTTCTTTTCTATTTCCCATCCCGAATTTTGGTGTGCATGGTTACTTCTCGTTTATATTACATATTTACTTCTCATAATCAAAGTTTTCATGTCATAAATCTTTTTTGTGACTTCATCCAACATGGCTAGGAAGATCCACTGGAGTCTGGAGCTGTATTCAATGGATGAGTTGTTTATTTTTCGGGTATTTCATATAAACCTGCCTGTGTGACATTTTGTTCAATGATGGGAAAGAAACCTCCACCTGTGATATTGAAACCAAATGCTGACAAAAATGGAAAGGAAGGGATATGAGTTATGAGCAATGTAATTGCTTTGGTAAATGATATTCTATGTTAGGTAGGGTGAATAGACTTGTTTATTCCATTTGTATTAGTAATCCATACCAATCATGTTTTAATTCTGACATGTTGTTGGTGTTCTAAATTGAGTGTTTGGTTCATCAAAACAGACTTGTGGTTGCCTTTGCACAGTTGATCTCTAGACTGAAAAGTGTTGCTTTTATTTTAATATTCCAGCTTTCACATTTTAAAAACAAAATGTTTCCAGCATTATCATCCCGGGCATGTTTCTTTTTCTCCTCTTTTTTTTATTTTTTATTTTTTGTCGTCTTCCCATCTTGGTTTAGGTTTTCGTTTTCGTGAGTGTTGGGGTGGGGGTTGTACTAAAAATGGCCCTTTACTTTGCTTTCAAGTGTTTCACATTAAAGAGCCTCGAAATTGCTAAAGTTTATATGGAAGACTAGTCCAAATATACACATGTATATAGGTATGGATATATGTAAAGATATATTTTTGTATACATTTATATTCATATATATTTGTTCATGTATAAATGAGAGGGCCATGGTTGGTTCTAGAGAGTGTGGCAATAAATTAAACTAAATCATTCAAAAAGGATGGACTAGGAAAGTCAGAGCTAAATTATTGTGGTTTGAATAATCATTTATTTTTTTGTCTAAGGTTGGAGTTAGTAGGAAAGCAGATATAAAGATCACAGAAAATTGATTCTGCAGCTCCTCACCTAAATAGGACCTATGGATATATACATAAGAATGTTTATATATATTTGGGCTCATTTTGCAAATAACCTCTAGCAATTTTGAGGCGCTTTAATGTGAAACACTTGAATGCAAAAGAAGGGGATATATATATATACCCACACTCTATGGTTTCCGCTTTTACCGTTGTGACTGACATTATTCTTTCTTTATGTGGTTTGTTAATGTCTTTGTTCTTGATCATACTCTTTGGCAGGCTTGAAGTTTCTTGGAGCTATTGTCCACATTTTGTCTTACTGTTACTATGAGTTCAACTTGTTGGAGATTTCAGACTCACACCTTTACTCTTGCTGTGCTGTTGTTACAATTGCAGAGACATATTAACGAAGTTCAGTTAATGAATCACTGCTACGAGAAATTCACCAGGGGAATTTTTGAATTGTGATGGTGCTACTGATTCTTTATTGCACCTGGACTTCATTTATGGTCGTGGTTTCTATTTGAGAACATCTTGATGCTTCTAATTGTTTTTGCATTGTTTAGACATCCATGATTAGCTGGTTGCTGATGGTTTGCGATATTGTGTCTTATTTGAAATTATTTTTCATGTCATTTTCTCATTTATTTCTTACTAGCTTCATTTGTGTTTTGTTGTGACCCGCTTATTTGCTTTGTGATATACCTGAAATTTATGTTTCTGAAGCCTGGTTGGTATCTGCTCCCTACATCTGGGGATTGGAAGGTGAAATGCAGCAGTTAATGAAGCATGGGGTATGTGCAAGTTATACGCTCACATAGCCTTGATTATAATATATCTTATTCCTGTTGGTTTTGTAGATTAGTGGAAGGTGCATCTCCGGGTTCTGTTTGCAATTCAGTATCATCCGTTGTCTTTTGACCGTATCGTTAACTCTTTATGGTTATTTTGTGGCAAAATTTACAGGGTTCAATTTTCCTTATTTTTTTGTTTTTGTCCTGGAGACTTTGTACTTGTGCTTTTTGCAGTATTTTTTTTTTTGGTTTCATATAGAATCTTGTTTTTTTCCACATGGATTAGAAGATGGTTCTTTGTAGTTTTCTTTGTCTTCTTCGGTGTGTTTATATATATATATATATATATATATATATATATATTGTTTTTGTGCCTCACTCATCGAAAAGTTAGGCAACTTCATCAACTCTTCATAAATCTTCTTCTTCATGTCGCAAATTGCAGCATCCACGACAATTGCACAGGCAAAATATATAGGTAGCATTATGTATGACTTATGTATTTGTGTTACTAGTTTGGTTTCACTTCTTTGATTGTGTTTAATGTTGTACTTAATTCATATTGTAGAGCTGGAGCAGAAAAGTTTAGCGATAAATCTTTCCCCTTTTATGAGAATTTGTGCATCATATTTGGAAAGGATCGGGCCATTGGTAGAATGGCGCATGGCACAGCTAATGTGATGGAGGAATTGGAGAGAGAAGGAAAAAATGAGCCGTTTGCATACTCGAACGAGAATGCATCCATGTCGTTTATCTGGTCATCTATGTCTGAGGATGTTGAGAATGTGAGGCCAAAGAAGAAAAATAAGAGACACAAACTAATTCATGATTCATGAAGAGCTTCAGCTAGAATTCTGT
The DNA here is from genome assembly GCA_951799425.1 of Ilex aquifolium. NCBI lineage: Eukaryota > Viridiplantae > Streptophyta > Magnoliopsida > Aquifoliales > Aquifoliaceae > Ilex > Ilex aquifolium. The sequence continues at coordinate 29,344,769 of OX637403.1, forward strand.
TGTTTTTTCCCCAAAAAGTAAACTGTATTGATAAGTAGTTATTGCTTAATCAAATACAACACCAAAGAAGTTTCATGAAGAAGACTCGCATCATTCCATAAATAAATCTGAAAAATCACATCCAAATACACAACAATGGCACAAATTTTATATGCAAGAGGCACAAAAGTTCAATATGAAGCTACTGGAAATTCAGTATGCAAGTAATTGTTGTAGATATGGGTGATCCTAATACATGTGATATTGTATCTAAATTAACATCATGAACTAAACTATAGTGATTGAAATTCAATTCTCAGAATCACTAGCAGTAAATAAATTCATCAATCGATGGAGCTCATGAGTTTCGTAGGTGGTGTCAAAACCTTGAAGAAAAATATCTGAAAGTGAAAAGAGAGAGAAATTACCTAAAATTAGTGGCCAATGTCGAATTCTTCTAGTCTTGGTTGCAGATCTACTTTAGAGAGATAAGGGAGATGAAGATGGTGACTGGGAGGGAAGGAGGAGGGGACGCCATAGGTCTCTATAAGAGGGTGATGTAGAGATGAGGAGAGGAGAGGAGAGAAGAGGGGTAACAGATAGTGATCAGTGGAATTGAGAGGAACGATTTGGAGAAATCTTACAATCGGGTTTTATGTCTAAGGTAAATTTAGCTCATTCCCTCTTTCTTGGTAATGACAAATACCATGTGTATTTGGGGAATGGCTAATCCTTTGTTCATGGGATCTATAATTCCATGGGGATGGTAACCATCTACCAAACTAAAGAATACTAATTACTTAAGAATGTTCATTCCATTCCAAAGGTCCATATCTAGAGAGGTACAGAGTATGCCTTTTATTCTTTTGGGTTTTTTTCTTGTTTGGGGGGGGGTGGTTGAAAACAAAATGTCGTTTATTTTCATGTGGTTTCTTATTTTATAAATGTTTATATATAAAGTATAAATTCAAGTGTAATTTTTGGGGTTATTTAGGTGCAATTCTTGTGTTTATTGAAACACATTGGAGTTTTCGTGGCAGTTGTCAACTTATACATTAGAGCAATGCTATTGGGACCTAATTTGCTGACCTAATTCACTATGGACTTTGGATTGACTGTGGGACTCATCAAATATTGGAACTTGATGTTGATCCAATGGTTTTACTGAAGCCACATCATTATGTCAGCAAATTAGGTCAGATTTTTAGGTCTAAATAGTATTACTCTATACATTATGGTATTTTTATGGTGCTCCCAATTTTATCTTGCGGTCTCTAACTTTTCCTATATTGGAGACACTGGTATCATGTTGGAGTTCCTCTTCATGGGACTGCTGTAACATTTTGGACTGGCGAAACGAATGTTTGGGTTCTGCATTTCATCTTCATTCCAGTTAAGGTATGATTAGACCTTAAACATTCATCTAACAAGCCTTTTCCTTGTAGATTACTCTTTTGATGAGTTTTTTCCTGATGCATGTCACATGTTTGGCTTCTTGTTTAGGATCTTCTCGTAGGAATATCTGCTTTCCTGGCATAAGAGTTGAAGTTGGCATGAGTATTGATTGGTTGAGCTTTGGTTCTATTATACTGGCTCAGCCAATCACGGCTTAAATCATATATGTCAGTTTTCAGGAGCTTGGATTTTGTTAATGAAAGATGGTGCAGCTATATGCACAAAAATCGATAAACCTGTTAGTGTAATATTTGGTAAAACTCTATGCACAAAAAAGGATCATAACAGTATGATCATGATCATCAAGATCTAATGTTTTATTTCCTAGTATCTTCTGGTGAAGAACTGTTTCTTGAGGCTCTTTCTATACACTGTAGGCATCATTAAGCCCGGCAGTTATTTTGAAACTGAACTTAATTTATGCAAGTATATTGTTTTCCTGTACTAGCTGACTCCACTTATCTCTTCGCCCTTTTACTTGAGAGTGGAGTTAATTTTTCTTTTTGGTTTTTTTTTGGTTTTTTTTTGGGGGTGGTATGTTGGAAGATGTGGCCCTCCCCCTGAAGGAAAAAATGCATCCTCTTCTCTCCTTCCCCCCTTATTTTTTTCCTTGGAACCAGCTTTCTTTTAATGCTTAGTTTTAATATCTTACTGCCCAGACCCTCCTACATTGGTTGTTTTTACCCCAAGAAGGAGAGAAAGGCAGCTTCCTTTGCCTGCGGTCTTTTCTTATTTGCCACCTCTTGACCTTCAATGCCTTCAAACTCTCCATTCCTCCTACCATATACACCTTTAGAGTTTAGAGTCAAATCAGTTTAGCGATACTGTCTTTTCTCTGGGGGTCGTTGTATTGCCATCCTGCATATGAGACACGATGTTTTTTTTGGGAAAGTATATGAGACACGATGTTGACTGTCCTTCAATTTATTGGGAAATGGTTAATGCAATTCCTAGATGTTCTGCTTCTTGGCCAACAGGCAACAAATGCTATGCTTGTTACGTTATAAATCTAAATTATATAATGCTTTGTATTACTTATTTGATTTTAGAAGCTCGAGGACAGTAAATGTTATACCCACCAAAGGTTGTTTGATCTGAAATCTATGAAGCAGATCTGATGACATGGATAAACTCTGAGCTTTTGCAGCTGAAGCTGTCCCCGAACGGATGCTTGGTGGGAATCACCTTGAATGCTTAAATTTATGCTAACAATTGTCATAATAGTAGGCGGGTGTGACTGTCATTTCTAATCTGTTGGGGCTTGTGTTATATTTGTAGCATTTACTTCATACTTAAAACAAAACTAGGGTTTGTAGAACTTAGGTTTTGGAAATGAAATTAGAGAAGGCAGATTGTTTGCTATTCTTTTTTACTTCATTGAAGAAGTTATTGGAGCAAATGCTATACCATGGTTTATCACTTCTCTTTTCTTCAGACTTTAAAGCTAACGTCTGGTGTACCCTTCAGATTATAGTGAGTTTTAAGCTAATAAGTTGTGTGCTTGCATGATCATGTATCTTTTATGATTTATTTCGAACAAATCTTGAAGTTAAAATTTGTTTCATGCTTTTCTCTTTTCCCCTTCATACTTTTAGATAACATTTAAACATTCTTCCTGGTTACTACAATGGAGGACTGCTTTTAAGGGGGCCATATCTTTTGAAATTCTTTTGTAATTCTTGAGTCAGCTGTGTCGTTATGACATTTTTATCTATGTGCAGCTTCTGTATGTTTTTTCATGCCTCTACAACTCATTTTCATTACATATCATCTTGTAGACTTCATACTTGTCTATGCTGTTTTGAGCAACTTGAACCGAATAAATATCTTTGATGCTTCATCGTATGGATGCTTTTTGTTCATTTTTATTTTTACATTCTGCGGTTTCAGGTTATATGATTGTGTAATTAACCATATTGTATGCTTACCTGTTTCCCACTGGGTATTATCCTGCCCTGAGAAATTACTAATTATGGTTTTCTATTTGAATGATGGTTTGTGTGCGGCTATACCATATTCCAGTCTTCATTGTTTGATACAAAATTAGTCTATAAAATTTTGTAGGATGAAGGTGTCTATACCTGTTAGTCAACCCGAAAACTTACCGGGTTTTATGTATTAGGGAAATGTTTTGTACATGGAAAAGTTATCCCTATACCATGTTTGTTGAAATTGTGCCACCAAATTGACAGATAAGCGAGAAACCAAGTTAAAGCACTGTGATCTTTCACTTCCACATCAGCTTCATATATTATCAAGAATGCCACATTTTCACATGGACTACTTAAGTTTGTTTGTATTACAGCTGAAATGTCAAATTTTTTGTACTGTATTTTGATTGAATTAGATTGTTATCGGATACATTATGCTGCTTGCTTGTCTCTGGGATTGAAATGCAGGTGTCATGGTAAAGAAATCTCGATACCGGTCGAGATCCTCTCAAATTTTCAGATTTAGTCAGTCAATTATGCTCAAAACCAGGTATCGATGATTAAATCATTGGGTCTCATTGATACATTCTTGTGGATTCTATTGACATTCAGTGAGTCACAATGAATTTAATAGTGGAAGATTTAATTTGATCCACTTAGCATGAGAAGATCTCGAGGGTTTTAAGTGACTATTTATGTTCATCTAACAAAAAAAAATTACTGTTTAAATTTGAAAAAAAAAACACACACACCAATATGTGTTTGAAAAGTAGTTATGATTTGAATTTGATATCTTATATTTTACGGATTTTGAATTGGATTTACCTAAATTTGATTTGATTTGAATTATTTATATATTTTATATTAAAAAAATAAGTGATTACTTAAAAAAATTTAGTTGAAATTTAGGTATAACTTATTAGTTAATCAATTTATTTAGATCGGATTGCATTTTAGATTATTAATAGATTTAGATATGAATTACGAAAATAAAATTTGTTGAATTGGATTTTTGAAATGGAATTTGGATTTGGACCAATTAGAATCTTATTCAAACTTGATCCTAATTGAAAAGTATGAATTGTATTTAATATAAATTTGATAGGACTTGGTCATAATTTTGGGAAGAAGCGTAGAATCTATTGATGTTTGCCCTTTTAAACTTTGGGTAGAGCGTTCATCCCCCATCATGTTACTTCCGCCCCACCCACCTTCCTTGTTGCCCTTTTAGCATGGGGTGAGTGATTACTTTTAATGTATTTAATCCAAGTTTAAATTACTAAATGAGACTTATATATAGTGGGTTTCTTTGGTGGACAATGGGTTCGTTTAGAGTTGATTTTTCTAGGTATGAAACAAAAATTTGAAAAGTGAAATAGAAAAATCAAAGCTAAAAAAATTCTTAGAAACGTTTTGAGTATTTTCAAAAAAAAAAAATTGACTTTTCTTTAGAAGCTACTGCAATATTTCAATTTTTATTTGTTGCTAATAAAGGTTATTTTTATTCAAAAAGTTGATGAAAAAGTCGCTAGGTCCAAATAGAATATATTTCTTTTCCTCTGAATTCTTCAAAAGTTAAAAGTTTTCAGCTATCTTTAAATAGGTCCAATATATTATGGAGGGAAGTGAATGAAGAAAGTATCATAGGGATTTGGAGTATTTAATGTATTAATACTTATTTATTTTCTCAAATAACTGTGAATGATGACTACATAATTTAAGGGAGGGTGTTTAGGTAAAAAAGTTTTTAATTTATTTGAAGTTTGTACCTAAACACAAAAAGTTTTATAAAAATTGTATTTAATAGAGTAAACAACTTATACATATATTTTTGTTCAAATAAGTCTAAAAAATTGTACCTACACCCAAAAAACACATTAATTTATATCTATCGGACTCACTGATCTAATTTGGGATATGATTAAAAAAAAATAGTACTGTTTAAATTTTGGTAAAAAAAAACAAACACCAACACCAATAAGTCTTACTTTTCTTTTAAAGAAAGGTAGAGTCTTGGTAAATTTGTATTAGAAGTTTAGAACAACTAAGTTATATTTTTCATAATTATTTTTAAAGTAATTCTAATTTCGGTAAAAAAAAAAAACAAGACATGTAAGTGGTGGAATTTTTTCTCCTCACTAGCCACAACTGATGGTTGGGGAAACATTGACAGGTAGTTCAAAAATCTTCCGTATTGAATTGAGGACGATAATCCCACGTCTACTATTTTTGGGTTTTTTTTTTTTTTGGGGGGGGGGGGGGGGTTTAAGGACTGCACAAAATTTGGTACTTCTGGAGAACTAGTTATGAAAAGTAGGATTGTTAATGGATTAGATTTTGATCTGAATTTGATATTTGATATTTTACAGATTTTGAATTGGATTTACCTAAATCTGATCTAATTTGAATTATTTTTATATTTTTATATAAATATTAAAAAAATAAGTGATTACTTAAAAAAATTTAGTTGAAATTTAGGTATAACTTGTTAGTTAATCAATTTATTCAGATAGGATAGCATTTTAGATTATTAATATATTTAGTTATGAATCACGAAAATAAAATCTGTTAGATTCAATTTTTGAAATGGAATTTGGATTTAGACCAATCAGAATTCGATTCAAACTCGATCCTAATTGAAAAGTATGAATTGTATTTAATATAAATTTGATAGGACTTGGCCATAATTTTGGGAAGAAGCGTAGAATCTATTGATGTTTTCCCTTTTAAACTTTGGGTAGAGCGTTCATCCCCCATCATGTTACTTCTGCTCCACCCACCTTCCGTGTTGCCCTTTTAGCATGGGGTGAGAGATTACTTTTAATGTATTTTATCCAAGTTTAAATTACTAAATGAGACTTATATATAGAGGGTTTCTTTGGTGGACAATGGGTTCGTTTAGAGTTGACTTTTTTGGGTATGAAATAAAAAATTTGAAAAGTGAAATAAAAAAATTAAAGTTAAAAAAGCTCGTAGAACCGTTTTGAATATTTAAAAAAAAAAAAAAAAATTGACTTTTCCTTAGAAGCTATTGCAATATTTCAATTTTTATTTGTTGCTGATAAAGGTTTTTTTTGTTCAAAAAGTTGATGAAAAAGTCGCCTAATAAGTCTGGGTCCAAACATAACAGATTTTTTTTCCTCTGAATTCTTCAAAAGTTAAAAGTTTTTAGCTATTTTTAAACAGGTTCTATATATTATGGAGAACCACTGAGCGTTAGATCAGTTGGTGAATGATTGTTCTATCTTAACTAAGGTCTCGGGTTCGAGTATTGGAAACACAGTTGCGTTCAGTAGGGAGAGTTTTGCTGCCTTTGTAGTCTCACCCGGCTCGAATCCGAATTAGTCAGAGCCCAATGTAACTTTCGGATACCGGATAGTCTGACTAAAAAAATATATATATATATATTATGGAGGGAAGTGAACGACGAAAGTATCATAGGGATTTGGATTATTTAATGTACTAATACTAACCTAAAGGTTTAAGAGTAAATATTGGATGATTATCACGGGGGGGTCACAATTAAATAATAAATTTATAAGTAGATAAGATGAATTTTATTTGATAGATATTTTCAAACATGGGATGGTTACGAAATAACACGGAAAGATGTAACATTTATTTATTCGAAGTTTAAATTTTTTATTGAGTAATAATATTACGTAACGATAATAACATGATGTTGAGATTTTAGTAGATAGCGTGAAAAAAACCTCACTCCAGCCAAAGAAGATTAGAAAAGTGTACCTATGAGGTCTCCCTCAGCACACTTTTTTTCAACGAAGAAGAAAAAAAAGTTTGATTAAGTTTATGATTTATATACCTAATCTTGAAATAATTATTGTTGTTTTCAAATCAAACCGAAACTACGTAACAAATTGGGAGGCAGCTCAAAGTCAAACTACTACAGCTGATGATTTGATGACGAGTTATTCAAATTATTTTTTTGTTCATATTTAAAAATCACGTGATAAATTTATGATAAAAAAAATCATTAATAATCTGGACGTAGTCTATTTGAGGAACTATATATAAATATCTATATAATAAAGTAGCTTACAATTTAAATTTTAAAAGATAAATAAAATGACTTTTGTTTTTCGCGGTTCAGATCGCTTTAAATTTTACTTTAAAGTTAATCTAACGGCTAATATTAACACTCTAAATTTAATAGGAAAAATAGAGCCCTAAAGGTGTGTTTGGAGTGACTTTTTACAAGTACTTCTAAAATTATTTCTCATAAGCATTTTTAAAAAAAAATAGTATTTGAAACCGCCCCACCACTACCTCTACCACCAGCACTCCCACCACCACTGCCGCCACCGCCGTCGTTGTAGCCACCACCGCTGCCGCCACCACTGCCACCACCACCACTGTCGTCGCCGTCGCCACCACCACAAATATGTTTATTGTTTACTATTTTTTATTACTCTGTGCCTTCAGGCACAAGCAATAATTAGTATTCAATATTTTAGGGACAAAAATGATGCAATTAAAATATTGGGAATCAAAATGAAACAAATTTCATACTTTGGGGACCTCCAGTGTAATTAATTCGATATATTATTTCAAAAGATATTTTTATTAATTTTATGGGTCATTTATAATTAAAAATTTATTATTTTTGTGATTGATATATCATTGTTGTGAGTGTTTTTATCACATTCGTGATAATTATTTTTATTTTTATTTTAATTAAATTTTAATTTTTTTATGTATAAATTATAATTTATAAAGACATAATTGATTTTAAAACACTACTCTCGATCATAGAAATTATAATTTTTAAATATTAAGTTACAATACGTAAGAAAAAAATTATAACTGGCTAAGGGCCCATAATCGATCATTAATTTTTGTCAACCAATTATAACTTTATCTTTTCAAAAGTGTAATTTTGTCATTAAAAAAAATAATTTGTAGTACGATATTAAATTTTTTGTAACATAAACTTTCTTTTGCAAAATATTTTTTTAAAATTTATTTAAATAATGATCATTCATTATCATTTAACTGGAACCCATGATCACTAGTTCGTGTCATTTTTTCATGACATTAGCTTTATGTGTTAGTATTATCAAAATCGGACCAAACGATTTAACTGATAAATCGGACCTGAAATCGATTTTATTCAACTATTGTATTGCTTATGTAGATGAACTGTTAGTCGACCATGAAAACCGATCGATTTTCATAAAAACTAGTGAACCAGACGGTTCAACAAAAATTGGTGGTTCTAATTTCAATGGTATAAAATCTGTTTTTTTAGGGCAATTTTGCCCTAAGTTTATTGTCTTCTCCAGACGTGATCTCTCTCCCTTCTCCTGCTACTGTGTAACTGGTAAGAGCATCTCCAACCACACTCAGTAAAATAGCTACTCAAAATATATTTAAATATTCAATTCACTACTTTAGCTAGCAACTTTTTAAAATTCACTCCAACCACGCTCTCTATTTTAACTTACTACTTCAACTAACTTTAACTAACTTTCAATAATATAAATCAAAAATGTCACGTGACATAACACGTAAGCGCCATAATGATGACGTGTCGTGCCACGTCATCAAATTTTAAATTTTACAACGGTCATATTTTTGAAAATATATAAATAAGACATCTCCTTTCTTATTGTCATATAGCTCAAATTTATTTTTACTAGTATTGAACTCATATTTCTTTGTTATGGCTTATGATGGTAAATGGAAGATTATTCTTAGTGATTCTGACTCCGATGATGAGTTGGAGATGTTAGCGGTTGCTGCTATGGCAATGGAGAAACTCAATATTGAGAACAGTTCCGCAATACGTCGTGGTTCTATTCAAGGTCATTTTGTTATTTTTCGCAATCGAGTTGAAGGGCATGAGAGACTTTATCGCGATTATTTTGCTGAATCGCCTACCTATCCCCCAAATTTATTTCGAAAGAGGTTTCGAATGAATCGATCTCTTTTCGTTCGTATTCTATCTATCGTGGAAGTTTATGATCTATACTTTGTCCAAAAAAGGGATGATGTTGGGAATATTGGCTTGTCTCCCATTCAAAATATGACTGCCGCTATAAGAATGCTTGTCTATGGAGTTGCAGCAGATGCTGTTGATGATTATGTGAGGATCGGCGAAAGCACCGCCATAGAAAGTCTGCAAAGATTTGTATCAGCCATAGTAGCAATTTATTCTGATGAGTACCTCAGGTCACCAAACAGTACAGACATTGCTAGATTATTAGCAATCGGTGAAAGACGTGGGTTTCCGGAGATGCTAGGTAGCATTGACTGCATGCATTGGAGATGGAAGAATTGTCCAACAGCATGGAAAGTTATGTACTCTGGTCATATTCATGAACCAACAATTATTTTAGAGGCGGTGGCTTCATATGATCTATGGATTTGACATGTCTTTTTTGGGTTACCTGGATCCCACAATGATATAAATGTGCTAGAACGCTCTTTTGTTTTTACTCTTCTTTTGGAAGGTAGGGCTCCTTCGGTCAATTACTCCGTCAATGGAAACGATTATACTATGTGCTATTATCTTGCTGATGGTATATATCCAAAATGGGCCACGTTTGTCAAAACAATTTCATGTCCAAGAGGCAATAAGCAAATACATTTTGCACAAGCTTAAGAGTCAGCCAGAAAGGATGTTGAGAGAGTTTTTGGAGTGCTCCAAGTACGATTTGCTATAGTTCGTGGACCTGCACGTTTCTGGAAACTTGAAGTGCTTAAGGATATTATGAAGGCATGCATAATATTGCATAACATGATTGTCGAGGATGAGAGGGACAGTAATAAAATGGACTTTAGTTATGATGCATCGGATGGAATTCCTCCTCCTACATTGATATCTGAACGGAGTTCAGAACTGCTTCAATTTATTCATACTCAACATCTCATTCGAGACAGAGACACTCATTCGATACTCCAAACTGATCTAGTCGAGCACCTGTGGAATATGCATGGAATTTGAACTATTATGGTATTTAATTCCAATTTAGGCTTGCTTTTTGGTGTTGTAATTTTCTTTTCTTTATTAATATTTTTTGCTGTAATTTAATTCCATCTTGGTAATGATTTTATAATATGAAGTTGTGTAATACAAAATTCACAGCCACAGAACTAAAAAATCAAAGGTCATTGCACAAATCAAGCTGAAATATGGAACATCTAAATAGAAAGCTGATACACTTTAAATACAAAGCAAGAGATTTCAATTGTTTTAAAAACACTCAAATAAAAACAATAAAACCAAATAGTGTGAATCCCACAAACTCTAACATTTTGTACTACTCAAAAGTTGCTAGTAGATGAATAAGAAAAAACTACATTTTCTTTGCCATGATTTCCATTTGGAGGCGCTTAAAATATTCAACCTGAATCAGAGGCATGACACTCGTATCTATCAACATTATTTTCTGTTCCTCCTTCATTTGCTCGAGTTGTACCTTATTTTGTTCAACAACCACCATTTTTTCCATGAAAACGACTTTCTTCTCCGCCATCTTCTTTTTCTCCTCCTTCATTTCTTCCAACAAATTCACGAAATAGGTTGAACTTGAATTATCGCCCTCAGAGAGTTTGCTCTTTGACTTTCTTGCTCGCTCTTTCGCAGCCTTCCTTCCAGTTGGCCTCTCCAAGCCCTCATTGTCGTCTCCTATATTTATTGATTCTGGTGTTGAAGGATTAGAGCTGCTAGGAGTTGCACCACTTTTTGTTTTTTGTTTCTTGGACTGAGAATCTTCCATCCATTTTGGGTGATACCGTAACTCATTCCAACAATGTTAAAATGGAAAAGAGGATTTATGAAGTTCCTTGTACATTTTCTTTGCATCACGGACCTGAAAATTGTACAATAATGTTATGTCTCATAAAAGAAAAATGCTCTATTTTCACACTTGTAATTAAAATACACTCATATCTTGTCTTTCTCAGTCAGACCACTTTGATTCAACCTTTCAATTTGGTCAAAACAGCCACAAAATTTATTGGTGGCTAGTTGAATTGTCGACCAACGATTCATCAAAGAAACTTGATTGCGATTACAATCTGACTGGGGTTTGTATTCGTTGAAGTACTCCCAAACCCTTTGCCAATACCTTTTAGATTTTTGCTCATTCCCATGCACGACATCCACGCTAATATTCAGCCAACCCGAGATTAAAACTAAGTCCTCCTCAACTGAAAAGTTGCCGCCTCGAAACTTTTTGATGGTTGATTCTATTTGAGGTGATATTGGTGAAGACTGACTTATTTGTTCTACTAATTGAGTGTTAAACTCACCTACGTTTGTTCCCTCATTCAATAGATTGGAAAAGTAATATCCATGTTCATCCATCAAAAAACCTACATTGTTGATGAAAAAATGTGCATAAAGGTTCACTACATAAAAGTAATATCTATATACATGCATAGAAAGAAATGACACCAAGAGAAGGATTGTATGTTGCGCATAAATCAGTCCAATTTTTGCTATCAGAAGGATTATCACAATCAGCAAACATTGGATGGCTCTCTTTTGATGGCATCTAAATAGCATGCTTTCAATTTACCATAGCACCGAAGGACTAAAAAGCCATAGATTAGGTAGATTTAAGCTCACAATACTTAAAAGAAGGAAAGCATTTAAGAACATCCTAGCAACAAGAAAAAGAAAAACTGTAATATTGTCTCACAAACCTCTTTTATGTCAATTTTCAATTCCAATTCCAACTAAACCGTACCAGAAACAAATTCTCATAAGGAAAAAGGATAATTACAAAACAAAAGTTATCAAGAATCATTACATACTCCAAAATATGCAATACATTATACATGGATATCACGGATTGACGATCAGTTTACTTGGTAATAACAAACAAGCATCAATTAACCAAATACGCATGCTATTGGCAGTATTAAAGATCATCGCTTGATCATCGAAACAATAACCTTAAATTCACATTAATCCCTTCGATAACACCAAGCATGCATCAATTAACCAAATGCTACTTGAAGCATCAATTAACCAGAGTACCATATCAAGAATGTATAAGGAACAAAGTATTTAAGGCAACATTTTTTTTCCAAGTACTGGCTTTCATTGATAATGAACAAACTACTTGTGCATATATAGGTCCTAATATTCCTATCAAACTATCATGTGAAGTTTTAAACATAATTTCACAATTTCACCAAATGCTACTTGAATTATCCATCAACAACACTCATAAACAATCAAATACTAATAAAATTGATAAAAAAGACTCCACTAGACACCAGAGAGAGAGAGAGATAGAGAGAGAGAGAACAAAAAATAAGCAAGCAAGCTTGGAAGAGATTATTTGAAGATCAACTAACAGTGTTGAAGCTTCATTTAACAATTCTGTTCTAGAATGGGGATCTTTTCAAACAAGGTATCATGTACTGCCACTCAAAGACTGTTCGAGTTTGAGGCTTGCAGCATATATTCCAGAGTACCATATCAAGAATGTATAAGGAACAAAGTATTTAAGGCAACATTTTTTTTCCAAGTACTGGCTTTCATTGATAATGAACAAACTACTTGTGCATATATAGGTCCTAATATTCCTATCAAAATATCCTGTGAAGTTTTAAACACAATTTCACAATTTCACCAAATGCTACTTGAATTATCCATCAACAACACTCATAAACAATCAAATACTAATAAAATTGATCAAAAAGACTCCACTAGACACCAAATACAGAAATACCTAGATCAAAAAACTGAACTATACACCAAATATGGACCTAATTAAACATAAATTTTGAACTGGGTAAGTACCAAAAACGTCAGACACGAGAATAACAGCAAGTTTGGAATCAGAAGGGCCACAACGTAAGATTTGAGGCCTCCAATTTCTTCCACATGCCCTGCTCCACAGAGAAATTCACAAAACCAGACCCCAATTCCTTAGTTTTCACACTGTTCCAAACTAAAAGAGAATCTGGATGAATGCAAGGGAAGAATAGAGTTTACCGAAGTATGGTATGAATTTTGTGTATTTTGGTTTTGGGCCGGATCTAGAGAAGACGTTGCGATCTGTGATGTTGCGATCTGAGTTTTGGTGGTGGCAGTCGGTAATGGTGCTGGGCTTTGGTGGTGGCAGTCGGTGATGGTGCTGGGTTTTGGTGGTGGCCGTCGGTGATGGTGCTGGGCTTTGGTGGTTGCAGTCGGTGATGGTGGTGTCGCTGGATCTGGAGAAGACGTTGGCCACAGGGATTTTGGAGGGAGAGAGATCTGATGAAAGAGAGTTTGCTAGCTACAATTGGTGAGTGAGAAAGGGGGGAGGCAGAATGGCGAGCGAAATAGAGAGCCGGTTGGAGCCAATTTTTTTTGGATTGGCTCAACAAAATAGCTAAAAAATGCTATTTATTGAGCCCGTTGGAGATGCTCTAAGTCAATTGTCTCTCTCTCTCTCTTTCTCTCTCTCTCTATATATATGTGTGTGTGTGTGTGTGTGTGAGAGAGAGAGAGAGAGAAGTGCGCAAAACCATAAATAGATGGTTTTTTGGAAAAAAAAAATTCAGTATCCAACCGCTAATTTTTATTATTTTAATGAGTATTTTTATAATTTTTATGAATTATTTTATAATAAAAAATATTTATTATTTTTGTTTATATTTTTATCATTGTTATAAAAAAAAAAATTTAAGTATTAGGGGTATTTTTGTTATATTTATGATAATTATTTTTATTATTTTTTTGGTATAAAAAAATTATTAATATTTATTATTTTTGTTTATATTTTTATCATTGTTATAAAAAAAAAATTTAAGTATTAGGGGTATTTTTGTTATATTTATGATAATTATTTTTATTATTTTTTTGGTATAAAAAAATTATTATTTTTAGATTCCATTTGAATTCTTTAGTATTTTTTATATAATAAATGAGTAAGATATGGAAAATTTTGAATAATAGTCAACTCCTAGCTGTTTGTGACAAAGCATGTGCTCTGTATGAGTGGATAGATTTAGCTGACATGGGGTATAATAGCCTCCAGTAGTAGATAGATTTTGCTTGCGGCTTTACTACTAACTCTCTCTCACACACACACAACTGTGATATGAGTGGTAGCTGGGGTTATTGTTTTTCTTCTCACTCCTGGGAAGGGTAGATAGATGTTCTCCTACCAACCTGGCAACGCACCGCCAGAGTTTCCCCAAACCCCACCCCCACCCCCACTCCAACCTCCGGCCATATATGGTCTTAAACTTATTTGTTCTTTCTCTCTCCCTCACTCTCACAAACCCCACTCCCTCGTCACCAAAATCTTCTTCCTCTCTTTTCTCTCTCTTAAATTATTCACCTCTCACTTGCCCCCACACGTCCTCTCTCTCTCTCTCTCTCTCTCTCTCTCCGGCAGCTGACACAGCTATTTTAACTCTCTACACACACAAACGGACAAACCATACACACCTCTCTCCTCTCTCTGTCCCTGTCCCCGCACTTAACACAGCAATAAATCTATCCCTCGCTTGTACACATAAACCATACACACCTCTCTCTCTCTCTCTCTCTCTCTCTCTCTCCCCGGCAGCTCTCACTCTCTTTCTCTCGTATCTCTAGCTCACACACGCACAGTTCCCGTCAAAAAAAGGGCTCTCGCCCATTCTTGCTGAAAGCACATCTCTCTCTCTAATGGCTCCAAAGAACGAAAGATCAGCTAAAAACATGTATAACAGAGGAGCATGGACAGCTGAGGAAGATAGAAAACTGGCTGAGTACATTGAAATCCATGGCGCAAAGAAATGGAGAACAGTAGCAAGCAAATCAGGTTAAGATCTTTCAGTTTTTTTTTTTTGAGTTCTAACCCAATCCTTCACCTGCGTTTTTCTTGATTTTTAGCTTTGAAGATTGATAGATTTGATTGTTCTTGAAGGTTTGAATCG
Source organism: Ilex aquifolium (assembly GCA_951799425.1). NCBI lineage: Eukaryota > Viridiplantae > Streptophyta > Magnoliopsida > Aquifoliales > Aquifoliaceae > Ilex > Ilex aquifolium. Next base: position 29,360,026 of record OX637403.1, read on the forward strand.
ATGCGGGAAGAGTTGTAGGTTGAGATGGTTGAACTATCTTAGACCCAATATCAAGAGAGGCAACATCTCTCATGAAGAAGAGGACCTCATACTTAGGCTTCATAAGCTACTAGGCAACAGGTTAGTGAATAAATTATACACACCATTATACTATATATTATAGTTAAGCCATAGCTTCATTAACTTGACATTGAGCTTCTGTACATTTTGTATAGCTTGCAATATAGGGACTTGGGTCCTATTGTGACCTTGTGTACACTGATTTTTTAGTAAATATGGTTTAGTTGAAATCTTCCTAAGTTAACTCGGACACTTTTGATCGTTGAAAAAAATAATAAGATAGCATTTTGAATTTTATCTCCACATATTTTCTCGTCTATTTCTATTCAATCACTCATTTTTATCATTTAATTTTTGATTTATTTATAACTCAATATAATTTTTATTTCAGATATTATTCATATAATAAATATGTTGATATTTTTTTGAGATTATTTATTTTAAGAAAAAATTGATGATTTTTAAAAAAAATAATAGTTATTGGATAAAGTGAGATCAATTTTTTTGGTGTTCGAATTTTTAATAATTATGAATTATTTAATTTAAAATCAATAGTTTAAATTGACTGAAGCACGCCACTGACTTTATGACCGTGACCTTACCCTAGAGACTTGGGCCCAAAATAATGTCCTAGAAATATGTGTTTATTTATAAGAATTGTGCTTCTCAAAGCTCTCGATAGCCTGACTATTAACCAAAAAATAATAAAGCTACTAATAATAAGTTTATTTATACTGAATGAGAATCAAGTCTGGATCCTTTACTATACAAATATACAATAGAAGGGGGTTGTTCTTCAAAATGTATAAGGGGTGTCTAAAGACAAGTTCTATTCAATCCAATCAGATTTTTCAAAACGTTTTTTACTCCCTCCCGTTTCACATCAAAACGCTGTTGTTTTATTTAACAAAATGACGTCGTTTTGATGTGAAATGACGTCGTTTTGAGAAATAGTACTTTTGCTATTAAAAACAGAGAATCCGGATCTATGAGAACCATGTTCTATGATTTGATAATATAATTCTGATAGTGCTAATAAGTTGTTTTTGGGCACATTAATCCAACAATTGTTCCTAAATTGATTTTTTTTTTTTTTTGTGCTTTGATAGGTGGTCTTTGATTGCTGGGAGACTTCCCGGACGAACTGATAACGAGATTAAGAACTATTGGAATTCTCATTTGAGCAGAAAAATAAATCAAAATGAAAAAACAAAAGTATCGTCGTCCACACTAGAATCTTTGCCGCACAACATTAAAGACATCGCTAAGGAAAAAGTAGTTGAAAGCATGGAAAGAACCGGAGACACGGAGGTTCACTTCGATGTGAATGAATTCCTCGACTTTTCAAGTGAAGGGACCTATGGATTAGAATGGGTGAACAAATTTGTTGAATTCCATCGGGATTCATAGGTTATCTAGAAAATAAGAGGTTTGTGTAAATTGTAATAAGTACGTGTCTCAATAATATTTAGTATATTTTGGTTGATTCTTTTTGGGTCTGTTTTCTTTTTTAATTTTAAATTATTTATTGTGTTTTATCGGGAGAAATTGAAGGAAAAAAGAAGATAATTTAACACAGAGAAATTGAAAAAACAAAAAAATCAGGAACTAGCAGCAATAAAACTTTTGGGCATAAGAGGGAAAGGAGCAATGTTATATGTATTAAAAATGTGTACCTAAATTTATACTAAATCACCAATAATTGTTTGATCAACGAGTTTCGTCACTGATCTAATGATTACAATTGATTTGATGTACGTTTTGGTGCATAAAAAATTACCGAAGGCAAAGTGAGAGAGATTCACCATGCAGAATTTTCTGTACAGATCATAGAATTATTGGATGAAGAGTGGACAAAAGATTTCAAAGGAAGAGACAAAAACTCCTGGCATTTAGATTACAAGATCCTACTCTCTAGTCCCAAATGTTTGGTTCGCCAGAAACGACACAAAAAAAAAAAAAAAGGAAAAGTTTACGGAAAATGCTATCACTATTATTCACATCACGTGAATAAATTTATAAGTGGATAAAGTAAATCTCGTTTTTTTTTACAAAGTGGTTATTTTTCTACATGTGTATGGTAGTTACTAAATTAAATAAACTCTATTTGTACACATGCTGACTTATTATTGATAGGTGATATTACGTGACAATGATGATATAATGTTACCATTACATTCAATATTTTCCGCCAAAAGCGGTCCATGACATTGGTGGAGCCAATAAGGGTGTGCCCACCATACCCCATCCCCTCCCAAAAAACAAAAATGGGTATTTATGTAAATTTTGAATTTTGTTAAGAATATCTAATGAGGCGAGCAACGGCGGAAACAGAAAGTAAAAAAGAGGCAATAGGAGCAGAGCACGAGATTGCGCGAAAGAAGGGACACTGAAAGAAAGGGATAGCTCGTAGCAAGATGTGGACCAGGATTAGGGGTGCAACTTGGGTTGGGCAACCCGATTTCAACCCGAGCCCAACCCGAAAAAATTAGGGTTTGAACTAGGGTTTTTAATATTTGGGTTGGGCTTGGATCAAAAAATCTCAACCCGAATTTAATTTGGATCGGGCTCGGGTTGAGGCATCGGCAACCCGATTTCAACCCGAACCCGACAAATTAAAAAATAATTATATATATATAAAGCATTAGCACTTTTTTTTTATTTTTACTCCATCGTCCTCTGTTTGTTGTTGCTTGTTATTCTGTTATGTGTTATGCGTGATTAGTGGTGATAGTGTGATGTTTTAAGTTTAATGTTTTTATAGGTCTAATTTCTATGTTTTCTGGGATTGTGCTTTGAGATCACTAGTTTTTTGGTGTGAAAGTAAATGATTAATAATCGTGCACTGTTATGAATGAAATATATGGATTGTTTTATGAATTTGTAATTATGCTCCCCTCTCTCTGTCTCTCTTGCAGTGAACCCGAATTTAACTCGGGCTGGGCTCGGGTTGAGTTCCTTAACCCGAGGTAGGGTTAGGGTTAGGGTTAGGGTTGAAGATTATATACCTAGGGTTGGGCTAGGGTTGACTGTCCAACCCGTCCAAATTGCACCCCTAATCAGGATGATAACCTTTGAGGTTTTTTGTCTCAACATAAATGTTTTTTCCCTTAGGTCCGTTTGGTTAGGAAGAAAAAAATGTTGGAAAGTGAAAATGATAGAAAGTGAAGTGAAAGAAAAAAAAAATGATAGAAAATATATTTTTATACATGTATTTGGTTAGAATGAAAAATTTACCGGAAAATTTAAAAAAATATCATTTTATTTTTTTGAAAGAAATAAAAGTTATAATTTTTTTTTTATAATTGTCTAAATTATCCTTAATTATATTAAATAGGTCTAAAAAAAAATATGTAATTATAATTGAGTTAATTTTTTTTTAAAAAATGGCTCAAAACTTAATTTTAAGACAATCACTAATACAAATGTTTTTGTGTCAAATTATATGATTAATCAAATTCATACCAAATTTTTTTTAAATTAATAACCAATAAATTTTTTTTAAAAAAATAAGAGTAAAATAGGAAGTTAGTTATAGATCACAATTTTCTTTCATTTCTTGTGTTTTTTACAAGAAAAAAAAAAGTTGGTTATTTGTGAGAAAATTCAAGTATGAAGGGAAATTATTTTTTCCATCATTTTTCTTTTCATGCTAACCAAACACATAAAAAATTTAAAAAATTTCTCTTTCTTGTATTTTTTATCATTCTCCCGTTAAACAAACGAACTCTTATTGTCTCTTGATACTAAAAATTACCCCACGACAATGACATTATAGAGACAGTCGGGACCAAAAATGTACACGGAGATTTTTTTTTGTTTCTTTGTTTTCTTCAGACAATAATGTCCTTACTATATATTGAAGTGATAGCTAAAAATACTCTTTGGTTTAAGTGTTACGTCACGGGTTTGAGTCGGAAAAATAATCACTCTATAATAAAATAATATTGTTTATCAAATTTATTTATTTCTCTTGAATCTTTTTTTTCGGTTCAACAGTCAAAAATATTCGGACCAGTTTACGAACACTTCGATTAATTTTTTCGCTCGATTCAATCAAAGACATGTTATTCATGTTATGATTACAATATTTATAATGGTCTGGCCTCAAAGAATTTATAACTTATCTCAGTTACTATATGAGCTATTCCTTCAAATTCTCTCAAATCTCACTGTATGTGGAATCTCACACACCAAGAATAATCTTCCTGTGCTTATCTTTGAAATCTCGAATACTGAGTATAATTTTTTTGTGCTTGTCGGATCATCAATGCAGAATCTCGGAGGCAAATGGGTCTGAGACTGAATCTAATAAGCAAACCCCGTACAAAGACAACGCACATAATCGAGCAATCGAAATCAACAATCAATGGAGGTTGATGGTTGGCCTAATGGCCACCGTCCTACCATGGCCTACCACCGACCTAGTCTACCCAACCGGTTTTCACCGCGGTTAAACTTTCACCACCAGGAAAGTTTTTTCAAATGTATCCTCCGGACTCACTAAAACCACCACCACCATGGACGAAACTACACTGGGGCTAAGGGGCCATGGCCGCCTCGACTTTTTAATAATACCCTATATACCCTCTTTTGTTTTTTTAAAATTTTATACCTTTTCCTAAATTTTCAAAAAAAAATTATATATAGAGTAATTTGAATAACTTGATATTTAATAACAAAATTGAGATATTTATCAAACGAATTAGTGTTTCTTTTGACACATGAAGGTACATGTTTGCAAGGATGGAATCAGGATTGTATTGTGTGGGAGGTCAAACCAAAAAAAAAAAAAAGGGACATGGTTAGAAATTTATTTAATAGGATCATTCAACATATTATTGTTAAAGCCGGATATTTAATTACAATGAACATCTAAAAAGAAATTATGATACAATCGTTAATATTAGTTTGAATCATAAAATCCAAAAATTAATTTAAAATAATATCATGGTCTACTTGTTTTCTTATTTATAACATCAAATAATCACTACGAATAAATTACCTTCATAAATATTATTTTCTAGTTACCATCGTGAAAGTGAGTTGTGAGTAAGTGCATTGAAAGTGATATAAGTCATGTTTGTAACACAATTTGTGATGCATAAGATTTTTGAAAACCTAAGATGAGGTATAAAATTTTTGAAAACTTTAAGGCATGTTTGGTATGTTTTTTGGGAAGGGTTTGGATTGGATTGTCCAAACCCGGGTTTGACCCAAATATGGGATTCAAAGATGATCAGATTCAACATTTATCTTTTGTGGCTTGGTTCCTTCGTATCTTTTACGACAGTTATACTAAATGATTTTGTATGATTTGCAGGTTCCATGTGCTACATGTCGGGGTCCGTCGTATTGGAAGATGTTTTTCCTCCTGAACATGTGTTTCCTCCTGAACGTGAAGCAGGCATGTGGCAATGGATTTTTGGCAAGCGTGTGACCAGCATAGTTTTCTCCAATGTTGGTCCAATTGATGGATTTGTTGGGATTGCAGCACCTTCTCTAGCAAGTATTCTCCCTGTTAGTATTGTTCATTTTTTTTTTATCAACTGTATAATCCAAATTTTAATTCACAATCACATCTATTTCTATTCTAATTTAAGAAATTGTTCATGATCCTGAATTTAACATATGATATTACTAATCATATCTTTGCTTTATGCCACTGATTTTTGTAGATTGATTTAGCAATGCTTGGCGGTGAAATGTTGTGCCAGGTTCAACTGATTTTTTTTTTTGATTGACTATCTATATGTTCACTTTTTTTGCTGAGAAATTGTTTTAATGTCCGTTCTTTACCTTGTTGATTGATAGTGAGGAAGGGTATAAAGACTGTCTCTCTTAGGGGTAGTTTGTAGCTTTTCTTATGCTAATTTAAGAAAAAAGCAGTACCACTGTTAGTGTCCTAAGCCCTGTAATACAAAGAGTAAGTTTGGTACTCACTCCCCATATGTGACTTTGCTAATATTGTTTTGCAGCCAGATGTATTTCTTTGCTCCATCAGCGATGTGAAAGTCAGTAATGCAGTTGATCAGAGGGTGCGTAACGTCATTGCTAGTGCAGAGGTGAGATAACACGATTTCGTTGACGATCATGTGTATCAATTTATAACATAATTGACATGCATGCTATTGTGTGTATAGGGTTTCTTGAGGCAGAAGATTTCTGGCCGGGGGCTTGCATTTATTGTCGGGGGTGGTACCGGTATGATATTTTGACTTCATGTAAATTCCAGGAAGCACTTCAATGTAGGTTTGAAGAGTGTGAATCTTGCCTGAGTATTGAGGAGAACGTATTTAGGACAAAACATTGCCTGCTTTCCTAAGATGGGTTTCCATAATGTAAAACTCCCAGGGCTAGCATAAGATTTGAGATTTTCATTCTTATTTTGCAATGACTATGAATTTTGTCGGAGGTAGTCTTAAACTTACACAATGTTAGCATACAAGCTAAATAAACTTGAGCAGGAACTATGAGGAGGCCTAGGCCCCCCCTCAAATTTTAAAATTTTTTATTGTTCTCCTTATATTTTAGAAAATTTTATTGTTAATCTCTAGCTTTTCAAAATACCCAATGTGTAAGTATCTTAATAATATATTCAAAAAGATCAATGACTTAATATTTAGTAACCATTTTGAATGTAATCACGTGGACGAGTGTCGCTTGAACTGACAAAGATACTTGTTGGATTATTTTGATGACGTAGAGAAAAAACAACTTTTTTTTAAAAAAAAAAATAGGGATATAAATATGGTTTATATCAAAAGCAGTTCATTGACTTATAAATCAATTTTATTATGGTATCATATGAAACTATTATTTATAGATATAAGATTACATTATAAACAAGAAAAAAAGAGGATGATAATATTATCACAAATGAATTTTTATGATGACATGAATCAATTTTTGAGTTTTGTGCTCAAAAATAATTTTTTCGATGTCATTGCATAAAAATTAAATTTAATAGATTCTTTACAAATAAATATTTTTCATTGACAATAAAATTGAATAACCTCATTGAATTAAATTTTTGTCTCTGTCATTGTTGGCCTCCCTCAAGATAAAATGTTGGTTCTGTTCCTGAACTTGAGAGTTGGAATTGTTTAAGGATCTTAAAGCAAGTGAGGGATTTCTAGTAAATGAGGTACCCATGTCAATAGGAGCCTTACTCAGTGTTATATATACATTCTGCCTAGGAAATTATTGCCCGAGTTAGAAACTTGTGTGGTAAAGATTTCAAGACTTATACATTAGGTCCATGTTATTATGATGGTACCTTTTGATGTGCCCTGTAAGATCCATAAGAAAAATGCCCATAGTATGTATATAAAGGGATAAAAATCACAAGTAAGAATGCATTCGCCAACTACTTCTCTTGTTAATCATTATGTCTGCATCTGAAATCAAGTATGATATTTAATTTAGGGATGGTGTTTCTGCAAACTTGGACGTATTTGCTTATTGGTGTGGCAAGAGAAATAAGCTTTATTTAAATTTTATTCTCTTTACATTTTCACCAGTTGTACAGAAGAATCTCGAGGTTGGCGAAGTACTTTCTGTTGACATGTCAAGCATTGTCGCCTTGTCAGCAACGATCAATGTACAAGTCAAGTATAATGCTCCGATGAGAAGGGTGATCTTTGGGGTAAGTTGCTTCTGTTTTCTTATCCTGTTAGGGTTTTTGGTTCTTTTTTCCTATTAATGTGCTTTTCTTTCCATCTTTCCATGCCTTTTTTTCTGTGAGAATTATTCCTTTTTCAAATGATCCTAACAGAAACATGTATGGCTACTCTATATACCTTTATATTGGTTGAAATTATGCATTTACAGATATAAATTTACTTGTATCATTGAGACTCATACAAAGTTAGCGCTGCCTTCTTAGAATTTTTATTGATCTGTTTTATGATTTATATTTTGGTGCATTATATTTAGTATTAGAAGCAGCAAGACAGCAGCGGAGGGAATTTCCTACTTTTTGTATTTATAGGTTTAAACTCAAAATTCCCCCATGATATAAGTGCTGTTGTGACCCCAAATTCCTGTTTGTCTTGACTAGTAAACCTAGTGCCCTATTTAATATTGAAGCTATCCTTACCAAAGCTATTTGCTTTACTGGTATCTCCTATTACATCCAGAGGTGGAGGTGCCAGGTTCATGTCCAATTTGGGGACATGGGATTTATGCATTAATAAAAAAGAGACTGCAAGCATTACACTCAACATTATTTGTTTATGACCAGCTAAATTTTATTTTGTTTTATACCTAAATTTCACAAACCAGAAACTAAATTAATATTATGTAAATGTAGTGAAACTAAACAAAAAGAATTGAAAGGATCTTCTTTAGGATAGTGGGAAAGTATTTCTATTTAACCATTGAAGTTGCCCTTGGAGGTTCCAGGAATGCAGATAGAGTTTTCATGTAATTTCATCTTTTCAAGTCATTCGTCTTGTCGAGTTGGTGTTTTCCACTTTGTCATAACAAATTGGTGGACAGACTCTGTTATAGAGATTTGGATACTCTGAATATTTTGAGTTTTCATATTCGGCTTGACTGCTTAATGATGTATGCTTGCTTTATGTTTATGAAAACCTGGCATCACTAACTGTGTTACTAAAAATTGCAGGGTGACAATCTAGTCACTGCTGTTTTGACAGGACCGGGAATTGTCTTTATTCAGAGTATGCCTTTCCATCGCCTATCTCAGCGCATTGCTAGGTAATTTCTTGTAACTGCCTGGAATCCATTAAACCAAATTGGATTTTACTTTCTGCTGTGGGGTAAGATGAGTTGGTTGCGAAACACGCCTCCTGAAGCTGCCTTTCATTTGACTCACACCCTGGCTTGCCGCGCTGTGTGGTTTAGTCCTTATTCACAAAACCTCGGCGGGAGTAGGAGTATGGGGCTCGACGTGTAATCTCGAGGGAAAAAAAAAAACCATTTGGCCCTCCCTCCCTTCCTCGGGTATTTGACAAAGTGTCTGGTTTCTATTTTGCAGGGCAGTTACATCTCCAAACATGAGGGATAATCCAAAGTTCCTCATTCAAGTAGTAATTTTCTTGTTTTTAGTTTATGTTGTAGTTGTCTCGTCATTTATCTTGACAGATATATAATCTTTCTTTTTCTTTTTTCTTTTTTTTTTCTTTTTTTCTCCTTTTCTTATACATTCTATATAGCATCTCTTACCTACTGTCTTCTTTCGATGCTATGTTGAATTGATTTTTTTAATTTAAAGATAAGAGGGAGCTTAATAATAGAAACACAGAGTTTTACTTTTACATTGGTTTCAGACTTTCAGTTGAGGAACTGTTATTGGAAACGTAAATTTCATATTTCTGCAGCCCTCAATTCAAATCGTCAAGGCATTTCTAGGCAGAAGGGGTGCAACTTGGGTTGGGCAACCCGAGCCCAACTCGAAAAAATTAGAGCTTGCACTAGGGTTTTTAATACTTGGGTTGGGCTTGGGTCAAAAAATTTCAACCCGAATTCAATTTAGATGAATCTCGGGTTCACAAGTTGAACCCAAATATTAAAATCGGACTCAACCCGATTTAATAATTGGGTTCAACCTGAATTAATATTATATAAATACAATTTTATAATTTATACTAGGGTTAATTTAAACTCAATTTGCGCCTTCCTTAACCCTCACTCACTCTCAGTCTCTCTCGGTCTCACAGTCTCACTCTCACTCTCACTCTCATATCATACTTATCTCTCACTCTCAGTCTCTCTCAGTCTCTTGTTCTCCCACAGTCTACAGAGGCACCTAGTGAGCTCACATCGCCATCGCCTCTCTTCGCCATCTCTCACTCAGATCGCTCATCACTCTCACTTAGGTCGCATCTCACTTAGATCGCCTCCAGGTATGATCTATATGCTCTCTCTCCCTATCCCTTTCCCTCTCCGTCTTTAGATAATGAAAAATCATTTCAAACATGCCTCTCTGTCTTTAGATCCCACCTGTTCCTCTTTCTCTGGTATATGTCCTCATTTTTCTCGCATCGGTCCTTTCTCAACTGGATATAATAGGAGTTATAGGCGTTGTTGAAGACATGGTTGAATAGAAGTGTGCATTTCTGTATAAATTAAAACTTTAAAACTAAGATTTCATTACTATGTATCCTGTTGATATAGTTGCACAGTAAATGAAGCTGGTGTTTATTGTAGATACAAAACCAATGGGAAAATCTAGTCTTGCTTGCTTGCATAGGGCTAACTTGAAAATCTAGTATACTGTTCAACCAGAAATCAACCCGTAAAGTATCCCGAAATCAGTCCGAAATCATTAACCCAAATTCAACCCGAACCCGCCCGAATTAAACTTGGGTAGTGCTTGAGTTGAGTCTATCAACCCGAAGTAGGGTTAGGGTTAGAGTTAGAGTTGAAGATTATATACCTAGGGTTGGGCTAGGGTTGACTGTCCAACCCGCTCGAGTTGCACCCCTACTAGGCAGTGTCTCAATTAGGCTTGTCAATAGATCGAATTTTGACCCGAACTCAAATATGAGTAGCCGAATATGGATTGATATTATTACCAATTATCTTACCCTGAATTTAAACCTGATATCTTATATTTCATTGATTCGGATTTGGATATACTTATATTTGATTCATTTAGGATATAATCTGAAATATTTTTATATTTTTGTATAAATATTAAAAAAATTAAGTGATTATTTTTTGAAATTTAGATGTAATTTGTTAAAATTTAGTTAAATTAAGTTATTTGGATCGGATTGAATTTTGGATTATTAACGAATTTGGATATGAACTATGAAAATAGAATTCGTTGGATTATTGGATCAGATTTGGATTTGAATTGAACTTATAGAGTCGGATTTGAATTCAAATTAATCAAATTTCGATCCAAATTTGATACATTGATAGATTTAGTCTCAACTACTTGGTGTTAATTTCAAAAATTAATCGAAATTTAGAAAAATGTACAAATGTTTATTGGAGTCAGAAGAGGCAGCAGGGATTAATATGAATGGATAGTATACAATATAATCTAATGCTCGAGTTCACCATGCAATCGTAATGACATGGTAGACTTTATCCATGGTATAATTACCCCATGAAAGAAGCAATTATGCTAACTAAGCTTTATATTCGCAAGAACAGGGCCCAAAGGATCAATTTCAGTTTCAGTATCGATTAACAGCTTCATTACATTCACTGAATCTCCTTCCAAGATAATTTCCGTCGCAGCCTTGATGAGCAAAGTGGACAGCTTCCCTTCGCTGCAAGGATCTCAACCGTTTGTGCCACACATGAAGAAGTGATTTTCTTTGACAACCCCTGCTATGAAAATGCATTCCTCATCCCTAATAACAACTCCTCCTACACCAATTACTCCTTCCACTTCGAAGACAAATGAAGGATTTCTGTGAAAGCGATATGATACGCGTTTCGGAGTCGGATTTAAAATTTACCCTTCGGGTTGTAATGCCAAATGAGTTTGTCCTCCATTGAGGAGGAACCCAACGGTATCCGGCTAATCATCTCCACCTCATGGCTAAGGAAAACTTCGTTGAGCAGGTCTTCTCGCCACAAGTGACTTGTAAAGTCGATGAAAAAGTATTGTTTTTATCTTTAAAGGTAGTAAAAGATAGAGGGAGACTTGAAATAGAGACTTTCCTCGTAAACATATAACCTACTCTGTAGAAAATGGGAGGGGAGAGAGAGTGAGAGCAATAGTACGCTCACGTGAGGTGTGTGAAATTTGTCTCCATGTGTAAAGAGTTTACAATTTATAAGCACAGAGTCCTAGTTGAGGCGGTGTCGTGAAGGTCAATGTACTAGTTTATCGGGGAGAATAGTTACAATTAGGGATAGACACTATTTCGGAGTCATGGCTATCCCGATAATTGCTCTCTCACGTGCATTAACTCTTCTTGAAGTCTTGAGCTTTGGACTGAACCAAAGCCATGAGCTAAGCCTGATTTGCTTTTTGATAGTTTAGGCTCAACCCATTAATTAGATCCACGTCTAATCTAAATCTGGGCTCGTCAATTACATCTCTTTAATGGACTAGGATTTGATCCTACAAACCCAACACAAATGTATAAAGTTAAACCAGCTCAAACACAAATTAGTTCTATGTATTTGGATATTCTTAATTTTAATTCTATCGGTTTCGATAATGTTGAATCATTATTGTCCTAAAATTCATTCGGATTTTATTGTTATTAGAGTGACTCATAGGTACGATTAATGAAGTACATTGAATTTGACAATAGATAATTGAACTTAAATAAAAATTTATAAAATTTAAAATTTCACAATCCACATAAAAAAATTTATCATTTTTATGAGTGATTTATTATAAATGTTTTTATCACTGTTGTGGTAACTAGTTTTGTCACTTTTTTTTTTTTGGTACCACAACAATGATAAAAATATCAATACTAATACCAATATTTTTTTTAGTAAATTAGGCTAAGGTCCCTCCTTTGGTATATAAATTAGGTTTAATCCCAATAGATTTCTAGTATATAAAAAAGTCCTTATTTTTAAAAACTTTGGATTCGATTCTTGTGTTGGCGGGGTTGGGGAGTAATTGTATATGTATTATCCATTTTGTCCACATCACGTAATTTCACCCTAAATTTGAGTGATGTGAGTGATATATGCAGTGATGGATCGGTCTATGGGAAACCATGATTGTGACAATGACAAGGACTGTGATGGAGAAATGAGGGTGGTGGTGGAGGATCAATTTTTCCAGTTCTACCCTTTTGATGTCCAGTTTGTAGAGTTTCGTGAATCTATTACCAATATACAGTCAAAATAAAACATATTTACCAATCTACCGTCGTTTTCAACATATTTACCAAACTACGGCAGTTTTAAAAGCGGAAACAAGAAATCCGACTTCATTTAAAAGCGAAATTAACAATTCCGACTTTATGGTGTAAAGCGGGTTTGGTAGAGCCGCCTTCATGTAGAAAGCGGATTTGGGAAAGCCGTGTGGAAAGCGGATATGGTACATTCGTTTTTTGTTGAACATATTCTTTTGCAGTTGTCTGTTTTCTCCAACTTTGGCTGTGAAACAAAAACAATAAAGAATAACAGTAGATCATGCACGAACATATAATACTGTATCAGAAACAGAAAGGCTTGCTACTGGAATAGGTATAGGTAATCATGAAATGTAGCCTTTTACTTTTGGGGAAACTCTACGACATTAAATTTTTTTTTTGGTATATATCATTGATTATTATTTTTTATGATAAAATTATAATTTAAAAAAAAATAACTATTTAAAAAAAAGTTATGGTCGATCATAAACACCTATAATTAATCATGAATTTGCAGTATCGATCCCAACTTTCTGTGGTCAATTATATCCTTTAAAATTATAATTTACACCTTAAAAAAATTATAATTTAATCTTAAAATAATTATAATTTACACCTTAAAAAAATTATAATTTAATCTTAAAATAATTATAATTTACACCTTAAAAAAATTATAATTCACACCTTAAAAAAATTATAATTTAATCTTAAAAAAATTATAATTTACACCTTAAAAAAATTATAATTTAATCTTAAAACAATTATAATTTACACCTTAAAAAAATTATAATTTAATTTTAAAAGAATTATAATTTACACCTTAAAAAAATTATAATTTAATCTTAAAAAAATTATAATTTACACCTTAAAAAAATTATAATTCACACCTTAAAAAAATTATAATTTAATCTTAAAACAATTATAATTTTCACCTTAAAAAAATTATAATTTAATCTTAAAAAAATTATAATTTACACCTTAAAAAAATTATAATTCACACCTTAAAAAAATTATAATTTAATCTTAAAAAAATTATAATTTACACCTTAAAAAAATTATAATTTTTTACAAATTATAATTTTTTATCATAAAAAATAATAATCAATGATACCTATACCAAAAAAAAAATTTAATGTTGTAGAGTTTCCCCAAAATTAAAAGGTTACATTTCATGATTACCTATACCTATTCCAGTAGCTAGCCTTTCTGCTTCTGATACAATATTATATGTTCGTGCATGATCTACTGGTATTCTTTATTGTTTTTGTTTCACAGCCAAAGTTGGAGAAAACAGCAAAAGAATATGTTCAACAAAAAACGGATGTACCATATCCGTTTTCCAGGTGAAAGCGGCTTTCCCAAATCCGCTTTCTATATGAAGGCGGCTCTACCAAACCCGCTTTACACCATAAAGTCGGAATTGTTAATTCCGCTTTTAAATGAAGTCGGATTTCTTGTTTCCGCTTTTAAAACTGCCGTAGTTTGGTAAATATGTTGAAAACGGCGGTAGATTGGTAAATATGTTTTATTTTGACTGTATATTGGTAATAGATTCAGAGTTTCGTAGTGATCGAGCAGGTTATGATGATTTTGCTATTGTCACTGGTCTTGGAACGATAAATGGCAAAAGTTACATGTTCATGGGTCATCAAAAGGGTAAAAATACAAAGGAGAACACGTCTGGTTAAATTTATTTGTGTACTTGTAATGACTATATATAACTTATTCTCAATTAAATATTGATATATCTATCTCGTGGATGCATATATTCGTATAATATATTTGAATGATCGTATATGTTGTTCGTTGATGATTTGTGTTTATGGAGAAGATTAGTTACATGTCTTACGATTACTGCGTACCTGTTTGACGATTAGTGTATATGTCTAGCGATTTGTATTTATGGAGAAGAAAATACATTATAGAATAGTGTTTAAATTAAATGATGATATTATTGTTATTTTTTTGTAATTTTAAAAGGCGTTAGTTATGTCAATTGCTTTAACTTTTCAATAGAGACTTAATTCAAAAATAAATTGGCGAGTGAAATTTTTTTTGAAATTTTATTGGGCCTAGGGACTGACCTCCAAAAAACTCTTTTTTTTTTTTTTGTCGATATCGTGGAAAACTCCCTAATAATAATGACTCAGAGGATGTAAGTGCAAAACGTACTAACTAACACTAAACAAAAAAAAATCAAATTAATCTATGTTGTATGCAATGTTGGTCAAAATATGATACGACTTATTAACACACAAAATTAGAGAATTTTAGTTTTCCTTAAGTTATTCATTTTGTACACGAGTGGACTTGACCGGATACGATTAATAAACTAATTAGTAGGTGTGAAATTAATCAAAAAGAATACACGATAAGACTCATTTATATACCGGTTATACATAATTTTTACACGATATGAACCCGATTTGACAAAATTTATTAGTTACGAATTAATAAATAAATCGAATATGAATGAAATACTTTTGAACATGAATCCGCTATAACTCAATACCAATATGCATCACCAAACACATTTTTGATAATATGATACGTGGTTAAACGTAAATATGATGTTGTTTTCAATTAAGATGGGTAAATTTGTGATTTGGTTATTGTTTGGGGGGGGTAAATGGATAAAATAATTAACTTGACCGCATTGAATTGAATTATTACATTACCGCCTCTATTATCTGTCACGCATATTTATAAACTTGTGTCGCTCATTATTTCTTAAATCCGAAACCGAAGCTTTTACATCTAGCTTTGCTTCTCTCCTCTCCTCCCCTCTCCTCTGCTCTCTCTTCTGTAACCCTAGCGTTACTTTCTTCGATTTCTAGGGTTTCAAGATTGGAATCCTTCAATATTTTATGAAATCTGTCCAATCAGATATAGATCTCCATGGATTTTCATATGTAGATGATCAATAACGCCTTGAGTTCGTGTACATATCTCCGAAGAATCGGACAATTGATCGGAGAGATTCATCTGCGCGGCCGGCGGTCTGAAGGATTGAGAATCTTCACTCATCAAAAACGTTCGCGAGGCTTCCGAGTGGATTGATTCTCCGATTCGTTGATCTGAAGATTCGACTTTATTTTTGATTCGGCGTGGGGCTTCTTCAACTATCTGTCTGATTGATAGATCTAATCGAATATCACGTTAATCGGAGAAATAGAATCATTCGTCCGAAGGGTTTCTACCGTCCAGGAGTTGAGGGCTTTGAAGGATCCGGCTGCTGAGAGAACTATAGGCGATTGACTGACCGATCGGTCTGCGTATTGCATCGATTTCGAGTTGGTTTGATTGATATTGAAGAGGAAAAAATTGAAAAAAAGAGCTGTTTCAATTTTTGTACTGTCTTATATATTCTCTTTTGAGTTTGAGTTCAATATCAGGCCTTTATTTTTTTTTATTTGACGGCCTCTGTTGAATTTTTAGGGCTTTTCGTTGTTGATTTTTCCTTCGTGGGGAAAAAGAAAAGTATTGAAAGAAAAAGAAATCATGGCAGTGTATTATAAGTTTAAAAGTGCAAAAGATTACGACTCAATTCCAATTGACGGTCATTTCATATCAGTTGCCAATTTGAAAGAAAAAATATTTGAATCCAAGCATTTGGGCAGGGGTACTGATTTTGACCTCGTGGTCACCAACGCCCAGACTAACGAAGGTTGGTTTGATTCTCTAGAAGTTATTAGTTAATACTTTCTTGAAATTTCATAAGAAATTTTGGGTGTATATATGGTTTTATTTATTAATATGATCCTTAACATTTGCCAAAAGAGGTGGAATGTAGTTCCTTTACAGCATGATTTTAAGTAAATCTTGGGTTGGATGATGTTGAAGTGGTGTTCTTCGATTCAAGTTGGTAGTTGGTTGCTTCTTTCAACAGGACTGGTTCATGAATACCCCTATGTTATGAGAATTTTATGGGTGTTCATTGGACAACATGTCCCTGATTAAAAGAAAGCATAAGAGAAGAAATAATAATATTTATGTGGATATCTGATTCTTTTATACAAGGCTTATGGTGTTTTTAAATCCTAATTCAGAATCTAAACAAAATTTTGAGTTCATACGTATATTTTACATTCAGAATCTAAACAGAATTTTGAGTTCATTCGTATATTTTACATGATTTTTAAGATAAGTCAAACAAAGAATTACACAATCGGCTATTATATATGATATCTTAGTGATTTTTGGTGTGCAAACTTGTAAAGGTGTTGAGTCTTGCTTCAACTTTGTTAGTCAATGTTTTTTCTATGATAGGGGTTGGGCTAATGAAAACTTCCATTGTGAAAAGCTTATGGCTTTTCATTGGTTGACAAGGCGTTGAACTTGTCAAAGAAAGAACCATGAGAGCAGAAAGAAGTGAGAGTTGAGGTACTTGCAATTGTTGAATTGGTGAAAACATTTTGGTCCTCCAAAGTTGGAGGTTGCATTGGTTTTATCTGGTGGAAGTTCAAGTTTTCTGATTATAACTCTCAATATCAAAGTTGAGCCTTTTGATTAAGGTCAAGTTGGCCATCTGTTTGTTGATCAAGTTGCTAGTGATAGCAGTAACTCTATTGATGTTTTAGTCAAGGAGACGCGCAATCTGGGGGATTAAATTTGAGTCTGGTGTATGTTTGGCTACGTGGAGTGATATGTTTGCAATGTTTCATAGATTGTTTTCTCTGTTTTGTAATTTCAGAATATCTTGATGAAGCAATGTTGATTCCTAAAAATACGTCTGTTTTAATTCGTCGAGTTCCCGGACGGCCTCGCATGCCTATTGTTACTGCACCAGTTCCTGAACAAGACGAGTACTATCTCAATCCTTTTAACTTTTTAATCACCAAGTCACATTTCGTTTATTTAGGTGAAATATGGTGTCGATGAAAAACTATGTATGAGTAACTTTCCGCTGTTTCTTGATGAGCCCATGTTTTGGGTGGTATCTAAACTACTCAGAGGTCTAGGACACTGTAAAAACTTTAAGCATTATATAAGATACTTGGCGGTGAAACAAATTCTGGGTGTTTAGTTGAGGTTGGTCTTGATGCTTTGTACTACAGGCTGAAGCTGGAAAATGAGTCAGTGGATGTCCAACCAGAAAAGAATAGCTTCCTGGGACCTGATTTATCTGTAATGAAATATGTAAGCTTTAATTTGCTTCATTTTGAAGAGAACATGGATTTGCTGTATGTTCCCATATCAATTCTAGAATGTAGATGTAATGGTGTACTCACCTATTGGCCTTGTAGCCTGAAGATTCAGAATGGGATGAGTTTGGAAATGATCTGTATGCAATCCCTGAGGTTCTGCCAGTTCATTCGAGTCATTCAATTCAGGATGCTCCCCATCCCAGTAAAGCCGATGAGGACAGCAAGATCAAGGCTTTAATTGATACGCCAGCCTTGGATTGGCAACGGTGAGAAGTGTCTCATTGCTGTATTATTTTCACGAGACTTTTGGACATGGGGCGACTTCTCTTTAGATTATAATTGATGTACTACTTTTGGATTTGCAGTCAAAATTCTGATGGCTTTGGCACTGGCAGAGGTTTTGGACGGGGTATGGGTGGAAGAATGATGGGTGGGCGTGGTTTTGGTGATTCTCTATACTTTTTATATTTACTATATAATTAAAGCATCATGTGTACCCACAACCAACAAAATAAAAGTAAGAATAAAGAAAAAAATGTGTTGGTCAGTGGACTTCTCTATTGATCTCTGTTTTCCTTTTGTGTCTACAATTTTAGTTGATTTTTTTCAATGATGTTGGAGGTGTCAAATAGCCTGCTAAATTTGCAAACTGTCAAATGAACTCATATCTAGTTGTACATATTTGACTTTTCTAGCAAAAAAGAAGCACTTAGCTCTTGCTTGAAGTCACAAAGAAGTACTTGTTGTAGTTGAATAAAATGCTCCCAACTGCCTTTTTTTTTTTCGGGGTCATTGACTACTACTGTTAGCTGTTGGATGTTCATGCAGGTTTCTTAGTTGATAATGTGCTTCTGAGATTGTATATTGTATTTTACCTTTTCAGGTCGAGGCGGTTTCGAGCGGAAAACACCACCGCAGGGCTACATATGTCACAGGTGCAAGGTTCCTGGTATGTTCATGTTCCTGATGATTGGTGTCAGCTCATTTAAAAAGAGAGACAAGAGGGTATTGTGTTTGGTTGTGGGATGTAACCATGCTCTGAAAATATTCTAATCATAAGTCCTCTTTTCCAGGACATTTCATTCAACACTGCCCTACAAATGGTGATCCTAATTATGACATTAAAAGAGTGAAACCTCCAACTGGTATTCCAAAGTCCATGTTAATGGCAACACCAGATGGTTCATATGCATTACCAAGTGGTGCTGTTGCCGTTTTAAAGCCAAATGAGTAAGCCAATTTTTTCTTTTGCTACTGAGTTATATTTTTTGACACTGTTGAAGAGCTTGCTTGTTGGCAAACAATTTATACTTGTTAGAGGATTTTATTACAGGGCTGCTTTTGAGAAAGAAATTGAAGGATTGCCTTCCACTCGTTCTGTTGGTGATCTTCCACCAGAACTTCACTGCCCATTGTGTAAAGAAGTGATGAAAGATGCTGTCCTGACAAGTAAATGCTGTTTCAAAAGTTTTTGTTACAAATGTAAGACTTGCTGTTACTTCTGGCATATCCGATACTCCTTCAATGCTAATTGTAGGAAATTGCAGATTTTCCATTGTTCGGTGGTCTTTTTTTTTCTTGATGTTATCCATGCTGAGGCAAAATGTGGTTCAGTGTCTTTGGCTTTTGTGGTGAAGTCCCAGGGACTAAGCCAGATGACCACATGCATTTTTCTGGACTTAATTAGACTTTTGTGCTTTTTTTTTTTTCTGATAAGAAACATTGATTTCATTAACCATACAAAGGGCATGTCAAAGTTTCATCCAAAACTAAGACATGACAACAGAAAAATGTGCCGATTTTTTATGATTCATGTTCATTTGCACACAGAATTTTGTTTATAATCTTGGAACGTTAGAATTCTAATTACCAGATTTGTCTTTCAGGTATAAGAGATTACATCATCTCCAAGTCGGTGTGCATCTGTGGGGCAACAAATATTCTTGCAGATGATTTATTGCCCAATAAGACACTAAGAGATACAATCAACCGGATTTTGGAATCGAATAACAGCAGTGCTGAAAATGGTGGCAGTGCTTTCCAAGTCCAAGGTTTGTACCACATTGATGATTCTTTGTATTGTAATCTACGACCATTATCTTGCTACAAATACTTTTTCCCCCTTTCAGATATGGAGTCTCGCTTTCCACAGCCTAAGGCTCCATCCCCTATGCAGTCTGCTGCCTCAAAGGGTGAGCAAGTGCCACCACCTCCCAAACAAGAGACTTTAAAAATGCAGGAGGTTGCAGAACAGGCTATGGTTGTCAAAGCTCCACAACAGACCTTGCAGAAAGGGAGCACTGCTAAAGTTGTAGAGTTTCCTGAAGTTACGCATGAGTCAAAGAGTATGAAGGAGCCAGCATCACAGGGGAGTGCTCCACTGGATGATGATGAAGTGCAGCAGCAGAAGCCAGTTTCTAGTGAGGCAGGTA
This sequence comes from Ilex aquifolium, assembly GCA_951799425.1. Classification (NCBI taxonomy): domain Eukaryota; kingdom Viridiplantae; phylum Streptophyta; class Magnoliopsida; order Aquifoliales; family Aquifoliaceae; genus Ilex; species Ilex aquifolium. Next base: position 29,380,477 of record OX637403.1, read on the forward strand.
AATGATGCGAATGTTTGTTGGTAACCGTTTATTTGGTAGCTAGTGTTTTGTTGATACTAGTTTTGATCAGCTATCTTGAAAGTCGAATTCTTATTGAAAACTCTGTAAAATAACCGCAGCATTCCATGGTTTTCTCTGAGTAGTTCAATTACTATATTAGGAGCTGGTGGATCTTTACTCAAATAATGACATAATAAAAAAATATTCAATGGCTTTAAAGCTTTGGAATAAATCTTGCTTATTGCCTCACTTCCATAATTTTTTTGGTTTTCAGGAAAGAAAAAGAAAAAGAAGAAAGCACGCGTACCCCCTTGGAGTGGTATGTTTATCTTTTATATACAATAATATACCCCTTGAGACCTTTCCAATTGTTTGGTCCCTTCTTGACGGGTTTTGAACATAATCTTTTCATTAAATATTCATCGATCCAGATGATGTCTTTCTAGCCTTTGTGATACTAATACCATATTGTTTAATTCCTGGATATTTGCAGCTACAGAGATGCAGTGGAGAGCCTCTCAGGGCCCTGCAGCTGACAATTATATGATGCCTATGGGCCCTTCTGCCTATGATCCATTTTGGACTGGCATGCAACCTGGAATGGAAGGCTTTATGGCCCCATATTCTGGTGCCATGCCCTATATGGGTTATGGGCTTGGTCCCTTGGATGTTCCATTTGGGGGTGTCTTGCCTCAAGATCCATTTGGAATGATGCCTTTCTTCCCACCTCAGAGGTATGCATAATTGTTTTGATATTCGTCTTCTCTCCCTCTGCCCATGATATATGTTGTCAAGGATGGTTGGACGAGGATTAGGGTGATATGTGCGTACGCGTTTATGAGTTTTGGGAAGGGGATTGGGAGTTGGGGGTTAAATATTTTTGACTTCAGGGCACATTTATCGTGCTGGACTGCCCATTGGGAAGCTTGCTTGTGCTGATGCTATTAGCATTTGATAAGCCTGAGTACTTAATACTAGTTGTCTTATTGTGGCACGTATTTCTCCAATTTTAGGGACCTTGCAGAATTTGGAATGGGTTTCAACGTTGGACCTCCTATTATGAGCAGAGAAGAATTCGAAGCTCGGAAAGCTGATTTAAAGAGGCGGCGTGAAATTGAAAGACGTGGTGAAAGGTAAATTTTGACTAGTCTGTTCTATTGTGCACAATGCAATATTGTTTTTGGTGGTAGAAGGAGATGTCACATGTTCTGTTTGATTGCCATATTTTCTTAGGATATTTAAACAAGAATCAGATATTTTTGAAATGCGAAAATGTTTCTAGCATATTAATATGTTCTCTTGCAATGTCTGACAATATGACAGCACCTTGAAACTCTTTTCACAGTCAAGTAGCAGTTTCTAGCCTTTGGATATGTTACTAGTCCCTACAGTGCCAAAAGAGTCTTGCTTTACAATGTCAAGTCACAGCATAAAACCAGCAATTTATATAACTCTAGAAAGGCATATCATGCTTTGGGTCTCTGAGTTGGTGTAAGATATGCTAGATCCATGCTGCTTGTATGTTGTTTAAGACACATTGCCTCCATTATGAATCTGACTCGTCTTTACCTTGTACTTGTGAGGCTTGTTAAGTTGTCTGATGTAGTTCCACATTCCTTGTTCTTTGTCTGGAGAGGTATTTTCCCTATAGTGAGAGGGAGAGAGACAGAGCTGGATTTCATAATGCTTCGTACAATTTCCAATGCCTTTTGATCTGTATTAGTTTTGTGGATTTGAATTCTGACTTTCAGTTGGGTTCTTGTCAAACATGTGTATACTGTTTTCGCATGTCATTCTGCTGGCATCTGCTGCATATAGGTGTTTTATTATATTTTATGCGCTAATATGTGATAGTCATTTGCTTTGGACTGCCTGATTGGATCTCACTGGTTAGTCTTGCATATGGTTAAAAGTTGTGGTTGTTAAAAGTTGTGGTTACTCTCTTACAGCAGGGAGTTATCGAAAGAGCGGGAACTCAGTAGGGAAGTGAACAGCAGTGGCGATATTAGCTCGGTGAAGACAAAATCTGTATGTACTCTGTTGTCTAAATTTCACTTCCTCTTATTTGTGTACTTTAGCTTGTACATTTCATGATCACGGGCAGTATTTTGGCAGACCCTTTTGGTAGGAAAATGGCAATTCTAGAAAGAGAATGTTTTCAATTTCTTCTTCCATGATAATTGTTTAATTTCTGCAGCTGGGAACAACCTTAAATCACTAAATAATGGAATGGAGTTATTCTACGTGTTTACCTTCATTTTTCCTGCAATACTGAATTTGACTTCCGGAAAACTACATGATTAGAAATGTATTTATGGAATATTTTGTCATTTGCCCGTGTGGTAACTTTTATTATATTTAGGCTTCTTTTTTATTTGTCCAAATTTCTGCCAAGCTTGATTGGGGAATGAAAAGGTTAATGCTTGTGGATTTGGTCAATAATGTTATTTGGTTTTCAGCTTTTTGCCTCCACCTTCCTGTCCTCGCTTCTGCTTTCGTCTCTTTGCTTCTATATAATTTCTCATATAATTTATCCTCTCTTAATCTCTGTTGACTTACATCAAGGCCTTAACTGAATCGCCCACCCTTAAGTAGCTTGTTGAATAAGTTTGAGTTAGCTGTGGGTAAGGGCTGAGCCAGGGTTTCTCCCTAGTGGGGGCAATTCTTAGGTTAACGAAAATCATTGAACAATAACCATTAAAATTTATTGTGACCTGTGAACTGATGGTGAGTAAGCATTTGATTGTCAGATTTGAATCCAATTTCGAGAGATCTATATCTGAATCCAATGTAAAATTTTCGTTTTGAATCCAGTCTATATCCAATTTTCAGTCCTTGAAATATGATAGAAAAAGTTCAGACTGGAATAATCAATAAAAATATATTAAAAAAATCCATATTTAACTAAAAGAATTCGAATAAGCATTGAGTTGGTGAATTGGTATGTCGTTACATATGATAGAAAGAGAACTAGAGTAGAGATAGAATTGTGAGATTGAGTCGAATGACCAAAGTTTAAATAAATTTTTCATTTATGAATGAATCTTACTAAAGTCTTTAGAAATATTTTAATGGAGGCAAGTTTTAAAAAAATTTAAAATTCCTCAAAATTTTAAACTAACTCCAAAAACTTTTGAAAATTGACCCCACCCTCCATCCGTCCTTGGCTGTGGGCCAGATCACTTAAAAAATACTGTACCACTTTTTTTTAACCAAGCCACCTTGGCTTCTTGGTGATTGCAAAAAAATAATAAAAATTTGGCTTCTGGGTTTTGCAAATATTCTTTGGAATTTAGTGGCAAAAGGTTTTCCGAGTCGGGTTTCTTGAGACATTCTGTTTTGTGGCTGTGTTTAATCTTGGAAGTCACGGGAAAGGAGAAAAATAAAAGAAAGAAATCATAAAATAGGAGAAAGTGGATAGTTCTCTAACCATGTGATGTGAATTTTCAAAGCCTAGGGCTGAAATGTGCCAATGGAATTTCATCTCCTTTGAGCAAGTTAGCACATGATTTTAAAGGCCCTTTCCAAAGGATTACACTTTTGCAGATGATGTTGGTACAGAATAGCCAAGGCCCTTCCCCTTCCCCTAGAGAAAGTTTCGGGCTCACATTGCTAATTACCTGTAGATGGTAACACATCGAATAGGAATCAAGGAGGAATGGAAAGGAAATAGGTACCCAGAGTTTCGTAGCACGAGGTTGGTGAATGTTAAGGATGGTGTCCCCTAAAAATTAGAAGAGAGAGTTGAAACTAAAGATAATCCTTACCTGTCCTGGTCTGGCGATAGAACTACTAGCATTATGGCAAATTTTGTGGGTTGATCTTAGTAACCTGAAACTATCACCCCTTCCAACCAAAAAAATTTAATACTTAAAAGCGTAGTACTCACATAATAATATATAATATCCCCAACTTTCTGCAAGGGTAGAAAATTGCAATTTGTTTTTGATTCTTATCTTTGCTTTCTTTGTGGGTAAAAAATGCCCTTTTTAAAAACTTATATGAAACGTTTTAATATACACAGTTTTTCGTTGTCAGTAGACTAAATACTATCTACAAGCCTACCCAGAAGTGAAATAACCTATCATCAATGGTTTGTTGTAGTCTTATGCTGTTTTCTGCATTTGTTGCTGGGTGCAGAAGTCTGTTCACCCATCATCGAGTGATGGCCACCACCACCCTCGCCACCGATCTGAGAGAGAATCACCTGAACGTCACAGCCGAGACCCTGACCTCCCACGTCCATCATCAAAAAGAAAATCCGATTATGACCACCACGACGACTACTTGCACCATAGTCACCACCGTTCAGAGTCATCAGATGCAAGACCACCTCCAACAGTTTTAGAACCACCATCGCACAAATCTACAATTGACAAAAAGCACAAGGCAAGCGTCTTCTCTCGCATTAGCTTCCCTGAGGAAGATGCAGCAGCGGCATCGAAGAAGCGAAAACTCTCTTCCTCGTCCGAGGCACCACCACCAGTCAATGCCTCAGCCAGCCATAGGGGGGCGTCTTTGAATGGTTATCAAGAAGATTACAAGTCTGTGTCAAGGAAGAGTGCTGCTGCTGTAGAATATGAGTCGAGTGATGAGGACCGGCATTTCAAGAGGAAGCCATCAAGGTACGAGGCATCGCTGACAGAGGAGGCCCGACATTCGAGAGGATCAAGGGAGAGAGAAAGGGATCGAGATCATGGTGGTTACAGCAAGCACAGATAGGTGTGGGAGAGTCTTGTTTGTGTTTGACTGAGTTGAGGTGGTTTTCCACCTACCAGAGTGACTGTTTGTGAGTTGTAAGTGGAATGTCCAACCAATTGGTTTCCATGAAGAGAGAGACAATAATGTTTATGAGAGATGTTTTAAGAAGAGTTCTGTATTCACCCCTCGTGTAATAAAAATTACATTTCTCTAATGGTAGTTATTTACGTTTAAATGTTCATCCAATTTTACAAATAGAGGAGGGGAGCAATGTCAAGATGTCTTGGGGAATAATTGGTTAAAAAGTTTTTTTTTTTATTTCTTTCCGGTGCCTCACATTTCTGCATTCTCCCATAACACACGTATAGAAACTAAGCTTTTTTACCATGTGACAAACGATTACAATGGTGGTTCTCTCTCGGTTGGTTTTGCAATTTTTTAGATGGGTACAAAGGTAATTGAACTGAGCATGACCTTTGACCGGAGGAAATTCGATAGAGTTGCTAGTATAATCTCAAAAACTATAAAAGTGTCATTTGAAATAATTAAAAATCATAGGGGCGTTAGTAGAATTTATCAACTATCATTCTTACTAAATATAAACTCCATTTGCTAAATTTTAAAGAGTTTAGGTCACAAGCGATTTTTTAATATAGGCTAAATTACAATTAATATCCCTAAAGTATTTACCTAATTTTATTTGGTCTTTACATCAAAATTAGGAATGACCTCCCATGACCAACACGTTACATATAGCCTATAAAATCTTACTTTATCTCACGTGATTTGGAGAAAAAGAAGATAAATAATCTAAAAATAAAAAATAAAAAAATACAGTGTGAATTTGAGAGATATTGTGAGATGGCGAGAGAAATAATAATGTATTAGGAAAGATATATTTTTTGCTGGACAAATATACTCTTTTGGACAAGTCCTATAACGTCTTTCTGTCAGAATAAATTTATAGATCTTGATGGAAAGATTTAATTGGAACTAGGTAAAAACTTTTAGAGTACATTCATTTAAATTAAAATTTCATAGACAGAATAGAAATTGTGTGCATGTTTTAAGAATATAAATTGTATATTACCCTTTAATATGTGGGTTGTTTATGAAATAAACTAAGTTTTAGATACTACACAGACATTAGTCAATTTCAATGACTAAATAAAAATTATGTACATACTTTAAAGGGTATAATTATATATTACCCTTTAATATATGAGTTGTGTATGAAATAAATTAATTTTTAGATACTACACAAAAATTCAATAATACAATTATTGTGGTCAAAAGATTAAAAGTTAAGTCATAATATATGTGGTCAGATTTAAACAAAAATGTTAAAATTTAAGCCATAATATAAGTCTTTGTATTAAACGATCTCGATTATTATTATATTTTGTGTAAGCAAGATTATGTGTTGCATGCAATATAAATTGTGTTTAAGTTTTAATATATGGGTTTATGAAATAAATTAAGGGATAATTACACCAAGATCCCTTAAGGTTTGTCACTTAATCATTTAGACCCCTGATATTTAAAATATTATACACAGATCCCTAAAGTTTATACTCGCGTAACACTTAGACCCTTACCGTCAATGTCCGTTAATATATCTGTTAATAAATTACACTTAGACCCCTTAAAGTTTATAGATATGTAACACTTAGACTACTCAAGTTTAAAATATTACACTTTACCAAAAAATATTTCAATTAATGATAAAATATCAAATATTTTTAAATTTTACAACTAAAATTAATGTTGTATTATGTCATTTATTGAAATAAAATCGAAAATAAAAATTTAATTTTTTCTTAAAAAAATCATAATTAATACTATTGATGTCAAAATTTGGACAGCCTACACGTCATTTTGTTGGGCTTCAATCATCTGAAAATGAAGTCAGAGACCATAGAGGAGCTCTGGAGGTCGACTCTCCGATACTAAGTTAGTAAGTGACTTAAAGATATGAACTGTGTATAGTAATTAGTATAAATATATCAAAGAACTCAATTCAACATTAATTTGCATACAATTATATTGTCTATTAGAATAAAACTAAAAAATCAAATAAGGGGTTAAACTGTAATTAATACAATATCTTTTATCTTTAATTGAGATAATTTGGTTATTTAATAGATTTCGTAAGTTATGTAACTAATAAGGGTTTAAGTGTAATATTTTAAATTTGAAGAGTCTAAGTGTTATACACCTACAAAATTCAGGAGTCTAGGTATAATTTATTAACCGATAGACTAATGGACATTGACATCAGGGGTCTAAGTGTTACGCGTGCATGAATTTCAAGAGGTTTGTGTATAATATTTCAAATGTTAGGGATTTAAGTGATTAAATTGAATTATTATGATTAAAAATTTAAAATTTAAGTTGTAATAAAAACTATTGAATCTAAATAATTGGATCATTGGTATCTTTTGTGTAAACATGAATTAGTTTAGCAACAATGTTATTGAGATTTAATTTATTGGCCTAATTTATTAATTTAATTAATTAAAATACTTAAATTAATTATGAGTCCCATCAAATATTAAAATTTGATGTTAACTTAATAATTATTTATCTCAAATGATGTGACATAATTATTATTATTAAATAAATAAGTTTTATTAATACTTAATAATAAAAATATATCACATCACTTAAGATAAAAAATTTAATAAACATAATATTATTATAAAATTATATCATTAAGTTAAAAAATTAAATTAAAAATAATACTATGTAACTCAAATTTACATTCCAAATTAATAAGAATTATTAAATTAATAATTCTCATTTAAAAAAGTTAATAAGACTCATTCATCTAACAGTAATGTTACACTGACCAAATTTTAGAACTAAATTAAAAATACAAATGACATAACAATTTATTTGAACTTTTTTATTTGGTGTCGTGTCATTTGGCGCAATAATAGGGGTTTACGTGCGTGTGGTGTTTTATTGTACAAATAAAATTATGGGTTAATTGCACTAGAAGTCCCTAAAATATGAGATTTGTTTCATTTTACTCCCCAATGTTTCAATTGTATCATTTTGATCCTTGAAATATTGAATATGTTTCTCTATGGTCTTTTAAACAGACAACGTCCAGATTGTTAACGATTTTTTATCATAAACTTGTCATGTAATACCTAAATATAGACAAAAAATAATTTTAATAGTTCTTAAACAAAATTTGGGTAGCTCTTAACAAAAAAATGTGTAATATGGGTAGCGTTTGACTAAAATTTGGATAGCTAATGATCAAAATTGTGTAATTTAGGTAGCTATTTAACCAAAATTTGAGTAAAAATTTGGTCAAAAATTATCCAAATTATTTTTTTGTCCATATTTAAGTATCACATGACAAGTTTAAAATAAAAAATTAAGCAATCTGGACGCTGTCTGCTTGAGGGATCACATATAAACATATTCAATACTTCAGGGACTAAAATGATGCAATTGAAATATTAGATACTAAAATGAGACAAACTTCATACTTTGAGGACCTCTAGTGTAATTCACCCTAAAATTATAGCGCAAATTTCCATAGAACCGTCTGCAAACCGAAATCTTCTGCAAACCGAAATCTTCTGCTTCCTCCACCGATCAAATCATCCCCGCCTGTAACACATTTTCTCACAACTATCTGCACACCAGAGCTTCAGCCATCATCAATGGCGGCTTCGTTGTCTTTCTCAAACCACATCTTTCTCTCTCCACCCAAACACCACCAATCGTCCGATCTTTCTTCTCTCTCCATCCTCAAACTCCAAAAAACCAATTCCCCCAAATTTTCATTCAATACCCTAAGTTCCCTCCGACCACCTCCACAATATTCCCGAACATTCACCCTCCGCTGCGTCGCCACTTCCTCCGCCACTGCCACAACCACTTCCTCTACCCCCTCCGCCACCGCCAAAAAACCATTCCAAGGCCTCTGCTACGTCGTCGGAGACAACATCGGCACCGACCAACTCGGATACGACGCTCTAATCGGACTTCCCTCTTCGTACCGGACCTCTTTCGTCGAAGCCGGAGAATTCAAATCCAAGTACTCCGTTATCATAGCCGGCCAGAACTTCGGTTGTGGCTCATTCGGGGACCACGAAACGCGTGCTCTCGAAGCGGCTGGAATCCACGCCGTGGTGGCGGAGTCGTACGCGAGGACTTATGTAAGCAATTCGGTGGACACGGCTAAGGTTCATCGTTTGGAGTCGGATATGAGGATTCGTGACGAGAATAGGACCGGTGATGTGGTTGCCATTGAGCTTGGAGTTGGAGAGAGCCTATTGATCAATCGTACCACTGGGAAGGAGTATAGATTGAAGCATTCTGCTGGGGACACCAAGTCTGTCACTGAGGCTGGTTCTAAAACTCTATCGAAAACAAGTTGGGAAATATTTGTATTTGGGAAAAATGTTTTCTATATGCGTGTGGAGGGTGAAAGAGTCTTGAGGGGGAAGACTGCAGAGAAAGCATCTTAGAGTATTCGAATTCGTTTTTCAGGTAAATTGATTGGATCAATAGATTAGTATAGATAGTCTAAGTTTGCAATCATTTCCATATCTTAAGTAGATAATTCTTTGATTCTTTGCTTCTGCAAAATTAAGTATTTTCATTTAGTTGTTTGTTTGAATGGCTTTGTAGGTTTATGCATGTACTTTTTGCATAGCTACTGGCAGGCTTGTTGTATGCAGTTACTAGATTAAAGGAGTATTGTAGTCTCATGACTTGTTCGTATGCTGAAGGTAAGCTGTTGCTTCATGTCTCCGACCTTGATTTCGCCAGAATTTACAATCCAAATTGTATCCTTGTTTAATGTATTGGGTTGATATTAACCCATTTTTATGAACTTTGAAGGTGCGAAGATCAAAACAATGTTTGTTTTGCCAAGGTTTTATTTTAAGTTTACCATTAGCGGTAACCTTTATAATGGTTTCTTCAGTATTTGCTTATAGGTTTCTCTCTATATCCGTATCTTGAGTTTCTTGTTGCAACAGAAGAATCTTTCAAGAAAGGCTTAGCTCTATCAAACAATGAGTCATTATAATGGATGATTTGGGTTATATAGGAGCCATCAGAGTTCTCACTAGTCACTACTCCCTTTTTTTTTTTAGTCCATTGTGATTTCTTTACGAAACTATTGGATGAGAATCCAATAATTTATTGTAAATCTGCAGCAAAATAGGGTTTACTATACTATGTAGGGCAACCTTTATTTTACCCCCGTGGAATACGTCAAATGCACATAACCTCCCTCGTATTTAAAAATGTCCACATAACCCTCACATTGTTTGTGGACTAAATTGCATAGGGACAATTTTCATCTAATCTAACTGACTGTGCGAGTCACTTTCTAGAAGTGAGAGTTTGCATAGTGAAGCTGCACTACGTACCCTTTGTTAAGGGATCACATAGCAGTAGTCTCTATTTATTCATCCCCAACGTCTCTCTCTCGACTCACTTCGGACCTTGCTCACCACCAGCCCAATCCATGTTCTCTTCTTCCCCTTTTGTTTCTCTGACGAATCAAACTACCAACTGCCTTCATATTATCATCTTCCACTTTCTTCTTCGTCGACAGCCACCACAATCAAACCTAAACCAGAAAACCCACCAACGCAAAACTCCTTAATTTCATCAAACATCAAACAAACCCTATATTCAATCTAGTGGGTGGGTGAACCAATTTGTGTAAAGTGAATTTTGCACTGAAATTACTATGACAAATGAATCAATTTGAAGTATCACATCGTAGTTGTATGACTGGTTTTCACAGATGTGCAACACAGGTGAAATGGTGGGAGTAAATCGTCTTCCTCTATTATTGTATTCTTCTTTCTATCTCCTATTTCTACAGTAAATTTTCTGTTATGAAAATCTTTAGTGAATCTGTTCGAAATTTCTACAAGAATTTGCTGTGAATTTTCTCTAATGTTGATTTTCATGAAACTTTTCTACTGAATTTTTGAAAACTTTTGTATTGAATTACTGGGAATAGATGTTGAAAATTTTTGCTGGAAAATTTTACTGAATTTTTTTACCATATTCTGGGTTGGATTTTAGGATTTTCCTTGATTTTCTAGTGAAGTTGTTTTGGGTTTATGTTGTGATGTGCCTTTGTTCAGGGTGCTAGTAATGGTTTTTACATAAGGAGTTGCAGATTAGGTATGTCAGAGGAGGAGGGGTGGGGTTTGTTGGGAAGAAGAAGGAGAGAGGGTATTAAGGTCATTTTACACTTTCTGTTAACAGTGTTAGTAATGCAGGTTAGTCCACAAAGCATGTGAGGGTTATGTGGACATTTTTAGATGCGAGGGAGGTTATTATGTGCATTTGGGGTAATACCACAAGAGAGTAAAGTGAAGTTTACCCTACCAAGTAAACTAGTAAAGTGACACGGTTGAACCTTCAACTAAATCATAACTCTATTTCAAAAAGTATGTGCTGCTGCTTTTTCATTATGCTAAGTGAATATCCTTTACGTCAAGGTAAACTTTGAACCTTGCTTCGAAATTAATTCTTTGTCTAAATACTCTTAATTAACAGACCCTTCAACATACGCGCATGATATTCAATAACAGCTTAAGATTGTAGTTATTGTATCAGTAGAGATAGAGAAGCATGACCACAATACAAACATATATGTCCTTGCCTAATGGTCAATCTCAGCATGGACTGAGACCGAAGTGATACCCAATCATACTACTCCTATTTCTACTTCTACTTGATCTGTGAGAACCTGCCTCTTGACTGCTACAGCAGGTTTGAGTCATAGAGAGTCCCCTGGAATTGATTCCTCAGTCTCCATTGTTCGAGATTATGAATAGATTTGATGGCTTGTCTATATGCATGGACCATACTCCAATCTACATGTTATTCTAGAAGATGCTTGATATCCTTTGATTATAGGGCTGATGGACCAGTGGGGTTTGACGTGAGGGAGCGTGACCGCACGTGTGATAGCTTGTGAGTCGCCCTATATGAAGATATAATTCCACTCATGTGAATGTGCCCATCACGTAAGGCTGCATGTCTCGCTGCTATAGCTTCAGCTATAAGTGGATCATCTTCTTGTTCTTCTATGATTAGTGCCTGTAAAACTTGTCCCTTTTCATCCCTTGCAATTGCTGCCAGACATGCTTTGCCTCCTCCTGCTATGGCTGTGTCTACGTTTATTTTGATTTCACTGTCATTTGGTTTTATCCAGTTGTCTATTTAACATTGGATAGTTATACCAGGTGACAATGTTAACGTGATGTAACTGTTATACTCAATATTTACTCTTCCCTGACATTGTTCAGTGACTTTTTGAGTATCACTAGATAAATTCTCAAAAAAGTTGGTCCATCTCCTGAAGTATATAACCATGTGGTCGGGTTTGTCACTCTCATAATGGGTTTTGTTTCTCCATTTCCATATAGAACACAGAATAACTGTATAGGTCTATTTCCATCTTATTTTTAGGTGGTTTAGTTTTCCAGCAATACAGATGTTGCTCTACAAATCAAGTCAATGAATCACACTATACTTGCATTCTATTCAAGGATAAGAAGGATCATAATTTTATTTATCTATGTGCATAAATTATCAAAATGGCCCTACACTATACCATTTTTTCAATTTAGCCCCTAAACTTTAGATTTTTTAATTAACTTTTAATTTTTTTTTTCATTTCACCCCCTCCATGGCTCCGTCCATATCCATCTCAATTAGTGACGGAAAGCACTTAGCATTTAGCAAGGGCATTCAAGTCAAACCAATAAATCCCTAAGTTTTCTTCTCTAAACCAGCAACTCTGTAAAACCCGAAAAAATATTGATTGTAACAGTTATATCATGTCAGTAATGTCAAATTGGTGTAACCGTCCATTAAGGAATTTCGTAGGGTTCACTTCCCACTTGTTTTCTTGGATAACCACTAACAATGGAATAAATGGACAAGTGAGCTCCACAAAATTCAATAATCATCATTTATGTAATATAATAACAACTTTTATGTAAAAAAAAAAAGGGTTCACGTTATCTATTTTTTAGCTTTTTTATTGAATAGTTACACCACATAACATTACTGACGTAATGTAACCGTTACATTAAATATTTACTCAGCCACAGAGTCTGCTATTGACTCGAACCTACTCCGAAAATCAAACCATATTCCTTTGATTAAACCTAATTCTCTATATTTCACCCAAGACAATCAAAACAATCTTTTTTTTTGGTACATTGGAAAGACATTCAAAACAATCATGAGTCGAGGATTCGATTACCAACTGATCAAAAACCATGGGTCGGGCTTTCAGAGTTGTGTAAGATGTCACAGATAACCCAGAACAAATGTACAGTAAGTATGGCTATTCTTTGTTTTGGCTTGTTTTAGATCTTTGTTTTCTTTATGCCATTATGTGTTTGTGTCCAGTGTTTTGGTTTGGTTTAGATCTCTGTAGTTTTTTCTCTTTGGTCTATTATGCGTTTGTAATTGTCCTAAATGTAAGCATAAAAAAATCTGGGAAATTCACACTGAAGACTGAACCGACCACACCATTTGGGCTTGTCAAGAACCTCCTTCCAGGTTTCTGATCTATCCAGGATGTCTTGTTTAGTGTTTACTGTCTTCATTCCGCAGTTGTAGAATATATCCATGAATCTCTCTCCCCCTCCCCTCTCTATTTTTTCTCTTTCCTCTTTCCTCTTTCCTCTCTTCAATCTTTGTTTTGTTTTTGGCAAGTAATCTTCAATCTTTGTTGTTCCAACTTGTTGCTCTGTTTTGTACACCTAAAACAGAAGAGAGTACATGCACCTACCTGGACTTAAAAAGGCATTAGTCACGTGACATCAACATGATTCAATGGAGGGAAGTTTTCCTGCCATTCTTAAGATTTTTGACACTGAATACCTCTGCCAGACATCACGTTATGAAAATGCTGAGTATTTACCGTCACTAATTGAGACATGGACAGAGGGGGTGAAATGAAAAAAAATTAAAAGTTGGAGGGCTTAATTGAAAAAATCTAAAATTTAGGGGCTAAATTGAAAAATATGGTATAGTTTAGTTGCCATTTTGATAATTTACTCTATCTATATACTTTGGTTGGTAAGTGACCTGATTAAATATTATCGAAGTCGATATTGGAGCATTTGCTTACTGTTCAGTAAGAGTTTTCTTGTGGCTGAACCCTTTTCATATCACAAGGAGGCAAATAAGAATGCAAAACAAAACAGAGAAAAAGGGCAACGGGCACAACCTCCACCACCAGAATCGGGACTTATGCAGATGACTTCAAATAATCTTCGTCCATGACTTCTTCAATTGTAACAAATCGACCCTTCTCTATGGAAAGCTGTCCTGCAACTCCTATGGCAACTGAAATCAAGCCATCTTGCAGGTCTACAGCAGGGGCTTGTACGCCTCGAGCTCTAATTGCAGACAAGAAGTTAAGGTGTTCTAAATAGCTAGACCCATGATGCAGACCATCGTACCTGATAAGAAATTTGATTAAAATGCATGTCAGAGGGGTTTACCGGGGCAAAAATAAACTAAAAGAGAATCGGAAGAAAACTTAGTAGTGTATTCATAGTTTGAAACAACATAACATAAGAGAGAGAATTGCACTTTATTCGGTGATCCTCAGCATTTAGTGTTTGGACACCATCTCTTCCTTCTGCTCGAGTACCCAAACGCACAATGCTCTCAGGAACTAATGCCTCCCCCTGTAAGCAACCCATGACTTTAGATGAAGATAAACAACAAGAGAAGAAGATTATAAAATGACATAATATGCAAGAAAGGGACATCATCCGAGGTAGATGGTGAAAGCAAGAGATAATGGGACCAAAGCAGTATATGTCACATTTTGTTAGTGTTTTTGAACTGAACATTGTATACTATATTTGATGGGCAAATGCTTGTTACAGCCATGAGGAGAGGTCAAAACCTATTTTGAGGAAGAAGGATGCAAAACACAAGGGCGGTCATGGTCGCTTGCTGATATATTGCAATAGAGAGAGAGAGAGATTTACCTTCCCAATATCACCAACAACACATATCTCTTGTTCATTTTTGCTCCCTTCAGCAAACATACAAAGGTCTAGCATGCCCCGAGAGCCGTTATCAAACTCAACAATTACATATGCGTTGTCAATAATATCAGGCACCTGTGAGAGAAAACGATGGAGCGACTGAGTGACCAAATGATAAAAGAACAACTATTTCTTGTTAACCTGGCTGATAGTTCAAGAACATTCAAATTTCTGGCAGAAGAGAGATCAAGCATGGCATAGCCAGTTCATTTCATAATCCCCAGCTGTGATACGTGTTCTGCACGAGTGATAATTTATAACTTTTGTGTAAGTCAAAATATGGTGATTCACTAGATCCAATATCTTCATTTTTTTCCTTGCACAGGTGGGGAGATAAAGAAAGACGGGGCAGTCTAGCTTTTATAGGATTTTTATAAAAGATATTACCATTAAAAGAAATAAAGAGCCCATTTTGCTTGCCCAGATGCACCTGATGTGCGCCAGGACAGCAAACCACTGAGATGTAATGGCCATTTTAAGTTAGTTATGAACACTCTGTTCGGAGTTACTTCGTTATGCAATGTGGGACTTCACATACAGCGCCATAAAAACAGGACAATATCCCAGCAACTGAGCTCAATTCGATGATTACCCATTGTACAAACAATGGGGACCCATGCGTCATCTGCATTTCTTTGCCTAATGGCAGTAGTAGGCACCGATGACTGTGCATGTACCACAGTCAAAGAAAATGACAAGAAGGTTAAACCTCATAGCAAAATCAAGAATGGTATTCTTTATATTATTGGATAGCCGGGTTAGTTGTTTTACCCTTGCAAAACAGCAGCAGAAAAGAAAATTGATACCAACTTTCCAATTCCTTGAGCATAATTAGCATCTCTATATGAATAGAGAAGACTTGGAGAGGCTAACTTGATATCTTCAACTCTAAACAATTTCACATCACCTACTGATGTATGGGTTGTAGCTAATGTACCTTTAGCAGACAGGAAGCAGATTTCCAAGTTAAAGGGCAGAGCTCTTGCAATAAGATATCACGTCATTGCCCTGATGAGTGATCAGAATTGTTGCTTTCACAAGCAAGAACAGAGGCTTCGAGGGGTTTTCTGGCTGTTATGCTGGTTGAGGGCGAATAGGGTATGCATGTGCATTTCTGGACTCGGACAGACATGTGTATAACCCTTCTAAGATGCATGAAGACATATTCTAGTTGGATTCTTTTACGAATATCATACCTTTCCATCATATACTTCATCTTTGTGATTAACATCAATAGCTCCAGAAGCCATTACCCGAACAGGGTTGGCACCGACAAACAGCCTCATCAGATCAAAAAAGTGGCAGCACTTCTCTACTAGAGTACCCCCACTGTTGCAATTGAATCGATTCCAATTGTTGACCTACAAAATGCATCATATAGAAAATTGATGACTGCCATGACAGAAGCATAACAACTTGCGTAAATTACCTTCACCAAAAATGGGAATCGATGTTCCCGAATTGCCACCATCTTGACCTTCCCTAGTTTTCCACCTTTCGTTATATCTATCAGCTTAGCAACAGGCGGCATGTATCTGTACTCCAGGCCAACTTGTACCAGCATATCTGGCCTCCTTTTAGCAGCCTCTACGACCTGAATCCAAGATCCTAAAGTTGTTATACAATTCAATAACCTAACATGAGAAAGAAGTAAAGCAAAATCAAGCCTGCGTGAGAAATCTTGTGATACAACTAATTTAATGAAAAAAAAGAATATGGCCACACATTGGACTAAATATCTCACATTTATAATTAACAGTGATACTTAACCAGATAATACACTACCTATACCTTGTGAAGAGAACAACATTTGTTAATCTTATTCCTAGCATGCACGATGCATGGGTTTTGCGTCAAATTAAGATTATCGAAATGTCCTAAATTCTGGTATTCCTACAGATTACATAACATTTTGAACATATCATCCTTGCCAACTCCTGAAATTAAAGAAAAGAGGCTGAATCAAGCTTGACAAGTTTGGTATTGAAAATTTTTGCGTGAACACTTGACACACCATACTTGGATATTTCTGGTTAATAATGCTAAAATATTGGTCTTCAATTTGTTGTGGTGCAAAATGAACAAAAAGACACACCCTAATGGTGATTTTAACATACCATTTGAAATCAGAAGTTGCATACAGAATTATATTGCTCACCTTTCTGCAGTCTGTGACTGTTGTGCACAAAGGCTTCTCAACTAGTACATGATGTGGTTTTGGGTGGTTGAGAATATCCATTAGGATCTCACAATGAGTCATATTAGGAGACGAAACAACCACAACATCACACAGCCTACTGTCCAGCAGCTCCCTGTGTCCTGAAAAAACCTTTACAATCCTGAAATCAATTAATAAGCAAATTTTTTTGGATAAATTAACATCAATGACCAATCATCAATTATAATTTCTTCTTTGCGAGTTGTAGTTTGAACTTTGAATATAATAACTTGACTTACATTTTTCATGATGAATTGCAATATTTACTGATGAATCGTATCTTGAGTTATAACTTATGATCCAAAAACTATAACTTAACCTTAAAAATTATAAACTTCCTCAGTCGTCCTCAGCATTAGCATACAATGATGTAAAATTTGTGTATGTGAATCGCAAAAGAGCAAAAGGTTTTGCAAAAAATTGGTTTCAGATTCTTCAGCTATCTAAGAATTCGTACCTTTAGAGGCCAGTTAAAAGATACGGCTAAATCTAGGGCAAGTTGTTGGGAGGGGATATGTGGATCGGCGATGCAGACGACGGCGACGCCTTCGCTACGAAGATGATGTAGATTAATGAGGTGTTCTCTCCCCATCATTCCAACGCCGATTATTCCGTACTTCACTGTATTTGCCATTAAAATTAGAGCAAAGCTTCTGTGTCTTTCACTCCCCAGTCTCCTGTAGTCTCTGCTTAGCTTGCTTGCTTACTTGCTTCAGTGCTGCTTTTACTGAAAAATGGAGTCTGATTGTCACTGCCTTTAGCTTTAGCATGTCCTAACAGGTATAGAGTTGACCTGATCTCTACCTAATGAGAAAGGCTACGATATCGCGGGTGGTATCTTACCGAAGAGTTGGATTGAGAGTTCATGATAGAATACGAGTGTCTCTGATCCTTAATAATTTTTCCTTAATAATAATCGATGGTACCATAGACTTTCCCCTATCCAAGGGTGGTAAATCAACTAAGAAAACGAGTTGAGTCCGAATATGACAAGCTTATTTTTTAAAATATGCTTAAAATTTTGTTTAAACTCGATTTATTTTTTCAATGAATGAGCTTGAATCGAGTTAAAAATAAGTCAAATCCGAGCCGAACTTAAGTAGTTTGACTATTTTACATATAAACGATTTGAGTTTTACAAGTTCAAGCCTAAAATGAACAAGAGTTTATGAAACTTATTTTGTAAACGAGTCTAAAAAATCGTTTGAACTTGATTTATTTTTTAAATGAACGAGCTTAAATCGAGTTAAAAATGAGTCAAACTCGAGCCGAACTTAAGTAGTTTGACTATTTTACATATAAACGATTTGAGTTTTATAAGTTCAAGTCTCAAATGAACAGAGTTTATGGAACTTATTTTGTAAACGAGACTAAAAAATTATTAGAATTTGGCTCTTTTTCTAAATGAACGAGCTTGAGTTGAGCACAAAATAAGTTGAATTCGAGTCGAGCCAGCTCGGATAGTGTACCACCTCAATCTTTACCATCATGCAGTGTAATATCAAAACTATGAGGATACTTGGATAATTACAGTAACCTATGAGGGGTATGAGTGTAATTTTATTTTTCAATATTAGGAATTTATGCAGTTAAGTGAGTTAACGCGATTTCTTTCATACTAGTTAATGTAGACACGCACGTAGATTATTTTAAATAGTAAACAACATATATCATTCCCTATAAATTATTAAATATGATATTAGCAAAAAAATAAATAATATGTGTTTTACACAAAACCGAACCAGAGGAATAAGATGGCTGCTGCATAAGTTGTGATCAACTTTATTCAACTCAGTGCATAAAGTTTATATTTCACGGTCAAACTCATTACAAAATCTACTTAAGATAATTAATATTAGTCTTTTAACACAATAAACTAATATTTTTTACCGTTGTTGTCTTGAAATATTAAATTCACCTTTGACTTTTCAATTTTTTATAGATATGATCAAGTCATGGGTCTTTGTTGTTCGTTCATTCAAGTCTTTTTTTATGACTTCACATGAGTAAAACATGTAAATCAAGTTCCCAACAAAAAAAAAAAAAGAACTTAAAACACAATAAAACTCAAGTCAAAGTGATTAGAAATAGTCGGCAATTAGAAAAATTCATGTTGACTATTACACGGATAACAGAAAATCATAAAAAAATGAATTATAGGGAATGAAAACCATAATACATATTACAAATTAAAGATCGGTACTCGGTAATCATGTGTGTGTGTGTGAGTGTATATGTGTGGGTGTGAGAGAGAGATGAGATTGCCTCTTAGGATTTGAAACTTTAGAATGAGTTTCTTGAAAGGTTAAACGTTTTTTTTCTCTTTTTTGTTGCTTGCCGCCTCTGTTGAAGCAATCAAAACATCCTATCTCTCTCTTCGGTATCTGTCAAGCAACATTATGAATATTTAAACATGAAAAAACAAAACAACATTATAAGAGTAATTTTGTGACTCTATAGTCACCATGAGTAAGAGGAATAGTTAGAGACTTTCACAGTTACACAAGTATGGATTTCAGTTCAATCAAAATAAATTCTAATTTATGTCTAAAAAGTATAAATTATAATTAATATATTAAATATGGATAGGTTGAATGCATATGAATATTTATGTGTAGAATTCATAGAGTCACTTTGTGACCATTTAAAACCATTATTTCATAATTTTAAGTGCATAATTCCGAAATTACAGTAGTTATTAGGTGAAGAAAAATTTGACTTTAAAATATTAAAATAGGGAGTATAGTATATAAAGATAAATTATAAGATTAGGATAATTGTATAGTATTGATATTTATTTTTTATAGGACCATATAACAAAATATAATATTAGAAAGTTAAGTCATATTTTTTTTGAGGTAGTTGAAATCGATTCTAAAATTTTAGGATTGAACTTAACATTTAGGATCAATACTTATTAAATATTTGAAAAAATATATATAACTTGACAGCTGAAGTTTGATTTTTTTTTAGCATCAATTAAAATGTTATGATGTATTTTTCTTTGGTAGAATTTGTACCCAAAAAAATTATAATTTAACATAAATTTATAGTTTTTGATATGGTACTTCATCTAGTACTGTTTTCTTATACATAATAAAATTTGTTCAAGAGTAATTTAAATGATTAACTATAAAAAAATATAAAAATAATTTGAATAGTTAACTATAAATGGATACAAAGGCCTTTATACTATTTTATAAGGACAAAATAGTCAATCAAATTTTTTTTCATGTTAAGGTACTTTTATTAATAGTATAGATGTTATTTTTATTTTCTTTTTCATTGTTTTAAAAAATAAAATATTAATCAATAAAATTTATCAACCAACCTCCATTCAAATAACAATTTTGGGTTTCCTAAACATGTTTAAATCTTATTTTCAAGAAACTATATATATTTTCGAGAATTATTTATCCAAACTTATTTCTATGACAAATATATTTTATTTTCACTTGTAAACAAAGGTATTGTTGATGCATATTTTTTTTTTTTTAACTTGTATTGTTGATGCATTTGAAAAGAAAGAAAATGTTAACAAGAATTGGTCAATTATAGTATGTTTTATTTGACTGCCAACCTATAAATGCTTAAAATATAATAATGGTTTTTTTTTTGTGAGGGGGTCACTATTTAAAACTTTTACGGGAAAAAAGACCGATAATATTCGAACCCGCGATCTAATAGTCTAATATCAGGTTGCTGAGTCATTAGGCCATCGCTTCCTCCAATTACTTGTCATTTGAATTTCACTAATGATTAATGGGTGATTTTATGAAATTTTCAAAAAAAAAAAGGTGACAAAGGAATCACAAAAAAAAATAATAATAATAAAACTTTTTTATACCCCTTCCCCAAATAAAAGAAGATGGAAAGAGTTTTTGGTAACAAAATTTAGATTTTCAACCCTTTTTTTTTTGGGTTAGTTGGATTTTCTCGTATGATTTTTGGATAAACAACTGTTATTGAGATTAAATTTATTAACAAAATTAATTAGTCAAATATATTACAATAGTTATGGTTAAAAAAAATAATGAGTGAGGTTAATGTCTAGTGATAACAACAAATCCTTTTTGGTCGAAAATAACAATAAATTTGAAAATGAAATCTATTTAATATTATAATTAAAAAATTAAATTCTCAACTTATAAAGGCACAATGATTAATATTAATTTATATTTTATCTATTATGATCTAATGGTACAAATTTTATCTTATATTTTATTTTTTTCCTTAAAAAAAATGATTTTCTCTACACGGGTCTTAATTTCATATAAGTTAATCAACATACTCCCCAATGTCAAATAGGGCTGTTAGTCGAACGAGTCAGAACCGAGTTCGAAAAACTTGTTTCTTAATCGAACCTAAAAAAATGTTCAAGTTTGGCTCGTTTAGGAAACGAGCCGAGCCTAAATAAGCCAAAAACAAGTCGAGCCCGAGCTGAACCCGAATATTTGCACATAAACGAGTCAAACCTGTCGAGTTTGAGCCAAGCTTGTAGGGCTTGTTTTCTAAACGAGCCTAAAAACTTGTTCAAGTTTGAGCTCGTTTAGAAAAGGAACCGAGTCTGAACGAGCTGAACCCGAGCCGAACTCAAGCCAAGCTCGAGTAGCTCAGTTTGATTAACCATCATAATGTCAAACAACCTCATCAATATACACTTACATTTTTCTTCTCTTTCCCTTTCCTTTCTCTTAATTTATTTCTACTCACTAAAATTTTAAATTATGTAATTAATGAAAAAAAATTAAATTACTATTTAAAAATATAAATATTAAACGATCAATATTCACTTTTTAATATTGCAAAATATCTTCAGATACATGGTTATTGCTAATTTATTTATAAAATTAATAGTTAATTAGGTTAGGGTCCCTCATTTGTTGTATAAATAAATTTTAGTCATAATGAATTTTTAGTATAAAAAAAAGTCCTACTCCTCCGGTTTTTGAAAAAATTTGAATGCCATCACTGTGTTAACACAAATATTAAGAGATTGATTAGTTCTTAATTTTTATTACCCATTTAATCCTAAAATAAATACTCTGACCATTAATTGCACTTTTTTAATGCCCTTGCAGATTGAAATGGGCAGTAGCAACGTGAGAGTGGATCACCAAGAGAGAGAGTATCCGAAGAAACAATAAAGTAGTAATCTTCATTCATCCAGCTCTTGCTTGTTCATGATTAGACCGTGTATTCATGTAATTCTTAAACTGCTAGATCCTTATAAGGCATGCACCTCTCATCTGATATGTTTTGAGTCTGTATATATTCATGTAATTCTTTCTCTCTTTCTTTCTTCTTGCTTTTTTCTTTTTTCCATCACCTCCAGAAATTTCTCCATGGATCCCAGAAGGTAATTGAGAGGGGCGGGGCTCAATATGCCAGTTGACCTGGGTATATTCAGATTAAATGTCTTGACTTCATCCATGTCGGGGAAGAATTAGTATAAGACATTTGATCACGATCTGTGTTTATAAAGAAGAAAGTATATTAATAATTTATATTTTAGTGTACATGTCTAATGATTTGTACTTTTAGTATATCCGATATGTGTTTATGGAATAAAAAGTACATTAACAATCTGTTAGTGTATTTATCTGATTATCTGTATTTTAGTGTACCGGTCTAACAATTATTACGTATCTATTATTTTTATTGCATATTTTTTATGTTTTATTTTTTATTGCGTACCTGTTATTTTTTGGCTCGGAGGTATATATATATTTTTTTAATTGCGTGCTTGTATTTTTTTTAATTGCGTTAGTTATGTCTATTCTTTTGATTTTTTAATACGGATTTAATCCAAAAAAAATTAACGAGTGAGTTTTTTTTTTTTGAAATCCTATCGGACCTACCATCGGTCTCTAAATTTCTCAAAAATTAATCTAAATAATAACCATTATTGGTTTTTGAAATGAGAAGGGCCGACAGATTCGGGTCCTTGGCAAATTAAACCCTAACCGGCTTGTGCTCCAAGCAAGGTCGTTTTTGGGTTCGAAATGTGCTCCAAATAAATCTACAGCCCACAAAACTCACACACTCTCTCTCTCTCTCTCTCAGACACACACAGAGCAAGGATGAAATTCAAGGCCTCTCGCAGGCTCCCTCTCTTCCCGCACCGAACAAGCCGGAACTACCTCCATCAACAACGTATTCACTTCAGTTCATTCCTCCGGAAGGTAAAAAGCACTAGCCAAGCGCGAGCGTCCGTCAATGGCGGCAGTAGTAGCAGCTCACAAGGTACAAATCACCTCACTGTACACTTTGTTCCTCCTTTTGATTTGTTCTAAGAGTTTCAAAATTCGAAAGACTAGTAGAAGATAGAAATTAAACTGTAAAGTGAGCAGGTAATGCTTTTCTGGTGCCTGGGGCAACTGTTGCAACTATACTTATGCTTGGTGCTCTTCATGCCCGTCGTCTCTACGATGACAAGAAGGTATAATTTCAAAAATACTCGTGATGAAGCTGGTAATGTTAGAGTATGCCAATTCTCTTTAACTTATATTTAGCGTATAGTCCCAAGGAGTGTCTGATTCTCCTTCAATTGTTCAAAAACAAAAAAATTACTGGTTAATATATTGTTGCGTATGAAACGACTAGAAAGCAATTAGTCATTATTCTTTGAAATGTGGCTCTATTATCATATGTTTTGCATCACCAGTTGATGCGATTGTGACCGTCCATGATTTTGATGTTCATTGATTGGAAAGAGAAGGGAAGAAACAGTAGGAGGATAAGAAGAGAAGAGAAGGTAGTCTTGCAATTTTTCTTAGTTTGTTTATCAAGAGGATGAATAGAGAAGGGGAAGGATGGGACACACTGGAGAACGGTCTAATTTTTACTCCAAATCAGATCGCTTGAGGTGATTCTGGCAGCGTTTTCTTGTGTTATGTTTTCTCAGTGCTCTCTTTTTGGTTTCACAAAGCCAAAAATACAGGAAAAACTATGGTTTTTATAATATCCAGACCAACACCAGTAAGTAAAATGTTTATGAGTTTGTTGTTCCCCTTCATCAAGACCATTTTTGGAAAGGTCGCACCATGTACATAAAATCTTTTTGTCTATGTCATGTCCTCAAGTGCAGCATTCATGGAAGTCGTCCATAATCTATTTTTCTATGTCATCAATGTTGCAACACATCTCTCTATTGCCAAGTTGATCACCTCATATCTTGGGGTGCAACTTGGGCGGGCCAACCCGAATTCAACCAAAAAAAAACAGGACTTGAGTTATAATTTTTAATACTTGCATTGGGCCTAGGCAAAAAAACTCCAACCCGAATTGAATTTGGGTACGCCTCGGGTTGAGATCTCGCGTTGTCGGATTCAACCCGAATATTAAAATCGGGTTGAACCCGAATATACATAAATATATAAATATATTTACCTAGAGTTAGTATTTATTTTCACTCTTTAGAGTTCAGATTTTCACTTAAATATATTTAACTAGGGTTACTATTTATTTTCACTCTTTAGAGTTCAGACTTTCACTTCACTTCACTTCAAGTCTTCACCCCTGCGCCTCCATCACTATCAGATCTTTCTCTCACTCGTCTCTTAGCCTCCCTCTCTCAATCGTCACTTGTCTAAGTCGTCTTAGACTCTCAGTCTCTCTCTCTCGCTCATCACTCCTCCCTCTCTCACTCCCTCTCTCTTTATCTGCGTCTCGCCCTTTATCTCAGATCACTTGAAAAAATTAGATCTACACTTGAAAAAATCAAATCTACACTTGAAAAAATCAACCCGAATTAAGTAACTCAAGTCCAACCCGTTTTTTAACCCGAATTCAACCCGAGCCCGCCCGAATTAAACTCAGACAGTACTTGGGTTGAGTACCTCGGGTTAGGGTTAGGGTTAGAGTTGAAGATTATATACCTAAGATTGGGCTAGAGTTGACCTCTCAACCCGCTCGAGTTGCACCCCTACTCATATCTGAGCAGGAGATAGCAGGTGTGCAAATATCCGATCACATACTTTTGTTGTGATGGTGGCTTTGCTGGCCTTTTTGTTTGTCAGACCATTTGTTATCAGGGTAGCTGTTGTTAAAAATTCCACTAGCCCATTTGGTTGTTTATCTGTCCACCTTGTATATGCCTGATACCTGTCCGAGTTGTATGTTACACATTTTATTTTGTATTCAAGTGGTTCCTTTACCTTTTCCAACATAGTTCTTCCCATATCTTCATTGGTGTAAGTTGAAGATTTGTAGGAGCTTTGGTGTAACACTACTAGTGTTCCTTACACAGTTAATGTTTGTTGGATTGTTTGGTAATTTTTCGATGACAGGTTGAAGATGCAAGGGACAGAGGAATTGAATCTGAGTTTGAACCTGATGTGAAAGTAATTTCTAAATTCTTTCAGTTGATCTAGTAATTAGACATTTCTGTCATATAAATTTTGCAATAAGTTCTGACAAACATATGGTTGAACTTGCTGATTTTAGGCTACATTCATGAGATTGCTACCTCTGCGCTCCATTTCTAGATTTTGGGGTCTCTTGAGCAGTGTGGTGAGTCTATTTGTACTTGGACTGGCAAAGAATCGCTATGTTTTCCAATTTGTGTTTAGTTATTATAAGATTCTTGTTTCTCTTTTCTCAATATTTTAGGATAAATAACCTTGAAGAAACACTGTAGCTTTGATACAGACATGGCACCATGTCGCTCAAATGCTAAAAAAGACATTAATTTTTTTCAGGGATCTTTGTAGTTTATGTCTATACTCATATTGAATGCTAAAAATATCATGTTTGATTGATTTACTCCCACATTAGTATCGATAATGTTTAACTCATACACTGAAGCTTGAGTATAGTATGAACGATTTTGTAATGTAAGCTTCTCATCCCATGTTATTAACTCTTTTTCCACAACTCTTTTTTGCTTTATCAAAAAAACGTACCTACCATACTTGATAGAAACAAATTGTGACTTGCATGTGCCATGTCCAACACGTCTCTGCGAGTGATGAAGGGGTGTTTTGTCTGGTTGTACAATTTTGTGAAGAACTATCCATGCTTCAGTGGAAGAACTATTAGTTAGGGTTGCGTTTGGTAATTGTTTCTTTTTAATTTATTCACGAAAAAACAGAAGCATTTGTTTGTATTGTTTCTATATTAACCAAAAAAAACAAGTTTGGCTCCAATACGGTGATAGTTTACTTCCAACTTCCACCATAAGAAGTAACTTTTGCAATAAAACTAAAGAAAAATTCAAAAGAATTCTTCTTTATAACCACATCAAATTGAAAAAAATGATTTTTTTTCAACAAAAGTACAAGTTTCAGTTATGAAGCACGAACACTCTCAAGAAGATGACGTATCTATGGAGGACAAGTGTCCGACACCATCGCTCCTCAAACACTCCCAGACACATGTTCGGCACTCTTTTATTCGTGTACATAGTTAAATTATAAAATTTTAATTTTGGACACGTGTCTGACATATCTTTCGTGGTGTATCCGACACTTGTTCAACCATAAACAATAAACATATATTGACAAGTGATTAACAAAACTTGCAAATTTAAATAATAAGAGTCTTATATTATGAGAGAACATGTAATTATCAAGGCTAAACATGTTAAAGTTGTATTTAAAATATAACAATAAAAGCAAAAGATGAGCAACCATTTAAATTATATATGTTGGATACGCATTGTCTACAAAAAAAATGATGATTGTTGACTATTATGATATTTTAGTCTAAAAATTCACACTAATGAATAAACATAAAATTTACTAATCATAACGTAGTAAATTTTTCGTGAATAGTATATCATTATCACTATATTTGTAATGAATTATATACTTTTATATATAAAACACAATCATTTATAGCGTGTCCCCAACGTATCCATGCCCTTTTCTTTTAGAAATGTCATGTCTACATGTCTATGTCGTATCCATGTCTCATGTTCGTGTCCTTGCTTCTTTAGAGTTTCAGTGTTAGTGCCTTGGTGGTAGTGTATCTCAAAGTTAAGAAGCTTATTCTAATTTAAAGGGTCTCGGTCCCCTTGCACAAAAAAATAAATTGCAATTGTACCGTTTCGTGGGTTATAAGTCGTACGATCATGCAAACAGCTGGTTTTCACTTTCTCTTGATCATAATGCGTTTGTGTCTCTTGCTACATGGTAGCCTTGTAGAACTCTAGTAAAAATAATGGATTTCGTTTCCTTTTGTAGTACAATTCACCTTTTCTATTTCCAATGACATGAGGATAGACTGGATAGTATACTGAATTTTTTTTTTTTTTGGGCACTACATCATGCACATATATTGGTATATGTATACATGAAATTAAGCACTTGTCTGCACACTTTGCTGGTTGTTTATTACTATCTATTGTTTCTTGCCATCACTGTCTGCTAAACGTTTGGCCACAGAGCTCAATATCCCTCGCTAAAAATATGTTCTTCAGGAAGTCCCCATCTGGCTGCGTCCATATGTTTATAAAGCATGGGCTCGGGCATTCCATTCAAGTATGCTGTTTTTCCTCTTTTAATTTTTCATATCGGCATTAGCTGATGCTGTTTTGATGCTATAGTGAAAATGTAGTTTGTTGTCGATAAATGCTGTACAAAATCTGCATGATAAGCTAAAATGGAAGAAACCATATATAGCTTACATTGTGCTTGTGATTCAGACTTAGAAGAACTAGCCTTGCCTTTGGACCAATATACATCTCTGCGGGAGTTCTTTGTTCGCAAACTGAAGGAAGGATGCAGGCCTATTGACTCCGACCCACGTTGTCTGGTAACTGGTAACCATTGATTCTATTGGTTCCCTTTCTGTTCTCATTCTAATTTATCGTCTCAGTTTTATAATGGATACATACTCTTGTTTCTCTGATCGTAGATCAGTCCTGTGGATGGTACTATTCTAAGATTTGGGGAGTTGAAAGAAGCAGGGGCTATGATTGAGCAAGTTAAAGGGTTTTCCTACTCTGTCTCTTCTCTTCTTGGTGCAAGCTCTTTCTTTCCTATGATAGCTGCAGAGGATATGCACAAACAGATTATTGGTGAAGAGAACACTGCTAGAGATGAGAAAAAAAAGTCATGGTGGAGAATTTCACTTGCTTCCCCCCAAGTTAGGGAGCCTGCACCAACATGGTAACCACATATTTGCCTGTTTGATAACCTGCTGCCACCATCTCTGTTAATTCCAACGATATCTGTCAATAGTTGTCTAATATGATGCTTGTTGCTAAAAACTGGTCTTGCCTATTGATTTTTGAGTTCTTTGTTCACCATTTTTTTGTTTAAATTACAATTTGCCTTCAGCAGGTGTTTTGCTTATGGTGGATTTATTTAAACCCAAGGCGATTTTCGGTTATTGTAATCGCTCGTAGAAACAATTCAGAATGCGAACTTATAATTTAGACTTATGCAATGCAGTCCAATGAAAGGCCTTTTTTACTGTGTAATCTACTTGAAGCCTGGAGACTATCATCGAATACACGCGCCAGTTGATTGGAATGTTTTTGTTCGTCGACATTTTTCAGGTAACTTGAGTTGTTTTGTCCTTATTGAGGGAACTCTTTAAATCTGAACCCAGATAGGAAATGCTCTGTTCTTTATAAAATATATATACATATACTTTGTTGTTGACAATCCCTTTTCAACAAATTTTATCAAGCTTGGGCTTCGTCGTCATCTCCAAATAAAGAATGTAATAGTAGAGTACATCTGTACCTTAGTATTAGCAGAGAGATAGTAAACAAAACTGACGTGTGTCCACCCAAGAAAAGTTTTCTAGAGATAAAACCCCACATGCTGATGTGAACCTGTGTAAGTTGATATTGGATTCAAAGACAGATGCAATCAATGAATTTAGAGATAGGCACTTCTCCATCCATGGACCTCTTAATTTCATCCTACGTACTTGACGTTAATCGGTTCATGCAATTGGCAGGGTATTGAAACCGGGAGTCTTTAACTTTGTTTTGAACTGGATTTAAGTGTTCCAATCATTGCTTTAATAGCTTCTCTATTTCCAGTTTTCATTTGGTCCTATCGATTAAATGGACTAACAAACAGATAAAACCTTTCTTCATTATTTTCAATAGTCTATCATACCTGATTGCCCCTAGTTTGCCCGGTAACATTTATCGAAGTTATGTTTTGTGTGATTTTACAAGTAGGACCCCAAGGATGAACAATACGAAACCAACAAGGGTTTGAAAAGAGCAACAATTACCTGCATGAGCAATACATGCAGAGTTATTAGCCTTGGTTGTATAGTGTGTATATGGATACGTTGCGACAAACAAGCCCGCATGTACGCGTGTGATGTTCTAATCAAAACAGAAGAAGAAAAGTGTCCCTTGTTATGTACGTACGAATATGTATGTCTTTTTTTTTGGTTGGCGGGGGGGTGAGCATTTGCAGTTTACAAATGTTGCATTTTATAAACCAGTGAACTAATGAATGCAGTCCATTGACTGATCTAATTACCTAATATGATTGCTTAAGCAATGAATTGGGAAAATTCATTTTAGTGACCTTGGCTTGTTGATTGGTTCAGACTGGAGACTATGCTGAACTGAGTGAGTTAGATTCAAAGGCAAATAGTTGAATATGCAAACCTGAATTTGCCGTTGATGAAAGTTTTAATATGTCAGTGTTGTACAATAACACTTACCCTCTTGTTGTCTGAGTAGGTTTGGGTTTGTGCTTGGTCCCTTGTGGAGAGTGCAATAGGAAACAAAGTTAACAAACTTCTTGATATAACACTGACGTAGAATGAAGCAGTTTTTCTTGATATTGTAAACTATCTTTTTTCCTACAATTATCTTTACTTTAGGTTTTTCACTAAAAATTTCTATCCTTCGTTTCCTTTGCAGGTCGTCTTTTCCCTGTGAATGAACGAGCTACAAGAACAATTAGAAACCTTTATGTTGAGAATGAAAGGGTGAATCCTATTTCTTTGTTCTACTTTTAGTTAAACCTCAAATTTTGATACTTGTTTCCTTGTCTACTATTAGTTTTGAACTTTCAAGACACAGGACACACATTCTATCACTGACTCTGAGCTTCGCAAAGTTTGTTAATCTTCTAAATACCATGACAATTCATTTTTTTGAGTGTGTTTTTTTGGGGAGGAGGTGTGAGTGGGGAATGCAAAATCATGTTGGGACCCGGAAATATAAAGGACGTATTACCCTATATTTCATGTATTACATTAGTGCAGCTGAAATTCTGTGAGATCCTTTTCTTTAAACCATATACATGCGAGTGGCCCTCCTCATGCCACCCTGAATTAAAAAAAAAAATAGAAAAGATGAGGAAGGACTCAAGAACAAGTTCCTTCTTACAACCACTAGTACTGCATTATTCTCAGATTATGTAAAATTACATAATCTCTACAGTATCTTCATGCATAGTTATTATTGATAAGATATTTCCTATGCATAACTGTGGACGTCATAATATTGTCTCATTGTCATGTTAATAGGTTGTGCTTGAGGGTCGATGGCAAGAAGGTTTCCTTGCAATGGCTGCAATTGGCGCAACAAATATTGGTTCAATTGAGGTTGACGGCCTTATTTTTGGCATGATGATGTTATTTTTATTAATATTTTCATTAATAATATTTTCATTTAATTTTTCCTTTTCCATTATATTGAGCTCTTACATGAGATGAAGTTGGTTTTTCACATGGGATTATCTGAAATTAGTTTTTTTTTTTTTTTTTTTGTGATGCATAACTATAGTAGTAGGGAAATTTCTGGATGAATATGGACCAAATACGGCATTTCAGTAATTTCTTAGTTATAGAGTTGGAGAGTCAGAAGTTAAAATCCACCCATGCAGGCACTTTGTTCATAGCTGTAGTTATAGTTGGAAAGTACTGACAGTATTTGAGTTGAAAAAAGCAGTATTAGAGCAGAGACAATTGGATGGTTGTTGCAGTGGGTGGGAAGAGCAAAAAAGACAGTATTGTGTCTAAGAAAAAGGTCGTGATGCTGATTCATGACTGCCTCTTTTTTTTCTTTCTTTTTTGGGAAAAAATGCTGATTCATAGGCCGTCTTCTCTAGAAAATTTAATTCTAAAGAAACTGATGGTTGATGAGTATTACCCTTTGGATAAACTAGTAAAAAGATTGAAAGAAGATGATTGAGATCCAGGGGTTGGTGGTGGACAATCTACATTAACTACAGGCACTGCTGTCCTTGATAAACTTCACTCTACATTTATGTTTTTGTTAATCGACATCATTGAATTTCCCATGTCGACTCGTTGATGTTACTGAATTTTGTTTAAACTTGCAC
The DNA here is from genome assembly GCA_951799425.1 of Ilex aquifolium. Taxonomy (NCBI): domain Eukaryota; kingdom Viridiplantae; phylum Streptophyta; class Magnoliopsida; order Aquifoliales; family Aquifoliaceae; genus Ilex; species Ilex aquifolium. The sequence continues at coordinate 29,411,757 of OX637403.1, forward strand.
ATGTCAGCTTTTCATTGAACCAGCACTCCGGACAAATCGACCTAGAAAGAAGCTACTGCATTCGCAGCCTCCTGAAGAACAGGTGTATGAACCTGAAGGTGTTGGAGTGATGCTCAAGAAAGGAGACGAGGTTAGAAAAGCACTTGAATTTTGTCTCTTTAAAAATTGAAAGCTTCATGAGAGTTCTTGAAAAGGAGAAGTCTGAATTGAATTTCGGCATCTTGTTACACGACTATGGCCTTCTTTCACAACCCCAATTCAATTGATTCACTTTTCCCGTTATCCCTTTCATCCGTTTTCCAAAAGAATTGCTTGTGGATCCCCTTACTATTTTTTCCCTTTTCCTAGCAAGTATTCCCTTTTCCTAATCTCACTTTACATTTCGAAAGATACTTTGATTCTCAATTTTTCCCTTCAAACATAAATTTTTTTAATTTGTACCTTCAATGTTATGAATTGGTAGCAATGTGGACTTGATCAAGATTGTCGTTCAATTTTTCATCATAAATTAAACCATTTAAGGTGCTAGTGTTTCGGGCATGAGAATAAAGTATGTCAATCGCTGCATATCTTCATCTGCCATCAATATTAATACCATTTTTTATATCAAAAAATAGACCAATCCTATCATGTGTAACTCATATAATACGCCAACAATATGTGAATTTATATATAAGCTTATACCTGAAGCAATTGCAACTCATATGCTTCAATTATGAGGGAAATCTAAAGGTAGACTGGGCGAGGTGTACATTTATACAAATTCATAACATTGAGTGTGCAAATTGAGAATTTTAACATTAGATGCATTGCCATAATGACTTAATCAGCTACACAAGTTATTTATTGTTTCCATGCTCAATTTCGTTTCTCTCCCCGATTTCTTTGAGCTCATCCTTCAACGGTATACTAACACCATTAATCCTTTTAGGTCGCTGCCTTCAACATGGGATCAACGGTAGTGGTGGTCTTCCAAGCTCCAGTTTCGAAATCTCACAAGGACAAAGCTTTGCCATCAGAGTTCAGGTTCTGTATCGGACGTGGAGACAGAATTCGGATGGGAGAAGCACTAGGAAGGTGGCATGATTCCTAGCAACGGTATCCCTTGTACGCAGTGCATACCACATATTAGAGCCATTCATGGCATGCTATTAAACCAATTCCCTATACAATTAACCGAGTCCCATCGTTTTATTGAGGCAATAATGGTGGTTATATCTTAAATGAACAATTGTCTGTGCTTAGGTTGATGAAAGGCTGGTGTCGTTAGGAATTTAATAGCTTGATGTGTTTACTTTCTCAAACTTCTATCTCAGATGGCTTCTTTCTTCACTTGAGCTGGGTTGTCTCAAAAATATCCGGGCAATTTTTTCATTGTCACCGTTGTGAGCAATACATCGGTATTCCCAATTTTCATGACGATTGATAACACAAGTGACCGATAAATAACTGAGAATTGGTACTTTTGGAAGATCTAAAAAGTTGTGTATAGAGACTATTTTGTTCGTCATGGATCTGCAACTTCCTGTGTACCTTTAAGAATTTGGTTGTCAGCAATTCAAGTCGGCCATTAAGAATTCAGTTGTTGGTATTCAAGTCGGCCGATCCACCTCGAGGATGGGCAATACTGCTCTATCGACAGTATGCTCTAGCACCCAAACAGGGGCTGTTAATGAATTTGGGGCATATACCACCTTTCCATATCTCGAAATAAGTCTCTTCTCCATCCACCTTTGGATATGCTAATTCAGTAACAGAAACGTTAGACAAGAACAATGTTCTAGTACTATTATTTTGTTCAAAAAAAACTTCAAAATGCACACCCAGCCGGAGGAGTCTTGTGTATTGAAATTTTTATGCAATCACACTCAGATGTTTGTGGGAGAAGTACCCCGGGGTGTAACAAACAAGAAAGTCTGGACATAAAAATGTCCCAACTGAGCTTGCCCTTGACACATGGAAAACTATAAGGGCAAGGGTGAAACCCCACCCCACACTTGCAACATATAGGCAAATATCTCAAATTAACACATCATCTATCAAACAAAGATTTACGGGAAAAAAAAACCCATCAACACCTTGGGCTCACTTTCTCCATTGTTAAGCTTTCACAAAATGGATAAGGTGTAAGGTTTTAAGCTACTGATAAACTGCCCAAAAATAATGTATGCTAGGTTGCAACTTATTTTGCTTCCATTCAATTCAGCAACTTTGGCCTCTGCACAATGACAATTTGATCATAATTCGCTCGCATACATCCTACTCAAACTAGATAGAACAAACAGGAATACCACTTGAAAAATTATGCCCGAAGTTCAAGTGGTTTCAATAATTTCCGGTTACAAGCTTGAAGCGAAACATTTTGGTTTATTTCCTCTCAAATAAAATTGGCCCGAACATTCCAACAATTGAATAACAGACGATCCATGTTACAAACATAATTAAATGCATCACAAAATCACATTTCCCCTTCCTCAATCCCTTTTAAACTATCTTCTCATCCAAGCCAATCATGAATCTAAATTGAAAATTTCAACACTAAAACCTGATAACAAACAACCATCCTTGGAAATCCATTTCATAACTGACTGAAGTTCCCAAAAAAATCGATATCTAGATGACGCTAATCTATAGGCAATATCATTTGAATAGCATGGAGCAAAAGAAACACAGTATTCAAGCAGAAGTATATGAAGGAAACTAAAAGAAACCTATATAAGCCATAGTTCAAGTAGTGGTATTCCAAGAAAGGCATGGATGAAGATAAACTTGAATGCAAAGTCCTCCTTTCGGTGGTGGACACTGTGCTTGTTGGATTTGTACTCTATGCTTTGTATGCCAAGAAAAGCATGATATGAAATGTACGAACAGGAAGATATAGGCATGCTTAGAAACAAAAATGAAGCGAAGAGGAAACAACTTGTATCGAAATTCCTCCATTTACTACTAAACTTTTTCTAAGATCTCCGATATCTCTCAATCTACAAAAACAAAATCTTAAGCTTCTAAAACAAATTGCCTCAACTAATGCCACAATACTTGAAAGTAACTTGGTTACAAGATTAACATTTTGTTTATGTATACATTTGTGCTATGATTGGTAAATTATAACACAAAAATTAATGCATCTTCCATAGATCTTTCAGAAAAAAGAAAAAAAATTATCCAGTGTCAATAACTCCCAGATTTCTAACAAAATATATAGGTACTTCAAGTGGATGCAAGAAAATATAGAATTCAAGCAAATATTTTGAAACAAGTACTAACACCTTAAAAACATCAATATAGTTCAGAATTCGGACCCAAAAAAAAACATCACTATAGTTCCAAAAACAAAACAAAACAGTGATGAGAATGAAATGAAATAATCACAAACATATCATTTATAGATTTGAATACAACCAAAAAAAAAAAGAGCAAAACCTACCCAACTCTTCTTTATCATCAACATCACAGTTAACGACCCACAAATCAAATCTAAAGCCAAGCCTTCTAAATATGCCTCTATGTCAGAACTTTGTTCCTGAAACACCAAATCAATCTCGTATCAGTTTGACCTAATTTAAGGAACCTGCAATCAAATATATGATGCACAATGGACAAAATTGAGACTATGCATTCGGTAATGAATCCTAGGTTTCTTTTCTTGATAATAATTTGATAAAATATGCAAAAAATAAAAAAGAAAGGCACACCTACGTCTGTTTGGAGTAAGAGGAAGAAGGGGAGGGGACACGCTTGTTACGGAACATCATGTAACCTACTGGCAATACAACGCCAATCATCATTATGGCTGCTCCGATTATGTACCTCAATGGGCTCGGTGGTTCCACCTCTAAAACTCTCCTCAACTGCATACATCACATTAAAACCAAAGCCATAAATGGATGAAGATTGCATCTATGCCTGTTTGTACAATTGTAATCTAATTCAGAATCAGGCGTCTTGCCATCGATCGTAATTTGAGCTTTGTTGTGTGAGAACTGAGATCTGAATCCAGATTGAACTTAACGAGAGAGAGAGAGATACTTACAGGCATGGTTGGTGTATGCTGGTACAAGCTGTGTGATCTGTGAACGGCTGACCCTTATGTAGCGTAGGCGGCTAGGCCCAGATCTTGGGCTATTCTCTGGACCCAAGTCTTGCCCAGACCAACAGATTTTTTTACCCATGGGCCAAGTTTCCATCCATGACCTGCCCCTAAACAGAGTGAGATCTTCTCCACTACACTTTCTCTTTAATTTTTTTTGATACATCATTATCGTGTATTCAAGTGGGACCCATTGTATACAGGAAAATCTCTCAATCATTAATAGTGGATAATGTGCCAATAAAAAAATTAAAAAAATATATATATTGAAGAGGATCTAAATCCACCCAAACCCGAATTGCCTGAGCCAAATTTTCTTGGCCCATGCCTTGAATTTTTCTTAGTGAGCTACTTGAGTTATTATTTTTGATAATATAAAATAGAGGGAATCACATTTTCTATCCCAAAAGATTTAAGAGTTTTTATTTTATACCCTTAAAGATTAATTTTTTTATATTACACTCTCAATGTATTAAAATTGTTGTAATATGACTCTTCTATTAGTTTTAATCGCTTATTTCGTCGACAGTAATAAGGTGACTTTTGTCAGAATGAGCAACGAAAACTAACAGAACGACCATATTTTAACAATTCTAATATACTAAGGGCATGTTTGTTTTGAAGACTGCTATACATGGTATTAAGAAATGTATTCCTTACATTTTCAATACTAATGGAAATATCAAATTAGCACCAGTGATAGAAAGTATTTTAATCTCCTTCAATGTTTGTTAGTTCAATAGGTATGAGTCTCATAAACAACCATCTATTCTATCACATCTTATATAACAAATATATAATTTTATCCTTAACATTATATATTCTATTATTTCGTTTGTATAACGCTTTTGCACAATGTTTGGTATAATACATGGTATGGTAATCCATATGCAAAAAATTCCAGATAAAGTAAAAAATCTACATAAAAAATAAAAAATCTAATGCTATGAATCGGTGACACCGTACAAAAAAAAATTAAGAGATATATATATGAATGTTCCAGATGTATGTAAATAAAAAATTTGTAAAAAAAAAAAATTTTAAAACTGGTAACACCATACGCTTAAACATAATACAAGGAAAAAATTTAAAATAATTTTTACAAAAAAAAAAAAACGTAACATCGTACACTTAAACATAATATTAGAAAAAAATTCAAAATCATTTTAAAAAAAAAACCGATGACACCTTACACTAAGGAAAAAATTAAAATAATTTTTAAAAAAAAATGGTGACAATTAAAAAAATTAATAAAATTAAAAAACAAAAAACCGTTGGTGGCCAAATCTCATACTAACATTAAAGGTCAAGGGTAATTCAGTCATTAACCTCCTTAATATCGTTGGTGGCCAAAACCCAAAAAATAATACCACCTCCTAGGTTTTATATAAGCCCATGTACATGGGTTTCGAAGACTGTAACAAGCAGGTCGATATTGCGATCCAAAAAATAGTACTTTATGAAAAAAGGCAAACAAACAAGATATTACTGGGCCCCACATACTATTTTCCCTAATCTTACCTCTTTATACCACCATTATCCTTCAAACAAACATGTCATCTAATGGTACAATATAAAAAATTTAATCTTTGAAAATAAAAAATAATTTTTTTTTAAATCTTTTGGAACACAAAGTATAATTTACCCTATAAAATAATGCTAAAAAGATAGAATGATTATTTTAAAAAATAAAATGTAAATAAAAATAATCATAAATAAAAAAGTGTGTGATCATAAATGACTGGACAAAAATTGTGATGAATCCCATCATATGACAAAAAGGGCTGCATCAACTCTGATACAACTCAAGGGCCAAGATGCGAAAAGAAATGTCAGCCTTTGATTAATTCCAAGAAAAATGAGTACAATTTGTAAGTATCTCTCTTTCTCTATAATTACAGGTGAACTCCCAAAGATAAAAAAACCCTGGTATGAGAGCCCTCAGTTCCATACCTCACGCACACATTCTTACTATGTTCTTAGTTTTATACACTTGACCATTAGGGGGCACCCTCTAACCTCATGTTAGTTTTGCAGCTCATGGACTGGATAATATTCGAATACTTGGGCGCACCTCAACACATAGTTCACATATATCTAACACCTCCCTTCCCCCCCTTCCAAAAAAACAAATAAAAAAATAAAAAGGAAACTATGTATTGTATATACGAAACACAAAAGAATATATATTAATAGAATTCACTATAAACAAAGGATTGATCTTAAAACTATTACAAAATTTGTGGTTGGGGGACTTCTCTATGAGAAGTGTTTTGGGTCTTCAGCTTTTACCAAGGTTTACATCCAATTTGCATGCCACATCCTAACAGGATTGTGAAACTATGAAACCCTCAAGGCCACATTGTCAGAAGCTCAAAGTTGTCAAAAGCTCTTGGTGATATTTAGTAATCTCAGAGAGCGTTCGGCTTCTTCAATGCAACTGATTCGACGCAGAAGATTTTGAATCCCTTCAACCCATTTCTGTTTATGGATCTTGTTTTTGCACTTGAACTCTAAAAGGCCATGTGCAGTTTTTACTCCAAAATAGACTTCCACGTTTTCCCTTTCTTTTCTGAATGGCCATGCAGCACCCTCATCACAGACACCATAAACTACACCTGAAAACCATTTAGTATATCAGATTAAAGCACAAATTTGATAGATACATGAATTGAAAGAATTTTAATCATGTCAATTTTGTGTTATTAACACTAACCCTACCCATTTATTATTCATGTTAATAGATTGTGTTATTTACGTGTTCGTGTCGAGAAATTGTCAACTCTAACCAGCTAATTTCGAGTCGTGTTTACGTGTCATGTCAGAAATTGTCATCCCTAGTGAACACATAGCAGAGCAGGAGATCTCCATAGTTAAATATACAATGTTGAGGTAAATATTTCACAAAGCAAAGGATGAGAGCTCACTTTTATTCTTCTTTGAGAAGGCTCCTCCTACATGTTTGCTTTTGAGCTTGATTATGACCTGTCATTGAACCCATATGAGATAACCAAACCATATTTTGTGGCAAAGTGATTAGAAGTTAGACACTCCCATGTTCATTTTCTCCGAAGCCATTTTCATGTACCTGAGATTTCTTGTTGATGTAGACCGATACATGCTTCCATTTTAGGACTCCTGAGAATTCCATTAGTTATAGGATTAGATTCAGCAGTAAATTTGGTTTGGCAAGAACAAGGTAGGCAAACAGAAAAATTGAGTAATAGTATAGCAGTAGTAGAAATTAAGCGTCCGAGACAAACCTAGTCTTGACTGTATAGCAAATTACCTTTTTGGGTGTGTTGCAGTAAGTCACCCATACAGGGACGATCATAGTCTTCCATTCCATGATTAAAAGCAGCAACAGTATGTGCTTCTGATAAACCCTTGTCATATGGACTTATGGCTGCAGTCCTCTTTGCTTCTTTTGGCAATCTTGCTTTCAGAGCTGCTTCTCCTCGCAAAGCTTAATTCGGTAAAAACATGACATTGGTTAATAGAGAATACTTCAGAAATTGTGAAATTCGATGCAATTTTACAGTTCAGACCCAGATGAAAATTTGTATAATTTGACCAATTTATGTAGATTTGGTAAGAATAAATGTAGTTGTGAGGCACAATTTTTATATGAAACTAGAAGAATCTATGAAATTATGAAGGTAAATACAAAAATGATTGTAATTTCCTCAAAGTATTCACAGTATTGTGATGCAGAAAGAACATATTGAATACCTGTTGCAGCTGCAGCTGTTAGAGTTACTAGATCACTTGCACTGCGAATGTCCACTGCTGATCTGACAACAGAGGCTACATGGTCGTGATCAGCTCCAGCTGATTCAGCCATCTCAATGCAATATGATGCCAAGAGCTCTGTAGCTGATGCCAAAGCCGTGCTCTTTTTTGACTCTGAACCTTTGCAGTTTTCGGCTGCAGCCACCGCGGCCAATGCTGCTGCTAGTCCAGCAAAAGAGAGGGCAGCATGAGTGTGCGCGTTTTCCATGCGCGCCTTATCTTTCTTCTTCACTGTGCTGTTACTATGTTCCTTGTGATGGAACCATCTTCCAAACGACCCTGTTCTACGAGCATGAACTAGGTTCATGACCTTTCCTGACTGCAAGGAAGAACAAATGAATTAGATAAGGTGGACTGAATCACCTTACAATTGCTGGGCAACATGGTTACTACATGCCATTTGATTGTTGAAATTGGGGCGTGTGTCACCCTGAAACCAACTCTAAATGTTCTATAGTTGGGCAGAAGGCAGAGATTTCAAGTACTCAACTGAGTGTGGACAAAAAGATTCCAAACTGATTTAAATTTGGCACAATATTCAGGTTGGGGTTTTGAGTTGTCGGGATCAAATTCGAGTTAGTGAATTCAAGCTCAACCTTAATTCCATTTGGAGTTGCACAACCCAGATATGCAACCCAGAAATCAAACAAAATATACAGATAAGCTGTCACTTGATTCCAGCAAAACTGGTTTCTGCTATGAAGTTATGAATCCAACCATTGGTCCAAAAGCCCCAGGACTTGTGGGAGATTAGAGCTCATAACTATTTGAACGTAATATCCTATCACGCTCAGAGTCGATGCCTACGGCAGCCCACTCTATCGACACTGGCCCAACCCAACGGTAATATTTTCTCTTTGGCTGGTCCACTCACCTAGTAATATTCAACATGATAGCACTATGCTCATCCATAATACTAAGACATTTTAATTCAGCCTATGAATCGCCCCTTCTGTCACCGAACTCATGACATAGTACCTGCTCTGATACCAGTTGTTACGATAAATAAAATTAAAATAAAATAGGGGAAGAAAACCCACTTCGAAGGGATGAAAACTTGTGGTGGTTCAATTTCCGAATAACCTAATCTCCAAAACTTCAAAAGAAAGTTTATCTTACATTTAACATATACATTTAATTAATAATAAAAACTACCTTAATAACTACCCTAACCCATGACTCCACAATCTTAGTCACTACCTAGAAAATTACCCACAAAATACTCTATCAGTAATCCACTTACTAAATAATTTCCTAATAATTAGTTCTAATATTACATAAAAATATATTAAAAATAAGTAAATAACAGTTTGTGACTTACAACAAATTGCGGTGGGACAAATGCCTCAGGGCTTGGATGAGAATTCCTGTTAAGTATGCACTGTTTGCGTTTCTGAGCCAGAGCTTTGGAAATTTCAGTCGCAGAAAGACTGCAAGATCTTGACAAGAAGTCCATTGGCTCCTTTGGTGTTTCTGGTTGAGGAATTGACGCTAAGGCCGATGCTACTTTCAGTTTGAGCTCTTCATGGTCGTCCACATTCCCGTGCCAATGCAAAGAATTCTTCCTCCAACTTAAGAAATCACCACCCTCCATTCTTACCTCCAAAATTCAATTCTTCCTTTGTGGCATTCAATCAAAAAGCTTCCGTCCCTGTGTTGTGATGTAAAACAGTAATCTGTCAAGCTATCAAATCTTGATGCCTTCAAACACCTTTGACACATAGAGAGAGAGGGGGAGGGGGAGAGGGAGAGAGAGACGTTTTACCTTGCAATCGCAGAACCTCTGTACCAAGAACAAACCCGTACACCAAATTTGATCAATTCTCTACCTATTTATAGCTAAGATAGACACCAAAGGACGAAAGAAAAAACACCGAGACGCGGCAAGAGAGAGACACAGGGGCATTTTCACAAACATGTCCAAGTCTCGTGCTTGGAACCCCCCACGAATTCAGGTGGGTTTTCTTCATGTGAAATTATATAAATTATACAGAGATAGACAATGGTCCAGCGCAATTCACGCACATCGAAGACTACAAATTCAACATACGTTGAACAAAACATAAAAAAATATATTTATTTCTCAGACATAACAAAAACATCATCCTGGTCCAATGGAGAATGGTTTCCTAACTTGATAACATCCATGCAGACTCGCTTATACAAACCATTTGAGTATATTTATTCGTGTGTGTGTGTGTGTGTGTGTGTGAGAGAGAGAGAGAGAGAGAGAGAGAGTGGGGATCGAATTTTTTGTGGGTTTAATGCAAGAATAGCTTTCGGTGGTCGGTACTTTGTAAGTTTCGAAAAGTGCTTGCAGGACCTGCCATACATGAACCTTGGACTGGAGAGAGGGAAATGGGAAGCCGGTTAAGAAAATGGGAAAGGTCACGTGAAGCAGAGGGTATGATCACGTGCACCATGTGTGGAGCTGTGGAGGTTTGATGGGAGAGGAACATTACGTTGATTATTTCCTTGAGTTCGATTATTGGTCACCGTAGTTCATGTAAGTTTAGAATATGTCCCTGAAAAATAAGGGTGATTGATCCTTAAAAGATATGAGAAGTTTGTTTACTGAAAATTATAATTTTTAACTTTAAATTAATTTTTTTTGAGATATAAATTATAATTGTAAAAAGTATGATCGATTCTAAATTTTTATGATTCATCATAACATTTTATAATTCACCATAAATTTTTATAATTTTTGAAAGTGTAAATTACAATTGTCTCTATTAAGATCCTACTTCTATGTAATCTTGAAGTTGTTGTTTGCGAGGTTTGCTTGGTCTTTTGGCACAATTTTTATTCTTACTCATAAATTTCTAACCAAATTTTCTCAAAAAAAAAAAAATCATGAAACTCTAGGTTTGAAGATTATTTGATTTTTAATTGTTTGTTTTGAAAAACCCTAATTTTTTGTTATAGAAATTTTCTTAACTTGTTTTTGGCTTTTTAAAATTTAGAAATGAATGATTCTGATTTTTCTTTGGGTGATTTAAATTTGAGAATTTGTCACAAAATATTATTTCAAATTTTGTAGTTTTTATCAAATTTTTTGGTGTTTAAACTCGTTAATGGTTGATTTGTCGACAACGTTACTTCGATTACAATTAAATAAGAAACGTTTACAATAAGGGACATTTTTATCTTATGGAATAAATGTGTCTTTTAAGATTCAATAAAACACTTGTTGGACCTTTTGATCTAAAAGTCCTTGGAATTGTACACGAAAAAATCCAAAGGTCAGTTTGTTTAGTGAGAAAATTATAGAAAATACAAGAAATATAAATTTTTAAAAATTTCCATGTATTTGGTTAGCATCAAATGAAAAATAATGGAAAAAATAATTTTATGCTATAATTTTTTCACAATTAAACAATTTTTTTTTCTTGTAAAAGACACAATAAAATGCAAGAAAGTTGTGATTTATAACTAATTTATTATTTTACTCTTATTTTTTAAAAAATATTTTATCGGTTATTAAGTTATTATAAAATATAACTAACTCTCCCTTTGTCGGAAAAAATGATTGGCCCAAGAGATGTCACTACATATCGGCCCATATAAACCATCTATCAACGAGTGGTGTGGCCCAAGAGAGATCCAATTCTCTGAGAAATCTACTCTAATTATAGTCAGCCCAAATGAGCAAGCTCATCTGACGAGATTAAACTCTAATGGATAAATTTCACTGACACCCCCTTTGAGATTGACCTAATTGTAGAGACACTCCTTATAATTTCTAAAATATCACTATATACCCTTATAATTTATCATGAGTTTCACATAGTATCCCTACAGTCATTTTTGTTACTACATCTAACCGAATCAGTGATGTCATTGAATATATTACAGTGAACTACCAATTTTACCCTCAAATCTTCAATTTTATTAATCAATTGACATTTAATTTCATTAATTCAAATATTAATTTCATCATACAAACATTAATTTCACCAAATTCATATTTCATTTCATCAAATTAATATTTTAAAATTTAATTTTATCAAATTAACATTCAATTTATTTAATTTAGAATTTAGTTTCATCAAATTGATATTTAATTTTATTAATTTTATCAAACTAACACTAATTTCATCAATTTAACACCAAATTAATATTTAATTTCTCATTTCATGGTACAGTAAAGGTGCTTGTGACCTTATGTCTCTCCTCCCCATCATCACAAGTAAATATTTATCACATTATCGGGGATATGTGGTATCATCAATTAATAATAATACACCATATAAGATAATTAGTTATTTTTCGTACCTAAAGGCACTGAGTAATAAAAAAAAAGTCAACAATAAACATATTTATATTCACACCAAAAATCAAATTACGAAGATAGATGAGATAGAAATAAATTTAAGCGCCGATTGTAGTGGAGGCGAGCGGTGGATGGGAGTGGTGGTAAGGGTGAGCGACAATGGTGGTGGTGGGAGACGGTGATAGTTGTGATGGGTGATGACGACCAATTGTGATGGTGGCAATCGTGGGTGGCAATAGTGATGGTAGTGGTGGGGCGTTGGCGGTAAGGTGGCGGCAACGGTGGTGGTGGTAATGGGGGATAATGGTGTTGGGGCATTGGTGGGGTGGTGGTGGTGGAGCGGCGATGGTGGTGGTAGGGTGGCGACAGCGGTGGTGATTGTGGGGCGATGAGGGTGGTGGTAGTTGTGATGGTGGTTGTGGGGCAGGTGGGTGTGGTGGTCGTGGGGGGTGGCGACAATGGTAGTGGTGGTGGTGGTGATGGTGGTGGTGGTGGTAGTTGTAGTGGTGGGGTGACGGTGGTTGTGGTAGTAATGATGGTGGTGGGGTAGTTCCAAACACTACTTTTTTTTTTTGAAATACTTATGAAAAGTTACAAGTTTTAGAAACACTTTAAAAAAATCACTTCAAACACACCCTTAGAGACTTATTTTTTCTATTAAATTTAGGGTGTTCATATTAGCCGTTAGATTACGTTTAAAGTAAAATTTAAAGCGATCTGAACCGCGAAAAGCAAAAGTCATTTTGTTTATCTTTTGAAATTTGAATTGTAAGCTACTTTATTATATAGATATTAGTCATTATCTGTGCCTGAAGGTACTATGTAACAAAAAAAAATCGTAAGCAACTATTCATATTCAAAAAGAATAGCCCGAAAACATTCAAATCAATTATTCTTTTAAAATGGCCTAAAATATTATGTCGACCATATTGTCCATATTATTGAAACTATCATAAAAATGAACAAATAACTCCCCAAAACACCAGTACATATACAAATACCTCAGAAAAAAATAAATACTAACAGAACCAAATAAAATTTCTAATCTTTAGAGAACACAAAAAACATGAAAGAATCCAAATTTTAAACCAAGCAAATTACTTTGTTTATCAAATGATTCAAAAAACCAAAATCGAAAAAAGAGAAAGAAAAACAAATTGTGAAAGGGAATGAAAATTTATGCAATCTAGAATTTATCATTTGCCAGCCTTACAAAGCCCTTCATGATAGTGTACAGATTATTTCACCAAAAAAATACACGAAACGATTAAACTCAATCATGCAACCCAGAGCAATAGACAAAGATTTAGAAAATTTTCAATCAACATAAAAGTTCAAAACATGAAAATCTTGTTAAAGAGCATTCAATCAACTAAAAAAATGTACCAATAGATCATTCTATTCACCTAAAAATCCTAATTGGCACGGAAACTAAACTAACTACCATAGCAATGAATCTAAGTCCCTCACTGGAGTATAGGTTGTATCTTCCAAAACAATTGTTGCTCGGACAATGGTTCGACCTAAGATGCAATAGGCCAACCTTTAGTAGACGTCATGATCAATGCTTTGACCACTTGCGTTGATTAATATTTCCTATTTATTATCAAAGTCAAGGAACCAAAAGAAAAGACTAATGCAACACAAAAACCTCAACCACCTTAAAATAAAAAAAATTTGCACTAAAAAAAACAAACATATAAAAATGCAACACGAAATCACATAACACAAACAGAGACAAATGCAGAGATAGATCACACACAATGCACATAGAAACACACTCACATATAGAAAACAAACACAAGCACATACACACAAAAACATACACACGACACGCAATACACACACCATACACACATGCACAGTAAAAGAGAGAGAAAGAAAGAGATGGGAGAGAGAGAGAAATGAATACCGTGACCGAGGCAGAGGAAGAGTGATAATCTGAAAGTTGCCTTTGGCTGCCATGTCTGGCGTCGGTGTTGTTTGGAGAGAGAGAGAGGGTGTTTAGCAATGTTATCAAAATCGGACCGGTTATCGAATCAACAGAGGGACCTGGTCAATGGTTTATTAATTCAACCGTTAGATCAATTGGTCGGATCGGTTATATAATAAAAACAATAAAAAAATATAAATATTATAAAACACAAGATAAATTGTAACAATAATTCTTGACATTTATCACTCATTACATTTTTTAATTTTATCAATTTAATCACCAAAGTATAAACATTAAGCAAACGTAGTCATTGAACATCACGTGTCTGTCACGTTAAACATCAAGTCTTCTCCTTTTTTTTTTGACATTTTTGCTTATTTCTCTATCTCTGTAATTCACTAGACCCATCTTCCTCAAAATCGTCAATCAAAAAAAAAAAATCTTCCTCAAAACCCACACAACTTTCTCTCTCAAATCCATATATCTCTCTTTTTCTAATCCAACATATCCATCCCTATCTCAAACCTTTGCACACAGAGCACATAACCCCCAAAACACCCCACGTATCCATCTCTCTCTCTCGCTCTCTGATGCATAGCTGAAGAAGTCCATGGATGATTAACCACAACTAATGAAGCTTCAGTCAAGTCCATGGACGATCAACATCTTAAGGCTCGTAGCTGAGTTAGAGAGATTAACTGAGTGAGGAGATTGAGTTTTCATTAGAGGTGTTCACCCTACCATACGGGTAAGAATTATGATATTCCATTTTTTTATCCGATACTTTACGGAAGAATTTTTTCTTGGCCTAATCTACCAGATTAAGTGTACTATTCCTACTCGAATTCTGTCCAAAATAATCGGGTAAGAAGTCAAATAGAAAATCGGGTGAACACATATTTTTTAGTTATTAATTTTTGAATCATTTTAACAATTTAATTAAGTAGCCTGCACCAATTAACTAACACAATAAACCAATTTGATAATACATAAATAATTACAATAAAAAAAAACAAGAAAGCCATAAACATCAATACATCATAAGAAAGTCATAAACATCAATAAAACATTAGAGTTTCTAGATTTTTAGATTTTAATTTTTAGGGATTAACATTCCTACCCGATTTTTTGTGGAATACCAAAAAATCTTCCGTTTGTCTACTCGATTCTTTCGGGTAGCAGAATTTGCGAGTATTCGAAAATTTGAACACGCCTACCTTCCATGAGCTTCTATTCCTCGCCGAAGAAATTGCCTGGGTGGTTGCCTGAGTGAGAGAGATCGACTGACTGAGTTACAACGCCTCCCTTAACTACTATTCGTCGCCAAAGAAATCGCCCGAGTGGTTGCTGAAGTCAATTGTGAAGTCTCAGCCTCAGAGAGTGTATTCGCCTCAAACACAGAGAGTTATTTTTCTGCGATTTAGGGCAAAATAAAAAATGGCCCAAAAAAAGAGAGGACTTTTTTGTTTATATTAAAAGTGGACTTCCAACTGTCCGATTTTTAAAAACTGTCTGGTTCATGGTTTTGGCTAAAAATCGATCGGTTTAGAGGTTTTTTGGTGGTTCGTTTCCTTCTGCAGTCTAATTAGAGAACCGAACTGGTTAAGATCTTAGGTCATAGCTGAACTGGTCCGACCGACGGGTCCAGTCTGATCCAATTATGATAACACTGTTGTTTAGGGTTTTTTGTGTGTGTATTATGTGTGTGGCGTTAACAGTAAGAGAGAGAGGGGCGAGGATACCGAGCAATAATTAGGGATTAGATTAGAGAAGGAGAAGGTTGGTTAAATGGGTGATAATTAGGGATGAGGGGCTGTAATTCAAGTGCCCTTGGATAATCTTTTAATAATTTAGAAATAATTTAAATCGCGAAAAATTCAAGATAAAATTAGGAATTTAAAATTTTGTTCCTTATTATAGATATAGAGAGAGATATATGAGAGATGAGAGTCTTCAAGTTGTAAAAAGAATAAAAATCTTTCTCAAAAAATTGAATCAATTTTTTGATAATGATTAATTAAGATCATCAAATAGATAATCTTAAAATGATCAGAGTCGCGAAAAATTGAACTGACAAAGAATGTCAACGTTCTTATTATATGGATTGAACCATTCTATTTTAAAGTGTTGATATGACAAATGTTTAAACCTCGGAACAACAAACCCTATTGGCTTATAGTCCTCCTTAACAATTACAGCTCATGGTTCTTCTTAACCAATTAAGAGCTGCCACGTTGCACATTCCCTTCAGTTTATTGCCAGTCGATTGTTTTCCCGAAAGTACCCTGGCCTTTTTTCAAACTCCGTCGCCATCACATCTCTCCCTCTTCCCAACTTACAAGTGTCTCGACACACTGAACACGCCCCCCCCCCTCTCTATCTACTTCGTTCTTTTCTCTCTCTTCGCTTCGCCGGAAAACTCGTTCCGATCCACCGGTAATTTCAGGTTCAAGTGTAGTTATTTCTACAACGGTGTCGTTTCGCTCGGTGGAACAGGGTTTGGGTGAGAATTGAGATGATTTCTCAAGACCCTAGGGTTATGAAGCAGGAAGTGACCGTACGATTGGGACTGAGTTGAGGGATCAACGGTTCAGATTTCGTCTCCGGATGGAGGGAGGTAGCGTCTCTAGACTTACTTCTTCTGGTAACTGTTCGTTTCCTCTTTCGATTAAGTCGTTATTTATGAGTGTTTCGTGATAAACGAGTGTTAATCACAGTTGGAGTTTAGGGATTGTTGTTGACTTTTGTTGAAATGGTAAGTATAATTTGCTAACTGTTTTATTTAAGGATTGAGTGGATATTAAAGGTTTATGTTTTATTGATTGGTTTAATTAGGGTTTTCGGAGAATTTAATATTGCCGATAGTTGGGAGGTGAAGCACACTGGAGTCTTAGTTTAATGTGAATGATGTGCCTGCGGTTATTTCGTTCTTTCATTTTGTTGGTCAGTAGAATGTTTGAAGTAATTACTTTACTGTCGAGTTGAGTTCCTAATAATGTTATTTACAGTGTTTTTAGAACCTTACTTGTAATGGTTGTTGTTGAGTTTTATTCCTTTTTTCTGTTTTCTACATCTCATATGGTTGTTTAATCATGTACAAGCTATTCTATTTTCAGCCCCAAGATGTAAAAAAATCTTACGGAAAGTTGGAACCTTATTTGAAATCTCTGCAGCCTGTGCGTATTTTTATGTGTTGAATTCTGTCTTTAAAATTTTCGTTGAAGTTGTCACATGCTTATGAGAATGACATCTGGCAGTACCCGTAAAAATCAAATTTGTTCTCTGCCTTTACTATGGATTTAGTTGGACAGGCTATGAGGAAGTTTAGAAAATGTGCCTTCCACACTGACCCCTTCAGTCCAACGTAGGAAGGGAAATTCTCTCTCAGTTTGTACAGTGCAAAGCCGAGGAGGATAGCAGGGTGGCGTGAGGGATTTTTGGGGGGCGGGATGCGATTTTCATTTTCTGTCCTCATTCTGGTGGATACAAGACTCTCCCTCACGGTGTGACTTGAATTCAGTGTACTAGGTCTTTTCCCTTTCCTCTTTTGGTTCTTTTAGTTGAAGTATCGACCAACTTGACTATATCTGTTTGGGCATGGGAAGGTGTTGGGAGGGAGGGAGAGGGGAACAAAAGGGGTTTTATCACATGGATCCCTGGGGAAAATCGTATCATCCACCATTCTCATTAACAAGATCAAGTTGTCATCAGCTGGTTCGGTTTGCTACCTTACAAGATTTTTAATAACTTATAATTATAATGGTCCTGATATTGAATGCAAAGTCAATAAAATATTACTTAGCGGATAGTGTGGCAGATGAAGCAAAGGCAGATTGCCCGACCGTTATAATGGAATCTGCTTTTGCTAAGAGGCATTTTTGAGTGACTACTAATGAAATCAATCATATCGATGATGAAACTGGTAGTTTATTGTAGAGAATCATAAATAAATCCAAATGAAGCTTAGAGAAAATGTTGTGCCCATGACGGAGGGCAACCAGTGACTGGGGATTGGTGGCAGCCTTCTTTGATTTTGTTTTCTTGCTCATTTTTTGGAAGTGGTTGCATGTGAGTGGGTTAGGCAGGGAATTTGTACTGAAACCCAATTTCAATTTGCTTGGGCAATATCTTTTCTTTGAACTTGCCCATAACCTGAATGAGCAAACTTTGAAACACACCCTCTTACAGGCAGGCGGGCAGAATATTCAATAGCTGCTCCACTGTCCTCCGTATGGATCATTGCAGAGTTGAAAAGCTCAAACATATAGCCTTCTGAAACACTTTAAAGGGTTTTTGCATGGGGGTGGTGAATCACTTGAACTTCCTTCAGTTATGCAATATGGATTAGGGTTCGCTTATGGCCCAACAAAATGCTCGATGATCCAACAATGTCAGTTACTAAAAATGCTATCTGCATTTATATTCACTTATTATAATGCACACATAGTATTGGGGTATGATCTTCAAGGCAAATATTTGAATAACTAAGAAGCAAGTAGTCACCCCGTGTTTGACGGTTTTAGTTTTAATGCACGTGCTATATTCTGTTTTCTTTTAATGTGTGTTTATAGAAGTTTGTACACTTTGTGTAAAATTTTACTAAATTTTGTTCTCAGTGGTTCTAATATAATAACTGTACACTTGAATAAAAAAAGGGAAAAAGTCTATGTACTATCTGTGCAGGGTTCCTATTCTTTTTTTTCCCCACCTTTACCTTCTAGCTTTTTTCCCCCCACTTCAGGGATACGCCGATGGATTATGATGACAATGATTGTCAAGGCCAGAATCTTCACTTAGCTGGTGAAGGGAGCTCGAAATTTTCTCCTGTTTTGCGTCCATACTCCCTTCCCAAGTTTGATTTTGATGACAGCCTCCAGGGGCACCTAAGGTTTGACAGTTTGGTTGAAAACGAGGTTTTTCTTGGTATTCCGGGCCAAGAAGACAATCAGTGGATTGAGGATTTTTCTCGGGGCAGTAGTGGAATAGAGTTCAGTTCAAGCGCCGCCGAATCTTGCTCCATTTCCAGGCGTAAGAATGTGTGGTCTGAGGCAACATCCTCAGAATCTGTTGAAATGTTGTTAAAATCTGTTGGGCAGGAAGAGGTGGCACCAGGAGAAACTGCAATTGAGGAATCAGATGCAGGCGATAAACTGGGTAGCGTAACCAAGCAAATGGAGCCGAATTTGAGGCTTGATGATGAAATGGAAGATGTTACAGATCCGCACCCTGCAGTGCCACCAGATGAGTTTGTGGAAAACTTTTCTGGAGTGAATGAGAGTGCTGGATACAAGGGGCCAGTTGTTAAATGTACTTCACAGACTCAAGAGGCTGAGCTGTCTGCTTATGGAATTTCGAGTGATTTGGATCCAAACGCTGTTAGGGAGAAGGGTGGTTTATTTGTGACTCACGAGAATTTGGGAATTGATAGGAATTGTGACGATGCAATGCAAAACAAAGTTGATACTATAACGCAAGAGGATTCTGGGATGCAAACAACTAACTGGGACTCCTCGTCAGAGAATGTTGTTGCAAGCACTGTGAAGTTGAGCAATCAGGAAATTTCACATCAGGTAAGTGATACTATTTTGGGAAACACAAAAGATTTTTCAAAAGAGACTAATGAGGGAGTGGAGGAAGACTGTGTTCCTAGCAAAGCAGTCAATATGGATGATCAAATTTTGGCGGGACCTGCTGTTGGATCTTGTCCAGACAACTTGAATGGTCCTACCTGTGTTGCTTTGAAGGTGCTATCTGTAGAAGAACATGCAGTCGAAACTAGTATCACTAACTTGGATGAACCTTCCAGTTTGGTACGAGAGTGGCGTGATGACATCAAGACAGCAGAAGATTGCAATGAGGCTGTATTTTCCAAAGGTTCTGTTGAGGGCAGTAGACATGAAATATTTTTTCTCTCTGAAGGCAAGGAAAGTAGTCGGCAGTTCAAAAGCAATGTTTATGGGGAATCCTCCGTAGTGTCCCAAGGAGATGGGTTGATGATGGGTTCGGCTGTGGACATAATGCATGGACACAGCAGGCCAATTGAGAAAAAGGAGAATCTTCTTGGACGTGATAGCCAGATGGATAGAGGAGCTTCATTTAGTGGTACTGAGGCAGCTATGTTGCCTGAGGCGGAGAATGAACCTTTTATATCGGGTAGCAACATTAGTCAGTTGGGTCATCTTGCTAGTTTCGTGGTCGGTTGCTCCTCAGGGGAATTGCTGAAGGGAAAATCTGGAGTTGTAAATTTAGAAGGAGGCGTTGATGCTGCTGGAGACCACCAAAAGGACCCGAATTCTTTAGATTCTGCCTTGCCACCTGTTGTTGCTGGATCCATGCAGATGTGCAGAGAGAGTACTTTCTCTGAGCAGGATGAGGCTAGTAACAAGGACAGAGACACCCTTTCTCCGGAGAAGAGGAATGCAAAGTTGCCTACTGAAACCAGTTATGTGGAATGCGAGATTGTTGGAAATGTTGTAATTGCTAGTGGATCAGAATTTGATAATACATCGGGGAATAGACCCGGTAAATCATGAAGTTATTAATTTTGGATGTTTAAATAATGATTCACAAGTGTATCTATTTTTTATTCACCTTCTTTCATTCTGCTTTGCAGCATTGGAAGACACTAACTTAGTTTCCCATGATATATTGGATGGTGCTCCTCCACTTTCTGGGAATGGTACTAGTGCTGAAAAAATAATTGATTACAATGAGCAGAAGTCACCTGCTCTTGTTGGAGAGCTCACACACTTGGGTAAAAAGGAAGAATTGGAAGTTGAAATCCCTGCAGAAGTAAGTTTATCGGCCCTAAAAGAGTGCTCACAAGTGGAAAGTCAGCTAGGTTCTATTTCTGAAGGTCCTCTTTTCGAAGTTGAAAAAGGTTCATCTCATGACTGTGCTGTGCCAATGCTTAGTGAGACGCTTGACCGGTCGATGTCAATGTTGGAGACTTGTAATAGAGAAAGCCACGGTGAGCAGGCTATGGTGGCTAAAGAAGTCCAAGAGTGCTCTAGGAATGTGGAAGTGTATTCTGTTCCCCGTGGACCAGTTGTAAAAGAGGGTGATGATCCTGGAGCAGAAGATCTTGAAAACCATAAAGAAATGACAGGAAAAAATCACGAGGCGGCAACCTTAAAAGTTGCAGGTGATTTATTCTTGTTGAATTTTCATTTTTTCCTAGTATGTATTTTATGGGTATTATACGATCTGTGATCAGGAACTTTGATCTTGTTTCAATATGCTGCTCTAGAGAGATTGTTATTCCTAGTCGTGCTCACATGTCATTTGCCCCTCTCCAATCGTATGACCACATACTTTTTTTGTTTCTTTTGGTCTTGCAATGCTTCGTGGACCATATCGTTATATATTGGTGCAACTTGTTGGTAGTTAAGGAGGGTATGATGGATTTGAGGTTCTTCATAGTTAGTACAGTTCTATAAACTGGGCAGGTTTCATGCAAACTTAAATATATCTCCCTTTTATGTACGTATATTTCAGTTATGTATGGTGATTGGATAATCAAACGGCTAATGCTTCTTAATAAACCATTAGACACCCAGTCAATGATCAAAATATCATTTCGAAATAGTCGAAACGTTTTCAACGAGACCAAAACGAATCAGTGATTGAATCAAAATTCCAAAGTTTCGAGGTATTTTGGAATGTTTTTCATTGTTTTTCATTGTTTCAGATATTTTTGAATATTTCCAGGTGTTTCAAGATGTTTAGATATATTTAGACCATTGCGTTGAAATGTTTTGGAAATAAATTCTCATTTTTTTATCCATTTATATTATGTTTTCGAAATGTTTCCGTTTCTTAGGTGACCGAAATAATGTGCTGAAACGGTATTTTTATTATTGCACCCTGAACACACAGTTACCCCTTTGAAAGAGAAATAGACAATTTAAAAACCTTAAAAAGGGGGTTGAGTGGTTATTCAGGAAGAATTGAAGGCAAGGATAAAAACTTCATTTTGGTGCATTGTTTCGGTCACCTAGTAAGTGGAAGCGTTGCGGAAACAAATAAAAAATTTGAGACATGGGTCAAAATATATTGAAATATCGTGAAACACCACGAAATATTCCGAAACAATGATAGAAGTATGTCAAAACATCTCGGAAATACCTCGAAGCATTTGAATTTGGATTCAATCACTGATTCGTTTCAGTCTAATTGGAAATAGAGCTATTTCGATTGTTTCGATATGAGATTTTGAACCGTGATTGACGGGGTAATATGAATATTTCGTGAGGAGAATCAGTTGAGTAGGTATGAGTAGTTATTTGGAAAGAAATCAAGGGTATTATAGACATGTTGAGAGTGGACGCAAAACCACCTCCTCTCCCGTCATTAATAGTATCGATAAAGGTTGGAGGCGATAAGAGTAATGGATTTTGTACTTATCCAAAAAAGTAGTGGAGTCTTTCCCCTGGGGTTTTTAAATGTCACAACATGAGGACCAGATTTGGGTTTGAGAGCTCATGAGTCATCGAGTCAATGGTAGTAGCGGCAGACAACTATAGATGTTAGCTAATGATTTTTATTTGAGTCTGGTTTTATTTATCATAGATGATGGACACTTAGTAAGGGTTCGTAGGAAAAGTTTAGTTAAGTTGTCCCAAGATGATTTAAAATTTTCGTTTGGTTATTCATATACTACTTACAATTTGACGATATTGCAAATTGCGGAATAAATAAAAAGTACAATATAAGAATGGTCTACTTCTTAAAGACTTGATGTATGTGTGGAAATGTCCTGAAATGCGTAAATGAACGGAAATATTAGATAAAACTTAAAGGAAGCCTACTTTTACCTTTTTTTTTTTCGTTCTGTCAAAACGTGACATTTTGGCTAAAACCGGCCAAGATGAAATGGAGTTGATAACGCTGATCCAAAGGCTCATGATCCTTTTACACAGCGTCATTGATGCTCAACTTACAGTAATCTTGCAATTATTCCCTGCTGGTGTTTTTAATGATTGCTAGTTGGGTTTTTGCAGCTGATGTTTCAGCTGACCATCAAGCTTCCTTTGGTCTTGCCTGCGCATCTGAGTGTGATGCTAATTGCATGCTTGAAGGTGGAGGAATTTCTGCAGAATCTGATAAGACTAGTTGTGATTCACCCATAGTTTTTAGTTGCCCTGGGCTTTCTCACAGTGAAAACTATGAGCAAGAGGGGCTCAAGGGGGCTGTTGCTGGGAATGTCTCACTTTCTGAGGTTGCTGAGAAAGCTCAGGCGATTTCCCCAAATCCGAAAGAAAATTATGGCTCGATAGAAGAAAGGAGCTTTACTTTTGAAGTCAGTCCAGCAGTGCATCTCTCTCGGGGAGGAACTTGCAAGGTGTGACAATCATTTTCCACTCTTCAGTCTTGTAAAATATCACGGTTTTAATGTGGAGTCTTTGCTGTGCTCTAATAGCCACCTCATGCTATTGTACTTTGTATCGGTATTATTCCCGATACTTCCTAATGATTCTGGTCATGAATTTTCATTGAAGATTGTGGAGGGATCACCTTTAACCTCTGGTGCCGGGCAAGCAGATCCTAAGATGGTGCATGAAATTTCTCGCGTAAGCCCTCAAGCATTTGACAGGGAGACTGTGCGGGGAGGTGCCAAAGATACCTCTGCTCGGAAAACAAGGCGAACATCTGGAAAGCCATCTGCAAAAGACAACTCAAAAAAGAGAAACACTGCAAATGAAACCGCCCTTGTGATACAGACAGATAGAGGCAATAAGTCGTGCAGTGTGCCCATGATCCCCTTTGGGATGGGCCAGTTTGTGCAATTTGAAGAGTTGAAGCACTATGGGGATGTTGAATGCAGTGGTGCAAAACCATCTGTTGTCGTCTCTATTCCCACATCCAATCTGCCAGATTTGAACACTTCAGCTCCTTTGTGTGCATTGTTTCAACAGCCTTTTACGGATTTACAACAAGTGCAATTGCGAGCGCAGATATTTGTTTATGGATCTCTGATGTGAGTCCTGTGATTTGTTTATTGTTATTCATGTTTTGATTGGAAAGGATTAAACGACATGGAAAAGGATGTAGTTTGATTTATAGTAAATCTAATTCTGGCTTTTTCCTTTTGGTTTTGGGGTTGGGTCCAAGGGAGGCATTGACATTGCCAGTCCACTGGTATGGACTTTAGGGAACACAAAGGGGTCACGGATTGGGCTGGAAAATAATATCTTCGAGGTGTAAGATCAAGTGTGACGCTTTCAAAAGAACTTGGCAGTTTAATGACATAGTTGGCAAGTGTGTCAGCCTCTTTTTATAGATGGAGAGTGGTGGGGATGTGAGGCTTACAGAAAAATAAAATGATTTTGTAGAGAGTGTCAAAATTTGATGTTTCTTATTTATCATGTCTGTCGTATGAAGTTTAACTTAACTATATTTTAAATGGTCATTGTTGCAGACAAGGAGCAGTACCTGATGAGGCTTGTATGACTTCGGCCATTGGGCCATCTGGTTAGTTTACTTGCCTCGGAATGGCTTCATTGGTTGAGATAAACATGCAGTCATGTGGCCAGCGTCTGACATTTTTGTCTACAGATGGTGGGAGGAGTCTTTGGGAGCCTGCATGGCGCGCTTGCATAGACAGAGTCCATGGTCAGAAATCCCGTACCAACAATTCTGCAACCCCTGTGCAATCACATTCAGGTATCTTGGAATCCTAAGGGGTCCATTTGTTATTAGGTGTGACTATTGACTAACTGCATTTAGAGTCGAGAAATGCAGGTGCTAGAGTTCCTGATCAACCAACTAAACAAAGTTCACTTCAAAATAAATCTCTTTCCTCATCTGTTGGCCGAGCTAGCATTAAGGGTACTCCTTCACCTGTTGTCAATCCCATTATACCCCTTTCGTCGCCTCTTTGGAATATGTCTACCCCTTCTTGTGATGGTTTGCAATCCAGTGGTATGCCTCGAGGCGCACTTTTTGATTACCATCAGGCTTTGTCTCCTTTGCTTCCTTTTCAGACTGTACCTATTCGGAATTCTTCTGGACATAGCAACTCTTGGTTATCTCAGGCCCCATTTGCTGGTCCTTGGGTTGGTTCTCCACAACCTTCTGGCTTTGATTTCAGTGCTCATTTTTCTGCGTTGCCTTCTACAGAAACTGTCAAATTAACCCCTGTTAAGGAATCATCTGTACCTATTTCCTCTGGCATAAAGCCACCTATTCCTGTGGCTCATAGTGGGAGTCCTAGTGTTCTAGCCGGGACTTCTTCAGATGTGAAGAAGGCGACAGCATCACCTGGCAAGCATTCTGCGGATCCAAAAACTAGAAAGAGGAAAAAGGTTTCTGTTTCTGAGGATCTTGATCAGATCTCTTCGCTTGCTCAAACTCAGTCAGAGTCAATGTCTACCTCTGTTGTTAGTAGTCATTTGCCAATAAAGGTTCCTGTTGGTGGAGATATTGGCCAGATCTCTTTGCTTGCTCAAGGTTGGACGAAATCATTTTGTGCTCCTTTTGTTACTGGTCATTTTTCTACCGCAGTTGCAGTCACAGCCCCTTCTTGCTTTGTGTCTAAAAGCAGTTCTGCTAAATCTCTTACAGCTGTATCTCCTGCAGCTTCTGCCTATCATCCACAGATAGGGGATCAGAATGTGGAGAATGGGGTTATAATTACAAAGGAATCATTTACTAATTTTGAGGATGCGAAGTTACAAGCAGAGGATGCTGTTGCTCATGCTGCTGCTGCAGTTAGCCAGTGCGAAGGTGTATGGAGTCGGTTAGTTAAGCAGAAGAATTCTGGATTGAGTTCAGATGTCGAAGCTAAGTTAGCTTCGGCAGCTGTTGCAATAGCTGCTGCTGCTTCTGTAGCAAAGGCTGCAGCTGCAGCTGCCAAGATTGCATCAAATGCTGCAATACAAGCAAAACTAATGGCTGATGAAGCATTGGTGTCCATTGGAACTGGCAATGCGCCTGAGAGTAATTCAATATCTCATCCTGATGTAACAAAGAATTTGGGGAAACCTACTCCTGTATCCATTTTGATGGGTAGGGATGGAAGCAATTCTTCCAGTTCGATCATTGTTGCCGCAAGGGAAGCAGCTAAGAGGAGGGTTGAATCTGCTTCAACTGCCTCAAGACATGCAGAAAATGTTGATGCGGTAAAAAAAGCTACTGAACTTGCTGCAGCAGCTGTATCACAAGCAGGAATGATTGTTGCTATGGGCGACCCCTTGCCTTTGAGGCAGTTAGTAGAAGCTGGTCTGGAGGGCTATTGGAAAGTTCCTCAGTTATCTTCCGAATGGGGTGTGAAATCAAACAATGCAAATGGAGATCTAGAGAATGCAAATACTGTTGAAGAGTCTCCTAGTGTTTCTGCTAGACAATCCAAGGAGGGACCACTGAATCAGGAGATGCAGACTGCAGACCATGGTCTGCCACCTCGTCCAAGAGAGGTTTCCAGGGATTTGATGGAAGACCATTTGAGGATGGTAGATGGCATCTCGGGGTGCGTGACTGGCATTCAAGAGGATTCGAGAGGAGCATCTGACTTGGCCAAGACAATTGGGGTAGTTCCCGAATCAGATAGAGTCGCAGGGTCTACTTCTGTCACTGTTCAGGATGAAGTTGAAAATGTTGCTGGAACATTGAAAGATAACAGCATCAAGGAGGGTTGTGTTGTTGAGGTTTGTATACTGATAGTAATTAGACACTTCACTCATTTTGAGTTGTCTCACTTGCAATAGTGGAATTTATAGTGTTCACTGTCTTCCTATTTCTCCCTGACCTTTGACCTGTTGCCCTATTTTAAACTTTTGCTTGAATTTTTGCCTTTTAGCTATCTGTTCATGTTATGTTGTAGGTTTTCAAAGATGGGGGTGATTGCAAAGCAGCCTGGTTCCCAGCCAATGTTTTGAGTTTGAAGGATCAAAAAGCATTTGTCTGTTATAGCCAACTCCAATTAGTTGAAGGCAAGCTTCCATGGTCTTTCCTGTTGTGTAAATCATAGAAAACTGATTGAATGCATTTGCTACTACCATGTGTAATGCTATTATTAGAAAACAACTGTATGTTGGCATATGCATTATGCCTATGAGTGAATGTGGCATGTTTGTGCCCTATTTTGCTCAAAAGGTATATAATCTGCCCTATACTACGTAAAAGATGCTATGGAGGAGTCCGCTTGTTTGTTTGGTTATTTTGGTTGGCTATTAGTATCGGCTTTGTTGTTCCCAGTGAACAAATCTCTGGCTTATGGCTGTGATGCATGATCACAATGGTTTCTTAATGGTTTAGTCATACCCTAAACATTTACACAAAGTCGCAAACCTGTATCACTTCTTTCATGTCTATTCCTAAGTTATTGGGAAACGTAAAGTTCCTTAATACATATCAAAACAACAATTTCCCATGTGTTCCTTTGTGGTCAATCACTTGTGGTATCTCATACACCATACTCACCATCATTATAGTTAGGGTTGATAATCGAGTCAAGCTACTCAGGCTCGATTCGGATTCAACTCGTTTTGGGCTTGATTCAGCACCAACTTGTTTTCTAAACGAGCCGAACTTGAACAATTGTTTAGACTTGTTTAGAAAATTGATTCTAAAAGGCTCGGCTCGTTTATATATAAAATAGTCGAGCTACTTGGGTTTGGCTTGTTTTCTAAACGAGCCGAACTTGAATAATTTTTTAGGCTCGTTTAGAAAAAACGAGCTTGACAGCTCGCAAAGTTCGGCTCATTATCATCCATAATTATAGTAGGTGGTTGCTTAGGTTTTGTTTTATTTCTCAATTTGATCCTAAAAGGAACTTGACTAGGAATTTATGTGGCCATTCGTATCATGAATGGTGGCTTTATGGCATCCATTATTGTTAGTGAAGTTTCTTTCTGTTTTCTTTTGTGTGTATGTGCATATGTATTGTTCTGAGTCTCTGACTTCAATCTGCACACCTGTTCAGGTTCAGAGCAGCTAAAGGAATGGGTACCACTTGAAGGTGATGCCAAAAAATCACCACGAATACGTGTTCCTCATCCTATGACTAATATTCCAGTGGAAGGAACGAGGAAGAGGCGCAGAGCAGCTATTAGGGATCATCATTGGTTTGTCGGGGATAGAGTCGATGTGTTCATGCAAGATTGGTGAGCACTAGTATCTTCCTTTTGCATATTTGCTTGATGAGCAGATCCCCGTTTAAGTTGGTCATCTTACGTTTTTGTGTATCCCTATTAACCGTTTCTGTGGTTACCTTGCGTTTTAATTGATCGTTAATAGCATGTGGCAGAAGGCATGAAGACAGACTACCAGCAAATCTAGCAACTTTTAGATTTAGGCATCAGGGATAAGTTTGTTTCCTTTTATATTGGGTAGTAGATATAACCTATTCTATCCGCCACAGGTCATCTCCTGATCCCACTGGACATGACCAACTTCCTCCCAAAGCATACTCCTAGTCCAGCACTGTGTGTAGGAGCCCATGACATCATAAACCCCTGGACCTTGGTAATTGACCTAATAACGGATGTTGTCTAAGTCCTCTCACCCCCCACTCCCCCCCCCCCCAAAAAAAAAAAAAGGAAAAAAAGATAATAGGGAAGTTACCTTCTGAAAAGGATAGGAAAGAAGTTGCAGTTAAATGAGCAAATATACTTCCAAAAAGAAGATAAATGGACAAATCATATACAACGTGCTTTTGTCCCTTTTTGCTGCATTGCAAGAGAATTTTCCCCACAGGTTATATCAGTAATATAGTATATGCCACAAGATATTTCTGAACTTAATCAAAATGTTGTGGATCCCGATATTACTGAGCGAGTTGAAGAGTTGTAAATAATTTTTTCACCTTCTGTTGTATTTGCTTTTGGAACTTGTGAAATTCGTGTGTAGTTTCTGGCATGACTTACAACCAAGCAAAGGTTGTTCTCTGATTGGATACTTACCTATGTCTTTGATGGATGCCTGGTTTTACCGTTATTCTGCAATCCTACGGTCTTTCGGTCATTAGATTGGAGTTGGGATGCCTATGTTTTTCTTGTATAAGATATTTCTTTAGTATGAAATGAATTTTCCCTCGATTTGAATTAGAATCCTACCCCAACTGCCCCCTTGTAGCTAGATGCATTTTCAACCCAGTGCATCTTAGTATGCCTGGTCTTAATTCATATGCTGTTACTTTCCAACCGAATTGTGTCTTTTCTGTATCTCATCTCCATTGCTTTAATGTTTTGTTCAGCTGGCGTGAAGGAGTGGTCACAGAGAAGAATAAGAAAGATGAAACTACATTAACTGTCCATTTTTCAGGTATCTGCGGTCAATCATATTGAATACGAAGACATGCTACTATTGTGTCCTAATGCACTGGTTCCTTGTATTTGTAGATTAGGAAAAAAAATGATTTTTCTTTGGTTGATTTTGCAGCTGAAGGAGAAACATCAATTGTTAGAGAGTGGCATCTCCGGCCGACTCTAATATGGAAGGGTGGGGAGTGGATTGAATGGTCTGTTTTAAGAGAGGACTGTTCTGTCCAGGTTCTGTATTTACATCTGTTTTCTTTCCCTAAATTGTTTGATAGAAATGTTTATGTTGGCCAGCTTATTTGTACTGAATTCTAAATCTGGTTTTCAGGGAGATACACCTAAGGAAAAGAGACTGAAGCTGGGAAGTTCTGTTATAGAAGGCAAAGCGACGGATAAGACGTTAAAAAATACTGATCTTGTGGAATCAGAAAAACATGAGGAGCCTAGATTACTTCCATTGGCTGCCAATGAAAGATTATTCAATGATGGTAAGAGTACTAGAGATGAGAATAAGCTGGGTGCACTTAGAACAATGAGGAGTGGGTTGCAGAAAGAAGGATCAAGAGTGATTTTTGGTGTTCCTAAACCTGGAAAGAAGAGGAAATTTATGGAAGTAAGCAAACATTATGTTTTAGACAGGAGCAGTAAGGATAATTTAGTGAAGGATTCTGTTAAAATTGCGAACTATCTTATGCCGCAAGGACCAGGATCCCGTGGATGGAAAAATAATTCTAAAATTGGTGCTAAAGAAAAACAACCAGCCGAGGCCAGACCCAAAAGTCTTAAGTCTGGAAAACCACCAAGTGTTTCAGGCAGAACATTACCTCAGAAGGATAACTTCTTGGCCACCCAAGTATTGGCTCCAAAAGACACTACCCTAACTGGTGCTATAGTCAAAGCTGCAATTAGCAATGAGGAAAATGACTTAGGCCAGCAGAAGCTAAGGGAATTTGGATCTTTTTCTAGCACTAAGGAGGCAACAGAGGGGCCAATTTTATTTTCTTCGCTAGCTCTTTCAGCAGATGCTCAATCTAAAAAAGTGCCCACTTCAAAAGCCAAATCTGAACGGCAGAACAGAGGAAAATTTGCACCTGCTGATGGCAAGTCTGGTAAAGTCGAAATGAAGGGAAAATCAATTCCTGAAGCTGCTGAACCCCGTAGATCTAATCGCAGAATTCAGCCAACGTCAAGGGTACGCCCTTTGATATCTTGACCCTTTATTAGTTAACAGTATTTTTGAGTCCATTTGTTGTGCATGATGTTGGTTTCTGTATTTTTTTGCTCAACTTTGTTTCTTATCAAAAAAAAAAAAGTATTTTTTTGCTTGACTCAGTTTCTGTGACATGATTATTATGTTTCTGTTCACTTTTCAAAACCTGTTCTAGGGTGTCTCACTTCTTCCTTCTGTCTGTCATGGCACGTCGATAAATTTCTCCTTGACACATGATAAAATGCCTTATATCTCTTTCTAATCATGATAAAGTATCATAACTGACAAATAGGAGCCTGAAGTGATCATTGGACTTTTACATATATGGTTATTACGCACCCAGACATTAGGTTAATAATAAAGAAGCTTGTACATATACTACTGTTATTTACGCCATAATAGCTCATGATACATCCTTTGAAGGGTCTGAGTTCAGTTTCTGATTTTCCTGGCGTGAAGCCATATTCAATTAACATCATGCATCAATATATGCTCCATTCCAAGTTTCAAGCTTTGATTTGTGTGTGATCATTGTATAGGCAGTTTTTAAGAAGCCTAATGAGAGTGATACCTTCTCAAAAATGAAAATGAACCAAATATGAGCTATCATTTCTCATAAGAACACATGGATAGTCCGTTCCATGTTTTCGAGATTTCATTTTCATCTAATGTTTACATATGTCATCAATGGCATTTAGTTGTTTTACATCAATAGTTTCGTGTCCTCCTTCCCTTGCTCTAGGTCCAGTCCCTTATGGACCGTTTGGTAGGAGTAATGGAAAAATGGAAGGAAAAAAAAAAAAAAAAGAATAGATTTTTCATCCTCAGAGGAAAGAAATGTCATTTCCCTCTTTTTTGTTTGGTAGGATGGGTGGAAAAGTGGAAGGATAAATTTTTGGTTGTTTAATATTAAAAGAAAATTGAAGGAAAGAAAAAGTTTGTATGCCTAAATGACTATTTTGTCTTGGCTTTAACTTTGAATCTATGTCCCTTCCTTTTGTTTTGTTGGTATGTATGCATGTGAAATACCAAAAGCAGGTGATCATTATTGTTGGTTAGAAAAGTATTTAGTTTGCATGCTTCACTTGTGTGGTCTATAGTGTTAATTATTACAGCAACTACATAAAGGTAAAATCAATGTTTGAAGTCTGGTAGCTCTTCCTTTCCGCCCAAAACCGGAGGAAAAATTTTTGGTGGGCGGAAGTCATAAGCTTTCCCTCTCATTTTCCTCTCTATTCTTTCAATCCTTTCTTTTCCTTCCACTCTATTTTCCACCTACTAACCAGCCTATTAAAGTATTTATCAAGGACTCTCGAAGCTCAAGTGTTTGAAAAGGACTGCAATATCATATTTCTTCACCTTCCTCGCACGTGGCTTCTCATTAACAGGCCAAGTTGCATGGGTTAAA
Source organism: Ilex aquifolium (assembly GCA_951799425.1). Lineage (NCBI taxonomy): Eukaryota > Viridiplantae > Streptophyta > Magnoliopsida > Aquifoliales > Aquifoliaceae > Ilex > Ilex aquifolium. The sequence continues at coordinate 29,443,729 of OX637403.1, forward strand.
ACTATGGAGAACACAATCTTTTGCATATGATCTTCTAGCTCTGAGGTCCTTGTAAAGAACCACCTGCTCTACAAGATTAAACTTCTGAGAAGGATTGAGTAATATATTTTAAACTCGATGGAGAACTTATTTTACATGCTCTTGTTAGCTTATACTGTAGCCACTTTTTCTTCTTTTTTTCCAGAATATAAACAATTCATACAAGGGTAGTATGTAATTCGCCTATAGTAGTTCTTGGTCCCTCGAATGTTCATCTTCAAATTTCTTCCTTCCACACACATGTATGTGATACTCCAGTGATATATGATCTTTATTCCACTTTCAAGATCTCCACCGTGGTTCATTTGCATTCATTCACTTTCTCCCTATGATCCTTTAGTTGTCGTTGGCTTGTGCTCTATCTTCTTAAGAAGAAACCATGTGAAAAGTGAAGCTTATGCCCTTGCAACCAAGAGAAGATTCATAGTGCATTATGAATTAGTAGACGTCCCTTAATTGCTTCATAACAGAAAGTCAATGTGTCAAGATAACAAAGACTCTTTTTTTCAGTTAGGGACAATATACCTTTATTCTCAGCCAACAGCTCGCCACTTTTTAGTTCTATCCCAGTCCCAGCCCACCAGGGCAGGCCAGTGAATGGCTCAGCTTGTGCTATGATTGAGCGCATGTGTGAGTTTGTCTTCCTTGACAGACTTCGGTGTTATGAATAGTTTGTCTGTTCATGAGTAGAGTTGCCATTTGGTGGTGAAGGACAATGGATGTCATTTCACTGCGACAATGATCATACCCGTTTTTCCTGTAGAAGGTTCTGGTTCTGACTGCTTAGTGATTTTGTTGCCCACAGCTATTAGAAGGATTGCAGAGCTCGCTGATCATCTCGAAGTTTCCTGCTGCTTCACATGACAGAAGTCACAAAGGCCAGAGCAGAGGCACTTCTAAAGGTAAATGACTAAATGTTAAATATTTAAAATTGGTATGAGACATTTTTATGCGATGCACACATTCTTCTCTGGCTTTTCAGCTGCAGTTGACATTAGCTATGCTTGATTTTGTAATAGGGAATGGCCATGGTTGAGCGGAGCTTTCACGAACGATGTTTTCCCAACAGACACCCAACCAATGCAACATAAAGGTAGTTTGTTGGATTACAAATAGGTTTGTATAGGTTCCTTACAAATAGGTTGTATATGGAAATTCCCCATGTAGTTGTTGGATTAGAAGTGCACAATGGTTTTGCAGATGATCAATCATGAACATTTTGTAGTTTCTATTAATAATTTTACTAAGAGCAGCTCCAGCATTCAGGAAGATGATTTTGTTGTCATTGAATTTGCTACAATGGAACCAACTTAGAACTCCCACATGGGAGTTTGTGAGTTCGACCCTTGCCAAAGGCGAGACGTGGTGGACAAAGGGAAGCTTGCATATTAGGCTGCTGCCTGCTGCCTTCCTTGAGACCCACCTGGGTTCGTGCTCCCTGGCTGCACCAGCAGCACCCATCCCCTTACCCCTAGGTGTGGATAGTGGTCACTTGTTGGTCACTCAATCTGGTGTTACGCTTCAATGTCATCAGATTCTTTTGGGGGGCTTTGGATTTCTGACTCTTAACAACTTCGAGTTGAACTTTAAGTAGCTTACATCTCGTTGTATCAGGTTAGCTCGGTATTTGAGGTTTCACAATTATTGAGGTCTCCAATTATATGAGAGGTTTGAAAAAATGTATAGATAGGGGTGTCCATGGGCTGGTTCAGGCTAGATTCAAATCTTTATCCGGATGAATTATGGGCCTTTTTTTAAAAAAATATATACATCTTCATTTAAAAGTTTTTAACTTAATGTTTTTTGTTAATTATATTTTTAAATTAAAAGTAAAGTCAAATGGACAAAAAATAAATAATGAATAATTTTATTTGAGAAGGATTATTTAGTATTCAAGTAAATAATGAATAATATCATAGATTACTCAACTTAGTATTTAAGTAAATAACTTTTTTTTAGAGCAATATGCAACCAAACTTCCAATTGTAGTTTTTTTTTTTTCCGAACAAAGTGGACTGGCTGACAGGGCAAGTTCTTGGGCGGAGTTTCAATGATTTTTTGTGGGTGGGCTAATGGGCCAGATTTCAGGCCAAATAATGGGCTTGGGCTCAGATTCGGATGGACCAACTAGCAAAACTACTAGGGCTATTTTTTGGCCGGGTAATGGGTCCATGGGGCAACTCGAACCACGGACACCCCTTATAGTATAAAGACTTACTCGACATGAAGAGAATTTTTTTTGTGATTCAAACTCACGACGGAAAAGACCATAATGAAAGAACCTTGCCGCAATGAATAATGGAAGAACCTTGACTAATTGGTTAGCCACACAACTTGCACTTTCATGGCCAAACATGACAATTTGGACGTGCCAATAAGCCTGGGAAGCAAGTGCAGAGTGCCATTAAGGATACAAGTACGGCATAGAATTCAACTAAAAGCAGCATACTTTTGCATGCATACTCACTACATTTTCTTCAAAAATATATACCAACAGCAGTTCATCAGAAGTTACAAATTTGCTATACACCAGATTTGTCCATCAAGTAACCCAAACATACATATCTAAAGCACAAGCCAGATGCCACCTCCCCTACCTAATGTCTCACTGAGTAAAAAGGCTCGTCCCTACCTAATCACATGCTGAGTAAAATTGGCACGATTGAAGGTAGCACACTTGGAGATAAAACAGCAGAGTCAACATGACTCGGATAAGCATAAGAAGCAAATCAAGACAGCCCATTTCTGGGTTTCCTTTTACCTAGTCAGACAAAAAATCATCGTTGTCAGTGTCTTCTACTATAGCTACTGGTTCTTCTCCAGCTCTTGTTTTTTCTGGATTCTGCAACTTCTTCTCACCTTGATCATTGCTGTTGTGTTTATATCCTGAGTTTGCCTGTGAGACAATGGGAACTCTTTCTGAGTTCTGATCATCGTCATGATTGTTCTCCATAGAAGAGTACTTAAATGGTTTACGGCAGATGCAAGAAGCTGGATATTCATTAAACTCGCCCCGTCCTGCTTTTGTCTCTTCTGGTTCTCCCATGAATCCTCTTTGGCATGATTTTACCTTTTTAGCAAATGTATCCCAGCCCATCTTATCTCTTGCCATGAACAAAGAACTAAGCTTTTTCGCATTTGGTCTGATGGTCCTTTTATGCCCCATGTACCTCCTTTACCATGAAAAGAAGAGATAAGTGACAGGATATGAACAAAAACCGGAAATGACAATAGTGATTGAAGATGATGCGATAACAATGATGACGCCACACTGCAAACAAAACAAATTCTAAAAGAATGCTTTTCTGGCTTAATTCACAAGAATCAGTAAAGAAAATTGATGTTTATGCTTCCTAATCCTACCACTTGAAATGTGGAAAATTTAGGGTAGTTCAACAAACAAAGATATTCAGTGATCCAGCTTCAGCACATTTTCATATTTCTTACTGAAACAGCCACTCCCTCCTCATGGAAACGAGTATGTGAAAAGTCACATTTTCTCCCCAATAGTTTGTCGAGCTTATCAGAGGCTAATGCATTTAATTGACTATCAACTAAATACTTTTTGGGTACAACATCTTTAACAAATGCGTCTATCAAGGCTACATTGACATAAATTGTATCCCTACCTGAATATTTAACTCTTCCATGGCCTTAGCTTGCAATATGACTGACTAGCATTTCAATAATAATCTCTATGTTTTTTGCTTTCTAAATACCATCTTTGTTGGAGATTCTTACTGGAATTTTTTCTAGTAGCATAAGCCCCCAGGAAATACCTACCCTACTGTATCCCTACCTCTACAATCCATCATTGTTCAAGAGGCTACTACTAATGCACAAGCCTGTTTAGTTTTTTATGAATTCTCAAGTACTCAAACTGTCGTCCTCTTTTAGAGGCCTAACCCATGTAAATAACGCTAAAGCCCAAATGGTATGGATGTTACCTAGACTGGTCCTGCTTATGCAGGATACTCCAACTTACGTAGGGTGTTAAGAATAGATTGAACAACCATTTGGCATATTCTCATAAAGTGGCACTGTCAGACTCTAACATGCATTCTCATGCAAGAGAGCCGGAGCACCTTACTATTGAAGTAAGCTAAATCTAGGTGGTCCATTCCATCAATGTTACATAAAATGAACCCTACAAGTAAATGGAAGTAAAATTTTCCCAAATATTTTGTACTAGATAGAAGCTGGTGCATTTGGTCAAGTTCCTGTTAGGCCACAAGTGCGTTTTACCTATTCTAGACGCAAGGGTAATCTGGGAAAACCATAGATGAAGTCTGTTATGGATCTGCTGGCTGATTTCTGTTATGATCCTTATGGATGTGCTGGCATTTCAGGGATTTGATTGACGGGCATTTTATTTGTGATTCACGGTTTTGGTTTGTGGAGGGGAGGAGAATATATAGGAGAAGGTTAGTTAGTGTGAGGGTGTGAATTTTCTTGCTTTGTATTGAGCTTGCTCATCTTGGAGAGTTCCTAGCCTCTCGAACGCTGGGATATTCGGTGCTAGAATAAATTTCTCCCTTATTCCTCACTTGTTTCTTTTGTTACTCAGTGATAAATCTAGAATAGCCATTCAGTGTGTATCAGTTCCACTGTGTTTTTGATACTGATGCTTATTGGCCATATCTTCTTCCTTTTGTCCGTAGGCCTTGGCATTCTCAATCCATCAACTTGGGAACTTTTTTTATCTTATTCCACAATTCAAATAATGACCTATAAAAGCAGCACATTACAAACAGCTGTGAACTCTTACCTTCGACCAGCAAGGATCTTTGCCATGTTTCCATTGTTATTAGTGACAAAGACATCACTCTCATCACAAACAATGTAATCAATGGCAGCAAGACGAGAAGAGAAGGGAAGAAAAGGTTTCAATTCTTCACTGGCAAGCATCTCCTTCGTGTAAAAGTTTGGAAAAAGCTCTCTGAGAGGCTGCAGAGTCTCTTCTCCGCCGTATATTTCACCAGATGCAACATAAAGGTAAGTGTCATTTTTGAAGCCAAGTGCTCGCAGCATCAAACCCACTTCATGAGGTGTAAGCGGGCATTTTCCTCGCATTCTTTCTTCATCCGGGCTTAACTCCTGTGCCAGAGCCAAATTACAAAAGTTTGTTATGGACAAAACGGGAAAAGAAATCTCCCAAAAAACTCCACCTAATGGTACAAATAGATTATTCAATATCCGAAATAGTTTGACATAACACATTTGAAAAAACTCCAGACTGCATTGTTAACTTCTCCAGGTCAGACATGGCACATTTTACTTGATCTAAATGACTGCTTTGAGAATGCAAGAGACCAAGAAGAAAAATCATTAACACAGAAATAGGGATGATTGAGGAATGTATTCTCACAGGTAATGTCGCCCATCGTTTCCTTATCTCACCGAGTTCATATCTCTCTCTGTCACCTCCACCATAGTAACACCCAGAAAATGCTAGCATATCAGGTTCAAACCTGTCATATAGTCAGTGTAAGACCAAAGGTGGTGTGCACCAAGGGGAAAAGGGGGGAGTTATGCATGTAATGAACCAAACATAATGAAAAGACAAATGTCGATGTGTCAATGTGGCGATGACTGGGTGTGGGTGTCCAGGTATGTTTCATATATAATTGAAGAAATTCGTAATAAAAGAGATAGGAGATAGAGAATGAAAAATGGAACACAAGATATACATGGTTCGGCCCATTGTGTCTACATCCACAAACCAAACGCCCAATGGGCTACATTGATGTATTATTCAATCGGTGGTGGTTGATTACATAGGCTCAACCCTTAGTAAGTAAATACGTTCAAGAAACACAAGATATCTTATTGTATATATATCTCATCTCTTTGACAAATCTTGATAAATCTTATCCCATATCTCTAACACTCTCCCTCAAGTTGGTCTACTGAAAAGTTGTGTTGAAGTGTCTAACTTGAACTGAAAGATGTAGTGTGTCTGAACTGCAGGATTGTTGAAGTTGTACTTCACTTTGTTTGCAATGAAGTTCTTTTCGGGAATACCTCAGTGTAGTTATCGGAACTATTGCTGAAAAAATGTCTTTGCCAAAGCTTCCAATAATGAGACTTTGCTGAGAAAACTCCCTCTGAAGAACACCTTGGAGTGAGATATATGTACAAAGTGACTTATTGCGCAAGTGGTGATGCTCTCCATCGGACGTGAGCAATAATAAAAACTCCCCCTCAAAAACAAGGTGGGAAAGACGTGTGCACTGAAAAATGCATCATGCATCATAAGAATTTTTGTGTGACATTTTTTTTGTTTTTTTTTTCCTCTCTTCTCAAGATCCTCTCTCTCCAAATCTCTTTTCCCAAGACTTTTCCTTCGCCTTTTTTTATGCTCTCCTTTTCTTCTTTGATCTGACTCCTCCCTCAGAAAATATTTTCATGACTCTTTTTTTTTTGGATTCCCACCACTCTCACCAAGGCCAAACAGCCGATAGAAACCACAATAGACGATATCTTCCCAAAAAAAAATGTAAGTGAAAAGCCAAGAAATTCTCATATGCTGCAACTTGAGAACACAAATGAATCATAAACTGCCATTCAAGATGCTTTGATGCTTGATGTGGCAAAGTGATAGAACTACCACAGTGGTGTTTCAGTAAAAAAGAAGCTCTGTCTTATTCTTCAAGTGGTGAATTAGTGGCACTGGTAGCGCACGGCTTAAAAGAAAGGATAGTAAAATCATCAACCAAGGTGTCGTTAGGATTAGATTTGATTGAAGTCCAATGGGTAGCAAGGTTCTCAACAGTGATTAAGCACAATTCGGTGGGGAAAAAAAGAAGGATCTACTGCTGTAATACCATGTAGAAATTCACAATAAGAGATAGGGAATGAAAAAGGGAACACAAAGGATATACGTGGTTTGACACATTGTGCTTACATCCACAGACCAAACGCCCAATTGGCTACATCGATGTACTTTTCAATCAGTGATTGATTACATAGGACTCAATCTTATTTATAGAATAAGTAAATACAATCGACACACATAAGATAAATCATCAATCCTCATCTAATCTGATTTCAGATCTTGATAGATCTCATCTCTTTGACAAAACTTGATAAATCTTATCATCTTAACTCATATCTCTAACAATAACGATGCATTATAAATCCCTAATCCCCTGTGAAAAAGCCAACTTAATATAAATAAATCACTCAACGAAATGACGAATGAGTAACATCTCTTGGAATATCACCCAGAGGCTTGTAAAGTAACAAACAAGCACAAAGCTTTCTCAGAGTTTTCACATACATTCGTGAAAGGGAAATAACCTTCCCAAGATATTGAAATCCAAGGTATGAACAGAAAAGGAAGCACACACTTCTGAGTAACTGCTTAAACTTGATACCAAGGATCTCAAAGCAAATTAACTATTAAGTCTAAAAATATGGCATATATGGATATGTGTGTATGTACTTCAGTACTTGTGTGTGTATACATATGTATATAATTGACTGGTTTGCCAGTAATTATAACAATATCCAGATTTCAAAATCAATGAGGGCAAAATTTTAGTTCCAAAAAGGCATTTAATAGGAATTGGAATGCCCATGTCAGAAATTAACCAACCCTGCAATGTGATGCATTAGCTAGTAGCAAAATTGGACCCAATATATGGGAAAAGGGAAGGAATGGTCAATGACAATGTTATTTTACTCACAAAAAACTTACTTTCCAGGAAAATCATTGCCAACAGCCACTTTCACAAAATAATAATAAGTAAACAAACCAGAATATAACACACGACATTTTCAAATGAGTAAATCACGGGTAATATTTGAGTGTTGAGCAACATTTGAATGTTATTGACATATCATGAAACCATCTGCCTTGGGCCAAGAAGATGACAACACTGTATAACCATGGAAAAGTCATGACTCAGAATGTCCAACAGAAGGACAAATATTGGGTGGGTTCTATTTGGTACAATTTAATCTAATTGAGACTGATTTGCTTACTTGCAAGGTGAACTTTATGCAAACACCAGGATAGTTATCAGCATATTACAAGTGACAAACCTCAAGTGAACAGCAATGAAACGTTTTGCCATCTTCTGCATTCTGATGACAAGTCTCTGACCAAGATTCCGTATCGGTTTTGTAAATCTTAAAGCATGATAATTGACTCGGCAACGTAATTTTTGTAGCTCTTCATCAAGGTTATTAGCAAGCCTGTAATCGAATTTTGTCAACTGAACAACCTGCAAATCTATGGATAGTCATTTATGAGAACAAAACTAATAAAAACCGTTCACATTCTAGCATGACAGCCAAGCTAATCAGGGATTTCACGTGACTGCATACAAGACAATATAGCTGTTAATCGACAGCTTTATTGAACCAGGATTTGGCAGTCAGTAGTCCAAATTCTAAATTTTCCAAAAGTTCAGAAAAAATGTACGGAATATAGCCAAGGAAGAAATACTAAGATAAAAGGCACAATAGCATTATGCAATGTCAAATTCAATATGGACGAATTTATTAGAGTTTGATAAACATCTTACACGTCTCCTCAAGAGTATAGGCAGCACTTGATCCAGATAATATTCAGGTTCTGATTTCCTTGGGACACGCATGGTATATGGAGGTTTTTCCATTGATCTCATGACTTTATCTGGGACCCTTCTAACTATGGTGACATCTTTTGCAAGGGAAGAAATAAACCAATCAACATTGAATACGTCAACAAAATCACTGCAAGTTAAACAATGTATCTTATCAGAAGATTGGTCATCTGGTAGTTCAATCTTTTTCTTCAATGTCCATACAGCTGAGAAGCACTGCAAGTAAGTTGATGAAATCTAAACCTACCTATCATCTTTCCAGAATGAATGATGATCCAACTCAGGTACAACTAATGTAGCATTGAGAATCCGTGCAACAACAACAGCATCAGTTATCTGAATACAGGAAATAGATTGAAATAAATTGAGATAAGCAGCAAAGATTACAGCCCAGAAGGGGAAAGTATTCTACGGGTATCCTTTAACTGATTATATTTAAGTCAATGTGTGGTACTAGGTAAGAAATATTTCCACTTACTCCTGTTCTTTGTTGGTTCAGCCCTCCACTTGTCGCTATAAGTAAATAACCATTTGACAATCGCTCACGTACAGCAGCTATAGATCATCATCAGTCATGTTAGGGTCTGAGCACACACTTCCTTAAAGTGAAGGGAAAAGGGCACTAGTAACAATGTAAGAATGTGTAGACATCTAAAAGGCCAACAAATGATTGTGGGCAATGTAAAATGGAGTGAAAGGTAAGGAAATTGGTGCTTCTATAAGTACAGTCTAGTCAACTCAAATTGCAACACTGGAGTTGCTTCATAGCACCCAAAACAGAATTAAAAGCAGTATTGAGTCTATTGACCGCAATAATTCTAAAATAAGCGCACAATTAGAGAACTGCTCGAGGTTCAGCAATAAAGCTGTGACAACTTTTGTAAAACTAAATAAGTGCAACAGAAGAAGTGCAGCATATTCAAGAGAGAGATGGCATTACACCAGATGTTAAAATCAAAATTACACTTCAGTGGCTTGTTAAGCATTCATACAAGCAACAGGGCAGTTAATTGCATTGAAAGCCCCATTTGTCAGAATGTGTACTAGCACGAAATGTGAATCCTAAAAAATGGAATTGCCCCTCTTCTTGGCCAACAAAACATCCTCATGAAATTGTCAACCTCTAATTCTATTGATGAAACAAGCTTGAGACCTTAATGAAGCTCAATCACATATCAAGAGAACTCCATAATAAAATTAAATAAAGGCAAACAAAATCTCCCCCAATTCAGTCGAAAAGCAGAATTTTTTTATAAAAAAAAAATGAAAAAAAGAGAGAAGGTACAAGTCCTTGGAGAAAATGAGATCGGGAAAAGAAATGTTGGATATGACATTTCTTTTTACCAGAGTATATGGCATACAATTCCAAACTCCTTCAACTGGAAACAGTGGAAAGTTATAGTACCCAACTATTACAATCATACAACACATTTTAGAGCCAAAGCAAACGCATGGTGATGGTATTAAAAAATACAAGCAGGAATAACTTAATAACAATATAGCCAAGTTGGAAGCTGATCAGGGTGGATCTTGAATGCATGGATCTGAAGAAGCTATGGGAATAGATAATCCAACTTACGAGCAAAATGGCGACTTCTTTCACTGCAACCAAAGTAGAACTTCGAAAGTTGTGATTTCCAAACATCAACTGGTGTACGACTACCCCCATCCTACAATGGAACCCAAAAATTATACCTATTTTCATGAGTATGGCATTTAACATCATAAAGCAAAGCACAGTTCAGAACTTTCTAATTCACAGATAACTTCACATAGCAATATGAAAGCAAAAAATGTCAAAAAGGACCCACCCAAAAAATAAAAGGAGGTTCAAGGTATATGGCTTATCAGGAGTAGGTTCAAGCTCAACAAGAGTTGCGAGGAATCTTCAAATTCTGTTTGAAAAATTAATAAAGATACGCACAATGGATCCACAATCTGTAAAATCAACCTATAGGAAGTAGGAACCAATTACATCCATATGCTTTCAAAACACAATCACATTATCCACCCCTCTCGGTTCACAAGAGGTGCCTACAATGAGAAGCCCTCTTAACCAATCAGCATTCTATATTGACGAAAAGCTAATAATTTGACGTTTGATCATATGGTGTTATGTAATATGTCAATTGCAGTCTTATTACAGTCATCTTATATACAGTCCGTCTAATTAAATATTTCAGACCAATGAGCTTAACAGTTAAAACTCTATGCAACTTTGTATGTCAAGGCACCAATCTATACCTAAGTGTAACAATGACATAAAGAGATGGAAAGAAAACGAACATTAAGACCTCTCCCAATAACCATCAACCAAGAACCAACATGCATCCAAATGTACATATAAATTTGTACTTATGTATGCCTGTATGCAAGTATGTACAATTGAGAAGAGTTAAGACCTACTTTGAAATCCATAAAGGAGATGGACACAAAGAGGACATCTGAAAATCTGCAGTGATTTTGTTGACAATTTCTAACCACCAAGAAACATTTTCAACCATGAAACAAGGTAGGCGATGGCTCAAACTTTGCAGTAACATGTATAGCTAGGGAGTAGAAGAACTTCATAATCCTATATGCTCAATATAATATTGAGGGAAATAATTATTTTGAATATGGGATGTGGACATGCTAAGGACACCAGAAGTACACTCCACTGTCTAAGCCTTTGCTCACACTAACTAACTTTGTTACAAACATGGATCCTTAACCGATCTGCTCTCTCTGCAACCCTAAATTGTCAACATACATGTTCCTAAGGAGTAACTGGATATCAAAAACAACAGCATGCAACACTCAGGTGTCTGCATATAGGCATTACTGACAACATGCAGTGGTAAAGCAGAATTCGGCAACCCAAGACTTCTATTAAAAGCAACAGAATTTGAAACAATTGGACTCTGGTTGAGAAGAAACCATAGAAAGAGAAAGAAGAACTGTCAAACAGTAAAATTTCACACAAACTGTTGAAATCACATTCGAGAGAGAGAGAGAGAGAAAGTAAATTACCTGTTTATGGAACAAACTCTTGTTCACTAATCGGTGAGAGTACCACTCGAGATCAGAAGCCACATGTCCGGTGAACAGAGAAATCAAACCCAAAGCAAACAGCATTATCCCACACACCACCGACCACGAGATCGGTCGCCTCGTCTGCGACGACGACGAAGACGAAGACGAACATCTCCAACATGAATGCTGTTGCTTCTGCGGATGAACCAAAGCCAGATTAAGATTATTACAACCCGAAACAAACACTCCCCCACTATATCTCCAAGCTTTGGCCACACCCATCGCAAATGCAGTCACAAACAGTCCTCAGAATTCTCATTTTACATCACCACCATTCTCAAACTCTCCCTCTTTAAACGCCTCCTGTCTGTCTGATAGGGACATAAATGAGACTCTGGAAACCCAAACTCCAAAACCCTACTTGATACTCAATTAGGGTTCAATTAGAGTTTCAAACGTGTGGAAAATGTAGAGAGTTTGAGGGAAAAAAAGAAAAAGAAAAAAGTGTAGAGCTTTTCAGGAGAGAGAGAAGAGAGAGAGAGTGCTTTTCTTTGCGATCTTCTTCGGTGATTCACTGTATAAATTACGAACAAAATAGCAATTGTGATGGAGATAAAAGAATGGGAATAGAATGGAATAAAACTTTTTTGTATTGGATTTTGTAGACGTATGTATAGATGAATTTTTAAGCACTTTTCCCCTGTTTGTTAGCGGCGACTGTGTTGTTGTGGGGGACTGAAAATATTAAGGGAGAATTACACTTCCACTCTCTGAAATTTGTCACTTAATCACTCAGACTCCCTGACATTTAAAGTATTACACTCAGACCTCTTAAAATTTGTACACGCGTATCACTTAGACCACTGCTGTAAATATATTCATTAATAAATTACATTCAAACCCTCTGAAGTTTGTAAATATATATTACTTAGACTCTTTAAGTTTAAAATATTATACTTAGACCAAAAATACTTCAATCAAATATAGAATATCAAATATTTTAAATTTTATAATTAAAATTCATGTTCTATTGTATCATTTATTAAAATAAAATAAAAAATAAAAATTCAATTTTTTCTTAAAAAATCGTAATTAGTATACAATTATATTGTCTATTGAAATTTAATTTGATCGTTTAAACGACAAAATTAAAATACCAAACTATCCTAATTGAAGCTAAAAGATATTATGTTTATTATAATTTGACCCCTTGTTTAATTTTTTAGTTTTATTCTAATAGATATTATAATTGTATACTAACTATGCTTTTTTTAAAAAAATTAGATTTTTATTTTTGATTTTATTTAAATAAATTACATAATAGAACATGAATTTTGGTTATAAAATTTATGTTCTATTACGAATGACTTAGACCCCTTGTTTGATTTTTTAGTTTTATTCCAATAGATAGTATAATTGTATACTAATTACAATTTTTTAAGAAAAATTTGAATTTTTATTTTTGATTTTATTTCAATAAATGATACAATAGAATATGAATTTTGGTTGTAAAATTTAAAATATTTGATATTCTATATTTGATGTGAGTATTTTTTGTCCAAGTATTATATGCGTACAAAATTCAAGGGGGTCTAGGTGTAATTTATTAACGGATATATTTACAGAAATGGTCTAAGTTACGTGCATACAAACCTTAAGGGATCTGTGTGTAATATTTCAAATATCAGGGAGTCTGAGTGATTAAGTGACAATTTCTCAGGGAGTTTGGGTTTAATTTTCTCAAATATTAATGGGATGAGGGGGTGAAAATGTAATTTTCTAATATTTTTTCAGGTCAGCCACGTAAATCTTCCTTTTTTTTCGGTGTACTTTATCGAAGTTTATATTTTTTGTTAGATCATAAGATATATTAGGAAAATACAAAATAACTCAACTAAAATTAAAAAATTGTAATTTAAATATATTTCATCTTTTAGATGAGTATTCGATAAGTGGGTCTCACTAAAAAAATTAATGGAACTCACTCATCTAACGGATGATATACATTTGAGTTATAATTTTTTGAGTTTTATTTAAATTGTGTAATATTACTTATAAATTTTTGTTATACTCCAATCGAATCTCTTTCCTAATTCATTTTAATTGTAAATTCATATGTGTTTTATATTGTTGTCAATGATTTAGATTGCACTATCATTGTACACAAGATATTTATAATAACGATCCAAAGTGGAATGTAAATACAAAGAAAGAAAGTTGGCAAGATATCTTTGTGTATAGTCCATTAACACTAATGAACTAGGAACAAAAGTCTAAGGCGTGCATGAGAGGGAACTAAGAAAATTAGTGGGAAAAGAAAAGGAAAGGGGAAGGAAAAAAATGAGTACCATATAAAGCCAAGTAAACAAGCAAGACTCACCTCGGACAATTACCTTCTTTTTTTTATCAACGGTTAAGGTTATTCGGGTATTTTACGCACATTTTGATTAATTTTTTTTTCGATTCGATCAAAAGAATGTCACCCATGCTGGGATTAGGGTATTCATGTTGAATAAATTTCATATGACTTGACCTGAATGAGTTACTAAAATTTAAATTTAAGACGTTTGAATTTACAGTTCGTTCCTATTATCATTTGATCTACTATAGAATTATCCGACAATTACTTTTGAGCAATTAAGACGGGTCAACATTTTTTTGGACCCAAAGAGCCTCTTGTGGGGACATTTGTCTCAATGACAATGTAATGTGTTAGGAAAAGGATGGTCCTGGAATTGGCTGTACTTTGTTATTGCTAGGTTGAGTGTATGGCCCATGATTTATTCTTGTCACAGAAGGTGCTGGGAGAAAATATCTTCCATTTAAGTGTTTCTCCATTTTGGTTCACACAAGTGTACCATGGTATATATTCTATAAACATGTCTTAGCTCATTACACGAGTCTGCGTTACTTATGAGGTAGGAGTAATGCTTGATGTACAAAAAATTGATTCAATGGTTTAGTTTGATCTTTGTTAAACTAAATATCTCGGGTTCAATTTCTTCTCACGTCTCTTAAAGACCAACCATTCTTCCTTCGTCAGGAACATACGTGGACGTTACTAAATTCGAAAGAGTAATCGACAGAAATTTGGACATCCTATAACAAAAAAAGAAAAAGAAAAAAAAAAGCTTAATATACATAATTTTACTTCTTGATGTGAAAAAGGATATTTTTGTGATTCAATCCCACAACGTGCAAGTCAAAATAAAGTAATGCTATCGTTGTCTCAAAGACTGTCCTCAATTGTAAATATGTAAACAAACAAATATAAGTGAAGATTTTAGAAATCATTTTTAGAACTATGATTTTTATCCTAATGTTAAAGTATCAACTATGTGGACATCAAAATTCAATTTTAAATCCATTTTATACTTATATGTATATGTATATCAATACAGGGGCGGAGCCAGGATTATTTCTCGAGGGGGCCAAATTGGGTCGTAATAAAAAAAATTCTTTTTAATGAGCTATCATTATTCCATGAACTATAATTATGTTAAATTCTTAATTATATAGAATTTACTAAAATCATTTTTTACACAATACATTATAGAATTATTTATTTTAATAAAAGTAAAAAAAATAATTCAAATTGTCAAGATTAGATGCAAAGCAATTGAGATCAATTCATTAAACAATCAATAATTTAAGCTATTTTTTTTATTATCTTATAATCATTCGAGTATAATTAAATTTCATCATTTCTCTACATATTACGAAAATGTTAAACAAATGTATTAAAATTAATAGTCGATGCATAAAAGAAAATCAGGATCAAATTGCAAAACTATAGAGGGCCATGTAAAATAAATCAAAATATCATTTTAAAAACTTGAGGTGGGTAAATATAATGTTAGAGGGCTAAAACATAATTTTAAAAACTTGAGGGGAGCGTGGCCCCTAGACAATAACATGGCTCCGTCATTGTATCTATATGTATGTATAATGTTATGTGTTGAGAAATTGATTTGTCTCTCTGATAATGATTTGCAAATTAATAAACCCTTTTATTAAAAGAAGCAAAACATGTCCTTAATTACTAAAAAGAATCCGCCTGTTAGTGAAACGTGGGCCCATGTAGATCATAATAGAAACCGACTGTTCAAAAAGATGCTAACAACATGAATAATTCAACTTCTTATGATAATGAGGGGCTTTAATGACCAAAAGTAACCATGGCACTGCACGTGAGTCACACGTGAGAGGAGATATTTCTTTTTCAAGTCATCTTATTGAGACAAGTTATTCGGGCTTGACTCAGATAAAATTCGACTCGAACTCGACTCTTATTTTAAACGAGCCAAGAAGATGTTTTTTCGTCTATTTTTGCTACTTGTGTGTCAATGTTTTTCTGCTTAAAAACTCTCATTTTCTTTCATGATGAAAAGCCGGGCCCATTTTATAAAATCTCGCCAAAAAACAAACAAAGAAATCTTCTTGCTAAGAAAATTATTTTCTTGTTTGTTATACACTCATTTTTTATAAGAAAATAAAAATGAAATTGAAAGATTACATAAAATTGCAGAAGTATTGCGTTACCAAATTATAATTTCTTTATGATAGAGAATTGTTTAATTCATTTACTTTTGCATTTGTAGTTGTTACATAAATTTGATATACATAAAATCATCTATCAGTCACACATATCGGTTCAATTACACAAAATAGATGCTAGCACAATTGATTAAATATTTAGGGGGATGAGCAATTGTTTTTGGGTAACGGGGGGAAATTTCTGATTTGTTCCAGCGAATAAATGCATGTCGCTAAGTTCAAAAGAATAATCGACACAAATTTAAACACCTTATTACAAAAAAAGAAAGCTCAATGTACATAATTTTACTTCTTGATGTGAAAATGGTATTTTCGTGATTCAATCCCACAACGTGCAAGTCAAAATAAAGCAATGTTATCGTTGTCTCAAGGACTATCCTCAATTGTAAATATGTAAACAAACAAATATAAGTGAAGATTTTCGAAATCATTTTTAGAACTATGATTTTATCCCTAATGTTAAAGTATCAACTGTGTGGAAATCAAAATTCAATTTTAAATCCATTTTATACTTATATGTATATGTATATGTATATCAACACAGGGACGGAGCCAGAATTATTTCTCAAGGGGGCCAAATAGGGTCATAACAAAAATATTTCTTTTTAATGAGCTATCATTATTCCATGAACTATCATTATGTTAAATTCTTAATTATATAGAATTTACTAAAATCAATTTTTACACAATACATTATAGAATTATTTATTTTAATAAAAATAAAAAAAATAATTCAAATTGTCAAGATTAGATGCAAAGCAATTGAGATCAATTCATTAAACAATCAATAATTTAAGCTAATTTTTTTTATCTTATAATCATTTGAGTATAACTAAATTTCATTATTTCTCTACATATTATGAAAAAGTCAAACAAATGTATTCAAATTAATAGTCAATACATAAAAGAAAATCAGGATCAAATTGCAAAACTATAGAGGGCCATGTAAAATGAAATCAAAATGTCATTTTAAAAACTTGAGGTGGGTAAACATAATTTTAGAGGGCTAAAACATAATTTTAAAAACTTGAGGGGAGCATGGCCCCTAGACAATAACATGGCTCCGTCACTGTATCTATATGTATTTATAATGTTATGTGTTAAGAAATTGATTTGTCTCTCTGATAATGATTTGCAAATTAATAAACCCTTTTATTAAAAGAAGCAAAACATGCCTTTAATTATTAAAAAGAATCTGCCTGTTAGTGAAACGTGGGCCCATGTAGATCATTATAGAAACCGACTGTTCAACAAAGATGCTAACAACATGAATAATTCAACTTCTTATAATAAATAATGAGGGGCTTTATTTAATGACCAAAGGTCCAAAAGTAACCATGGCACTGCACGTGAGTCACCCGTGAGAGGAGATATTTCCTTTTTTAGTCATCTTATCCGGACGAGCTATTCGGGCTCGACTCAAATAAAATTCGACTGAAACTCGACTCGTATTTTAAGCGAGTTGAGAATACGCATTTTCTTCTGTTCCTGCTACTTGCATGTCAATATTTTTCTGCTTAATAACTCGTTTTCTTTCATGATAAAAAGTCGGGCCCATTTTATAAAGTCTTGCTAAAAACACAAACAACGAAATCTTCTTGTTAAGAAAATTATTTTCTTGTTTATTATACACTCATTTTTTAAAAGGAAATAAAAATAAAATTCAAATTTACATAAAATTTCAGAAGTATTGCGTTACGAAATTATAATTTCTTTATGACGAAGAATAGTTTAATCCATTTATTTTTTGCATTTGTAATTGTTATATAAATCTGATATACATACAATTATTTATCAATCACACATATCGGTTCAATTAGAATGCCCCGTGCGGGGTCCAACTTGTTATCTGAAATTTTAAGCACCGAAACCTTGTCATTCGAGTTACAATAACGTGTTTACCAAAATATAATTGAGAAGGTGTAAAATTATAGATATATTTGATACAAACGTTTGAAAATAATTTTATTTTTCTACTGGCAAAAATATATTGGACCCCACACTAATAAGTCATTAGTGTGAGACTCGATGATTTAAGAATAAATACTTAAAATTGATCAAAATTTTAAAAAAGTTCAAAATTTTGATGATAGAAGACAAAGTATTATTGCCTCACTAATATTGGCCTCTTTCATGGAGTTGCATCTCTTTCAATATATTTTTCTCAAATTCTTTTACGACATATTATCTATCATGAGTCATAGTGGGATTCACTGTATCTAAATTATGCTTATCAATCGTGTCGGATGAGATGAGTTCGTGTCGGATCTTAACGAATTCATGCTGAAAAGTACTTCATCCATACCCGACTTATTTATTAATTCATGCTTAACAAGTCGTGTCATGTCAGATTTCTGCCGTATATGAATTGTGTATAACCGGTCTATAAATTAATCATGTAATGTATTTTTTTTAATTGACTTCATACACGATTCATTTATTAATCGTGTTAGGTCGAGTCTATTCGTTTACGAAATGAGTGACTTAAAAAAGACTCAAATCCACTAATTAATAAACAAATTGGGCACAACAAACCATAAGAAGAAGACCATGAATGTGAACCACCTATAATTATGAGGATCAACAAAGTTAATGGATAGCACTTTTGTCTATAAATAGCAACTTGCTGGCACTTTCAACATTATTTAAAACTCTCTGGTCCGCCAATAAAAGCAATTGATTTTATATTTTGGTGGATGAACAATTGTTGCCAATAAATGCTAGCACGATTGATTAAATATTTAGGGGGATGATCAATTGTTTTTGGGTGATGGAGGAAATCTCTGATTTGTTCATGTGAGTAAAGACACGTTTATGTCATTCAGTCTCGTGAGTTCGAATAGAACCGAGAGCAAATTTCGGGTTTATGAATCAGTCTTTCAACTTTTACACCAGTTAAATCAGGACTTATGCTTCGGTGGGTATTCGGACCCACACCTGAGACTTGAATATGGTTCGTCCAAGTAATTGAGATCCGTCTTACCAACCAAGTCGCCCAAGAGATTTGAACTCTTGACCGACCTTAAGAAAACAAAATATTCACAAAATAAGGAGTACTATTGAGTCAAGTCCGTAGTGAAATGAACAATTGTTAATTCAAATGATAAACAATCAGGTCGACAATTCAAATAATGAATAAGCCAAGTGGATGATCATGTGTCGAGCTGACTTAGAAGAGGCCAGACCAGTAATGGGACTCTAAAGGTCGACCACCAATGAGGAAATTGTCCAATGGGATAAAAGAGAACTGTTACCTACAAACCCTATGGAGGTCGTCACCTCCAGAAGATCACATTATAACTTGTAAAAGGATACACCATACTTTAAGGAAGAAGTCTTTAACGATGAAATATTGACATTTTTGTTCTAAAAGAAATGATTATCAGTATATAAATAATAAGCCTAGACACTATCCTAAACAAGAGAACACTTCTTTCTCAAACAATATACATACTGATGAGTCTAAATTTGACTGGGCCAAGCCCAACTTAAACCGACCGAGAAAGCCCAAAGAAAATCCCATTCGGAGCTGAATAATCCAAATTACGGAGGGCATAAAAGGAAGTCCAAATTACGGAGAACATAAAGGAAAATTGAAAATACGGTCGTAAATCAATACGAGATCCAAAGGAACTCAAACCCAAGCCGACAGGGACCAAGGGGGCGCCGCACATGGGAGGTCACCCAGCTTGGGCGCCGCCCATGGCGTGGCCCTCCTGGTCCTCTCCTCCTTCATCTCCTTGACTCCAATGAAGGTCCGAGTCAAGTCAAATCCAACCCAGCTCAGAGTACTCCTTCGACAGAATAGGGACACGAGGGAGAAAATATCGGGATACGCACCGGAGATCAAACCCTACCATACTTGTACTTATCAAAGTGGAGGAGTCCTACCTAAATTTTATTTACTAAATTCTAGTGACCGCCTCACCGCCTCATTACACCTATATAATGTAAGCCCTCTCCACATAGAGGGCATCACCTTTTTGAGAGCTTGAGACCTCTACCAGTTGTAATCCCTACACGCACTCCACCTTCCTACACACATTGTCTCTCTCTCTTGAAGCACTGTAATACTCCCGGAGTTACTCTCCCGGTTGCCTTGTTCATCAATAAAGATCTCTGGTCACCGTCGCCGTTCCCGAGAGTGGAGTAGGTCACCCGGACTGAACCACTATATATCTCTGTGTTGGTTCCATATTTACTTTTTTGCTGTTATATTGCCATTAATTGCTTGTTAATTGCTCATTAATTACACCCCTACACATTTTTGACTGTTGATCTTGTACAAGACAATTTTGTGCATCATCACATACCAGCGAACAAAAGCCTCAATTACAGTAGATTACTATCGTTCTTCAGTGGAATGAACTACTCTAAACTCATGCATTCTTACTTGTACACTTAACTAACAATTCATCAATCCATTCATACGTC
Source organism: Ilex aquifolium (assembly GCA_951799425.1). NCBI lineage: Eukaryota > Viridiplantae > Streptophyta > Magnoliopsida > Aquifoliales > Aquifoliaceae > Ilex > Ilex aquifolium. The sequence goes on from OX637403.1 coordinate 29,464,368, forward strand.
TCGGTATTTAGCACCATCACTACTTATTAAGGATGTGTTTGGTAACGTTTTTTTTTTTATGTTTTTTTTTTTATAAAAAAAATAAAACTAATTTTGTATTTCTGTAATAAAAAATATAAAACATGTTTGGTAGTCATTTACACTTAAAAAATTATGAAAACAAAAATAAAAAACATGTTTAAAATTATACAGAAAATCTATACCCCAACACCACCAACCACCCACACCCAAAACTCACCACCACCAACCACCACAACAAACCACGCAACCACCATAACCAGCCACCCAACCACCACCAAAACCCAAGCGAAACATCACTCACCACCAAAACCCAGCACCCTCGAAACCCACCCCCACCCCCACCAACAACCACTCAGCACCCCCAAAACCCCCTGAAACCCACCCCCAAAACCCCCTGAAATTCACCCTCGAAACCCTCTGAAACCCACCTCTCTTTCTCGTTCTCTCTCTCTCATACACACACATACACACTCAAATATAACAATATATACATAGATAGAGGACTATATATGTATATATATACATACAGACAATATATATACATAGATCTAGGGCTTGGAGGTACAGAGAGAGCTCGATGGAGGTTGAGTGAAATCTGACCTTGGAGATGGAGTAATGGCTTCTGGATTTGAGAACTCCTTCGCAGCGATTGGCGATAGCTTCGTCTTCGTTGTTGGCATCGAGAGAGAGAGACGACAAAGAGGGGTGAAACAGGGAAGGGTCAAGATCTCATTAAATTCCCTTTTTCTACGCGCGATTGTTTTAATTTTTGATGTTTTCAAAAACATCATTTTGAATGTTTCCATATTTTAACCTTGTGTTCAAAACGGAGCAATTAAAAAAAAAAAACGAAAACATTCACCAAACGTGTTTTTTTTTTCCATAAAATGAAAAAAAAAAAGCAAATAAAAAAAAAAATTTAATGGTTACCAAATGGCATCTAAGAGTATAAAAAAAAAAAGGAAAGAAGAAACATATTTAAAAATTAAAAGGTTGGTCAAAGGTTAATATAGGCAATGATGTTATCACGTTATGTAGCATTCCGTTAAAATGATGATTTGAAAAGGGTATAAAGCATGCTTAAACATATGATGATGTTTGACTAATGAAGTTTACTTTTCTTCTACTTGTCTATCTTATGGGGAAATTGAGGCTAACACCTTTATAGAGAGAGAGAGAGAGAGAGAGAACAAATCCACTGGGAAAAGGCCGAAGCTACGGCAAAACTAGTCTTTTCCAGCACCCTAGGCCAAAGAATGTTCCAAATATTCTCCCCTTTGTTGGAAGAAGAGTGCTGATGTGCTTAATCACAGATCTCATGGGCAAACCATGAGGTGAGACCATCGCACGTAAACTTTTCCGAACACTCTTAACCGTTGAACAAAAAATAAAAAATAAATTCCAATACTCATTTATGGGATTGTAAAATTGATTTCCATAACTCCAAAAACAGCTCCAGCACCCAAAGAAGCTGTAAGCAGGCCCAACTACTCCAAAAAGCTGTATGGAAATCAATTAAACAACCAAAAATATGTAAAATCTTGATTTTTTTAGTTTTATGTATTGTTAGGTACCTGGTGGAAATTTTCATTTGAGACTAGTTAAGGGCTAATAATGGGTCGGGTCTCGTCTGAGTTTTTTGCTTTAATGTAGAACGGGGTTCGTGATCCACCCACTTATTAAGCATGTTTGATCAGTCTATTCGATTATGACCTAAACTATTAAAACGAAATTCATACCCGATGATTTTATGTCAATTGTCGGTTGAATGGATGGATTGTGAAGAGAATTCTGCCAATACTAGATTGATTCATTTCGTATTTATCAATTTAACTAAGGTATATATTTTTATGAACTTGAACCTGAGCCAAACCAATGGATTGTATCAATTAAGAGCAATTCTTTTTTAATACAAATTGGTAGATTGTTATTATAATGAAGAATCAACTACTAAGAGTTTCAAAAAATAAATCCATAACAGAAGAAAAAACACAAATAGAAGGGTGAAGATAAATGAGAGAAAGTGCACCTTAAAACCCCCAATGATAGGGTTATTAGAAAGCAAACATCGTGTTCGACAAGAATTGACCTTTTAATTGACATTATCAAGGATGACTTATTAAGCGAGACACAATTGGTTCAATTATGGATAATTAAACACTTGCATTAAGGCTAAGAACCTAAAATCTGTACATGACAATGAAACTCAGTATCGGAATGAATTTCTTTAACAACAAACAATGGATTTTTTCTTTCATTTCCAATTCAATTAAAAGAGAGCACCAAATTACTTAAGTTATTGTATAGTTAGGCAAGCTTATACCACTACGCTCACAATTTGAGATGTTGGGCAAATGCAGGGGTGATGATGTCGCTAAGTATGTAAGGTTTGAAAGCCAATGCTTGAGTGGGCTTGAAGCTTTGGAAGTAAATGATTTGGACTAGGTAGCTGTTTAGAGTTTAAATGGTTTGACTTTGACCCAACAAGTATGGGTTAGTCCAATTTGGTTGGACTAATTGGACCCAAGACCCGGATGGCTGACAGTGACGTTCCTTATGCCCGGTTTGGTAGAGTGAAAAATAGAGTGGAAGAAAATATGATGGAAAGAAAATGTTTCTACCGTTTGATTGAGAGAAAATAGGATGGAAAAGAAAATTGGAAGAATTCTATTTCTTTCCTCCCACCAAAAATTTTTGGTTCAAATTTGGGTGGAAAATAGAAGGAAAAAGAGAGAGGTTAGACTATTTATAGTAATTTTACTTTTTTGCCCTTTATTTATTTCTCATATGTCAAACGCATGCATAAAACTTTCAAGAAGAAAGAAGACAACTTGTAGAAGAGCTAGTCCAGCAAGAATGTTACCGTCCATCTAATCTCTCTGATTTAACAAACCCACAAAATAAATTGACCACACAAATTATTTTGTTAAAAAAAAATAATGAAGCGTGTTATTTCGATATAAAAAATTTATCTACTATATACTACTAACAAGCGTGTTATTTCAAAAAAATTATTTGTTATAGAAAATTTATTTTTCATTTGTAAGGGTATAATGATAAATTAAGTCTATACATATTTTCTTTCATTTCATTTTTTCTCTGTACCAAACAATGAAAAATTAATCCTCTAAAGTTCCATCAATTATATCAAACAAAAAAGAGAAAAATCGTTTTTTCTTTCTCAAATGATAGAAAATCTATTCATCATATTTTTTTATCCCTTCAACTTCCATCTCTCCTACCAAACGAACTATTCGAGATAGAGCAATAAAACTAGGGACCTAATTTACTGACATAATTTACTGATTTAATTCACTATAACCTTTGGATTGACTGTGAGTCCTATTAAATATTGAAATTTGGTGTTGATCCAATAATTCCAATAAAACTACATCATTAGATCAGTAAATTAGATCAAATTTTTAGATCTAAATAGCATTACTATTATAGATAGAGTAAATATAAGTGTAAATATTAAGAAGAGGGACAAATGAAAGATGTTATTTCTGTCGACCAAATCATTGTCTGACTTTTTATTGAGGTGGTCACTCTTAATTGGTGGTGAGTACTATATAAGCATGCCAGCTTGGTACAAGCATGGAAAATTTTCTCATTAATTTGTTTGGTATGGGTAGAAACAGAATAGATGGAAAATATAATTTTTCTTTGTTCGGTTAGAAATGAAAGATAGAGGAAAAGGAAAAATGGATAGAAAAGCAATCTATCTAGCTCACCATTTTTTATCCCTTTGTTTTCGGGTGAAAAATGAAAACAACGCCTGACATGTTGGTCAAAATGGGTCCCCCGACTTTTATGTCATGGTTAATTACCATTTACTCCTTTGGAACTCATGTCTCAAGCCAATAGATTATTCATATTCTATTAAGGGCATTATTTATATTAATAAATTAGGCTAATGTCCCTCATTTGGCGTGTAAATTAGGTTTAGTCCTAACGGACTTCTAATATATAAAAAGTTCCTCCTTGGTTTTAAAAATTTTGGATGCGGTTCGGTAGAGTTGGACAGTTATTGTATATATATTATCCATTTTACCCTCATCACATGATTTCAGTCTAAATTTGAGAAATGCAAATGATATATGAAGTGATGGACGGTTATGGGGGAAGCCATGGTTGTAATGAGGACCGGTGAGGGTGGTGGTGGAGGATCAGTTTTCCTAGTTCTACCCTTTCTACTGTCCTGTTTGTAGAGCTTCACGGTGATCGAGCATGTTATGATAATCTTGTTATTGTCACTAGTTTTGGAACGATAAATGGCAGAAGCGGAGAACATTCAACGCAACTTTGGGATGCTTACACCTCATGGGTATGTATTTTGGGTGGATGAAATCCTTAATTTTGAATTGTGTCTGGTTTTATGTATTTGTGTACCTGTAATAAAGTATATATAGTTTCTTCTCAATTAAATACTGATGTACCTATCTCGTGGATGTATATATTCGTATAATGTACCTGGATGATCGTATATGTTGTTCGTTGTATATGATACATTGTTTACCTATATAAACACATATATTTTTATTGCGTACCTATCTGACGATTTGTGTTTATGGAGAAGATTAGTGTACCTGTCTGACGATTACTGCGTACTTGTTTGACGATTAGTGTATTTGTCTAACGATTTGTGTTTATGGAGAACAATGTATATTATGATGACGTAACTTTTTAGAATATGTGTTTAAATTAGGTGATGACATTGTCATAATTTTTTGTAATTTTAAAAGGCGTTAGTTATGTCAATTATTTTGATTTTTCAACGGGAACCTAATTCAAAAGGAAATTGGCGAGTGAGTTTTTTTAGAATCCTATTGAGCTTAGGGACCGGCCTCAAAAAAACTCTTTTTATATTTCATTAGCAATATTCTTTTATTTTTTTTCATACCAAATAAAATAATAACAAATCTAATCCTTCCACTTTTACATTGTTCTTACCAAACACAAGATGAAAAACTCTTTTTTTCCTTTAAGAATGAAAAACTTAGATTGCGTTTGACATAATTTCTCAAAGTAAAAGTCAATTTGTAGAATGAACTTTATACAATAGATTTGCAGGATGAACTTTTAAAAAATACCAAAATGTTTGGTGCATCTCCATATAACAGTATGTTTTGGTGTCAAAGTATAAAATTAAACATACTTCATAGCATTGCTCTTCCTGTTCCAAAAAAAAAAATTACTCCTAGTCTGTTTCAAACAAATCAATCAATAAAACATTGTACAAGCATAACAATTGATACAAGGTTATTAAGAAAACTCATTAATGGAATATGTCGCACTTTTATGTTTCTCAACCCTTTCTCCAACAGGTTTTATATTCTTACTAGTCAATAGCCATGCCTAAAGGCACTATGTAACATCCAAAAAAATGAAAATTCAAACCAATGAAACTCAATGAGGGTAAGGATAGAATAAAGTAATCAATTAAATAAACAACCAAAAAAATTGGATGGCCACCTGAACTCCTTGTATGAGGTATTATGTAATACAAAAAAAAAGAACGATAAAATACATTTTTAGTCCGCAAAGTATGCGTTTAGTGTATAGTGAGTCTCTAATCTTTCAATTGTATCTATTTGGTCCATAAGGTTCATAATTTGTATCTAAATGGTCCAATTTCAAACGTCCGTTAGAAAATCGTGACGATTCTAGTCACGCGCCAATCATGTGGTTCATAATTTTGTATCTATTTGATCCCTAAATTTCTTAATTTGTGTCTATTTAGTCCACGTGATTGATGCGTGATCAGAGGTGTTTGATTTTTTGACAAACGTTTAAAATTTGACCACATAGATCAGATTAGGAACCTTAGGGACCAAATAGACACAATTAAAATATTGGAGATCAAAGTGACACTACATGCATACTTTAAAGATTAAAAGTGTTTTTTACCCAAAATAAATATTTTGCCAATTGAAATACCCAACAAATAACAAACTAAGCAAAAACAATAAAGCGTGAAAGAAAGTTGCTAATACCACTAACAATACAAAGTTTATTATATTTTAAATCAACCAACCTCGTGGACTAAACCAAACTCCCAAACCGTATGCAATTATTAATGTAGATGCTTGCTAAAATTTTTTTTTGCTAAAATTAACTTTTGGGGTGACAATTTTGACAATTCTAGAGAGAGAAAGCGAGAGGTTGCAAATGGATTGATGAATATAGATCCGTTAAATTGCTGAATGATCCAACGATGAATATAAATCCAACGATTCATATAGATTGATGAATGAAAATATGAAAATAGCACCTCATTTTGACACCTGTCATTGAAACATATTTATAATTAAGGGATGTCAAAACATTGTTTAAGGTTACAAATGAGTGATTTGGCACCCCAAAATAGCAACTCCCTTTGGAGTTGCTCTAAGTGATGTGTTAAAATCTCATACATTAAATATCTGATGAAATTAATAGACTCCACTAATTTAATCATCTTCATTAATTAAAAATATAAAATTTGTCCACTCAACAGTCAACACCTCAGACGAAGAAGCCCATCTAGGACACCCGCCAAAACGTTCCTTCACTTTTCCATTCTACCTACCAAACATACCAAAACCCCCCTTAAATCCCCAACTCTCACGTGGACCATCAGTCTCTCTCTCTTTCTCTTTCTCTTTCTCTCTTGTGTACCATCAGCCAGATCTCCGGCGACTTCCCAGAACAGTGTACGTTTTTCTCTTTCTCTGCATTTTTGCAACAATTTCAACATAAATTTGTCATAATTTAGTGATCTCAGTTTACAAAAAATCAAATTCATGTTTTCTTAAACAGACTTCTATTTCTTTTTCTTTTTTTTGCTTTTGGACTGAGGATAAATCATCACCCAGCGATTCAATAAAACTATAAGTAGTTTTTCTATAATCGAAGAAATTGAGGGTTTCGAATAAGGAGATTCTAGGATTTGTTTTGACATTCAGCTGTTATTATTGTTCGAAATTGAAACATTTGTGAAATGGTGTTTGATTCAACAATCTCTGATCTGTTGTGGTGTATCAAGTTGGAAAATGAAAGAATTTGAGATGGAGCTGTCCTTTTCTTTTCTTTTCTTTTTCTTTTTTTTTGGAAGTCAGATTTTCATGTTTTATTTTTGGGTTTTGGGAGCTAGGTGTCAATCCTTAAAAGAATAAAGATACACACAAGAGATCAGGACACAAAAGATTAGTTGAAACTGTGTAAGTTTTGCAGCTTAATTATAATGTAATTGGTTGTTTGGTTTATGAGTCTCATTTAATGTGTTCTTTAGTAGCCTATTCGATCATTTTGGTTTTGGAATTTGAGTAATTTGCAATATAATTGTTCATTTGGTTTTTAAGTGTCATTGACTGTGTTTATTGCCTAACCTCTCTATCAACGCTAGAACATAGGCACAACCTTGAATTTTGAGGAATTGAAAAACTGGTGATGCCATATTTTGAGATTGATGCCATATTGGTTTAGGTATATCTTTAAGGTGTTTCATTTGTTGTGTGTTTACTATGTTCGTAACAAATCTGATTTAAAGAAATTGACTAAGTGAATTGGTCTGTGAATTGACCATATTGGTTTTCTCCACTTGATCTCTCTTCATATCCTAAAATTAAGCTAAATTATTATGTTTTATAATTTTTTTTTATTATGCTTTCTGAACAGAAGCATGCGGCGTCGAGTAAATAGCAATCATTGGGGCAAAAAGCGGAGATACAAACCTGTAAATCTTGGGCAGCATCTTGGGCAGCATCGTGGGCAGCGTCTCGAGGACCATCTTGGGCAGCAGTTTGAGCAGTGGATCATGGAAAACCGCAGAGACAGAGTGCGAAGGCTTCGCCATGACATTGAGCAATGGATCATGGAACACCGCATCATTTTGTTTGGACTGCTTTTTGTTTTTCTGGTACGTATCTTAATGGTATTTTGAAAACGTTGAATTTATACTGTGTAATTTCCATTAATGGACAAATAATTTACAAGTGTAATACCCATTCGACGAATAATAGTTTAGATTTTAGGTTTTGATCTTGTAAGAGACATTAAGATACGTGATTTGTGATGTGGTTTACATCACATGGTTGTATGGTTTTCAAGTATTGGTGTCTGTTTTTAGACGTATATCTATACTAATATAAAATGTAGGCTACTCCAAAACTTCTATTTTTCGTTTTTAACCCTCAACAATCCAATTAGGTCATCTTAATATTTCAACCTAAATTAATTAGGCCATTTTAATTGGTAAATGCCTGTTGCGTTTTGCTGCCAAGAACAGCAGCCCTTCATATCTTTCTCATCCACACTCAAGAATAAACAGTCGGTTAAGGTGCTCTTCCTTCAAGGTTAACATGCGCAGTTGTGTGATTTATTTGGCATTCAAGGATCCAGCTTCTTGCTTCTCTTTGGTAAGTACAAGACAGTGAAACCGTAACTGAGTAAGGTTTTAGATGCTAAGAATTTTGGGAAACTTACGTAAATTAACTTACTATATTTACATTTAGACATTAGGACTTCTTGCGAATAAATATTCCATCTGAATTCAGTTCAATGTATTATTACAATATCACCTAAGACATTCTCGGGTGTGAAGCGAATCACCATTAAGCACCAATCACGAGTGAAGCGACTCACTATCACAAAACTTGATGCTTAGCTTACTAATCTCTCCAAGGACCAGGTTGATGACATCAACATCCCAATTGATGGTCATTACAAGCCTCCTCAATACAAGCACTGTGGGAAGAGTGAGTGAAGCTAATAAAACAAGACGTTTGAATGGCACTATGATTCTTTTGATAGCGAAGAGAAGGATTAGTCTCTATATTGCAAGACAAGTTGGGTTTAATTAAAGTTTAGGATGGGGCTGCGTGAGATATTATTGTTACTGCTTCAATTAGAGTTCTATTGCATTTCAATTGTAATTTTATTGAGGAAAAACACAGAAGAATATATTGTTCGTTTTCGGTCAGTTACTTTTTTGCTATTTGTGGCTTCTAGTTTGCTTCAATGTTTGATGGCGAATTCAAATTTTACTTTAGTTTTTCAGATTCAATTCCCTTGACCACAGGGTATCTGGCTTGCCTTCTGAATTTGGTGATAGACATCAAATTCATTTGTGAGGATATTTGACTGAAGTGTAGCTGCTTTTCTGTGCACCATGATCATTAGTGATGCATGTGTTTTTGTTGTTTTCCACTTCATTTTAGTTACTTATTGTATTTTTTTAATTTAATATTTTATCACTCTTTTTTATTAGTGTTCCTTAAGTGCCGTAGGTTAGATCCAGTACACTGTACACTGCATCAAGCCTTGAATTGTCGAATTTGCAAAGTCATTTCTCAACTTTCTCTTATTCAAGAGTGCAAAGCTAATGAAAAAAAGTAGGTTAATTGTGTTGCTTGTTTGCCTTAGTGAATCAATTGGAACTCATCTTCTGTTCTTTTCACTCACAACCTAATCTTTTGTTGGCTCTTTTTTCTTTCATTTTTTGCCAGCGTGTTTTAGTCTTAAAGGAATGGTAGATTAGCAGCATTAGGCTGAAGTGGAACCACAATTTGGTTTGGCCTTCATTTTTCATGGTTTCTAGAATTTGGAAATGAAGCTGAAACTACTCATGTCAAATGCTAATTTTGATGTTTATCCTCCTTTCTAGGTAATGGTGGTCCTATGGATGTGGATCAGGTGATTTTGATGATTTTACAGCGACAAAGTTTACACCACCAAGGTTTGTCATATTAACAACGCATCATTGCTCTTTCTTAACGATGTATTATTTTGTCTTGTAATTATGCTATCTTTGATGAAGTTGATGTTTCCACTGGTAGGATTTTAATGCCTAGTTAGTTCATTGTTGTGTATATTTATTTTGTAGTTAATTGTTTGGAGATAATAGAGTTTCTAAAGTTCAAATTTGACATGGAGAAAATGTAGGAGATGCACCCTCTCATTGTTAAAATATGATACATAAAGAAAGAAAGAACATATTCTTTGAAGTTATTTTTACTGAAATCAAGTCAATTAGAAGACCGGATAGGTGACAAAAATTTGGATGCTCACTACATTGGTGAATTTTTTTTTTATTTTAAAAAAAGGGTTCAAAATCAGGTTTGCAATTCCAAGTCGATATTATTGAATGCGGTGATCAAGTAATATGGAAGTTTTCTTCATGTGTCCTTAATAGTTTTCTGGGATATAAGAGATATTTGATTGGATGTACTAAATCTCTTGAGCCAAGTTCAAGGACAAGCTTTTGGTTAACATGTGTATGAAAGACTTGGTTATACTTTTGGAAGAAACAAATAAGTCAAGAGAAAATTACTGTTGGATGCACTATTCTGGTAAGTGCTTCGTTCAGTTCTGATACGGATGTGTTTGAAACGGAGAACTTGGCCTGTGGCTCGGGAGAAAGAACCAAATTCTCTGTTTCGGTGGGCGATTCCACAGCGGACCCCTATTCCCTTTGTTGTATGACATCTTTGATTGGTGTAATGTACTTATGTTCAATTTATGAAACTAATTTGTGCTTGAAATGTGAGTTGACTCCCTAAATTACACGATATACCGCCGAACAAATTCTGGATGGAACAAACTTTGCATAAAAACTTGACTATCTTGTCAAAATGTTAAGAATTTAAGTTTAAGGTAGTTAATTAGTTTATCTCTAGCATCATTAGTATTTTTTGGTGCGTCTTTTTCACCAATGAAAATAAATTGATGTTATGTGGCAAAAGCAGGCAATCAAGAGGCATTCCTCAACCCATGTATAGACATAACATACAAAAGTCTATGTATTGACCTCAAAAAAAATGTTATGCTTCTTTAATACCTTGCTAATATTGTCTTCTTCTTTATCATAAATTATCTAATCTTATATTAATGTTTTGTTCCAGTTGCAGATTGAAGCATTAACAACAGAAAATCGTCAGATACTGATAAGTTGAAATTTACACTTGGAAAATCTTACATATGGTTCATTCAACTCGTGTATATTGTGATTGTAAATTTCATTTGAATTTTTGAACTTTCTTTATAGTTTTGCCTTAACTGCTACTGTTTCATATGAAATGATGTTGTATCTTATATATATATGTATCAAATGTTCGTTTTGTTTTTGTCCAATCATGAAAAATTATTTATTTTTAAACACGTTTGTCTAACATTGGGTTTTTCTACTAAGCTGTTGATACCAGGGGCGACTTAACCTAGTTTTGGGCCCTAGGCGAAAATGCTATATGAGGTCTTATAAATATTTATTCAGTAATAATAGTAATATTAAATATTTATTAAAATATGTTTATTTACAAATTATTTGTTTTGTCTTTTGAGATATAACAGACTAATTCAAATTTTAAATTTAATTTTATAAATAAAAATTGTGTTAATCGAAGTTAAATACGAAAATTAAATACAATGATACATACTATTTGTTTAAGATAAAATAGAAATATAATTGAAAATTAGTTTGACTAGTAAAATAATTTTTTTTCTAAATGTATATAAAAATAGGAATTTATATAAGTTGAGTAGTCCTAAAATAATTGAGACATCTATAAAATAAAACAGGGTAGGCTTTAATAAGCCCATCCGACGATCTCAAATGGACTTATCCAATGACCACTAATATCTCTCTTAAAACCATTCAAATTGAATTTTCCTCTCTAAATTCATCACTTTTCACTTACGTTGCACCGTGTCTGCAGGCACTGATTATCTCTAGTTGTTAGATATCATAGAGAAAAAGAGCTATTTTTAAATAAAAAAGATAGTTAGTGCACTATTTTTACTCAATCTATTTTATAGTCATTTTGTGCTTTGTAAATAAAGTTATTAAAAAATGACCTCAAATTTAATTTATACAAATGTAAAATTATTATTCGTATCTATTATGCGATAGATAATTGATTTTAATAATAAGACTACAAAGTGATAATATATATAATATAAATATTGGGTGAGATAAAAAAATAAGTTGAAATTTAGGGTTCTAAATTTTTTTGAAAGGGGTTCTAAATTTTTTACAATAATACTAGTTGCACTTAATTTAAGGACCAAATACGTTAGATAAATAGTAAATTTTGTTTAAAGTTAGCAATCACTATTAATTCAATGATTAAAATATATTGAGTATTTAAATTATATTCTAAAATTTTAATTATATATCATTATTTAATTTATTATGGGACCCCAAATTTTTCTTTTAATTTGGGCCCTAGACAATGGACTAAGCGGCCTAAAGGAAGGCTGGATCGGCACTAGTTGATGCTCACACTATATTATTTTCTCCTTTTAAGTGCGGTGTGAGGGGGAAAGTTTGTGAATAGCTGAACTGCCAGTTTTTTTTGTATAGTTTAGGGATGTGATTGTAAATTTCAATTCCCCATGACTTTTGTTCATTTCATTACCATGTTCAAATCATCTATTTCTCCATCTGATGTGGCTGGCTGTGTGACCCAGACAGGTCAAAGGCTCTCTTGTTCCAGTCTCTAGAATCTGTTTACTTTCTTTTGTGAGTGTTTTTCTGGGGGTGTTGTGTAATAGAACAAGTACTTTCATTGTTCAACTTACTTTGTCGATCCAGTGAGGTGGAAGTTGATGGGGCCTTCTGCCACGTAGGTGAGACAAATCTGCCAGGGTTGATTGTAAGATGTTAATCAAGATGAGCTATTCGAACTCGGTTTAGATAGGATTTGACTCGGTTTTAGCTCGACTCGTGTTTTAAACAAGTTGAGTTTGAATAATTTTTTAAGTTCGTTTAAAAAAATAAACTTAAAAAACTCGGCTCTAGTAAAGTTACTCGGGTTAGGTTTGGGCTCAGCTTGGACTCGACTTGTTTAGAAAGTTGAGTTTAAATAATTTTTTAGACAAGCTTAAAAAAAGAGTTTGACACGCACGGCTCAAGCTCTGTTCAACTAATGCCCTTAATTGTGAGTTTCATCAAACATTAGAATTTGGTGATGATCTAATAATTATATTGAAGTCACCTTAATAGATCAGCAAATTAAATTAAAATTTTAAGTCCAAATATCATTACTCATTTGCCAGCAACTTCATACCTACGTGACATCACTATATTCATATCCAACGGCTTAAATCCATCCCTACTTTTCCCCCGTGAAGTGGTTGATCTTCCTTTCTTCTTCCATTAGACCAAGTAGCTCCAAGATATTCTAAAAGTATGAGCGACATTTCTTGTAATGCTTGCAAAAGTTCCTTTTAGCACATTTTTTTAGGGTTTTTTTTAAAAAAATTTTAAGATAGATCAACTCCTAAAGTGAGATCCATTATATAGAATTCGGTTCTTTATTCATTTATAATGGATAATCTTTTAAAAATTAAAATAAATAAAAAAATATTAAAAAGGATCTGAAGAAAAAAAAAACACAACACAAGTTCTTAATTTAACTTTAGTTTTTTTTTTTTGTTCCACAGGCAGGAATAGCCGACGCGTACTTCGACTAATCCCCTTCCCGGTCTGGTAAAAAACAAACTATTTACGCCGAGACTAAAGTATTCATGAGGGATAAATTTTTCATGGTTTGACCTCAAAGAGTTGTCAAGAAACTAACATTTCTGTTAACTTATTTGGTTTTATCGGGCGAACCGCTTTGAAACTTTTTGAAGTGTTTAATCCTTTTTCTTTTTTTTCCTTTTTATATTTCTTCCTTCTTTTATTGTTTTCTCTTGGAACATCCATATGATCTGTTCACTTGGTTGAACTACTCTGTGGAACATGTTTTTATTTTTAGTTAATCAACTCATTAACATGGCCATGATGTAGTTGAGCAACTATATAATAAACTAAATCATGAATAAAGTACACCCTTTTTAACATTTCTTCTAGTGCTCTCTTCTCACCAAGTTATAAATCCATTATAGGACTGAAACAATGAAAAAAAAGAAAAGAAAAGAAAAAGTTGTTTCTACACATTTTGGGTAAACTAGTACACAAATTTTGTGAGATTTTAATTAAAATTAATTTTGAGTTGTATGCTTGATATGGTATTAAAGTTGGGTTTTCGAAAAGGTTGGATGAAACTTTCAATTTCAATTACATTAATTGGGTAATTCCTTTTGTTCGTGAAATTAGGAAACCTTATTATATATTTGATTCTGTCTTAGTTATTAATGACGTGCAGCGGAACAAAGAATAGTATGATTTTTTATGTATCGAACCACAAGGAAACTTTGATTCCAAAGAAAATTGAGAAAAAAAACTCTGAAGTTATGATATTATTGAATGAATCATTCGTAGTACAAATGAGCAATATAAATAATACAAACGGGTTTTTGGTTTAATGGTACTCTTTATCTTTTGAAGGTTTTGTCTTTTTGAGGTCAAGGGTTCAAGTCCCTCCTCCCCCTCTCATCCCAAAAAAAAAATTAAAAAATAAATAAGAATAGCTAAAACTCTAATCGTTTCTATAATTGAAAGCAAAATCCCTAAAATTACGAAAAATAACTAAAATTGGAAATATGCAATTTTCTTAATTAACATAAAATCACGTGTTGTCTAGAGTCTAACGAAACTAAAGACGCTGAATTCGGAATCTCCTATGATTTATTATGAATTTTTGAAATCTTTTCTAAAATGGCAAAAATCGGATTTTAATGGCTTAAACGATAAAGTTCAGCCCAAATGAGCTCATGACAAAATAATAAGTCTTGATCGTTGGTCCGATCCGAATCAAACGTCACTTGTCCCACTGAATTCCAAATCTCACCCATTTTACCGCTATTATTTTTTGGTCTTTCTTTGTGTCTTCAACACTTCATCCTCTTTTTGCCCATCTCTCGACATGCAAGTGCGGGTCACACATGTGAAGGAATTTTATGGTTTCATGTCATGGTATTTGCTAGGTAGAGCTCACCTGAACTATCCAAACTTGGGTTCAAAATATCGCATTCAGATGTTAAATAACTATTTACTTCAAAAGTTTAAGTTGTTAGAGAGATGTTATAACTTAAATACACGCCTCTTCGCGTGCAGGTTAGATTTTAGGCTCAGCATATGAAAACATTTTTAATAATTAGGGTGACTCACAAAATTCGAACACTAGACATCTTGTTCTGATACTATATTAAATAATCATCTACTCTAAAAATTTCAGTTATTAGAAAGAATATAATTTAAATATTTATACTTCAATACTCGGAGACATGGGATATGCAGCCAACACAGCTACCGGCATAACTTTTCACATGTTCACTTGTTTATTATCGGGGCCTGTTTGGAAAGGTACAAGCAACAGCTTAATCACCATACCTTTTTGCTACATTTGCCCCAGTCTAGAGCAAATCTGGCCGGCTAATTCTTTGAGTATGATTATGATTATTGTTGTTGTTATTATTATTATTATTATTATGGGTTAACAGTATTTTTAATTTTTAAAATATGTCCGTTTTATTAAATTGGTTCTTATTATATTAATTTGGTCACTAAAATTTCAATTTGTGTCACGTTTTAGTTCTTAATCAGACAATTCGTCAAATGTTTTTTATGGAAGTAACCACTTGTCATATTTTCAAATAGTGGGCCCATTTGGAGCTACATTTTTTGGGTGCGAAACAGAGGTTTGAAAAGTGTAATGAAAAAGTCAGAGTTAAAAAAGTTTTTGAAACGTTTACAGTGTTTTCGAAAAAATTGACTTTTTTTTGGAAGTCCTTGAATAAACTCTATTTTTCAGCTTTTTCCTAGTACTGATAAAAGCTGTTTTTGCCCAAAAACCTGATGAAAAAACTACCCAATAATCCCGAATCCAAACGGATCAGAATTATTTTCCTCTGAAACAAAAAAAAAAAAAACTGAAGTTTAAGTTAGCTCTAAACAGGCTCAATATCACATTCACAACACATGATTATTCTGTCAAAAATTTAACGGTGAGTGTATATATGGATTATTTAAACATGAATTGAATATTTTAGGCATCAAATTGATAAAATTGATATTTTAGGGACAAAACTAACAAAACATACAAACTTTAAGGATCAAAAGTATTATTAACCCTATTATTATTGTCATTATTATTATAATTATAATTATAATTTTGATGTTGTTCCGGCTGTTTTCTCTAGTTTTTTCCAAAACAGCTTTGGAATAATCCCTTACCTTATGTCACCATACTTGTTGTCATTGACTATTTGTATATATTTTTCTGGAGGGTATTCTGGGTTGGGTGATTATCACAAAGAGCTTTCTTGACAAAGCCAATATAAAATAATTTAAGCAAAGGAAGGTATTAAATAATAAAAATGACAAACTAACCTGGGCAGGGGGTGTGTGTATGTGTATTTTTTTTAATAATCACTTAATTTCTTTAATATTTATATAGAAATATATAAATAATTTGGATCAAATCATAATTAGATCAAATATAGATATATCTAAAATCAAATCCGTAAAATATAAGATATTAAATTTAAATTTAAATTATCAATAAAAAATATTAATTCATATCCGACTAATCAAATTCAAATTCGGATGAACACGCCTACATATAATGGTCTGATACTTGCGTAATCACAATAGCTTTCAGTGCATATTGAAAGCGAAACTTGAGAAGACTTGGACCTCAATGTGTAGACTCTCTCTCTCTCTCCAAATTATTAGTGTTAAAATAAATCAATATCATCTTTGAATTTACTTACATATCTTTATCAAAATAATGTCTAAACAATCTTTCCTTGCAATTTGGTTGTGACGTAATAGGTGGCACTATGGATTGTAATAAAGAAAAATATTTAATACTGCAAATATATGAATTTGCTTCTCTTCAACTCTTTTCAATATGATTATCCAACACAGACTAATACCACTTAACAAAAGAGCATGGTGCACACAACCCTAACGGGTAACTCAAGTGATAACAGAGACGAGTTGTAAATTTAGACGTTCTTAGTTTGAATCTTGATAATCCCTTGGAGTTATATTATAAAAGATTTATCCTTCATGAATCTCTTAATCCCGGTATGAATGGTCTGTCTTTAATCAGACTGGAGAAGAGATTGACGTAAGCTGACTCAAACATCCCTGACCGTTGAAAAAAGAAGAAGAAGAAGAAAAACATATAGTGCACAGGTCCTCGTTTTTCATTGTATTCCAAGTATATATAGAGTTTGAATAACAAAAATAATATTTCACCATATACCAACAGATTCATGGATTGCCCCCATGCTTTAAGATTATATGAACTTCTTGTATCACAAGTCAGCCTGACAAAAGGCCTATAGAAAATGATATGAGAAAATGATGTTAAGATTATCGAAGTATGGTCAACAAACATACATAGGCAGCTCCAACCAATCTTGAATTGTTTAGACCAAACAACTTCTCTTTCCACCTCAAAAATAATAATTTATCAAAAATTATTTACTTAAAATACTTACTTGATTTCCTGATTTAATCAACCATTGTAATCGATTTAAGAGCAATGCGATTCTGACCTAATTCTTTGGTATAATTTATTGACGTAATTCACTACAACTATTGAATTAACTGTGAATTTCATCGAACATTGAAACATGATTATGTTAATCTAATAGTTAAAAATCATTAGATTAGTAAATTATGTCAGATTTTTATGTCAAAATAACATTATTATTGATTTAACAATGAATATCAGTATTTATTGAAACTCACTACCTATTCAACTGTCGTGACATATCAAATTAACAAAACCCATTTTAAATCTTTCACTAAAAATGTGGAAATCAAAGTAAAAATGAAAAAAGAGAGCCTGTTTGTTGAGCCACCATTGCAACCATTAGAGTCAGAAATCAGAATCTCAAAATGAAAAGGCACACACGAAAGAATCTCCCTAACTTTCTCCCTAGTTTCTTTCTCCTTAGTTTCGTGTGCATCGGTCTTATCTTCCCCCCCCCCCGGGTGGGGGGGGGGTAAGTCGTATCTTTAACTAAGTCAATTTCCACATTATACATGTTTGTTTCATAACAGAACAATTTTATTATTTCATATGTATAAATACATATACAAATATGTATTGGGTTACTAATAATATGTGTATATATAATTTGGTTTTAGCCGTAATAAAGCTTCCCCAATCACTTGCAAACCCATGGTCTCGTCTCCAATCCCAAAATAACTGACCATGTTTCCGTTTTTCAGTTATAAGACCTTCTTCTTTCTCCTTCTGTCCTTCCCTGTCTTTCCCGCCAGAACCCTCCCTGACCCTTTAACTGAATTAACCGTCGATGTCCGAAACAGCACGTGGCATGACTTCGGAAAGTTCCTCGATGCCGGAAAAGGCAGCGATTTAAACGGCATGTCTGAGCTCAAAAAATACTTCCAGCGATTTGGGTACCTCCGGCCAACGCCGGAGATGAATTTCACCGATTTTTTCGATGAAAACTTCGAATCCGCGGTGACTATGTACCAGAAAAACCTCGGATTACCGGTCACCGGAAAACTTGACTCCGATACCATGACGCAGATTGTTTCTCCGAGGTGTGGCGTAAGTGACACGACCCACTCGTTGCATGTAACAAGACACTATGCCTATTTCTACGGTGAGCCGAGGTGGGTTGGATCGTCTCCGATGACGCTAACTTACGCTTTTTCGCCGGAGAACATGATCAACTACGTGGCTTTACCGGAGCTAAAAACAGTTTTCCAACGCTCTTTTTCACGGTGGTCATCTGTTATTCCGGTGAATTTCACGGAGACCAAGAACTACTCATCAGCGGACATAAAAATTGGGTTTTACAGAGGCGATCACGGCGATGGAGAGCCGTTCGATGGGGTTCTGGGAGTGTTAGCACACGCTTTCTCGCCGGAGAACGGGAGGTTCCACCTTGATGCGGCGGAGACATGGGCGGTGGATTTCAAGACACAGAGGTCAAAAGTGGCCGTTGATTTGGAATCAGTGGCGACCCATGAGATTGGGCATGTACTTGGGCTGGCTCACTCTTCGGTTAAAGAAGCGGTCATGTACCCAAGTCTCAGTCCTAGGACAAAGAAAGTGGACCTCAAAATTGATGACGTGCAAGGGGTCCAGGCTTTATATGGGTCAAACCCGAATTTTAAGTATAGTTCTTTGTTGGAGTCTGATATTTCTTCAAGTTGGGGACTTCCTTTGGAGAGAAGATCATCAAAGTGGGCCACTTCCTTAGTGATTGGAGTCTTGATCATGTCTTTGTGTTTGTGATTTGCATACCTGATTTTTTTTTTCTTTTTTGGGTCCTCATACTTTCAAAAAATTGAATTTTCTTTTGTATTTGTAAAAATATTGAACTTCAAAAAAATATATAGAATGGATTCTTTTGTGTTATGGAGGTCTTGATTTCTAAAGAAGTGAGATAGAGAGAATTAGGGAGACAAATCTTTTTTTTTTGCTATTTGAAAGAGTGGTAAAGGGCTACTATGCGTAGTAACCTCCAAGACGTTACTTTGAAGTTTTCACTTGTTGTAAAATATTTGGGTTGAGCTATATCTACTGATCTAGGATGGTCGAACCTATCACTACAACACCACCGAAGGCAAGTTGAACATTCAGCCTCTCTAACAATATCTGGTTTACAAAAACTATTACTGCAAACAGGTTCAAACCCATGATTACTAGAGGAGGATAAGACTTTCACCCTCTACTGAAACTATTTAAGCTACCACCTTGGTGGTGTGAGGGAGACAATTATGGGAGTGATAACATACCAACATAGCTAGATTAAATAGGTAGTTCATTTCAATTCACAACGGGTTATGTATGGTTAGATATTTTAAATGTGAACATCAAACTTCTCGCTCTCCCTTTGTGTAATACGATATAAAACCTCATTATAAATAATCAAAAATAAATTATGACTCAACGAAAATTCAACACAACACGTCTCGTTTCTAACACTCTAGGACCTTACCACCATCGTCAGTGGCCTTCAACAGCCAGTAGAAAATAAAAATAGAGGTGGTGGTCTAAGTCAAAATCATGCTGCCGTGCACTATGGGCGCTTAAGAGCATATGATGATTAACCAATTCATGGTCCACTTGGTCAAAAGGACACAGTTTCTTCCTACCAACCCACTAAACGGCTAATTGAAGAATACTTAAAGGAGTAACAGATATGAGTTATAAATTAAGATATTTTAAATTTGAATATTAGTAATTCTTTGAGCTAGGTTATGAGGAATTTATTTCTCATGAATACCCAAATCCCGGCACGAATGATTTATCTTTTAACGGATCGGAGAAGAGATTAGTCGATGTATACATTAACTGACCCAAATATCTTTAGCCGTTGAAAAAAAAAAAAAATCCACTAAACAACTACAAATAGATAGTAATTAAAGGTCTAATGTTCCTATCATTTTCACCTAAGCATGTGTTTTCGGTTTCCATTTCACACTCCAATATGGTGTGGTCAATACACATTGATTAAATCAAAAACTTTGTCGAGTTTAGCAATGAGATTTGTCTATTAAGATTGAGTTTAATCTTAGAATTAATCAATTTTCTCAGCCAAAACCTAGGGACAAAGCACCAACTAATTTTCTATTTTTAGCTAAAATTTCATTAACAACCTTTTCACACAACTTGATTAACTATAAAAACTGTGATGACCTAAATCCCACATCACCTGTGAATTATGTGCGGAGTACTATATAAACAACAATATTATACATACCAAAATTATACACCAAAATGTCTATTATCGTCTGATCAGTGGGTCTTATCATTAATCTAATGTCTGCAGACAATTTGGTGCACATAATTTTATCCCTACATAAATGTAACATTGATCTTCATCATAAAACATGTTTTAAAATTGTGAGAATCTAGCTCAAAATTATTATTGTACAAAATAAATAATATTACACCAAATTGAATTTACGTTTTAGATTTACAAAAATATGGACACTTAAAAGAACTAGCAATGCACCACGTGAGTTGCACGTGAATAATTTTTGTACATAAAAATTAATAAAATATATTAGATATATGTGTGTTTGAATTAAATTTCATTTCAAATTCATAAAACTTAATTTTTCATTACTCAGATTCTATTATAAGATTATGAAAATTTTGTATATTCTCAAAATTATTTGTTCTAACTATAAAAAAAAAAAAATAGTTACAGTTCTATTTTTTTTTTTTTAATTTATGATTGAGGTTGATTTTTTAGTGATGTTTGAGAAATTAAATTTCTTGAAATTCATTTGATTAGGATTCCACTTATAATTCCTTAAATAAAATAAAAATAATTGTCAATATACTAATCACGTTGAAACCTTATTGTAATTAAAAATTAGTTAAGTCAATTGGGATAAAATTTAATATACTACTCTATAATATAATATATATTATCAAACATATTAAAATTCTAAAAAATTAAAATTTTACTTAAAAATACACTACAATGTCTATTTTTACATAAGATCGTAGTATAACTTAAAAATTTTATTGTGATTGAAGAATTATACTGATGTAACGTAAATTGATTTTAAAAAAATTATATATACGATTATTTTTTATCTTAGAAATAAAATGGTTAAACTTTTCAATGAAAAAGAAAATACGCATATGTAGGCATAATGTTATCTTTGCATATAAGATGAGTAATATTAGATTGATGAAATTTTTGAAGGTTTTTTGAACACTTTATAGAAAATATAATGATGCATATTTTTTTAAGGGTAATATAGTCAATGAAATTTTTTTATAGAAACAAATATTTATACATAGAGAATAGATAATTAAAAAAGATGTTATAAATAATTTGGAGATTTAAATACATATGTATATGATAATAATTTAGATATTTAGTTGTGAATGGATAGAGTGGTCTTTACAATCCTACATATGGGTAAAATAGAGATTCAAAAGTTTTTCATCTTAAAGTATTTTTATTAGTAGTATAGATATAGATTAGAATAGATTCTATGATGTTATGGAGATCTTCCTATTATTGTAAATCGATCTTCTTCTTATTATTATGGACGGGCTCGCTCCAGACCAGCAAAACTCAAATGTTCAATTTAGAAAGACAGATAAGGTTCATGTCATAGGTGCAGCCAAGTCCAGATTAGAAATATAAGTCAACAAGGACCAAACCTATTGATCAAAAAAAAAAAAAACAAGGACCAAACCTATCGTCTTCAAAAACTCAATCTACTAGTGACGCACGTGAGATCTCTATCTTAGGAAATGAACTAGGGTACACATTGCAAGCCCCAACCACCTCGTTCGTTACGCCAACATCACGAAGCCACCCACTCCGGTCACAAGGGTGATGTCTTAATCAGGACTCCTCGCGATGGCACCTCCATCAGAGCCTGTTCTGGGGCGTCATGAAAACTGTACTCCCCAATAAGTTACTAGTTGATGCACACGTGCATTGCACGTGAAACATATTGTGTTTGAATATTGTATATTAATCTCTAAATCAATTTTTTCCAAATACATAACTTTGGTATGTATTCTCTTGTGTCTTTCATAAAAAAAAAAACCAAAAAAAATAAACAGCCAATAACCATGCTCTACAAGGAAACCCCTCCCCACCCCAAAAAAGAAAAAAAAATACAGCCTAAACTAATATTTGATAGAATATGTAGTAAAAAATAATGTGTTTCTCTGTTTCCATTATTGTTTTTTAAAGATTTTTCTCAAATATTTCTTTGAAAGATAAAAAAAGAACGTAAATTATAGTTAATATTAGTTTCTAATATGAACTAAGGTAGCAAATAAGGAAGAAAATTAATTAACAATTGTCAAACACATAATATATGTCAATTGGATTCATCTTATCGCATATGACTTAACTTCACGCGAAGTAGGGTGTTGCAATCAAAATATGAAGACAACACCCCTTTTGTCCACTCAATTTTTTCAAAGACCAACTAAATAAGTCTCCATCATAGTCACTACATCTGACTGTGACGCCCCAATCTCCGGGAGTCCTATATTAACCGTTGACCACCCGTCAACCCGCGGAAATAACCATGGATGTCACTCAACCTAACACCACGGTAGTAGCATCCCCTTAACCGGGATCTTAATTCACCATTGTTAACCGGATTTGATTATTCATTTGAGTTCAACCAATATTCGATATACCATGATTTATACTCCATTTACATCATTGGAGGGAAAGGAAACGTAGATTGAAAATAGGGCGAAGCAGTGTGAAAATCTGAAAATTTTGAAGAGAGTACCGGTACCCAGTACCGGTACCATTCAGTACCGGTACCCGGTACCGGTACTATCAACCCACTGGAAAGGGGGTACCGGTATCCAGTACCGGTACCATTCAGTACCGGTACCCGGTACCGGTACTGTCAACCCACTGGAAAGAGAGTACCGGTGTCCAGTACCGGTACCATTCAGTACCGGTACCCGGTACCGGTACTGTCAACCCACTGGAAAGAGGGTACCGGTGTCCAGTACCGGTACCATTCCGTACCGGTACCCAGTACCGGTACTCTCTGCCCAGTTTTGCCATTTTCAACCATTTTTCCTTTCCAATCCATTCAAAACCCTTCCCAACTCATCAAATACATGTTTGACAAGGATTTCCATATAAAACATGGTTTATACAAGTTCTATTACAATTGATTCCATACATTTACATATCAAAATGGAATTCTTTTCAAAAGCTTTTACAAAACAACAATAAAAGCCACAAGTCGGCTTTCTTCAACCTTGGGGCTCGAAATGGGAGCCGTCCGCCGGTGTGAACCCCGCACCTGAAATGTTTTTCCCACAAAGGGTGAGCCACGCTCAATAGGGTATTTCCTAATGAGGCTACTCCCCAACCTATATGCATATGAAATGTTCACATGCCACAAAACCACAATTCATAACATTCCAAGCAAGGAAATATATTCAATGATTGAAATTGCAATGTCATGCTATGGAATGAGGTGAGACTCACTCATGCATATCAACCGAGCCCTTCCCGGCTCCTCTACACATGCAAGTGCCAATGTGTACTAATCTGTCATTGATGTTGCACATCAAATGATTTTTCATTCTAGGGTCTTTCTTGGGGTGGATATTTATGGACTTACACCAACGGCACCCAACCGACACGGAATTCATGGACTTCCACCAACGGTTCCGCGTACACCGACACACTTTATGGACTCTTATACCAACGGAGTGCGTATCCAATCACCGGGTCTCTCACCCGAGGGATAGTCTAGCCCTTCTTGCTACCCCAACCCTAACAACCATGCAAACCGTGCGACTCGACTAGGTCATCGACCCGTCTTACTCGAGCCCACTTGTCATCCACCAAGCGTGGTGAAGACAACCACCATGCACACACACCCACTAAGTGCAATGCTCCCGTGCATATGAAATGTGATGTCTCATTTCAACAATATTATCATGTTCAATATGCTATGAGTAACACTTGAACATTCTAATCATATTTCACATATTTCATGGCAATTTATATCATAAGCATATAATTTTCATCATTCCCTACAATGTCAATATATTACAAATACGTATATATATATCAACCTTTTACCTTGGACAACACCCAAACATGTCATCACATAATCAAGTAATAACATACTTCAAGTCTCATGGCATAATGTAAGCACATAGCATGCCCACAATTCACATAATCCAAGAATCACATTGGAACAATTTCATATACCCAATTCTTTTTACCCAAATCAAACAAAAGGGGCAAGAGATACACAACCAATCATCCTACCCATTTCATTAAAACATTCTAGGTTTGGAATGAACCTTAGTAGGAGGAAACCCTACCTCTTGTAGCGTGTAGAATAACCGTAGGAAGCCTCCAAAACCCGATCCTATCCCAAAGCCCTAGCCTCCAAAAATCCCGTCCTTGGATTCTCTCCAAAACCCGACCTCCTTGGTATGGTTTTGTAGCCCTTGGCGAGGAGAACGACTTTTGTTCTTGGCCCGAGTGGATTTGAGCTCTCAATGGGTGTAGATCGTAGAGAGAAGGTGGAGAAGACTTGCTCTTTCCCTCTCTTCCTCTCACGTTAAAACCGGTTGAGCAAATGGGGAGAGAAATCTGATTTTCTCCCCTTTAAATACTCTTTAAATGCTTGGCCCACAATGCGCCACACGGCCCTTATTTCCCGGGTCCGTTTTAACCCCGAAACGATTAAATTTCGCTCCGGTTCAAGTTCAAAATATTTTTATTTTAACTTGCCGTCATTTATTTCCCAAAATTTAAAATTTTAAATCAGAATCTCGTTTTTGGGTCTCCCGAGGCTCGACCGCCTCGTAAAACGCGAAAAATCCGACTAACTCGGAATTTAATGAAATTTGACAGGGTAACTAGTTTTCGCGAGACGAATCCAACGGTGAGGTTCATTTCGTCATCCAATTTCTAGAAAATTTCAGGTTTACAACCTGTACCATAGTGGCAATTTACCATTTTGCCTTTTTTCACAACAGTTCAAATTTTCTCGGGTTTTACACTGACAATAAGAAATCTCCCATTAACATTAACATACTATAAATGTTCACTGAATCGTATCATAATATTGTGCTTCTCATTAAAAATACGCTCATTAATTTCAGCCAACTGACTCACTTATGTTCAGATATAACTTCTAAAACTTCGACAAACTTTTCCACTTATCATTGGAAGTGCAATTTTTTTAACCTCAATTGCAATTTTTGACATTTTGTAGCAGTCAAGCTTTTGAACTCTTAAGACGAATTCAAGTCTCAATAACCAGATTCTTATGCAAAATGACCAAAAATTGAAGAAATGATGGAACTTTAGTATTCAACTCTAAATTCCATGCGAACAAACTAAATACTATAGCAATAAGTATGAACTTTACTCTATAGTTCTATACAAGCTGACTATAAATTGTGATAGAAAAACGACATAATGGATGAGAAAATCTTTTAGAAAAGAAAAACAATAAAGGATCCAGAAACATAAATAAAGTTCGCCATATCATTCATTAAATAGAACATTAAAATAAATATTCTATATATGCTTAAAGAAGGCAAGTAACCATGCTTTTATTCTATGTAGACCATTCCCCTGCTCTTGATATGTTACTCAAAGATCTCATTGAGTGATCGTTTGTTTGAAGGACAATGCTATATGTGTCTTCTTCTAGTTGCTCCAAATCAATTGCATCATCACCTATTCTTGATACCTATTATGCAAGAAAGGTAAATGTGTTAGTACCTTTGTAAGACAATCATGTCTCAAGCCAAAAGAGATTCAAGAAATTCAGCAGCATATGTCAATTTAACTGTCTAAAAATATATGTTGAGGTAATTTAAGAAAATTACAGATAATATTGGAACTATTGCACTATAACATGATAACATAACTTTGTATTCATATACTTCCTAATATTTTGCTAGCTTTGTATTCCTATATTTCCCAATATTTTGCTCAATTGCTATCATCTCTTGTGGCATGGTTTAATGCCAAAACATTGCTAGCCAAGTAGGAGTCCAAGCAATAGTCATATGAAAATATGCATTTCAAATCCAAAAGAGTCACTAGATTGAAATAGTCACATGATCGAAAGAGACTGCTCTTCACCCATCCTATTACATTATAAGAATCAATTTCTATTAAGCAGCCTTAAAACTCCCCCAACTTCACCTGCCACGAAAAAACATATAACCCATAAAATTCAACTACAAATTTAATTTTACTTTGATAAAGAAACAAAAATCACCACATGCAATGCTCAAACATCTTAAATTGTAATATTTGAATCACCAAATAGTCATTGAGAAAAATGCCACCCTTTCTAAAAACAATAGAAAGATCTCGTGAAATCCTCATATGTCCAAATCTTCAAATTAAAAGATATAAACATAGCAAGAAGAAAACTCATACCTACTCCTGCAGTCAGTGGGATTGAAGCTCCAATGGGGGGCACAATCCAAATAGAAGTCCAACAAGTATAGTATAATAACAAGAAATATAAAGGAAAGGGTAGAGAACAAAAAAAAAAGGGATATGTACAACTGTCTACAAATAAAACAAACAAAGTTGAGGAAGATAAACTCTGCCATGAGGTCGAATGAAATAAAGAGCTCAATAGCACATCCTTCAAATAAGACTGGATGCTCCATATTCCCCCAAAAAATGAATAGGAATAATATTTCTTTTGTGGTACTACTTTCAATGACTCATTTCTACCCATTTTTTTTTACCACCACTCCAACATTAACCGTAAAAAACACAACTGCACTTTAAAAAGAATCAATAATGAAAGCCACAATTCTAGAAATGCGCAATAATATAAAAGATGTCGTCAATCACTTTCTTCATTCTTTTACACTTGAAAGACCAATGTTTCATTCAACCATGGGCCAAATTATCCAACCTTGAGATTTTTCCAAGTGCTGCCATTCACGACAAGGGAACCGTCATGTGAAGGTGGAATTCTGTCACTTGCTAACCACCTCCATCACATCAGTCTTGTACCACTTTTACCTTGTGGGACTTTTGCTCACGTAGCTTGTAGAAATTGCTTATTAAGAAATTATTATGTGATAGCTGAATTATATTGAACACAGATCTTTTCTATTCGCTTTGAAAAAAACATGTTTGATATGAATTAACACAGCTTTACTAAATCTTATTCTGGTTGATCTTTCCGATTTTAGATAAGCTCTCATCCTACCTCAATCTTCACTAACTTTGATATTGTCTTGCGCAAGTAATGAAAAAACTCGCTGATGTTATTAATTCAACTTGGTTATAAGGTCTAAAACTTGGGTCTCAATGTCATCTCTACCATGATTTCTTTAATATGAATCTAATTTTTAGAATTGAAAGGGAAATTACAAATTTTTGTTTCTCTATGGTGGGCTAATAGAAGTATTAATTGCGTATAAGGTCAACAATAATTCACAAAATCAAAAACACATCAAAAAACAATAATTTCAATCGAATCTTAATTCCACAATCTCAAAAAAAAATCGCTAAATCAAATACCAAGCTCAATAAAAATTTGTTGAAAAGATCAACAAATAAAACAATAAAAGAGACAACCCTGTTAAAGAAAGTTGCCTGCTTGGACCCATATTATTATTATTTTTTTGGTCGAGAAACCCAAATTGTTAAAAAAAAAATTTAAGCACTATCCAAACAATCTATTCAAAACCCTAGTCAAAGATAGATAACCACAACAAAGTCTCGTCAGAATCAAACCCCAACACAAGAAAGCCATTTGGAAAGACAAAACCACGACTAAAGAACATTTTAAAAAAGAAAATCAACATCATACATCGAATGAGACACACCAACCTGAAGCATTGTAGCCCAGATGAGTCTGGTGTTTAATTCTTTTTGGTTCGATCTCGTTTGTTGCAGACTGAGAAACATGACTCATTGCTTCGTAAGTGATAGTGATTCACTAACTAGCAAAAAAAAGATAGTGATTCACTACCGTAGGTAAGAATTTCTCGATTTTTTCCCTTGTTTAGCAATGTAGACAACCCGTGAGAATGAGAGTCAGAGGTAGAGAAAGAAAGGGAGATAGGCAGGGAGAAACAATTCGATTGAGGTGTGGAATAATGATGGCTTGAATTGATTCATCGTGTATTTATTGCATAACACTGTGTTTGTGAAAGAATAAGAATATAAAAAGCTTAAAATAATTAATCAATATTTATTGCCATTAAGTTACAATAATTATGATGAAAGATAAATTTAATAGAATTGGAAGTGTCTAAACAACGTAAGATATAGGTATAGATATAGATACAAATTGGCTTTATGGTGATTATAGTATAGATGGAGGATTAAAAAAAATTATAAGTTTTTTGGGTTAAGGGACTTTTAAGAGTAGTATAGATATAGATATAGATATAAATTATGAAATATATTAGTAGTATACATAAGATAAGATTGGTCAAGAAAAATGAAAATTAAAGGTTAAAATTAATTGTTAAAACTCAAATGAATATAATTAAATGTTAAATTTATTTACATAATTAATTTAAGAAGATGAAATGATGAGAATATTATGTAATTAATTGTAAAAAAAAAAAAAAGAAATGAGAGGATATAATTGACTTTATAACAAAGATCAAGGGTAAAATAGTCAAACAAAAGTTTTTCATTTTTATTGACATTTTAAAATAGTATAGATATAGATATAGATAAGCCCTCCATGTGTAAGTGGGACATCACACATATCTCATCGCACTACACCTCTAAAGTAATAAGATTTTTCGGCCACCGTTGCTATTTCCAATGAAGTAGGTCACCCAGACCAAATCACCTAATTTCTGTGTTTGCTTGTGTTGAGCTCTCTTTATTTTACCCTTGATTGATTTTACATAAACTCATTTTTGTGCATTATCAATTATTATTATTATGTACTAAAATCCAATCCCTGAGGATGGAGATCAAATCACCTCCTGAAAAAGAAAACCCAAAAGTGCATATGCAGTCTACAAAATAGAGAGACATTTAAAGCTCTTTATCCAGATTAAAAAAGCCTAATTAATTTCTCTTTTATGCTAATTCAAAATAAGAAGTCATGATTTTAATAACTACATGAAACAAGTCAGATGATAAAAAAAAAAAGTCACAAAAGAGGTTCTGACACTTTGTAGGAGGTTATGACACTTTATACAAAAAGGTTTACAATCAGTTCTTAAAACTAATTATTATGTAAATAATTGTATATATAAATAAGATGGTATAATACAAAAAAAATTTGCCGAGAAGGCAACAAATATTTACTTTTAGACATGACGAGTTCAGACTAAGTTTGAGCCCAGTTTATGGGTTAAGCCTAAACAATCAAAAGGCATGTCAGACTTAGTTCATGACTTCAGTTCAGTGTAAAGTCCAAGAATTCAGGAAGAGTCAATGCACGTGAGAGAATAATTATTCGGATAGTTATTACTCCAAGATAGTGCATATCCCCAATAGTAGCTATCCTCCAGATAAATTAGTAGCTTGACCTTCACGTCACCACCATAGTTATGACTTTGTGCCTATAAATTGTAAACCTCCCTACATATGGGGGCAAATGACACACACTTCACCTTGAACATACTCTCTCTCTCTCTCTCTCTCTCTCATTAATAGAGTTCTCCGGCCACCGTTGTTGCCTTTAGTGGTTAGGTCACCAAAACCCAACCACTTAATTTTTGTCTCTTATTATTAACTGTTTTATTAAATACTAGTTATTGCTCGTGCCTGAAGACAGTATGTAATAAACAAAAAAAATTACAAATAATTGTTCAAATTTTAAAAAAAAAATGATTCGAAAACATTCATACCAATTATTATTTTAAAATGACTTGCCCCCATATTATTGGAACTGTCATAAAAATGAACAAAAAAACTTCCCAAAACAACACCTAATATACAATTACCTCAAAAAAAAAAAAATTTACATAACCAAATCAAATTTACAATCTTTAAATAATAAATGAAATCAATAAAATCTATAAGAATCATGTATTCGTCACCATTACCATCATTCAATTCAATAACAAAACATAATTACAAACTCAATCCACCCATGTAATAAATATCTTAAATAAAAAACTGCCCACAAATGCAACCATCTATATAATAAAAATAAGTTCACAAATGCTGTCAAAAAAATAAATTTTACTATTTTAAATTCCACCAGCTTCCAAATGGATGAAATCAAATTTACAATCGTAAATTAAGAAATGTAAAAAAATCAACCTAAAACAAGATATAAACAATATAGTTGTACCATATGACATTTAACAGCAATCAGGTAATGTCAAAGCATCTACAACTAAACCAACACGAACATTAAACATTAAAACCAATAAACTCTTGTCAAAGCATACACCACTAACATTTGGTGCAATTGGTTTTATGTATTTTTTTTATATTGGTCCGTCGTTATTTTTTTATTGGTAATTGACTTGACTTTGAATTTTATTTTTATTTTTTTGTTGCTTGTAGTAGTAATTTATTTTTGGCATGAACAATAGCTTGAAGGTCTTATTTATGGATTGTATATTTATATTTTTGTTTGTGTGGAAATGATGATAGCGATTAGATTGGTTTTGAATTTTTTTCTACAACTGCAATTGTTTTGAATTGTTTTGTTTTTGTTGGTCACTTGTTATTTTTTTATTTTATACTTTTTGTTTGCGTAGAAGAATTGGTAATTAACTTGGATTTTATTTAAATTTTTTTGTTTTTTTGGTGTAATTGATATCACTTATTTTTTTTTTATTGGTGATTAGTCTAGACTTTGTGTTTTTGTTTTTATTGGTCACTTGTTAATTTTTTTATTGGTAATTAGCCTGGGCTTTGAGTTTTTGTTTTTTGGGGCAATTGTTTTGTTTTTATTGGTCACTTGTTATTTATTTTTTTGGTGCAATTGATATCACTTATTTTTCTTATTGGTGATTAGCTTGGGCTTTTTTTTTTATATTATTTTGAGAACTATATGTTTGCATATAGTAGATGAGAGATATGACTGTTAGAGTTAGGGAGAGAGAATTGTATCAGTTAGTATCAGATAGAGAGAAAAAGTTGTATTATGGGATAGGGAGATAGAGTTAGATGAGAGATAGAAGTTTTAGAGTTGGAAAATGCTATTTGAACCTAATTTGGGGACCTTATTTAGAGACCTAATGATGTACAACCATTGGATTGGTTGTGGGCTCCATCTAACATTGAAACTCACAACTAATCTAATGGTTACAGTGAAGCCACATCATTAGGTCCCCAAATAAGGTCCCAAAATAAGGTCCATGTAGCATTGCTCTTTAGAGTTAGGGAGTAAGAGTTGTATCAGTTAGTATGAGATAGAGAGTTAGTTGAAATATAGGAGTCTTAGAAAAATTTGGCATGAGAACCGTTGGATCAAATAATTGTCAAGCGATCTGAACCGCGAAAAGTTAAAGACAAAAAAATCTAACTACTTTATTATATAGATTTTTTACCACACACTCGACTGATTTGATTGCGCATAAATTCACTTTTGTACATCATTAGACTACATTACTATTTTTTATCTCCTCTATAATATGTAAGAATTACTACATTACTTTTAGGCAACAAATGTAAGAATTTTAATCTTCTAAGCTACAAATTAAAATTTTAAAATCTTTAAGCGTGAAAAATATCATTCACCAAAAATACAAATACCCTGGGTATGGCTGATAATCCAACCGAACTTTGTGAGCTTGAGGGGTTTTAGAGCATTTTCAACCCTGACTCGAATTTAGACTCAAATTAAAATTTGAGTAAAAAAGTCCAAGAAACTTGCTCCAACTTTGACTCAAACTTATACTAAATCAAGGGAGACTCATTTTTTTACTAAAATTAAGGGAGACTCAAATCCTTACCCAAATCTTTAATTGTGAGATTTCATCATTTTTTAAAGATTCAATGATCATCATTATTCTCCTTTAAATTTGAATTTGTCCTCATTAAAATTTGAGTTTTTCCTTCTTTAAATTTAAATTTAAATTTGTCTATTAGAACCCTTTGAATCAAATTTAACTTTTTATACTTGACTTATTTAGAATACGGATCGAATTCGAGTTAAATCTTATCCAACCCGATCCGTGTGGCCAATTATCAACCTAGGAAGGGGAGTCTGGAGGGTACACTAAAACCCTAAACCCTAACATAAAGCCGCCATCATACTCAACGCTCTGGGCATCACACTCTATCGAATACTTTTTTCGTTTACGATTCTTTCTTCAATGGCTTCGAGATGCAACAGAATCATTAACAGAGCGTCAATATCGTCTCTCAAATCCGCCATTAAATCGAATTCTCAAACAGCTTCGTCGGCTTCTGTTAACAGATCTGCAACGACGTCGTCTTCAAGGCTCCCTCTTCCATCCAGATCTACTACATCACCGCTCGGTCGATTCTCTCTGTCCAGGTCTCTCTCTCTCATCATACTCTTTATTTCTTCTAAATTAATGGATTGCTTTTGGTTTTTAGGTAGCATGAGTGTGTTATTGGGATGAATATTTGTGTTAGATTCAAAAGTTTGTGACTTTCTGTACTAGTATCTGTATAAATGTTCTTAAATAGAAATTTTGTTAGTAATTTTGTCCTAAATTACTCATTTGTATGGTTTCTGTGATATCTTTAATAGATGTCCATCGGAGCTTGGATGCGTGCAATCGTTGTTGCCTCTGCACAGTGCCGTTGCCACGGCGAGGTTGATGTCATGCCTGAGCACAACATCAAGGAGTTGCAGAGCTCTTTCACAGGGTACACTCTGCCGTACCTCTCCCAGCCTCTAGTAATTTTTTGTTGTTTGAGTGTGAGTTGCTGCTTCTCCTGCTACAGATGACCATATCATTGATTTGTTGAATTGTTGTCTTAGAATACCTTTATTTTATTCTAGTAAACCATAAAATTTGAAATTGCAGTAAGTACAGAGGATCAGAAGGTAATAAATACAGTTACAGTAATTTTGAGGAGCACTAGAAGGCTTACCAGACCCTTGTCTCCTTAGTTTTAAACTTTGCCACCTGTAATTAACCGTAGTAAAGTAAAGTCTATCGCTTTAGGCTGACCCAACCTAAAATTGATGTTTTGGAAACATATACTTCATGGTTTGAAGGGGGTCTGTGTAGTATTGCTGATTTGCGAAACATAGGATCAAGAAGATAATGTATATCATCAAAGAATCAGATATGCAAAAACATAGAATTCACTCACTCAAATTACAATGCTTATTGTAGCATAGAAATAATACCAGGAACTTTTTTGATAATGCATACATCATTGGAAACCACATCATACATAAGAGTCAAACCTTTAATATAGGAAAGAATTAAACACCTCTCCATTAAATAGAGGAGACCAAACTTGAAATTTACAATGTAATGTGATCTTCATGAAGTTTACTACAGTATATTACAAACATTTGCCTCCTGGTGATTTTCAAAATTCTTGAAGAATCCTATCATCAACCTTGTTTCTTCTTAAGTTTCTTGGGTAATAGAAGCGATTACGTACTGTGTGGTGTGTGCATAGATTCATACCGTGTACAAATACATAGCTTGTTGGCCTGCCATTTGAAACAATTTTACAGGGAAAAGGCCCTGTAGGACCAGCGGGAGGTGAAGATCACTGGTTTGACCGTCGCCATGGTATCTGACGAGACATTGGCCTCCCTCATTCTATGGCTTGCTGTACGTTCCTTTAGATATAGGTTTGTCCAATCCGATACTAGTCCGTTCCACATAGTGCTAGGAAGCTTGGTGGGCTTTCATACATGGGTCTCGTGTACTGTGCCATCACCCAACTAGTATGGCCATCCCTGTTATGGCCAACAAGCTCTTGTGTAGGGACTTGCAGTAAGCCATCATTTTGTAATCTAAATTAATCTGCTTGTGGGCCTACCAATCATAGCTGTTTTATTTTGCAGCTAAACTCAATTAACTTTCTACTATCTATACATGATTTCAATGACTTTTTTTCATCTGAATTTCTATTAAGTCTACACATTAGTTCCTTTTCCAAAGCCACTCTAGCTTCACTAGAAGTTGGAGTTAAAAAAAAATTTAATTCCTGAGAGACACACTGACTTCAGGTTACTTACTTGTGTTCTCCTTCCTTCAGTGTTTTTACTATCCAATCACTTGAAACAAATTTGGAAAATGTTCTGGGGTAGAAGTACATTGATCAGATACCTGACTGGAATATTTGATTCTTGCAGGCACATGAGTTTGCCAAAGCTTGCAAGAAATATAGTGGGATTTTAGAAGGCCTTCCGATTATGATTCTGTCCGTTATCTCAAGAATGAATGATCTGTTAGCAATTTTAAAGGAAAAAGTCAATAGTTTTATTTGTTTTGAAATAAGTGAACATTAAGTTTACATCAGTTCTCAGTGTGATTATATTTGGTCCTACAATTTTCCCCTGGAAACTTAGAAGGCAACATTAAAATGTAAGACATGCGAGTTTTGTTGTTTTGAGCTACCTAATGAAATGGCATCAAGAATGCCTCTTTTGTTAATTGAGACTATCTGATCTTTTATGTAATCATTGTGCTATTTTCTGGTACTTGAATTTTCTCTTTTGATTGGATTCTCAGAAACTTCTGCATGTTAACCTTAATTTCTACTGTGACTTTTAATTACTAATATTCGGTAATATCATAGTCTCTATTAATTACTTTTTTTAACCAACTTCGTATACCACTGCATAAAATACCATCCAGTATAGTCTCCATTAATGGGGGCTTGGGAGGGGTAGATTAGGTACATACTTAAACCTAGGGCATTTTTTTCACAAAGTGGCTGCCCTCAAGTTCAGACCTACGACCTCGAGATTGTTGGGCTAAATTTTAACCTGAATAAATTTGGAATTATCCTCTTTTAGTGTTTGTGGTATATTTTAGGGAGGAAAGTAATATGTCTTTCTATTCATATATTGCATGAATTTTATTAGAAATAGTCTTTTGTAAGCAATGAGGAACAAGTTTTGGATGCATGTTTCTTGGTGTGCATGGATTACAAATACTTATTAAAAATCTTAAGTTCTTTTTTAAACCATTCCATGTTATATGTTACATATGAAAATGTTGTGGCATCTTGTAGTCTTGTTCAAGGCTGTCATGTATTTCCTTAATGACACCCAAAACCTGTCAGTTCTTGAACCTTTTGGTGGTGGAATATTGTCCCTGCCATAGAAGAAGTGATGAAGCTGTTCTGTGACTCCTAGTGACTACCTTCCATTGTGGTTTGTGCCCATAACACCTTTACTAAACCATTAAATTTCTTGTTTCTAATGTTAGATAAGGAATAAAGCTAGATGATTCGTATGTTGTATTTGGATTTTTCAACAAGAGGAAGTTAAAGATTTTAAAGCTACCACCTTATTGAATATGGTTCCCATCCCCAATTTCTAATGTTAAAAATGTGTGCTGATATAAATATCCATAAATAAATGAATTTTCTCCTCCTTTATGGTGGTTAAAGTGGGGCAAAATTTCGCAGTTCATAGGTTATTTCATTCTACTTTTCCCTCATTTGTTTCATCTTTGTCTTCTATTTGTATATTTTTGCTTTTTCAATTACATTTGTTGGCAGATAATTGTATATGTTATCCCCATTGAACAACATGAAAACGTCAAGTAATTACATTTTTATCTGAAGTTCTTTATTTTTCTGTAACATACTAGTAGTAGTATTACCTTTTATAGGAGGCAGTTAACTTGTATTTAACTTTAAGTTATTCACCAACGTAGGGTTTTGGGGAATCAAAGATTCTTAGGGATGACCGGATGAGGTAGACAGGTTGTATTGCATGCGCCGACAAGGTTGGTTCTTCTGCATATGGCATCATTTTGTAACACACAACATGCATCTTAGTCTAGAGTTTAGGCATATGCATGAATGCCGTAATTTGTTAGAGCCAAAAAGCAATTATATTCTTTAAAGTTTCCTTTCATTTAAGTTCATAATACACCTTTCACGATATAAAAACATGCATTTGAGGAAAAGCCAATTAAACAACATGCAAATGTATTATCTCATTATAACTTAGGACTAGAGTCAAGTGGTCAGCCACGAGATCTATGTTCGGATTTCGGAATTGTTGCTGGTGTCTGCTTGTGGTGACTATTCACTGGAAGATAATATCATGCATGCTTTGTACAGAGGGAACTTGAATCTTTTGTTATTATTGTCCACTTTAATGCTTTAAATACGCAACCCTTTTAACTTTGTATATCGGGGAGAGAGCTCCTGTGATGATAGTTTGTGTGAAGAACCCAAGACCACATCTATTTTCAGAACCTCATTAGATTTCATAAAAGTCTTGTCTGGTTTGCTGCCCTTGTTTGCTAGTATGATATTGCTTTCAAAGTCCCATGATTTTTGTTAGCTGCCGGTGGCCTTATCTCAACAGGAAGGACGGGTCTAGAAGACACAGAAACCATAATCTTAAAATGTCTTCTTTTTTTTTTGGTTTCATAGTGTTCTAGTTGAGTGATTGTCCATAGTTTATAACAACACTTCTCCTTTTCCCAGATGAAACCGATGGAACGTGATACATGTATGCTGTTTTTGGAGGTCGGCCTCATCATCTATGCTCCAATGTTTCTTAACTGCAAGAAATTTTACCTTACCCATTGATAGTGTTAATAGCTGTCCTTGATTGGATTTATGTTTGGCCATTTGTACAATTTCTTGGAAGCCAAATCATTTTATACAGTGGATGAGTTATTCTTAATTTTTTATGCGTCAATGTTGACAATGGATGTTATTATCATGAAATATCTCTGCAGAAGGGTCTTCCTTGGTTTGAATCTTTCATACAACATAGATATGTTTTCTTGATTTGGTTTCTGATACAAGGTTTTTTTATTGTTTGTTGTACTAGAGCTTGGTCTGTCCGGTCCGAGGTGACTTTGTTAGCAGTCCTTCAAAGTGATCTTCATGTGAATGGACAAGCAAAGTTTTGTAATTCATTCTGGCATAATTTCGTCTAGTACTTTTACATTCTATAACAGGAAATTGTTTTCGACTTCCCAGCTCCGATGAATATTTTTGTTGAATGTGAAAAGAATATAATGTTTCTTATAATTTGTTATGCTATATCAGTACATTTTTCCCTTTCTGGAAAATTTCAGTCACCCTGGGAGTTCTATACCTTGGGGCCAACTATCTCTAGAAACTTTTGGCCTAGACTCTGCATTCCAATGCTAATACGCTTGATGCGTGATGTTATTCTGTAAGATAAAAAAGGTGCGCCCGTCTAAGCGGGATGTTAGAAAAATAAGTGGTAGGCAACTCTACCCTTTGGTTTGACACCGAGATTCAACTTGGTTTTGAATAGTTTGGGGATGAATGATTTAGTGTTGCACAAGTAGCCGCATTCTATTACGATTCCAAAGGGTTTTGTGCATGGTCCACAATCTGTTAGAGAAGAGCTAGAGCCAAGTACAAAGCCAGTGCAGGTTCCAAGATTGTATAGTGGTGACATCGTTATATTGAATATTTTCTCCTCCTCTACTTATTCCCTTCCCCCTGATTTACCTCAAAATGAAAGTGAGAATTTATCTGATGATCGTCTGGCCTCGAGAATGAGTACAAAGTATCTTGCTGCTACCAAAATAATCTTCCTGTGTCTACACCTACCTCTGGCCTCTGCCAGGCATAGTCATCTGGTATGCAAAGTTAATACAAAGGATGACTGAGAGATTCCTGCTAACGAGTTTATTTGCACCTTAGTGTAGTTTGCAATCATGCTTTCTTTCCTTTTTCAACACCAAGTTGGAAAAATCATTAAAACTAGCAAGAGGTAAGTTCAGGTATGGTACTACGCTTCATCTTATTTTTTTTATAGGAAACTATTCATTTAATCGATCTTGAGATTTTGGCGCTAGCCAGAGATGACCCTCTTTGAAGATTGGAGATATCTAAAAGTTTTTTGAATTAGTCTCAACTCTCAAGTTTCTCGAACACCCTCCAAATAAATATAAAAGGACGTTAACATAGTCTTCAAAATGGTATTGTTTCCCATGTCAACTTTCAGATGAAATTAGCCAAATGATCAGAATGCTCAAGGAATCCCATATATCACCATTCACCAGAGCCATCATTACCAAGATATCCTCTAAAAGTATCATCGCACTGCATTTTGCAAGTTCCTCGTGGAGTTAAATCAAGTTAGAATAACAAAGTTAGCAATAACATCAATGATTTGAGTCCAGAAGGCCATTACCGACTGAGGTTCTGTTAAAGAGCTGATAACCCGGCTTGGTTTTGCTCTCTTGAATGTACAGTTCCATCCTGACGCAATCCTTTTGGAAGAACGGTAATCGCATTCTCTTGCTGTTGAATCCTAGTTTTGTTGCCAGAGGTGTGAGTGGTGTCAGTCATTACATTTTTCCACCAAGGAGTACTCTATATCCAACCCCGGAAGTAATCCTCAAAATTACCAAGTTTCAGATTGCTTGGAGTGACTTTAACCTGATGAAAATCCGAGCCTAGAGAGTGAACGTCATTGTGGTCCAGGAAGCCATGACTCCAGTCAATTTTTGAAAACTCCACGGTTCAAACTGTGGGGATCCATTCCCCCTCAATAGAGTGAACCCGTCAATTTTGAATATTGGGAATATTCTGACTCCGACTCCGACTTTGTCTGTGCTATGATGTGCATCACCATCAAACAATGGATGAACTTGGCTCCACATTTTCTACCTCAATCCAGCTACAACCAGCTTCCTTCCTCACCCTTCTCTCTCTCATTAGCTCCCTAACAGCACCGACATCTCCCCACTTCCCATAGCGTGCATAAATGTTGGACATGAAGACATAGACAAACTCATTGTCACCATCAAGTTCAATTACCTTCGCTGCTGCAACCTCTGCAACTCCTATATCCCCACAAATTCCACAAGCACCAAGCAAAGCCCTCCAAACCGATCCACAGGACTCAAAACCCAATTCATTTATCATCTTCTCTGCCCTCCACACCTCTCCTTCTTGTCCCATGAGCCTAAGCATGGAAGAACAGTGCTCAGCAGTCGGCTCAATCTGATAATCCATTATCATTGCTTGAAGGTATTGGTTCGCAACCTCCAACGACATTTGATTATGGCAGCATGCTGATAAAACATTGAGAAAGGTGATTCCATCTGGTTGTAAATTTTTCATCATTTTCAACTGCTCAAAAAGTTGAATCACCTTGGTAGAATCACCATTGTGGGCGTAGCCCGATATAATTGCATTCCAAGTTACCAAGTTCTTATTGGGAAGTGATTTAAACATCCACTCAGCTTTCTTCATCTGCCCACATTTGGAGTACATGTCAATCATAGCACTCCCAACAACTATGGATCCATCCAAACCATACTTCAGGGTACAACAATGGATAATAAATCCCCATGTAAGAGCTGAGAGACTTCCAATGCCACTTAAA
Source organism: Ilex aquifolium (assembly GCA_951799425.1). Taxonomy (NCBI): domain Eukaryota; kingdom Viridiplantae; phylum Streptophyta; class Magnoliopsida; order Aquifoliales; family Aquifoliaceae; genus Ilex; species Ilex aquifolium. The sequence goes on from OX637403.1 coordinate 29,504,227, forward strand.
ATGCTTGAAAATGTGAACCGATCCATCTGTATGTCACTTGAGTGCATTTTACTGAAAAAATCCAGCGCGTCTAGTGCTCGATCCCTGTTTACAAATCCTGTTATTATCGAATTCCATGAGGATGAATTTGGGTTTGGCATATTCAACAAAATTTCAACGGCATCTTCTATGTTGCCAAACTGTGCAATGCCATTCATAAGCTCATTGTATGAGATTGTATCCTGGTTTGGCATTTGATGGAAAAATCTGAATGCTTCTTCAAGTCTTCTGTTTCTAGCAGTTGCCGCGATCACCGAGTTCCAAGTTATAACATCCTTATCAATCATCTCGGAGAACACACGAATGGCCTCCACTACAGATCCGCATTTTCCATACATGTCAATCAAGCAATTTGAAACTACTATACCAAACTCCACACCAAATTTAACAATCTGGGAGTGAATTGACTTTCCTAATTGCAATAAACTTAGTTGGCCACAGGCAGCCAAAGCAGCCGTGAATGAGAACGAATCCGCACGAACCTCAGAACTTTCCAGCTGAAGGAACAACCTCAAAGCCTTACTGAAATACCCAGAATGCACGTACCCAGAAATCAAAGAATTCCAAGAAACTACAGTTGGTTCAGGAATTTCAACAAACAATTTGTGAGCATCATTCACTGACTCAAATTTCATATAGAAATTGATCAGAGCAGTGGTGACAAAGGCATTTGAAACAAACCCAGATTGGAGAATGTGGCAATGAAGCTTTAAGCCATCAGAATAGCAGCCGAGATTGGTACATGCTCTGATCAGGTGGACCATAACATAGCCATTTGGTTTGCTACCATAGTTATACATTTGAGAGGCCATTAACAAGGACAATTCGGAGTTGGGGCCATTTTGGTCTAGAGCTGAAGTGAATTTGGTCCATGATTGAACGGCATTTCTTTGAGGAATTCCCGTGTTTGTGCTACTGTAATTTGACAAGAGATTAAGGGGCTGCTTTGGATATCTTCGGTACTCATTGGCTCCCTTCAAGAGATATCTTGGCATAGCTTTTCAAATTTAACATTTTCATCCCAATGTTAACTCATTCCAATCATTTCTTGTACCTCAAAGGACGAGCTTAAACTTTAAGGGCTTGTGTTGGTATGTTTTTTTTTTTTTTTGGGGGGGGGGGGGGGGGTGGTGGTGGTGGTGGTGGTGGTAGTTTGGATTAGATTGTCCAAACCCGGATTTGACCAAAGATGGGATTAAAAAATGGAATTCAACATTCAATGTTGTCTATACTCATGTTTGGTACGCGCAAGTATATATGATTATTATGATAATATATTTGTATATAAATGACTATTTTACCCCTTAACCAATTTGTATATATAAGATATATATGATATATGGGGTATGGGGGTATAAATGTCATTTGTATGTTAAATCCCTTATCTCCCATATGAAACCCCCCCATGGGTTTCATGACCGGGCCATCCAACGGGCTGGGTTTCCAAACCCTAACCTAAACATGAGTTATCAAACATGGGTTTAAGGGGTTTATTCCCCAACCCACAATCCAAACCCTTCTCAAACTCTCATACCAAACAGCCCCCAAGTGTCCTAAGTTCAAATCTTGATGAATATTTTAATTTCGACGAATTGGATCGAGAAGTAAATTAGTCGAACTGTGCCTAAATTAGGCCAAATACCCTTAACTGATGAACCAAAAATAAATTGATAATCAAGAAACTATTTCTCCGAATTATGACCAGCTTACTTTATGAGAACCGAGAATTTTACTTTGTACTCTAAAAAATTTAAATTTTTTATTTTATACCTTTAAATATGAGATTTTTTATATTACATCTTTAATGTATTAAAAAAATTATAATGTGGCCCCTTCAATTAATTTCCATTGCTTATTCTATTAAAATCTACCAAGTTAAGGTTAACGGAATGAGTAGCAAAAATTAATAAAAATATTATATTGTAATACTTTTAATACATTGAGGTAAAAAATTTAATTTTTAAGGGATCAAAATAAATTTTTTAAATTTTTTTTGGATACAAAATAAAATTCACCCTTATGAGAATGAATATCTAATACATAATAAAATCAAATCCATATCTCACCTTGGAGCAGTTTTCGTTCTGCTGGCTCAGTGATGTAGCTTTTTCAAATAATGAGGCATATTTATTCGTCCTCTCATCAGGGCCCACCCTAGACGTGATTGATTTATATAAAAAAATTGTATTGTCAAAAATTTTCCGTTACTAAAAAATAACAATTCAGATACGAGAAACTTGAAAAAAAAAAAAAAAAAAAAGAGAAAACTAATTGAATTGTAAAAAAAAGACCCCTTAATAAATTTAATACTAGTAATAAAAAAATATAATAAAAGACTTAGATGAAAGTTCTGAAATGAACAAGTGATAGATTTTAAAGAATTATAAAATATTGAAATTATACACCGAAAAAATAATAAATAAATTTTTTATTGAGATGGGTAAACATGAATTTGAAAAAAAATTTAAAAAAAAAAATTGAATAATTTATTTATATTAATCATAAAAAATAAAAATTTCCTCCTGCAAAGAGGTAGGAGATGACAGCTTCAAAGAAAAATACAAAAATATAGGATGAGTTCGAGTATACAATTGCACAAAGTTTTTTAAGGTTATTTTACCCAAATTTAACCCTCACACTTAATATTCAAAGCTTTGTACAACATCCCAGAAAAAAAAAAATATTTTTTTTTATTGGGATGGGTAAACATGAATTTAAAAAAAAATTTAAAAAAAATTGAATAATTTATTTATGTTAATCATAAAAATAATATATATATATATATAGGGGTGTTCACCCTACCCTATGGGTAGGAAATATGCTATTTTGTCTTCCTACCCGATACTTTGCGGAAGAATTTTTTTTTGGCCTACCCTACCCGACAGGTGTGGTATTCCTACCCGATTAATCGGGTAGGAAGTCGGGTAAACACTTTTGTAACTATTAATTTTTGAATCATTTTAACAATTTAATTAAATAACATGCACCAATTCAACAACACGATAAATCAATAACACTAAAATCTAAAACAATTACAACAACAATTATAATAAAACACAAGAAAGTATGAACATCAATCCACCATAATTGTTATACAAATACAATAACAATTAATTTAAGTTTAAACCATATGAAATAACTTGGATGTTATTGTTAGAATCAGCTTGAGCAGATGATTGTGGAGTCATTTCATCCATTAAGAAATGATCTGTGAACAAAAATAAAATATGGAGATGAAATAATATATATATTAATTAATGCGGGTAGGGTAGGGTAGGGTAGGAATGCGGAAATTGATGACTATTCCGCGTTCCTACCTGATTTAATCGGAAGACCAAAAACTCTTCCACCCGCATTCCTACCCGATTTTTGCGGCTAACCGTTCAGTAGGGTAGGGTAGGGTAGGAACTTGCGGCCAGTCGAAAATTTGAACACCCCTATATATATATATATACAGAGAGAGACATAGATAGAGAAATGAAACATACCTTTCTTGCCAAATGAGGAGAGTTGCCGTTCTCGGGTAAGTGGGAGGGGGAGGGGGAGGGGGGGGGGGGGACCATTGAAAATGAAAAAGTGAATATAAACAAAACCCTACTTTTGGGTGGAGAGGGGTGTAATGGTAAATTTGGCCCTCAATCATGTCGGCAAAAATATAATTCCAAACTTTTGGTGGAATTTGTATATCCTATTCAAAAGGGATAAAAGAGCCCAAAACATACGGGCAAAGTTTTTCAATAACTACGACTGTCCAACCCCATTTTTCTTTGCCAAATCAAGGATAAATGGGCCTCACCTCATTTTTATTCAATCTTTGTGGTGTAATTCGGGTTTATCCACCATATCAAACACACCCTAGACAGAAAATGTGGAACAAAGCAAACTACCGACAGCATACGGACAGACCCCCCCCCCCCCCCCCCCCCGCCCCCCCTCCGGCGGGCCCCGGGGGGGTTGTTTGTTGACAAGTTTGCTTGGCTTGGAATTGAAGGCACATCAATATATAGGGTTGACAGTTGAAGCAAACAGGCATTATGGCTGGGCTACTGACCTTGAAAATCCTTTAAAATCAAATTCAAATTCAAATGAAAATGAAAATATATTTATCATAATACTAAAAATCAATAGTCTTCATTAAAATACATGTGATTTCCTTTTTATTTTCCCTTAATAACTAAATACTTGTAAATGACAAACCAATTATAAGCACTAATTAACCCATCAAGATAGTTGGATAGAATGATTTATACCTTGATTAGAGGTGATAATTTTAACTCATTACTCATTAATTCGTCTAATTTATTCATAAATAAATGAGTTGGGTACCTATATTAATTAATGCGGGTTCTAAATGGATTGAGTAATATGATTCATTTTAATTAAGTGAGTTAAAATGAATTATAAATGAGTACCTATTGGATTCAATATTTATCTTTTTATTAAATAACACAAATAATAAAATTAAATAAATATACTAATATATCAAAAAATACACACATACACTAATTCACCAAAATACACACACATTAAATTTATTTTTATTTTTTGTGTGTTAGTAGTATATATGTGTGTATATTTTTGGTGTATTAGTGTGTGTGTTTTTGTATATTAATGTGTATATTTTTAGTGTATTAGTGTATGTATGTGTATTTTAGTTTATTAGTGTATGTATCTATATTTTGGTATATTAGTGTGTATATTTTTAATATATTAGTACATATTCAAATTAAGAATTTTAATTATTTTATGGGTTAATGGGTTTAATTCAACTCGTAATGATTCAACTCATTTATAACTTGTTTATTAAGCGGGTTGAGAGTAAATTAAATTTATTTTTCAAGTTATCTTGAATGAGTCCATAACCAACTCAACTCATTCATTTATCACCTCTAACCCCGACTCAATTTTTAAATTTGAGTCCTACGATAAATATTTTTGACTAACCCAATAAGTATGATTTATGAATAATTGTGTGGGACGATTTTTAAATATTAAAAAAATAAAAGCGTTGCCTAAATGGTAATAAAAAGTTCATGTACTTTTGAATCAAAGCAACCAATTATTTGCGGATCTCTCTCTTAAAATTCTAAGTTAATTACTCTATATGCATTGATATTGTAGGGACTAGTCGGGTCCCATACTGTAGACGATATAATTTCACGTAGGAGAAATCACACTTTGTTACCAAAAAATTTAAAAATTTATATTTTAAACCCCCAAAAGATTAAATTTTTTACATTATACATTCAATACATTAAAGGTATTATAATGTAGCCCTTTTATTCGATAAAAAACTACTCCATTGATGTTGAGAGAATGATCAATAAAAGTTAATAGAAGAGTAATATTAGAATATTTTTAATATATGGAAGGTATAATACGTAAAAGTAAATTTAACAATGTTATATTTACTAAATTATTTAGTGTGAATAGTTGGATTAGTGGGGTCCACTACTTTCACTTAACATTTAATGTAGAAGATTTTGACTCATTATTTAAAAAAAAAAAATTAATAAATATATTTTTAATTTTAAAAAGTATATTTTTATCTAATTATTTTTGGGGTACAAAGTGAAATTCTCCCTTTCACGTACGACATCTACTTGCATGCACATGCAGATCTGTCAATTCTTTTAGCTACTCCTTTACGTACCACCTTACTACTTCATATAGCTTCTCAAATACAATAAAGTAATATTAGTCTTGTATTTTTTTAATTTTTTAATGATGGGATAGTTATGTGATTCAATTCTGTTGCAGTGATTATAAGTTAGACTTTTTTATTGGAACTTCGTCACTTGATCATAGGACTGTTAATCAAACTCAGCAATTCGAGTTTAGCTTGAGTTCGACTCGTTCAAACTCAGTTCGTTTTTTAAACGATCTCGAACTTGAATAAGTTTTTAGACTCGTTTAAAAAACAAGTCTTACAAGCTCGGCTTAAACTCGACAGGCTCAACTCGTTTATATACAAATACTCGGGCTTAACTTGTTTTTAGCTCGTTCAGGCTCGGCTCGTTTAGGAAACGAGTCGAACTTTGAACAATTTTTTAGACTCGATTAAAAAATAAATTTTTCAAGCTTGATTCAAACTCGTTCGACTAACAACTTTACTTAATTCGTTATGTCAATTTTTTAGGACTCATATCATTACTCAAAGAAATAGAAGTTGTTGGATGAGAAACTCAAATGTAATTCTCGTGCCCACTTCTGTTTTTTGCAATACCGGGCTTCCGTACGTTGTTGTGTGCTTATCGGCGAAGTTGACTGGCGGCGCTACCACCACAAGAAGTAGAAATACTCTCTCCACCACTTAAAAACTTACCCTCCACTTCTGTCTCTCTCTCTCTCTCCCTCCTCTTCACTAATTCTGTCACTCTCTCTCTCTCCTCTTAACTATTTCTGTCACTCTCTTTCTCTCTCATCCTCAACCAACTAACTAAAAATTAGGGCTTCCCCTACTCCGTACGAAAAAATATTCATTATAATGGTTATATCACATAGTAATGTGATATTGTATTACTTATCAATAATGCATTCAATATTTACTCAGTCTGTACAATTCGTCCAAAGTTCGAAAAATTTACATGTAGTCCCACACACTATATATAGGAGTACATACTCATTTGTTGGAGTGTAGAGCAAAACATTTCACTGAAACAACGCCCCATTCTTCACTTAAGCTCTCTCTCTCTCTCTCTTCCTAACACATACAAGCACTCACTGACCCATGTAGCTAAACTCTCTCCCCCTAGTACACACATTGATCTCTTTGTCTGTCTTCCGAAAATAATAGTACAACAAGAACAACCCATCTGGTTGAATTCTCTCTCTCGCTCACACACACACACACTCTCAAACAGCTAGGGATGTCCATGATGGACAATGGTGATAAGCAGCCTAGTGTCATGCATTACTGTAAAATATGTAACAGAGGATTCGGGTGTGGTGGAGCTCTTGGTGGACACATGAGAGCCCATGCCATGGGAGATGTAAACACTCGAATGTACGAACATCCGATCTCCAGCTTCCGAGACAAGCCCGACGGCAACCACCGGCATTCTTACTTCTTACGAGCACGCGAAGATTCCGGCAAAAAATCCTCCACATGGCCTCTCACTGAACATGGGAAATGTACCCTCCTAGTTGACAGAGCATCACCCATTTCTTCTCCGGCCGGTTCAGAAGATCATCTTCTTCGCTTGAATCACAGGTCTCGGAAGGAGTACATTTGGCTAGAAGAAAGAAAGCTGAAACAAGCCAAATTACCAGAGAACTCCGAGACCTGTGATTCAAGCGAAGAGGAAGATCTTGCCAACTGTTTGGTAATGTTATCAAACAAAACTTCTGATTCGTGTATTAAGGAGGAAAGCAAGGCTAATAAGACGGCTAAAGGGGCGTTCCAGTGCAAAGCTTGTAAAAAAGTTTTCAATTCCCACCAAGCATTGGGAGGACACAGAGCGAGTCACAAGACAGTTAAAGGGTGTTTCGCTTCAAGGTTCGATAATCTCAACGATGAACAAGGTTTTTTCACCATCACCAATGATCATGATCATCAGTTCCTCACACCCATAAAATCTGCTACAGCTCCATCGCTTGATCTTAATCACCCTGCACAATACCCATTTGCTACAATGTCGAAAAGAAAGACGAAGGTACATGAATGCTCGATATGTCACCGTGTTTTCTCATCAGGACAGGCCTTGGGTGGACATAAGAGGTGTCACTGGCATTCCTCTAATATGCCAGAGAGTAGTTTTAATGGAATCTTTCAATATGAAAGACAGCAACCTTGGAAGAAGCCAATGTTCAGAAAGTCCCAACCCCTTGATCTGAATCTCCCTCCGCTGCTCGATGACACAGATGAAGCTGATCGAAATGGCGACAATAGAACAAAATCTGAAGCAAGAACAAGGATTTTTCTGCAACCACTGGTAAACAAAGAAGTTGATGACAACCAAAAGATTCAAAACTACAAACTTCAGAAGATAGAAAACATGCATGGCTCATTGCATTATTTGAATGAGGGAGAACATGGTGAAATCAATCTGGGTAAACTGAGTGATCTGAGAGACATGAATGTGGATGGAAGTTCTTCTTCTCCAGGGTTGCAGGTGGGGATTGCTTCAACCACTGATCAAAGACAACCCCATGAGGTGGCAACTACTGTAAACTTCTTTTAGCAAGAAACTGTAATTATCACTTTGTTCTTTTTGTGTCATTATTGCTTGTTCATCAAACCATGATTTGTTATGGTCGTTTTTAGTATAATTTGTTTAAATGGTTTGATGTAATATCTTTATGAGTAATAGTGTTATTGTAATGGTTACTGTTCGACATGTTGATTGAGACTCTATTACTTTACATATCATTAAGTCGATAAATATGATTAAATTTTTAGGTCCTAATATTACTCGTCTTTATGTATTAGTGACCCTAAGTAAACACAATGAGTTGCTCTGGAATCGAATAGCTTCGATGGAGATTGAAGGGGAGAAATTTATTAGAGGATTGAATCTTTTATCATGCTGTTGTAACCCTAAACAATTTTTTTGTCAGATATATTCACTCTATATAACAATATTTTTTGCAATGTGTTAGTTTCAAAGCTCTAATTTCCTTTATATCAAGCAGTTCTTAATGATTAAAACATGTAACTGGAGGTCAAAATATGGAAATTACTAAAACTCGACACGAGCAACGCGGTTATGCTCGAATTGTTAGCGAATTGTCTACCCTTAGATACGATTTGGGATCAAGTCTCACCAATTTCATTTCAACCTGATGTTGTATCAATCAACAGTGTCTTATACTTTCTTATGTGCAAAGAATCACGCTATGATTTTTTGATAAGTAACATCATATTATTAATTTAGCATGTGAGCACGCTGAGAGGAGGCTGCTATACCTAGGAAGCCATAAAATATGTGGACAATCCTCCAATACCAATCTGTTCATAATCAAACAGCCCATTCGGATGTTATGTATGTCGCAATTGCTCCAATGTTACCTTGGTTCAAAAGTATTTCTAGTATCATTTTATTTTTATTTTTTTTTGTAGTGAAGAGGGTTAGAAATTGTAGTATCCCATAAATTCAGGATACGTGTCTACACTATGAGGGGATAAATATCAAAAGTTGACAGCTTACATGGTAGTGGAACCTAACAGAGTCCAACAAGATTGGTACGGACAACAGTGTCGCAGTAGCATTCTAGCATCGCAGCAGGCACTAATACCGTGACAACACTCCAATGCCATAATAGGCACTACTAGCACAAAGACGGAACACATCCTCGTCACATTGGGAATGAAAAAACGACACTGCAAGGGTCAGGAGGCAACATTGGCGTGACTCGCCTTCCCCACTACGGAGATAAGGCACAAAACTGGGACTTCATCATAGCTAACGAAATTGGTATCCTCAACTTACTAGACACCGCTGCTCGAGTGGACCACTGACTAAGAGGAGGGATCCCCACCTAGGGATAGGGCAATATGATCTTCCTCAAGGGAGGACTGAGCAATGGGAGTGGACGAACTTGGAGGTTGGGACAGGATCTTGAAGGTTTAATTTGCTTGAATAGGCCTCCCAGTGTATGGGTTACTGCTCACTAGGACGTGCTTGACTGGGATCCGGAAGGACTTATAATTAGGGTCATTGATACAGATCAACATATGTGATAATGAGATATGTGGATTGGTGGCTGAAAGAATCGAAACTATGTGAGTTTCTTCTATCGGGCACCTTGAAAAAGGTCTCAATGAAGAGTTTAGAAAGGGAAGGGAGGACCCTAGGTAGACGATAGTTAGGGGCATTGTGTACATGGCCCTCTCAAGGTCATCGTCTTGCAATGGCCAGTCACGATCATTAACCTTGGAAGCCCCCTTTCGCCTTGACTATCGCACCCTCCCCAAGGGCCGCGTCTAGGTTACGTATGGAAAAACGTCACATTCTCCTAATTAATGTTGGGACACGTGACACTATGCTATAAATACTCGTATTATTTACCCACTACAGAGGATTGATTCATTTACTACCCGACTGGTGAGAGCACCTACTTTCTACTCAATTGGTTAGTAATTCATTAATAGGCCGCTCGAGTTTCTTCTATCTCATTCACTTATCCTACTCATCCCTTTTGATTATCTCTGTCATAGACATGTGTATCAACCTCTTTTAACTCCTCACCTACAAAAATAAAATGAAAAAAAAATAGAGGAGGATATCAATATTAAAAAATTATTAACTTCATTTAAGTGGTTTACAATCACCCTCATGATTTTCGGGCGATTGCCTGCCAATGTGAAGTCTAAAGTTACCAAAACAATTGGGGAATGTATACTTTAGTTTTTGTTGTTGGCCACAAAAATTGCTATGGACCACATTGATATCCCAATTGTAATCAAATTTGAATTGTTTCTTCAGGTATATATATATATATATTCATTGAATTAGTTACAACCCATAATGCATAATAGCCATAACTTTTTGCAATATGATTACGAATAAATAAAATAAAAACTTAGCTATATTCACAAGTAATAGCTGCATTTAATCGAAGAATCTGATATAAGAGAATTATATCTGATGATACGTGTTATGACACATCGCTTTCCTTCCGTTGTTTAGTGACAGAGAAATGAAATGTAGAAATCAGAGAGTAAAATAAAATGTTGGTAATAAATAAACGAAAGCCTTTGGCACTCCTTCTTGATCTAAGAAAATAAAAATAAAAATTATTGTTTGATCTTCGGAAGGACTCTTGATTGATCTTGTCCTAAAAGCCTTTGTTTTCTAATGCAAAACAATTAACCATCATTTGAAATTGAAGTTTCTTTCATGTCTTCCATCACCATTTAAAGCCTTTCAACTTCATGAAACATACCCCTTGGCATATAGAAAACATGAGGAAATGTCTATGTATTATAATGGAGGCCCAGAGACAGTACATGGAGGTGATCCCTTGCTCAAATCGGGCAATAATTCTGTATTCTTTCTTATTTGTGCATCAATGCTGATTGTGATTGGTGTTCGCTGCGTCTCCGAGATCTCCAGAGGTTAGGCCCTGCCATTACAGCTTGGAAGCTGATCTTTCAGCTACCTATCATGGCTCCAAAATATATATGGTGAAATTTCATGGTCCTGTGAGAGTTGTAAGTGCCATGCATTTATGCTTGTTAATGTACTGGAAAGTGCGGATTGATGTTGCCAACCCAAACAAAAGACAAAAGGTAAACTTGGACGTCCTATATTCAAATCGCTTAATAGTATAAAATTACATGCACTCGTGATTTGCCTTATAACCATTTGCATTATAACTATTATTTTTTCAATGCACGTGTGATTGGAATGATTTCTCGTTACCAAAAGAAAGAACAATCGATGTTTATCAACAATTCTTGGCTTGAGAAAAGTGCAAAAAGATGCTCCTTAACTTGTTTTATGGCCTTCTGCATGCATGCATGCAAACTGTAGTACTCTATGCACAGCATTTGCATAAGCCTGAATGCATGCATACATGCATGTGATCGAAAGCTTCAAATGTAAATTTTTGATATCCAAGAGGGGGAAAATGATAGAACAAAAGGGACACAATGATGTGACATAGAAAATCTTGTGTACTATATTAACTATGATATTCGATCGGCCCACCAATCATATGACCTAATTTTTAACTTTTATTGACACATCGATCTTGCAATTTTTAACATCATGTGGTTAAATGTATGCGTACATAAACGAAAATATAACATAAACTTCGGATGCATGCGCTCATGCCTTTGCATAATCTTAAATGACCCATCAATTATGCAATCTTTGTTTTCTGAGCTTTCAACTAATGATGTTAAGTTATTAACGTGACAATGTTAATTTTTTAAAATTTTTACGAGAAACGTTCTAAACATGATTTGCATGTAAACTGAAATAGACATGACTTGATTTACGTAACATTTACTCATCAATATGAGCATTGGGGGGACATATATATGTGTTTAATGCCATATAAAATATCAAAATTCTCATTAAAAGAACTAAAATGAGGTGATTTTGGACATGAAAACATTGGGAGCCAAACAAAAGCTGTTTGTTATTCGGCTATAGTAGCAAGATGTGTGGGTTAGGACCCATGTGGGGTCTTGGAAATGGACCTCATTAATGGATGGACTTTTCGGATAGAGATAGGCCTGTATTATGAAGGAGATTCACGTAAGAGTCCAACGTCAAAGGGGGTCCATTTTTCTTCCTAATCACTGTCATTTGCAATTTGTGCAACTACCACTCACATCAGCAACTTTCATATTACAAATGGGATTGGAACACCTCAACGTAACTTTAAATTAACAAGTATAGATCTTTTAAATCATGCTTGCGATGGTTGGTGGGGGTGGGGGTGGGGGTGGGGGTGGGGGTGGGGGTGGAGGTGGGGGTGGGAGTGGTAGAATTCGACAATGGGAAACCCTAAATGTGGATGCCAATTTGTAGAATTAACATGGATCCATATGACTATTTTCTTCTTATAAACTTCCAGTGATTTAAGTTCTCGGCATTGGTTTTGAATCATAGTTATCGAGTTGCATACAAAATCCTTAATCGGATACTTAAACTTCGTTCTTAATTCTAATAGTGACACCAATAAAACTTGTATGTATGTTATAAGCTTATCACATTCGAGTAATAAGTTTTGAGTCCCGACACTACAACCATTATAGAGAATTTGAAATGATAATGTTCGTAGACCTTTACAAAGAATACTTACCTTAATGAGCCAATGAGGGACTTCGAGACCCTACCTAGGAGGATGTTTAGGAACATTGACTTCAGAAATTATAGTGGTCTTTTTACTGGAACCCGACTTGTCGGGAAAAAGATACGAAACTAATCGAACTACTATAGACAACTGGCCCCTTACTAATAATCAATTCTAGACTCTTTTGTGAGTACAAAGTACGACCAAATAAGGGATAGATAACTGAAGAATGCTCTAGAGCGCAGAGCTTAGATAACTAAAAAATGCTCTAGAGCGCGGAGCTTCAAGATGTGATAGGCTAGAGCGCTAGCCTTTTTTCGCAGGTTACATTAGCTAGAAAGTATAGTTGGCATTAGAATTTTCTTTCGAAGGGAAGCGATAGAATTAATTCGACCATGGAAAACCCTAATTGTGGATGCCAATTTGTAGAATTAACATGGATCCATATGACTCTCATTTCTCCTTATAAACTTCCAATGATTTAAGTTTTGAGCATTAGTTTTGAATCATAGTCATCGAGTTTCATATAGAATCTTTAATCGAATGCTTAAATTTCGTTCTTAATTCTAATAGTGACACCAATAAAACTTGTATGTACGTTACGCTTATCACAATCAATTAATAAGTTTTGAGTCCCAACACTACAACCATTATAGAGAATTTGAAATGGTAATGCTCGAAAACCTTTGACAAAGAATAATATCTTAATGATGCATTGGAAAAATGAGATGCAAAAAGTAAGATGAAAGGTAGGGTGAGGCGCGGACTAGGTCATTCTCTTAATACGATTTGCGCCCCTTTATGAAAAAATCACAGCACATAAGGTAATAATGCGTCGTCTCCAGGATACAACAGCTCAGCGCAGCTCAACCTATTAATTGTTGCTTCACTCAGATCTGCACAATCGAATGAAACAGAAGCTTCACACACACCTTTAAATATTGCCCAGAAAATTATATAGTATATGTCATATTGTATATATTTTATACTTAAATATGTATATATATATATATATACAAATAATATATGTGTGTAATAGTCTGTAATTACTTCTATGTTTAATTAGATAATAACTTAAAAAATATGGTTGTTGGAATACTAGCCGTTGAAGTTTTTAATAGTCCGTAATTCCTCTGTTAATCCCACCCTTGAGCACGTGAGAGTCTCAATATCTCATTTTAATTTAAATGTTAAATAACACTAATATATATATATATATTCAAGTACTTTTAAATATTTAATCGATGTGAAATTGAGTTCTCACATATAAAAAATATTTTTTTAATTAAAATACATGATGCTTATACCCGATTTGACAAAAGTAGCTCTTGGTAGGAGCTTTTACATTTTTGGGAATAGCACAATGACAACTCGAATTCACTTCTACTCTTTCATGTGACAAGGCTTCGATGTCATTGCCACGTGCCACGTGCCCCCTGCCCATAATAAATACTAGTCATTTTCAACTTTTTGTGGCATACATAGTGGGGGTGTGTATAAGGCTATCAAAATTCGACACGACACGATTAATCGATACGAATTAAACGGGTTTGGGTGATAAACGGGTTGACACGTCAAACACGTTTAATAAACGGGTCGTGTTCGGGTGAGACCTGTCAAACCGTTTATCACACATTTACCCGTTTAAATAAAATTAATATAATAATAAATTAATAATTATTTTGAAAAAATTAGCAAGAAAAAAGAAGTAAATAAACCAATACAAAAAAAAAAAGTAAAGTAGTAGTTCAAAAACAAATGAGGGGAGGTGGGGAGCACTTCAAAGACAAAGGCAAACCAATGCCTTTGTTTTTGTCACATATTGGAAAATGAGAGGAGATGAGGAGGGTTGAGTTGCCTATAAAAAGACAATGACCTCTTGCCTTTTTTTTTAAGCCTTCAAGTCTAATTTTTTATGAGATTTGGCTAAAAATTTCTCTTTTTTGATGTAAGTACAATTGGAAGTAAAAAAAAAGTGGAGTATTAAAATTTGTTGATATAATTATTTTAAAATTAAATGGGTTAAACGAGTCATGTCGTGTTACACGTTTATTAAATGGGTCGTATTCGTGTTGAGATTTTTTACCCGTTTATTAAACGTGTCGTGTATGGGTTTATATATTTTTCACCCGTCACCCGTTTAACCCGACATGTAACCGTTTAACCCGACACGTTTGACACCCCTAGGTGTGTATTAGCTTGCATGTGGGCCTTGTGTAACTCTCAATTGGTCCCGAAAAAGATATATCAGTCTATGGGCTTTATTCCGAGGTAGTTCTAATTGTAGTGAATACGGTCGGTCCATCTTACTATGGATTGGGTCTCCAAAACTTTTGGATGGTTGCCTACCTGAGGCCCAAGTAAAATACAAATGCAATTTATATCTATAATATAAAATAGAGCAGACTTCAATAAGTTCATCCGACTGTCTCAAATAGACTCATCTAATGTGTAAAACCCGGGAAATTTAAACTTTTTCCAAAAAAAATGGCAAAATAGTAATTTGTCACTATAATGCGTATTTAAAATACTCATGTTCTAGACATCGGACGAGGAAACGGAGTTCGCTGTTGGATTCGTATCGCGAAAACGAGTCACCTTGTCAAATTTCATCGAATTCCGAGTTAATCGAATTTTTGCACGTTGTTCGAGGCAACTGCGTGGCGGATTACCTCACGAACGTCCCCATAAATAAATTTTATAAAATTTCCTTAAAATTAAGTTAAAGTTCAAATAAAATTAATTTGAACTTAAACCGGGATCAAATGAATCGTTTCGGGACGAAATCGGACCCGATTAAGCGAAGGACACGTGGCGCGACGTGGGCCGAGTATTTAAAACTATAAATAGGGGTAAATATCTAGAAAATCAGATTTTTTTAGCCACTTGTGTTCTTGTTGGCCGGCCAAGAGAGGGAGAAGAGAGAAAATAGAGAAAATAGAATTTTCTTCAAACTTTCTCCGTCGATTCCCGGAGTTCCGTCGATCGGAATCCGTTGGGCTAAGAGTTAAAGTCGATCACATCGACGAGGGCTACGCAACCACACCAAGAACGGGGGATTTCACCG
The DNA here is from genome assembly GCA_951799425.1 of Ilex aquifolium. Classification (NCBI taxonomy): domain Eukaryota; kingdom Viridiplantae; phylum Streptophyta; class Magnoliopsida; order Aquifoliales; family Aquifoliaceae; genus Ilex; species Ilex aquifolium. The sequence goes on from OX637403.1 coordinate 29,520,083, forward strand.
AAGATCCAAAAGAGGAGATTTGGGGGAAATCTAGTCTTGGGCTAGGAAAGTGTTCTTGAAGCATTGAGAATTCTCTCATCGTGTCCCTAGTAGAGCGAGTGTCTCACACTAGTAGACATTTAACCCATGAACTATCCCGTTCATCTTTTTCCGAACCCCCAAGGTTATGTTTTCTAACCCTAGTGTTCCTCTTTTCCATATACATTTTACCATGTATATAATTTAAACATAACACATAATCATGTAGCACATAATCATGTAACAAATAAAACACATAACATGAATGCACATGGAATGCAATGGTGTAAACCCATTCCCCTCAAGCCCTAGGTAATCGTATACCTATGCTCTGATACCAAGCTGTGACACCCCAAATTTCCGGGGGTCCTTTATTAACCGTTGACCATCCGTCAACCCGCGGAAATACTCGTGATAGTCGTATAACCCGACACCACGTCGTTCACATGCTTTTAACCGGATTTACCATCCACAAGATCAATTATACCTCAAATTATGTCCATTTATGTCATAGGAACCAAAGAAAACCAAGCCCAAAAGCATGGCTAAGCATTTTGAAAATTTCAAATTTTTGGAAAACCTTCCGGAAGGTTTTTCTTAACCTTCCGGAAGGTTTTGCCTTCTGGAAATAGATTGAAAAAAATGAAACGTGTCGGCCTTCCGGAAGGTGTACTCAAACCTTCCGGAAGGTTTTGCTCACTGGAAAGGTTCTTCCGGAAGGTTTTTCTTCACCTTCCGGAAGGTTTTGCCTTCTGGAAAATAGATTGAAAATGAGACGTGTCGATCTTCCGGAAGGTGTACTCCGCCTTCCGGAAGGTTTTACCTTCTGGACCACAATTCTGCCTTAACCTTCCGGAAGGTGTTAGTGACCTTCCGAAAGGTTTTGCCCATAATTTCTTCCTTCCTTAGTTTTTCAATTCGAATCCGTTTCAATTTGCTTCAAAATCATCCAAAACTTATACAATGAAGTTTCTAACATAAAACATTGTTTGTACAAGTTCTATTACAACCCAATACATATATTTACATGTCAATATCAAATTTCCTTAAAATTTTTACAAACATTCAAAACAAAGCCATATCCGGCTTTCTTCGTCCTTGAAGCCCGTATGAGGGTCTTCCACCCATGCATATCCCACACCTGAAAATGTTGTCCCACGAAGGGTGAGCCACGCTCAATAGGATATCCTCCTACAGAGGCTACTCCCCAACCTAAATGCATATGAAATGCGCACATGCAACGATCAACAAGCATCAACCAATCCAACAAGAATATACACCTCAATGTTAGAAAGCTACCATGCTATACTATGTCATGCCATGATATGAGATGGAACTCACTCATGCACCTTGTCCCGAGTCTTCCCCGACTCACACCACACAATGCAAAAGCCAATGTGTATGAACCCGTCTATTGACGGAAAAACCCTCCCAATGATCGTTTGAGATAAAAGTTATGTCTTTATAAAAAATCAAATCATTGTTTGAGGCTACCCATTGGATGGGTGTTTTTATATAACAAAATCTTGTGTCTTCCTGGGCAACGGATTTTGGAATCGCACCGCCGGCTCCGTGGGCCTATCTACACTTTTTGGACTTGCACCGTCGGAGTGTATGAACCAGTGGTTCCGGGTTTTTCACCCGAGGGAGTGTCTAGCCCTACTTGCTTTACCCGACACAAGTTTTCCTTATGCAATGCAACCGTGCAACTCAGTCGGATCTTCGATCCCGACTTTCCCGAGTTCACATACCAACCACCAAGATTTGGTGTTTGATCCGCAACACATGCAAACACCCACACTCATGCCTATGACCCATGAATGCGATGTCAACTCACCCACACATACTCATGTCTTATAACCATGAATGTGATGTACCCATGTGAATGCAATGTAATGTACCAATTGCACTCTAACCACATGTTCGATATGTATGAGTGTCATATGAACAATGTCAAGATAAATCTACATATTCATGGTACTTCATATCATAAGCACATAAATACCATAATTCAACACATTATCAATATATAGCAAGCATGCCTATATCAACATTTCATCCAATAACCATTTTCAAACATGTTATCACATAAGCATGCAATTAACATAGCAAACTCATCAATACATCATTCTAGGCATTTAATCAAGGAAGTGATCTAAGTCATTTCTCTAATTATTTTGTACGTGTTAAGGCTCTAACACCCTTCTTTTCCATACCAACATCTCATATAAGCAACTAAGGTGAGGAATAATCCCAAATAGGAAGAATCCTACACGTCATCATGTATCACAAGAAATTACTCTAAGTAATTTCTACACCACCATTTCAAGATAGATTATATTGTATCCACTTTCAACATCCATCTAATCATGTCACCAACAACAGGTAAAAGCCCCATTTAATCAAGTTACCAACCATAGGTAAGAGTCATATACAAGGTCTCCTACATCAACCCCTTTTCACATAAACATCATAGCCTGAAATAAGCCCAAAACAGCCCATAAGTTTAACCCAAAACAGTCCGCAAATTAAGCTACATAGCAGCCCCGAAATAGGCTATAAACCAGTCCACTATTTCATTCACTTCCACAAAGATATACAAGTAACTTCCATATATCAATTGTAAGCTAAAATTTAGCTTAAGTTATTCATATAATCAATTCTTCATTTCCTTAAAAACATACAATTCCAATTGTGAATCACACCACCCAAACATGTTATTCCACTTTCGTTCAAATAACGACTTTTATCCTTTAAGGCATTTCATCAAACGCCATATAAGCATAATGTCATGTAACCACAAGGTATAGCCCACACACATCAATTATCATCATCAAACTCAAGAAATCAGATCTAGTGATTTCTACATAACTATACCAAGATAGAATTTATTCTATCCATTTCCTAATATCCACATATCATAATCCCCCAAGAGAATTATAAAGCAACCACCTCTAAATGTCAATTCCATTTAGAATTTCACTTTACCAATTTTCCCATATCCATTTTCTACACTTCAAGTTCCTTCATGAAATTTACCCAACAAGTAAATATATGCACCCATTTCATACCAACCTTGCTTAGCACATTTGGTACCCATTTTCCACACATAAAATGCATTAGTGGTACATTAAACTAGAGAATGTGATTTAAATCATACCAACCATTCTCAATACCCATTTCACCCAATTAACCACAATAGGCAAGTGATACATATATATATACACCTACCCATTCCATATAACCTTCCTAGGTTGGAAATAAACCTAAGTAGGAAGAAAACCCTACCTCTTGTAGCGTGTAGAATCGTCGTGGGAAGCTCCTAGAACTCAAAGCAAGCTTGAATCCTTCACTTCCAAATTTTCGGCCTCCCAACGTTCGGTGAAAGCCGTCGTTTTTGGTACCCACGCGTAGCCCTCGACGAGTAGAGCAACTCTTGTTCTTGGCCCGAGTCGATTTGAGCACTCCACGGCCGTAGATCGTAGAGAGAAGTTGAGTTTTCTCTCCTTTTCCCTCTCTTCTTTTCTCTCGGCTGAAACCGGCTGAAATGGTGAAGGAGAAGTCTGATTTTTCAGACTTTAGGCCCCTATTTATATTTTAGAATACTTGGCCCACAATTGGCCACACGTCCTACTTAATTTCGGGTCCGTTTTAATCCCGAAACGATTAAATTTCGCTCCGGTTTGAGTTCAAAATATTTTTATTTTAACTTGCCTCTAATATTTCCCCAAACTTTAAAATTTTATAAAAATTTCGTGTACGGGGTCACCCGAGGCCCGTTCGTCTCGTAAAACGCGAAAAATCCGACTATCTCGGAATTCAACGAAATTTGACGTGGTAACTAGATTTCGCGAGACGAATCCAACGGTGAAATCCGTTTCGTCATTCGAGATCTAGAAAAATTCAGTTTTTCAACTAGTCCCGAAGTGGCAATTCACCTATTGCCCTTGTTCGTCAAAGTTTAAATTTTCCGGGGTTTCACATCTTCTCTATGTTTGTGATTTGATTTTGGATATGAATACAAATATGTTTATTGTTCACCATTTTTTATTACACTGTGCCTTCAGACACAGACAATAACTAGTACTACTATAAAATGCATGATCAGTCATAAAATTTATAATTTTTAAAGGTAAAGTTACAAATTGATTGAGGTTATTCATGAACGATCAGATCCATCTAAGTTCAAGTGCCTAAAGAGCATTATCCTATTTCATTCCAATTCTTGTCACCGTTCTCGACAGTTTTGATTTATCAAACGGTATAATTTTATTAATTTGAATATTCTAGTAAAAACTAATGCATTACAAAGTCCAGTTTTTTTTTTTGAGGGGGAAGGGGAGGGAAAGGGGAAGAGGGATTTGAACCCTTAATCTCAAAAAGACAAAACTTTTATAAAATAAGGAGTATCATTAGACCTAAAACCCATTGATCATTACAAAGTCCGGTGCTTGCTCCTTTTAATGCAAAATCATGTTACGGTGGACTTGCCCCATAACGCTCTCACCACTTGAGAAACCCATTAAGCAACAAAGTTTGAGTAATAATACTCTACTTTGGACAAAAAAATAGAGCCCAAGTAATATGAATAATAATTATTATAGTACAACAATACATCATCTAATTCCTTTTTTTGTCCTATTTCTCTGTTTGTCTAGCATTGTTTTTTCTCAAGTTGGATTTACCAAGGATATTTTGATTCTATTTTTTTCCAACTAATGAAGATGTAATGTGTAAATTTTTTTTTTTTGATTTTATAAATTAATTCTATTTAATAATTTCATAACTAGTAATTAAGCTTGTCAATCGGGTGAAACCGATTCGTGTCGCCTCTTAACATGTTTTTATCAAAAAATATATCTCTCATATCTAATTCGCTTATTAATTCGCATCTAATGACTTGTGTCGTATAAAGTTCGTGTTTTGTATAAATTATATATAACAAGTATATAAATAAATCATATTTTATATTTTTTTTGATTGGTTATATTCATATTCGATTCGTTTATTTATCGTATCGTATTATATTGTATACACACGTTTACAAAATAAATGAATTAAAAAAAAATTAAATTCTCTAATTTCATTTCATATTCGTATTGTATTAACGCTTGTGTACGATACATGCGGGTAACCAAACATCCCAGAGGCCTATATATGTAGTTGCTCTGTACTGGCACTTCTGTCCGAAAACGGCACCTACCGCCCGAATGGTATCTTCTGCCAGACACTGCAAAAGCAGGACGCCACCCCTCATGCATCCGGATCTGCGTAGTCCAAATCTGAGAAGACAGTTCAGTGAAATTTGTTCAAAGATTCTACCAATTCTATCATACCCTATTATTGATCAATTACGATAAAAAATTTGTTAGGTCGACAGAAGAAATTTTAATTTTTTTTGTAAAAATGGAGAAAGAATACGGAATGGTTATAAATATTTTATTTTTCTACTCGACTCTAACCGCGTGTGTATTAATATTTTTTACACTGTTAATGTGTGCATAAACCACAAACTGAAATACTATTAATGTGTTAAATTTTTAACGTTTTAATATTATTGTGTTGATTAATTGGTGCAGGTTATTTAATTGAATTATTAAAATGATCCAAAAATTAATAATTAAAAAATATTGTTCACCCAGCTTTTTACTCAATTGTTTTGGACAGAATTCGGATAAGAATAGTCCAATTGATTAAGTAAGGTAGGCCAAGAAAGATCTTTTTATTATTCTGGGAGCAGAAGTCATTTTTTCACAACCATGCTACCACGCCTACCTCTAATTGAGCAATCCTTGTGAATAGCTGAAATCCTACTGCCAAGCTAGTGGGATCGATCTCTTCTATTATTGTCTTTCCTTTGAATCAACCTACCTTACCCCGGAACAATGCCATTAAGTTTCCCTGGTCCACAAAATATCGGATAAGAAGATGAAATATCATAATTCATACAAATAAGGTAGAGTAAACACTCCTAAAACAAAATCATTTTCTGATCATCAGCAGAATTTTCCACTTCCAGGTAAAGTTTGTTCTTCAATATGGTGTTAATCTACTACGAAATTTGATGTATCTCAACTAAAAGTTTTGAGCAAATAATCAAAATATGTAAGGGGAATTTGAGAGAAAATCATAGTATTTGATCTCATTGTTAGTTATCAATTTTTTTTAACTTTAGATTGTAAAGTTAGGCTCAGTAATTGTGTACCAGCCCCTATACTTATTATTGATTCGTAACAGTTGTGTAATATTCCGAAGTCTTGTTTCGTGCACCTATGATGTTCGATGTTATGCCTGTATTGAGATTGGACTCAAATTAAAAGGATTAAACATTAATTCATACATAAAACAATATAGGAAAATAGAATTGGTGTATGAAGGTTAGTTGACACCATGGAATAAGTAGTGGGTTGCAAATGATGATAATAAGAACTAAGAAAATATGTTTAAAAAAGGAAAAAGCCTTGCCCTTGTCACGGCACATGTTCTGCCATCAATGCCCCTGTCGGTGGGCAGCCATAGATGTTTATGCTTTTGAAACTCATTGAACTGCATACACATTTTAAATGATATGAATAGAAGTATATGAATGCATGCTTGAGAGATGTTTAATAATATTCAAGCAGAGAGAGAAACCAAATGGGGTAGTAATACTAAGCTGTTGAGATCAAAAACCTTTGTCCAAAGTAAATATTTTGCATGTAGCAATAACAGTTCAAGACAATTAAGATGATAGAAAGTATCTGAATGGAGGTTATAGGTACTACTAGGCCATTAAGAAATGCTTATTTGTGAATAATATTTCCAAGGATGCACAAATCAAAAGTAGTGTAGACAGTGAAAAAGACTTCTATAAACAAACATGGCCTTTTTTGTGGGAAATTTTTTTTTTCAACGGTTAGGGGTGTTCAGGCCAATTTACACGCATTTCTACTAGTTCTTTCTCTGGTCTAGTCAAAGACAGGTTATTTACACTGAGATTAAAAGATTCATCAGAGATAAATCTCTCATAATCTGGTCCTAAGGGTTGTCAAGATTCGAACTCAGAATGTCTAAATTTACAACACATCTTTGTTATCACTTAAACTATCCTTGAAGTTGTGAAAAGAGGGTTTGTACATAGCGTTTTTTCACTTGTTTTTTATGGTGTTATGATGTGCTAGTATTCTGGCGATGAGTGTTGGTGTGTGCCTTGGTAAGCAGTTTGTTGAATAGAATACAAGTCAAGTAGTAGATGAAAAGAGAAAATGTGAGTGTTACTACATACTACCAAAAAACAATAAGGTGTAGTGACTAAATGAATTTATTACTGTAATGGGTAAGGTTTATGTTGTGATTCGTGTTTGTGATGAACAATCAATAAAACAAAAAGAACACAAAAATTTACGTGGTTTGATAACTTGTCTACATCCACGATTCTAGAGCGACTGCCTTTTTTTATTTTACACTGAATTAAGGTTACAACTTAACTTATATGTTACAACCATAATTAGGCATTCCAAAGGAACGTGCTATTCCATACCATGGGAGTTACACGCCCCCCCCCCCCCCCCCCCCCACCCCTCGGCCTATCTTCAACCCAGTAGTAATTCGGATCTGTTAGATGGCCGGTTGTTTTATCTTACATTCCCACAATTGGCTCATTATCCCCTTGAGCTTAGTATAATTTTTTATACTCTGAATATGAGTCATCTATTCCAAAAGTTTGCATCTTACATTTCCCTCTTTATCAACTCATAGACTCATAGTTATGCTTTATTAATTTCTATTTACTATTTTGCCACATTCCTATGGCTATGAATATATAGTTAAATTCTTTAAAAGCATAATTTACAATTATGAAAGTGCAACATTATTTTGATCTAATTTATTAACAGTCTCTCGATTGTGTGCGCCTTTTGGTGAAGGGATGCTTGTCACCTACTCCTCTTTAAGTTCCCACTCCCTATATGGTACTTCTTCGAGCGTATATAGAGAAACCGAGACAAAGTCTGTCTGTTTTTGTGTGGAGAGAGAGAGAGAGAACTCAAAAGCTTTGATCTTAGCTTGTTTTGTTGTGTGGTGAGCCATGGATAGACACAGGTGTAAGCTCTGTTCTAAGAGTTTCACTAGTGGTAAAGCTTTGGGTGGTCACATGAGGACTCATCTTGCCACCTTACCAATTCCTTCCAAGACGCCACCACCACCACCACAACTCGGTGACATTAGTGAGTCAACTTCATCTCCATCTTCCTCTTCTTCAGAATATAAAGAAGAAGATGAGAGAGAAAGTGAAGAAAAAGTGTTGGTTTATGTGTTAAGAGAAAACCCAAAGAAGAGCTTCAGGGTGGTAGATCCTGAGTTCTTGGATGGATGGGTTGTTAAAGAAACAAAAAGTGAGACCGAGTCAAAAAGAAACCCAACTCGGAGGAGATCCAAGCGGACTCAGAAAATGGGTGTTGCAGAAGCAGAGAATCAAGAACTGAAGAAGCCAAAGATACGAAAACACACTTCAACCGAGTCAATAACCGAGTTAGAACCAGTGAGTTCAATGTCTGAAACGTCCCCTGAAGAAGATGTTGCTTTGTGTCTCATGATGCTTTCAAGAGATGTTTGGAGTTCTGATGATTCAGAGTCAGAGGAGTTGGAACTGAGTCACAGGACGAGTCAGAGGAAGATCAAGAACTGCTTTGAAGACCATGAAGCTGGTGAGACATCAGAACAACCAGTAATTATTGGTTCTAAGAATGTGGGTAAGAAACTGCATGAATGCCCATTCTGTGGCAAAGTATTTGGGTCGGGTCAAGCTCTTGGTGGGCACAAAAGGTCACACTTTTTGGGTTCATCACCAACTGCTTCAAGCTCTGCTAAACTTGGTGAGAGTTTGGCAGATGCAAAGTCTGCTAAATTTGGGTATGGTTTGATAGATCTTAACTTGCCACCTTCAATGCAAGATGATGAAGACTTTTGCCAAGCTAGAGGTCTCTACTGTCTCTGATGCTGAATTTATCAATTCCATCAAACATTGAGGATATGGCTTAGGCGTATTACTAAGGTGTCATTTGGGTTTTACAGGTTTAAGTAGCGAAAACACGCTATTGACACATGTTTCATTTGGGTTTTACGGGTCTAAGTAGCAAAAACACGCTATTGGCACATGAGCGAAGATCGTATACATTCGATTCTCCTCAAATCTATTGTAAGGGGAATTTCGTGCACTGTAATTTATCTAAATGTGCCACCATTCTAGACAATATTGAATTGATAGGTTAGACTTGAAGTTGTTACTTTTTCTTCCAACTTATTCCTGGCAGTTATTAAAGAGCTACAATAGGTTGTTTAGGGCAGTGTCTTGAAAGGGGTGTCTTTCATTTATAGGATTTCTGTAAATTTGTTGGGAAAGATCAATGCCAAGCAGCTTTTGTGATTTTCTTTCTTTAATTGGCGGTTGTAACAACGCATGGTATTGATCCCGACATGGATGACTTATCTTTGATCGAATTAGGAGAAAATTAGCCGAGAAACACATAAGTTAACTTAGACACCCTTAACTGTTAAATCTTAAAAAAGAAAAAAAAAAAAAAAAAAAGGGTCATAAAAAGGTAGCTATATATGCTGTTAGCTGCTCTAAAAACTGATACATTGGGGCACACCTACTTAGTGTAGGTAACAGATGAGAAGAACTAGTTCCAAGTTCACTTTCTTTTGCACTCCTTTGTCCTTTAACCCAGTACCAAAGTGTTGAATTCTATCAGCTAGTTTTGTATCTGTTTTCCAGCTGTTTGTTCTTTGTGATCTGTTCTCTGTTTCTTTTCTTTTTTAAAAGCTCCTACTAAATTCATATCTTTTGTTCTTTCATGATTGCCATTGTGGTTTTGTCTAGTTAGGTATGTAGAGTTAAATTGTCAAACTATGGTACCAAAAAATAAAATTTTAATATCACATCTTTACTTTTTATTCAATAAAACGTGATATATATATTAAGGGGAACTCGTGTCTGAAGGTACGGTGCAACGTAAATGATAAGTAATGAATTTGGGGGAGAAAATTCAATGTGAATAGTTTTAAGAGAGATGTTGGTGATCATTTAATGAGTCTATTTGAAACCATCAGATGAACTTATTGATATTAGGGATAACTCGTGTCTGAAGACACGGTGCAACGTAAGTAAGAAATAATGAATTTGAAGGGGGGGAAATTCAATGTAAATGGTTTTGAGAGGGATGTTGGTGGTCGTTTGATAAGTCTATTTGAAACTATCAAATAAATTTATTGAAATATATCCTATTTTATATTATAAATATATATATGAAGAGAGAATCTGGAGGAAAGAAACAAAGACCCTTAAACATCGGTATAAAGGAATGGTTCATAAGAAAAGGTTCATAATCCCCCCCATGCTTTTGTATTCAAAGCTTTTGGGACAATCATCACTGACGACCATCGAGAGGTTGGTCCAGGTAAAAATTCAAATTATTTTGCTCAATTTTTATGTTCGAGTTTCTATAGTTATAGCAATTCTGTAGGGCTAAACCCATTCTTCTATAACCAGAGCACACGGTGAGATTTTAATTTTGACACCGACCTAGGTGTGGTGGGAGTTTCCTATAAATGACTACGTGTTACTGGGGAACAATATTCCCTCAGGTAAATGGAGTGACTTATTTATATACTCATTTTATGTAAAAAAAAAATATCACCGTTGTAATGTCTCTTTTATATTCTCTCTCTGCTATCAGATAACCAATACTAAAATTAAACTAGATAATTATTAAATTAAGTAGTTATTGCCCTCTAAAAATTGTAGTATTATAATTTAGCGTGTTCGCTCATCCAATAAAAAGGAGACCAACTTTTTCTTTTGGATTACAGAGAATTAACAGGGACGAGCTGTAAATTTAGATGTCTTAAGTTTAAATTTTGGTCATGTCTTGAGGTTAGGCCATGAGAGATTTATCCCTCATAAATACTCTAATTTCAACATGGATGGCATACTTTTAACCGAACCAGGATCAAGGAGCTCGTAAGCTAAACTGAACACTTTGAATAAAAAAAAAAAAAAGATAACAGAGAATTAAATGAACTTTTTTGCTCTCAGCAACTATAATGTTAAATGTAGTGTATTGCTGAAGTCTTTCATCCAAACTATTTCGAGGTTCAACGAAGTAATTTTAATTTGTCCAGCCAAACATAGATTTGTTATTCTTAGCAATCAATAGAGTAATTGAAGAATTGTGACATTGTATTATCTATGATAATCAAGAGATTAGAGTTTCAGTGTTATTTTGAAATTCCATCTATTCACATTCACTATAGTAATGTTTCACTTAAATAAGATATCCTATTTCCTCAGCTTCCCACCTTCTATACAAATAGTGAGGTTAACCTACCATCTTGCCTTTGTCCCATCTATGAAATTAGAGAGAAAAATGCCAAGGGACCAGACATATCTAGCTTGGCCTATTACCCCTAGGCACATGGACCATGAAGGATAGACATACAACACCATTATGTGAAAGTAATATGGGTTTAAAATTTACTTTCACCAAAGTTTTACCCCATTATCAAAAAATAATTTTATTTAAAATTATGATTCAATTCCATCGAAATACAAATTAACTCAATAGGAATGGTTTTGGGAAGCAAAATATTTATTAAAACCCATCATTTAATTAGAAACATTCTTTCGTTGATTGAATAGATAACTAAACATATACAAAAAATTTAACACTTATCTTGTGACATATTCACGCAATTTAATTATGGTATTGAATTAATTAAAGTATCTAAACGACAACAATATTTCTTGGTAGTCCCAAAAAGTAAAATGGTGATGGATGATGACGGTGAATACCAACGGTGGAAGATGGATTTCAGCAGTGGAGTCTTGCACCCGGGGGGGGGGGGGGGGAGGAGGGGGAGAAATGGCGTGGTCGCCATTATTGCTACCATCAGTGTTTTCAGGCTATTTTGGGTGGGAGTGTTTTCTAATATTAGGGTTATTGATAGTGAGGACAATAACTTTTTTTTTTGAGAATATTTTGTTTTCTCATTTATGCCCAATTTTTTGAAAATGCAAATGACAAAATTGCCCGTCATTACTCTCATGTGCCAATCACATGACATTTTTTCGTCATTTTTTTTAGACGTTATTAGTGCGAAGGACTACATTAGTTGAATGTGTGAACATTGATGATCAAATTGACGAAACTAAAACTTTGAGAACTAAGGTGCTACTAGTATTAAACCTCAAGGACTATTTATGTAAATTACCTTATAATCTATTTATCTATCTATATTTATATCTATATCTATATTACTTATAAATGTCATCTGTAAAATACTTTTGATTTCCTAATAAAGTCATTGATACCCATATATTCCTTTCATCTATATTTCCTATATTTATTTGATTTCTAAGTTCGTTTGGACTCGTTTATTAACTGTATTTGATTTCTAAATTATTTATTACTTTCATACATTTTTTATTTCCTATACTTATTTAACTTTTAAGTTCTTTTGGACTATTTTATTAATAATATTTGACTTCTAAATTCTTTTATACTCATTTATTTATAAATGTCAATATTTGTAAAAAAAATTAATTTTCTATTTTGTCCCTAATTATTATTATAAAGTCATTGATACCCACATGTTACTTTCATCTAATTTTTATTTCATCTATTTATTTAACTTCTAAGTTCTTTTGAACTCTTTTTATTAATTGTGATAAGGATGGAATTCCGGGCATGGGCCGCCATGGCATCGGAGCTCAATATATCCTGAGAACCCAGAAGGTGGGGTTGTTAGCCCAAAGGAAGTGCCTCCAATCAACTCACACCGAAAGCAGAAAGGGCCAAGGGACCAAGGCCCAAAGGGTTCGAAGGACCAATAGTCCAGTCCCGGTCCAAATCCACGCCCTTGTCCTGGAATGAATCCCGTTGCGCCACGTGTCCCAGGGACAAGGGGACCATCTCTGAAACCTCAGACAGTTACACTCTGCAGAAGGTGGTGCGTAGCAAACCAGGGAGTCGTGGGCACAGAAGCGCCGGCAGACAGGAGTGTTTGCAGGGCAAGGACGAAAGGTCCCCATAAGATCAGAGAAAAATGTAGAAGATATGGCCAGAAACCTTAGGAGGACAAACAGTATAAATAGAACAATGGAGGTGGGATAAAAGGATCTTCATCTTCTTCCCCATTGCATTCCCTATCCACAGATACTAGCCAGAATAAGGCATAGATACTTTGTAAAGGCCCAGCGCCAAAAACTCACCTATTATTCATCTGAGATCAATACACTGCATCAAGGAGCAGGAGTCTCCGTTATAATGGACGTAGTCTTAGTCAATCGGCTAGGGTGAACCACTTATATTTTGTGTCTTCAATCTTCTATACGCTAATTTCTTCAAACCAACTCATAGAACCCGTCTATCTTTCGCAGGCTGGGCTTGGGCCGTTATTTCCGAGACCCCATCAAATTGTATTTGACTTCTAAATTCTTTATTACTTCATCCAATTTTTATTCCCTTCTAAGTTTTTTTGGACTATTTTATTAATAATATTTGACTTCTAAATTCTTTTATACTCATTTATTTATAAATGTCAATATCTGTAAAAAAAATTGATTTCCTATTTTGTCCCGAATTATTATTATAGAGTCATTGATACCCACATATTATTTTCGTCTAATTTTTATTTCCTATATTTATTTGACTTCTAAGTTCTTTTGAACTATTTTATTAACTGTATTTGACTTCTAAATTTTTTGTTACTTTTATCTAATTTTTATTTATTATATTTATTTAAATTCTAAGTTCTTTTGGACTATTTTATTAATACTATTTGATTTCTAAATTCTTTTATACTAATTTATTAGTAATACAATTGCATACGATTTTTTATATATATCTCTATATTTATATGAAGAAATAAAGTCCAATCTACATTCTATTACTATATACATGTAATTGTTAGATTTGATTCTATAACCAAATATATGTCATATTTAATTTGTTGATATGCAAAAATATTATATTATTAGAATACAAACAATAGTATTACAATTTAATCAATTGTTTTTGACAAAAATATAATAAATTTATAATATAATTAGATGTGTAAATATTCAGTAATTACAATCTTATAATGAAATTTCATTGTAAACAAAAGAGGAACTATCTAACGGGTCAGAGAGATATTTAAACAAATGACAAATTAAATATTAAAAGAGTGGTAGAATACATCAATAATTAGGTTTAACAATAATTAAAATAAAAAATAATTATTTCACACAATTTGTTATTCAATTTAATTACATATTTAATTTAAATTTTTTATTAAAAAAATATTATTTAAATATATTCAGTGCAATGCACATCGTGCATTACTAGTACTACTAATAAAAATATCTTAAAATTAATTTTTTTTAAATTCTATTTTACCCTTATAAAGGATTGCAAAGACTACTCTATCATTTCACAATTAAAATTTTAAATTATCATCATATCCTTATGTCTTGAAATCTCCAAATTATTTATAACATCTCTTTTAATTATTTAATTAATTTTTATAAAAAAAATTATTTAATTATATTACCCTTAAAAAAATATGCATCATTATATTTTTAATAAAGTGTTCAAAAACTCTATCAATCTAATATTACTCATCTCATATGCAAAGATAATAATATGTTTACATATATGTATTTTCTTTTTTTATCGACAAGTTTAACCTTTTCATTTTTAAGATAAAAAATAATCGCATATATAATTTTTTAAAATTAATTTATGTTATATAAATATAATTCTTTAGTCACAATAAACTTTCTAAGTTGTATAAGATTTTACGTAAAAATAGATATTATAGTGTATTTTTAAGTAAAATTTAATTTTTTTAGAATTTTAATATGATTGATAATATATATATTATAGAATAATATATTAAATCTTATCCCAATTGACTTAATTAATTCTTAATTACAGTAAAATTTTAATGTGATTTTTATATTGACAAAAATTATTCATGTTCTATTGTTAGTAAACCTTTATTCAAGTAAGACAAAATTTTATTACCAGAAACCGGCAAAAAAAGGAAAAAAAAAAGAAAAAAAGAAAAAGCAGCATTATTAAAGTCTACAATACCAGGTAAATTCTGGTATCTATTGGGTTAATCTCAAATTAAAACATACTAATTAGCCAAAAATAAATAAATAAATAAAATTGAAACAAACCAAGCTTTTGATGGTTTGTTGAAAGAAAGCTCAGGTGGGAAATCGAGGGCTTGTCTTCGCTAACACTCTCTCTGTCTCTCTCTTCGTCCCTCCTTCTCTCTCTATATCCAGATATATTTTGTCTGTATTTGACTCGCTCTCCAATTTTTGACATGGATCTGTAAGTTGATAGATTCGTTTCTGAATTTTCGGTTTCTGTCTTTAATCTGATGCGTTGAATTCGAGCAAAATCTTTGCAATCTTTTTGGTATGATAATTTATGGTTGTGAAATTGAGATCCGAAAACCCTAGATCTCGCTTGTTTTGTGCTTTAATTACGTAATTTAACGGTTTCTAGTCAAATCAGTGGATTTAAAGGGGTATATTGTATTGGATCTCGAGTTTTTGCGTCATTGAAGCTCGAATTTCAAGAGTAGGTTGAAAGTGGTGTATCCTGGGTAATTTAGGTTGGTTTCTGTTGTGAACTGCGTGGGATCAGAGGGATTTGTAAGTGTTAGGGTTTGCTAAATGGCTTCGAATCCTCCATATCTGGTGGAGGATCAGACTGATGAGGATTTCTTTGACAAATTGGTCAATGATGACGACGATGACGATTTCAAGGTCACCACGATGGCGGTGCCAAAAATTTCCGATGGTAATGATTCGGATGAGGTTAAAGCGTTTGCGAATTTGAGTGTAAATGAGGTTGGAAGTGGGTTTGATGATTCAGGAGGCGATAGTGGGATTGAAGCCAAAGGGGAAGATGGATTTGAAGCCATTAGTGGAAACGATAAAGGGGTGTCAGTGGATGGGCATGTAGAAGTGAGTAGTAGTCCATTAGTGTCATCAAATTCATTCGGGTTTACAGGTGTAACTGAATCCAATAACGTAGAATCGGAGATCACTTCAGATTCGAGGGCAAATTCGTTTGGGTTTGATAGTGTGATTGAATCCAATAATGGTAATTTAGAAACAGAGGGCACAGAGGATTCCACGGTGAGTAAGAGTAGTGGATCTGCAGATTCAGGTGTTAAGGAAGTGCAATGGAGTGCGTTTAATGCTGATGTGACGCAGAATGATGGTAGTGGGTTTGGTTCGTACTCGGATTTTTTTACTGGATTGGGAGATAGTGCCGTGGATTCGATTGGCAATGTAGCAACCAATTTGAGTAGTGAACCGAAGATTGTATCAGGCAGTGAAGTACATGAATCTGCTTCTTTAGAGAATTCAAATAATTATGGGCAATACCAAGATGGTTACACCCATGAAGCAGCCACAGAACAGGCTTCAGATGGACAGGTTTTGGATAGCAGTCAGTATTGGGAGAATCTCTACCCTGGGTGGAAGTATGATCAGAATACTGGGCAATGGTATCAGGTGGATGGCTATGATGTGAATGCAACACTACAAGGAGGGGCTGAATCCAATTCAGCTGCAGATTGGAGTGTTTTTGACGGGAAATCAGAGGTTTCTTATTTGCAGCAAAGTTCTCAGTCTGTTGTGGGGGCAGTTGCTGGGAGTGGCACCACTGAGAGAGTCACTAATTGGAATCAGGTTTCGCATGCCAGTGACAATACCCAGATGGTGACGGATTGGAATCAGGTTTCACAAGCGAGTGACACTGCAGGAACTGCGTCAAATTGGAGTCAGCTTTCGCAAGAGAATAATGGTTACCCGTTGCACATGGTTTTTGATCCTCAATATCCTGGTTGGTATTATGATTCAATTGCCCAAGAATGGCGCAGCCTGGACACATACACTTCATCAACTCAATCAACTGTCGACCAACTGAATCAAAATGGATTTGCATCAACTGGTACTTTTTCTCATGGAAACCATCAGAAAACATTCAGTGAATATGGGCATGTTGATACCCATAGGTCGGTGGGCTTTGGTAGCCAAGGCCAAGATTACAATTGGGATGCGTCATTTAGTAATTACAATCAGCAGGGGTCAACTATGTGGCAACCTGAGACTATTGCCAAGAATGAGGCTACTTCGAAATTCAGTTCAAAGCAACAACTAGAGAATAATTATGGCACCAATTTTTCTGTAGGCAACCATGTTACTCCACAGAAATATCATGATTATGGGCGAGTAGTTCAATCATATGATAAAGGTAATCAGGGGTATGATGACTTTTCGACATTTGGTGGATCACGTGGTTTTGTTCCTGGTGGGCACCTCAGCCATCAGATTAATCAGCCGAGAGTTGAGGAAAAAGAGCACACGCATGTCTCTAATGATTACTATGGCAATCAGAATTCCGTACAATTTGCACAGCAACCATTTCAGAGTGGCCATCAGTTTTCTTATGCTCCTGCTGCGGGAAGGTCATCTGCAGGTCGCCCTTCACATGCTTTGGTTACATTTGGTTTTGGTGGAAAACTTATTGTGATGAAAGATAATAGTTCTCTTACAAACTCATCCTATGGTAGCCAGGTTAGTCCATGAGCATTCATCCTTTCAAGTTTTTATTTGAAATTTCTGTCAGTACATCACTCTCAGTGAACATTGAAAATGTCTTTTAAATTTTTTGTGAAGGACCTTGTAGGAGGCTCGATATCTGTTCTCAACCTGACGGAAGTTGTTGCTGAAAAGGTTGATGCCTCAATCATGGGAACAGGCGTCTGTGATTACTTCCGCACTCTCTGCCGGCAATCGTTTCCTGGTCCACTGACTGGTGGGAATGTGGGTAATAAAGAGTTGAACAAATGGATTGATGAGAGGATTGCAAACTGTGAATCTCCTGATGTGGATTACAGAAAAGGTGAAGTTTTGAGGCTGCTTCTTTCATTGCTCAAAATTGCTTGTCAGCATTATGGAAAACTTCGTTCTCCTTTTGGAACCGACACCACACTGAAGGTAAATTATATATTTGTCATCTATACTTGCGACCAATGAATATAATCACAAGCACGGTCATTGTTAAATATGATTTTTTTTTTTGTCCCAAATATTATTGTGTGGCTAATTAGTTGTAGATTCATGCATTGTAAAGTGCATGTACTTTGTAATACTTTTTGTGGTCAAGCTTCTGATACCGAGCAAAAATCTCTTTATTGCCATTTTACCCATTTGATATCTTGCTCCTTAAAAAATATTCAGTTTAGTCTTTTCACCCTTGATTTCTCCTATATTTTTTTAAACTTCTTTAGTTGCTTTAGATTTTCTATTGGAATGTTAATTACTTAATGCTACATATTATGGCGTAAAAGGAAGCAGTTCCTTACCCCAGATAATATATTTTCCCAAAACTAGGTGTTTATTTCTGCTTCAATTCACCATGAGCGTGCTTTGGACATGATTAATCCGGAATTTGGTGCTTTGTTGGGTTTGTTATTTGCAACAGGAAAGTGATTCTCCAGAATCAGCAGTTGCTAGACTTTTTGCATCTGCCAAGAGGAATGGTGCAGAACTGAGGGAATATGGTGCTCTTGCCCATTGCTTGCAGAAATTGCCTTCTGAAGGACAAATGCGGGTATTCATGATATAGTCTGCACCCCTTAGTTTTTCCATTGGCAATTCCTTCATCTAGTAATTGTTATTGATATATGTTTTAGGCTACTGCTGCTGAGGTTCAGAGTCTTCTAGTTTCTGGTAGAAAGAAAGAGGCTTTGCAGTGTGCACAAGAAGGTCAGTTGTGGGGGCCCGCCCTTGTTCTTGGTGCACAACTTGGCGATCAGGTCTCTCTCTCCTCTCTTTCTCTAGCATATGATTGGATGCTAGACGACAAACTCAAAAGCTTTGTTTCTCTCTTAATTGTTTTCTTCTTTCTCTTCTGTTTTTTAACTTCTTTTTTCATTTTGTTTACTTTTTATTATTTTGGGACTGCAGTTCTATGTTGAAACTGTCAAGCAAATGGCACTTCACCAGCTAGTATCAGGGTCTCCTTTGCGGACATTGTGCCTATTAATTGCTGGTCAACCAGCTGATGTATTTTCTACAGACACCGCAGCTGATAGTGGCATTCCTGGTGTTGTAAATATGTCTCAACAGCCCGCACAGGTAATATGTTTTCATTAATTTGTGGCAAAATTATTGCTGCTCTGTCCCTCTCATTTGCCTGCTTTATCTTACTACAGACTAATAGGTAGTATTCAAGCATCAAGCCTTGTGAAATATGATGCAAAGCATGTCCTGTTTGCAGCATCCTGATTATTCATTACATTTATATATTAAACATGTGTGCTTGTATTTTCAAAAAACTTTTATGGAAAAATTTTCAATGATTAGCCTTCAGTTAGAAAGCTAAACCTCATTTTCTTTCTGCTTTCTATGGCTATATACTGCAGTTCGGTGCCAATGGTATGCTTGATGACTGGGAAGAGAATTTGGCTGTGATAACTGCGAACAGGACAAAAGATGATGAGCTTGTGCTTATTCATCTTGGAGATTGCCTGTGGAAAGAAAGAAGTGATGTATGTCCTGGCTATTTTATTGTTTTTTAAATGAGTTTATATTCTTGTTCTTGGTGAATTTTTGCATCATAACATTTGGTTTTGTGCTTCCAAATATGATTGATCAGATTATTGCCGCGCACATATGCTATTTAGTTGCAGAAGCGAATTTCGAGCCATATTCAAACAGCGCAAGAATGTGCCTTGTTGGTGCAGATCACTGGAAATTACCACGAACGTATGCTAGCCCAGAGGCTATTCAGGTGCTACTCAGTTGCCATTTACTTATGCACCATTTCTCTTACGGAGAAAAAATGTGAACTTTCTTGATCATGCTGGTTATTCGTCTTCTTGTGTACAAATTTGACTAGTTATATAAGCTTATGGACTTCTGGTTTTAGAGCCAGTTTTCACTGCTAAAGGGTAATTTCTCAGAGATTTTAAGGTTCTGTTTTGGTCTTCTCTTATGGCCATGCATTATATTATTTTTTTTGGATGTAATCTTTCTGTAGATCAAGCGGTTCTGCATATGTGCTCTGACATGGTGTAAGTATTTAATGCAAGGCGTTTTTTTGAAAGGCTCCTTTTTTTTTGGCTCCCAATTTTTCTGCACTCTTTTATCATTCACCCACTGTACATTTGGGTGGGACTTAATGCATGCAGGTAATGCCCAAAAAATTATGCAGGTGTTTACAAGACCAACCTATTTTGGGTGATGCAAGGTTGAGTAATAAGGCCCATGGTCAAGTCCACGTAACACTGACTGCCTACGTAACCCCAAACATGGGTGAAAATGCAAATCACTGTAATATAGCTTAAGTTTAAGGTCATTACCCAGTTTGGCATCCGTCAATTGAGGGTGTTGGGAGGGTATCTAAGCATGGCATTTTATATACGAAGTAGTTGCCTTCTGATGCAGACCTGATGCTTGTTAGCTGATAAGTTCACCCCTGCACTGGGCAAGCTTAAGCATAGGAACTATATTTTCCTTTATAAAGGATAAACTAAGTAATTAACAAGACTATCTACTATAGTATAGTTGAGCTGGAGAATTCATTTCCTGATATTACGTTCCGTTTCTACAGTGGACAACACATGGAGGCTGTATTAAAATCTCAGCTTTCTTGCTGCTTATGCTATTGCCTAATCATATATGTTATATCCTACCAAAAGGGGTGCATATTCATTTTCTCATTGCAAATGATATTCATGCAGTTGGGATTAGGCTCCCCTGACATGAATTGAGAACCAATTGATGTGTTTGTTTCCATTCCCTGGGATCAATTAACAAGTGTGACAGAAGTAATTGTCCTAGTACATACTTTACCAATTTGTGTTAGTTCATGGCACATAAGGCATGCACAGACTGGAGGTCGACATTCTTCAGTTTGTATTGAGTTCATGAGATTGTATATGTTTTATGAAATTCTTTTACTTGCAACTGGAGTTCACATTTCATGATATACATCTTCATGTTTGGTCGAGAGATATTTTCTTCTTAGAGAGGTCTTTTTCTTTCCATGACTTCTCCTCTTTTGTGTGTGCTTGTGTTTTGGTGTGTGCATGTTCTACTGTTGCTTATCTCAGTGTCTGAGTCTAGCTGCAGTTTCCTTCTGCAAGTTATAGAGATTACCTTATCAGGAGCCATCGAATTGGTATTACCTTAAAGAAGGTGAAAGGTAGGGCTTAGTTTACCAGACCAAAAGCTTAACACGAGCAAGAAATAGTGAACTTCTACACTAGTACATTTTTCCTGTTAATAATTTCCCTGTTAAATTTGTGTTGTCATCTAACTTGGTCCTCCTATATTTTTATACAAGTCTACGTATTGAAACAATGTGCTGTAGTTGTAATATATGTATGGCAGAGCCTGGTCTTTTTTGTTTTGATCCCCAGGCCAAAATTATAAAATTTTCTGAAAATCTTAACCTCTGGTGAACATCAGCTTGTCTCCATCCACTCTCTCAAATCACCCAGTAATAAATAATTTATGGTGCAATTTAAGTAGATTACTGTACTGACTTATTCGGTGTTTGGACAGAGGACAGAGATGTATGAATACTCAAAGGTGCTTGGCAACTCACAGTTTATCCTACAACCGTTTCAGCCATATAAGCTACTATATGCACACATGTTGGCTGAAGTGGGAAGGATATCGGATTCGTTGAAGTATGTAATTGACAGTTCTATATTTCAGCTATTCTTGATTTTTGGTTTTGGTTTTCTCAGCATAGTTGTGTTAATTCAGGTACTGTCAGGTGGTATTGAAGTCTTTGAAAACTGGTCGAACCCCCGAGGTAGAAACGCTGAGACAATTAGTGTCATCTCTTGAAGAGAGAATAAAAGCTCACCAACAGGTACCCTCTCATTTCCGTAAATTTTTGTAATGTGTGTTATAGATCCCTTTAAGGGAGACTATCTATTTCCAGGGTGGATTCTCCACGAACTTGGCTCCTGCAAAACTGGTCGGCAAATTGCTCAACCTTTTTGATAGTACTGCCCATCGCGTTGTTGGAGGCTTGCCACCACCTGTGCCATCAACATCTGTTGGCAGTGTACAAGCTAATGATCACCATCACCAATCAATGGGGCCTAGAGTATCAACTAGCCAATCAACTATGGCAATGTCATCATTAGTACCCTCAACATCTGTGGAGCCTATAAGTGAAGTATCATCTGAGGGCAATAGGAGGGCTAAGCATAACAGAAGTGTTTCAGAACCAGACTTTGGAAGAAGTCCGAGACAGGTTGGTGATCTGAATAATTTAATACATTCGAAAACCCGTTTATTCCATACCCAATTGTTTGTATATTCGTGCTTTCTCATGATCTAGGAATAAAATAAATGAGTTGTTTGCCAATTTAATGTGGGATCAGGTTGATTCATCAAATGAAGCGAACTCTGCTAATGCACAAGGCAAAACATCAGTTTCAGGGGGGACATCCCGCCTTGGTCGTTTCAGATTTGGTTCCCAGATCTTTCAGAAGACCATGGGGTTAGTCTTAAAGCCACGTCAGGACCGGCAGGTAGGTTTTCTCAGTTACTTTTGTACAGAGCATTGCCTCACATGATTCTTTTGTATCTGAAGAGTTTCGAGTTCAGTTTCCTGGGTTTCTTGTGCTAAGTTTTTCCTATGTCCGTCTCTCGTTTGTTGCATTGCTACTAAAGGCAAAGTTGGGTGAAACGAATAAATTTTACTATGATGAGAAACTTAAGAGATGGGTAGAAGAAGGTGCTGTACCCCCAGCTGAGGAAACAGCTCTTCCACCGCCACCAACTGCTGCAGTCTTCCAGAACGGAACCTCAGATTACAACTTGAAGAGTGCAATAAAAAGTGAAGCGTCTCTTGGAAATGGAAGCCCAGAATTTAGAAGCCCAACACCTCAAGAACATAGTTCTGGAATCCCACCACTTCCACCCACCTCAAACCAATTCTCAGCTCGTGGACGGATGGGTGTTCGGTCAAGGTAACTAAAATACTAGTTTCCTATTTAAGTATTTTTTAATTTTTTAGGAATAAATTATTTTTGGAGGGGTTCTTTAAGATGCATGCTAGATCGGCTAAATTTGTGGACGATTACAATGTGTTCATGTTTGTAAAAATAAAAGGGGCTTAGGGCGGCCGGTACCTCTCAAAAAACTTAATAGGATAAAAGTACATTTTTTAAAATAATTGGGATAGAAGTACATGTGTTAAAAAAAAGTCATAAAAGCCCTTTTACCCCTACTATAAATAGTGCATACCTAATTGAATGTGAGACTTTCAAGATTCCTTTTGATATTTGTGTATCATTTGAATTTTGAAATTTCATATATATATATATATATATATATATATATATATATATCATGTCTCTCTTTGGTGACACTGTTTGCTTGACAATTTTTCGACTCCCTCTTTAGGTGCAACTCTTTGAGTGGACAAAATATATATTGTCATCATTTAGGTACAATCTACTGTTGTCACTCTTTACTGACACTGTTTGGGCACTATCAAAGGGGCATTACATGATGTCACTGATTGGACCCTCATTGTCATTATATCGTGTCTCTCTTTGGTGACACTGTTTGCATGACAATTCACCAAAGAGAGACACGATATATATATATATATATATATATATATATATATAATTTCAAAATTCAAATGATACACAAATATCAAAAGGAATCTTGAAAGTCTCACATTCTAATCTTGAAAGTCTCACATTCAATTAAGTATGCACTATTTATGGTAGGGGTAATTATGGAATACAATTTAGAAAGAATTTGAAAATGTTTTAAAATGTGTATTTATTGACAACTATTTGATGAAAAAGAGGATTTAAAAGAGGATAAGTTTGGAGGTGGTATTTAAAGCCAAATAAGTTTTGAAAAAGGTATTCATATCCCATTATCTCAAAATAAAATGAATGAAGTAAAATAGGGGTGAGAAGTCCAATGCCATAATGGCAGGCAGGTTGAACTATGAAGTTGGTAGGTAACTCGTTGGAGTTCCCATCCGTTTTATTTGGTGTCAAAAGTATTTTTGCCCTTCCACTTAGTATATAGTTTCACTGCACACCTATTTAGATTTTTTTTTTGTAAAATGAGTTGTGTACTTTTGGCAGGTATGTTGACACCTTCAACCAAGGTGGTGGGAACTCAGCAAATTTGTTCCAGTCACCCTCTGTTCCTTTCAATAAACCCTCTACCGGTGCCAATCCAAAGTTTTTCATTCCCACACCAGCATCCTCTGCTGAACAGGCAGTCGATTCTACTGCAGATAGCAAGCAAGAAACTGCAGTTATCGATGAATCAGTTTCCTCCATGAACAACTCATTCCTGTCTCCTGCACCTTCCTCATCGATGGCTATGCAAAGGTTCGCAAGCATGGACGACATCTCAAACAAGGGCATCCGTAGTAATGGCTCCCTTCCACCTCTATCCCGGCGAACAGCATCCTGGAGTGGAAGCTTTGGTGATGCCTCAAGTCCTCCGAGTAGGGCTGAATTAAAACCTCTAGGGGAGGTATTGGGTATGCCCCCATCGTCTTTTTTGCCTAGTGGCCCTTCTTTAACACACTCATCAGTGAATGGTGGCAGTTTTGGGGATGACCTTCATGAAGTGGAACTTTGAGGTAATGAGGATGTAAATATCAAGTTTTGCTTCTCATAATTTCCCATTACTCGGCCACGGTCCTGCTCTAAATCTCCCAATGCAAAGGGCATTAAGCAGTGGAATTGTGTTCAAAGGAGGCCACAAAATGTTTTGTTTTTTTTTCTTTCTTCTTTCATTTTTTTTCAAGTTGTATGTTGAAAAGTAATTGGCTTACCTAGTTGTTTACTGTACCTTTCTTTAGAAATAGGCTTTTATATTTCTTAACGTTGACACCATCTGATGCTTGGAGGAGCTGGTGTTCTTACAATATAGCAGACAAAAGTGTTCCAAGGGCAACACTGTACAGTTCATTTGTTCATTTATTGAAGAAAGGAAGGTCCGACCGTCCTTCGAAGAAGTCAAATAAAACACTTTGGAAGGACTTCTTGAGGGGAAAATGACAGTGTATTAAGTTGGAGAATAAGAGGATATTTATGTTTGTTCTTCTTTCAGGGAGGTGCAACTATATGGCTACTGTTTTGAGTGGTTATTGCCTGGTTGACAGTTATGTGCTTCATTTTTCTTTTTCTTTTTGATTTCCAGATGCCTTATTAAAGTGAAATGTGTTTGGGTATTTGCAGAAAGAGATTGCAGATGTAGTGAACCAGACCAGGTGGGATTGGTTGGAGAGAGAATTTTACTGTCTTAGTCGAATAACTAGTTCTCTTCTGCCCTTATTTTTGTTTGAATAATCCTCGGAAGTGGAGAGATACTTTGTTGAAAGCTTATTCTGAAAAGTTAGTTGTTATTTTCATACTTTTTCGAGAGGTCCAAAGAAAGCTGCAATATTTTCCTAATCCTCTTTGAAGAGAGCGTGAAATTCTTTTGCCCTTCTGCGGTGACCTGGAGATTGGATTTAACCGTAAAAAGAATGTTCATTACGAACGCCCTCGACTGGTATAACGAGATGTGTCTATAAATTTTTATCTCGACTCAAATTGGGAGCAGATTTGAAAGAAAAAATTGAGTATATGCTTGCAAGATCAAGTGAGAAAAGTAGAACTTGATCGGTCTTACAGTTACACTAATATCTGAATATTTTAAAACTTGTGAAGACATTTTAGCCTTCCAATGAATTTTATCATTCTCTAGACTAAAAAAGTTCCATGGAATATGAATAAATAAATTTTGTATCCCACATTAATATTTAAATTCAATAAAATTAATGGTAAAAACTCATGTGGTATAAAGGATTCACATATCAAATGAGCCTCTAAAATCATATTTAATTTTGGAAAAAAAAAATCATATTTAACCTCATTTTTCATAAATAAGTGAAAAAGCAAGGTTGAATCAGATTTTGATTTTCCACACTTAAAATAAATAGAAAATAATAGTCCGCCACGTGCCAACATTTAAGCGTGAAAAATTCCAATGTAGGAGAGAGGACAGTAGCTTCCCTGCAAACGAACCAGACCCAAAATGCACAATACAAACACAAAGAATCCTACAATTATAACCTAATTACCCAAGAGAGAGAGAGAGAGAGAGAGAGGGAGAGGGAGAGAGAAGAGATGAAGCACACAGTCTGAAAACCCCATTAAAAGTAGCAAAACCAAACCTTCATTCTTTGAACTATAAAAAGACAATGGATTTATCATCTCTCCCAGAAGCACAGAAACAACAGCTTCAGCAACTTCAACAACAATTCAAAGAACACCAAGCACAGCAGCAAGCAGAAAAGGAATCCCAATATCTACAACAGCAACATCAAGATTATGCTTCACAAGCCTACGACCCATCTCAGGTTCAATCCTATGATCCATCCTATTACTCTTATTACCAGCAATACCAACAAGACCCACAACATTCACAGCAAGAACAGGACACCCAACAACAAAATTACTCGTATTATCAGACAAATTACGCCAATGCGTATTCACAACACCCACAACAACAGACCCAACGCGAATCAGCGTCGATTCTTCCGCCTGGCGTTTTGGTTCAGCAAGAAACGGCACCGCATGCTCGTGAGTTAGGTAGGTCCACTGCGTTACCGGCGGTGGGATCCACCATGGGGTTGGGACAAGAACAGGTACACGTGCAGCACCAGCAGAATGCGTATTATCCGCAACAGGTGGGTGCGGGAGGAGATCAGTTGAATTCGGTGCCGACGGGACTGAACCCGGCGGTTGCGGCGGCAGTGGCGGCGCTGTCGCAGCTGACACATTTTGCGGGTACAATGGATGCGGCGGAGAAGGCGATGGTGGGATTGCAGGGGCGGCAGTGGTTTGGGAGGAGTGATGGGTATGGGCCGTTGATTGGTGGTCCTGGGTCGATGTATCCCGGGCAGGAGCAAATGCTTCCGCCGGTATGTTGTTTTTGATCAACTAGTGATATCTTCCCTTTTGTCAATTACAGGTTTAATTTGATTACTGTTTTATATTTGTATAATTTAGTGGTGCATTGTTTGTTTAGGATTGATGAGAAAGCCATAATCAGCTTTGTTATGTTGTTTAAATTTTGAGTACACATTCAGGGTGGCTTGGTAGTTAACCTATGGATTACAATGTGGATTTGTCTTTATTCTTTAAGCTCTGAAATTCTCCTGATTCAACATGTTCAATATGCAATTTAACATGTGGTTCGTTGTATGCTGATAAGATTTTGGATATGTGAAGAGTTTTGTATTTTTGGGCCAGGATATATAGTGTTCTATTGAGCTAAGTCTTTCTTGAAGAGATTACATGGAAATTTGAGTCACATAATTCTTTCTCAATTATCATGTTGGTTTCGTGTCTATCTATAAAATCAACTTCATGTAAATTTATGTGCAAAAGAGAAAAATATTGGTGGTCTCCAAACATATGCTCAATCTTATTTTTGTTTGTCAACTTTAGTTGTATCATTTGGATACATAAAAGTGTTATATTTGTTTCTAAATGGTTCGAGTATAAACTTCCATTCAAATAATTATAAGAATGTGCACCTGGCGATCATTATTAGAAGATACTTAACCCTTATCTGTCAATGAGTTGGATTGATGTTAATAATTGGATCATTTAGAAACAGGCTTGTTATTTAAAGGACCAAAGTTATGCAATTGGAAATAGGAGAACCAAAATGTGTTTGGACACATATTTGCATATTTGGGACCACTATGGTATTTTGTGCCCCCCCTCCCCCCCCCCTCCCTCTCTTTTCTCCTAAAGGAAAAAAAAAAAGGAAATTACAAATATTAATGCATTGATGCTATATCAAGAGAGAAAAATGTAATTTCGAGCATAACACTAACAGGAGGGAATTACGTGAGTGAGAACTTTAAATTCAATATATGTGATTAATAGTTGAGTGCGAGCCTTGGCACACGAGTAAGGTTCAGGAAACAAATCTCCTTTGATTGACGTGTTCTCCTTATTGCCATTCACCTAAAATCATATTTATCTCCCCAATTGAAATTTTTTCTACAACACGTTGAAGTCAAGATGCTTGTTTCCCTTGAATGCATTCTGAAGTCACTTGAATTGTTTCTTCATGTAGATGTTTAAAATGTTCTTAAGGGTGTGCTGTTATGTTTGTTGAAGATTCTACTCCATTTGAGTAACTTCCATTGGTTTGGTGGCCTTGCAAGATGTATTGCACCTATTGTGGTTATATTTGTTGGCCTCTACAAGACTGTCTAATCTAACTGTAAAACATTTATGTAATTTTGAGGTTAGCCACATAACACTAGTTAGTGATGTGATATCTATGTGCAGATTTGTATAGTGTCACTTGGGAAATGTGTCAATAGCTAGTTACTTGTCAAAACAGAAAAAAAAAAAATGTGTTAGAAGGTACGGCTGACATACCATTCTGGCATATTATTGGAACTCTTAATGTAAACTGCCTATTGTGTTCGATAGTTAGATCCATATTAACATCTTGATCAAGTGATGCCTTTTTGATATTCTCCATCGATCCCTATCTTTTGCGGGTTGGTGCTCTCATTTTCTTGGGTTCGACGGTCATCATTTGATCTCGATGCACCCAATCCTTCTTAGCCACTTAGGGTATGTTTGGTTTAGGTGTTAAGGGGGTGGATTAGATTAATTTAATCCGGTAATAATATAATATTAAGTTTGGGTGAGGTTATAACGACCCAGTATTAATTTTAATTAATATCGACCCGATTCACTATTGTCATTTAACAGCTAATATTTCGTAGTAATGAATACCATGTAGTAGGTGGTATTGTCTTTAACAAGAAGTATTAAAACTTCAATGACTTTATTATCCTTTCAAACTTAGAGTTATATTTTCATATAAAAGTTATAAATTATGTAAATTCTTACCCTCAATATTTGTTTTGTCATTTTTAATTTAATACCATACACTATTACTTAATCTAAACATAAATTTGGTATTATAATTATAGATTTGTATATTATCCCAACCTTGGTCCAAACTTGTTATACAAGGATAAGATTAAATAACACTCTTGTTAACAACATTTTATAGATTGGATAAGAATTAATTATTCAATCCCATCTTTTATTTGTACCTGAACCAAACATGCCCTTAGTGTTTACTCAACTATTTGTATGCCTCATAGGTGAGCTGTCCATTTATGTTATTTTCATGGCTTCAGTGTACTTTCATCCATGCTATCTAAGGCACAAGGCAAATCTTGATGCTAAGATTCTCTTGGGGTCCTAGATGTGAGGTGAAACGAGCGCTTGATCAAAAAACATCATAAATAACAAGCAATTGTTTTATACTAGACAACTTTCAAACAAAGCGTAAAAAATATAAGTCAATTTTTTTCTTAGACCATAAGCCTATGGGTATAAGAAATAATAATATAAAGTAAGTAAAAGATTGTATGAGGAGTTCTACAAAGATAAAAGTCATAATTGACCACAAAATAATTACAAAGTTTCCAAATTCCTACTTTTCAAATACTAGATAATACAAATGGTACAAACAATCATTATTAGCTAGATACTAACTAACAAACCAATACTTACAATCGCTTGACCAGAGGGTGAAAGGGCTTTAGAAAAAATAAGATGTAACAAGGCTTACCATAGGTGTCAAAAACAAAAGGAAAAAAAAGGAAAGTAAGAGAATTCTTGGCCTCAAAAACAACAAAAAGAAGACCCAAAGGATATGAAAAATGACCAACAGAGGTGGTAACGACCAAAAGTAGCAGGAAAACAATGACCCAACAAATTGAAAAGGCCAAAACAAAAAAAGAAAGGTCGAAGCCTATTCATCGGAGGAAACACAAAAGAAGAAAAAAGAAGAAGAGGAGGAAAAGAAGGAGTGATTATTGCAAGAGAGAAAGACAATGTAGATGTCGCCAGAGGAGAAAGTTAAGTAGCTCTAGCTTTAAGCCAACCTTAACTCTCAGGTAACTCTCACAAATATATTAGGCAAATTAAAGCTAGGGTTAGGATATTTATAGCTAACCTAAAATTTAACAAGATAACCAAAAAAAAAACAGAGCGTTTTAGCTCCCTAAGCTTAATCCCCAAGGCGTGCCTCAATTTTACCTCTATAAACTCGCCTCGCTAGTGCAAGTTTCTAGGTATCGGCCGAGTCTGATATTATACGACTCGGCCACTCCTGATATGATAGTGCTACACGAAATGCAAAAATGGCGAGTCAGACCTATATCGGCAAAACTCGGACATATTGACATAAATCGGATTCAACATAGTAGGACTTAGACAATTCAAATTGGAATCGGCTGGTACGATCAAATCTTGTGCAAAATCCCCAAAATCCCAGACAAACAACAAAAATCCAAAGTAAAAGAGAAGGGGTGAAGGATTCCAAGACCCACCTTTGTAAAAGCTCTCACCAGTTGAGAAAAAACCTGGAGAAGTAGCAAAAAAGCCAAACGAAAAAGAGAAGCTCGTTGCTAACTATAAACCAGTCGTGCTCAGGAGTTTTATAGAAACAAATTGGAGAAGTTCCGACATCAGTGGATTCATTGCCCATCTTCCCAGTTGCCTTTGTCGGTTTGTCTCCTCTCAGATCCCCCCCTCTCTCTGGGGATTGAGATGTAGATGCACGAAGCGTCTTTGGGAAGCCAAGCCTTAAAATACTCTGCCTTTAGATATTTTTTTTTGTTTTCTTTTTATTTCTTTATCTTCTTTTAGTGAGGTTAAATTATTTTATGTGGATAATGATTTTTGAGTCTTAAAAGACTTTGTTTTTTTGGGAATTAGCAGATTTTTGTTTTTTTTTTGTTTTTACTTCTTTATCTTCTTTTAGTATAATTAATTTATTTTATTTGTAGGTAATAGTTTTTGGGTACACTTTTGCCCAAGTTTACTTGAGGTAAACTTTACTCTTTCATAGACCATTAAATAATAAATATATTAGTTTTTTTAAGCTCAAAATATTAACTAAATGTCAAAATATCAGCATGTTCTTAAATGCTTAAATTGAACACTGAAAAATGGTAATTATTTTTTATAACACCCTTATGTTTCAATTTAATTATGTTTAATGTGTTTTTAGATATATTGTGGACATATGATGCATGAATAATGATATTTATATTTTTTTATGATTTTTTTAAATTTTTTTGGAACTTCTATATAGCGTTTTGAGTGTATCAACCGATATTATGCTGCGACGTCACTACCGATGTGTATGCAATTGATGTGTATCAATGCTCTCTGAGTTAATGGTCGATACTATAACTTTGAACCATGAGTACAATGACAAAACAAGATTCATATAGTCGATTCCAAAAATATTGGGACTAGATTTTGGAGAGTTGAGTTGAGTAGAGTATTCTGTGTTGCTTGAATGAGTACCACTTTCTCGTGGTTTTATTGTGAGTTTTACTAGAATTTCTATGTTTCCCGTCCTATGCAAGTTACTTCTCCACTAGATTTTCGGTGGATTATATATGAAATAAGTATCAGATGAGCTAAATAGATTAGTCTTGAATGGTATGTCCACTTATGCTTTTGTGTATCACAGCTCTGTGTTCTTGTTTTAGAAGGGGTTGGTTGCATGGTTTTTTTTTTTTCTTTTTGAAAAGTTCATTGTTTTGATATTTCTTAAAAGTAGGTGCTAAAGTAGACTGAAGTATGAGATCCTACATCTTTTTGTTGTCATGTGAAATTTAAATGAGAATATTGATCTTGCTCATGGAACCTTATATAAGTTTGTCACAGTTTAAAAGAAAGATGATCATTAAAAGCTTGTGTATGTTTCAGTAGTTCCTTTTAATGCATATTTAAGCAATGTGGTCAAGTGCTTGTTTCTTTACAATTGTAATATCTGTGACTTTTTTTTCCTTGTTCAGGATATAGATATCACGATTCAAATTATCAGCTAAGTCCGATACGACTAAGTCGATTCGTATCCACCTTGGTCATGAGATTTTAAATGAGATCCTAAAGTTTCAGTAGTGGCTGAGGTGGATATGAGTTGGCCACTATCTATACGATACCGATACATGACACCGAAAACTTGAGTTTTCTTTAAAACGGTTGCAAATCGGTACGAGTCGGTCGATTCACATCGGACTCGAACCAATTCACACCAATCGTTCAATCACAACATCAATCAATAGAGAAAATGCCAAAGAAAGGCAGCGGAGATGAAGACAAGAAGTACAAGACCCACACTTTGCAAAAAAAAAAAAAAAAAAGCCAAGATAAATCAATCAAACAATTAGAAAAAATATCAAAACTAACGTGTAAATCTGGAATGAAACTTGGACAGCTTCTTCTTTAGAGTTCAGACCTTCTTCTTCTTCGCAGAGATCGATTGCAAGAAACCCTAGAAAAGCTTGAAAACCCATCAGCCAATGCAGCAAGACCCACCACAACCCAGTGAGTCAGCGAAGCTTCGATCTAGGCCCGACCCTCTATCAGTTTCATGATGTGTGTGTGTGTGTCTCTCTCTCTCTTCTTTTGACTTTGTTCGTTTTCATCGGGAAGGAGACTGATTGTGCCTTAAAATATCAAGCATAGTCGGTGAGTCTAGTTGACCATTGGCCTTTTTTATTGCCCAATCCCGCTGGTTATTATATTCGGAACAAAAAGAAAATATCACTGGTCTAGTCAATTTTACTTTTGTTTTATTCTAATTTATATATTTTTTAACATAACGGATGGTTTAAATAATTAGACTAAAATAATAAAGATGACATAGATGGTGATAAATATTCTTGGTAGCGCCCTTATAATATTTTTTACTATATTTAATGTGTTAAACAATGCATTTTAAGGATATGATGTTTACATTTTTTGGAATTTTGAATGATTTTTTTTCAAAATTTTTTGGTTCTTCTATGTAGTGTTTTGAATGTATTGGCCGTTATTGCGTCTCGACGTCGCGACTGATGTGTCTCAATGCTTTCCGAGTCAATGTCTAAGACTGATTTTGAACCATGACGGGTATACAAGTGGGATTGAAATTTGGTTCAATGAGTTTAAAATACCATTAGTCTTTTGGTTTATATGTGTAGTCTATTGTTGTCACCCTCAAAAAAAGAGGGACTTTTGTTTTATTGTAGTCTAAATAATTAGATAAACAAGAAGCGACGATCACTTTGCTTTGATGAGAATGCCACCTTAGATACATATGAATAACGATCAAAGTTTTGTCTTTGACAAATGCTCCATGGAGTATATAGTAATTACTTGGACATTGAAATAGATATTCAAAGAGTCAATATTCGCCCGCTAAAGCTTTCTTTTTTGCTAAATTTGGGGCAATCCAAACCGAAATGATAAAAGATAAAACAAAATAAAGATTCATTATAACACAAAAAATTTCTATCAATTTTTTCTAAAAAGAAAAGATATGTTTAGTTATATATTCAAACAAGATATAAAAATTCCTAATAGATTAGATGAAATCTCAAAGAATCTCATGATTCAATGTATTATTCATTAAATACCATGTATATCTTAATTAAAGATTTTGGATTTCATTTGTGAGGAGCTGGATGAAAAGAAACTCTCGTGGTAGAGATGGAATTGAGAAACTACCATCAACTATAACCTTGTAGATTAGATTATGTGTTCCACACGATATCGGAGGTGTGGACAGAAAGGGTTTTAGTTCTCCCTTTTGAGTCTGTGCTCTTCTTCCTTGCTCCAGGTTAAGTGTTGTCTGCTTGTGACAATTGGCTGTTAGCTTTAATGGTAAGGGGAAGGTGCAGGTTCCAAGACCCCTTGGTATGTGGGAGTGCATTTCATTTTTAACTACTTATTAATGCAGGTAGAGAGGCTTCTTTGAATGCTTGAACTTGGGTCCAAATTTTGAACATTGAAATTAGTCTTTTTTTTGCTTTTGATATATTTAAGATATTAATCTTTATATTTTTTTTGTTGCTGATTCTGTAGTTACTCCTCTTCATTTACAACTAGTAAGTGCATCTGTTTTCTCCAGTTATTAAACTCTTGGAAACCCATTTGACACCTTTCCTGTAGGTTGGTCGGTCGTCCTACAGGGGTGGCGGTAGAAGAGGTGGCAGGTCATCCAGAGGCGGTGGTCGGGGAAATTTTGGCAATCATGCATCCAACACAGGTGGCTCAGGGCCACCTTTCCGTGGGAGAGGGCGTGGTCGAGGTAGGAGCGGTCCCAGGCCCTTCCCACAGCAGGGGGCATCATCATCATCACATCTAGAACCTAATTCTGCTGAGGATGGAGAAGAGGAGGTAGAAATGCCTCCTGATAATCATGAAGAGGGAGCCCAAGCATTAGTGCCGTCTCAGGCATCTACATCAGCACAGGGAAAAGCAGCTCCTAGCTCACAACCTGCTCTGGTTGCGCGGTGTGAACTGTGCAAGGCTGATTGCAATAGTTTTGAAATCCTTGAGCAGCACAAAAACGGAAAGAGACATAAGAAAAACTTGCAAAGAGCTGCGCAGTTGAATACTGCTAACAAACCTGCTGCTGAAATGCAGAACCCGCAGAAATCTGTCTCTGGCTCTGATCCTGAGGCTAATTTGCCGCCCAAAGATGTCGAAGAGGGTGAAGAGAACAAGCAAAACCTTCCTGAAAATTTACCCACTGAAGCTGTTACTGATGAAAACAAAATGGGAACAGGACAGCAAAACAATCTAGCGGAACAGCCTGAAATTCCTAAAGAGGAACAATCCACTGTGCAAGCAAGGAAGCCTTGGATTAACCGGTTTGACAATCAAAGGCATGGCATAAAAAGAAAGATGAGAGGCGGTCATGGAGGGAAGCACATGAAAGCTTTTAATGCACCAAGACGGCCAATTGAACCTCCCAAACCCAAAGTGGTGATTCCCTTGATCTGTGACTTGTGCAATGTTAAGTGCGACACTCAGGAGGTTCTTGATCGCCATCTTTCTGGTAAGAAGCACATTGCTAAGCTTAAGCGCTTTGAAGGACACCAAGCTATGTACGGACCAATGGGGCTTCAAGCTCTTTACCCTCCTAACCCTATCACTCAAAAGCTACTACATCCTCAAGGCCATCAGCAAGCCTTTTATGGCCCTCAAGGCTCATATCCTCCTCCACAGGCTTACGTGCCTCCTCAAACTTACCATGCAGCACCGGCGATGACAAGTACAGGTCCTGGATTTCAGGAACATCTCCCTCAAGTGTCTGACGCCATTCCTAATTTTAGTGGCCAGGAAGCTGTACATCAAGCTCAGGAGCAGTCAGCATCAGTCGAACCAGAAGCCTAGTAAGTTGCAACTGCATAGATGCTTACTGAAATGGTTTTTCAGGGTCTACTACAATCATCACCAAAAGTGAGCATGTTATTTTGGTGACGCATGAAGCTGTCACAGAGCCAGATTTTGGAGCCATTTATAACCATGTCATCTTGCCGTGACTTGATGTGCAAAACGAGGAATCGCTAGGCTAGTATTGCTTGCAACTTTTGGGTTCTATCTGCACAGAAAGAAACTTGCTTTTTGCCCCTTTTGTTTTTTCCTTCCTAACTCCGTGGTATGTTCTCTTTATAACTAAATGCGAAATTTAGATAACATTTATCTAATACATAAAAATTTATGTTGGTTTAATTAGGCTAACGTTTTCCTTTTAGAAACAGCATAGTTGCTTGTCACCAATTTGATATACAATTTGTTGGTCTTGCTCAATTTGAAACGACATGGCTCTTGGACGCTGGGGGGGTTCGGATTACTTGTGCCCAGATATTGCATGATTGACAGAAGTGTAGGTGATGATTCAAGAGAAATGCTATTGTTTGCTTAGTTTGAATCTCTCTAAACTAGTGGCAATTTGATAGTTATGGTGACATGCAGTTTTTAAGGTCATTAAAACATGGGAACTGGAAAGAGACCCCATGATCTGTAGGGTTAAATGCAGCTTAATAGTTGTTCCTTCAAAGTTGTTCTAGTACAAGATAGTAATACAAACCTTGTTGCTTGTGATGCTTTGGGATATTTGAGTTATTAGGTCAACAATCAAGATGCATTTCTCTATACCATTAAGGTGGTAGCTTAGTTGACTTTAGTAGAGGGTGAAAGTTTTGCCCCTCTCCAGTGAGCATGAGTTCGAACCCGATTACAATATTAGTCCCTGTGAATTAAATACTGTTGGAGGGGTTGAATGTCCAACTTATCATCGGTGGTGTTTTAGTGATGGGCTCGACCATTCCAGGTTAATAGTTATGGTTCAAACTAAACATTTTACAGCGGGTGGGACTTACGTCTCGAGGGTTGGTACGTCTAGTCGTCCTTGATCACCTTTTCAAAGAAAAAGAAAAAAAAGATGCATTTTTCTATATGTTGCTTGTGGTTGTAATTGCTTCAAACCTCCTCATGGAGAGACATGGAAGATTTGAAATAATGAATTCTTCACCTAAAAGCTGCATACTGATAGGGTGAGAGAGAGCAAGCCGAGATGGTGTCTCTTTGTCCCTCTTGGTTCATTAGAAGGATCACAATTTCGTTCCCATATATAATTTTGATTATTAGCTCATAAATTAAAATATTTGGAAAATAGAATGAAAATGAGAAAAAATATAGAATTTTGATTTCGAAAAGATTCTGAAATATCGATTGAAATATCTTTAAAAAATAGAGTTTTTAATATTTTTATCACTGATAGCCTACTCCCGATCAGTGTTCGAACCCCCACGTTAATAACAATTTTTTAAGAAAAGGTAAATTTTATAATCTTTACAATCAATGGAACCGAATATAACATGATTAGGTTGATTTAAATTATTTCTCTACGTTGGATTAAATCTGAACACTGATTCCAAAAAAAAAACCACCCTGTTTTTCAGATTTCCAATGCCAAACAACCCCTAATAATAAAGCTCTTGCCACGGGGCTTCTTGTTGCTTAAGCCTAAGTCAAGTAGTCAAACTCAATCGTTTAATCTCAGCCGTGGATCATATTCCATCTCCACCTATAACAACCAAACCAACCTCAGCGCCTTGTCGGTGGCTAACGTCGCAAAACACGCACAACCCACTTGAAGATTGCCTTTCCCATTCCGTATAGAGGAAGAAAGGAAGATTTTTCAGTGAGAGAAAGAATTGGGTATCGGAGGGAGGCAAAGATTGCATAATCGATGGCAGAACACTCCGACGATTTAGACCAACTTCTTGACAGTAAGAACATGCTCTCTCTCTCTCTATACACGTGTATATATATACATATGTGTGTGTCGAAATATAATTCAACCGAGTTGTAAATCAATTGTGAGTTATAGTAGTTAATTTCAATGATTTCAGGCGCTTTGGATGATTTTCAGACCCTCAACCTCGCTTCTTCTGCTAAAAGGTCGAAATTTTTGTCTCTCTGTGTGAATATCCTCGTTTATGCGTGTATATGTGTTGTTGACAGGGTTTAGCATTGATTTAAAGCTGAATGAGGAAGTTTTTTTATTATTTTTTTTGATATAGAAGTGGAGATAGGGATGGAAAAAAGCAAGTGAGTTCTTCAATGCCTAGTGGGGTTCAAGGGCTTGGGATGGGTTTGCCTGATCTGAGAAGTAAGAAAAAGGGCAAGCAAAAAGATTCAAAAGAATCCCATGTTTCAGAGGCTCTTGATAAGCTGAGAGAGCAGACTAGAGAGGCTGTTAAAGGGTTAGAGTCGATTACAGGTGAGAAACCCGGTGGAGAGAATTTGGGGAATGATGCAATGATGGAGGATTGGGTTAAGCAGTTTGAGGAACTTGCTGGGTCTCAGGTATATTGCTTCAATTCTCGATATTATGGTTTAGGGTTTTGCTTGATATTTTGGATTTATTGAATGATCATTTGATTATGTTATTCTTGTTTTTAAATTGTGACTTATTGCTAAAATCTGATCTTGTTTTGTGCTTTCGAGTCAAGAATTTCTGTACAAGGTGCAATTTCTGATACCATTTCTCAATTGGATCTCATCTGTAACATAGTAGTTAAAAATGAAATGTCCTCTTTATCATATTGGAATGTAATTGGTTCGCTATTGGGGAAATTTCTGTTGATCGATGAACGTGAAGCTTGTGGTAACTTGCTTGGAGGAAACATGTCGTTTTAATAGATTATCTTTGCATTTGTGCATCAAAATCTTGTGGCTTCGTTTTCAAATGAGTGAATTGTTGCCATCATAAAAAATGTGTTAAGTGGTCATTTAAGAGTGTGAGGTGGCTTACAATGCATGCATCAACTGTCATAGCTATGTGCTTTCACAGTTGCAATACATACATAGTAAATGGGAGTTGAAATGATGAACTAGCGGATATGAAAGCAATATAGACAATTTTTTAATCTTGTCTGTCACAAATGTAGTGGAATAGGAAGGCTTGTGGATAGTTTCAAATGTACAAAAGCTCAAAATTGTGCTTCTTTAGCTTTGGAAGACATGACTCTGATGGCAACAAATGATATCCTATTGCATATCACCAATAAATACTACTACAGGTTTAGTGGTGCAACTACTCACACCTCCCTCCCTCTCCCTCCTCTCTAGAAAAGTTGCCCTTCCACCCATCTAATTCTCCATATCATCATAAGGCGGAGACCAAAATCCCAAATGAAGAATAGAGAAGGGACAAAGTTCTCATGCAATTGAGCATGAATTCTGGTGCCCTTTTAAATTCTCTGCACGTCCAACACCAATACAAAACTGCACTCTCATAATGGTGCTGGCAGGTTTTTGTCTGTTTAGTTGTTCATAATACTCTTTCCTTGCTTCTTATTACTTATATTCAAAACCATTTGATCATAACCTATTAAAAAATAAGTTTATCACTATTAATGTTTTCTTCTGCCCAGGACATGGAGTCTATCGTGGAGACCATGATGCAGCAGCTTTTGTCCAAAGAAATTCTTCATGAACCTATGAAAGAAATTGGAGAAAGATATCCAAAATGGTTGGAAGACAACAAGGCTAAATTAAGCAGTGAAGAATATGAACGTTACTCCCACCAATATGAATTCATAAAAGATCTAAATGAAGTTTACGAAAATGATCCTGGTAACTACAACAAGATTGTTGAGCTCATGCAGAAAATGCAGGACTGTGGCCAACCGCCTAATGAAATTGTGCAAGAGCTTGCTCCTGACTTTGACATATCAAATCTTGGCCAATTGTAAGTGTTCTACTCTATTATTTAGCTCTGTCAAAACAAACAATGGCACGTGTAGTTCATATTCTAGTGTTTTATGATTTGTTATCTAGGAGTTGTCTTTTTAGTGAGAGACGTGTCCATATCAGTTGTTACTCTTGGATGGAGAGTTGTTGGATTAGATAGCATTAGGAAAGCAATTTTGGGTCATTCCTCCTATAGCGCTAGTTTTGGAGTAGATATTTGTCTTGATTTGTTTTTTTTCAAAAAAGAAAGCGTAAATAGTTGGAGAAGATCTGAAATCATTCCAAATACTTTTGTATTGGGTGAAGACTTTGATGATGGTTCAATCATGTTGAGAAAATATGATATTGGATCTGAATAAATGGCTGAGAGAAAACCCATGTCTTTCAATTGGCTGAGACAATTATTCACCTCATCAATATTATGTCCATATCCTACGGAAGTTGGATTTTTTTTTCCGATCTGATATCCTTCCCTTTTACTTGTACATCTACCCGTATTGATTTATTTTGCACAGCATTTTTGTTGCATACCATGCTCGAATTAGAGCTATGATTATTTGTGTTCCTTGTCATGTCATTGTTCATGTTCTTCGTCTTTATGCTACTTCATAATGGGCTTAACTTGTAATTCTTCTCCCTCTTGCAGATCTCCAGAGCTGCTGGATTCTCAACAAAATTGTTGTATAATGTGAAGAGACAACATCTCTCTATTGTTGCTTGTCTTTCTTGCATTTTTTTCATATTTGTTTCATATGATCGTTTCTCAAAAATATGGGGGAAATAAAAATTGTGTCACTTGAACTATGACGACTTATTACCATTTTTTAATGGGTGTTCAGATGCTCACTGGCACAGGCTTTCTTTGGTTAATAGTCTGCATGTGCATAATTTGAAATTGTGGAACCAAAGGGTTTCTGGCTGTCGGGAAAATTACAATAGGCATATGCATTTGCTGCTTTTCTAGAAAGGTTGGTGGTGGTGCCACCCCCGTTTAGAAAAACTGAAGGGATCATCTGGTGTTCCAATATTGTGATGTTGCAGTTTAAGTCGCGGTGGTTGTAGGGGGTTTTGGGGAGGGGTGTGGATGGGGTGGTCTTACAATATAGGTACTAGGAAGGTTGCTAGCGGTGCCAACCTTTCAATGAAGCATAATGAGGGCAAACTCAGAAGAGAGTGATTTGTGTAATTTGCCATGAAAATATGTTACTCAATTTTGTTAGTTGTTTTAATTCTTTGGTTCAAAAAAGTATTGTTTAGTGGGCTGGCTTGCCTGGTCTTGACCCAGGGTAGTGGCCCAAGGGCTGACGTTGGGTTAGATACATATGGCCCAACTTTGGGCCATGGTATATCTACTCCCATGTCTTACACAAACCAAACGTCCTCAATATCCATTTTGTGTTTATAAACGCAAAATCTCAGGAGGAGAGTAGAAACTTAGGCTACCAAAAAAAAAACCATGTTTGATTTGTATTTCAAAATTTTTTTTTTTTTGTGTTCACAAACAGTTTTTCTATGTTTGATTAATTGTTTTTTGTTTTTGTTTTTTGAAAATTGAGAATAAAAACTGTGTAAATATAGAGAACAAGTTAAAATTATTTTGTGTGTTTTTAGAAACAATTTCTTCAAAATTTAGAAACACACCACCACCACACTTCTATCACCACCATATTTCTGTTTTCATTATTTTCTGAGTTACTGTCTAAACAAGTTTTATTGTTTTCTATTCTGTTGTTTTTGGAATCATATAATCAAACAAAGTTTTGTAACACCAAAAATATTAAAATATACTTTTTTAAAATTCTTTCTAAAAATAATTTTTAGATATTATTTTTGAGACGTAAACCAACCCGGGCCTGATGTTCTTGCTTGTGGGCTGACCTTGGCCTTCCTTGGTAATAGGGCTGCCCATGAGCACAGCGTAATTAATGGACTCATTTCATTTAGGGCGAGACAAAAATGGGCAGGCATGGGCGGCCGGGGTTGACTCTCGGACTCCAGGCCTGCCCCCGGGCCATTCCTTAGGCCATTCTTTGTTGTACTTAAACATTGAGAAATAAAATATCAAAAAAAAAAAAAAACATTGAGAAATAATATGTTCAGTAAATAAATATATTTTATGCATTTTTTTTAACAGTATTTATATGAAGAGGGGGTGAGTTAGGTTCAAACCCGCAACACTTAAGTTTAACGGCGGGGTGGTTGGCCATTAGCCCACCACTGAATCCTCAATATTTTTTGTATAAATACTAGGTCTGGCAATCGTGTCGAATGGAACGATTTCGTGTCGGGTGGAACGGGTTTGTGTCAAAAAACCCTTCATCCATACCCCATTTGTTTATATAAACGAGTTCAACTATCACACTCATA
Source organism: Ilex aquifolium (assembly GCA_951799425.1). Lineage (NCBI taxonomy): Eukaryota > Viridiplantae > Streptophyta > Magnoliopsida > Aquifoliales > Aquifoliaceae > Ilex > Ilex aquifolium. The sequence continues at coordinate 29,561,684 of OX637403.1, forward strand.
CACGAATCGTTTATTAGACGGGTTATCCAATACAACACGTGTGTTACCCGCTAAATAAGAGAATAAGTTAAAGTATTTCGAGTCCACACGAAAAATCATCAGCTTGCTACAAATTACACATGTTTGACCTGTTTACTATAACAATAAATCATGACTGAGCAAAAAAATAAAGACAAAAAATAAACATTAAATGACTACTAAATTTGAATGAGTCTAAGAGATGAGAGGTGTGAGATGAGCCAGAGGTTGAGAGACCTAACTTTTAAAAAAAAAAATTATAGTACTACTGTTAACGGGTTAAACGGGTTGAAACGAGTTTATGGATTAAACACGAAACCGGTTCATTTATTTCACGGGTCTACCGAGTTAACTCGTTAATCACCCAAACCCGTTAAGACTACACCCAAACCCGCTAAATTCGTGTCGGGTTCGTGTCGATTTCACGAGTCGTGTCTAAAATTGCCAGGCCTAATAAATACTGCTTGCCAGCGTCAGGAATAGTATCAGGCCAATATTATGGTCCAGCCTCTGCCAATGGGCCAAAATGGAGCCCAGCCCCCTATTTTTTTTCAGGCCGGTGCACAATTTGCCAATAATTACCAATTTACCACGCTCATGTGAAACCTTGGTAACAATAAAGGATAAATGACACTTTATATCCCCAAAAAATTTCCCATTCTCAATTTAAACCGTAAACAAATTTCGTCTTGCAGCCTTAACCAGACAAATAGGTAGCAATATGCTCATTTAAAAAAAATTGAATATCAATTTTTTATTGAAAACACTTAAGATTGATATTGGGCCATTTGAAATTAACTTTTTTAGATACAAAACAGATATTTGAAAAGTAAAATGAAAATATTAGAGTTTAAAAAACTTTTGAAACCATTTAGAATGTTTCCAAAAAAATTAACTTTTTCTTAGAAATTCTTGGATAAACCATATTTTTCAGCTTTTCATTGGTGTTGATAAAATCTATTTTTGCCCGAAAAACTTATGGAAAAACCGCCTAATAAGTCAAAGTCCAAATAAACGAGACTTCTTTTTCTCGAAATCCTCCAAAAGTTGAAGTTTTTAACTATTTCTAAACAGGTTCACTATGTACAACATTGTATATACAAATCAGATAATATGACAATTATAACAAAAAAAATGTAAAAAAGATAACAAATATTTATTTTTAGACTACATTATTATATTTTTCTTTGAGACTATAATATAAAAATTTTAATCTTTTAAAATATAAATTAAAAATTTTGAAAAATTTTTAAGGTAGAAATGTCATTCATCCAACAGTAAACACATATACCAGCCAAAAACAAAAGAAGAAAACCCAAAAACCCTTATAAACCCAGAACAGCGTCAACTCCAAAGATTGACAATCTCCGAGACCCCCAAAAGAAGAAAAAAGAATCACCCTTTACTTGTCACTGCAAGAACCCTGAAACCCATTCTCTTTTCTGTCATTTTTCCTCCGCCATAACGATGAAAGAAGCAGAAAATGGACCGCCGAATAGAGAACTCTATGCTTTGCTTCACATATCTCCACAAGCCTCAGACGAAGAAATCCGAAAAGCTTATCGTCAATGGGCTCAAGTCTATCACCCCGATAAATACCAAGCTCCCCAGGCACTCCCTTCTTCTCTCTCTGAAAAGTGTGTGTGTGTGTGTGTGTGTTTTGAACTTAACTTTATTGTTCTTTATATTGATGAAATGCTGGTGATTGGTTCTGGGTACGACTGTTTGAATTGATGCCTCATATTGCTTAAAAGGATTGTTGATGTGTATGCTTTAGTGGTTGCCGGGTACAAGTGTTGGGATTGGCGGGTTAATTTTTTTTTTTTTTTACTTTGTTTTGAAAGGGCTTACCTGTGATATGCGTATCTGTTCATACTGATTTGGATGGTGTTTTAGTTCATTTACATTGTGAGAGAATTGTCTTTGTGTTGTTTGGGATATTTCATTTTTTTTTTTTTGCTTGGCAAGAGTGCAATTTTGTTGAAGTTCAAAACTTGTTCTTACCACTGAAATTGGTGTTGAAGCATGGGGCTATTTTGAGTTTGGTGAATTATGTTTAGTTATTAATGTATGAGCAATGGTATAAGGACCTAATTTGAGGATCTTAGCAGGACCAAATTCAATACAGCCATTGGATTACTTGTGAGTTTAACGCATACTAAGACTCAATTTAACATTAAACTTGATCATATGTGGTCTCAAGCTGCTCTATGTGCAATTACTTGTTTGCTCTAATTTTCTTCATGTGCTACATCAACTAGGTATTCCCATGGAGCATTTATTGGTTGCCATGATCAAGAAGTATTGCGTAGTTGATATGTTTGTAGTTCTCCAATTGCATCACATTGCGAAAGTTTCCTTGTATAAAATGAATTATGTTGCTATGTTTTCCATTTTTGGGGCCAAGAATTTAGTCCCATAGGTTCAATTTTGATTCTTGATTTTTTGGCAAAAAAACGAAACTAATATTTTATTGTACACTTCTGGTTTCAGATGAAGGAAATTGCTACGGAAAACTTTCAACGGATATGTGAAGCCTATGAAATTTTATGTGATGAGACTAAAAGGCAGATATATGACATTTATGGTATGGAAGGGTTAACTTCAGGTTTGGAACTTGGTCCAAAACTGAATAAAGTGGAAGAGATTAAGGAAGAACTTGAAAGACTGCGGCGTCAGAAGGAACAAGAGAAGGTCTCAGCCCATGTCCGACCTTCTGGTTCAATTCTGGCAAATTTGTCGCTGCCACGGTTTCTAGATGGTGAAGGCATCATGAAAGGGTACGTCTTTCTTATTCTTGTTAGTTCATTCTGGTCTCTCATACGACATAACATGATATTTAGGTTCCAAAAACTTTGGAAATGTCCTTTATCCCCATGGATTTAGAAGGGACATTGTGCCTCTACACTGGCGTAGCTTAGTGTGAGGCTCAACCTGAAAAATGCTGTACTCCGATCAAGTGCTTATGCATTTTTCTCCTATGAAGCAACCCCACTTCTTTTTCACTTTTTATCGGCGTCAGTGTCCATATTTATCTCTGGTTGGTGTTGCTTGTGTCTTTGCCCACGTCATGAATTTCTTTTTGGTTCCTATATCTCTCTAAATTCTGAAAATATTATAAGGCCTATATGTTGCTGAAGATTCTATTTTCACTAAAATACATATTAACAGAGAGGGGTGACACTGCTGTCTTAAATTGCGCAAATTTGATGATGTTTATAATCTGCAAAATTCTGCATTTCTTTTCATGTAATTGTAAACACGTTTTGAACTTGTCTTTCAATTTTGTCCTAGATTTCCTGCAAAAAAACATGTTTCATTCATATTTATAGATTGCGTAGCTAGAGATTGCTTCAATTCATGCATCTGTTGTTTCGTCAGCATGGGTATGACAAGTGAAGTTCAATGTCAAATCTCGAAACGTAATGCTATTGCTGTTGGCGGGAATCTGGCAGTTAATGGGAATGCAGGTGGTGGTGCTGCCTCTGTTGTCCTTAGGCATCAGATATCTTCTGTTTCTTCCATAGAATTCATGTGCTCTGCTGGTCTACGGGCGCTAATTGGGGTGCAAATATCACGGTAAGATAATTTCTGTTATTATTTCATTTGGAATTTTTTAGCTGACCATTATAGTAGTTTCACTTCAACTCTTCTTTGTCTCCTTGTCTAGCCAACTGTCCCCTCACTCAACTGCAACAATGGGCATTGCTATGTCTTTAAGAGATGGCTCAATCAACCTTTCTAATGTTTGGACTCGTCAACTCTCCGAGACAACAAATGGAAATGTAAGCTTCTCCATGTCAATAGAAATCTCATTGCGAACCTGTAAGTACTAATAACTTTAATGCAGTAATGGAACTTAAAGGCTTTCTTGAATCTGTTTACGAATTAGGTTTGTTAACTTTGTATTTTAGGAACTTAATTTGTTTTCTTGATGATAAAAGTTTTCTTTTAGTGACTTTGGCTTGCTGAGTTAAATAAACATTCAGAAGGAAGAAAAATCAGCTATTCAAAGCTTGTTGGAAGTTGGAAAAAGCAGAAAAATATGAAATATTTTGAGGTTATAAGTGAATCAGCTTTCTCTGCTGCTATTATTTTTGCATTATATCTGATTTATTGTCTTTTCCCCCCTTCCAGATACAACTTCTTTTAGGTTCGGAATCATCTGTAGCTGTTGGATGGCAAAAGAAAGAGCAGAAAATGTCTGCTGCTGGAGAGATTAAGGTAAAATAAAGTTTTTATTTTTTCTGAATACATATTTTCCTTGAAATGGTTATCTTTTCCTCACCTCTAAATGGAAGTATCTCGAGGAAGGTGCAATTACATTAAGTTTCCCACTTGATAAGTAGTTTGAGGTTCTGATGCATACTGTTTTAGAAATTACATCTGGCTTCTGTTGTAAGTAACAGAGAGAATTTCTATGAACTGGCACATTAGGACATTTTCTTGTTGTCAACAACAATTACAGGCGACAAGGGGATTGTTATTGACATAAGATAAGCCAATGCTTAACTAGATACCAATACTGAAATCATGCAATAGTACATTAAGTGGTAATTGGACATTGAGGTTTGAGAAATTGTAAGAAAGGGGGGGGGGGGGGGGGGGGGGATTGAAATGTATTTCATGTAAACCTCAAGGTTATTCAGTGTCATTGCATTCAAAATTGCTTGACACCCTTGGACAACTTAGTTGAGAGCTTGCTACTGCCTGATTGGTCCATGACTTGGTAGAAGGCTGTTAGTCTTAAATATTAATTGCAGAAACATAAATTCCTTTCAGTGCAGGGATCAGAGAGCTTGACGTATTAGCCATAGGCTGCCTAATTAGTGGACATTCAGATGTCATTTATCGGGCTTAGCAAGGGCAGTTCATATAGCAGATGCTGTTAGTTTTGGAAATGAAAAGGGAGAGCACTTCGCTAACATATTTGTTTTGGATTCATTTCCGTATGCATACTAGTTGAACTTGACTATGACTGCCTATGTCATTTTGTCACTTCCAATTTGCTTGCTTCAAAGTCCAACTCCAACCCCAACCCCTATCACCTCCTGAATGCGAGTAGTTCACCACTCCAACTTTTACCCTGTATTGGGCTTGAAGGGATATCAGCTCACTAATCTGATCTCTTTGTCACTAAGTTTCTGGTATTATTGCCTTCATAATCATTTACGCTGGAAATTAAGGTAAAGATAAATGCTGAAAATTTGTTTTTTTTTTTCCTTTGTTCCTGTCTACTTGAAAGCAGTGGCTTAAAACTTATTTTTCTTGAGATTATTTTTCCTCACTGAGGTATATCTTAAGCTATCCACTCTTTAAAAATAATCCACTTATTTTTCCCGTTGTCTTTCATGTTGAATCTATTAGCAATCTTCGGACTATTCAAAATATTTTATCCCGTTATCTTGACAGTCTTTTATCATCACATTCAACCTAATGTAGATTGGCACAAGCTCCTTTGGTGCATCAGCTCATTATACTCGCCGCTTCTCCTCAAAATCTCATGGGCGTATTGCAGGCAAAGTGGGAAGGTAGGTCTATTTTATATTTTGTTTTGACATTGATTCTGTGAATATTTTTCTTCTTCTAAGGTGAAGAGACTTGATGCGTCTATGCTTGTTTAAGATTGAGTGATAGAGAGACCATCAGTTTGCAAGAATTCATTGAAGTTTTAAGTTGGATAGTGATTTTTCTAGAATTTATAAGTGGGGGAAAATTCTAATGGTAAGTGTGATGACTTTTATTTTATTCTTATTGGGCATGTTTTCAAGGAAACCTCTTCTTTGCCTTCTACTGCGAGCTGCCATCTCTGCATATGCTTTTCTTTCTTTTTTTGGTAGTTTATTATCTCAATTGTAAATGAAATAATGTTTGCAAAAGAACTATATGAAAATATGGTTATGAAAAGATGCAACAGTAAGAAATATTTGGCATACATTACGGTAACTGGATGCATCAAATTATTGTTAGCCTGATTTGTTTGTCTACGTCTTGGGGATGAGATCTCCTTGTTTAGCTCCAATGAGAGCTAATGTGGCATCACGTACTTATGTTCAGCCATTAAGTATATATGGTGTATATATTGGAAATCATGTTTGCCTTTTGTGAGGGGCTTATAGTGGAGCAGGGGAGGTATAAAGAATAATAAGACCAAGATCAACTTCTTCAGTCAGAGTGGATCCCTTAATCAGAACATTGTTGTCAAAAATGTTCCTTGAATATAAATTCCTCAAAATCTACCATGCATTTTGGATCAGAAAAATGCAGTTTATTCATAGCATTTTATTCATGTGTATTGCTTGCAGTTCTTTGAGGATGCTATGGTGCTGTAATTGGTAGAAATGTGTTGAAGAGCCAATATATTCTTGTGGAGTCCTTTGCTGTTGTAGTATTTTGTTACTTCATGGAGTGTCCCAATACGAACTACAAAGACAACTTAATATGCTACCAAATGTTTTATCCCTTGTCATCCTATGTAATTATTTTCTTCGTTCGAGTCAGACTATTCTATTATGATATCATACATCACATTCTGCAGTGCTGCTCTTGAATTTGAAGTAGGGGGTGGACGGAAAGTATCTGATTTCAGCACTGTCCGCATGATGTATTCAATAGGAATTCAGGTATGAGCTGCTATGTGGGAATATTCTAAAACAATTTTTGTCTTCATTGTGTTGTTTTATGCTATTTTGCTTCTACATTAAATTCCTGGTTTACAAGAAACTGGAGAGGCTATTTTGGCATCTCTGTGGTAGCATAGATGTCTATTGCAATATTTTTAAGTATCATTGCTTAAATTTATCCTAGTTTTCCACTCCGTGACTCTTCTTTCCAATATCAGGTTTGGGGTGGAGGGTTGGGGAGGAGGAAACATGGATCTGATGCATGTTATTGTTTGATGTTTGCGTGAATGCATGTTATTTATGTGTTGAGTTCAGTTTTTGGCTAGTTTTAAAGTTATAGGTGTTGATTTTTCTTTGAGTGTAGTGTGTGTAACATCTATTGTTTGTCCTTGTTATCGGTAGGGTATTTTCTGGAGATTTGAATTGCATCGTGGAGGCCAAAAGTTGATTGTTCCTGTAAGTGCAATATCAGCATCTCTCTTTTATCAGCAGCATAAATGAGGTTCATGCCAAGTTTGAGGAGCAAATTTGAATGTTTGCCCTTTATTTCACCTTTTCCAAAAAGTATATGCGTCTAGTTCTTGTGGATATCTACTGTTTCATTAAGATCCATCCTTTTGGAGTTTTTTTATCAATTCAGTTGCTTTTTGTTTGGTATTTTCTCCGTATAACGTGTGCTCTCTCATTAAATGTGATCTTCTTATAATCTCTTTAAAAATTGAGAGCAAATGAAGTTCCCTCAAGAGAAACACTCTGGACGCTTGTATATCCTTTTGGCAAAATATTATCCCTAAAGAAAATGGCTAATGAATGATATGTCTACGTAATGAAGCATTTGATCATGGTATCCATCTAGTATCATGTTGCTTCTGCTTTGAGGAGTCTCTGTATCAATGACAAACTCATATAAGACAAGACGCAGTGAAAAGGGTGACATGTATTGCTTCTGTTCCTTTTATAAGCACTTCTATAGTCTACACAGTTTGCTTGATAACTATAGAAACTCTGTCCTGTCATTATCTTTCTACTTTTTTTTGTATTTTGATATGTTGATGAGCTGTCGCATGCAGATTCTGCTTTCCAGGCATTTGGACCCTGTATTTGCTACTGGAGCGTTCGTTATTCCTACATCACTTTATTTTGTGCTCAAGGTATTCAGCAGATTTCAAACTCTTACAGCTTTTTAATCCGTCGAATGATTTCAACAATTGATTACACTGAATTTTAGGTCCTTGTCAAAGTCAAACAACTCAGAACTATCACAAGGTTGTTTGATCGAAAGATATTCTCCTTTTTTTTTTTGCTATTGAAGAAAGGGGTGGGGGCAAAGGAGAGTGCGCAGAGAGATCACCCCGATAGGCCCTCACTAGTGGGATCATGAGGTCTCACACCGCGTCCGTTACTCCTCTCGGGAATGAACATAGCTAGGCTAGCATAGTGGTCAACCACCCAACCACCGAGCCCCAATGTGGACTCCATGATTTAAACCTCCAACCTCAGGGTGAGAAGTTCAGCCAGTACCCCACCGGACCACCCCACTCGGTGTCAAAAGATATTGTCCTTGGTGCGCCTTAGGTTAGCCTAGGAAGTACCCAGTAAAAAGTGGGTCCAGTTGTAAAACATCACATATGTCGGCATAAAATATCCTTTTTTCTGATGCAGTCTTTCTTTATTATGCTTTATCACAATTTGAAAAATATGTTTCACATGCTCATATTGATAGAGGTTTTGAAATTTTGATTTACTTTTTCACATGGTACATTATGTTGGAGATTCCACTATTCTTTCATGCTTCCAATAAGCATTTTTCCAATGAAGAAACCGAATTTAGTAACGGAGTACTGTATGTCCAAGCTCTCGGGATTTGAAAGAGGCCATCGTTGAGGACAGGTTAGGGCCTGTGTCTCACAGGAAGTGTACAAGGCAGGGGACACTTTTTTGTTTATATTCTCATTATTTGGGTCAATAGTGATATCATGGAATGGCCATTGTTGATATTTTTATGCTGGGTGTCAATAATACTATCATTAAATGGTTTTTTGAGGGTATGGATCAAAGTTTTTCTGATAGTCTTACTAGTCCAAAGATTCAGAAAAATCACTAGGGAGAATTTTAACATTTTTTTGTAGCAAATGTTAACTTGTATCATCTTTATAGCCTTATAGGTTTGATTCAGGAGCCATATGATAGGGGCCTTGGGTGCTGCTAGACATTCCTGTGTCTGATTCGAGTATAGATTACAAGCAAAGTGCTTGAGCTATCTTTAATAGTACCATTTGCGAATGCTTTGAAGTTAAAGCCTAGTGATGGGCATTAGTGAAAGGAATTAATTTCTCTGCTGAGTGCTTTGACTGACTATATTTTGGTACCTAGAACAAAATTCACATGAGTATGAGTTGTGATTGGTGTCTAAGTTGTTTATTTATTTACTTTGAAAAGACAAATCCCAATTTTGATTGATTTTATGCCTTTTTGGGTACTTGCAGACATTCGTTGTCAAACCATATTACCTTAAACGGGAAAAGCGGAAAGCATTGAAGAATAGAGAAAAAACTGTGGCTCAGGTTTATAACATACACATGCTTCTTTGTTTTTGATTTATGTTCCTCTAGTCCTTTCCTTTTCTTCTCTTTGTTTTTTTGATATGGTCACGGAACTTGATATCGTGCTCATGTCTGGTATTCCAGACTCATGATTTTTGTATCTATATACTTCAATTAATATGAAGTATGTAAGCCTCTATGCATTGCTAGTTACAATCAGACAAAGTGCGTTTGTGGATGTGCAGATGTATTATGATGTACTTCTAATTGAAATTGGTCGTAGCAGATGTATTATGTTATATAGCTTTTCCTTGCATATGTGAAGATATTTCTTATTTAACTCCAATTAGATGGATGAAGCTTTTTCAGGCCAATTTATACATAAATGCTTCAACTACTAAGCCAAATTGTTCAGCCATAATAGTAATATAATTCATAGTTGAGAATTGAGAAGTTTGAACTTACCAGAGCAGTATTTAACCTTTTGGCAAAACTTTATGATAGTAGAGCCTCTGAAATTGCAATCTATTCTCAAAAGAAATGACGACCATCAGAGCTGAATAGGAAGAAGGATTTACTTAGTTTTTTCACTTATTCGTTCCAAGTCTTGGTGACAAAGGCTTTGTTGGGGTAAGTTGAATTGCTTCTGTGTGATATTACCTTGACTATGGTACTTTTTTTGAGATACTAACTGTGGTCCAAACCTGAGTTACCCTTACTTGAGTGAAACGAATTTGTGTATTTTCTGAAAAGCATTAAACAAGGTGTTCCTTGGAGCTCGTCTCTGATCTAAGATGCCTACCTTTTTTATTAACCGGTTGAACCACATTCTCTCCTCTTTTGATAATATAGTAGAGACTCGGTCTCTGTCGAGGTCCTCACTGTAACATGGTTATCAGCCTTCAAAAGCCAAATTCTTAAAGAGTCATTGGTTGACACCCCTAGTACCATAGTAATTGAACCACAATTGAAAACTGTGGCCTCAGCCAACCATTCAATACCTTTGGGGATGTCATAGCCAGGTGTTTGCTGTATGTGTACTCCAAAAACATAGAAATGATCAGGTGACATGGCAAGCAAGCAACTGTTTTCTGCTTTTGACTATTGAATGCTGAGGCAGCTCCCTGCCTTGCTCGCAGTATCCCCTGTATTCAGTACATTACTAGTTTATGGTTCTCATAGTATGTCATTCCTGATAAACTTGGTTAACAGCCAGCATTTAAGTAACCCTTATGAGCCAATTTATGTGGTGTTTAGTTTTGTTATTGCCTGAGTAGCATCAGATACTTTTTCTTGCCCTTGGTTATGCATATTACCATGTTAATTTGAGATTGGGTCTGCCTTGATCTATTATTTTTGATTTGATTATTTTAATTGCTGATTGAGTGTCTGACATGTCTTTCTCCTACTGGCTCGGTTGTTGTTGCTTTTAGACTGGTTAGTTGTTTCCTTATTTCCATTCAAGAATACTAAGGCTTTCTTTCTTAATATTGCTTCATAGGTTCAAGAGGCGAGGGCAGGAGCTGAAAAGGCTCAGCAGTTACTACAAAATGTGGCCAATAGGAAAAGGAGCAGGCAACTAGAAACAGGTGGACTGGTTATCACAAAAGCTGTATATGGAAATCGTAAATCTTTGAAGAATAAAGATAATTCAGAAGAAACAAAAGATGAAGTGGCTTCTCAGACCATGGATGTCACTTTACCTCTAAATTTTCTGGTTAATGATTCTGGGCAACTTAAGGTAGGTTTCTTCCCTATCATTTTCTGAGATTTTTCTTTAATGGGTTGTGTGTGGCTCTAATAAGGTTCCTGATCTGGTACCTATCAATGCAGAAATTGAAATTATCTGGTGAACAATGAATGAATGTGCTTTAAATATCATAAATTTATGCTTTGGTTGTGTTTATCTTTTATATTACATCATATATATCACTGCTTGAGAATATGTATTTTTCTACATCAAGAAATGGCCTTGTGATTCACATAGAAGAAATTAAGAACAGAACTGTGGGATTTAGGTGGGGAGCTGTGAAAGTGGTGGGATTGAGCATACTACGGTCTATGATTTGTGTGAGAGTGTGTTCGGACCTGCTTCTGCCCTGGCCTCCAGCTCCATAGGAAGTATACTCATTTCTTTTGTAAGATTGTAGAGGATTTAAAAATTCTGTTTCATGGAGTTCAAATCTATTCAAAATAAACACCTTTTTTTTGGGTAAATCCTGGTTTGGGAATTATTTGATGGTTGACCAGTGCTTATGAAAGAAAAATTCTTCAATAGTTGGAAGGAATTTTTAGATTGCAGAGAATAGAATATCCATTGCAAGGTGAAAATCATCTGATGTTGATGTGACTATCATAGCCCAAACAAACTCATTAGTGAAACCATTATTATAGAACAGAGTGGAAACTTAATCTCATTAGAAGTTCTGTATTAGTCTCCCCACATCTCTGTTCATGATCCCGATGTCTGGAGAAATGACTAGTAGGCTTGGGGTATTATGGAAGAATTTGGAGCATTATCTGGACTCTTTGGTCTTTTTGGTCGGGTGTGAAGCAAGGATGGTGGTGCTCAAGGCTGATTCTTTGAACCTCTTGGACATTGCGAATGGATAAGATCAATGTGGTAAGCTTTTAGATTAAAGAGAGCGATAAGGAGGGGTGTCAATGATGGTACTGATGGAGAGATCATAGAATACGATGGCGGTTGAAAGGGACCAAAGATGTTTTCATTTAGATGCAAGTCCTTTTATGTTCAAATCTGTGGAGGGGAGAATCTTCTTTTTTATGAAAGGCAATATAGCTTACTAGTGCACATAAGAAGATGGCATTCTTTGTTTGTAGTTCGGAGAGGAGCCGGGAAGCTAAATTGAAGGGTTATAGCTTGACACGCTGGGCTAAGCTCTGCCTTACCTGGTGTGTCATCAATCGGGTTTAGTTAAGCAGTGATTGAATGTTAGAGTAGAGAATTGGGGTGTAAGAGGGAGAGGGAGAGCGAGGAGATGTGGGAGAGAGGTCACCCGCATAAATAGAGGAGCTTTTGAAGGGGATAAAACTGCCCGCCCATTCATTGGATCAAAAGCTTCCCTATTTTTTTTTTCTTTTTCTCATAATTAGTGCATTGGGGTTTAGCTGATTTTCTTGGAGTTGGGTACCAAGTATTCAACATGTGGATAGATAGCTTCTGCTTGTACACATTGTGTGCAAAAGGATTGCCACCCCCTTTCTTGGTTTCGTATCGTGAATGATGTTTACATATCATTGTAAATTTCCTCAATAATCTGGAAGAGGTTTTAGGCTCCTTGGTCCTTGAACTTTCTAATTTGGTATAAGTATCCAAAAATAGGAGACCAGATTCTGATGAAAGAAGAATATGCTTTTGACTGCACAATAATCACAATTTTGAGCCCCTGGACTTGTTGTATTCTTCTTAATATTGCATGGAGCTTAGACCAATTTTGAACCTGTAGACCAAACCAAACTGCTGGTGTTTCTGATGCCCATATTCCTGTCAACTGGAATAGTTACTTCAGTTTTCCAACAACGTTTGTATTTTATAGATTTGATATATTTTAGTTGTCTTTCAATAACGTTTGTGCAGCTTCACGAGGGGGTAAAGAAGTCGGGCATCATGGGTTTTTGTGACCCCTGTCCAGGAGAACCTAAGCAGTTGCTAGTAGAGTACACTTATGGTGGCAACAAATATGAGGTATCCTTTTGTCTCCTTTCCCATCTTGTTACACAAGGGCTAATCTTGATCGATAACTGGGGTGCTCGACTGTATATCAAACAGGTGGTTGTTGATGATTATGAGGCACTGCTCATACCTCAGGAAGGGCACAGAGTCTGAATGCCATTCAAGGTGCTGAAATAGATTTCTTGAGCCCCCAACACAAAAGAAAATGAAAATGTGATGGAAATGAAAAACAGAGGGAAAGAATGAAAGAAATAAAGAAAGAAAGAGAAAACCGTGGTAACCTTTTTGCAATTTTGCATGCATTTGACATGCCTCTGGGTGCCTTCAACTTGATCACCCTTTCTGTTTTTGTTTTTGCTTTTTCTCTTTTTTTTTTTCTCCCCATAAATATTGTACTAAAGAACTGCATTGGAGAGCAACTTGTTTTATATTGTGTAATTGATTTTGATAGTGATGAATTTAAGGCAATTTGATTCTTTGTCAAGAACCATGAACTACTTTCTCATTGGGGCAGTTAATTTCACTTTTGTTGCATGTGGTTTGCACATGAAGATTTTTACACTCAGGTGCATATATACGATTATATCCACTTTTGGTAACAGGGATGGTAAGAGGAACGAACTGTAAATTTAGACTTTCTGAGTTCAAATCTTGGTAATCTTTTGAGGTTAGACCATGAGGGATTTATTCTTCATGAATATCTTATTCTTGACATAGATGACCTATCTTTTTACCGGATCGGGGAGGGAATTAGTCGAGGTGTGCGCAAGTTATAGATCTTGACAACCTCTTGGAGTTAGGTTATGAGAAATTTATCTATCATGAATTCTCTAGTTCCGGTGTGAATGACTTATTTATGACCGGACTGAGAAGAAGATTAATCGAAGTACACGTAAACTAATTCGGACACTTTTGATGATTGAACCAAATAAATAAATAATAATATCCACTTTTGAAGCAACCCTTCTAGAGCTCGGGGACACAATCTATAACAATACCCAGGGTAAGGCTTAGAGTGATAAGAGAATCATCTATCAACAAAAAAGAGAAAATACATTGACGAAAAACAGCTAAATAAGGATTTCATCGAACGTAAATCTACAGAGAAGGGTCTCATAGAACTATAATCCAATCTTTCATAAGGATGACATCAAACGTAAGAGAAGGATCCTATCGAACGCTTTCTAGCATTAATAAGGATGCCATCAAACGTAAGAGAAAGGTCCCATTGAACGTAAATCCACTCTTTCAGATAGCATCGAACACTAAGTATCTTCATCAAGTTATTTACTCTCTTTTTTTCATGGAATGTTTTTGACATCCAATTGAATCTCTCATGAATGAATCCTTCCAGCCCAGGCCGAAAACTATCCTTGCAATCAATGTTACTGCTTGGCCATTTTCGAAATCAAAGACAACATTTATCATGCACTCTTTCGTTAATACATGCCGGAATTTAAGCAGCATAATGATACTTCGGCGCAAGTTACAGTGGTGAAAATGCATAATGGTTCGCTTTGATGTGGATGTGTTTAAAACTGGTAATGAGAGGAAGGAGGGCGTGTTACGGCAGTTATGGATGTCTTACCTTGGCACAATAAGAGTGCTAGAATATGATACGACTCGTTAACACAACACGAATATAACACAAAATTAGAAGATTTGAGTCTTCTTAAAATCACCCATTTCATAAACAAATGAATCTGACACGACACGATCAATAAACAAATCTAGTATGAAATAACAATAAAACTGAAATAAATAAAAGTTCTAAGTGCTGAAAAAATTCGACCCACAAAGAAAGAAAGGAAAATGAGGCTTCACCACCAAAACAAGCAGACACAGTATGCTATTTTGAGTTATGTGAAAGTGTGCTTAATAACTAGTTCACCATTGGAAGGATCGAAGGATGCTTCAATTTCTGATGAACAACATTCACCTCTATCAGATCTATGAGTTTTAACTGCCACTGGCTTGGCCAAAAGCTTCACTCCTTGTTTCCAATATCTTTGATCTGAACACAATGCAGTTATATTTTAGTATCATGCATCGACCCAAGAAAAGTTGAACCCAAGCAAACTATACCTGGTCCTGTAGACAACACAATGGAATTTTCTGCATCCATCACCCAATCAATCCAAAACGCAAATCCATGGCATACTCCCTGGTTCGTAAATTCCACCTACAGTAAATATTCACTATAGGTTCATTATGTCTGAAATCTCATGCAATGGTTATAAACATCAACACTCAATACATTACAGCAGTGCTGCTTCCACCCCCAAACACCCCCCCCCCCCCCCCCAAATACAGAAAGTGCATGTTATACCTGGGCTTTTCCAGAACAAGAGCTTATTGGTTTCAAGAAATCGAACTCCATGACAGTAATCATCTCACTGAGTTCCTAAAAATTCAATAAAATTGCATCAATTTAGAGCTGAAATGCTATTTTCCTCTTCCTCAAATAAAGCAGATCTTCCTAAACTTTATTTACCTTGATTTCTCCACATTGCCATATAAAAAAAGGCAGACAAGGACTCTCTTGTGTAGCAGGTGAATCACCACACGCCCCTAAGGTGGCATTGACAACTGAATGGTCAAAACCTTCAATCTCTTTCAGGCAGCAATGACTTCTCCAGAGATCCTAAACATGAAGTTTGCCATCCCATCCCAACATTTACATCTATGAAAAATAATAACATACTTGGTTCAAAACAAACCAATGGTAAAACCACATTGACTTACAGGGAGAGACATTGCACAAGCCTTCAGTATTCCTTTACAAGGCATTATCACCACGTCTTTAGATAGGACAGACTCAAGAATAGTGCGTTCCTTCCTGAACAAGAACATAATATAGGTATATTGCCTAAATCGAAGTACATGATACCTTCAATGGAGAGTACATTAGCAGAACATCTAAGAGCTTTTTTTCATATACAAGTTTCCCACACCCATATGCAGATAACCTTTACAAAATCCATTCAACTACACTCGGATGAGTTAACCATTTCAATAATCATCAACTCCCCCAACCCCTCCAGATATGAATAACAAATAGAAATTCCAATGAACTGCCATTGAATTGGACGATGAGTACAGAATGCACAGAGATCTTATCATCTTTCACCTCCTGCCAATGACTTATTTATTATTAACATGTGGTTTCATCCAATCAAATTCCTCCAAGTTACCATTGCCGGCCGTGTAACTATTAATCTAAAATTTTTAAGAAATAATTGGTTCAACTCTTAATTAATAGCTTTTCATAACAAAATAGGAGAGGATGGAAATAGAGATGATGTAATGGATGGTTTTCCTTAATATCAAAATTGGATGGAGATTCTATGCATCACACAGACCAATGCCAGTTTTATATATAACAAACATTCATGGTAATAAATAGATGTAAAATGATCCGTGAAGCAAACAATCCAGACAACATCTGGAAAGGTAATTAAGAAATTAGTAACATTAGGATCAGGTAAAAAAACTATCTGAAAAAACCTTGTTAGTAGGATCAGGTAAAAAACTATCTGAAAAAAACTAGTTAGTAGGATCGAGTTAACAAATATTTGAAAAAAATTTCAAAATCCTCATTTATTGATACAAAACTACCTTATGGCATGGCGTTAACTTAATTGTCAGATGTTACTACATCCACAAATTTACCATGATGGGCGCTATTTTAACAAACTTGACTTTCGCTCCCATTCAAGTAGCATACTATATTTCCATATCCGGGGAATAAAAATTAAAGGCTTCAATCAAGATAGAAAGTATTACCAAAAACGCAGGTTTTGCCATGGAACTGCACCTTCACTTCCACAATAGAACGGTTCTCCAATCAAAAGATCAATCTACAAATTATACACAAAATCCACTAGATTTGTGTTTATTCTACAGCAGCTTGAAAAATATGAATTCATGAATATTTGATTTGCTGAGAAGGACAATTATGTACAACTAAATGCTTAGTTGCAAGCCCAAGTAAGTAGAATATCAGTCTGGTAAACAAGCTGCTTGAGTGGAAATAACCTTTTTCTGATAAGTGTCATGCATAGTCAATTGAGATACTCTCTTCTTTAGAACTTCTACTCGATCCATTGAGAAACCATTTGCAACCGCAACAGCTTGTAAATATTGAGCACCCTTCTCTTTCAGCCCCGGAAACAAAGATATTATGTGCGATGTTTTGGAAAGATGGGCAATGGCAATCGGTAAGAAGACACTATCATCTGCAACAACACACAAAGAAGGACTCCGCTGCAACTGAAAAGGAAATGAAGTGATAATAATAACCTAAGAATCCTGACACTGGAATAAGCATAAAATGAGAAACAATAAAAGCATCTATCTTGAAGAACTCAAGTACATACGTAAGACATCATAAAAGTAGGGAGACAGCTGAGATGGTTTTTATTTTCAACACATAAATATCAACCACATTAGGCCACTAAAGACTTGATGAAAATAAACAAGAAATGAAGCTTATATAAGAAAGTAACCACAAAAATCACATTATTGTGGTTAGGATATTTAAAAATTTCTACAATATCAGTTTACTGAACCAGAAGATCATAACCATTGTGGGCTCTTAATATCTCAGGTATAATACAGGATATGATGATGATAATAAGGAACCAAAGGGAGAAATATTATATTAGATCTGACTTGCATGGTCCGTTTCAGGCAAAAGGCTTGACACATATCAGTCATAATTCCAGCATCACCAACAAAGAAACACCCAGCTCATCCCGGATAAAGGACAACCACCAAGTCAGACAACTCTGCTGGACTTTTGGCACATCTTACTCATTAAGCTTCATTTGTCCAGTGGATCTACACATATTCCTTCCCCGGATAGACACTGTTCAAACAAAAAAGTGCTTTGAAGTGATCTGACTTCTCAACCTTAAGGAGTCTCCTTCCAACATATAACCCTGCAGTTCACCGTGAATTGAACTGTGTGCATGCAGAATTGAACTTGCAACAACAGGCTTCTGGCCACTTAATTCCTAGACTTCGATTTGTCCACAAGGTACACTTTAAATGTAGTGGTTTACAGGAGGACCATTAACTGATTACTTTCTATTAGTGAAGCCACCAATCATTCCCCAATTCGTTTTCATATTCCAATATCGTCTCGAAGGAAGCAGGTTCAGCAATTAGTCATTCAGCAAGTAATAAGAAATCTACGAGGCAGGCTGAAGTACAAATTGTAGCTGACTACAACAACATATTCCTATTAGCTAGTTAGTGGAATGGAAGTTATGAAAGCATCTCATTCAAAACTTATTGGCAGTAGGTGGAGAAGCCCACCAGGCTCATATGCTACTTTGGGAGGTCTTATTCTGTCGATGTTGGAAAAGCTCTAACACTTTCCCAAACGTGAGACCCCCACTCGCAAGCAAAAGAATTAGAGGACAAATTCAAATAGATAACCACTGCACCTATGACAGAATCAATTACCAAATCAATGAAATTGAGTCTTGCCCAAACCCTTCCCAAGGATGGCTTAGATACCTTGTCAATGCTTCCACCACAAACCAATTGGCAATGAGTGGAAAGGCACATAAATCTCATATACTATTCTCATAGGGGTAATTTTATCAATGTGGGAGAAGTATTAACAAGTCTCACATGCACTGAGATCGTACCGCATCTTTTACAGCTTTTAAAATCAAACACCTCCAATTGTTGTCACCATATACTGCAACTCTTTCAGGTGATAGAATGAGTTGAAAACTGGGAGTACAACTGTCATGCTGTCCAACCTCTGTTCTTGCAGGTTGAGACTTGACATCATATGAGATGCTAATGTCAGAATGAACAGCATTTAAATGAACGACTTCATCCTTGTGTATGGACAAGCCTTTGCCAGGGATGAACCAGACACATTGTTTCCAATGGTCGCACCAATCCCCATCACCTGCAGAAGCATTATATATAATTCAAACAATGAAAAAAAATTCAAAAAACATATAATTGGCTTCTTTTGAAAATGAGCATGAAATCAGAAAATTTGTGGAAAGTAATTGCAGATGATCCTTGTTTACTTAGTCCAACACCCTCCCAGAGTTGTTCAAAAAATTGATTATTTAAGACAAAAGTATGTGAGTATTATCATTAATCCAAGTAACTTCCAGGAAGAATATCTTCCAATTGAAGTATACATCAAAAAATAGAATCAAATAAAATTCAGTAATGTATATTAAGCTTTTAATGTCTAGCCAAATTAAATGAAATGATTTTTGCCATTTGCGTGTTCCCGAAAAAGCAGTCACTGATATGGGCACGAGAACAAAGGCTGATTCATTAAAGTCACATGTCAATGAACCATATTGACCTTTGATTATCTTTTCTCAAAGTTCCACTAGAAGGCAGCATCTGTAAATTAGTGAAAACATATTCCTCTGAGTGTGTGAATTAATTGTTTCTTTCATCACGTCTAGATAAACCTTGCATAAATGATAACTAGAATTTAGCATAAGTTGCCTGTACTCACTAGAAAACGATGACTGCGACTCTTTTATCTTGAATGGGCAACTTATCCATTTTGGGCTAGTGGAATATAAGATTGTCCCTTCACTATCAAGTTGAAGTATCCACCTGAAAAAAAGCCAAAATACTAGCATAATATCCCTAGGAAAAATCTCACTACAAAAATAAACGTTACTATACCAAATTATACCATGAGACAACAGCATGAACTGTTCCATCATTAGTTGCCTTTATGTGTAGCTCAGTTTCTCCATGACCCTCTGGCCTTTTCCAAAAGTCAAATTCAAAAATTTTGAAGGGTTCTGACAGCTGGATGAATACTCAACTGAGTAGAAAATGGAAAACCTGACTTTCTAAAGAACTTATTCTAAGAAGTAAATAATGCCTATACCAGTTTTATTTCTTCATTCATTGAATCACAGTGCAGGGGAAGTTGTTGTGATTTCACGCATAAGATTGTCTCCAGTCCCTTTGGAGCAAGATGAATACCATCAGACGCTTTTGCTTCATTATTATATAAATCATGCAGCTTCCACAAGTATGTGCTTTCAACCAGCTGAAAGAAAATTACAAAGGAAAAGAATGTCTTCTTAATGAGCGTTAAAAGAATTTCTTTGTGAATTTTGATTGAGGAGAACCAAGTAACACTGCACAGATCGTGTAAGCCATAATATAGACAACGTTGTCAACGTATAATATAGACATCATACGTTGGGATAAAAACAACGTTGAGCTAGGTTAGTGGAGTATTCATAAAAAACAAACAAATTACATTCTGCCATGGTTGGTTTGGCTCTGAGTTTCTTACAGGAAAACCCTTGAGACACAGTGAGCAAGTTGGTAATAATCCATGACATGGAAAGGACCAGCTAACCATTCATAGGGTTTGACCTCTAATGGCTCAATTAGGGTAACCAGAAAATGAAAATCCTAGAGTCCACTAATAAATCACGTGTTTCATCACGTCATATATTTATGATCGAAGTTCTGGGTCTAGGCGTCTAGCGGTACAGGAACCAATGCTGCATTTCCAACTAGTTAATTATATACCAAGTAAGAACTTTCCTAATCCTATCAACCGTACTCTAGAGTCAATGGCATGTAAAACTTTATTCCCTTCATGGCATGCTGAAAATATGAGGCCAATATACTAGCATCAATGTATTACAAAAAAAAATGCAATTAAAAAGATGTTATCCATGCTATTTGCAAAAATAGCAATAATACAGTAGGTTTGGTCAATCACCTGGCCATAAGTAGTTGCTCGGTAAGGCACTGTTAGGGGATTTTCCACCAATAGCTTGTCATGAGCATGCTGCAAAGTTGGAATTAGCCCTTCGCCCAACAACTCTGAGTCTAATATTTCACTAACCTGTGTTTAGCATTTGAGAATCTATAATCATGAGCATAAAGAAAACCATCAATAGTACATTTGTGCAAATTCTCACGTAAAGACTCTGGTTTGATCTATATTTCCAAATTATGCACTGCATTTAGCTTTACAACCATTAAGTGTCTCTGACATAAATGGTATTGTTGCACCATAATGCTTATAGTTCAGCATAGGCCACAAAGTACTAAGATGACAAAATTATAGGTGAAGTTTGACACAAGTGCAAGATGATGATGGTATGATACTCACAAGGACATCAGCACGAGAAGTGATATCCACACCAATCTCTAATTCATCTGATCTCTTGTTAATAACCCGTACTTTTCTTTCCATACAATTGGCACGCACAACTTTCCGCATCAACTTCACCATGGGAAGGTATGACTCACATGCCGTCACCATCCCCTTTGAACTGGAACTTGAATCTGCAGTGCCCATTGCCCGAGCAGCCATCATAGATAACAAGCCAGTTCCAGCACTACAAAGTAATTATTGTACTGTAATCTATGGAAAAAAAAAAAACAAATTGCATATTTTCATCAACATAACATCTACTCAGCATTAGTGGATATAACTACTCATAATATCATCAATATTATACCTTTAAAATATATTTTTTTTCCCTTTTTTGAAGGGAAATATTATGTTTCATTCAGCTAATAAAGGTCAGATTACAATAAGCTAGTTGAATCGCCCCAAGCCCTGTAAGTGGATTTGAGACCCAATCCTAAGGGAGTTAGTTGGTGAGCCTTTAAATATTTTGTTCATGTACAAAACGGAAATACCGCCAGGGTGTCCCATTGTTAATCTGTCTAGTTTTTAATAGTTGTGAGATTGTTTCTATCTCCATCTCTATCCCTCTACTTAGAATGTTTGGTTGCAAGCATTTTAATTATGGAAAGCAGCTAGGTTTTGAACTATTAAGTTTTTTTTCAGTTGTGGAATGTGATCCTGGCAATTTGAAGGGTACCCAAATATAGTAGCTGCATACAAATTACTCAATTTTCAATCACATTACCAAGCACGTATATTCATTCAGACTGATAAGAAATCAGTAACTATTTGTGTGCATTATGGAGTGAACTAAATCAATATCTAAAGGAAAACTTAATGAATACCCAATATCAAGAACATGGCAAGGTTTGGTTATAGTCTTGTCGATGGCTTCACGGTAGGCTCTGTTCCTGCGAGTGTCATTAAGCATGTCGAGGTATGACGTGGTTGCAAGGAGAGGTTTTTGGCAATCTTCTGGAGCGTCGTCTTCTTCGACAACGACCCATTCGGAGTTACCCGTGAGTGGGTCGAGTTTGAGCTGGAACATGCGCTGAGTCGATCCTGAGCTCATGGTTCGGACTGTGGTGGCCTTGAAGTGAGTGATTGTGTGAGGGCTAACACCGGTTTTGGGGCCAAAGGAGAAGAAGGGTAAGAGGGTTTTGTTGAGTAGAAAACGCATGAATTTGGGGGTTGGGGTTTAAGGATTGGATTGGCATGGGTTTAGGGACATGGTGAGCGAGGATGAGTATACCAGTGGCGAAGCGGCGAGTTTGGGTGTGGCCGGTTTTATAAATTCGAATAATAGTGGGGTCAAACTGAAATTTAGGCAGCCCGGTAGAGGTGGCAAGCAATTGTCATAGATAAGCGGCGCGGAACAATTATTTTGTTCCACATGTCTTTAAATTAATTTGAGTTATAATCGATTTAGAATTTGAGAAAATAATTGGCATAAACATAAATATCCTATAACAACAAAAAATATATATTTATTTTTTGTTACTTTTGAAAGAAATATATGAATAATCATGATTCTATAGTCATTAAAATTAGTGGTTAGTAATTATAAAAAAAAAAAAAAAACCTTAGAAAAGAAGAAAAATAAAATTAGGATCCCTTATATAGGTGGTGACCTAGTGGTTGGTGTAAAGATGTATTGTGTCACAAATTTAATTTTCTTATGGTATTTAGATTGATTTGTTGATCAAATAAATTATAATCATCGAATTACCAACGAAAATATAATATCAAGTTTATTGTGGATGATGATAAGAATTTTGTTGATAAAATTATGGGTGAATCACATACGTACCAAAAACATTTTAAAATTTTTAATTTGAAACC
The DNA here is from genome assembly GCA_951799425.1 of Ilex aquifolium. Lineage (NCBI taxonomy): Eukaryota > Viridiplantae > Streptophyta > Magnoliopsida > Aquifoliales > Aquifoliaceae > Ilex > Ilex aquifolium. The sequence goes on from OX637403.1 coordinate 29,584,574, forward strand.
CTAATAATTATTTTTTGTACATTGCACCATTTGTGTTATAAAATAGTTTTAATATGGCCCTCACACTACTCTCCTTTTAAGGCTGTTCGCTTGAGTCGATGGGTAAGTATTTTTGGATTCCATATTGATATTCTGAGGTGATGAGTTACAAAAGACTATTTCTTTTGTTGACCCTACCCAATTGAGGGTAACATTCCGAGCCGATTGTCAAATTCTGTCCAAAATATTGGCTTATAAGGTAGGGTAGGAATGCAGAATGCCTCATAAAATTTCAAACTTTAAATTATTCATTTTTTGGTCATTTTAAAAATTCATTTACCAAAATTTTAAACTATTTTTACAACTAGACTATTAATATATAATATACAGATATGTAAACTAACACATTAAACTAGTAAAATTAAAGAAAACACAATAAATCTGATTAATATGCTATTTAATAGTCTAAAACACCATAAATAAAACACAATCACAAGTCACATACTTCATAAACGACATTATTTTATGACAAATAAAACAATGTTGTTTTATAAAACATATATTATTTTTTTTTTAAAATTAAATAAACATGCAAGGGGGTAGGAATGCAAATATTTTATGAGTATTCCACATTTTTATCCGATATTTATGAAATATTAAAAAAACATTCTATTAGTGACCGAAAATATATGGAAGTCGAATTATTGAGTAAAATAAAATAGGGTCGAAATATTGCAGAACCGATCGGTGGGCAGAATTTTGAACACCTCCACTTCCTTTGTTATATTCGTCAAATCTCATTGCATTTAGTGTGACAGCCACATAGTAGATTTGATGGAAATTGTAATGAAAGTTAGTTTGAGGGTCATATTACAATCATTTTATAAGATTGAGAGTGTAATATAAAAAATTAATCAGTAAGGGTCCAAACTGAAAATCATGAAATCTTTTAGCATGTAAAGTGTGATTCATCGTAAAATAATATCAACATTCCACAAGGGGCAAAGTCGTAATTCAAAGTTAACGCTTCCTTTTTGCTTCAAGCCTGCAACCACCATCGTTGACGTCGAATGATCTGTATCCCGGCCAAAGGGGCGGGGCTAATGGCGGGAGCAACATCGTCGTGCATCTTCTGCCAAATCGCCCGCTCTTCCACCTCCACCACTCTCATCCACTCCGTCTGCTCTCTCTCTCTCTCTCTCTCTCTATGTCATGCATATATAACCTCGAACCTTGGATCGTCTTCACGTTTTTTACTTTTGATCTTACAGGATGAGAGAGTAGTTGCCTTTCAGGACATCAATCCTTCTGCATTCAGGTATCAATTTGTGGCCATTCTTTACATTACCTGAATTCCAACGTTACGTATCTTGAAGAACTTCTCAATTCATTTTCTTTCACCATAGATTTACGATATTTTATACTTGTTGGTAAATGTATCGAATTCACTTCGATTTTGTTGCTAATTCATTGGATTAGCTGCATATCTATGTATGCTAGAGACAGTCTGAATTTGAGGGATATTTTGAAACTGTGGTTAAACCTTTCGTATTGTGTTCTATTGTGTGCATTGTACGGCAAAATTGAGCATATTTAGGCCCTCTTTAGAATAGTGGAGACGTGAAGGGATGAGCTCTAAACCCACGTTCTGAATTTAAAACTTAGAACATCTATTAGGCTCTGCCATAATGGATTTATCCCACATAAATCTCCTAATCTCAGTGTAGATAGTTCTGTTTTTGACCGGACCAGGGAGGGGATTAACTGAGAGGCGCATACTCTGGTCCAAAGTCTAGACACTCCTGACAATAATACGAAAAAAATAGAAAGAGAGAATATGGGTTCTGCTTTTAACTGATCAGATTATTGGGGATTTTTACTTTGGATATGTCGAGGTTGTGTTAGAATCAGACAAATATTCTAAGGAAATACTAAAGGTTGTACTGCTAACTGGTACTAGCAGTTTTACTACCATGTTTGCTTGCTCAACTATTATCATTTGTGGCTCTTCTAATTGTCATCTGGGTCTTAATAGGCATTACTTAGTAATTCCGATAGAGCACATTCCAACTGTCAAAGACCTCCACAGACGACCGGAAGATTTTTCATTGGGTAATTCATATCCTAATGATGGCAATTGATACAAATACTGAATTGGTTTGGGCGTTATAAATTTACTTTGTTCTTCCTTAATTTATGAGTTAATTATATTTTTTTTACTTCATATCCAGTTAGTCACATGTTCGACGTAGGGCAGAATCTATTACGCAGAGATGCCCCTCATTCCAAGCAATACAGGTATTATTTCTTATGCTCAAAATTCAATCCCTCCAGTTCCACCTCATAGGTGCGCGAAACTTCATGATCTAAGGAAGGTTTATCTCTTAGATTATGATCTTTTTAAAATTTAGATTTGATTTACAAGATTTGTTTAGTTTTGTATTAGGGTAAGGAGCATCCATTCAACTAAATGAATGATATACGCACAATCAACTTCCATAACTAATTGTTGACATAGCGAAGAACTTGGAATATGTGTTTCATAGGCTCATGGCAAATAAACACTAATTATTTCATATTAACCAAGTATATTTTCTGCATTATTGTTATATGATTGTGGCATTTAAATAGATTGAAAGATTTGATGATAACTTTGTTATTCAGAATTCTTTGCATATGAAGTTTACTGAAAGCGAGGTTGTGCATATGATCTTCTTCTGCCTTTTCTTTGTAGATTTGGTTTTCATCAGCCTCCATTTAACAGTGTTAACCATCTCCACCTTCATTGTTTGGCACTTCCCTTCACACCCAGGCGAGTACTGGTGCATAAATTTTCTAAATATTTGTTGAAGTTTTAATTTTTCCGCGAATGCTATACAAATACCCGCTTTAATTTGAAGAAGGTCAACAGATGGAAACATATGAAATACTGGTCTTTGGGGCCATTTGTTGGATTCATCGAGGCTGAGAAGTTGTTGGAGAGGATAAAGCCACTATCTTCCATTCCTTCGTGAGAGGTAGGTAGGTCTTCGGTGTATTGTAATTCAATCACATTTGCCAAATGCAAGTTAAATGTTACTCACTTCAATAACATATGCAAATTTAGAGATTATAGAAGTGTATGATCAATTTGTCTTTGTTTTGCCATTGACATGATCGGATTTGTTGATATTCTTGCTTTAGGAAATCATGTTCCATTAACTTAAACAAAAACGTCAAGTGAACCGAGCATCCCGATCACTCGCCACTTCCGCCTGTATTTCTCATTAAAACATGGGTTATTGGAGTATAGATCCGAGGCCACCTACTAGAAAAATGGCTGGTTTCTGACGAAGTCTCTTCAAAGGGAGGGGAAAATAATTAGTTCAGTTATTGTTTATGTTGGCATTGGGGCAAGAGACCTACATTTTAACCAAATTTCCATCCAAACATTGTAAAGGTTGAGAATTCTCATGGGTAACATGGTAAGCCGTCAATAAAATATGTTCAAAATACTTAAGTTAATTCTCTCTTAATTTATTTTATTTATGTGTTACTTCTATTTTTTTATAAATATAATAATTCATGATTTTATCATTTTTATTTTTATCACAAATTCCTTTTTAACACATTGGTGAGTATATATACAGATGAAAATTCGAATCTCAACTACCCCTACACCCTAAAAAATCATCTAAACAATCCAATTTAAAATATAAGTAGAACTTGCACTTGTGTGGGCTGGACTTGTGCGAACTATAGACACAGATGTTAGACTTACATAAATGATAAATTCAAACGTCAAGAAAATGAAGTAGACTTAAACGTTGAATCATAAATCCGAACGTCAGGAATTCGACGCTAGCGGATGTTTTACTAGTTCAACTGATATCCTCGTTAAAAAGGAAAAAAGGAAAAAAGAAAAAAACTTATGAATAGAACAAGACCTTCCTATCGGTGTCTAGAAACTTCTCTCTTCATCTATCCTCTGGAACTGTCTATACCTCTCTCTCTTTCGTTCTTTCCAGTACCACCTTTCCCCTCCGCCACGTTCAACTATATAAACTCCACAGCACCGCCTTACTTTCTTCAACGTACCCATTTAAACCCACACAAAACTCCCCAGAAACTAACACAGATAACGTAAACCTTCTGTGGAATTCCAGAGAAATGGCTTCGTCACTTCTACTCAGGAGAGCTAACGCTGCGCCTCTGTTCAACAAACTCACCAACTCCATCCGCTCTGCCTCCGTTTGTCGCTCTTTCAACACCAATACTCAGGTGACCGAAGTCGACGACGCTGCCCGGGGTATCGACGTTGATCGCCGCGACCGCTCGGTCTCTTCCCAACGCGACGTTGTTGTCCCCAGCATATTCTCAGGTAGTCCTTGTCCCAGTTTTCAATTCCTTGCTTTTTGATATTTCAATCACTTTCTATCAAATAGTTTCCATCCAGGTCTCTGATTCGAGGTTTTTTCCTTGATTTCCCTGTGGTTAACTCGTGATAACCGAGATTCAAACTAGTTACCTTATCGCAGTGTCTCTTTGATCTCGGGACAAAAAATTGTCTGACTTGAATTTTGCCCTCTCTCTCTCACTCACTCTCTCTCTGATTTTGAGTTTTATAGGTGTGTTGTAGATGTCTTTGAGCTTCAATCATCTGTTTCATTCCTTCTATCGGTTGATTTCTACATAATTGTCGGATTCGAGGCTTTTCCATTGATTTTTCTGGGTTCAACAGCTAGTGATCGACAGAGAATTTCTTTGAACTTCAAGCGACATTTCTGACTTGAATTGGGCTCTTTTGTTTGATTTTTTTTGTTGGTGTGTAGATGTGTTTGATCCCTTTTTTCCAACAAGGAGCTTGAGCCAGATTCTGAGGGTAATGGACCAAATGATGGACCCCTTCCTCCCAGCATCTCATGGATTGGGGGCTGCCGGAACAAGGAGGGGATGGAATGTGAAGGAAGACAAGGATGCTCTGTACATTCGAATAGACATGCCCGGTGTTGACAAGGAAAAGGTGAAGATCACAGTGGATCAGAACACTCTGATCATTAGAGGAGAAGGAGAGAAGGAATCGGTGGGGGAGGAGGCGAGGATATACACCGGCAGGCTTGATCTCCCTCCGGGTATGTACAAGCTTGATGAGATCAAGGCAGAGATGATGAATGGTGTTCTGAAAATTACAGTTCCAAAGGTGAAGGAAGAAGAGAGGAAGGTACAGGATGTCAAGGTGGAATAAGGCTGTTGTAAATGAGCTGTGTGTTTGAGGGTTTTAGGTGTTTTTTGGTAAGGGTTTTGTTTACCTTTTTTTTTTGTTTTTTTGGTCTCTTTGGTTATGTAAGGAAAATGGAATGGAAAAAATAATGTGAGATTTCGATGGTAAATTTTTGTCGAGCAATGTTACAAAATTCAAATGAAATTAAAAAAGTTACGACTTAAATGCATATCATTCATTGAATGAGTGAGTCTCATCAATTTTTTCAGTTGAGTTTACTCATTTCACACTCATCCAATGGATAATATGAATTTGGATTTTAATTTTTGGGTTTCATTTGAGTTATGTAGTATTTTCCATTTTTGTCACTTGTCCATTCTTCCTTTGGAACCCAAGGTGTTTATTGGGACTTAATTTGGAAGTAATGATTGTGATTATTAGATTGATAGTGAATTTTAAATTAGGTATAAATATAAATTATTATAAAAAAGTTTTTTTTTTTATAAGAATATCAGTAATATTTAAAAGAAAGTTCAAATATTAGTTTTTATTAATTTGGACAACTAAATTAAATTATTTTAATTTAACTCTATTGGGAGATTGGTTTTTAGTGGAGTTGAGTGGAAAAGATTTTGGTTAAATGTAATTGTACTTTATTGCTCGAAAGATTTTTAAATTCTCAATTTACATATAGAAGGTTTAATTTTTTCAAATTGCACACCTTCAATTAAACAAATTTGTTCCAATCAGGTCCAATAGATAACTAGTCAAAACAAACTTGTTTTGAGAGTCGGATCGAGAGTATTGTGACCAATAAGTCCTTCCTTATGTCACCAATAAGCACGTGGGGTGAAACAGATGACAAATAGAATAGGAGTTATTTAGTGGGTTTGATTGAAACAAAAATTTGTTTGATTCGGGGTGTAATTTGGGAAAATTGAATTTTTAGAGTGCAAATTAAGAATTTCAGAATTTTTTGGGTTGCAAAGTACAATTTACCCTTAATATTTTGCCGGCTTCATCCCGATGGGCAAGCTTGATCCAACTCTTAAATTCAAGTTTTAAGTAGGCTTATTAGCGTGGACGAATGAGCCACAGGGTTTTTAATTTCATTTAGAAGTTTAATTGTTTCACCAAAGATGCTATTCAAGAAGTCTAAATAGTATTATTTTCGTCATAGATCTCCCAAAATATTTTGTAGTGATGCAGTTTATTCTTATTCACTAATGTTAGGTTGTGGTTATTTTATTTCAACCAATATTTAAATCTCAATTTCAAAATTTGTACTCCAAATTGTAAATTATAACTCTATAGAAGTAAACAATTACTTTAAAAAATAAATAAAAATCTCATTATGGTTTGTTTGAGCTAACGAGGGTATCGTCATCGATTTCACTATTGAAATTTAAAATTGTGGGTTTGAATTTTCTCATTCTTTTTTCTTGTAATAATGTCTCTGACAAAAAAAAAATCTTAATTTAAGTTAGATAGAGAGAGAGAAATTATCACCCGAGTTGATAATCTAGTGATAAGTCGTACTTGTTTAGGGTCATCATTGACTTGCATTTGGTTATTAAGCAGAGTTCGATTCACGAGAATAACACGATTTGTTGCTTAATTTTGATGATGCTGTGGTGATAAACTACCATTCTTTTCTTGAGACTTGAACAAAAAGAAAAGAAACTCCCATTGAGAAAGATTGTTCTAGGGTCAAAAGCATATTGTCAATCTCTCTAATTCCAATTATGGCTTTGTTAATGGCGATGAGGAGAGCTAGCTCTTCATCAATCCTCTTCACCAAACTCATCAACCGTTCGGCCATGGTTGCCCCAGCACTATCCATTCGTTCCTTCAATTCTAGTGTTCTTTAAGCTAGACGTGAGGCTTTGGGTGGAGTATGGGAATGACTATATAAAAGGAGAGGGGAAGAAGGAATCGAATCACGAGGACAGTGGGAGGACTTACAGGGGAAGCGTAGAGCTATCTTCGAGTTCGTTTCAGCCGGAGAAGATCATGGCAGAGATGAAGAACGCTGTTATGAGGATGGTGATTCCGAAGAGGAAGAAGTATGAGGAGATGAGTGGTGTGGTTGAGGTGAAGATCAAGCGAAGATGATCAAAGAATAATTCATCTAGTAGGTTTCGTTTGTGTTTTTGTTTGATTCTCTTGGTTATAGAATTAATGATATGTTTAGTGATATAAGATAGTACAATTGGCTAAATTGTTTGGTCCAAATTGATTGCTTATGCTCATCTCCATATTGAAATATTTGGTGAGGAATTTGGAATTTAGGGTTGTAAATGAACCGAGTTGGTTATGAACAACTGAGGGAAGTTAGCTTAATTCTGAATATCGATTTAAACTCAAGTCTAAACTTGAATACAAATTTCAATTAATCGAGTCGAGCCCAAGTTTCTATACAAAAGTAACGAGTCGAGCTTGATAGGTATGGCAAAGAAGATTGAGACATTCGCATGATGATATTACAAAGTAAAAGACGCTACTTTTTTTTTTTTTAAAGGGGTTCAACACGATAAATGACGCTACTTGGATTGTATGGTATCTCTTTCTCAGTGTTGTGATGGTGCGTTCAAGAAGGGCGCTGTGGCTATAGGGGTGATTCTTAAAGGCATTAATGATACTATTGTGGAAGGTATTGCCAAACGGATTCTGGCTGTATCCAGTTTATTTTCTGAAGCGGCCGCTGTAAGAGAAGCTTGTCTTTTGGCTTCTGTATCTGGGCTTCGCGATATCACTGTATCTAGTGACAATCTGGAGATGATAAAGCTAAGTGTCTCTGAAGATGTCCCCCATGGGATATTTGTGCTTTTGTTAGCGATATTCACTTTTTTGCTAAGTCTCTTAACTTAAGGTTTTTTCACAAGCCAATGGCTCTTAACAGAGCAGCTCACTGGATTGCAGTTATAAAGTTATCTAACTCGATCCCGTTGAGTTGGGTTTAAGGCTTTTTTAACAAGTGATTGTAATCATCACTTTCCTACGTAATGATATTTACAGATCTGTTTCATTTTCAAAAAAAAAAAGATGATATCAAAAATTTATATTTGTTTATAAATTCTTTTGCCCTTGACCTTGACCTTGAGCTAATTTCAAATCGATTTGAAAAATTCTTTGCGAATGAACAAACCAAGTTTAAATGGTCTTAACAACCTCAGTTTGTTATACTTAATCAAAAAAAAAAAAGAGTAGCCAAAAGAAATTGCTTATATTCTTTGGTTAAAAAAAAAAAAAAAAAGATTAGTTTTTCATTGATCCTATGTTTTGCTTGGGCTTTTGTGGATGGGCCTTCTTGAGCCCATTTTACAACATGTCAGTTGGGATCAGCTTATCGTGGAGGACAAGTCAAATTACCGCTAATTAGTCAACAAAAATGTCAATCCATGTCTATAAACCCTAGACAGAGAGAGAAGTGAACTAACTGTGAAAACGCTGTTCCTCTGCAAAAATGGCTTCTTCAATGGCTCTCAGACGAGCGACCACAAGAGCTTCAACTCCCTTCACCAAATTCCTGAACTCCAAAACCCCCTCCAGAACCATCCCTTCGTCGGCCACTCGCTACTTCGCCACCACCACCACCACCCCGGACGACGACAACTGTGGCTTGAACAAACCGCCTGGTAGGTATTAAACCCACCTTCAATCTTCCTCAATTCTATAAAATTTCAAGATTTTCAATTTTTTTTTTCTGTTACAGTTATTGTGACCGGTCCTCCTCAGAAATTCAAGGTGGAGAACCCATTTCAATCGGCTGGGCCTCGAAACGTGATCGAAGTCGACGAAGTGAAGGGTCATACGCTGGTGAGGGTGGTGTTGCCTGGTGTGGGTGATGACGGATTCAAAGTTTGGGCGGAGGAGAACACTGTTTACTTTGTGGGCCAAGGCGAGATCGAATACGAGAGAGATGATTGTGGGAGGAAGTATGGTGGTAGCCTAGAGTTTTGTCCCGAAGATCATAGGGTTGATGGGGTCAAAGCCGAGATGAAGAATGGCATTCTCAGGTTATTGGTGCCAAATACAAAAGATGCAGAGAACAATAAAGGAAAATGATTCAATTTGGATGGTTTGGGTGAAAATATGAAATTCCTTATCCTTATCTATCACCTTGGTATGCTCAACTTAATCCTTGGCATGTTCAATCTACTAGAAATTTTGGTTGGGCGGTTTGTTTGTTTTGTTTTTTTTTGGTTTTGGTGGGGGTGGGGGGGATCCTTGTTATGTTGTTGATTAAAATGAATATGGTCCAAAATGACTTAAAAGATGTGATATGGATTAAAACAACATTGTTTTGATTCAAAATGATATTGTTTTGTTAATGTCGTTTTGATCAACAACAGAAGGGCGAGGGGGAAGGTTGAAGTGCCTTGATTTTTATGTATTGTGTTTGATATGGGTCACATGGTTTTCTACTAATTTGATAGGAATTGTGTAATAGCTGCAATGCACATGTTTGAGCACATTGCACAGAGCCAAGTGATTAAAGGCTGAAGAGTTCTTCTAGCAGTAGAATGGTCAATATTATGCGTGTACTGTAGTAAAGGCCTAAAGAGTTAAATGATTCATAGTTGGGCCGGTACACACACTGATAGAATCTCTTGCTATCTGGTTTGTAGGAGGAGGCAGTTATAGTAGTACCCTATTTGTTAGGATTGCATGAGAGAATATTTAAGTGTTAGAGAATACATTTCTTAGATATGAGGTGGTCTTCTAAAAGTTGGTGATGTGGCATTGGTGAGGATAAGATTCAGTCAAGTAATTTTTTCTTCTGTCAGTCCATAGGCTTCCTGGGCCGTCTAGAGTGTTTTTATGGGCTTTTTACCTTTGGTGGGCCGACCTGGCCTTGGCTTGGAATGAGCCCCTCTGATAGCTAGGTTGGGCTCATCTTTTGGGTCCTTCTCCTTTTGGTTATTCTAACATGCCCAATTTCATATGGGCTAGGCTCCGTCTATTCTAACAGATGTATCATAGTTTACAAAGAAACTTTTAATCATCATATATATATATATATAATTGAGTTTGCATAATATATAACAAGTTTCACATCGATCAATTGGATAAATAGATTCAATAGTTAACTTGGTTATGACTTGATAGATTGTGTGTTTCTGTACAAGATATTTACTTCTTGCTTTGGTTTGGTAAAGACTTGACTTTGAAAACACATTTATTTATTTTTTTGCAACGGTTAGAGTGTTTAGGTCAGTTTACACACATCTCGACTAATTTTTTTTTCAGTCTCGTCAAAGGTAGGTCATCCGCGCTGGGATTAGGGTATTCATGAGAGATAAATCTTCATGATCTAGCCTAAAAAAATTGTCAATATTTAAACTGAGGATATCTAGATTTACAGATCATCCATATTATTACTTTCAGGTTAACATATCTATTTGTTTAGCTCTCAAAGCTGGCATTTTGTGCCTCATTTATAACCAAACACCTACTTTTCAATCACTTGTACATTATCTTCTTGTTCTTGTTTAAAAAAAAAAAATAATCATTACAAAAATCTATGACAAAAAAAACTTATAGATATAAGATATACTGACCCCAAAAAAAAAAACATATAGATAATGCTATTTAGCCACTCCGGGAAACCCACTTCGCTCCAAATTTTTTGAAGAGAAATGTTATTTAGACCTAAAAATTTGACCTAATTTATTAACTTAATAATGTGGTTTCATTGTAAACGTTAAATTAACACCAAGTTTCAATACTTAATAGGACCACAATCAATCTAAGAACTATAGTAAATTAAGTCTAAGTAATATTACTCATTTTTGAATATTTGTAATGCTATGTTGAAAATCATAACAACATTAACAATTTTTCTGCTATACTGGATAGACTGCAAATATATTTGAATGAAAATGCCGAATCTTTGGTAAAAATAGATAAAAAAAACATTAAGATGAAGAATTTTAGAAAGCAATTGAAAGCAAAGTAACAGTGGCATGATAATATAGATGTCCCTGATGATGTTAAGGATTGACAAGCGTGGAATCTTTGTTACGATAGTAAATGTAGAGTCTATTGGGGTCAAGCAATGACCTTTTGTCATTGACATTAAATGTGAATGAATAAGTTTTTTGTAGAACATTGTTTAAAAATTGAGGAAAAAGGAAAAGGAAAGATTACACATTAGGGAAATAAAAATACTATTCCTCATGTTGTGACACTTTTTCTCATTTTTATATATCTCTTTATTTATTTATTTATTTTTGTGAATTTTAGGTGGAATTTAAAACATGTTTTTACTTTGAGATGCATGTTGATTGTTCAAAACTCTTTACTATACCATAGAAGATCCGCACGAATAAGAAAGTATTTTATTGAGATTGATCATTAAAATCACAAAAAAAAAAAATGCATGCATTAGTAGTTGATAGGATGTAAGACTAGAACTATTCAAATAGAGAACATATTGTAGTGCAGGCATAAATATTTTTTTTTACAGGTGTAGCTGATGTGGTAGTATTGTCAATAAGCGTCTATGCCGCAATTAAAAATGTAGAGTCTATTGGTCAAGCAATGATCTTTTGTCATTGACATTAGATGTGCATGAAAAAGTTCTTTTTTAGATAGTTGTTTAAAAATTGAGGTGGCTGTTTCTTCTTAAACCAAAAAAATAAAAGAGGAAAGACAAAAGGAAGATTACAAACTAGGGAAATAAAAACACTCGCTAGTGATGATGAGGATTGACAAATGTGGAACCTTTATTACGATGACAAATGTAGAGTCTATCGGTCAAGCAACGATCTTTTGTCGTTGACATTAGATGTGAATGAAAAAGTTTTTTTTAGATAGTTGTTTGGAAATTGAGGAGGTTGTTTCTTCTTAGACCAAAAAAATAAAAGAGGAAAGACAAAGGGAATATTACAAACTAGGGAAATAAAAACACTCGCTAGTGATGATAAGGACCGACAAATGTGGAGTCTTTATTACGGTGGCAAATGTAGAGTCTATTGGTCAAGCAATGATCTTTTGCCATTGACATTAAATGTGAATGAATAAATTTTTCAATGTTGTTCGAAAATTGAGGTGATTGTTTCTTCTTCAACCTAAAAAATAAAAGAGTTAAAAAAAGGGAAGATTACAAACTAGAGAAATAAAAACAATATTCCTAACATTTGCTTTACTCTATATTATTTTTATAATTATGAATTTATGTAAATAAAAATTTAGTTATGTGTGTGATTTTCACATGTGAAGAAATTATTTAATAACAGCATGGACTACCAAATGTTGTTGTCCATGCATTGCACGGGGTACTACTAGTTGAACAAAAAAAAAAAAATAGTATTATTGAAACTTAAAAAACTGATTTCAACCATACAACTTTTAGAATGTCTCTAACGATAAATCAATAAAATAAATATAATGTACTATTTAATTATAAAATCTAGATGAATCACTCCGTCCATCTATTAAAATGCATACGTGTATTAATATAGATAGGATCAAATTATTAGGCAACACTATGGTATTGTACCTAATTTTTTAGATCAAGTTATAATTTTTAAAGTATACTTTATACCTACAGAAGGCATAATCAATCTCAAAATGTCATGATTAAATATAAAAATTATAATTTATAAAATTCAAATTACAACTTAAAAAAAAGGAAAAAAATTACACCTCCCTATGTAATTACCTGATTTACTTTTAATCTTCACAAATTTAAATGATAAATGAATAAAATATGTTAAACTATTCAAATAAGTGACTTTTTTTTTTTTTTGTTTCCCAAATAAGTGACTTGAATGGAGAAGTCTTTCACTGAATTGAATGGAGTGAGTCAGATAGGTTAAAAAATGATCAGATTAACAGGAGGAAGGCGGCCCCACCCTAAAACAAAAGTGTTGGGTGCCAAAAACATACGTCGACTTTCTGAAGTACTACTTGTCGGTAGTGTAAAATTATTTGACTTTGTGAAACACTCTAAGGGAATTAACGCCCTCAAAACTAATCCTAGTCCCTTTCGAGAGGTAATTCTCATTCGGAGAAGTGTCGCATGTACCAACCTTTCAATATGTATAACAGCAGGGCCGGCTTAACATCATTAAAAAAAAATATGGGTTTTATGTCCCAAATTTTTAGGTACATTATTAACCCATAAAAAAATTAAATCCTTTAAATTTTAAACCCTAAAAAAAGGCCCCAAAATATTAAGTACAATCAACATATTTTTATTATAATAATTTGGGTCCATGATTCAATTCATAACATTAGAAATCTAAAAATCATAAGTTAAAAAAATAAAAAGTACTCAAAAGTCAACTCATATTTACTCCTTCTCTCTCTCTCTCTGTGTAAAAATTAATACAAAATATTAAAAAAAGTTTAAATTAAACTCTCTTTCTGATAAAAAACAAAAACAAAAGTTAAAATATTTTTTTCAGTAACACTAGCACGTCCTTCTTAGATCTCTCTCTCATATAATAAATTGAAAATAAATTAATTTTTAAAAAAAAATTAATATTAAAAATAAAAATGACCTCATTTAATATTTTCGTTTTAGGCCTCCAATTGCCTTAAGTCACCTCTGTATAACAGTTAAATCAAGACTCGAATAGTTAGCATGCAGTTGAACCCACACGTAAGGTTTAGATACAGTTCCTCCAGTGAATGGAAGTTTGTTTTACTAACTAAACTGTGCTGACGCCTAGGAGACTGACTCCAAAGAGTTATCAAATTTTGATCTAAAGAAGTTTGAATTTACAGTTCACCCCATATCTCCACATAATTCACCAAATTATGTGGTGAATTTTAAAATTGAAGAATAATTAGACTGCATTACAATTTACTAGGGGTGGTAACACGATGACACAACACCAACTCGACACAAATTTTATGACACAAACTCGAAAATAGTCCGACATACGAACACGAAATATAAATAGATTATGTTCGGGTTTAACACGTCAAACCCGAAATTGACACGATCAACCCGTTTATTTAAAAATGAACATTTTTTCTATTTTCTCGTTTATATAGTTACAATGACACAAAATTAACATCTTTATCTAGTATTATAGAAATAAATTATTAATTATTTGTAACTGTTATTAAACATTGACATAATTATTGTATAAAAAGATATTTTTACTAATTATTATTATTATATTTATTAAGTTAATTTTTAGTTTGTAGAAAAAGTATGAGCATAAATTAAATTAAGTGAAAATAAAATATTAGCATTAGATTTTTTATTCAAAATTTATGTGGGTCAATACGAATACGAACACGACATGAAAATAAACATATCAACTCGACACGACACGATTAGTTAAATGAGTTGAGTTAGTGTTGCCTAATATTCGACACGAACCCCCAATAACCTGACACAACACGACTCAATTACCACCCCTTCAATTTACAAGTCTTGGATTTGAATTTTATTTTTTTTAACCTATTCATGATTTAATTATATTGGAAAAAGGTTTACAGTTGATTCACATTATGGCATACATATTATGTAGCAAGAAAATATGTTCATAAGATCTCTGATTTAGTAAGAGGGAGGGAGGAAAAAATAATAAAAAAAGCAAGGCCATAGTACAATTATAAAATTTCATTTATTTTTTTCATCCTAGTAAAAATTTTAAATAGGAAATCATTATGTTCAAAACTTGGGATCACGACCTACCTATTTATACTACTAATAAAAGTATCTTAACATGAAAAACTTTTGATTCACTATTTTACCCTCATAAAGAATTAAAAAGATCACTCTATCCTTCCACATTTAATATATAAATTACCATCATATCCTTATGCATTTAAATCTATATTTATACTACTAATAAAAGTATCTTAACATAAAAAACTTTTGATTCACTATTTTACCCTCATAAAGAATTAAAAATATCATTCTATCCTTCCACATTTAATATCTAAATTACCATCATATCCTTATGCATTTAAATATCTAAATTACATATAACATTACTTTAAATTATATATTCCCTATGTATAAATGTCAATTTTTATGAAATTTTGATTGATTATATTATTCTTAAAAAATATATGCATCATTATAAGTTTTAACAAATATTCAAAAAAACCATCAAAAATTCAATCAATATAATATTACTTGCCTTATTTATAAAGATAATATTATGACTACATATTTATATTTTATTTTTCAAATGAATACATATTTATATTTTATTTGTCATCAAAATGTTTAACCCTTTCATTTTTAAGATAAAAAAATAATGTATATATAATTTTATATAATTTTTTAGTCGCAATAAACTTTTCAGACTGTGTTAAGATTTATGCGAAAACTCAATTTTTTTTAAATATTTAATATGCTTTATAATATATATTATATCATTGTATATTAAATTTTATTATAATTAACCTAGATAATCCTAAATAAAGTAAGATTCTAAAATGATTGGTATATTAATAATTATTTTTATTTTATTCAATGATTTATAAGTGAAATCTTAATCAAATTAATTTTCTAATTATCTATTCTCTATTTATAAATGTCAATTTTTATGAAATTTTTTAATTGATTATATTATTCTTAAAAAATATATGCATTATTTTATGTTTTAACAAAATATTCAAAAAAATCTTCAAAAACTTCATCAATATAATATTATTCATCTCATTTATAAAGATAATATTATGACTATATATGTATATTTTATTTTTCATCAAAATGTTTAACCATTTCATTTTTAAGATAAAAAATAATGTATATATAATTTTACATGATTTTTTAGTCACATTAAACTTTTTAAACTGTGTTAACATTTTATGTGAAAGCTTGAATTTTTTTAAAATTTTAATACGATTGGTATATTGATAATTATTTTTTTTTTATTCAATAACTTATAAGTGAAATCTTAATCAAGTTAATTTTAAAAAATTTAAATTTCAAACATAACTAAAAAATCACTTTCAATTACAAAATTATAGAAACAAAATAGAACTTTAATTATTTATTTTCTTTTTTTATTATTTTTCTTAAAGTTAGAACAACAACTCTTGAAAATATACAAAGTTTTCAAAAAATTTATAGTGGAGTATGAGAGATGAAAAAATAAGTTTGGAAAATTTGAGATGATGTTTAATTCAAGTACACAGATACCAATATTTATTTATTTATTTAAAAAAAAAAATTATTCACGTACAACGCACGTGGTGCATTGCTAATATTAATAAAAAATATAGGCCTGCTTACGGTACAATAACAACCTAAATTATTTAAATCTCAATTTATCTCACGACTTTCATTTCAATTTTTTTTACACAATAAATATGCCTTTTTCATTTGACTTTTTAACTATGGTACATGTTTAAACCGTACTAACCTTTTAACCATACCTATTTTTTCACCACAATAACCTTTAACCACAATAGAAAAACAATAATACTATTCGGTCCTATTTTGCTGACCTAGACAATCACAGTTATTGAACTACTAGTGAAACCCAATAAATACTGGAGTTTACTGTCAATCCGATAGTTATGAATGATTATGTTAGCAAATTAGATCAATAAATTACGTCTAAGTAGCATTTATTATAAACTTTTTTTCTTTCCCTTAGCGCGGAAGGAGTCAATGGGCCATCCTGCATCCTCCATACTTTCCAGGAAACAGCAGAAGAAGCTCCGTCCACCACATTTAAATTCTGCACCTCAAGAGGCTGAAATTATAGGAGAGCGAAAACCTGATCCTCTTACATAATCGACACACAAAAACGTTTATTAGTTCCAAAAAAATAGCCCCTACTATTTCAAAGGGTGGAGGAAAATGAGCTACTGCAATTGCGACTCGAATTATTGCTATGATTACGAGGCCGAGATGCAAAAAATTTACGACTCACCTATGCCATGGATCGGCATCTATGTTGCAGCAGCATCTCTAGTTTGCTCGGTCGCAATGGCGGGAGATGTCATCAATGGGTTCCGCCGCAAAAAACTATGGTTCCCATGCAAGATTTTCACTGTCAATGCTGCTTCCCTGACAGTAATAACTGTGGCGATGAAGCTGCCATTGGATCTTAGTACTGCTATGTGGGGCGTTACAGACAGGCTTGCAAAGCTTAGTAGCACTGTTTTGATGACCACTGTGATGGGTCATTCTATGACATCTTTCGCCTCCATGGATGACAACTCGATTCTCATGAACATCACAGCATTGGGTATTCTTGTAATCACCATTATTGTAAATGTTTGTATTGAAATGCGGACTGCTGAAATTGATTCCAGTATATGGGCTGAAGAAGTAGTTGTTATCATTGCCATGCTTTTTTTGTTGGTAACATTGAGTTTCTCGGTTTTGATGGTTCCAACTGCTAAAAGATATTTGGAATTGAAGTACCACGAAAAAGCTTCAGATGAAGAATTAGTGGAATCAAGAAAGCTTACAGTTCAAAAACTGAGAGAAGTGGTGGAAAAATATTGGGTGATGGCAGAAACTGGTGGCCCCCAATTTGTTATGGCGCGCTCTGTGACATGCACTACTTCAGGAGTCATCTGTCTGCTCACCGCTCTCACTTTAGCCGAAGGAGTCATCCGAATGAACTTGGTATATAGCTACTTCAGAAGGATTGGTTCGAATTATGGGTGGACAACCACATTGATTTTAGTGATTCAATCTATCGGGGTGGCAGTGGGTACTGTTTCCCCAACATTTAGATGGTTCATTGCCATCAGTTTTAAGTGCTCAAACATAGATAACATCATCTCCCAAAATGAATTCAAAACCGAGAAGTATTGGATCCAGAGGCTTGTAGAGTGGAGAGAGAGACCCTTAACTCTGCGAATTCGGGGTCTAGAATCTAGAAAACTTGTTCAGGATACAAAAAATCTACTTTTGAGCTTGTGTATTGGTGTGCAGATTGCCATTGTAGTAGCTAGCAAAGTAGTTCGACTTATCTCCATTTTCTCTGCAATCCCATTCCTTTCATGTTTTCACCGTGGCAGGAAATTGAAGAGGAAGTTTATATCTGAACCTGATGCCTCACCTAATCAAGGAATTTCAGAACCAGAAACTGGCACAGATCTGGATCTTAGTAATTATGTTCTGCAACTTGAAGGAGAGGTAAAACTGCCGAAAAGAATTTTGAAGAATATATGCCATGAAATGAACCAATTGATTCAGATGGGTGAAAAGCAACAGCCAAAAAATCTAATGGAACTTCTACGGAAATCGAATAGCTTCAAAGGGGTAACCGAGTTCGACAGTGGTGAAGTTCCACATATACATTCTGAAAAACTTCCTCATTGCTGGACTTTGCCCTTGGTGACCTTGACGAGCATCGCCATTGCACTTCCCAACATTGAGAATCATATGGTGGACCGGTTGCGAAGTAGTGTGAGTGAAGGTCTTTCGTATGCCAACCTTGTAGAGGAAACCTTGTGCTCCAAAGGAGATTTGTTAACCATAAAATATGCAGCAGATGTCGTATGGGCAGGAGTTAAATTTTATCGCAAGTGGCTCAATGTGGATCTCCAAAAAATGTCGATCAAAGGTAAAAGCTCCAAGGAGACTCTTCGAATGCTAGCTGACATGGCTGAAATGAGTGTCAAGGAGTTCAAGACAAACACAACTGGAAGTTTGATGGAGAACCCTCTTAACTGGCCGGTCAAAATCATAGCTGCTAATTCAATGTACAGAATTAGCCGAAGTATGCTCTTGGATTATGAAGGCAGTAACAACCAGATGGATGAGAAATTGTTTAAGCAATTATCTGTTATAATTGCGGATATATTGGGTGCTTGCCTTACCAATTTACCGCGTGTTATAACTAGAAAATGTTATTCTAGTGCTATAGAGAAGAGGGAGCAGAGTGTCAGGCAAGCAGCCTGTCTCCTTGGTGAAACTGAAGGGATTCTAAACATCCTTCAACAGCATGAACTTCCGAGTTTCAATGTTGATCAAGGGGAATATATTGATGAGTGGCGCGCATTAATGAAGAACAAAAACCCCTCAGCTCTAGTTTCTTCATCCAATAATGAGATAGCTTCTTCTGGTTATGGCGAGTTGCATGTAGTTATTGAGTAGCACGCTTGGCTACGGGCAACAAGGATTTTGAGGGCATATCTTTCTTTTGCATTATGGAGTGGTAGAAAGCTGGTGGTTTGTAGCTGTGATTTATAGCTTCCTGTGGTTTATATCTATGAAATTTATAGCTTCTTGTCCTTTACAGCTATGTAACGTTTCTCTGATCCTGATTGTAAACTATATGAGCTAGGCTGAACATGTAACAAGCTATAAATAATTGGTCTCTATATATTTTATTCGAAGTATCAGCATTTGCATGATCAAGATCTATGAAATAAAAACACAGGAAGCACCCAGTTTTCACTTAAAATTTTTGTATAGTTTCAGACATTGTGTGAATGAATTGTCATCATTCATACATTACCATTGTTCATGCATGCAATTCAAAAGACTATCATGCTATAACAGATTTGATATTGATTGGAACAACGTTGTTTTGATTCAAAATAATATCATTTTGTTAATGTCGTTTTGATCAACAATAGAAAGGGGAGGTTGAAGTGCCTTGATTTTTATGTATTGTGTTTGATATCGGTTTTCTACTAATTTGATAGGAATCGTGTAATAGCTGCAATGCACATGTTTGACAGGTATCTGCACATTGCACATAGCGAAGAGATTAAAGGCTGAAGAGTTCTTCTAGTAGTAGAATGGTCAATATTATGCGTGAACTGGTAGTAAAGGCCCGAAGGGTTAAATGATTCATAGTTGGGCTAGTACACACTCTAACGGACTCTCTTGATCTCTTTGTTTGTATTGCTTGACAAAGAAGAAGAAGAAAACCGTTATAGTACTTTACAATTGCTCTCTTTTCTTGGAGGGCAAGGGTATCCCTAGTCTAGAATAGTCCCCGGCCATGATGGGTTGTCCCCTATTTGTTAGGATTGCATGAGAGAATATTTAGTTATTAGAGACTACATTTCTTAGATGTGACGTAATCTTCTAAAAATTGGTGACTCTTTTTGGATAAGACTCGGTCTAAGTAATTTTTTCTTCTGTCACTCCTTAGACTTCCTGGGCCGTCTAGATTGTTTTTATGGGCCTTTTACCTTTGGTTGGCCAACTCTGCCTTGGCTTGGAATGAGCCCCTCTGGGCCAGGGAGAACGACCCAAAAGAAAAGATGAGCCCAACATAGCCATCAGAGGGGCTCATTCCAAGCCAAGGCCGAGTTGGCCAACCAAAGGTAACTTGCTGGGGCAATGCTTTCGATACATGTGGGATTTGTTTCTGTGTTCTGACATTGCTAAACTTTTCCATGGTAGATTCTCCATTAGAAATTTATCAAAACTAAACTATTCCTTCCATGACATCTAACTTTCTGGCTTCCATGGCTGTTTTCTGCTGAAGTTCTTTATCATATTTTCAAAGCAGAACTAAAGCTCTGCAGGAACAACGGCTCACTAGTTCAATTCTCAACTAATGCAAAGAAAATTCTGCTCACCAAAATGATGAAATTAGTGCAATTATACAAATCTATGTTATTTACGTGTGGATGGATCTTCTTGGGTGGTGGTTCTGGTGTTTGGTAGATTGTGTGTTTCTGTACAAGATATTACTTCTTGCTTTGGTTTGGGAAAGACTTGACTTTGAAAACACATATTTTTTTTTTTCAACGGTCAGGTGTGAATGTGTGATCGGATTAACTTACACATACCTCGACTAATCTTTTTCTCGGTTCAATCAAAGGTAGGTCATCCACGCCGATACTAAGGTATTCATGAGAGATAAATCCTCATGATATGACCCAAAAGAATTGCCAAACTTTAAACTAAGAATGTCTAGATTTATAGTTCATCTATATTATCACTTGAGTTACTTTGAGGTTAACATATCTATTTGTTTAGCTCTCAAAGCTGGCATTATGTGCCTCATTTTTATCCAAACACCTACTTTTCAATCACTTGTACATTATCTTCTTGTTCTTGTTGAAAAAAAAAATAATCATTACAAAAATCTATGACAAAAAAAACTTATAGATATACGATATACTCCCCCCCCCCCAAAAAAAAAAAAACATATAGATAATGCTATTTTGCCACTCCGGGAAACCCACTTTGCTCGAAATTTTTTGAAGAAAAATGTTATTTAGATCTAAAAATTTAATATAATTTACTGAGTTAATAATGTGGTTTCATTGTAAACGTTAAATTAACAATATGTTTTAATACTACAATCAATCCAAGAGGTATAGTGAATTAAGGAAATAAAAACACTATTCTTGCATGTTGTGACACTATTCTTCTCATTTTTATATATCTTTTTTTTTTTTTTTTTGTGAATTTTAAGTGGAATTTAAAACATGTTTTTACTTTGAGATGCATGTTGATTGTTCAAAACTCTTTACTATACCATAAAAGACCTGCACGAATAAGAAGGTATTTTATTGAGATTGATCATAAAAATCACAAAAAAAAAAAAAAAATGCATGCATTAGTCATGCATTAGTAGTTGATAGGATGTAAGACTAGAACTATCCAAGTAGAGAACATATTCTAGTGCAGTGCAGGCATAAAGCTTCTATAATTGAAAGGTGTAGCTGATGTGGTAGTATTGTCAATAAGCGTCTATGCTGCAATTAAATTCACCGGCATTATTTGTTTATGTGATTATCATATATGATTTTCGATCAATATTTTTGTTATAACGGCCCCGTTTGAAGTTGATTTTTTTGAGTACAAAATAGAAGTTTGAAAAGTAAAATGAAAAAATCATTAAAAAAGCAATTGCCAGCAAAGTAATGGTGGCAAGATAAAATAGATGTTGCTGGTGATGATGAAGAATGACGAATATAGAGTTTTTTTACGGTAGCAAATGTAGAGTCTATTGGGTCAAGCAATGATCTTATGTCATTGACATTAAATGTGAATCAATAAGTTTTTCTTAGATAGTTGTTTGGAAATTGAGGTGGTTGTTTCTTCTTAGACCAAAAAAATAAAAGAGGAAAGAAAAAGTGAGGATTACAAACTAGGGAAATAAAAACACTCGCAAGTGATAATGAGGAATGGCAAATGTGGAGTCTTTATTACGATGGCAAATGTAGAGTCCATTGGGTTAAGCAATGATCTTTTATCATTGACATTAAATGCGAAGAATAAAGTTTTTCAATGTTGTTTGAAATTTGAGGTGATTGTTTCTTCTTCAACCAAAAAAATAAAAGAGTTAAAAAAAGGGGAGATTACATACTAGAGAAATAAAAACACTATTCCTAACATTTGCTTAACTCTATATTATTTTTATAATTATGAATTTATTTAAATAAAAATTTAGTTAATGTGTGTGATTTTCACATGTGAAGAAATTATTTAATAACACCATGGACTGACAAATGTTATTGTCCCTGCATTGCACGGGGTACTACTAGTTGAACAAAAAAAAAATTGTATTATTGAGACTTAAAAAACTGATTTCAACCGTGCAACTTTTCAGAATGTCTGTAACGGTAGATCAATAAAATAAGTATAATGTACTATTTAATTATAAAATCTAGATGAATCACCCGTCCATCTAATAAAATGCATGCGTGTATTAGTATAGATAGGATCAAATTATTAGGCAACACTATGGTATTGTACCAAATTTTTTTAATTTTTTGAGATCAAGTTATAATTTTTGAAGTATAATTTATAACTACAGAAGGCATAATCAATCTCAAAATGTAATGATCAAATATAAAAATTATAATTTATAAAAGTCAAATTACAACTTAAAAAAAAAAAGGGAAAATAATTACTGACGAGTCCAAATTTGACTGGGCTGAGCCCAACTTGAACGGACTGAAAAAGCTCAAAGAAGATACTATTCGGTGCTGGGCCGTGAAACAATACGGAGGGCATAAAGGGAATTAGGCGACCGCAGATCAATACGGAGTCCAAAGAACCCAAGCCTAGGGACCAAGGGGCGCCGCCCATGTGGGCGCCTACCTACCCCTTGGGTCTCCTCCTCCTCCTTTGTCTCTTGACTCCAATGAAGGCCACCACTCCAACTCAAGCCTAGTCCAGCTCAGGACCCTCCCCGACAGAATAGGGACACAAGGGAGAAAATATCGGGATACGCACCAGAGATCGAATCCTACCATGAATATACTTGCCAAAGTGGAGGAGTCCTACCTAAATTGTACTTACTAAATTGTAGTGACCGCCTCACCGCTTCATTACACCTATATAATGTAAGCTCTCTCCACTTGGAGAGGCATCTTGTGATTTACACACACCACACCTCCTTGAGACCTCTACACCAAGCCTCTCTCCACCGAGAGCTTTGCCTCTCTACACCAAGTCTCTCTCCCACAATACACTGTAACTCTCCGGAGTACCATTATTCATCAATAAAGAACACCAGACCACCGTTGTCGTTCCCGAAAGTGGACGAAGGTCATCCGAGACCGAACCACTATAAATCTCTGTGTTGATCTCTTATTTACTGATTTGTCATTGATTGCTTGTTAATTGCTTATTAATCACACTTGTTTGTATACTTGACTGTTGATCTTGCACGAAGACGATTTTGTGCATCATCAATTACAACTCACTATGTAATTACCAAATTTACTTTTAATATTCACGAATCTAAATGATAAATGAATAAATTATGTTAAACTAGTCAAATAAGTGAGGTGGGGATCAAAAGATTGGAGAAGTCCTCCATTGAATTGAATGGAGTGAGACAGACAGGTTCGTAAAGCCGAATTATCAGGAAGAAGAGCGGCCCCACCCTGAAACAAAGATGTATGTCATATGTACATATAGATGATTCTTCCATGAAAGTGTTGGGTGCCCAAAGCACACGTCGACTTTCTGATGTACTTTGCCGGCAATGTAAAATTATTTGACGTGTGAAACACTCCGGTGGAAGACCTCAAGTCAACCAACTTGACTAGGAAAAGTATAGCTACCTCTTTTATTTTATTTTTTTAATTTTTTTGGTGGGCGGCGTTTAATTTTTTTTTTTTAAATCTCTTTAACATTACTAAAAAAAAAAAAAAGTTAACTACAAGGGAATTACTTCCCTCAAAACTATTCCTAGCTCCTTTAGGGAGGCAATTCCCATTTCGAGAAGTGTTGTACGTACCGGCCTCTTAATATGTGCAATGGTTAAATCAGGACTCACATAGTTAGTAGGGAGTTGAACCCACACCTAAGGCTTGGATAGAGTTCCTCCAGTCAATGGAGACTCGTCCTACTAACCAAACTGTACCGACACCTAAGAGACTGGCCCCAAAAAAATTATACAAAAAAAATTCTGCTCAGCAAAATGATGAATTTAGTGCAATTATACAAATCTATGTTATTTACGTGTGGATAGATCTTCTTGGGTGGTCGTTCGGGTGTTTGGTGGATTGTGTGTTTACGTACAAGATATTACTTCTTGCTTTGATTTGGGAAAGACTTGACTTTGAAAACACATCTATTTTTTTTTTCAATGGTCAGTTAAGGTTAGTTTACACACATCTCGACTAATCTCCTTCTTAGTCCAGTCAAAGGTAGATCATCCACTACAAGACTAAAGTATTCACGAGAGATAAATCCTCATGATCTGGCCCAAAAGAATTGTCAAGCTTTAAACTATGAATGTCTAAATTTACAGTTCATATATATTATCACTTGAATTACTTTGAGGTTAACATATCTATTTGTTTAGCTCTCAAAGCTGGCATTTTGTGCCTCATTTATAACCAAACACCTACTTTTCAATCACTTGTACATTATCTTCTCGTTCTTGTTGAAAAAAAAAAATCATTACAAAAATCTATGACAAAAAAAACTTATAGATATAAGATATCTGCCCCCCCCCAAAAAAAAAAAAAAACATATAGATAATGGTATTTAGCCACTCGGGAAACTCTCTTTGCTCCAAATTTTTTGAAGAAAAATGCTATTTAGATATAAAAATTTAATATAATTTACTGACTTAATAATGTAGTTTCATTGTAAACGTTAAATTAACACTAAGTTTCAATACTTAATACTAGGACCACCATCAATTCAAGAGCTATAATATTTTGCTCATTTTTTAATTTTTGTAATGCTATGTTGGAAATCATAACAACATTAACAATTTTTCTACTACACTGGATAGACTGCAAATATTTTTGAATGAAAATGCCTAATCTTTGGTAAAAATAGATAAAGAGACATAAAGATGAATTTCAAATACAAACCTATCACACTTTTTTTTTAGAAAGCGATTAATAGCAAAGTAACGGTGACATGATAATATAGATGTCCCTGGTGATGATGATGATTGACAAATGTGGAGTCTTTGTTACGATCGTAAATGTAGAGTCTTTTGGGGTCAAGCAATGACCTTTTGTCATTGACATTAAATGTGAATGACTAAGTTTCTTGTAGAAGGTTGTTTGAAAATTGAGGTAGTTGTTTCTTTAGGAAAAAGAAAAAGGGAAGATTACACATTAAGGAAATAAAAACACTATTCCTGCATGTTGTGACACTCCTTCTCATTTTTATATGTCTTTTTTTTGTGTGTGTGAATTTTAGGTGGAATTTAAAACATGTTTTTACTTTGAGATGCATGTTGATTGTTCAAAACTCTTTACTATACCATAGAAGATCTACACGAATAAGAAGGTATTTTATTGAGATTGATCATAAAAATCACAAAAAAAAAAAAAAAAATGCATGCATTAGTCTTTCATTAGTAGTTGATAGGATGTAAGACTAGAACTATTCAAATAGAGAACATATTCTAGTGCAGGCATAAAGATTTTTTTAAAGGTGTAGCTGATGTGGTAGTATTGTCAATAAGCGTCTATGCCGCAATTAATTTCACCGGTGATATTTGTTTATGTGATTATCATATATAGTTCTCGATCAACATTTTTGTTATAACGGGCCTGTTTGAAGTTAATTTTTTTGAGTGCAAAATAGAGGTTTGAAAAGTGAAATAAAAAAATCATTAAAAAAGCGATTGCGAGCAAAGTAATGGTGGCAAGATAAAATAGATGTCGCTGGTGATGATGAAGACTGACGAATATGGAGTTTTGTTACGGTAGCAAATGTAGAGTCTATTGGGTCAAGTAATGATATTCTATCATTGACATTAAATGTGAATGAATAAGTTTTTCTTAGAATGCTGTTTCGAAATTGAGGAGGTTGTTTCTTCTTAGACTAAAAAAATAAAAGAGAAAAGAAAAAGGGAGAATTACAAACTAGGGAAATAGAAACACTCACAAGGGATGATGAGGAATGACAAATGCAGAGTCTTTATTACGATGGCAAATGTAGAGTCTATTGGGTTAAGCAATGATCTTTTGTCATTGACATTAAATGCGAATAGATAAGTTTTTCAATGTTGTTTGAAAATTGAGGTGATTGTTTCTTCTTCAACCTAAAAAATAAAAGAGTTAAAAAAAAGGAAGATTACAAACTAGAGAAATAAAAACACTATTCCTAGCATTTGCTTAACTATATATTATTTTTATAATTATGAATTTATTTAAATAAAAATTTAGTTAATGTGTGTGATTTTTACATGTGAAGAAATTATTTAATAACACCATGGATTGACAAATGTTATTGTCCATGCATTGCACGGGGTACTACTAGTTGAACAAAAAAAAATAGTATTATTGAGACTTAAGAAACTGATTTCAACCATGCAACTTTTCAGAATGTCTGTAACGGTAGATCAATAAAATAAGTATAATGTATTATTTAATAATAAAATCTAGATGAATCACTCCATCCATCTATTAAAATGCATGTGTGTCTTAATATAGAAGAGGACCAAATTATTAGGCAACACTATGGTATCTTACCGATTTTTTTTTAATTTTTTGAGGTCAAATTATAATTTTTGTAGTGTAATTTATAACTACAGAAGGCATAATTAATCTCAAATTGTCATGATCAATTATAAAAATTATAATTTATAAAAATCAAATTACAACTTGAAAAAAAAAAATTATAACTCACTATATAATTATCAGATTTACATTTAATCTTCACTAGTTTAAATGATAAATGAATAAATTATGTTAAACTAGTCAAATAAGTGAGCTGGGAATCAAAAGAATGGAGAAGTCTTCCATTGAATCGAACGGGGTGAGACATACAGGTTCGCAAATAGCCAAATTAGCAGGAAGAAGAGCGGCCCCACTCTGAAACAAAGTGTATGTACATATAGATGATTCTTCCACGAAAGTGTTGGGTGCCCAAAACACACGTCATTTGACGTGTGAAATACTCCCGTGGCAGACCTCAAGTCAACCAACTTGGCTAGGAAAAGTATCGCCACCTCTTTTTTTTTTTTAATTTATTTATTTTTTTGGTGGGTGGCATATAATTTTTTTTTTTAAATCTCTTTAACAATTACTAAAAAAAATTGAAGTTAAATCCAAGGGAATTACCTCCCTCAAAACTAATCCTAATTCTTTTCGGGAGGTAATTCCCATTCCAAGAAGTGTTGTACGCACCGACCTCTTGTTATGTGCAATGGTTAAATCAAGACTCACATAGTTAGTAAGGAGTTGAACCCACACCTAAGGCTTGGATAGAGTTCCTCTAGTCAATGGAGACTCGTCTTACTAACCAAATTATGCCGACACCTAAGAGACTGGCCCCAAAAAAATTATCAAATTTCGATCTCAAAATGTCTGAATTTACAGTTCGTCCCTATTTTCACATAATTTACCAAATTATATGGTGAATTTTAAAATTGAAGAATAATTAGACTGCATTACAATTTACAAGTCTTGGATTTGAATTTTATTTTTTTAACCTATTAATGATTTAATTATATAATTTTTTTTTTTTGAGATGGGGAAGGGAGTTTCAACCTTTAATCTCAACAAGACAAAACTTTCACAAGATATTGAATACCATTTGACCAAAGACTCATTGGTTATGATTTAATTATATTGGAAAAAGGTTTACAGTTGAAAACTGGAGGGACTCAAGGCGGCTCAGCAGACCCCAAGGCGACACGTGTACAGGCGTAGCTGTTATGAAGCCGTGGAGCCGATGCCGAGGATTGGAGCCGACTCCGAGCAATGAGCCAGTGCCAACAATGAGGGGGAGAGCCGACGAAGGAGCGTGGTTTCGTGGAGACGAGTATAAACTTCTGACACCAGCAATTAATGCGATGTGACCCAGCATTTATGGAGACGTGAGTGACTTGGACATAGCATTTAATGAGTCTTTGCACCCTCGAAGACCCAAACTGACAGTCATGAGTTGATGCATTAATGGCTATGACGCCGAGTGCAGAAGTAGGGGGTGCTTGCCCCCTAGACGCCGACTACTCGGGTGTAGGTGTCAGACGCAGTTCATAGGCACTTGAGTACTCGGGGGTAGCTGGAGGTTATCGGCGTGGCCCCGAGGGCTAATTCCATCCCCCGAGCATTGATGACACGGGAACCCAGGTAGGAATCACTCATGGCGCATGGGTAATTGAAAAGGACATTGAATGCTGAGATGACCTTTGTGTTAGAGCAATCATTTCTAGTCCAGGTATAAATACCCCTCAGAAAAATGAACAAAGGTACGAAAAACTCAAACCAGAACTTATGGAATTGAGCTCCATCCTCCCACTCTTACTGACTTAAGCTTCGGAGGGGATAAGTCGGGCGTGTGCCTGGCTCCCTTTTTCCTAACCTTGTGGTTGTTTCAGGGTTCGCCAACAGCTCAATCGCTATCTCATATTGATTGCAGGAATTATCCCGTGCAAAAACAAATTGGATATTAACATCTATATGGTTTGTATCAAGTGAAAAAAAAAGGGTATAGAATGGTTCAATGATAGATTCACCATATGGTTTAATTTATCAAAACTAAACTATTCCTTCCATGACATCTAACTCTTTCTGGCTTCCATGGCTGCTTTCTGCTGAAGTTCTTTATCATATTTTCAAAGCAGAACTGAAGCTCTACAGGAACAACATCTCACCTGTTCAATTCTCAACTCATGCAAAGAAAATTCTGCTCAGCAAAATGATGAAATTAGTGCAATTATACAAATCTATATTATTTACGTGTGGATGGATCTTCTTGGGTGGTGGTTCTGGTGTTTGGTAGATTGTGTGTTTTTGTACAAGATATTACTTCTTGCTTTGGTTTGGGAAAGACTTGGCTTTGAAAACACATCTATTTTTTTTTTCAACGGTGAAGTGTGAATGTGTGATCGGATTAACTTACACATACCTCGACTAATCTCTTTCCCGGTTCAATCAAAGGTAGGTTACCCACGCCGATACTAAGGTATTCATGCGAGATAAATCCTCCTGATCTGACCCAAAAGAATTGCCAAACTTTAAACTAAGAATGTCTAGATTTATAGTTCATCTATATTATCACTTGAGTTAGTTTGAGGTTAACATATCTATTTGTTTAGCTCTCAAAGCTGGCATTATGTGCCTCATTTTTATCCAAACACCTACTTTTCAATCACTTGTACATTATCTTCTTGCTCTTGTTGAAAAAAAAATAATAATTACAAAAATCTATGACAAAAAAAACTTATAGATGTAAGATAATCAATGATCTTCTATTGGGTCAAGGAAATTTAGAGTCTATTGGGTCAAGCAATGATCTTCTGTCATTGACATTAAATGTGAATGACTAAGGTGGCGTTTGGTAACTGGCCGTTTTTGTTTTTTTTCCGTTTTTGTTTTCATTTTATGGCTAAAAAAAAAACAAAAATACGTTTGGTGATTGTTTTTATTTTTTTTTTAACATCCCCGTTTTAAAAACAAGGCTAAAATATGGAAACATCTAAAATGATGTTTTTGAAAACATCCAAAAAAGAAACACGCGCAAAGTTTTAATGAGGTCTTGGCTTCAATCCTCCATAGCAACAAAAATCATCCTTTTTTTTGCTTGGGTATAAAAGGCCCATCTCTTTCACCCCTCTATGGCTTCTCTTTTTGCCCTCTCTGTCTCTCGATGCCGAAGACGAAGACGAAGGATCACTCCACCCCTCTCTGTTGCCATCGCCATCGCCATCGCCAATCGCTGCGAAGGATTACTCCATCTCGGTCTCTCTCGACTCACTGTCTCTCTCTCTCTCTCTCTCTCTCTCTCGCCCTTCTCTGATGGTTTTGCTGGGGATTTCGGTGGTTGTGGTGGTGGGGGTGGGTTTCGATGGTGGGGGTGGGTTGTGGGTTTCGATTGTTGGGGTTGGGGGTTTCGATGTTAGGGGTTGGATTGGGGGTGGTGGGATTGGGGTTGGGTTTCGGTGGTTATGGTTGTGGTGGTGGATTTCGGTGGTTGTGGTGACTCTGCCACAGTGGTGGGGTTTCGGTGGTGGTTTGGGGTGGGTTGGGGGTGGGTTTTGGTGGTGGGTTTCAGTGGTGGGGGTGGGTTTCGGCGGGTGGAGTTGGGTGGTCAGTGGGGGTTGGGTGGTGGTTTTGGGTGGTTAGTGGGGGTTGGGGGTGGGTTTCGTTGGGTGGGGTTGGGTGGTCAGTGGGGTTGGGTGGTGGTTTTGGGTGGTCAGTGGGGGTTGGGTGGTGGTTTTGGTTGGTGAATTTTTGGTATAATACCAAATAAGTTTTTTATTTTTGTTTTCACAATTTTTTAAATATAAATGACTACCAAGCATGTTTTATATTTTTAATTTTTATCACCAAAAAAACAAAATTTAGTTTTGTTTTTTTTATCAAAAAAAACATAAAAACGAAAACGTTACCAAACGCACCCTAAGTTTTTCTTAGATAGTTGTTTAGAAATTGAGGTGGTTGTTTCTTCTTAGACCAAAAAAATAAAAGAGGAAAGAAAAAGTGAGGATTACAAACTAGGGAAATAAAAACACTCGCAAGTGATAATGAGGAATGGCAAATGTGGAGTACGATGGCAAATGTAGAGTCCATTGGGTTAAGCAATGATCTTTTGTCATTGACATTAAATGCGAAGAATAAGTTTTTCAATGTTGTTTGAAATTTGAGATGATTGTTTCTTCTTCAACCAAAAAAATAAAAGAGTTAAAAAAAGGGGAGATTACAGACTAGAGAAATAAAAACACTATTCCTAACATGTGCTTAACTCTATATTATTTTTATAATTATGAATTTATTTAAATAAAAATTTAGTTAATGTGTGTGATTTTCACATGTGAAGAAATTATTTAATAACACCATGGACTGACAAATGTTATTGTCCCTGCATTGCACGGGGTACTACTAGTTGAACAAAAAAAAAATTGTATTATTGAGACTTAAAAAATTAAAAAGAATGGAGAAGTCCTCCATTGAATTGAATGGAGTGAGACAGACAGGTTCGTAAATGGCCGAATTATCATGAAGAAGAGCGGCCCCACCCTGAAACAAAGATGTATGTACATATAGATGATTCTTCCATGAAAGTGTTGGCTGCCCAAAACACACGTCGACTTTCTGATGTACTTTGCCGGCAATGTAAAATTATTTGACGTGTGAATCACTCCGGTGGAAGACCTCAAGTCAACCAACTTGACTAGGAAAAGTATCGGTACCTCTTTTATTTTATTTTTTTAATTTTTTTGGTGGGCGGCGTTTAATTTTTTTTTTTTTAAATCTCTTTAACATTACAAAAAAAAAAAAAAAAAGGTTAACTCCAAGGGAATTACCTCTCCCTCAAAACTAATCCTAGCTCCTTTCGGGAGGTAATTCTCATTCCGAGAAGTGTTGTACGTATCGGCCTCTTAATATGTGCAATGGTTAAATCAGGACTCACATAGTTAGTAGGGAGTTGAACCCACACCTAAGGCTTGGATAGAGTTCCTCCAATCAATGGAGACTCGTCCTACTAACCAAACTGTACCGACGCCTAAGTGACTGGCCCCAAAAAAATTATGCAAAGAAAATTCTGCTCAGCAAAATGATGAAATTAGTGCAATTATACAAATCTATGTTATTTACGTGTGGATGGATCTTCTTGGGTGGTAGTTCGGGTGTTTGGTAGATTGTGTGTTTATGTACAAGATATTACTTCTTGCTTTGGTTTAGAAAAGACTTGACTTTGAAAGCACATCTATTTTTTTTTTCAATGATTAGTTCAGGTCTGTTTACACACATCTCGGCTAATCTCATTTTCGATCCAGTCAAAGGTAGGTCATCCACTCAAAGATTAAAGTATTCACGAGAGATAAATCCTCATGATCTAGCCCAAAAGAATTGTCAAGCTTTAAACTATGAATGTCTAAATTTACAGTTCATCTATATTATCACTTGAATTACTTTGAGGTTAACGTATCTATTTGTTTAGCTCTCAAAGCTGGCATTTTGTGCCTCATTTATAACCAAACACCTACTTTTCAATCACCGTACATTATCTTCTCGTTCTTGTTGAAAAAAAAAAATAATCATTACAAAAATCTATATTATCATTAAATGGGTTGGGTTAGAGTTGACTAATGTTCGACATGACTAATGTTTGACACGACACGAACCCGACACAACACGACTCGATTGCCACCCCTAAAGAAAAGTATCTCCACCTCTTTTTTGGTTAAATCCAAGGGAATTACCTCTCTCAAAGTTAATCTTAGCCCCTTTCGGGAGGTAATTTCCATTGGGAGAAGTGTTACACGAATTGGCCTCTCAATATGTGCAATGGTTAAATCAGGACTCGCACAGTTAGCAAAAAGTTGAACTCATACCTAAGACTTGGATTGAGTTCCTCCAGTCAATAGAGACTCGTTCTACTAACCAAACTGTGTCGACGCCTAGGAGACTAGCGCCAAAAAATTACCAAATTTCGATCGCAAGACGTCTGAATTTACAGTTCGTTCTTATCTCCACATAATTCACCAAATTATATGGTGAATTTAAAAATTGAAGAATAATTAGACTGCATTACAATTTACAAGTCTTGGATTTGAATTTTATTTTTTTTAACCTATTAATGATTTAATTATATTGGAAAAAGGTTTACAGTTGAAAACAAATTGGATAATCCCAATTTATCTCTCGACTTTCATTTCAATTTTTTTTTACACAATAAATATGCCTTTTTCATTTGGCTTTTTAACTATGATACATACTTAAATCGTACTAACCTTTTAACCATACATATTTTTTCACCACAATAGCCTTTAACCACAATAGAAAAACAATAATACTATTCGGTCCTAATTTACTGACCTAGACCATCACAGTTATTAAATTGGTAGTGAAACCCAATAAATACTGGAGTTCACTCTCAATCCGATAGTTATGAATGATTAAGTTAGTAAATTAGATCAATAAATTACGTCTAAATAACATTTATTATGAACTTTTTTCCTTTCCCTTAGCGCGGTGGGCCATCCTGCATTGAATAATCTACATCCTCCTTTCTTTCCAGGAAACAGCAGAAGAAGCTCCGTCCACCACATTTAAATTCTGCACCTCAAGAGGCTGAAATTATAGGAGAGCGAAAACCTGATACTCTTACATAACCAACACACAAAAACGTTTATTAGTTCCAAAAAAATAGCCCCTACTATTTCAAAGGGTGGAGGAAAATGAGCTACTGCGATTGCTATGATTACGAGGCCGAGATGCAAAAAATGTACGACTCACCTATGCCATGGATCGGCATCTATGTTGCTGCAGCATCTCTAGTTTGTTCGGTCGCAATGGCGGCAGATGTCATCAATGGGTTCCGCCGCAAAAAACTATGGTTCCCATGCAAGATTTTCACTGTCAATGCTGCTTCCCTGACGGTAATAGCTGTGGCGATGAAGCTGACTGTGGATCTTAGTACTGCTATGTGGGGCGTTACAGACAAGCTTGCAAAGCTTAGTAGCTCTGTTTTGATGACCACTGTGATGGGTCATTCTATGACATCTTTTGCCTCCATGGATGACAACTCAATTCTCATGAACATCACAGCATTGGGTATTCTTGTAATCACCATTATTGTAAATGCTTGTATTGAAATGCGGACTGGTGTAATTGAGTACAGTATATGGCCTGAAGAAATAGTTGTTATTATTGCCATGCTTGTTTTGTTGGTAACATTGAGTTTCTCGGTTTTGATGGTTCCAACTGCGAAAAGATATTTGGAATTGAAGTACCACGAAAAAGCTTCAGATGAAGAATTAGTGGGATCAAGAAAGCTTACAGTTCAAAAACTGAGAGAAGTGGTGGAAAAATATTGGGTGATGGCAGAAACTGGTGGCCCCCAATTTGTTATGGCGCGCTCTGTGACATGCACTACTTCAGGAGTCATCTGTCTGCTCAGTGCTCTCACTTTAGCCGAAGGAGTCATCCGAATGAACTTGGTATATAGCTACTTCAAAAGGATTGGTTCGAATTATGGGTGGACAACCACATTGATTCTAGTGATTCAATCTATCGGGGTGGCAGTGGGTACTGTTTCGCCGACATTCAGATGGTTCATTGCCATCAGCTTTAAGTGCTCAAACATAGATAACATCATCTCCCAAAATGACTTCAAAACCGAGAAGTATTGGATCCAAAGGCTTGTAGAGTGGAAAGAGAGACCTTTAGCTCTGCGAATTCGGGGTCGAAAATTTAGAAAACTTGTTCAGGATACAAAAAATCTACTTTTGAGCTTCTGTATTGGTGTCCAGACTGCGGTTGTAGTAACTAGCAAAGTAGTTCAACTAATCTCCATTTTCTCCGCAATCCCATTCCTTTCATGTTTTCACCGTGGCAGGAAGTTGAAGAGGAAGTTCATATCTGAACCTGATGCCTTACCTAATCAAGGAATTTCAGAACTAGAAACTGGGACAGATCTGGATCTTAGTAATTATGTTCTGCAACTTGAAGGAGAGGTAAAACTGCCGAAAAGAATTTTGAAGAATATATACCATGAAATGAACCAATTGATTCAGGTGGGTAAAAGGCAACAGCCAAAAAAGCTAATGGAACTTCTACGGAAATCTAATAGCTTCAAAGGGGTAACCGAGTTTGACAGTGGTGAAGTTCCACATATACATTCTGAAAACCTTCCTCATTGCTGGACTTTGCCCGTGGTGACCTTGACGAGCATCGCCATTGCACTTCCCAACATTGAGAAACATATGGTGGAACGGTTGCTAAGTAGTGTGAGTGAAGGTCTTTTGTATGCCAGCCTTGTAGAGGAAACACTGGGCTCCAAAGGAGATTTGCTAACCATAAAACATGCAGCAGATGCCGTATGGGTAGGAGTTGAACTTAAACACAAGTGGTTCGATGAGGATCTCCAAAAAATGTCGATCAAAGGTAAAAGCTCCAAGGAGACTCTTCGGAAGCTAGCTGATATGGCTGAAATGAGTGTCGTGGATTTCAAGAGAAACACGACTGGAAGTTTGATGGAGAACCCTCTTAACTGGCCGGGCAAAATCATAGCTGCTAATTCAATGTACAGAATTAGCCGAAGTGTGCTCTTGGATTATGAAGGCAGTAACAACAGGATGGATGAGAAATTGTTCAAGCAATTATCTGTTGTAATTGCAGATATATTGGGTGCTTGCCTTACCAATTTACCACGTATTATAACTAGAAAATGTTATTCTAGTGCCATAGAGAAGAGGGAGCAGAGTGTCAGGCAAGCAGCCTGTCTCCTTGGTGAAACTGACGGGATTCTAAACATCCTTCAACAGCATGAACTTCCTAGTTTCAATGCTGATCAAGGGGCATATATTGATGAGTGGCGTGCATTAATGAAGCACAAAAACCCCTCAGCTCTAGTTTCTTCATCCAATAATGAGATAACTTCTTCTGGTTCTGGCGAGTTGCATGTAGTTATTGAGTAGAACACTTGGCTACGGGAAACAAGGATTTTGAGGGCATATCTTTCTTTTGCATTATGGAGTAGTAGAAAGCTTGTGGTTTGTAGCTGTGATTTATAGCTTCCTGTGGTTTATATCTATGTAATTTATAGCTTTTTGTGCTTTACAGCTATGTAACGTTTCTCTGATCCTGATTGTAAACTATCTGACCTAGGCTGAACATGTAACAAGCTATAAATAATTGGTCTCTATATATGTTATTCGAATTATCAGATTTGCATTATCAAGATCTATGAAAAAAAAAATACAGGACACACCCAGATTTCACATAAAATTTTTGTATAGTTCAGACATTGTGTGAATGAATTGTCATCATTTATACATTACCATTGTTCACGCAAGCGATTCAAAAGACAGTCATGCTATAATAGAAGCTAACACAATAATGAATGAAATTCCATGAAACCCACAAAACTAGTAATAGATCATCAAATTCTTCTAATTTCCATAAAAATTCCAATTGCAATTGATCATAACTAACCCTAATCCCCATATAAACCATTCTATATAGAATTCCGCAAGAAAAAAAAAACCCAAAAAAAAAGCTAATAAAACCTGGGATTAAACGATGGTGGTTGTCTCCGCAACTACGCATCATCGTCTCTCTTCTTCGGCTTCCGAAAATTCTCTTCATTGTGCTTGGCGATCAAGAGCCCATAATTGAAAAGCTTGCGAATGTTGGGAACGTTGTAGTTCTGGTCTATGTAGACCCCGAACACCGTCCCCATCATGAACGAAAAACTGGTTTTGATTAAACCCATTTGAAGCCTTCTGTCTATGGATACGGTGCTCTGAATGTAAGTGTAAATCTCAAAGGTTTTGCTAGGGTTTACAGAGGATTTGACCCCTTCCCCAAGCTCCGCGCCCAGGAAGGGTTAGAGAGGAAAGGGCAGTGAGGAGTAGGACTGATAATTCCCCCGCGTTTTGCGAGCTCAAGTCTATCCCGTCGATCTCATTTCTTTAAACGAGTTTAAAAAAAATTTCAAACTTGACTCGTTTGAGTTCAAAACGAGTTAAATTCAAGTCGTATTCGAATAGTTAGATTATTTTATATATAAAAAAATTAAATTTTTTGAGTTCGAGTCGAGTTTTTTAAGTTTTTTTTCTAAACAAACTTAAAAAAATTATTCAAATTTAACTCATTTAAGTCACGATTTCGAGTTAAGACTTATTCGAGTCGAGTCTGAATAGTTTGACTCAATTACCAACCCTAATTTAAGGAGGTGTTTAAGTGGATTTCACGTGTCTGCTGGGCTCAGTGCAGTGGGGCCTAAGATCAACATTCTTTTGGGCTGAGGTTTGGTAAATGACTTTTTGCAAAATATAGAGGGCCATTCTTTTGGGCTGAGGTTTGGCAAATGACTTTGTGCAAGAGAGGGCCATCTCTTCTCCACTACATCAAAACCTAGGTAGAGGTGTTAATTCTAATTGAGTTGTATCGTGTCTTGTTTGAGTTGCGCATTTCAAATTCATGATATTGCCGTGTCATGTTATTTTGGGTTGTATTACTTTTCTATTGTATTCGTGTCATTTTTGTATGACCTACTAACCGAAAACTATATATAAGAACACCTTTTTTTTTATCTCAACCAAATACACGAAAGATATGTTTGCATAACTTTAAAATTTACTTGACCCGCATCTTAAGAAAAATGTCAGCAATCCAAGTTTAACACTAACGTAACTCATTTAGTGTTCATGCTGATTAGTTGTATAATTTTTTAGTCTTTGTAGCACTGATACTTTACAAATAGGGAAAGACAATTTCGATGTATCAATTAGAATCTTTAATCATCTCGACTATACACAAACATGTTGATGATTATAATATTTCCATTTTCTAGTAAAATCATTCTATATTTGTTTTCACCTCTGTTATTATTTTGTTTTCTTTGACGTTGTTTGGTAAACTATGTTTTCCACCCTTTCATTTCTTTCACATCATATGGCATGTCATGATCCCTCCAAGCTTAGTGTAAAACGCAACTCTATAACTCAGATGTCATTCTTATACATGCCACAGCCTGTGATTTGTGTTTATGCTCGTGCTTATCTTCATTAGGAGATGCATAAATTTCACTTCAGAAATTTCAAAATTTGCTAATCATCGACTAAATATCATTATTATTGAGCTGGCGTTAAAATAGAAATAACGTATTCAGTACTCAACTTTTACATATAACGAGATATGAGAAAGAAAAGTAAGTAGCAGATTACTACTATCTTACCTCCATTTTGGAGATATTATTTTTAAGGAGTAGTCTACAGTACCGGAAAAAAAAATTCAGTATTGTATTGTTATTTATCACTTTTGTGGTAAAAATAGTTACGACAAAAGTGATAAAAATACCCACAAAAGTGATAAAAATACACACAAAAATTATAAATCACCCACAAAAATTATAAATTTTTTTAGTCGTAAAAACACCCACAAAAATAATAAAAATTAAAAGTATGGAACTGACATTTTTTTGGAGCACGGTAGTCTTCTCCTATTTTCAAACTCAAACAATGATGCCAAAAAGGTCCCCGACGTCAT
Source organism: Ilex aquifolium (assembly GCA_951799425.1). Taxonomy (NCBI): domain Eukaryota; kingdom Viridiplantae; phylum Streptophyta; class Magnoliopsida; order Aquifoliales; family Aquifoliaceae; genus Ilex; species Ilex aquifolium. The sequence goes on from OX637403.1 coordinate 29,623,050, forward strand.
GGAGCATCAGCCACAGGGGAGTTGTTTACTGTTCAAAATTCTAAAATACTATCTTTGGTTTTCATATTAACATTCGCTGCAAATTGAAAAGTTTAAAGTTTAACGTCGATGTCATGGGAATGTTTATTCTACATTTTTTTTTAATCGAAGAATCATCTTAACGATACGTTTGTTTGACTCATGACTATAACACAAAAATTGAGTTACTGTTCTATATTTTGCTTAAAGATCAAGAGCTATTGGACATACACTCTTTTATGAAATTATGAATTGGTTTACTAGATTTGAAGTCACCTTCAGGATTACCCTTCTTACCTACTCTTAGTTTTAAGTGCAATCTCTCTTGTTTGCTAGTGATCTGGCATCTGCAAGACTGCAAAGATGATTAATCATTGAAGCATTGACCATGAGAGAGAGGAAACAGAGACAGAAAAAAAGACAATACACACCCAATTTTTATATTGCTTGGTTGACCTTTGATGAGTTAACATACAATTGGCAAGAGGACATAAGAAAAGTTTTAGCAAAAGTCCAGGAAGAATTATGGGAGGTGTATGTGTTGGTCCATAAACAGAGATCACAGGATCCCTTCGACAGAGTTGTTTCAGGCGATTATTTGGATTGGAGTTCAACTCTGTCTTGTTTCAAGACTTTCTTAAATAAATTCAATCGACAAACTTAAAGTAAGGAAAATGATAACAAAGATTAACAAAAGAGAGGGTATTTTTATTAATCTGGATCGAAACTTCAAACTGGATATTTTTATTAATCTGGATCGAAACTTCAGACTGATCAATCAGCCTTAACTACAACACTAACTCTTATTTGAAACTACACTAAGCACTGTTCTTAAAATGTCCAAGTCATGAGCGTTTGATGGATTTGATCATGTCTTTCCTCTTGTAATTGATGCCCCGTTCCTTGATAGTTTCTCTTTCATCATCTTCTCTTGTTCAACTACGGCCCTTTAATTCTGAAAGTCTAGTCAATCTTGATCCTCTTGTTGATAACTAATGTATTTTGTAATTGCTTCAACATTGTATAATATCATATATTTGTCTCAATTTGTTTCATTATTAGAGCACCTATTATAAATTCAAGTAGTATATAGTATTTATGAATTGGCGTTCATTAATTCATGACGAGACATGTATTATTAAAAAAATTAAGTAAAAGTGTACAGAAGACGATCCAAATCCTGTGACTCGGAAGCTTCCAATTAAGTGGCTTGTGGAGCCAAAGTTCCACTCGATGGTATGGTCCAAAGAGAAAGGGAAATTGGACAAGCTTTGGACCCCAAGCGAAAAGATGAGAGTGCAATAAGAAAGAGAATTGTGAGGGTTTGCTAATATTTTTCAATGACTTTTGACGTGAATGAGTGCTTGCTTTTGGGTTTTTGGTTTTTATATAAAATTGATGGAGGCGTTCTTCCTACGCTGAAAGAGAGAGAGAAAGAGACAGAACGATGAATGAAAGTTAAGAAGATTTGATTGGAGAAGTTATGGTGGCAAAAGCATCTATAAAAAAAAAGAAAGAAAGAAAGAAACCCTAAGGTTTATCTGGTGAAAGCTCTTGACTTTTTATACACACGCACACCAATGAAGCTATCTTTTACCTTTCAACTTTGACATACTAGTTGGAATCTAGCATTTTGATTTATCTTTCTTAGTATTTTTTTTAACGGTCAGGGTGTTTGGACCACAATTAATCTCTTCCTCGGTTTGATTAAAGGCAGACCATTACAAAATTGGCAATCCTCATCATCCACCACCACCACCATTGCTATAATTCCGAGAAACACTGCCGCCGCTACACCATTAAAAATTCGATGAATGGAAGATATTTTAGACAAACAGAAGCTAATCCCACTTTTTTTATCTTGTGCGAATCAAACATTATACTTGAAAATTAACCCACTTTCGTGTTGCCCCAATCTCACCTCCTTATCCCCCTTGCGAGAGATTAGAGTATATTAGATTTACTCATCCCCTCTAATTTTATCTTGCATTCGAATGTGTTCTAATAATTTTTTTTTTCGGAAAGTAAATGCTTAGTTGTACCCTCCTTCTTCTAAAGAAATAAAACACAGAATGTGGAAAAGTGGGAAGGATTTGAATTTTGAAGTTTGAGAAATAAGCAGATGTATCAGCTTTGCCTTTGTCCTCCTACATGATTGAAAGAGAGCTAAAAGGCACTTCATGTCTCATCTTATGAGAGCATCTATTTATGTTGTCTAAACTAAATTCCTCACTCCTAGGAGGCTTCTTCATGACAAAAGCACTGTACCCACTTAGCTAAAAAAATATAAAGTGATCTATCAGTACACTTTCCACAAGTTTGAAAAAAAAAAAAAAGAATCACACTGCTATACTTACCAAATAGTTTGCAGAGTTTTGCTTACGAAATTAGCGTGTATTGTTAGATCAATGAGTTATATTAGCTTTTTTTGATAAGATCTATTGATTCAACCACTTATATTTATTTGGTAAACGATATTTCAATAACTATTTGATATTCACGTTATTACTCAAAAAAACGTGTAACTCTAGTGATGTATTTGGAAGATAATTGTGTGTTCCTTTTCCTCTATTTTTATGTCTAAAGTGTTATGTAAAGTGTGTGCGAGAATGTTTCATACTATGTGTTGTCACATTAAGGAGTTCTTTCTCTAACCCAAGTGATTGGCAAATTTTATTTTTTATTTTAAAAAAAACAAGTGATTTCAAAGCATGATCTTAAGTTAAGGTAGATGATGTTGTATTGAAATTGCGATTCATAAACACGACTTTAAGTTAATACAAACACGACTTCAACAGAATTGCTCGGGCTTGAGAAAAAAGTTTGACACTTGCAAAGCCGATGGTGTTTGTGGTTGTAACCTTTACATCAACTTCTAATCAGCAGAGTATTGATCAGGCCTTATCCTCCGTACACGTGCCGTGATGAACGCTTACAACGCTCTCCAGTGGGTCCTGTCCTAAGGGGTTTGTTATAGCAATAATCTCCTATTTGAAAACATTTTATAATATCAAAATTTGAATATTGATCGTATAATATTTATATTTTAAATAATATTTTTTTAATCATATAATTTAAAATTAAAATAAATAGATAGAAAATTAAAAATAGGTAGGGAAAATAGAATAGAGACGTATGTGTGGATTAAAGAAAATACTATGTAACCCAAATTTACATCTCAAATGAAAGGGAACCATTGGATGAGTGGGCCCCATCAACTTTTTTAAATGGAACCCATTTATCCAATGGTCCCCTTCATTTGGAATGCAAATTTGAGTTGCAGATTTGAGTTACATAACATTGCTCGTGGATTACTGAGGTTGTTTGACATTGAGGAGTGTGTTGGTTGAGTTGTCTGACATTAGGAGACGTGTAGAGAAGTTGATGTTTTTGAGCGGGAAGAATTTTAAGAAGAATTTTGTATGATTGGATCAAAGTATATGAAAATTTAATCAATTTTTGACCGTTGTTGTATTTTTATAAATTAAAAATTCAATTTCTTATCTGTAATATCTATCTAATATTACAACTAAAAAATTGAATTCTCAACTTATAAAAGTATAACAATGGTTTAGATTAATCTAATTTTTATTTATTTTGATTTAACGGTATAAAATTCATCCTTAAATTTTTAAGTAAATGAAGTAATTCAAGCTTTACCCAATGTCATAATTTTTAGGTTCAAACAACATATATATTTTTTTTTAATTTTTATCATGATTGTCAACTCAATACAAAATAAATATTGAATTATTAAGCATAAATCTAATCTTAAATTCGGATCATACTCCAATTGACTCACCAATCTAACTTAATAACTTAACAGGATACAAACCTGACATTAACATATTAACTCAATATGAAATAAAAGAATGAGATAAAGATTAACCCGACTTTAAAATAACCCTGCTTTAACACGACACGATACTATACTACCCGACACGGGCACCCAACCATAGCAAGCTAGTTTTGGTACAAAAAAAAAGAGCCAATAACATTGGTTGGGGTCAACTAGGATAATTGATATGGATAACAAGGCGGCTATACAACCCTATCACAACAAACACTTGACACCACTAATAAGTGAACGATGCAATCATTTCCAAAAGCACCACTCAACTTGATTATAGTTAATCAAGCTATGGACCATGGTCTTAGTAAGAACATTGACCAACACCATCATTTGCCTCGTCTTCTTTTTTCCTCCTCTCTTTTCCCTTTGTTTTTGTTTGGTTTTCTTCTTTTGTATTTGCCATGTCAATTTCACAGGGAAAAAACAACCAAAACCAAAAATATCATAAGTAACCCAAAGGTAGGTCAACGGATAACAGGGATGAACTGTAAATTCAGACGTTCTGACTTTGCATCTTAATAACTTCTTAGGACTAGATCACGAGAGATTTATCCCTCATGAATAAACTAGTCCCAGTGTGGATAGTTTCTGTATTTGACCAGACTGAAGAGATAATTAATCGAATGTGCATAAACTGACTTGGATACTCCACTGACGGCTGAATTAAAAAAAAAAATCATAAGTGAAAAAGACTCAATAGTTAGGTGGGCCAACCATAGCACCATTGATGGTCCATTCAAAACAACAAAATGTGTGCCAAATTAAAAGAAAGGTGGTGCCATCAATTAGCTGGAATGGACCACTTTTGCACCCAAAAAAACAGTAAACTGGTCACACAGCCAATCCTTGTGCTCCTTAGATGAGGTTTTCCAAAAAGCTTAGAAGATTTGGATTAGGGTTTAGATCAAGGGCCTTAAGAAAATTTGAAAAAATTGCTAAGAAGTCTCAACCATTGGAGAGGAAAGTGAGCCTTTAAAGTGGGTCCAGCCTATGGTGATTGAGGCAGGGCCCAAGCATGGGCATGAAGTTAGTCATCATCTATTATTTTAAATCTCCAGTTTGTTTATTTAATCATACTCAAATGCATCCATAAACACCAACTGTGTACACACCCTTTACAATTTAAGAAAATAATTCATCTAAACTTTAGAATAATTATAATAATATAGACATGACGACAATAAAAAAAACAATAACGCCTATTTTACAATTAATTATGAGTGTATATACACGAAATCCCTAATCGTTATCAAAGTTGTTTGCAAACGATTTTTATAGTACCTCGTTTTCAATGATATTGACATTTTTGGTGTACTTAATCCATCAAATAAACTCAGCTTACCCTTTGTCGCGGTCCATACCCATCATGTTCTTATGAAAGAACAAGAAAATATAATCAGCTAAGGTTTTTGTCATGGCCGGCAATATGATATATGATCTCTGTAATGAAATGTATGAACTAAAGAGTAAAGTAATAAGCTTTAGGTATGCAAAAGATTAGGAAAATAAGTAGAGTATTCAAGTGGTAGGTTCAATCATACATGACCCATGTGGTCTGATTAAGTGGGTGTCTAAAAACTATTCAGAACAATAACAAATTCAATGTACCATAAGACAACTGCTTACATTCATAACTATAATCCAAAAAACCCACCTAAAGTACAGAACAAATAAGCAACATGTAGCTTTACAGAAACAGAGAAGGAAGGAATTCCTAGTATGGTGTAAAATATGCAGGCAGTTGATTACATACGACACTAACAAAATTCAGCAAAAACATGTTGCCTATAAGTTGTAATTATATGATTGTTAGCACTTGCAAGATGTTTTGTTAATCTTCACTTCCTGTGTTCTTGGCTTTACATGATTGCTTGATCATGTTAAGTCTAGCAATTACTATAAACTAGAAGCAACCACAAACAATATATGATCAAGGAACCACATTTCTCAACTAGTTTTAAGAAAGTTATCTTCCAATGTCTTTCTGAACTTGAGGATAACTATGATAAGGATGTCAGAACAGCATAAACCTCTGGGAATCAAAACGAAGAGACATTCTGGGGCGATGCTATTGGATTCTAAACCAATGGTTTCAACAAAGCATTTGGATAGTTAAAGGTAGCAGAAGAAGCAAATTGGAGATATAGACATACTAGAAGAGCAGTTTTGAAAGGACGTCATTTTTAGGATGCAAAAGAAAACAAAGACCAAACTACACAACAATAGAAACAAAATGATCAACTTCATGGAATGCACAACTACAGTCCTCGCTATATCTAATAAGCTTGTGTCAAAAAAAAAAAAAAATTGGAACCCTTACTGAACCTAAATAACTCTTTAATCAAAAAAGACGTGGTTTGTCTGACTCAACTGAAAAGATCCATTTCATAGAAAACAACTATCTATACAAGGATCCAACAAATTTGTATTGGTTTCAGAAATATTATACAGAAGCCGTCTGGAGACTTGTCATTTTGTGAAACAGCATAAACATACCCCTTTAAACTACTCAAGCTCAAGGTGATGAAAGGACTTGCAATTGACTACCTAACTATAAAGCACACTCCAAAAGGCACCACATTGAAAGCACCAAAAACAAACAATCAAAGATGACCAAAGCTCTGCATGACCTGAGTTCTAAGTGCCATTAGAGCAGCCGATCATGAGTAAAGGTAGGTGTATTGTTTTTTCTCTGTTTCTAACAGTGAAAGAATCTATGATATTCTCTGCACCTTTGTAATGGAGGCATATTTTCAGAGATTATCGAGATCATAAGATCATACTTGCTTTTAGCAGAGCAAGCACAGCTAAAACTACTCCAGCTGCATTTTCGACTAAGTAACATCCTATAGAACTAGACAGAAAACCCCCCATGGGTGGTTGAGCAGTATAAAAGACAATAATAAGCTCAGAGATCACTGTTGTTCAGCCATCAAGACTTGATATTTGGTTTGGGGATTCCGGATAATGGTCACTTTTTCTCATCATTAACCATCTAGTAGATTGCATGGCTTGGCGCAACCTGAAGAACAATAATACCTCTTTTTTGGCTGACTTAATGATTGGTCACCTTAACTAATGACAATCAGCAAGCCTTCATGCTTCAAGGTAACCAAGTAAAATCTCAATGATTGGAGCACAGCTTGAACTAACTGGTCTCTGACCGACAACCCTTAAAAAATTGGTCCTAGATCTTCTCCATATACAAAGATGTGATGAAGGTCCCTTGTTGACAGTGCAACCACTGTGGCTAGTTTTGCACTGTTTAAACACCAGAGTACAGAAAGGAAGAAGTGACCCATCAGTCCAAGGAACACAAAAGGCTGCTTGTTGCCGCCCAAAAAAATGTCACAGCTTACTCCAACCTTTTTTTTATTTTGTTTTCTGAATGTAAAGACGGAGAAAAAATATTCTATCGCCTGTTTATTACTGCAACGAGGTGCTGATGTTTCTGTAGAATTTTCCATAGACCTCTGTAAGACAAATAGACAGTAAGACTTTGAAAGCGGCCTCCAAAAAGGCAATCCACATAGGGCATTCTTTGTCCAAATTCCTTTCTCGGCCAACCACCTATTTTCTCTTACTACTCCCGTTGCTTACAACCAAAAGTTCGAAAAAGCTGTCAACACCCCAAATTATACGAGGTAATGTAAAAGTTTCATCCAATTTTCATTAAGTTAACTACAAGCATACAAAGGATGCCAATGGGTGCTTTAGCCTAACGGCAAAGGTGGTGCTACTAGGGAGTGGGTGTCAGAATTCGAATCTTATCATTATCATTTGAGAATAGCATCAAACTACAAGGTTAACCTTCTATAAGATACAACCGGTGCTTCAGCCTAATGGAAAACATGGTGTTAGTAGGGACTAGGGAGCAGGTGCCAGGATTCGAATGCTATCATCAACCAAATTACAGGATTAACCTTTTCTAAGACGACAATGCCTACCACATCCTCACCGGTAAACAATTTTAAAGTGGTCCGGTGTAACAAAAATTACCTAAGCATTAAACTCAATTACACACAATAAATTAGCACGCATTGCGAACATACAATTGTACAACCCAGATCCTGCACAAAAGCATCTAAACTTCTGATGAGTTCTTTCAAACTTCTACTTCACATTTGTAGTCAAGTATACAACAGATTATCATCATTAACTGCAAATCTACTTACAATACAATAAACATGTCAAAGCAAAAAGTGGCAACATTTTCTAAGAAATAAGAGTACTAAACTTGGAAGTTAATATTCTGTTTTTCCTGGGAAAATAGTCAGTCTAGTATCTAGACTTGATAGATTACAAATGGAGGAGATTCACAAGCAAGAAAATTTGCACACATTAACTCATGAAAGAGGTGCCACAAACATAGTTTGAAATTTATTAACTTAACATCAAAAAGTAGAGCATAATATAACCTCTGTAGTGCTGCTAAAAACCAATCTTCTTGCTTGATAAACTGTGTCCCCTCAGCAGCTCCACGCCGAGGCTGACACAAGCTCATGACCCTGCCAGCATAGGAGGAGCAATCCCTGGCGCTTTTCCACACGAAATCCTGTAATCTGGGTCTTCTTCACCACATATTCAGCCTGAGTTTCAGTAAAATTACTGATCACCACAGGTGAGAACCCTGCAGAAGCAAAGAAGCTTTTCCATGGAAGCATTAGGTCAGGGGCTTGGAGGCGCCCAAATACAATGCTTTCAATCTTTGGCTGGAAAAGGAACCTCTCAATCTTGTTGGCGGTTTCTAAAGTTACATTAGCAGCATCAATAGAATCCAAAAGGACATCATAGTATTGGAGGGCATGGAGGAGGTGGTGCGAGAAGGGGAGTTCAGTCCGACCACAACCGTTATCCAATGACACCACAATTTTTGGCGAGAGCTGCTTTATAAAGCGAAGAATAGAGGGAAGCACAGGCAGGTGACTGAAAGTGGACCAGACAGGGAAATTCACAGCAATTGCCTCTTTCTCAGAGGATCCAGAAGAGGACATTGAATAAGAACTTGGGTCAAAAGTATCAAAGTTAATTACTTCAAGCTCGAAATTAACACCCATATCATTAGCAAACTGGGTTAAATTTTCATGCATTAGGCCAAGCTCAATAGGATGGTGGGTTGAAGGAGAAGCAAAGGCAGTAATTTTCAATGATGATACACCTTTGTTCCTCCTAGGAAGTTCCTGCATAAAGGAAGACCACTGTGCTCCAAACTCAATATCAAAGTCTATTATGTGAATGTGCTCAGCATCATCAAGAGCCTCCAGGAAGACCTGGTTGGAGGTGAAATTCATGAAGTGAATAAGGGGCGAAATCTCAGAGAGCACTTTATAAGCACCCATCTTGAACATGCCATCAAATGGTGTAGGAACCCTAGGCGGCAGAGGGGTGGCTGGGTTAGACAAGAGGAGGGGTAATTGAAGAGCCTCCTTTAAGTAATAAGCCGCCCTTTGAAAGGGTTTTACAGCGGGGGAGAGCTGGTGATTGAGCCGCGCCAATATCCCTTGCGCGTTTGAGAAATTCCCAGCAAATATTAGCTCTGCAGCCTTATAGAGCTGGTCATATATTTCTTCTTGTTGCTGGTGATGGGGCCGAGCCACCATTTCCACAGTCTCCTGCTTTGGCACCATAAATGGCTTCTGCTGAAGATGTTGTGGGAGCAAATTGAGCTGCTGAGACAAACCCAGTTGGGGTTGCTGAATTAGAGGCAATTGCTGCTGTTTTCTGACCAAAAAATCATGACCTGGATCAGTAAATGGGACTTTGGGGATCTGAGAGATTGAATTTGCAGTACCCGGATTGTGACGCTTTGGTTGGGGCTGGAATTGATGATGGTGCTCTTGTTGAGTGCCATAGAGTAATGGGTTAAGAAGCTGGGGTTGGTTCATGAGCATTTGAGGGTTAAAAATTTGAACCTTTTCTTCTGGGGCCGAAAGGAGTTGATGATGTTGCTGTTGAGGAATCATCCCAGGAGGCACAGCTAGATTACCAGATGAGAGAGAAAAGCTAGGGTTTTGAGGGTTACCATTGTTGTTCAAACCCAAAGAATTTGGGACTAAACCACTTTTCCCATTGTTGTTGTTATTGTTGCTGTACATAGAAGTACCAGAATCCGAAACAGCTAAAGCAGAAGAAATGCTTGAAATCATGTTACCACCAGATAAACCATCAATGGCCGAGGGTTCAGATCCAGAACTGTGATTGATAACCCCTAAAGCGACATTGCCTTCGATCTCACTAGGATTCCCACTATGCAACAATTGCTTCAGGGTGAATGAGGTGTCGTCGACGTCGCCGGTAATCCACCGGAGAAGAGACTGGTCTTGGCCCGATTCGGACAACAAGCTGTCCAAATCCTCCAATCCAAGCTCAAATCTTTCGGACCCTCCAGGACCCACCTCTAACCCAGCCGGAATAGTCTGGAGCTCCACCGCCCACTCCTCTTTCCGGCCACCACTTCCGGCGGTGACAGTTTCATTCACAGCCACCGAATTAGTCTCCGGTGGCAAATACCCAAGCCATTTTTGTTGGCCAGTATTCTCAGGAACCGCCCCCAGGCCAGTCGTGTTGTCTGTAGAGCCAGAACCACCCCCACCACCACCACCGTTGGTGCCGCCAAAAGAGGAAGAAAGGGTTGATGTTGAAGTCGAAGGGCTGGGACTTCTTCTAGTGTCCAGGACAGAGATGGGTTCATTGCTCGCACAGCTACGTTCTTTCTTCAAATTAGCTTCTGAAACAGAAGGACCAAAACCAGCTACTTCAAGCACACCCTTTGTTTGCAAGTTACCATATGACATTCCTATCATCTAAAAAGCAAGAAAAAGAAGAAAAATCAAGACCACCATCAACACCAAAGATAATGAAAATCTTTGAAGAACTACAAAGACTGAAAGAGAAGATAAGGGTTGCCTTGCCTTTTGTTCAAAACGGGTTCTTCTCAGATTTGAATGATATGGACTGCTTTGATGACTTTTTGACTCTTCAAAGGTCAGACCAGCCTTAAGGCCATGAATCTCTCAAGAGACCCATGTAACCAAACAGATGACCCTCTTCTCCCTCCAGTTTTTTCTCATCCTTTTGAGTTTTACATATCACCATTTTGGCTCCATACCCTTTCCTCTCTCTCTTTGTCTCCCTCTCTCTACCCTTTCTCTCTCTCTACCCTCTCTTTCTAGTTTCTATATTTTACTCTCTAGACTGTACCTTTTATGTTGCTCTCCTCCTCGATCTTCTTTTTCTACCTCCTCTTGTTTTAGCAGAACTGTGTACCCTTTCCTTCTCTATTCTGCCACGGATTATGATGCGTGGATCATAAAAAAGTAATAAAGTGGACCACTCTCTCTGTCTGTTTTATTTCCCTGTTCCCAATTTTTCTCCCCCACTCGACTGTGGCCCTGTCACCCCTGCAGTAATTTACCATTGTAACTGTAGGACAGGTATTTTTTTCACCTTTCTGCGAAATTATACCTGTTTTATTCCGGTCTAATCAAGCCCGAGCTTTATAATTTTGACCTCAACTTTTTGAACTCGTTAGTTTAAAAAATTGTTTAAATTCGAATAAAATCGAGCTTAAAACAACTCAAATTTAAATCGATTCAAATAATCAAATATTTTACATATAAACGAGTCGAATCGAATCGAATCGAGCCTTTTAAATTCGTTTTATAAATGAATCTAAAAAATTGTTCAAATTCAATTCATTTAGAACATAAGTTGAGATCGAGTCGAGTCTTATTTAAGTCGGGCTCGAATCAAACCTGAATAGCTCGGTTCAATTATCAGCTCTGTTTGTGTCTCAAAAAATAATATTTATAAATTATTTTTGAGAAAAATTTTAGAAAAATGTGTTTTAATATTTTGCGTTACAAAACTGTTTTAATTATATGATTCCAAAAAATAGTTATATGAACTAGAAAATAATAAAACTTATTTGGACAGTAATCCAAAAAATAATAAAAACATAAATGTGATAGTGGTGACAGTGTGATGGTAATGGTGGTAGTGGTGGTGGTGAACGTGGTAGTGGTAGTGGTAGTGTTGATGTTGGTGGTTGACGTGTGGTGGTTGTGTTTTTTAAATTCTGAAAAGGTTGTTTCAAAAAATACATAAAATAATTCTAACTTGTATCTAATAAATCTTTCCACTTTTTGTTCTCAGATTTCAAAGAACAAAAATAAAAAATAGATGACCAAACAACTTTTTTTCTAGAAATTGTTTCCAAAAATAGAAAAATAATTTCTGAGATGCAAATCAATCGAGGCCTATATCTTCTTTTTTAATTTGAAAGGTATATACCTCATTCATATTATAAAAATTACATTAAAACCTCTGGAAATTTGAATCATGTAACAGTCAAACCCCGAAATTGTTGAATATCATGTACGTCTGTTCGCGATAGTATTGACAAAAGAAAAGTATGATTGATAAAACGTTCGTTCAATCGGTCGAGATTGCTCTTTGTGAAAATAATTGTTGTATTTTTCGCTAATAAGAAGATCTTTGAGTGAAATATCTGATTTTTAGTCCTCAATGGTTAATACTTTGATCGCATTAACTCCTAATTTAACTTAATTGGGTCGTAATTATTCTAATATTATATAAAAATTTACATTTTAGTACCAGAATTTTTTTTAAAAACCTAAGGTCATCTTCAATCTTAAATCAAACTTTTACTCAAATTTGAGGGATCTAAATCCCCTCAATTACCCATTCCCTTCAATTCCCCTCAATACAGTGTTAAATAAATGACATGTATAAAATTTTGAATTTCAATGGACAATATTTTTTCTTGTGAGAAAATTCCTTAATAATGATTAACATTCCACCAACAACAAAATAAATGAGGAAACATTTCATCCATTGAAATTCAAATTCTTACACATATCACTCATCTAGCACTGTATTAAGGAAAATTGAAGAGAAGGGGGTAATGAAGGAGATCTAAATCCAAATTGAAGGACAAAGTTCGATTTGATACAAAATACCTTATTGGATAAATTCAAATTTGTTGGAGGATAAACTTAAATTTAAAATAAGACAAATTTAAATTTTAAAAAAAGCTGAAATATGATCATTAAATCTTTTAAAAGAGTGAAATCTGACCATTGAAAATTTAAATCTCTCTTGATTTAATATGAGTTTAAGCAAATGACTAGTAATTGTTTTTAACAAGTTTTTACTCAAATTTAAATGTAGGTAAGAATTTGAGTAGTGTTTGTTCTGATGGATAATAATAAATGCAAGTTGTGCTTAACCAGATCAAACTATTCGCAACATATTTTAGTTTTAACACGTTATGGATTGGTAGACCATTACCATCACAAACAGGAGGAATTTTTTTTTTGAACGGTGAAGGATATTCGAGCCAATTTACACATAATTCAACTAATCTTCTCTCCGATCCGGTTAAAAAACAGGTTATCCACGTCGGGACTAGGATATCATGTTGTCTGACTCCAAGAGGTTGTTAAGATTCAAACTCAGAACGTCTGAATTTACAACTCGTCTCTGTTACTACTTAAGCTACTTTTAAAGTTGAAAGAATAAAATTAACATACCTTGAATTGTTAAATCAACCTTCTAATCATTTTAAAAAATGCTGTAGTTCTCGATTGCACTAGTACCTTGGGCTGAAGATGAAGTTTTTTAGCACTCAAAGTACTATCTCCAAATTGAATTATTTGCAAATTAGCAAACATGATTGGTTAAGTGGGATCCATTAACCAATAATTAGTCTCTAATTTCACCTTGTACCTTTAATTTTCATGTGCTTTTTTTCTTTTTTGACATTGAGTTTAGCTTCCATGTTACGTCTTTAGCTACCAGATAAAAATTTAGGGTTCTATCATGTTTCTTTGGCTGCTAAAAGATGATAAAATTGCATATTGTCAATGACTTGTGATCTTGTTCCTTCAATTCTTTCTGATATGAACAACCTAGGAAAAAAAGTGAGACAAGAAAGAAAATGAAAGGCATAACCTTGGGTTTAACACAACTTTCTGCCCAAATTATGACCCCGTTTCTCTACTACTGAGGATAATAAATTGTTCTATTACAAGCCGGAAATTGTGGTGGTCGATGTTTTGAAAATAATCTCTTCATACGCATAGGGTAAACTGTGCGAATTTGACAATCTCCAGAGCTCACAATAACGAAAGTTTTTTTGTGTCTTATTAGGGTAGCACGAGTGGTTGTGGATATTCTTGTTCAAAATCTAGTCTAGAAGAAGATATTGTAGATATTTTAAATTCTTTGTTAACGTATTTGATGGGAAAAAAGAAATAAGAAACCCTTTGCATGTAAAAAGAGTACAAAGTACGACCAATACAAGTTCACCATTTACTACTACGGAGGAAACATTGGATAGAAGTGTAAACATTGTTGCCTGGCTTAGTTTGCTCTTGCTAAAGAAACCATAGTACTACTAGTCTCACATCATTGTCCAAACGTCAACTTGGTCATGGCAAGACATAGCTTCGATCCTTTTACTCTTCAAGATCTTTCACACACCATTTATAGCAAGCTGTGTAAGATTTAAATGTTCTTCTTATACATCAATCTTATCAAACACAATGGCTTAAAACCCACTAAGAAATTTCCATTTCTATCTTAGTTTTTTGCCTATATAGGCAGAGTCCAACTACACAAGACTTTTTTATTCGTGTTCGAGTTCAAGCTCATCTAAAAGCTTAAACAGGTGCTGAACTTATTTGTTACGCTTTACATTTTTTTACAAGTTTTTTTTTTCCTTTAATGGGATTTCAACACCCCTTAAAGAACAAGAAAGCATGGATACTTGTTGGAGGTGTTGTGGCCGTGTTAGACACGTGTCCGACATAACAAAAAGTATACAGAATAGTGAATTTTAGTCATTCACGACCAAGATATTGCCAGGACAAGGCCAAAATACGACGAATATTTTTTTTAATCTCACGATTGTTCACTATTAAAAGTGTTATAGGATTTCTTTATTTTGTTTTTGTATTTTTTGTCATGTAACTTCATGGACTATAAATGTTAGTAGATGTAATGTTGTTTGACGAAAACAATGAATATTTATTTTGATCTATTTTAATTTTAATAAAACACTTAATAATTGTTAGGTCTTATTATTAATATTGTTACAAAATATTATTATTAGGTCTTATTATTAATATTGTTACAAAATATAATTTATTTTTAATATATTACAACTCTATTATTATCTAAAAAATTATATAATATTATTTTAATTAATTATATCCTTTTTGTACTCATGTTCTATATTTTTAAACTTTATTCTATTTCCTATCCGTACACATGTTTCTTAAATTAAAAAAAATTATATGATGAGTGTTTGTTATCGCGGTCCTGCCTAGCAAAACCCCTCCATCTTGTCAATTAGAAGGTGACCCACCTCATTTCATGTTTCTCCCCCTATCACATTTTCTTAGGCTTTGTTTCTATGATTAATTTGTTTCTATGGAGAGAGAGAGAGAAAAGAAAAAAACAGTATCAGTTATTATTTGAATTTGAATTTCAAATTTATGTAAAAAAAATTATTAGTATATCTTTATTGATAGTGAATTAAGAAATAATAATTCTCAAGTTAGGAAAATAATTTAAAGTTGCTTTCAAGAAAGGGTATTTTGGAGTTTTAAAAAAATAATGGACTTAACTACTTAATAGTAAGATTAAAAATAGACTTATCTCCAAATAAGTTTTCTTGGCAGACTAAACTCATTATAAGTCCCTTAAGGAGGACTCAGCCCTAATTTTCACTTTAATTTTTTGCTTGTGCTTAGATCTAAGTTTTTGCAGGGCTTCTTTCTTATGGATTTAAATTTTTTATTTGAACTATTATTATACACTTAAAAATTATGGAATCTTCTTCAAAGTGGAGATGAAAGCCCAAGCTTTAGTGATCTAGTGATTGGGCGGCCGTATAAATTTATTTTTTATCCTAAAGACAGGAAAAACAATGAAAACAGAAATAGAAGTGTTACAATAACCTTCACAAGAAGCAAAGAGAAATATTTTTCAGACAATATTAATGTCTATGTATTTTCGACGATACAACTTTATTTGTTCATTTAATTGGAGTTCCCCCAATGTTTCCCTCCTCAAGGAAATGCACCCATATTTCCTTGACTTTCTCAAATTACAAAATATAAAAGAGATTATCCTGGTGTAAATTTTTCCGGTGGATAAAATTTTCCGGTGGACAAAATTGTGCCAACTTTTCAGTACATCATTAAATATTACGATCCCATCAGGTCAAGTTTAAGAGTCAAATAAGCTAAATTGTTATCAATTGGTCATAATTTAGAGGTTGAAGAGGAAGAGTGTTGTATCTCAATGAACACCATCATGATTTAAAGACTTCCAAAAGCCTAAAGGGATAGGGTTAATAAGCTATTGAAAAAGGGACCTCATAATAACAGCTATTTGACCATTTTTGTGAAGACAATGTCCCCACTCCCTAAAGACATGACCAAACCTCAATACACAGTCAGCCATTGAAGAAGCTTTATTGAATGCTTTGCAGCCACCCATGGTGGCGTCAAGCTATGATTTAGCTTATGGGACAGGTTAATCAACATAGACACTAGCTCATTTTTGCAACTTTGACATAATTTAATTATAATTAAGTATCGGTGTGTGTCTGTTGAAATGTCGAATATTATATTATTGGATTGGAAAGATGTGACTTAGCGTTTATAACGGTTTTTTAAGTAAAAATTAATTTCATTATAAAAGTAAAAGAGTATTTGATCACTATACAATAAAAACAATTATGGCAGATCATATTCACCAAGAAATAACTTGACATTGAATCTTGGTCTATTCGAGATTGTTTCTTTTTTGAACAAATCAAAAAACATAATGGATTAAACTTTCAAGCTGAAAAAGTCTTATATTATTAGTCAAACGCTAACGAGCAAGAAAGGGCTCCTTAGAGCGTTAGCGCTTTAGTTTGATTGCAGCTAACGCGCCTCTTTTCTTTTCTTTCTCAAAGTCAAGTTTCTCTCTTGTTAGTCAAGTTTTAAATTCCCTATTTTATTATATATTGGGATATTTGAAGAAGGGCAGGTGTGGAACCCTAATATGAAACCTTGTACACAACTAATTTGCTTGTATATGGATATGTGCAAACTAATAAATATGTGAGTAAATCTGAAAGAATGGAATAAGTGTGGTTAAAAACAATTAATATATAAAAATAAACGCTATTTAAAATTTTTTAAAAATTACATAAAAAAACTTATTACTAATAATCTCGTGCCGAAAGACTTCTTGTAATAAGAGGGAGGTATGGAGAGAGAAGAGAAAGGTAGGTGTGAATTAGTGGGATTATTTGGCATTGAACAATATGTTGGTTGAATTGTCTGATATTGATGACAGTGTAAAGAAGACGATGTTTTTTAGCGATAAAATAAATTTTGAGGTGAATTTTATATTATTTGATTAAAGTAGATAAATATTAAATTAATTTGAACTTTAAGTGTATAAATTAAATTTTTTAATTTTTTAACTATAATATTAGATAGATTTATTAGGACCAATCAGGCTGTCTGGAAAATGTTTGGGCCTGAAGGATCAACCTGGAATATAACTGGCCTAGGTAAGGTCAGACGCTCCTTTTGTTTTTTGTTTTCCCTTATGTTGGACCAGAGGCCCTGTTTGAGTTATGCAGGTATGTTTGTTTGGGGGATAAGTGGGGTATAAGAAGGTGGGATAGTGTTTATCGGTACACGAGTCTCACATATATTTTATTTGTTAATCATTTTTAGTAAAATATTAATTTTTGAATCCTAATACCGATTTGGTATAAACAGTGACGCTAAATCCATCTACATGAGTATATCTAATATCATCTGAGAAGTGATATTAAAATGAGATAGAAAACTAACAATAGTGCTAGATTAGTAGATGACGGTATTAACCCTTATAATGCCTAATGTTCAAATTCAAGACAGAAGAGCATTAAAGTCAATTTATATAAAATAAAATCTTCACTTTTGATGTGAGGATCACAAGAAAAATAAACTACGATGTTGACATTTCAAATGTCTAATAATCTAAAACAAATGGAAGGTATTTAAATCAATTATCAAATGCAATCATTATTTTTATGTGAGACTCACATGCATTTCAAAAGTCACAAGCCAAACATGGTATAGGATTAAAAAAAAAAAATTATTTATGTCTTCATACTTATGGCATTGGACAGAATGACAAATAAGATTCTAATCCCATCCATCATTTTCCTTGAAACAAACATACCCTTTTATGGATTAGGTAAGACTATCTCAAATTTTCACTTAAATTTTAATTTAAATTTGAGTAAATATTTGAGTAAGAAGTTTGATTTAATACAAAAAATTCAACGAACAAACTTAAATTTAAAGGACAAACTCAAATTTTAAAGAAGGTAAACTTAAATTTAAAAAGGGCAAATTATGAGTTTAGATATAAGATTTTTAGACCATTTTTACTCCAATTTAAGTTTGAGTTCAACAAATAAGTAAGGAATGAATATGCTCTAAGAGTATCTCTAACCACAACTCAAGAGTAAAAAGTTTTATTTAGTACAGATTACTCCGATCAACAAACTCAAATACTCGCTCAATTTTTTTAAAAAATTTCCAAATTACCCCAAAAAACTCTACTTTCCCCAAATGCACCTCAATTTCTAGGTAACTCACTTCCTGAAAAACAACCTAGTAATCATAGTCGGCCACCAATGACCCTCTCTCAAGAACATGAACTTCACAAATCTCAGGATCAAAAAGCACAAGCAAAACTATGGTTATCGCAAAAGCCATCTGATGGTGCAGGGATTTGGCATGTTCTGTTTATCCTATGGTGTGATTACTAATCGATTTTGTTCACAAAAGTTTATCATTTCGAGTCCCAGATTTCTCCAAATCTCAAACCCCACGGATATAAACCAGTGAAGATTAACTAAATATTTCTCCAAATATTTATTCAGTATATTTTAGATTAATTGTGAAAGGAAGAAGATAAAAGATGAAATAGAAGAAGCTTACCACATGTCTTCAAAAGAACGAAGCGTCGAAGGGAGGGAGAGAACTGTGTATTCTCTGTGCAAAGAAGAAGTATATTGGGATTGGGTGGATCCAAAAAAACGTTTCTCCTTAATTTGGTGAGTAATAGCATTGCTCTAATTTGGTATAAGTTTGAATTTAGGGTTGGAGAAGGTTTTTGAGCCTTTTTTATTCAAATTAAAATTTGAGTCCAAATTAGAGTTGAGGTTGGAGATGCTCATTTGAATCTAATTCAACCTTTCCCTGAGGCCTTCTTCTAACGCTGGACCCTTTAGCTTAGTCCAAGAATTTTAGAGTTAATCACTATTTGCCAAAATAAAAAAGTGAAAATTGGAAGTGAGTCCCCCTAGATGTACTTGTTTGGAGATGAATCCGGCAAGGAAATTTATAAGGGGTTAAGTCCATGTTTAAAATTATATGTAATGACTTAAGTCCACTTTTTTTTTTTTATCTCAAAAATACCCTTCCTTGAAAGGAAGTTAAATTAATTTCCTATTTTGGAAATTGTTATCACTTAATTCAAGGTCAATTAAAATATGCCAATAAAATCTCCATCATAAATTTAAAATTCAAATTCAAAGCGCTCTCTCTCTCTATATATATATAAAATCTCTATCATAAATTTAAAATTCAAATTCAAAACTCTCTCTCTTTCTCTCTCTCTCTCTATATATATATATATCAAATTCATGTTACTATTTTTTTATTATGTTACTGTTCATGTACTACTTTTGTTGAGTATGTTACTGTTCATGTTCCTATTATTTTGAACATGTTACTGTTTTTGTTGAGCATGTTACTACTATTATTTTACTAAATATTAATATTCAATGTTACTATTTGTTTTGTTTTTTAATATTACTATTTTTTGTGTTTGAATGGTACTATTTTTTGCGTTTGAATTTGAGAGAAATAATTATTGTTAAGTATGTTACAATTTTTGTTGAACATGTTACTGTTGTTATTTTTTAAAAATATTAATATTGAATGTTTAAATTTTTTTTTATGTTTAAATGTTACTATTTTTTTGTATTTAAATGTATTATTTTTGTATCCAAATCATAACTTTTTTTGTATTTGAATGTTACTATTTTTTATTTTTAATATTACTATATATATATATATATATATATATATATATATATATATATATATGCACCTAACCTATATATGGATATAGATAGATAAGAGAGAGGCAAAATTTTAATGTTAGTCAAACTCTTAACCTATATATGGATATAGATAGATATGAGAGAGAAAATATTTTAATGTTAGTCAAACTCCTAAGATTTAGGAGTTTTTAATTTTTAGTTTTATTTCACTTCTAAAGGGAAGAGAGAGTATGGTAAAATTGACAAAAAACGGACTTCATAACAAATAAGTTTCCTTGACGGACTTAAGTCCATATAGGGGGACCGGCCTCCAAATTTTCCAATAAAAAAAGGCAAGGATCAAATTTTTATTTTTATTTTTTATCTATCGAAACGATCAAAATATTGTATTTCTACATAAATTGAGATAAATTAGTGATTGAATATCGATGATTTAAAATTTCGAGGTATTTCCATGTATTTCGAGATTTTCAATATGTTTCAATCACTCTATAGAAAGAAATTTTTAATTTTTCTTCATGTTTTTATTTAGTTTCACAATATTTCTAAAATGTTTTTCATTTCTTATGTGATCCAAGCTATGCCACAAAACGAAAATTGGATCATTTTATAGAAATAAAGGTGAATTGACATTTTAACTATGGCTCTCAATCTGTAGTTGTGTTTTTGAGTTGTGCTACTTATATCGTGTCAAAATTTATTCAACTCATAACCCTAACCCTTTTATAATCATGTGTAATATAATTTTTGTCATGTATAAAATATGTTTACCTAAGCTAGGAATGGTAGTGGACTGGGGCGGAAGTAGGAGAAATAGTTTTCATTCCTGTACCTGCTTAAAAAATTTCCTTTCACCCCCGTTAACGAGATCAATTTTCATCAACATCCCCATCCACAGGTAAATATTTATCCCTGTCCCTCGCCTTATTGCCGCCTCCCGCCACCCGTCTCCATCCTTGAGCGGGAGGAGGGTTGGGCGGGAGTAAGTGTCAATCTAACCCCACACATCTCTAGTCCAAATGAGATTGGTTTGGATGAATCCCCCCTTTTTTTCCGGTCCATTATCATCTCTAACATAAGTATGTTGGCCCATTACTTGACACGTGTATCCGTTTACATTCCAAGCTTGCTAAAATTAGATTTAAACTAAATTAGTTAACTCCAGTCTTGATTTCATGCCAACTTTACATGTTCTGTGTAAAATTACCGGGCCTAGTTTTCTCTATGTTTCTCATTTGTAAGGAAATACAGAAAGGCCGGGCTGGCCCTATCCTTCCCACGTTGTTGATGGGCTGACCCATTAGAGTCTGGGTTCGTTCATCCAAAATATAAATAGCCCACGGCCATAAAACTTTTTATTTATTTATTAATTTTGTTATTTATATTAAATATTTTTCCAAAAGCTGTTGCAGAGAGATAAGGATTAAAATTAGGGTATTTATATTTTATTTAGAATAAATTATATTTATGCCTCCCAAAATTTAGTGAACTAATTTATAGACCCTTATATTTTCATTGACTTTATTTAAGCTATTTTAATTCAATCAATTAAGATCAAAATATTCAGTACTTTTTTTTTCTCGATGAAATCTGTAAGCCTTTCTTATAATTTTAAAATATTAAGGGGTATTAACGTTATTTATAAGAATCCAGTGGATGCTAATGGAATTTATCCTCCTTTATTTTACTATATATATTAGTTTTCAACCAAAGCAAAGCCGTCATATTTTTATCTTCAATCAATCGACACCATATTCCAGCGTTCGGCAACAAGGGAGCTGTTTTTTGTTTTCTTCATTCTTCTTTGAAAAGGTTAGTCCCTTCGATTTTCTCGATGGTTTTCGGAGTTTCGGCTTCTAATTTCATTGCCAATTCAAGATGTTTGCTTTGTTGTATCCAGTTTTTTTTTCTTGGACGTTCTTGTTATAGTTTTGGTGAAAAAAGGAAGTCAAATATGGGGATTTTGATTGATTTTATCAGTTATATCAAGATGGGTTACTTGGGTATTTGTTTTTGAAAACTCATAATCACCCAAAAGCCATAACCTTTGAAGATAGGGTTCTGTCTTTGGTATTGTGTATGTTGAAAGTTTTGATGCGTGTATATGTTTTGGACCATCTAGTCTTTTTTGATTTTGTTTAATCAGGCCTAAATGTCTTTGTGAAGAAAAATAGTTTTACTTTTTCCTATAAGCGCAATTAACAGCAAGAATTTTGATTTTTTCATTCAGCTGTAATTTCTGGTGGGATGGCAAACAGTTCATTCAAGCAAGAACATGATCTTGGTTTGTACTGGCCTTGTGGAATAGATTGTTGTTGTTGTCTTTGTTTGTAGTCTGTTTTGTTGTTGTATTTATATGTGTTTCTGTCTATATTATTTTCAGAGAAGAGGCAGGCAGAGGCTTCTAGGATCAGGGAGAAATACCCAGATAGGATTCCTGTGAGTGTTGAACTTCATTTGTAGAGTACAATCGTTTATTGAATTGTTGTTTTCAGGCTGACCATTATAGTTTCTTTACATGGAGTTTAGATTAGACGAGTGGTTACTTATAGATATTCTGAGTTTTGACCCATGTTGCAATTTTATAATGTGTCAATCATGCTTTGCCCCCTTCTTTTGCTATCGGTTATCCCTTTGTGACTTTGCATATCCAACTTTCAAAACACATAAGAAGTGACTACAAGAGCCCTTAGTGTTAAGCTTATGGCCGGAGGTTGTGGATGTGTAAGATGAGAAGGATTGAAGTGTTTTGTATCCATCTAAGAATCTTGAGCAAGTGTTGTTGGACAGTGAGAATTTAGCAATAATGTAGGGCTTGACATTGTTGTGAGACTTTGAACATCATTCAACTTCAGGCACTCTGGGTTGACAGCAGATGGATGTTCTTTGACAACTTACGTATCATTATACTACAGTCAATATTTGGTTTTTGCATTGTAGCATTTGTTCTTTTGGAAATCTTATTTTGGGTTACTTTCAAGGGTGTCTGTTTTGAATTGTTCAACCTAATTGATGTTCTATGCTATGTACAATTTCTTTTTATATTCAACAGTTGTTAGGTGTAGTCAGTTGCATTTGAAGCATTGTTGGCTGAAGCCAGTAGACTTACATGTTTTTGAATCTTGAAAAGCTGTGTAAAGCTAAAGCTTCTAACTATGACTTACCTTTTGGCTGGACGTGTCATGAATAGAGGTTGACATTAGATTTAGTTTTGAGTAAAACAAGTGGTCTTCTTGGTAGTTGCTTGTGAATTTATTAATCTGCTGCAGTAAGATTTTTTCTCAAATGTGGCACATAATTATTGCTATCCCAAATATAAAACAGTACTTATGAATGGGCCATATATAATTGTTTGTAAGCATATTAGGGAAAAATTGAGAGAGAGAGAGAGCATATTAGGGAAGAAGTGGAATGTTTATGGGACTGATTATATTTTTTGGCTTCATTATGGGCATCTACGACCTAGGAGTTTGAAACTATTCCTTTTTTTTTTTATCATTATTGCAAGTTGGAAAGCTTCTTGCGGATTGTATTTTTGATTTTTTTACTCTTTATATTTTTTGTATTATTTGTCTTTTTTGATGAAGGTTGGCAACCAATAGTGTGGTGGATTACTTGTCCACCTATGATTGGTTTTGTAATTTTTTCCTTTCTTTATCAATAAAATTGTTGTTTCTTATCGAGAGAGAGAGAATTAGGTGTAAGATAGAAACCAAAGCACTATATAATTTGTCATCGGTTCAAAACATCAACTTGGGGTTCTAAGGTCACTTTACTAGAGAGAGAGAGAATTAGGTGTAAGATAGAAACCAAAGCACTATATAATTTGTCATCGGTTCAAAACATCAACTTGGGGTTCTAAGGTCACTTTACTAGTAGCACCAACTGGTAGAGAATAATTTCAACCATTGGATTCAAGGGGAGTTAAATATTCACTGCATTCATGATTTGGATCCTCAAGTTTTTGCTGAAGTTTCCTACTATTTTCCAGAAAATTTGGCTAATCAGTAGAGGATACCATCTGATGTTTTGTCATCATTTTATTATTCTTTTTCTCATTGTCATTTATATAATCGTGCAGATTTCAGGTCTTAGATTATAGTCTCAACTGTTTTAATTGGTCAAGGATTCATCTTATCCTGCACTAAATAAGCTTGATGAAGCAGATCATTTTGTCTTAGTTATGCTCCATAAGTACATAATTGCTTTATGTATTTGTTGAAAATACTTTTGGGTTCCTTGTCTAACTTTCACGTAAACCTGCTTTCGTGATTTCAAGGTGATTGTGGAGAAGGCGGAGAGAAGTGATATTCCTAACATTGATAAGAAAAAGTAAGCATTGTTCTGTTGCAATAATGTGCTCTCTATTCTATTGTTTTGTAGTCCTGTTTACTTCCCACATTCTCATGATATAGCATGGCTTGTTTAGATTCTAGTGATTAAGGACACTCCAGAGATTTGTGTATACACAACTTTGTTCTAGCTTTAAGAGATCATTTATGATGTGAAAAACCTTAGTTTATAAGGTTATTAAAGCATGTAATCCTTCTAGCATGACCATTCTTATACCATTTTTGTAATTGAAGGACCTTGGAATCCCAACGAAATTCCACCATAATTATTATGTCCTTTGAAGAGTACAGTAACACAACCAGTGGCAGAGCGACATGGTGAATTGCCCCCACTCAATTTTTCGGTTTCTCTTAAAAAATCTTATGCATGTTTTAATATTTTTTTAAATCTCCCCCCCCCCCCCCCCCCCCCCCCAAAAAAAAAAAAAAAGCTCCTTAATCCTTTTGATCATTTTTCATATTTTGTTATATCGCTAAAATTTTAATAAAGTAAACAATTAATTTTTCATCAGTTTAATTCAATCTATATGTTTTAAAGAAATCATCCTATAAGTCTTTCTTCTCTCTCCCTATATCTTGCCCTTTTTCCCTCACCGTTGTTAATTTGAATATATTGATAGCAATATTATTATTTGGAACGAATTAGCTGGCCTAATCTATGGCTGCTCTTGGACGGAACCATTCAATGGCCTAGGGGGGCCATGCCACCCCCCACCCTCCCCAATACTTTCTACAACACCTATAGGTATCCTACTTGAACTCTTATTGTACTAGTCCCCTCTCCCAAAGCCGTATTCCACGAATGCTTTAATTTCTTAACAAAGTAGTCTATTGGTTGTAAAATATTACAATCTTTTGGCAAGTGTGAAAGTATTAAAATATTATAACTCTTAGGTCTTGACCAAATTCCTTCAGAATTTTTGTTATACTAAACTACAAAAACACTCTCCATTTAAAACAAAAATTTCGGTTGAAACTATAAGAATAATATAATACTTAAACAAATTCGTACCCAATACAAGAGCCCTATCTAACTTAGGAAACAAAAACAAACCAAAGGAAGCACTAAACTGCCAAGCTTAAGAACAATAGAGTAAAAAGACGTAGAACACAGAAAAAGAAAATTCAGCCTGAGTTAAGACGTGGGTCGAAAAATAAAATATCAAGCCATTTCTTTTATTCTCTAATCAATTAAGTGTTTTTCAGCCATGAATATTGTCAAAACTAGACTTTGCAATAAGATGGTAGATGATTTTCTTGAAGACTTTTTGATTGTATATATAGAAAAGGAAGTTGCTAAATTTTTCAGCATAGATTCAATTATAAATGAATTTTGTGATAAAAAGAACGTTGAGTACCACTCTGATAAAATAACGTTAATTGTTAAAAAATTAGTGCTTTTGTTCAATTATTTTTGAAGTATTTCAGCTTATATTATATTCTTCGATTGTTATAGTTTTATAGACTATTGCTTATAATTATCAGGACTGACATGAATTTCTACATATAACGCTTGGCCCCCGCAAGAATAAATTCCTGGTTCTATCCCTGCTTGGAGTGATGGTGGTCCTAAATAATATTAAGATTTGCTATTCATACAATGATAGTACTTGACTAGGTTTGTAAATTAGGTCCAAGTGGCAGTATTTTATTGAGAAAAACATATTTAATGAACAATTATGAATGTATTGAATAGAATAACAACAAACTCTTATTTACAAACTCTTTGGTTTTTTCGAATGCATTTATGTTTCAGTGATAGTAACCGTTAAACAAACGGTGGCAGTCATGACGCAGGCTCTCTTTCTCCTTCTCTCACATTCACATTGCGAATGATTTTTTGATTGTGACAACATTACGTTTCTAGCTAGAAACTCGTGCATGAGACACTGAAAAAATTATGGCCACCATACCTTTTTACCCTTCATGTATATATTAAGATAAGGGTTGTTTTTAGCTTATGGTCCCTTCATGGAATGTGGATTAGTCCCTTGATTGATAGTTTGAATTCAGATTTTTGAATTACTTCACTTCAGTGATTGCAAGTCAAATAGTAGAGAGATTCTTTCTTTAACCTAAATTAAAAAATTACAGGTACCTTGTCCCAGCTGACTTGACAGTAGGACAATTTGTCTATGTGATTCGGAAAAGGATCAAACTGAGTGCAGAGAAGGCAATTTTCATATTTGTAGACAATGCCTTGCCACCAACAGGTTGGCCTTGCAATCCTGTTTTGTTATGCCTTAATTTGACAAATAATTCTGTTTTCTTTTATCAGTTATTACTCTAGTTTGGTCTGTTTGTTTATCTAGTTCTGTGAAGCTACTTGGCCCGTTTGTTAATAAGTCTCTGTGCTCTGCTCTTTATGGCTTTTGTAGGGGCAATTATGTCTGCTATATACGACGATAAAAAGGATGAAGATGGTTTCCTATATGTTACCTATAGTGGAGAGAACACATTTGGGGAACAGAACTGAAAGGAGCCCTTGATGATACAGATAATTGCATTGTTTCATTTACACCGATAAGTCTGTTTTCACCATCTCTGTCTCCAACGCCTTAATGTCGATATTTTCGTTACTGCTTTATAAAGACCTTACTGGTGATATAATGTACAGCCTATGTCTTGTATATAGTTGCTGAAACCTCTTTACATTGCCCAAATGTCCTGGCAAATGCTATAATAATGATTTCCTTCCGATGTTCTTAATGATGTTGTTTCGGTTTTTTGCAAGTTTCTGTCGTTAGTTTGTCAGAGGTGAAGCGATGTCAAGTTTTCATCTGTCTAAGTGATGCAATGCGGATTCAATGTTTGAGAATTTGCGCTCTCAAAAATGGGGTTAGTTGCCTATCATTTACAACAAAAGGATTATAAAGTTTAATCAGTCATTTGAAAACAATACGATATCATTCAGGTGTGATGTGCTGCAGTGCCTCAATTTTCCCAGGACCCTTAAAAGAAAAGAATTATATACATGAGAGAGAGAGAGAGAGAGAGAGAGAGAGAGAGAGAGAGAGAGAGAGAGAGAGAGAGAGATTGCTTTTGTCTTGCTTCAGTGACTATTCATTGCTATAAAATATTTCAATAATTGCTACCAGAAATCCTGATTAATTTGTGCAGTAGGTAATTGTTCATTATCAAATACAGGCTGTTATATATATGTGTGTATGTGTGTGTGTGTGTGTATGTCACCATTGGATTAAATATTTAGAGCTTAAAACAGAGGAGTGGGAACAACACTTTTTTCATCAAAAGGAACCATCAAGTTTAAGCCATGCCTACCGCTTATAGAAAGGTATGGGAGAAATACGTGATAGACAATCTTAAACTTATTATGGAGAAGTTGATTCTCGGATTCAAACCAGTGATATGCTTGAGTGGATGATAAATTGACATAGCTTCAAGTCCAAAAGCTACAATCTCCATTTCAACATAAGAGAAAAGTGATTGTCCTCTAGGTTTTTTTATTTTTTGTTTTGGTAAAAGAAAGATAGGCTTCATGAGATTATATCTTCTGTGAAGGAACAGTAGTAGAATAATTGATAAGTATGAAGCAAACTATGTTCACTTTGTTCTATTTATTGACAAAAAGTCAGCTCTTGAAAGAAAAAAAATTATTTCCGAGGCGCTCTAATTTCAAGTAAAATATAGCAAATATTCCCAAAAAACTTGAGGTAAGAATAGTTAGGAAGAGTCCAAGAGGATAGGATCGGTCCGGGAAAGACGTGTGGATCATAAAACTAGAAGCAAATCGAAGGGTTGTCCCATTGGGATTGGGCATGGACAAGCCTCGACTGAGGCAACATCGATGAAAAAATGCCTAATTTTGCTTCTTCTTAAAGACTATTTAGAGACCATTTGACTTTAAGGAGTTAGATGAGAGAAGACAATTACAGTCTCGCTCAATAGAATCTGATCAACTCGACTTTTTCTTCCTCAAATTCGCAACTTGCAATTACGCTTGGCAATACTAGACACAATTTATGAAATCGACACGAACACAATATGGATTTAGTGGGTTTTAGTTGTAGTCTTAACGGGTTTAGGTGGTTAATGAGTTAACTCAACAGACTCATGAAATAAGCGAATTGGTTTTGTATTTAACCCATAAACTCGTTTTAACCCGTTAATAATGACATTATAAATTCCTTAAAAAAAATTAGGTCTCTCATCCTCTACCTCACCTTAGGAATTGTGATTTCTTTCGCATTCGTTGTTGTGCACACACTTTTTTGCTCAGCCATGACTTATTTTTATAATAAATAAGTCAAACATATGTAATGTGTGGCGAGTTGATGATATTTTGTGTGGACACGAGAAGCTCTAACCGATTCTCTTATTTAGCAGGTGACACACAGGTTGTGTCGGACAACTCGTCTAATAAATGAGTCATGTACGAGTGTGATAGTTAGACCCGTTTATATAAACAAATGAGATATAGATGGAGGATTTTTTAACACGAACATATTTCACCCGATATGATTGTTAAGCCTACTTGCAATCATGTTAATATGAAATATTATCAATCACATAATTAGTTGAGAGTATTAGGTGAGATGCTTGATCAAATGAACTTTGGCATCACAATCAACCGGTACATGAAAACCAAGTTTGTCCCTTCATGCTCCAAGTAGATGTGACTACCCCAAAAAACAGTTCAACACAGATTGAAATCACAGTGCCTCTGGAGGGAAAGGAACCAAAGAATTTTCAACAATGAATTCAGGGATCCTGTACATATCCAGCAGAACATCCTCACCACTGTAAGATACAGACTTGTCTCTCTTAAATTCGAGAACACCCTCAGCAACAGGGAACTAGCCCTTGATTGGAGGCTGCCTAGCTCTTGTTTTGGTACATGAGGATGAAGTTGTTTTTTTCAACTATGTAATTTAATCTGTGAGGGTTACTGTCTCACTTAAACAGCACCCTTTCCAGATTTATTTTTCTCTTTTGATCATCTCATGTTGAGATATGTTGGCTGTTGTAGCTTGATTTTAACACTGCAGCTTTTGCTTTGCTATAAAACTCATTCATTTACCCAAAAAAAAAAAAAAAAGAAATCACAGTGCCATTTGACACAGATCCCTGTGCTTGGAGGACCAACAATGGTGGTGCCCATTGTTCAACGTGGCCATATAGATCTCACATGGCAATGGCACATGGAGTACATGCCACGTGGCATGCATGACGGGTACCGACGGTGGGGTTTCCACGGCCCCCATGTCCTGTACTGGTGGTGCAACTGGAGGTTCCGCCATGCAACTTTGTCTCTCCTCCCATCTTCTCTCTCCTCTCCAGTCCCTACCTCCCCACTCCATGTAGGCCCGGGCTGTTTAGAAGAGTGGCACCCTACCCTTATCAATGATAAATGCTTGCAAATTCCACATGATTCTCACAGAGATTGTGCCACATGCCTCATTTATGGTTTTTACAATACCACTGGCTACTAGGTACCTATTCACGAATTAACTATTGACTAGCCCATCAATCCTTGCGGGTGAAACGGGTTTGTGTCAAAAAATATTTAACTTATATTCGATTTGTTTATAATTCGTGTTATATCAAATTCGTATCGTGTATAACTGATATATAAACGAGTTGTGTCGTATATTTTTTTTGATTGATTTTACTCATATCCGATTCACTTATTAATCGTATCGTGTCGGGTACACTTGTTAACAAAATGAGTAGTTCAAAGAAGATCTAAACCTTCTAACTTCGTACCATGTTAATGACTCGTATCATACTTGAACACCCTATTATTGACCCAAGTGCAAAATTCAGAACAAATAAATTGTCACTCTTTTACTTGTATTTTAAGTTTCGTTCTAATATCTTGGAGTCTTTGGAAACACAACTCATTTATCAACTAAAGATTGTGAGTCTTCAAACTATCTCTTTAAGTGCCCAAAAATGTAGGTGACTAATAAAAGTGAAAGTTTGGATCGGAGCTAACAAGCACAGCAGCGGCAGAAGCCTGAGGAGGAGGAGGAGGAGGAGGAGGAGCTAGTTTACATAATCATAACAATAAATTTATTTGGAACTGAAAGTGAAGGCAAATCTGTCAGAGCAAATTAGTTATTGGGTTAGCACAATGATTAAACATTATAAATCTTTATGGAATTAACCTATGTTCACAATCCGGTTTGGACTAATTAGCAATCTGCATGGTTGGAGCTCAAGATCAACTCGGGTTGCCTCAAATGACTCTCTCTCTCTCTCTCTCTCTCTCTCTGTGCGCACACACACGCTTTATTTTCGTTGTTAGAATATGAGCTTATGTATAAATTGAATTCAAATTTGAACCAAAAGTTCAAGCTCATCAAGCTCATAGTGATTTGTTTCAAACTCTATATGTGTGTACGCGCGCTTGTGTGTGTGTTTGTGAGCTTTATAGTCATGGTTAGAATCTGAAGTTATGTATAAGATGAATTCAAATTTAAACTAAAAGGTTTAAGCTCAAGCTCAGAGTGATTTATTCCACACTTCATGTATTAAGCCTCCATTCTTTTCTTTGCGCAATCAATGCGAGATGACTTATTCCTTTTTTTTCCCCATGCATGTGGGTTCCAACATTTGTTTTCACACCTTTAAAAGAACTTCCATCTTATATCGAGAGATTAGATACCTCCAAATTTTGTTTATATAAAAGTTGTACCTTAAATGGTTGACGGATCAAGTCTCTTACTTATTAGAATATCAATATGTTTTGTATATCAAACCTTCATATACATTTCCATGCGTCTACGTTGCTCTATAATGTTTCTCTCTCTCATCCGGGCCCAGTTTTGATTAAAAGTGATGAGAAGAGGGGACAGAGAAGACCTCCAATATCTTCAATTTTATTATCAAGGTTCATCACCCAAGCACCTGCATGTTCTCTGAAACAACTACTTACACCTTCTACAAACCCTGCATTTAATGCATCACTTTATCTTCTCAGTACAAATACTCTAAACTTGACACTCAATACTCACATAAAAACCTTACAGTTATCCTCTGACCTCAACCTGGGCATTCAGATACATCTCTCAATATGTCTTCACTTGTATATCTTCTTATGTTTCTTTCTCTGCATGCATGCAATGCCAGACATCTAGGAGTTGTGGACAAAGGAACTGGCATAAAAGTTCAGTTTCCTGTTAAGGTTAGCACAAAGTTGGTATTTTATTTTTGACATATAGATGAGGTTTAGGTCTGATATTTTTATAAGGGTCCTGGTCTGATTTTAGGGTTTGGTGCAGGAAGTACAGAAGGAAGAAACTGAGGAGAGTTTAATTCCATTAAAGTTCAAGCCTTCCATTTCCGATGAACTTCAAATACAGGATGCACTGAAAGCTGAAAATGATGAAATAAGAACCTTTGAGAGCTGGGGTGGTGCAGATACTATGAAGCAAAAAGATTTTAAGGCCCTAGGAAAGGAAGACAGAGACATTAAAGGTCTCAAATCACACAAATTGTTTTGGTTTCTTTTGCGCCGCCTTCTAAACGGTTCATAGTTGTTAGTATCATAATCAATAGTTGGTTAGAGAAGAATAGCGTAGACATGTTAGTCATGAGCTAAATGAATAGCGGGACACGAGGCTCTCGCTATTATAGTATTTGAAGAGGGTTATTGTAAGCAGTCTAACTTTGTTCGGAGAAAGTTAAACAAAACCCCTTTGCAAGTGCACACCTCTTCCATCTTCCTTTTCTTCATGTTTTTGATATCTCAATATACAACATACTAATTCTTTAAACAACATAGCTCAAAACTCAAAAGTCTTTTTCTTTCATGATGAAAATAATAACCTACTTCATAACCCTACAATCTGAGTTGGCTGCTGCTGCATATATATTGCAACTGATATACCTGTGACATGAGTTTCTTTATATTTAGTACAAGTATCATTGAACCTATACATGAATTTCTTATGTTATCTTTGGACTTATCAAGGTTATTGGGTTGTTCCTTCTTTGTTTCTTTTTCCTTTTTATCCCACTTTATTCTTTTCTGTGACATGAGTTCCATGGCTGTGTGACTTGCAGGAAATGAGATCATGGTAGCATATTCTAGAGTGGATTTGCAAGAGACAGTCAAAGAAGAGGTAAATAATGTTTTTTTTTTTTCTTTCCCAGAGTGGTTTGTGTAGCTGATGGGGTGTTACAAACAATGACTTACTGCCCACATCTACATATGTGTCAACCAACATGTTCCAATACAAAATCCAACCATTATACAATAATCGTACTAGACTATATTCATTAACGCACCATTAAGTCAGAAAACTATTAGTCTCAATATCATTACTCGTAGCTAAATGTGAAGAGAGTGTTGACGGCATGCATGCATGCATGGTGTATTCTTTTTTTGTTTTGACACTGATAAAAAAAAAATAGGACAAAAAACATCATTTAAATTTAATATAATAATGATGTTTTTTTTGTCTCATTTTTATTCATTTAAAATTTAAATTTTACTTACCGCGTCAGCTACCACATCATTTGAAAAAATCAAAGAAACAACCATTGGGGGGTTGTCACTCAAAGGCCATACCCATCATGTCTGCTAGCAGCAAGCTGGTTAGTTCCATAGGAGGCTGCTTCAGCATCTTCATTCCTTCTCTTTGGTCTGTCACCATCTTTTCATGGTGCATGCCTTTAATATACTATCAACATGCTAATAACCATTAAAGATCAAATAATATATATATATATATATATATATATATATATATTTTTTTTTTTGCGATATCACAATACCTATGACGCATGACATCACCGTCTAATAATAAAATGTATTATTGATAATGTGGTGTCGTTGTTATACGACTGTTTACTTGTGGTATTTATTCATGGTGATGTAACATTATGTAGGGATGGAAGATAAAAGCACGGTCGATACTAGGACCTCTGCCACATGATGCCGAGGAAACTATGGATTCAAAAGAAAACGACATTGTCGAAGACATAGTAGTGATGGACTATGCACAACCCCACCGCAAACCACCCATTCACAACAGAGAACCCTAGATTATGGATATTCATTCCTCATCTCTTTCCTTTCCATTTTTTCCCTTCTTTTTTTTCACTATAAGAGTGTGATTATAGTTGAATGAATACTATTTTAATGCAAGAGAACAGCAATTATAGGGTGTTTATTTAGTTAGAATAATATGAATAATTTAGAATAAGAATTGGATATAGGTCCAATATGGCAAGAATAATAGCAAGAATGAAATTTCATTC
The DNA here is from genome assembly GCA_951799425.1 of Ilex aquifolium. Taxonomy (NCBI): domain Eukaryota; kingdom Viridiplantae; phylum Streptophyta; class Magnoliopsida; order Aquifoliales; family Aquifoliaceae; genus Ilex; species Ilex aquifolium. Next base: position 29,656,663 of record OX637403.1, read on the forward strand.
CTACGGATAAAAATGAAACGTCCACGGGATGAAAATCTTATTCTTTGTACCGATTATTGTCATCCAAACTAGGCCTTATACATGGTTTGTTGCAGTGTTTTGTTTACTACATGTGACAAGTTGTAGCTAGTGAAAGTGATGGTGGATGATACTCCTTTAGGGCTACATTTTGTGTAAGTTTGTATTAAATGTGATGTGAATGAAGAATTATAGACATGAATGTGTGGGTCTTATATGTATATGTTGCAATGGTTGTAATTGTGTTGGTTGGTGTCTTCTTGAATGAGACTAGACCGTTATTATGTGTCAGTTTTTGCCTTATAAGTTAATATTTTTCATTTATGTTTCTCAACTTGGGGTGCTACGAGTACTATACAGTGATCATATGCAGATAAATCACTCCACATATTCGCCATAAAACATTATCTCTCACCACCATCACTCCACATATCCGCCATAAAACGTTATATCTCAACACCACACAACTGTCTGTAAGAGACCTCACTACACCTACGTCGGAGTCAAAACTTAGGTCTTACCGCGTGCTCTGGGCATATGGTGGTCACATAACTATCTATGCCTACAATAAAACCAATCCAAAATGCATCTAATCAACTATAAATTTTAGCCTAGTGTCTAGGCATATTAGAGACTTTAAATTGAAATAGAAGCATAAATGGAATAGATTTGATTCTAATATACTTTTCTTTAATTTCATTCAATGTTACATCATCTACTTTAAATGACTACATAGTAGAATATCTAATGGTGAAAAAAGTGAACAGAAGTGTATTGGATGATCCAATTGAACATGGAGACATAGGTAATTTGGCTCTTATCGTATTAGAGAAATTAATTTGGCTCTTATCCGAGTGGAAAGTAATTGACGGATCCTTCAATCACCCATGTTGAACGGCAAGATCTATAGTTGTATCTCTTCTAATACAATTTCACAAAAGTTTTCTAATACAATTTCACTTAATTTTTCTCAATAATAAATAAGCAAGTCTCTCACACATTCAATGATTTATCATCATGTAAAATTGAGGAAAAATGATAAAAAACGATCATTTATAAGTAAGTCCCACACCATAGATCAAAAAAGATCGTGTTTTTTTTTTTTGGGTCTTGTCCAGAAATGAGAAACTATCACAGGCACTTTAGTCCGGTCAATTCACCGGCTACCGCGAAAAAGAACAAGGATAAGCAAAATTCACAGCCCAAAGAATACTAAAGCTCAAACCAGGAAGCCAAACAGGTGCAAAGATGCATCATATCAGCATTTGTTAGCATTACCAGGCTGAATTGTCCCCACGCAAATCATAGTCTCAACAGGCAGTCTTGTCTGGTGCTGTCTACTATAATCGATTCATTATTCCACCTGGAGCAATCAGGTACCACTACAGTTGACAATGAAAGGTTTTACGAAGTTAATGAATTCAGAGGTTCTGATCCCCATTTTCAGATCAATTTCCCCACCTCCCAACCAGAAGAAGTCAGGATTAAGCTTTACGATTGCTTCGTCCAAAATCACCTGGTAATAAGTCCATAATTTCCCGGTTAATAGTGCAATACTATCGTACAATGTGAAATATAATCGTGTCTCATAACATAAAAAATATGGATATATGCATGAATGTGGATAATTTTACACTAAAATAAGTAGAGTGTGACTAATGGCACCCAGATCATCAATCCCATTTTGTTGCCCTATCATGTTTTCAATTCAGCCAAAGACATGCGGTGGGCTGCTGATCAAGATGGAACCTGAAAATTTTCTATGCTCTTCAGCTGTTTGGCCTTTTCCAACAATAATTGCTACCCGGACAATGTTTCACTTCTATCTATTAACATGAAGGAACATCAAATGTCTGATTTCTATCTTTCTATGCTGCGATGGAGTTACATTTCCTAGTTGAGAAATAAGAATATTCATCCTCTCTTATTCATGAATTAACAGTACTTTCAATGCACGAATACATCAGTATCTGCCCTCTACGCCTGCATGCAAGAATGCACAGAGAAGGCTTCTGCACCATCAAAATACTTTACAACGTATATTCTCATTAGTATCACCCCAAACATCCATGGAGACAAACAGTCGCACACTCATGCACGAGGATTTCATGATGTCAGCATACTATTTAAACACTTTATAAGCTGACATTCAATCGTTTAGGGGTATGAATATTCGACTCATTCTGAAACTATATACAAGTGCACGCATACTATTTCTGAAGCATTGATTTTTTGCAAATTTATTTCAACTTTGGCACCAGCTGAATTTTCACATCCACTTGTTAGTATTTTGCGTTGGGATCTTTAATGCAACACAAGTCTGCAGCACTCAAAGTGACAATAAGTACATGCAACTAATTCGAAAGAGTAATATTCAACAAACAACATTAACCTGAATCCTCTTATCATTCTAAGACACTGGAGATATTCGAAACCCATAGCTACTGTATATTCCAAGAAACAGTGATATTGTAAGTAAAAGGGAACTCTAACCCAATTCTGCAGATGTCGGAGAGCATCATTTATCCAATCGTTCACTACAGTGGACCACCATGTTAGATCCCAGAACTCACTTAACATTCTAACCTTCAGTTCTAAGGCTAAAATTTTGACAGGTATGATATTGAGGACAGTGGCCAACCCTATAGCTGGCAAAACGGTTGGCAGGACTTGGTCCATTAAAAGGGGTGGTGTCATGGGATGATACACACATCAAATGAAGAGAGAACTCTATTACACTTAAAAAGAATCAGGATGGCCGACCTCTGCAGTCTGCATAATCGTACATAACCACCAGGGACAAGCATCAGACCTTATCTAACCTAGGGGCCCTATTGGTTCTGGCTATATCAGGCAGCAGAAAACATTATGATGGTATTGTCTGGAAAACATAGATCATCTTCATGTGTTCTCGATAAAGGGCCTATTGTAAGATCTAACTTTCTCTGGCATGTTGAAAAGATAGAAGCATAACAGAGAAGACGAAGTAGACGACCTTGGTTTTGGTCATTAGGAGTGTACATGCACATAAAGAAAGGACACAATGCAGCTGTAATACATGCAAGAAAAAAGGAAGTGAGCAAAATGGACTTGTTAAAAGTGCTAGGTAAATTTTTTTATTATTTCTTTGAGAAGGATGTCAGAAAAGACTTTGTAAATTGTTGAACACAGTAATTACCGGAATATCTGTTTTCATGCCAATGCATGTTACCCCATTGTGCTCATAACCAGTCAACTTTACTGATGTCTCCTCAGGAGCAAGCCTCACTGCATAAACCGTATCAAGTCTTACCATCTTCACAATAGATAAATCAAATATTACATAGTCATTGGATAATATCATCATTTCTTTAGATTTTAAAAACAAATATGATTAGAGCAACGGGTAAGGCAGCAACACTAAAATACCTTTGGTGCATCCAACAGAAGAATCAGAATGGAATAACAGATAGTCTGAGGTTACACCCCCATAAGTTTAATTATTGGAATCAGATAATATTTTTTGTTTTTTTATCTGTAACATATATGGCAGCCTTACCCAATTACACTCTAAGGTACACACAAGAAAATTTTCTAACCATCTACATTGAGTACATCTTTCCCAAAACAATCTGAAAAAGAAACATAGGAACTGGGAATATCTCTGAAATTCAGTAAAAGAGAGTACTCAAAAACTATATTTTTGAGTTTCAATGTGGGCTGCTCCCCCCCCACCCCCCCCAAAAAAAAAAAAAAAAAAGATCCTGAATTCCTCTCCTGTGAAATATTGGTTCCAAGACAATCCAAGAGGCGCTTAGGCAAAGCATATGCAGACAATGGGATAGATCACGAGTAGATTTGCAATTCAAATAATGAACATGTCATACAAGCATAACAAATACTGGGAATCATCTAAAGCTTTTTGTGTAACTTGTTTGTTTTCTCCACAACTCAATCTAGTTACATTGAAATGTATGACCAAAGAGCATTTTTATTTTGCTTTCATCTCTTATCTCCTCCAGTATTAAACACAAATAAGGATGTTAGCACAACCAAAGATGTCTTTGTTTTTAACAAATGCAATATGCTCTTTTCTAACAGAATATACAAATCTATATGCAAATTAGGTGTGCACTCCGAAGTTCTTAAAGATCTGCATATGCACAAGAAGAATACAAATATTCCCATTCAGAGGTAAATTTTAATAACAGGAACTACTACTAATAATTTTTGAAATTTTCTTCCACTTTCAGAAGACTACAACTCACAGTTGAATTTCTTTTTTGGTATCTTGCCATCGTTGAGCGCATAGAGAAAGCTCTTCACTGTCTCAGCATTAAATCGAGCAGTATACTGCAATGAATAAATTGTCCAACCAAAAGACAGTTTAAGTGTCAAGCACATTGTACGCTGCCTAAAAAAAAAAATCAAAGTGAAAAACATATAATAATTAACAATAAAAGGTACCTGAACAACAACAACATAATACTTTGAATTGTTACGCTCGCTACAATCAGTCACACTGGACATCGCTTGAGTATTCACCTGGGTTGAACGAGAAGAATTTGGGTCAGGATGTAAAGATTTAATAGCTTTTCTTGTTTCTTGAAATTCTGATGACAAGATGCATATAAGGAAATAGTTGGATGGACCATAATTTTAAACATAACAACATTAACAGCAGCTCATCATTATCTCTTTATGTTTGTCATTTGTAAGATACATGACAAGATGCATCCCAATTGCACCTAACCCGCAAGAAAGAGGTTGAATGTATTCCATTCCGATTAAAACTCACATAACTTAGCAGGTGAGATTGTCACCCATAGAGGAACCAAGAAGCCAATAAAAGATCAAATATAATTCCCATATTTAATAACTGGTGTTAGGCAACTTCTATATTGGCATGACTCCAAAACAAGGGGAGTATTTTATATATTATATTTTTGAATAAACTCAATTCTTTTCAAACCAATTGTTCCCACAGCCCTCAAGTTGCTCATGTGCGCTTATGCAATTTCTTCGTATTTCCATTTCTGCTGCGTATTGGCCCACATAAAAGGGGTAGGAAAACTGAATCAAACTCAGGAAAACCTTGACCCATTGAAACGCTTCAAGTAAATTATGCAAATATCCATTGAGAACCTTTATCAACACTTAGCCTCCCTCTTTTTCCCACAGTACAATAAATTTAAGCCACATCTCTTCTTACTAATACACGTTATTTTCATTTCACATGTTAAGAGACATTTTAATGATCTACATTTGACCATTGTTTCTCCATTACTTCTACCCTCGACTTCGACAAACTAACTTTTCCTTATCCCATTTTCTTGTTTTCCACTAATTCCTCTTCGTGGCCTTATTTCAGCTGCATACATTGATTGACATGGATTTTGACATTCTACAGGATATATAAAAAAGGCCTCATCCCTACCCTATGAAACTTTTATTTGTTTAGAATAGGTACACCTCATAGAGACTCTAAGGAATTTCTCCACTTCATTTAACCAACTATACCTCTATAAGCAACAATGTCCGCTGACTCACCGTTTACAACCAAAGACAACAAATAGACCAATTTTTCGCATATCAATAATCAGTACTTCATCAGTTCTATAAAAAATTGTCATTTTTTTCAGTCACTCACCTACCAATACTGAAAAATACTATTGGGGCCTAATAATCTAACTTGGTAACCTGAATTAATAGTGTGTAATATGGTCCAATAGCATTATTATTATAACTGCAGATGTTGTTGAACTTTTTTTTATGGCTAATACATAAGTATGTCATGTTATGTGTTCAGTTTAGTAGCTCCCACGCAATGATATTATTCATCCATACGTACTAGTTCCTCAACTCAAACCCCCCAATTTAACCTGAAATTAAGCTCCATGTATAATGTGTCCATGCTCTGCAATATAAAAACTTTTCCCCAAACTACATTCCATCTTACTCTCTTGAAAATCCCTTAAACACTAAACACATGATTAAATTATTCAGTCGCACAATCACGAATATCGAGAACTCATTCAATCAAACTCTCCAACTCTAGGTTAGTGCTCTAGATATGCAGACTTGAAAAGCCCTTACCATACATCGTTTGCTTACATACATACATATACTACACTCAAACACATCCCATAAACATAAAAAAGCTAATTACATCAGAAAGCCTGGCAATCATGCACATAGGAAATTCATACAACAATACTCACAAATTCTGTGGTCAATGCGAAATTATATAGACTTGAAAAACACCTAACTTACATAAATGTGTCCATTATTAAAATGCCGAGGAACAAAGGAAAGTGAGATTGGATGTACCAAGACAATGCTTTTGCAGAGATGATCAATGGAATGGGCACCAAGGACGTCACGGCGGGCTTCAAAAGGCCAATCGTAGTAATCGGAGGGGACTCGCTTGAATAAGAAGTCTCGGACGCCATTGGCGTGAAGGATGGCGGAGATGCGTGCTTCGGTGATGGAATTCGAGTCGTCCGCGTTGTTGAAGTTTCCGGTGGGAGACGAGAGAGAGAGGGAGTGAGAGAAGTGCTGGGGCAGATGAGAGAGTTCTAGGTCTGCTATTCGTTGGAGGATTCGGGTTTGGACTCTCTCTAGCTCCGCCAATGCTTCCATTGGTTCAGCCGTTCAGGCCTCTGTCAGCGTGCGTCTCTACGTGACATCTTCTCGTTTATTGCGTGTGAATTAGCAGTGATCCGCCGTGTGTATGACTATGATACTTGCCTTATTTATTTATTTATTATGATTTATGATACTATGATAATTAATTTAAGTGTATAAATTAAAAATTTTAAAATATTTTAGCATGTAAAATAAGATTCACCATTTATTTATTTATTTATTTTTGATAATTTGACAAGTTTATAGTATATATTCTATTCTCCATACTATAGCTAAAAATATATTTCATTAATGAATTTGAATATTTTTTTCAAATTAAAGTTACAATTCACTTACATATGTGAAATTTTTTGAATATAGAAATCATAAGATAATGAATAAATTTTATTATACTAATAGTATCTTAATTATTTGCATCTTAAAAATGTATAATAATCAAAATAACTTATTGTAACACAAAAGGGGAAAAAAATCCAATAAAATTATGAATCCATGTTCTACGGCGTCGTTTCCAAGTTAATTCCTTGGCTTAATCCCATAGCCAGTAGCCACAACCACAACCACAATGAACTTTCCCTGAACTATCAAGTGGAACGCAACCTAATTTCATCGTCGTCGTATATATTACTCATCTCGATTCCGTCAGAAAAATCTTGATCGGAGAAAATGGCCGGAAGATTGAGCCACGTAGCATCGCAGATCATGGGCGCAAACGGCGTCGTTTGCCGCTCCGTCGCTTCCTCTCTCCGCCTCCGCTCTGGCATGGGCCTCCCTGTTGGCAAACACATCGTCCCCGACAAACCCGTAAGCCATTCTTTTATCGATTTTTTTTGAACTTTCCCTTCTTCTGTTATCTCAAAACTCTAAAATCAGGCCCATTTGTGTACACATGTATGTGGATTCTGTGAATGTATTTGTAGTTTGTGTTTATTTTTCGTTGCATTTGGTACAAATGGGGGAGACCTTAGAAAAATTACTTTCTTCTTGATGGATTCAGTTGCCTGTGAATGATGAACTTATGTGGGACAACGGGACTGCATATCCGGAGCCTTGTATTGACCGTATTGCCGATACCGTCGGGAAGGTTAATTTTTCTTTTTTCATTTACTGATTATCCTCAGGAATTTGAAGATTCCTTGAGAATTTATCAGGGATTTGTGTTTTGTGATACTTTGAAGGTTTCTTATTCGTTCTTTCATCTATTTATTTTGTAGTATGAAGCATTGGGTTGGTTGTGTGGAGGTTTGAGCTGTTTCGCGATGCTTGGACTGCTAGCTGTGTGGAATGACAAAGCCTCTAAGATACCATTTGTAAGTCAAGATTTAATCCTGATAGGTGAATAACATATAGTTTGTAGTCACTGTGGCCTTGTATAAAATTGAATGTGTGTTTGGCAGCGTAAATTGATGTTGTGAAATTGGATGTTGCAACAAATTTGTTATCATTTGAATGAGTACTTTTCAAATTCCAATTCCAAGTTCCCAAACCCAAGCTTCCAAAAGCAGTGGGATTGTAAATATGGGGTACTTCTTTGAAAAAAAGTTGTAATGACATGTCCATTGGAAGTTGCATCACACTTTGATACACCTGTTGTAGTTCGTGATTGCAAGGAGCTTTTTTTCAGGAAAATCTTCAAGTTTGATCTTGGTAGCAACATGTTAGTGGTGTTATTTTGAGTGGTTGTTGTTTTTTGCTGGATCAATTTTTTGAAATAGGGTGATGTCTTGCTTCCAAAAAAAGAAAAGAAAAAAAGAAAAAAGGTTGATGCTGGATATTTGAATTTAATTTGTTGCTAGAACAAATAACAAGACTGAGTACTACTTTGACTGCACTTATACAGTCACTGTATAGAGAATAGTTACACTTTATATGGTGTATAGAGGCACAATACCTTACTTAACATTGTGCGAGATACTGACTTAGGGATACTAGAATGGTATTCTTTAAATAAGTTAATATAATTTATAGAGAGATGGGCTTTCCCCCTTTTTCTTTTTGGTGCCAAATTTGCTTACGCAAATACTTTCCAGAATTCAATTGCTTAAGGTGGTATAAGGTAATTTGGCTTGGTCTAGCAAATATTCTATGACATGTTTATCAAAATTTCTTGTAAAGTAGAGGCAAAAAACTAGAGATCATGTTGAGTGTGTTGAGGGTAATATTTGCAGTTAGGTCAGATCTAACCTAATGGATGATGCTGGAGGGATGGAGCGTTATGATATAGAGCGCCAAAAGAATTAGGTGACGGACGAGGATGTAAGGCAAGTTGGAGAAAGAGAGGACGAGGGAAACAGTGCATACGGTGACCTCCTCGGTGGAGTTGAACCAATGTTTGACAGGATAGAATTGCTTAGGGTGTATAATAAATGCTCTGAGCAAATTAGTGTCAACTAGGGCAGTAACTCGAGCGGGTTGTGAGGCTAACCCAAGCCCAACTCAAATTATAATCCCTCAACTGGAATGTGGCCTCGACTCAAGTATTGTCTACTAGGGCTCGGGTTAAACCCGAATTATTAAATTGAATTCAATTTTTGGATTAGATTCGGGTTCCTAAATAGTAACACCTTTAACTCTTTTATTAAGCTCATAGGCCCAATGGAAAACAAAGCTCATTAAAGACACAAGTCTCTTTGAGTTTGCCTTGATATAAAAGTGGAGAGAGAGACCCTTTTTATTTCCAATCGAAGTGGGATTCTAACATAGACATTTTCTTTTGTTCTTTATTCAACATTCCACATCAATTCAACAAGGGAGCTTGTACTTCCTCAAGTGCTATAAAAGCTTGTTGATGAGTGTGTTCAAAACACATTATTTTATTGCTTAAATAAGTATTAAATATATTTTAGTATGGCAGTTTGAATTCAGGTTGAACCCGATTTTATTATTTCGGTTCGGGCTCGGATTGAAACCGTGAACCCAAAGTCTTAATCCGGGTACGACCCAAATTCAATTTGGGTTGAGGATTTTTGGCCCAAGTCCAATCCAAGTTTTAAATACACAACCCAAGCACTGATTTTTTTGGGCTGGGTTCGGGTTGGTCCGCCCAAATTGCACCGCAAGTGCCAACCAAAATTTTTAGTCTAATTTTTATAACTCAAATAGAAAATAGTATTTGTACTTGGTTAATGCGTATGAAAACATCTAAGCCTCACATGACATAAAAGGATTCCAAATTGGTACAAGGATGTTGTCATCGAAGGAGTTTTTGAGTTGTAGGAGTTATATCCATGTTGATTTAGCTTTAAAGTCAATGACATCTAGTCTCTTTCCTTTAACAGGTAAGTCAGCTTGCAGTATTGCAAAAGGGTCCAAACTCCTTGGTGAGTCCTCATTAGGCCACATGACTCTTGGTTCTCATTGTACAAATCATGGTATGACTATGAGAGGCATTTGCAAAGGCCTGGTACCCTATGTTTGGGTTTTTGTATGCCCTAAAAATAGATCATAGTTTCTTCCAAGGCTAGTTCCACATGGGGACTAAGGACAACTTCCTCATGTGACATAAATTATTCATAGGAGTGCACTGCTTCTTTGACAGCTGCTGCATGATATTTTGCATTAGCATTCCAGGGCAAACATTAGTTAGTCCTACACTTGAAAACCACCTTTTCCTAGGAAATCCCTTTTCAATGGGATGCTTTAGAGAAGGAAGTAGGTGTGGTACATCTCATTGGAGGGACTAAACTCTTCAATGTACCCCATTAAAAAATGTGGGTTTACCTCTATGGTATAGACTCAGTGGAAGACATTTTAGTTTTTCACAAAAGTTAGCTTGCCACCTTAGCTTTGATTATGCCGGACTACCTGGAAAACTATTCTTCCGTAAAATGTATAAGGTGATATAATAATGTTATATGTGTGAAATATGATTTGATTATTTATAGAAATATGGTGAGTTTAGTTAGAACAACGGTGGGAGAGATTAATGAATTCTCAATTGCTGTAGGTTTACATTAAGGTTCTTCTTTAAATCCATATTTTTTTTGGTTATGGATAAATTGACTAAACACATTCAAGATAAGCTCCCATGGTATATGTTATTTGCGAGTGATATAGTATTAATTGATGAGAGTAAATGACAAATTAATAGTAAATTGGTCTAGCGAGCTTCAAAATCGAAAAGATTTAAGACAAGTAGCACTACAATTGTATATATGGAATGTAATTTTCGTAAAAGTGGAAATCCAATTCAGAAAGTAGTAAAAATTAAAAATCAAGAGATACTGCTGAATGAATACTTTCAACATTTGGAGCCGATTATCCAGAGGGAGTGTGAGATTGGTGATGATATTGTATTTAGAATCAAAGTAGGATAGACGAAATGGAGAAATATATACGGTGTATTGTATGATAGATGCATACCCTTTAAGTTAAAGAGAGAGTTTTATAAAACTATCATAAGACTTGCTATGCTTTATGGTATTAAGTATTGGATAGTTAAGAAACAAAACGTTCAAAAATTGAATGTGGCGAAAATGAGAATATGAAGAGAGATACGTGATAAAAATAGGAACGATGAATTAAAAATGATATTATTCGTGAAAACGTAGAGGTAACACATATAAAAGATACATTAAGGAAGACTTGACTTACATGGTTTGAACATATTTGTAGACGGCCTAATACGGTACTAGTGATAAAGAATGATGTGGTAATTATTGTTGATAATCGAAGGGGTAGAGGAAAACAAAAACTAATACTAAATGAAATAGTAAAAAAATGTTTTAACTTCTAGTAATTTAGCACAATGGCAAAACCGGATTTATGTATCCAACCCTAAAAATGTTGGAACAAGGCTTTGTTGAATTAAGTTGAGTATGATTTGATTAAAGGAAAGATGGACAAATTGCTTTCTTAATGTATCTAGTGAAAATAACTTAAGGAATCTAGTTTCAAGGAAGTTTTAATTTTCCCAATATTGAGGTTGTAAGAGTTCTTGAAAATTAAACCAACCAAATTTTGAGAATTCTAAGGAAGGGACGCTGGATGAACTTCAGGGATATATTGTGGGTTCCAATACAGACACTTAAATATGAGATATTGGGATGACTGCCGATGCAATAAAAAATTATGTTTGTTAGGAAGAGTATTACTTCATTTTGATTATTACTTAAGAAGAGGGTGGCAATGCTGCTTTGCCTATAGTGGTGCATTTGGCTATAGTGGGATTGGAGGTATTGTGAGGGTGTGGAGGCATTGGTCTTGGACCTTTTTCTGGTTGTACTGACCTTGGAGTTGAAGAGAGGCTTTTTAAGAATTTTGTACTATAGTTTCTCTGGGAAGTTTTTGTTCTATGTCGAGTGGTTGTGGATTTTGTGAAAAGCCTTGGAGGGTAGTTGTAGGTAGCATTTTGGCTATTTGTAGATCCCTCTAAAGTTTGTAAATCCCCTTTAAAGTTAGTAGATATTTTGGTTTGTTTATTCTGTTTTTCTATGGTATACTGCTTGTGTACATTCGTTTGCACCTCCTAGCACTTTTTAGTGCCATTTTACAAAACAAAAAATGAAGGAAAAAAATAATCAAGTACTGCGGCTGCATTTCAATACAGCCCTTACCTTTTGTGCTAAAATAAATAATGAGAAATTAGGCCAAGTTGATGCAGGAATGAAGCATTGTTGTTTTCCTTTAGATGATATTTCGCCTCTCTTTTCTTCTGATTTTTTTTTTTATATTCAGTTACACATTTTTTGGTTATTGTGCTTGAAGTGCATTGTGCTCTAGGAAAAAAAGCAGTTCAATCTTCTTTAGAAGTTAAGGTTTTGCTTTTAGACACATTTTAATTTTTTTTTTGGTCAGAGACACATTTTAATTTAAACCCAGGATAATTTGTTATTGAAAGAAAGATTTTGGTGGCTGAAAATCACTTGAGAAAAGGGCACTTGTTTCTTGACAAGATGGCACTTGAACTGTCCCTTGAGACATGTAAGTGATGTTGCACACATTGCTAGGTGCTTTTATTTTGTTAGTAGGGCTGTTATTTTTTTGGGGGGGTCCGAAAATATATCAATTTCTATTAAAGGAAAAGTAAACAGAAGCTATTACAATACTATGAAGAACTCAAAAAGTTAGTCAACTCCTACTAGGCTTTCTTCCCTGATCTGTTGTAAAATTTGTAATGTGGGGGCAGCAGTCCAGTTTGGTGGAATAAATCCTCTCACTGCTTGAGAGGCTATTAGATGTGTGACCTGGTTTCCCATTCGTCCAGTGTGGTTGAACTGAATCAGAGGGATTTTTTGAGCGTAGGACCAAATATCTATCTGAATTGGTTCTATCCCTCTGAAGGTGGCTGTTTGCCCCTTCAACAGAGCATCCATTAGACATATAGAGTTTGATTCAATGATGACCGCATCATATTTCTGTGCCAAGGCCAAGGAGCAAGCTTTTCTAACTGTCATGGCTTCTGCGGCTAAAGCTGAGGCTGAGAGGATAGTACCGGAATGGCCTATTATCAAACCTCCTTGGTTGTCTCAGAGGACAATTCCTTATAATCCTCTTTTGCTATTTTCCAAGAAAGCAGCATCATAATTGATTTACTCTTTAATTGCTGTTTTTCTTTTATCACTTCTCAGTAATCTGCCTCTGATTGAATTTCCCTTTGTTTTGACCAGACACCGAAGGTCTACCCATACGACAACCTAAGAGTGGAGCTTGGTGGAGAACCCTAGGCATCTGATTGTGGTACTCCATACTGGAATTGTGTTTCACAAGCATGTCCTCTCCTGTTTAATTGTTTGGTTTTTGAAGTTTGGAACAGAGAGAAATAATGAATCATCTTTGTGCACTGCTGAAATTGACATGTTCAACCAAATAGCTGAATTGGGTCTATGCTTATGGCATGCTTCTGTTAGTTTTTACGATATAATTCATATCTTAGTTTTCTTGATCTGGCTGGTGCAGACTCCAAAAATTATGGTTCATGCAAACGACATTATCGTGTATAAAGACTTGAATTTGTCAAAAATAAGGTATTGCATAGCAACCCAGACTATGAAAAATAAAGATTAGTTGAAGGTGGTGTCTCTATGCATTGTTTGAGATGGATGATTAGTATGGTTGAAGGCCAGATGGTACTTCTAGATTCATGGTGTGATATGTGAAACGATGCAGTTGCCTCTTGCCACGACATGACTGCATATGATCCCGGCATAAGTTATGGTCCCCTTGAGATTTTTTCTTGCAAATGGCAAGGGTTGTCATCTGCATTTAAGATTGAAAACAATGCTACACTTTGTGGAGTCATGGTTGAATGGGGCTTTATAGGGGAAGCTAGCTGTTTACAACTGAAGTTTAAGCATTTTCTTTCCCATCTTTTTTGAGAATCACTTAAATGAAATTTGAATTTGGGGGAAGGACATGTTAGTTTGATACGAGTCTTGCTGGTGGTTTAATGGTAAATCGTACCTGTTTAAGGTTGTCATTGACTTTTATGTAATTATCAAACAGGGTTTGATTCACGAAAGTAACATCGTTTACTGCTTGGCTTTGATGATGTTGTGATGACAGAGTGCCTTTATGGCGTAGTAGTTATGGCCCCCAAACTGAACATTCTACAGTGAGAGATTTTTAAGGTCACGTCGGGGGTTATTATTTACTGGTCGTCCCTCCTCTTTTGTCTATCGGCAAAAAAAAAAAAAAAAGAATACGAGTCTCAAATCTATGGACTAGAAAATGTATTTTTGATAAATAACCTTTATGTGCGACTGTATGCCAATCGTGTGCAGCATGTAGACCAATAGTTACAATTGATAAAGCATGACAAGTTTAGAAAAGTCTCATAAGTTAACATGAGATCGATATAGTTTTATCAAATTAGTGTTTAATTTTAGCGGATTTGGGTGGCAAATAACTGGACTCAGATTCATCAAATAAATAGATTGATTTGAATTCAATTAACTTCGGCACGAACCCACTAAACACGACATGAACTGATTATAAATGAATTTAGTATGAGTTGAATAAATGGTGACACAAACAACTATACAATACACGACACAACACAATCCATCAACAACCCTAATAATGGGTCATGTGCCAGCATGGACGTGGGGGTCATGATAGTAAGGTCCTATGAATGTCGTACGCAGCAAGTCGGTCGCAACAGTGGACTCTATGCCAATTACATGCATCACTAGCATAACTCCAATTAGGAGGTGCAAATTGCAATAGGTCAGCATCATTTGGTTGCTCCCCAAGACAACATCCAAAATCTCTATCTCTGTCAAGAAAATGGAAGATGATAATAGTCATCTTGTGGTCTGGATTGGCACCCTTCCCAAGTGATCGAGTCGAGTTTGTCGAGGTCGTTTTTTTTAAACGAACTTAAAAAATTATTCAAATTCAGCTTGTTTAGAAAATGAGCTAAGTTTAAGCCGAACTTAAAATGGACCAAACCCGAATAACTTGACTATTTTACATATAAACGAGCCGAATTACTCTATTTAATTTAAACCACAGTGGATTAATGTCTTCATCATGCATTACTCTATTTTGCTCCATGCATGCATTTGTCCATCTTTGTTTGTTTTCTTTCCTTCATTTTGACATGACAGTGACAAGAGTCCATTAGCTTTTGATAGTAGGAACTCGGCAAAGTAGTCCCGCAATTTCAAGTAAAACCAAATTAGAAGCCACGTGATTTTGTTTTTTTTTTTGGAACTGAAACCTACATTGTTGAAAAATGTCGAAACCCAATGAAGTGGACTACTTAGTTTTTTTGTTTGAGAAAGGACTACTTAGTTGAAGTGGACAAAACTAAAGTGATTACTCTAATGAGAGAATATTCAATATTACTGTGATGCTATGTCGGTACTGATGACATGGTATCACCAATTAATAATAAAACACTAAATAGGTAAAGTGAATCTCACTAAAATAATTTGACTTACATGGAAGAAGAGTTGATAGTTATCTGCTTACATGGACGGATAATTATTGGCTTGTGTGGGGTCCACTTCCTTATTTGTCTGTATATTATTAGTTGGTGATATCACGTGACAATACTGACGTGGTATCACCATTGCAATGAATATTTTTCCTAATATAGACGTGAAAAACTTCTTCACTTTTCACTTTCGGTAACATTTATAATATATATCGTTATTAGGACTTAAAAATCTGACATAATTTAATAAACTTAATGATGTAGTTTCATTGTATCCATTGAATTCATACTTAGGTTTTAATGTTTGATGAACTCCACAATAAATCCAATGGTTGCAAAGAATTAAGTCAACATATTAGATTCAAATAGTACAGATAGTTCAGTGGTGTGGGATTATACCTTGACGAATCGTAAATTTAGAAGTCCCTCAAACCTAATTGATACATATAATTTGCGGGTTATTCGAAAGATTTATCCCGATAACAACCAAGGATGTCGGATTGCACAAAAAACTAATGTTCAATCTTGGATCTCAGCACTAAATTTTAGGCAAATCATAGGTCGGCAAGTCCATGTGATTGGGAATTAGATAATACAAATTGCTAAAATAATTGGGCACTAAAACTATATCCCTTGTAGGCTAAACGACAGCAACACCACCAAGGCCTTCACATGGCTCATGATTTTGACTTCTCTTACCCCTCTTTAGTACAATAATACTATTTAAATTTAATGTTTTGACATAATTTATTAATCTAATTAATCATGATCTATTGAATCGATAATGAGTCTAACAAATTAAGTTCAAATAATATTATTCTTTTTAATAACATTGGTCGACTTAAAAGTCGATGTTTCTGCTTAACAAACATTTAAGTATATGCTATAGTAACACAATTTAGGGATCTAATCAGGGAATTAATTCAATGTAACCATCAGATTAGTCGTGAGTTTAAATGTTAAATGGAGCCTACTTTTAGTTCAACGGCTGTAATTGATTAAGTCGTTAAATTAGATTATCAAATAATGTCCAAATAATATTTTCCTTTTAAGTATACAAATATGAGATTAAGGATGACTTTGCATTTTTTTTATGTTGCTAATTCTGGGGTTTGATGGTAATTACGTGTAAACTTCATACCAAATCTTAAACAATGTGGACAGCCAAGAATAATTTCATATTAGCCAATCCCAAGCATGTGTATTATGCGTGTGATTATATATCACTTGAGTTTGATAAGTATAAGGTTCTCAACACATATCCTTCGATTATCAAAAGCTAAACATGTTTTTTACAGATTACGTGAATTGCTCAAACAATCCCAATCAGCCCCTCTCACGGTGGAAGAACAGATAAGGACTATTTATACTAGAACAAATGGTTATCTTGATTCATTAGAAATTGGACAGGTAAAAAATTTTTTTGTTGAGTTATGAAATTACTTAAAAAGTAATAACCCTCAATTCCAAGAAATCGTATCTTCTACATGTAACCACTTAAGATATCATCTTACCGCTTTATGTCGAAATCATTGATAATACACAGCATATAGCTAGTTTGACGAAACCAATTGATTTGTGTATTGGATTACAAATCGAGAGGAATCGTGGATGTCTTACAAAAATGCCAAATAACTTTCAAGATTGAAACGATGACCGATTTGAAATCTTGAGAAAGTAGTCGACGTAATAGTGAACACCCTGCAATAAAAATAAAAAAAAAAGTTGTCAAACTCTAATCATGTGTTAGCATTCGTTATGGTGAGTTCAAACTTGGGGTATGCTAAAAAGGTGCATAGATGGGTCTTGGTACGGTATCAATAATAATATTTCAGTACTGTACCTCTACTTTTTATGCAACAAAATTTTGGCACATGTAAACTTTTGTCGTTTCGCAATTTTCATTCTATTATTGTTTTTACAACCAAAATTAACGACCGACCTTATTACCGCCACCATCTCCTCCCCATTGTTCACCACCTTCTCTGTGTAAACATTGGAGAAGCTTCCACTGTTTATTCAACTGCATCATCTTCGACCAAGAAGTACTGAATTCTCTTTCGGGTAGCCCCTGACTCCAATGGATCCAAATCCCCTTCAAATGGCAAATGTCAATTGAAAAGATTTGGAAACCTTGAGCTATGGTAGTTTACATTAAAATATTTGTATTTTTGGGTAAGTAAATACTACATTAATCTGAGAAAATAGATAACCAACAATTTATACTACACATCTTCAAGGAAAAACAAAGTATTACTTAAAGAGGACATACTCCATAGGGTGCAACTCAGGCGGATAAATAAGAGATCAATTCAAGCTCAATTTAAGCTATGAGACCTTCAACTCGAGCGTAACTCAATCTAAGCTCAATCCGAGCAACTCCAACTCAAGTCCAACCCAAGATTGAATTTTTGAATTCGGGTTGATCTCGAGTTTCACAATTTGAGTTGCAACTCGGGTTGAAATTGAGTTTCTTAGTAATCAAAACTCAAATTCAGCCCAAAAATAGGATTCAGTTTGGTGCTCAACGTCGAAATTGAACTAAAATTCTAACTTCTATTAATCAGAACTAATTAGAAATAGAAAAATAAATATCACATACATAATACACTTAAAACATCAACAACTATGGATAAAGACTACAACGCAAATGTCCTGAACATTTATATATATGTATGTCTGTTTATAATTTATAATTTTTTTTTTCAAATTTCAGGTTGAACCAGATTTCCTAAATTAAGATAGGGTTTGAATTGAACCCATCAATTCGAATTCCGAAGTCTCAACCCAAATATTGCCCAAATTCAATTTGTGTTGAATTTTTTTTTTGTTCAAGTCCATCCTAAGTATTAAAAAATTAGTTTACGTTTACCTAATACTCCATCTATAAACTTTAGTTTACGTTTAAAATAATTTCTTTCAACCCGAGAGACTAGATAAACAAGAAATAGTGTAACATATTAAGTCTACTAATTGAAATTCCTTCCCAAGACTAGATTTTTGGAAAGAATTAACAACTAATCACTGCAGAAAACTCCAAACTTTTTAAGCCATTAGGCTTGTCCTCCAACTTTGCACAGCCTGCTTCTCTAAGATATTTTAGATTTCCTTCCAATCAGCCCACATGGAACTCAATAAAAAAAAAAAAAAAAAAAATCTTATTTCCATCTATAAAAGCCTAACCCCCTCCACCATTTACACCACCAGTGACCTCTCAAACCCCAACCCCCTGTATCACAAAACCCTTCTAAACTTTCATTTAATTTTGAAATGGCTTCAAAGGCTCTATACTCCACTGCCCTTCTTCTCTCCCTCAACCTCCTCTTCTCTTTGGTCACTTCCACCTATGTCCCCTGCCCACCACCGCCAAAGCCAAAAACCCCTAAGCCGTGCTGCACCCACAAGCCCCCACCCACTAAGCCCACACCCACACCTACTCCCACCAAGCCCACACCCACACCCACACCCACGCCCACACCCTCACCCACACCCACCAAGCCCACACCCACACCTACACCCACCAAGCCCACGCCCACACCCTCACCCACACCCGCCAAGCCCCCGCCCACACCCACACTCACACCCACCAAGCCCACGCCCACACCCTCACCCACGCCCACCAATCCCACACCCACACCGACACCCACCAAGCCCACGCCCACGCCCACACCCTCACCCACACCAGCCAAGCCCACACCCTCACCCACACCCGCCAAGCCCCCGCCCACACCCACACCCACACCCACCAAGCCCACGCCCACACCCTCACCCACACCCGCCAAGCCCACGCCCACACCCTCACCCACACCCACACCCACCAAGCCCACACCCACACCCACACCCACCAAGCCCACGCCCACACCCTCACCCACACCCGCCAAGCCCGTGCCCACACCCTCACCCACACCCACCAAGCCCACACCCACGCCCACACCCACACCCACACCCACACCCAGCAAGCCCACACCCTCACCCACACCCGCCAAGCCCACGCCCACACCCTCACCCACACCCACCAAGCCCCCACCCACACCCACACCCACACCATCACCAGCTACGGGAAAATGTCCTATTGACACTCTAAAGTTGGGTGTGTGTGCTGACTTGTTGAATGGTTTGGTGAATATTGTAATAGGAAGCCCACCAAAAACAACTTGTTGCAGCCTGATTAAGGGTCTTGCTGATGTTGAAGCTGCTGTTTGCCTTTGCACTGCCCTTAAAGCTAATGTGTTGGGGATTAACCTTAACATTCCTGTGGACTTGAGCTTGTTGTTGAACTATTGTGGCAAGAAGGTTCCCTCTGGCTTCCAATGCGCATAGAGAAGAAAAACAATACTGTTTTTTACTGTTTCTGAACAACTTCACAGTTTTTTTTTTTGTTTCTTTTTCTTGGTGTTTTCAGTGTTTGGATTGCTTAGTAGGTACTGTTTGAGATGTTGTTAATGGCCATTAGTGTTTGTGGCCAATGGTTTTAATCGTGTGTACTTTGTAATTTGTTGGTTTCGAGGAGGAAGGTTCCTCGTTTTCTGTCTGTCTTTTTCTACTGTATCCAGTATCCTTCTTGGATTCTGGTGACGGGAATTACTACACAATAAAATGAAGGGGTTCTATAAATGGGTAAGACTTTTCGGTACCATATTAAAACTTAATACACAATAAAGACGAAGTTACAATTCAAAAATTATCAAAAAATGTATTTATTTGAGATCAATACTAACATTTGAAGATCCTATAGAATTTTAAAGTAGGAGAGAGAATGACAATAGAAAAAAAAAACTAACCACAAAATATATGCATAGTTCGAAATGGGGTTCTATAAATGGGTAAGACTTTTCGGTACCATATTAAAACTTAATACACAATAAAGACGAAGTTACAATTCAAAAATTATCAAAAAATGTATTTATTTGAGATCAATACTAACATTTGAAGATCCTATAGAATTTTAAAGTAGGAGAGAGAATGACAATAGAAAAAAAAAACTAACCACAAAATATATGCATAGTTCGAAACATAGAGTTTGATGTAGGGACGGCCCGCCACAAAATAGGGGCCTAAAACGAAAATTTAAATGAGGTTGTACTAATTTTAACATAAATTTTAAAATTTAAATCATTATACAATATTGTTAAAATATTTTTAAGACCCTTACACTAATGCAATACAAGTTTCTTTGCCTACCAATTCTTAGAAGCGCTAAAAAAATCTATTCGCGTTTGATTGAACATGCGTGTACAAATTTTATTTGAGGCTTTAAAAATAAATTTGGGTTTAATTGAATTGAGTCTCAAAATATATTTTGAGCCCTTAAAATAAAAGTGGACTTACATGAGTTTTAAAATTTTTATTCAGGACCTAAGAATAAAATTAGACTTAATGGAACTTATGTCTAAAATTTTTATTTAGGGAACTAAATATAAAATTGGACTTAATTGAATATTGATATAAAAATTTTATTTAAAATCCTAAAAATAACATAGACTTTTTTGAACTTCCTTAAAATGGCCCCCTAAAATTTTGGGGGCCTAAAGCGGCGGCTTCAATAGCTGTACCATTGACCCGGCCCTGAATTAATGTATCATTGATGGTAATTTTATACAAAAAACTCAACCCTAGTTATAGGGTGAAAAATACTTAAAATAATAACAAATTAAATTCTCACTTAACTAATTCTGGGGTTTGATAATAATTACGTGTAAACTTCATACCAAATCTTAAACAATGTGGACAGCCAAGAATAATTTCATATTAGCCAATCCCAAGCATGTGTATTATGCGTGTGATTATATATCACTTAAGTTTGATAAGTATAAGGTTCTCAACATATACTTCGATTATCAAAAGCTAAACATGTTTTATGCAGATTACGTGAATTGCTCAACAATCCCAATCAGCCCCTCTCATAGTGGAAGAACAGATAAGGACTATTTATACCGGAACAAATCGTTATCTTGATTCATTAGAAATTGGACAGGTAAGAAAATTTCTTGTTGAGTTACGTAATTACTTAAAAAGTAATAAACCTCAGTTCCAAGAAATCATATCTTCTACATGTAACCACTCAAGATATCATCTTACCGCTTTATGTCGAAATCGTTGATAATACACAACATATAGTTAGTTTGACGGAACCAATTGATTTGTGTATTGGATTACAAATCAAGAGGAATCGTGGATATCTTATAAAAACGCCAAATAACTTTCAAGACAGAAACGATGACCGATTTGAAATCTCGAGAAAGTAGTCGACGTAAGACTGAACACCCTGTAATAAAAAAAAAAGGTTGTCAAACTCTAATCCTGTGTAGGCATTCGTTATGATGAATTCAAACTCGGGGTATGCTAAAGAGGTGCATAGATGGGTCTTGGTACGGTATCAATAATAATATCTACTATTTATGCAACAAAATTTTGGCACATGTAAACTTTTGTCGTTTCACAATTTTCATTCTATTATTGTTTTTACAACCAAAATTAATGATCGACCTTATTACCGCCACTGTCTCCTCCCCATTGTTCACCACCTTCTCTGTGTAAACACTGGAGCAGCTTCCACTGTTTATTCAACTGCACATCTTCGACCAAGAAGTACTGAATTCTCTTTCGGGTAGCCCCCGACTCCAATGGATCCAAATCCCCTTCAAATGGCAAATGCCAATTGAAAAAATTTGGAAACCTTGAGCTATGGTAGTTTACATGAAAATATTTGTATTTTTGGGCAAGTAAATAGTTACATTAATCTGAGAAAATAGATAACCAACAATTTAGGCCTTGTTTGGTAACGTTTACGGTTTTGATTTTCTAAAAAACGAAAAACAGAATTAATTTTAAATTTTCGTTAGCAAAAAATGAAAACAAAAAACGTGTTTGGTTGCTTTTGTAGTTGTAAAAAAAATTAAAAACAAAAATAGAAAACTCGTTTGGTTGATGATTCCTAAAGCTGAGGTTTTTTCTATTTCAAACAGCCAATAGAAAAAATCGTCATTGAAAGGAAACATCTATGCTTGCATTTTCACATTCCTGAAAGACTATAAAGTTGGTAAAAATGATGCTTCAACACAAAACTACTGAACTTGGACTAACTATTTCAAAACCCTTTGATTCACTTGCTACCGTTGCAAAAATAGGGAGAAACCAGCAACGAAAGGATCATGCTAGGCCTAGCCGACTCTTGGAGTTTCTGGAACGAGTTTCTCTCTCAGGTGCCTTCCTCTTTCGATACACATCAGATGGAAGCCTGAGCAATGAAAGAGCATATGAGACTCATTGAACAATGACATTTACAGAAAGCATACTATGAGACTATCAATGTCTTCGTTGGGCTGAGTGAGAGAGAGGGAGAGAGAGAGGGGGGGTTTGGCGATGAAGAATAGAGGCGATGAAGAGACAGGCGAGAGGTTTGAGGGATTAGGGTTTGGGAGATCTTAACTTATGGCTATTTAAATGGGTGCCCGATAAATGTGTCTTTTTGGTGCTAACAAGGTTCGATTCCTTGACCTCATTAATAACAAACGGGCGTTAAACGTTTTTTATTTTTTCGAAAACGTCTTTTTGTCGTTTTTGAAAATCGGCCCTCGTTTACAAAACGATGGCAGAAAAAAAATTAAAAACGATTACCAAACAAGTTTTTTTTTTCTTGTTTCCTCCAAATATCAAAATAAAAACGAAAAATGAAAAACAAAAAACATAAACGTTACCAAACGGGACCTTATATGACACATCCTCAAGGAAAAACAAAGTATTACTTAAAGAGTACATACTCCGCAGGGTGCAACTCGGGCAGGTAAGTAAGAGATCAATTCAAGCTCAACTTAAGTTAAGAAACCTTCAACTCGAGCGTAACTCAACCTAAGCTCAATCCGAGC
The DNA here is from genome assembly GCA_951799425.1 of Ilex aquifolium. Taxonomy (NCBI): domain Eukaryota; kingdom Viridiplantae; phylum Streptophyta; class Magnoliopsida; order Aquifoliales; family Aquifoliaceae; genus Ilex; species Ilex aquifolium. The sequence continues at coordinate 29,680,054 of OX637403.1, forward strand.
AACTCCAACTCAAGTCTAACCCATGATTGAATTTTTGAATTCGGGTTGATCTCAAGTTACACGATTTGAGTTGCAACTCGGGTTGAAATTGAGTTTCTTAGTAATCAAAAGAGATAATGGGATGTGAGTACATTTTTCAAAACTTATTTGACTTTAAATACCACCTCTAAACTTATACTCATTTAAGTCATCTTTTTCATCAAATAGTTGTCAATAAGTACACATTTTAAAACATTTTCAAATTCTTTTTAAAATATATTCCATAATTGCCTCTACCATAAATAGTGCATACCTAATTGATAACTTTTATATTTCCAATATCTAAATATTAGAATGTGAGTCTTTCAAGATTCTTTTTGATATTTGTGTATCATTTGAATTTTGAAATTTCATATATACACACGTGTATATATATATAATAATATCAAACAGTAACACGCTCAACAAAAAAACAGTAATATCAAATATTAAATTTTTAATTAAATTTTTGATTGAGTATGTTACTGTTTGATGTTACTATTTTTTTTTGAGTGTGTTACTGTTTGATGTTATTATTTTTTTGTTGAACATGTTACTATTTAATATATATATATATCATAGTTTTAAAACCCGGCTCGGACATCAACCCTGTGAAGGGATCGGGTCAATGGGTCACTGGTTGGACCGGTAATATAATAAAAAAAAAAATACAAATAATAATAAATAGACTAAAAAATCACAATAATTATAAAAATAACATCAAACATGTAAAGTTAAGTAGAGAAAAATCATCAAACATGTATCCAATTTCAATGTATTCAATTTTCAATACAACTTGTAAAGTTCAGTAGAGAAAAATATATCTATTGAAGTTCAAGGCTCCAAGTCTAAGTCCAACTCTTCCACAATGTATCAATCTAAGCATATAATTTGCACTATTCAAAGTTCAAAGTTCAAGCTTGTTGCATCCTATATTTGTTGTAATGGACTTATAGAATTCTGAACAATGCTTAAGCTGCTGGTTGGAATTTCCACAATGAGCCAAACCAAATCCATCAAAAGGCAAAAACAACTCTATTCAAAGTATCAAAACTGCATTAATATGGACTGACTATATCGGTGGTTTTTCAAAAGAAATCGGCAATGACATCCAAGTTCACTGCAATACCCTTATATTTTAGAGTTTGAATTTTTGTAACTACTAAGTCCTTGTATCCCAAAGTACTTAATCGTCACTACAAGAATAAGCGCATTTTGTGACAAATTTTTTACAGCTGTGTTTACCGTCTCAAAAAGCGTGTTTGAGACAATTTTTTGTGACGGCTGTGTTTGCCGTCACAAAAAACGTGTTTATATTAATATTTTGTTAATATTTGTGACAGCTATTTTTTTTGCCGTAAATAGTGTCATAAACTCAAAAGAAATTTGTGTATTTGAGACCGCTGTTTTTCCTACTGCAAATAATATTTAATAAACTCAAAAGAATGTTTTATATTTATGGTAGCTATTTTTCCCGTCGTATATAATATTTCATAAAACATTAAAATGTTGTTTTAGATTAAAAAATAGTTTATAGTTTAAAAAAGAAAAACTCTTAAAAAAATTTGTATTGGCCACAACTATTTTTCATGTTACAAGTAATATTTTATAAAACTACGTAGTTTTACATCAAAAGACAATTTCTAGTTCAAAGAAAAAAAAATTAAAATCAACAAAGTCAATTTTTTATTTCAAAACTAGGAGTGTAAAAATATGACACGACCCGTTAACATGACATAAATTAGTGGGTTTGAGTCTTTCTTAAGCCACTAGTTTAGTGAACGAGTGGACCCGACACGATTCTAAACGAATCAGGTATTGATGAAACCAATTAGAAGAAATGTATACGATATGATTTGTTTATATACCATTTACATAATTGGATAAACTGTTCAAAGAAATATTGCGTGGCCTTATGTTGACATATATTCCAACTTTTTTTAGTTCTTTATTGTATATATGTATATAAATATCATTTCAGTATAGCAATAATAATTTTATGTTTTTTTAGATGTCAATGAGAGAGTAGATGGTTCGGGAAAAATGTTTAATTTTTTGCATTAATTTCTTGTGATCGTGGATCGTTATGTTTTGTAAAAGTACATATTTTTTACATTTTGTTTAACTCATATGATTATTTTTTTTATATGAAAATATTGTTATGTTTTTGGAAAGGTTGGTCATATTTATTTTTGTGTTTATCTATATATTAAATTGGGTAGTTGTACGGATATCAATAGGTCTTTGATCTAATGGTACTTCTTACATTGTGAAAGTTTTGTCTTCTTGAGGTCAAGAGTTCAAGCCCCCCCTCCCCTCTCTCCCTCTCCCAAAAAAACAGAAGTGTATATATGCACAAGGTATATAACATTGGTTACCAATGATCTATAATAATTAAAAAAAAAATTGTTTTTTTGTGGCGGCATTGTTGCCATCGTAAATATATTTCATTTAATGTAGACCGCCACAACAAAATCTTCTTTTTTGTTACGACAGCCAAATGTGGTATTTGAGACAGCACTTTTACCGCCGTGATAAAAGCAAAAGTGCCGAATTTTTTGTGATGACTTATTTACGATAGGGTCTTGCTGTCGTAAATACTATTTGAGACAGACCGTTGTTGCCTTAAAAACTTTTTGAGACCATACTTATTATGGCAAGGCAATGCCGTCACAATGCCGCCACAACAAGTATTTATGATGGCAAATTGACCTTTTATGATAGTACTTTACCGTCGTAAAAACTTTTTTTTTTTCTTGTAGTGAGTTTTGCAGGATTACATCAGGAACGCTGGGCCTTAGGCCTTCAGAGTCTTCACACTTGACACTATTGATTCTTACTGAACTTGAAAGTTTCAAACCAAAGAGGGTGCCAATAATGACAACTACATAATCAAAATTAAACAGAAAAACTGAAACACATAAAAGATTAACTAAAAAAAGATCAGTACAGCCACTTGAATTAAAACCACCAATCTATGACAAACACAACCTTCCCACTTGAATCCCCAACCTTCCCTTCATGAATTGAAGCCCAAAAGAGACAGAGAAAAAGGGAGAGAGAGAGAGAGAAACTCACTGGAGTGGAGGCTGGTCGTTGGTCGTTCCTATTAGTCGTTGGTCGTTGGTTGATCGCTATTGGAGTGGAGGCTGTGGTCGCTGGTCTGGAATGATTTACGGCAAAACAAAAGGGAAAAAACAGAAAATGCCCAAAAGTTGAAAAAAATCTCACTTTTATAGAAATGAAATTAAACCGGCCGGTTTTCTAAACTCGTTCGGTTCTCACGGGTTTACCGGGTTTTGGCTGGTTCACCGGGTTTATCCCGGGTTCCTTACATAAACAGTCTTTTAGTAGACCCCGCCCGGTTTGGGGACTGGTTCACCGGGTTACCCCGCCGAGCCGGGCCGGGTTTTAAAACACTGATATATATATATATACACACACACACACACAGGTGTGTGTGTGTGTGTGTCTATATATAAATATTACTGTTTGATGTTACTATTTTTTTGTTGAGCGTGTTACTGTTTGATGTTACTATTTTTTTATTGAGCGTGTTACTGTTTATTATTAAATGAATTTTCTCCAAAAAGATAGAGCTTGGTCTAACCCACACCTGTACCCGTGCCTGAGCCCGAGCCCGGCTCTGTCATGGCAGGCGGCACGTGCGTGCATGTGTGGTAGAACCGAATGCATGTATGCGCTCGCTCTGCTCATAAAATTGTGGTATCCCTTGGGGCCCAATCCCATAAAACAAATTTGGCCTATATATGCCCATTTAGAACTTCTTCCTCAACCAATGTGTGATTAGTGTTAAATCCCACATTACACAATCTCTAATTTCACATTTTAAGAAGGTCACTTTGGAGCCTATTTTCTCATTTATTTTCTTACTCGATTTGAGCAAGTGAATATACTACTTTATTCTCCTCACGGAGTAGAATATGAACTAAAAAGTTTACTCGAAATAATGAACGGATCCTACTTTAATTTAGACTCAAAGTCGACCAAAAATTCAGTTTTTACACTTAAGAAACTATTTTGGTCCAACACTAACTAGCTAGCCGGACCCTTTAAGCTTGACTAGTATAATTAGATAGGAATGCTCTCGGGAAACACGTGAAAGTCTGATATTAATGCTTTGTTTAGTACGATAGAAAAATGAAAGAATGGAAAGTTGAAGGAATAGAAAGTTGGAGAGATAGATAAAACATCATGTTTGGTAAAGAAAGAAAATAGGAAGGATGGAAAAGTGGATGTATTGGCTTTCCTTCCAACTCAACAAAATCAATGCCTCCAAAATTGGGAGAAAAAATGAATGAAAATTTAATTATGTGTGTTGAAATGTATGTTATTTGTTTATATATCATTTGATATATACATATATCATATTTATCAACTAGTTATTACCCGTGCCTGAAGGCACTGTGCTACGAGAAAAAAATCAACAACTAAAAAAATGGCCATTAGCAAAAGAAAAAATTGTGGTGCACATACTGATAACAATAAGTAACTAGAGCCGATGAATATATAAAAAAATGGACAAAATTATATATAAGGAGATTGGATTGGATTGTTTCTCTATCATTATTTTTGTGACTAGATATCCAGTAATAGTCCATGCCAGATACTTCCTTGATTGGTTCCCAATGTAACACCGAGTCTTGGCGTCATAGTACTTAGACCACCCATCTTTATTTAGGGCTAAAATTGCCCCCAAAAATAAGATAGAGAGAGAGAGATTGAGTTGTGAAAAAGAAGAGAGAGAGAGAGAGAGAGAGAGAGAAATAACACTTATAGATTAACAAAAGGATGGAGAAGGGGGAGACTAATTGCCATGGGCTAAGTTCGAGACTTCGATTTCCTTGCCTGATTTTACTGGGAAAAAAGAAGACTGAAAAACTTTTGTTGATTTAGGGCTAATATTGTCGGAGTTAAGTTGCCGGATCTGTCTGATATCGTTGAAGAAAGTGATGAAAGCTTGGAGACTGATGTCCATATTTCAAAAGGCATGGAAAGATCTGAATTGAATTTGAATTTGAATTGAATCGTTAACAGAGCTGAATTTGTTGTTAATCGAGAGAGTGAGAGAAAGAGAGAATATACGTTGAACTAGTCGGAGCTACATCAGCTCGTCGGAGTTATTTGAAGATATCGTCGGATCTGTTGGTCCACGTGAGAGGGGGTGAGAGAGAGAGTCAGGTATTTAAGAGAGTTTATGTGACGACCCGTATAAAAATAATCACTAACACGCTAATTTAGGTCGTCAATTATAATTCTATATAACTATGGGTTATTTTTAAAACTTTTAAATAAATAAATAGACCTCCAATATGAATTCTTTACGTTAAAACGAGAAAATTAACTATAATATAGGTCATATTTTGTGTTAAAATAAAATATCATATTGTTAAAATAATATAATATATGAGTAATACGTTCGTTACTTATATAATATATGTAAGTGTGTGTGTATATATGTATATGTATATGTATATATTTTAAATGTATAGGTGTTAAAGAAAGAAAGGACATGTGGTGCCAAGTGTGTTAAAAATAGACATATGGTCTATTAGGAAAAAAAAAAACTTATGAACAAAGAAATGGACATTTGTCCATGTGATGCACCATGTGAGGGTAGCTAATGGCGTCAGCCATGAGTAAGGGAAGCCAAGGCTTTGGCTATAAATAGCCAGCCTTCGGCCGTTCAAACAACGCACTAAAGAGAAAAAAGGAAGGGAGAGAGAGGAAAGAGAGAAAAGATGTCAAAATTTTGTTGACCTAAGAGTTGGTTATTGTGATCAAATTTTTTGGGTAAGTTTTTTTTTTTATTACTTAGTAATTTTATAGGTTCGAGTCACTTAAAGTTGATCCTCATTAAATATTTTTGGATCAAATTTAAGTATCATTATTTTTCGTCAGTTATTCCTGTTATTCCAAAAATGATTTTAGCTTAACTAAGCTCTTATTACCTATTATTATTCTAAAATTTTATTTTGATTGTTTTGTCACAGTATCCGGTATCGAATAGAAGTCAAGGCAGAGATATGGTTTCCTTTATCTTTTATTGTCATTGATGCATATCATGCATGTTTGGGGGCTTCATATCAAATCTATATTTTATTTATATAGTGTAATATTATATCGTTTTAATCATGGGGTCGAACTTAAGTTTTATAAATAAATCGTGATCATGCACATGTTATATTTTTATTGAGACTCTAATTATCTTGTGAAACCAAGTTGCATAACTTTTTTTTTATTTAATGTTTGATTTTCTACTTGCTGTTGGATCTGAATATGATATGACTCTATTTGATAATTTTGATGAAATGACTATGGATGCACATAATCGAGGGCAGATGGTTAGTAGATGCGTGGTCCTTGCGAGGAGTCACATGATTCCTACTAGTCATTGGTTTCACTGGTTAGTAATATCGGTTGTCGTGGTAGCCTATGTGGCACCACATAATTCCCTGTATTGGTGTTTCCAGAAAAGCAAGGAGGGCATTGGGTTCCCTAGGGTGCAAGACCCCAAAGTTTTTCTCTGGAGACAGTTCATGCGTGGATCAGAAAATTGACGGATTTATATGATCGATATGTGTCGAAAGTTATTTATTTATTTGATTCATTACTTTGACTTATTCCTGCAACTACCTGTTATTTAATTATATTATGCACTGTTCTAAAACCTTGATAATCGTTGATAAACGTTATCCTACTGGGCTAGTGAGCTTATCCCTATCTAACATTTTTTAGAAATATGAAGTTAGACAAAAGGACAAGCTAAAAGGACGATGGACATAGAGACTACTATTATATTTTTCTTTATGTTATATCAAAAATATTTTAACTGATCGAGGGAAGATTATGTAATCATACGCTGAATATAATTATAAGAGGAAAGTTATTGTAAGTTATGTGTGGTTCTATTCCTTAATCACGCTCGGTTATTTTTTTAAAAAAGAAAAAAAATCGGGGCGTGACAGTTTATGAGAGAAATTTGGGCGGGAAATTTTTTTCGAGAGCTAATGTCAACCTTTGGATCAAATCTAGATAAATTTGGATTACGAAAAAGTCATTTTTTTTTAATCTTTTGGGATTCAAACTCCCTGTACTTTATTATATACATTATATGTTATGTATACATTAATTTCATATATAGAAATAATGGTAAAATATGTATCCATACTTTTTCTATTTTTCTACTTTTTCATCCTACCAAACACAAAAAAATAAATCCTTCATATTTTTCATCCCAGCTACCAAATACAAAAGAGGAAAGGAATGATTTCTCTCTCAAAGGATAGAAAGTGTATCACGAACATTTAGGTACATACAATTTCATCTTAATTTATGTATTTTGTGGTATTATTGTTGATGAGCCCAAATCCAACTAGGTCAGGCCCAATTAATGAGATAGGCCCAAATCAGCTACAAGGCAGACCAAGTCCAATTCGTGAATTCGACCCAGACCAAAGTCCGAGGAGTCTAGAAGAATTATTGCACGTGGAGAGTAATTATTGGGATAACCACTCTCCTAGATGAAGACTATCTCTAATTGTACATATCCTAGTTGTACTTATCCTCTCCGAAGGATTAGACACCTACCCATCACGTCACCGCCTCAACTAAGGCTCTGTGCCTATAAATTGTAAGCTCTCTCAATGAGAAGGGGATCTCTCTACACACCTCTACACAACTATCTCTCTTATAGCTACCATACCTCTCAGAGCTCACCTTTGCGCTCTCTCTCTCACCTTACTTTATTAATAAAGATTCTTAAGCCACCGTTGCCGCTTTCGGAGTGAATTAGGTTACCCTGACCGAACTATTATACTATATATCTGTGTGTTGACCCAGTATTTGCTTTTTTACTATTGATTGCTTTATTGATTGTTTTATTAATTATCCTGAATCGTACACTCGATTGTTGATTGTGCATAAATCTGTTTTGTGCATCATCGATTATTATTGGGTTGCCAATGAAATAGTAGCTAACCCTGTGAGCTCCACTGCCATTTTCCGTTCTCTTTATGTTTATTCTATGAGCAATGTTATAGAAACCTCATTTGTGGACTGAATGAGACACCTGTCATTATATTCGTTGTGAGTTTGAAGGTTTGGTTGAGTTTACTTACAATTCAACAACTCAATTGATTAGGTTTTCAGATTGTCTTTTAATTAGTTCTGTCAACGGATCAGATTTGGATCGTATTCTAACTAATCCGAATTCAAATTCGATTTCAAAAGTTTGATCCCGAATCTGATTAGATAATTCGACGAATTTATTTTTGTGGTCCATATCCGAATTCGTTAACAATCCGAAAATTTGAATAACTTAATTAACTAAATTTTAACAAATTATACCTAAATTTGAATTAATTTTTTTTAAATAATCACTTAATTTCTTTAATATTTATATAACAATATATAAATAATTCGGATTGGGTCATAATTGAATCGAATATAGGTATATCTAAATCCGTGAAATATAAGATATTTATTCGGATTATCAGTAAAAAAACAAATGCGAATTGAACCCCATCCATTGATAGACTTACCTTTAATTAGATCCAAATAGTATTAAGTTACTAACTTGGATACAAGCAACTGGACTGGCTATCACAGTTGATTGAGGCCACCTCGTGCTTTGATATGGTAGTAAGTAGGGATCACAGTCGACGGCAAAAAAATGGGTATTTGTCCAAAGTCGTCTTGTTTGGGTCAGGGATAAATCATACGTATTAGACAGTAGACGTATACAAAAATACCTGTATAAACTCGTACGGGAATGGAGGCGGGGATGGACTGAAACTCATCCCCACCCTGCCTCCACCATGCCCCGCTCTACTAAACCCGTGATATATATATATATATATAAAGACACAAACTCCACCAATTTATTAATACACTAGTTATAACCCGTGCCTGAAGGCACGATGAAACATAAGATTATAACGTTCAAAAAATTAATCCCATTATACCAAATTTAAAATTAATTTCTTTACTTACATTATTTAAAATTAATTTTTACATATTATTTTCTTAAAAATAGCATCAAATTTTTCTCAAAATACATAACTCGATATAATTTTTTTAACATGTGTACATTATCATTATTGAATAATGTATGAAATAAAAGTTGTGTTAAACTACAAATTAACTAAGTGTTAAATGATGATTGAACATGTGATAGAATTAGGTGATATGATATTTTTTGGGAAAAAAATGTATAAGAGATAAAATTCAACTTGATAGCTAATTTATTATATAGATATATATAAAATATCACAAACCCAACCTATCCACACACACATTCTTCTCTTTACTAAAAAAATAAAAAATAAGATTCTTTCTTTTTTGATTTATTTGTTATATAATAGGGTTTCATTCTTCTTGTAGAATCATTTGTGAGGTTTTATTTGTTTTTTTCAAATTTTTTCTTAAAATCATAGAAATTAATTATTATGGATAGAGACAGGGACGGTATCGGGAATCTAAATTTACCTGTAAGGCGGGAACAGGGATTAAAATTTTTCCCTCTAACAGGATGAACGAATATTTTTTAAGCGGATACGGGAATGGAGACTACGTCCCCGCCCCTGCCCCGGTCCCCAGCTATACAGAGGAGCAAGTAAGGGTGGTCAGGCCCAGCATTGTTCTTTCTCTGCTGGGCCAAAGACTATGGCCATTGACAACCATATGAGCAATGGTCTAGACATACCTAAGGAGTAACAGAACACAACGAACTCACAGGCCTCTTAGTAAACTGGCCCATTGGGTATGCATGCTATTATCGAACTTATTGGGAAATCTGATATTTCTTTTCTCATAAAGTCTAGAACTCAATGCTATGCAACTTTTAGTTGCACTTTTTTTTTGTTCAACGCTTAAGAGTGTTTGGCCTAACTTATGCGCATTTCAACTAATCTCCTCCTCAATCTGATCAATTGAACAAACAAATGTGTAGCAAAATTTATATAATGTCCAATGCTTGTCAACTCCAAATAGGAATTGAAATTCTTAACACGACCCTCTAGCTCGATTTGAAATCGACATAATAAAACAAGATATAGATTTATTTATAAGGAATTCAAATCATAGTAGGATTGAGCCATTAAACTTGCTTAATAAATACATATGAGTTGAACAAATTATGACACAACACTGACCCGATAAATCATAAAACATGTTAGCATTGTTAACCCTTGCTCTACAAGACCAAATTTTGGGCAATTTGCAAAGTCACTGTGGCCGAATCTCAACTTTCCTTCTCTAATCTAGGGGCGGAGCCAGAAAATCATATGAGTGGGAAACTAACGTTTTAACAAACTTTTAATTTTTTTTTTGGTCACAATCCATAAAAGAAAGATAATACATTTAGTTTTTAATTATATTTTATTTAATACTTAAAGAAAGTTTTAAAGTCAAAATGCTAAAAAGTGATAAGCATAGTTTTTACAATCAAACCAATAAAAAAAGATTAATTACAAGCCCATTGCAGAAAATTGGGCGTTTTGAAACCATTTATAATTAACCCCAATGAATTTTTGTTATTGTAGGCACTCAAAATCAAGTATGAATAGTATACGCAATTGATCAAGGATTAAACAATAAAGTAATTATAAATAATGAATCAATTTTGTGAAAATATGGAAGGAAAAAAATTGTTAAAAAATAGCACTGCTATTTAAGTAAGATATATATAGTTCACGAATCAAGAAAAAAAAATGAATTCTCAAACATTAAAGGGACAATCGCTCGTACCCATCCTCCTAGATCCATTGTTGATCGTATAAATTCAATAAAGATTTATCTCAAATGGCAAAAATTTACTCGTGTCTTATTCTTTCACTCTCTACTAGCCCTAAGATATCATTTGAGACGACAATCTCAAAAAGACGAAAAAAATAAATAAATAAATAAATTGAGATGTAGATAATCCTGAAGCAGGGTTGACTTCATATAAACCTATTTTTTTAAGCTATGATTGGTTGAAATCCAGATTCAGACCATCCTGTATATTCAGGAAAATTATATCAGAAAAAAAAAAAGTATTGACCCGACATATTCCAATTTCCAACACCCTTGGGCTGTATGAATATTTTATAAGCAGACAAGAAGCATAGGGTTCTCCAATTATTATGATCACCTTCACCAGAGAAAACTCCCCTAGTTTAAGAGTGCACGAACAACTCTACCTAGCTATACCCTATCCAATGTTTTTCAGTTCATACACGCACTCTCTCTCTCTTGCGTTTAAAAAATATTAACGTCGTTATTCTTACCAATAAATATAAACTTGTTTATGGAGTTGTCGATTCATTCTTGGTCCTTTGAGACTAGTGGGGACCCTATTGTCGAGATTGAGCGTGTTTAGACTTGATTTTGTTGTGATAGGTCAAGTTCGATTATCAAGCTTACCTTTCTTACTCAAGCTCTCTCAACAAAAGTTTGTGAACACTTGAGCTGAAACTAAACTTAGTTTCTTCTCAAAGATTTTCGAAAATTATACCTAAAGCCTTAATAATCATTCTCAACGAAAATCTTTCAAAATCTCCATAATCATCCATAAATTCTCTGACCCAAAAAAATAAAAAATCATAAAATCAAATCCTAGAAGCTTATAACTTTTTATGATCTATTAGAGTAGAGAGAGAGAGATGCATATCGTTTGAATCTATTTGGAGCACAAAATTTATTGTTCATTTCCGGATATAAGGTTTGTTTGTTGATAAAAATAGAATTATTTACAACTAAGGACCTATTTGAATTGAGCTAAATACATAAAATGACATTATATTTCACACACACACATATATATAGCAAATTTGAATGAATAAAAGCCAAATCGAGCTTGGATTGTCAAATAGTAGTGTAGCATCGATGAAGTCCATGGATTATAATACAAAGTAACCCTCATAATTCACGAATTTTATATATTGGATATGACTTTTTTGAATTTTTGTAATTAAATAAGTATATGAGGTAATCAAATTTCTTTTTAATTAATTGATAAGCTAGCATCCATCATGCCCACAACAAAGAGAGAAACAATAGAGATGACATAAAACCCGATAAGCACGTCCATGGTGTTGCCATATCATCATTTAACATTATGGGTCCCATCTCCTGACAATTGGCTTATGAAGAGATTTAGGGATGTTCAAATTTTCGACTGGCCGCAAGTTCCTACCCTATCCTACCCTACTGAACGGTTAGCCGCAAAATTTGGTAGGAATGCGGAAGAGTTTTTGGTCTTCCGATTAAATCGGGTAGGAATGCGGAATAGCCATCTATTTCCGCATTCTTATCCTACCCTACCCGCATTAATTAATTAATTAATATATATATATAAACTAAAAAAACCCTAATCAACTAATTATACCATCTCCATATTTTGTTTTTGTTCACATATCATTTCTTAATGGATGAAATGACTCCACAATTATCTGCTCAAGCTGATTCTAACAGTAACATCCAAGTTATTTCATATGGTTTAAACTTAAATTAATTGTTATTGTATTTGTGTAACAATTATGGTAGATTGATGTTCATACTTTCTTGTGTTTTATTATAATTGTTGTTGTAGTTGTTTTAGATTTTAGTGTTATTGATTTATTGTGTTGTTAAATTGGTGTATATTATTTAATTAAATTGTTAAAATGATTCAAAAATTATTAGTTACAAAAGTATTTACCCGACTTCCTTCCCGATTAATCGGGTAGGAAGTCGGGTAGGGTAGGCCAAGAAAAAATCCTTCCGCAAAGTATCGGGTAGGAAGACGGAAGAGCATATTTTCTACCCGTAGGGTAGGGTGAACACCCCTAAAGAGAGTCATGCTTCCGTTAAAACTAAACCTAAAAAATAACGAACTTAACGGCCGAATACTTGGTATTATGTCTCCTTTTTCTGCCCTTTATTATTTGATGATGATGAGGGTTACGTTATTGAAATGCATTTTATAGTATCTGTTTAGAATTAAAATACAAAATTATAAGAATGTTCGATACAATAAACATCTGGCGAATTGGAAGACATTAAAGAAATGCTATCTGATAAAATTTGGAAAAAAAATGGAAAATAATTAGCCAAAGCATATTTGAAACGAGATAATTGGTTGGGAGTTACAAGTTGAATAATCGTTGATGGAGACAAAATCGTCAAAGATAATGGCTATAAAAGGTAGAAAATGAGGAAGTTGAAGGATATATTTAAACTCCCACAAGATCCACGATCTGAACATTTTTAGGAGTATTGTTAAGGTAGTTTTATAAAATAGTTATTGCTGTAAAATCAAGACTCTTAATTTAGTCTATTTGTAATTGAAATCTTTTCGATTGAATTAATAAAAGAGTTATCTTTTATTAGTTCACGATTTTGTGTGTTTATCTATTTGAATTTCATCCAAAAAAGTCCTGAAATAAGGCAATTAAACTCATCACTATCAATCACTTGAAAATTGTTTGTCGGTTGAACTCCCTAAGTCGATAACAACATATTTTGGAGTAATAGTATCATATTTATATTTTTTGGGTAATGAAAATACGACAACTTGCGCTTTTTGTCTTATTTTATTATTTTTTTCATCAATAATTGAAGATTATTGGATTTATAATCAACAATGAGATGATAACATTCTTTTGTACTTACCCTTTTTTGATAATATCGTTCTTTTCCCAACAAAGTATAAGCAAGTTCACACCGCCCATATAGGTGCTATTTAATAGGTTATCAACAATAGTCATAGATGAACTAACATATAAAACAGGGGAAGACTTTTGTTTACTTATCTAGGGTATAGAGTTTAGGTCAGCTTTTGATGTCATGCTTGTAGGAATGGATAAAACATGAAGAAGCCAATTCACGTGGGTGGATTAAGTTATCGAATAAAAAATAAGATGTACATAATTTCTGAGTTCAAATTTTATTATAGGTACAAAATTTTGGATTTAATCGAACCTTGTTTTTGTGGGTGATAACGTGTATTTGAAATTTACATTGTAGTTCAGTTACGAGTTTTAAAAAGATGCTTTAAAACGACTCTTTGAGAAACAAAGAACCCTAATTGGATAATTCCATTATATTCACAACTATAGATAAGCAAGTTCACACCACCCAAACATGTGCCATTATATAGGTTATCTATAATAGTCATACATGAACAAACATACAAAAACATAGGAAGACTATATTTTCTTATATATGGTATAGATTTAAGGTCAGCTACTGAAGTCATGCATATAGGAATGGATAAAGCATGAACAAATCGGTTCTCACGCGTTGGGTTGACGACGTAAACCCAAATGATTTATGTTCAAATTTCACTATTTGTCTAAAATTTAAGATTTATTATGCTCATGTTTTCACGGTTATTAACATGCATTCGAAATTTGTGTTTCAGTACACCCATGAGTCTCAAAGAACACGTTATCGAAACACCTCCTTTGAACAACCGGTTCTCACTCGTTGGTTCAACGATTCAAATGATTTATGTTCAAACTCCACTATTCATCTAAATTTTAAGATTTACCATGCTCATGCTTTCATGGCTATTAACATCAGGGGCGGAGCCAGAAATTTTGCTCAGGGTGGGCACTTTAATTATGCACTATAATTTTTTTCCGTCTAACCAATCACACTATATAACATATTTATATTTATTATATTATATTTGATATATGAAGTCCATTTAACATAAAAAATTCTAAAAAAAAAATGGATATTGTTAGGGGCGGAACCATGAATATCTATAATGGAGGCAAAATATAACTAGTATAAAAAAATATTTAGCCGAAATTAATACAAAAAAATTCAGTTCAAGAATGAAAAAAAAAGTAAGAATCAACACTAAATTATTGTGAAATAGTAAATTCAATTTTTATTTAGCCGAAACAAAATCTTAACAAAAAGACACAAAATAATTTTTTTAGTACATTTTAACCTAATTATATATTTCAATAAAATATAATTTTTTTTAAATCTCTAAAATTTTGTATATGAATTAAATGTAAATTAAATTAATCACAAATACATAGTAAAATTATCTTACAAAATTTAGTTGAGATCATTATCAATCTTATAGAGAAATTTCCTATTCAAAATAGTTTGAAATATTTTTGGGTTACAACCTTTTGTTTTTTGTATACAATCGTATTTTATTAGGTTATAAACTACTATTACTAAAAAAATGGTAAATGAAAACTAAAAATTATTCTTACAAAGTAACGAACATTGTGTTAGATAAATAGAAATATTGTATTTTCGTTAATATACAAATAGAACATTGACTCAATCCAAAACTAACATATTTATTTTAGAGGGTTAGTGGTCCACTAATTTATTACAAAAAAAAGACTCAAACCATTATTAAAATTTTCAAAAATTTAGGGGGTAAATATAATGTATAAAATAATTTTATAAGTCGGTGCAAGGAAGGACAAAAAAACTCAAGGAACTGAGCTTCTCGCGTGTTGAGCTTCTCTCTGTTTCTTCTCTTTTTCTTGTGGCTGGGTAGTGGGCAGCTAGGAGTGAGTGAGACAGAAAGGAAAAAAAAAAAAAAGGAAAAATAAGATAGGTTTTAGTCAAGTGGGCCAAAAGTTTAGTTTTTTAATGATAGATGGGCCAAAAGTTTTGTTTTTAATGTTGAGCCAAAAATTTTGTTTTTAATGTTGAGCTAAAAGTTTTGATTTTTTAATAGGTTTGAGTGGATTGTAATAGATCAAATATTTGATTTTTTTAATAAGTTTGAGTAGATAATAGTGAGCTCAATTTTTTTTTGTTTTAAATGGGCTTAATTTTTTAATTATTTTGGGTAAATAATGTAGGCCTAATATAAATGAGGGGGGCACACATAATATATATGTATAAATATATAATACATATACCTCACTAATAAATTTTTTTTTTTTTGAGGGGGGGCACGTGCCCACCCTGGCCCCTGCCTCCATCCGCCTGCGATTAACATGCATTTGAAATTTGTGTTTCAATGCACCTGTGAGTCTCAAAGAACGCATTATCGAAACACCTCCTTTGAACAAATCAGTTCCCATACTTTAGGTTAGCGACGTAAATTCAAATGATTTATGTTCAAACTACACTATAAGTCTAAAATTTAATATTTACTATGCTCATGTTTTCACGGGTATTAACATGCATTTAAAATTTGTGTTTTGGTGCACCTGTGAGTTTCAAACAACATGTTGTCATCGAAACACCTCCTTTGAAGAAAAGAACCTTATCAACGAGTTGTTGGCCCAGTGAATAAAAACTCGGATTTACTCGCTCAATACTTGGGTTCGAATCTCTATAGCTACGACAGCTTTTGGGGCTAAACTTGCTCTTCAGCCTTCAGAGCACGCGGTGAGATCTTAGTTTCGACCCCGACGTAGGTGCAGTGAGTTCTCCTGCAGATAACTGTGTAGTGCTAAAGAACAATGCTCCCTGACGGATGTGTGGAGTGACTTATCTGCATATCTATTTCGTGTATCAAAAAAAAAAAGAAAAAAACCCTAATTTTCTTCTCTCTCTCTCTTCCATTAAAGGCAATCTTTTAATATGAAAATAAACTAGCCAAAATATTGGGATACTGTACTTGAATCAGATTTTTCTAACAAGTTGATTGGGCCATTTGTCATGTCATGTCATGTCTGGAGGATGACTCTTGGAGATTTTGAATGAATACCAAACAATTATTTTTCATCCCCCCCTCTCATGTCATCCGGGCAATAAGGAGCTGACTACGGTACAGCCAAAGGAATTTTTGGTACCATACCGAAAATTCCTTTTTACAATATCAATGGTACAATTTACTAAATTTATGGATTATTTACAACTTCAATGACATTGAAATGACACCGAACAAGACATTGAAATGACAAGACAAGACATAAAGAAAAGCCGTCATTATTGACTTGAGGGCAAAATTACAACATTAGTGGGAAGTTTACGACTTCAATAAATTCATTACTACATTTATGAGAATATTTACAACTTTAGTGGATTGTTTACCAAATTTTTGAAAATTTTTACAACCAAAAGTGAATTGATTACTAGTCCATGATCGATCAAATATGGTTTTGATCGATCATAGACTAGTATTTTACTGAAAAGGAGAACAAAATTACAACATTAGTGGGAATATTTACAACTTCAATGGATTCATTACTACATTTATGGGAATATTTATAACTTTAGTGGATTGTTTACCAAATTTTTGGAAATTTTTACAACAAAAAATGAATTTCATTACCACTGATAGATCATGGACTAGTAATGATCGATCAAATGTAGTAAACAATCCACTAAAGTTGTAAATATTCTCACAAATGTAGTAAAAAATTCATTAAAGTTGTAAATATTACCATAATTGTGGTATGAAATCCTATTTCCACAAATTTAGAGATATTTGATCGATCAAAACCTTATTTGATCGATCAAATCTTCTCAATACTTTTACTTCTGATTCACAATAGAAATAACATGATCGATCAAATATATGTTTGATCGATCGAATTTACTTACCAACGATTTGATCGATCAAGATATCTTTCTGATCGATCAAATTCAATTAAAACTGACTAAATAATCCAATTAACATGTAATTTCATCAAATCAACACCAAATTAACGACAAATTAACATTCAATTCATCAAATTAGAATTCAATTCATAAAATTAACACCAAATTAACACACAATTTCATCTAATTAACATTCATTTTTTTCTAATAAACATTTAATTCACGAAATTAACATTCGAATTCAACTAGTTAAAATTAAATTAATCAAATAAACTTTCAATTTCATTTAAATTAAAATTCATTAAATTAACATTAAATTAAAATTCATAAAATTAACATTAAATTAAAATTCAGAAAATTAACACTAAATTAAAATTCATAAAATTAACACTAAATTAAAATTCATAAAATTAAAATTAACATTAAAGCAATGGTAGTTTTTACAATATTTAATGGTCCATGATCGATCATGGCATATGTTCGATCGATCATGGAACTCAGGTGAGTTCGTAAGTAAAGGATAATCCAATAATATATACAAATTTAATGGATCATTTACCACTTTTATGGGAATATTTACAACTATTGGGGATAAGCATTTACTAAAGTAATGGTAGTTTTTACAATATTTAATGGTCAATGATCGATCATGGCATATGTTCGATCGATCATGGCACTCAGGTGAGTTAGTAAGTAATGGATAATCCAATAATATATACAACTTTTAATGGATCATTTACCACTTTTTTGGGAATATTTACAACTATTGGGGAGAAGCATTTACTAACGCAATGGTAGTTTTTACAATATTTAATGGTCCATGATCGATCATATTATATGTTCGATCGATCAATATGTATTATGTGATAAAGCAAATTCGAGTTACATGAATTAGATCGATCAAACATAAATTATGATCGATCATATTGTCACAGTTGTTTCAATCAGAGTTTTAAAAGTACTGTGGCATTCTGATCGATCGTTTACAAAAATGATAGATCAAATAAGTATTCTGTGATGGATCAAATTCGAGTTTTGTACATATTTGATCTATCATTTTTTTATACGATCGATCAGACCGCCACAGTACTTTTAATACTCTGATTGAAACAACTGTGACATTATGATCGATCAGAATTTGTGTTTGATCGATCTAATTCATGTAACTCGAATTTGTTTTCTCACATAATACATATTGATCGATCGAACATATAATATGATCGATCATGGACCATTAAATATTGTAAAAACTACAATTGCTTTAGTAAATGTTTCTCCCCACTAGTTGTAAATATTCTCATAAAAGTGGTAAATGATCCATTAAAATTGTATATATTATTGGATTATCCATTACTTACTAACTCAGCTGAGTGCCATGATCGATCGAACATATAATATGATCGATCATGGACCATTAAATATTGTAAAAACTACCATTGCTTTAATAAATGTTTCTCCCCAATAGTTGTAAATATTCTCATAAAAGTGGTAAATGATCCATTAAAAGTTGTATATATTATTGGATTATCCATTACTTAGTAACTCACCTGAGTGCCATGATCGATCGAACATATGCCATGATCGATCATGGACCATTACATATTGTAAAAACTACCATTGCTTTAGTAAATGCTTCTCCCCAATAGTTGTAAATATTCCCATAAAAGTGGTAAATGATCCATTAAAATTATATATATTATTGGATTATCCATTACTTACTAACTCACCTGAGTGCCATGATCGATCGAACATATGCCATGATCGATCATGGACCATTAAATATTGTAAAAACTACCATTACTTTAGTAAATGTTTCTCCCCAATAGTTGTAAATATTCCCATAAAAGTGGTAAATGATCCATTAAAATTGTATATATTATTGGATTATCCATTACTTACGATCTCACCTGAGTGCCATGATCGATCGAACATATAATATGATCGATCATGGACCATTAAATATTGTAAAAACTACTATTGCTTTAGTAAATACTTCTCCCCAATAGTTGTAAATATTCCCATAAAAGTGGTAAATGATCCATTTAAAGTTGTATATATTATTGGATTATCCATTACTTACTAACTCACCTGAGTGCCATGATCGATCGAACATATGCCATGATCGATCATGGACCATTAAATATTGTAAAAACTACCATTGTTTTAGTAAATGCTTCTCCCCAATAATTGTAAATATTCTCATAAAAGTGGTAAATGATCCATTAAATTTGTATATATTATTGGATTATCCATTACTTACGAACTCACCTGAGTTCCATGTGTGAAACCCCGGAAAATTTAAACTTTGATGAACAAGGGCAAAATGGTAAATTGCCACTCCGGCTATAAAACTGAATTTTTCTAGAACTCGGATGACGAAACGGACTTCACCGTTGGATTTGTCTCGCGAAATCTAGTGGACATGTAAAATTTCGTCGAATTCCGAGATAGTCGGATTTTTCGCGTTTTACGAGACGGTCGGGTCTCGGGTGACCCCAAAAACGAAATTTTGGGCAAAATGTGAGAAATGTGAAAATAATAAAATTAAAGTTCATAGAAAATATTTTGAACTTAAACCGGAGCGAAATTTAATCGTTTCGGGATTTAAACGGAACCCGAATAAGTGGAGACGTGTGGCGCGATTAGGGCCGCACATTCCGGGACTATAAATAGGGGTTTATTTTTGATATTTTGCAAGAAAATATCACATTTGCTCCCTTGGTTCAGCCGTTCAAAGAGAGAGAGAGGGAGAAGAGAGAGGAAAGGGTTTCTTAACCCTTTCTCCGGCGATTTCTCCGGCCTCCGTCGAGCTAGAAGGGAGAAGTGATCTACGCGACGAGGGCTACGCGTGGGTACCAAAAACAATGGTTTTCACCGAAGGTGAAAAGATGGAAGTGTACGAAAATCAAGCTTCGAGTTGGTTTTCGGGTCTTGGGAGCTTCCTACGTCGTTCCTCACGCTACAAGAGGTAGGGGTTTTCTACTTTGGTTTATCCCGAACCTAGAATGTGTATTGGAAATGGGTAGGGTGTTAGAGGCCAACGACCCTTGCCTATTTTGATTTAATTGGTAAAAGAATGGATAGGTTGTTAAGAAAGTACACTTACCTATTGATGCAATTGGGATAAACTAATTTTATCCTAAATTGTTTAATAGAAATTGCCTATAGGAATTTCTTGAGAGAAATTGAACAACTTATGTGATAACATGTTGTTTGCCTAGAAGGTGTTTGTTTAAATGCCTTGGTTGTGGAATTGGTTGTTATTCCAACGAAATTGTGATAACATGTTTAGATGAGTAGAGCTATGTGAAATTATACACTAAGATGTCAATATATGCTCCTTGATGTATTGACATGGTTAAGGAATTTGGTAGTTATATGTTATTGATATAATTGCCATGAATGTGAACATGTGAAACTATGAATTAATTGTCCATATGACATTCATATCATATGGCACATGGCATGGATATGCAATGGTGCATTACATTGCATTGGCATGAAATCATTTATTTCATGGGTGAGTGCATGGTTGACGTCGATACCCGGCATGGTAATTGACGCAAGGAGTAGTTCAAGTTGCATACATTGCATATGGGACATGGTGTGACATCACATTCATGGGATGTTAGCATGGGTGTGGGTGTGTTTGTGCATGAGTATTGTACCACAATCTATGTGGTATTAAATGCAGGTGGACATGAAAAGAGTTGCTCATTGGCGGTCATAGCATATTGGGCATAAGGTTGTGTCACATTCATGGGAGTCATTCATGAGTGTGGGTGCATGGTTCATATCAATCATCATGCTTGGTGGTTGGTGGTTGGTGGATGGGCTCGGGAAAGTTGGATTGATTATTCAACTGAGTCGCATGGTTGAATGAAAAAGAAGAAAAAGATTGGGTCGGGGTTAGCAAGAAGGGGCAAGACGACCTCTCGGGTGCAAGGCCCGGTGTTTCGGATACGCACTTCCGTTGGTATAAGAGCCTATAAAGTGTGTTGGTGTACGCGGCACCGTTGGTGGAAAGAGTCCATAAATCCCGTGTCGGTTGGGTTCCGTTGGTGGAAGTCCATAAACGCCCACCCCAAAGAAAGACCCGGAGATTTTCTTAAATTAGTTATTGGGTGAGTAATACTAATGGTGGAGGCTCGGGGTGTGTTACATGATTGAGTCTCATCTCACTCATGGCATGTCGCACACATTGGCATTTGTATTGTGTTGTCGAGCCGGGAAGGGCTCGGGGTGAGTGCATAAATGAGTCACATCTCATTTCATGATACATCAAACACGTTGGCATTAGCATTGTGTTGAGGAGCCAGGGAGGGCTCGGGTTGAGTACATGAGTCTCATCTCATTTCATGGGGCTTAGGTAGCATGGTTTAACATACATGACATTGACATGTAAAGGGAGTCGGAGTGGACTCGGGTTGGGTGCACATGGGTGGGTCTCACCTCATTCATGGCATGACATTCTAGCATTACATCATTTAATCATATTACTTGATGGAATGGTTATGAGAATTGTGGTTGTGCATGTGAACATTTCATATGCATATAGGTTGAGGAGTAGCCTCCGTAGGAAACACTCTACTGGGCGTTGGCTCACCCTATAAGGGAAACATTTCAGGTGCGCATCATTCGCGGGAGGGAGGTTCTCATTTGGGGCCTCAAAGTTGAAGAAGCCAGAATGTGGCTTTTATGGTTAAATTGTATAACTTTTATATAAATTCCATTTGGATGTGTACATATCTGGAATTGTATGAAATGGACTTCCATGGACTTTTTATAATGTAGAAAACATGAATATATATGTTTGGGTGACCTTGGAAAGGTTTGAAATGAGTTGGAAATGAAAAATTATTGAAATGGACAAAATCTGCCTTTGACTACCGGTAGTCAACAGGTAGTCGTGGACCAGAAGGGTACAGCTACCGGTAGTCAACAGGTAGTCGTTGGTCCAGAGGGTTCCAGCTACCGGTAGTTAACAGGTAGTCGTGGTCCAGAAGGTTCCAGCTACCGGTAGTCGATAAACAGCTACCGGTAGTCAGTCCAAAAATTCTAAAATTTTAAAATTGTTTTGCCAAGCTTTGGGCTTTGAATTTTCTTCCTTTAAATGATCAAATTGGACCCTAATGGGGTATGAATCATGGTGTGTTGGACTGGGGTTGGATCAAATGAATGTTGAACCGAATTTTCATTGTGGGTTATAACCTCGGTTTAGGGATGTTATTGATGTGGTATCGGGTTAAGCGATATCCACGGATGTTTCCGCGGGTTGACGGGTTGTCAACGGTTAATAAAGGACCCCCGGATTTGGGGTGTCACACCATGATCGATCGAACATATGCCATGATCGATCATGGACCATTAAATATTGTAAAAACTACCATTGCTTTAGTAAATGCTTCTCCCCAATAGTTGTAAATATTCTCATAAAAGTGGTAAATGATCCATTAAAAGTTGTATATATTATTGGATTATCCATTACTTACTAACTCACCTGAGTGCCATGATCGATCGAACATATGCCATGATCGATCATGGACCATTAAATATTGTAAAAACTACCATTGCTTTAGTAAAATGCTTCTCCCCAATAGTTGTAAATATTCCCATAAAAGTGGTAAATGATCCATTAAATTTGTATATATTTGTAATTTTGCCCTCAAGTCAATAATAACGGTTTTTCTTTATGTCTTGTCTTGTCATTTCAATGTCTTATCCGGTGTCATTTCAATGTCATTGAAGCTGTAAATAGTCCATAAATGTAGTAAACAATCCACTAAAGTTGTAAATATTCTCATAAATGTAGTAAACAATCCATTTAAGTTGTATATCTTCTTTGATTAGTCACAACTCTAGTAAAAATCATTAAAGTGGTAAAAACATTCACAACTCTAGTAAAAAAAATCCATTAAAGTTGTAAATCGTCCATTAAAGTTATAAATAATCCATTCAAGTTGTAAACATATCATTGATCCATTGAAGTTGTAAAATATTTACAACTTCAATGGATTCTTTACCACTAATATTTACAACTTCATGGGGAGATTTGATTGATCAAATTGTTACAGATATGGAATACATGGGACATCAGCAACAATTTGATCGATCAAATATGGTTTTGATCGATCAAATTCAATAACAACTAACTGATTTATCTAATTTAAAATTCATAAAATTAAAATTAAATTAAAATTCATAAAATTAAAATAAAATTAAAATTCATAAAATTAAAATTAAATTAAAATTCAAAAAATTAAAATTCTTAAAATTAACACTAAGTTAAAATTCATAAAATTAACACTAAGTTAAAATTCATAAAATTAAAATTACATGTTAATTTGATGAAATTACATGTTAATTTGATAAAATTGAACTGGTTGAATTGACATTCAATTTTATCAAATTAACATGTAATTAACATTTAATTTATCAAATTAACAATCAATTTCATATAATTAACATTCAATTTTTTCTAATAAGCATTTAATTCACGAAATTAACATTCAAATTCAACTACTTAACATTAAATTAACCAAATAAACTTTCAATTTCATTCAATTAACACCCAATTCATCAAATTGATATTCAATTCCATCAAATTAGCATGTAATTAACATTTAATTTATCAAATTAACAATCAATTTCATCTAATTAACATTCAATTTTTTCTAATAAGCATTTAATTCACGAAATTAACATTCAAATTCAACTACTTAACATTAAATTAACCAAATAAACTTTCAATTTCATTCAATTAACACCTAATTCATCCAATTGATATTCAATTTCATCAAATTAGCATGTAATTAACATTTAATTTATCAAATTAACAATCAATTTCATCTAATTATCATTCAATTTTTTCTAATAAGCATTTAATTCACGAAATTAACATTCAAATTCAACTACTTAACATTAAATTAACCAAATAAACTTTCAATTTCATTCAATTAACACCCAATTCATCAAATTGATATTCAATTTCATCAAATTAGAATGTAATTAACATTTAATTTATCAAATTAACAATCAATTTCATCTAATTAACATTCAATTTTTTTCTAATAAGCATTTAATTCACGAAATTAACATTCAAATTCAACTACTTAACATTAAATTAACCAAATAAACTTTCAATTTCATTCAATTAACACCCAATTTATTAAATTAACATTCAAATTATCAAATTAACATTTAGGTTTATCAAATTGACATTCAATTTTATCAAATTAACATGTAATTAACATTTAATTTATCAAATTAACAATCAATTTCATCTAATTTAATGTTAAGTAGTTGAATTTGAATGTTAATTTCGTGAATTAAATGCTTATTAGAAAAAATTGAATGTTATTTAGATGAAATTGATTGTTAATTTGATAAAATTGAATGTCAATTTGATAAACCTGAATGTTAATTTGATAATTTGAATGTTAATTTGATAAATTGGGTGTTAATTGAATGAAATTAAAAGTTTATTTGGTTAATTTAATGTTAACTAGTTGAATTTGAATGTTAATTTCGTGAATGAAATGCTTATTAGAAAAAATTGAATGTTAATTAGATGAAATTGATTGTTAATTTGATAAATTAAATGTTAATTACATGCTAAGTTGATGAAATTGAATATCAATTTGATGAATTAGGTGTTAATTGAATGAAATTGAAAGTTTATTTGGTTAATTTAATGTTAAGTAGTTGAATTTGAATGTCAATTTCGTAAATTAAATGCTTATTAGAAAAAATTGAATGTCAATTAGGTGAAATTGATTGTTAATTTGATAAATTAAATGTTAATTACATGTTAATTTGATAAAATTGAATGTCAATTTGATAAATCTGAAAGTTAATTTGATAATTTGAATGTTAATTTGATGAATTGAGTGTTAATTGAATGAAATTGAAAGTTTATTTGGTTAATTTAATGTTAAGTAGTTGAATTTGAATGTTAATTTCGTCAATTAAATGCTTATTAGAAAAAATTGAATGTTAATTAGATGAAATTGATTGTTAGTTTGATAAATTAAATGTTAATTACATGTTAATTTGATAAAATTGAATGTCAATTTGATAAATCTGAAAGTTAATTTGATAATTTGAATGTTAATTTGATGAATTGGGTGTTAATTGAATGAAATTGAAAGTTTATTTGGTTAATTTAATGTTAAGTAGTTGAATTTGAATGTTAATTTCGTCAATTAAATGCTTATTAGAAAAAATTGAATGTTAATTAGATGAAATTGATTGTTAATTTGATAAATTAAATGTTAATTACATGTTAATTTGATAAAATTGAATGTCAATTTGATGAATTAGGTGTTAATTGAATGAAATTGAAAATTTATTTGGTTAATTTAATGATAAGTAGTTGAATTTTAATGTTAATTTCGTGAATTAAATGCTTATTAGAAAAAATTGAATGTCAATTAGGTGAAATTGATTGTTAATTTGATAAATTTGAAAGTTAATTTGATAATTTGAATGTGAATTTGATGAATTGAGTGTTAATTGAATGAAATTGAAAGTTTATTTGGTTAATTTAATGTTAAGTAGTTGAATTTGAATGTTAATTTCGTGAATTAAATGCTTATTAGAAAAAATTGAATGTCAATTAGGTGAAATTGATTGTTAATTTGATAAATTAAATGTTAATTACATGTTAGTTTGATAAAATTGAATGTCAATTTGATAAATCTGAAAGTTAATTTGATAATTTGAATGTTAATTTGATGAATTGGATGTTAATTGAATGAAATTGAAAGTTTATTTGGTTAATTTAATGTTAAGTAGTTGAATTTGAATGTTAATTTCGTGAATTAAATGCTTATTAGAAAAAATTGAATGTTAATTTGATAAATTAAATGTTAATTTGATAAAATTGAATGTCAATTTGATAAATCTGAAAGTTAATTTGATAATTTGAATGTTAATTTGATGAATTGGGTGTTAATTGAATGAAATTGAAAGTTTATTTGGTTAATTTAATGTTTAGTAGTTGAATTTGAATGTTAATTTCGTGAATTAAATGCTTATTAGAAACAATTGAATGTTAATTTGTTGAAATTGAATGTTAATTTGATGAAATTACATGTTAATTGGATTAATTAGTCTGTTTTAATTGAATTTGATCGATCAGAAAGATATATTGATCGATCAAATCGTTGGTAAGTAAATTCGATCGATCAAACATATATTTGATCGATCATGTTATTTCTATTGTGAATCAGAAGGAAAAGTACTGAGAAGATTTGATCAATCAAATAAGGTTTTGATCGATCAAATATCCCAAAATTTGTGGAAACAGGATTTCATACCACAATTATGGTAATATTTACAACTTGAATGGATTTTTTACTACATTTGTGAGAATATTTACAACTTCGGTGGTATATTTACCAAATTTGTAGGTATATTTACAACCAAATGTGGTTTCATTACTAGTCCATGATCGATCAAATATGGTTTTGATCGATCATGGACTAGTATTTTACCGAGAAGGAGAACAAAATTACAACATTAGTGGGAATATTTACAACTTCAATGAATTCATTACTACATTTATGGGAATATTTACAACTTTAGTGGATTGTTTACTAAATTTTTGGAAATTTTTACAATCAAAAGTGGATTGATTACTTGTCCATGATCGATCAAAACCATATTTGATCGATCATGGACTAGTTCCATACCGAAAAGGAGAACAAAATTACAACATTAGTGGTAATATTTACAACTTTAATGGATTCATTACTACATTTATGGGAATATTTACAACTTCAGTGGTGTATTTACCAAATTTGTGGGTATATTTACAACCAAATGTGGATTCATTACTAGTCCATGATCGATCAAATATGGTTTTTTGATCGATCATGGACTATTATTTTACCGAAAAGGAGAACAAAATTATAACATTAGTGGGAATATTTACAACTTCAATGGATTTATTACTACATTTATGGGAATATTTACAACTTTAGTGGATTGTTTACCAAATTTTTGAAAATTTTTACAACCAAAAGTGGATTGATTACTAGTCCATGATCGATTAAATTAAAATTCATAAAATTAAAATTAAATTAAAATTCATAAAATTAAAATTAAATTAAAATTCATAAAATTAAAATTAAATTAAAATTCATAAAATTAAAATTAAAATTAAATTAAAATTCATAAAATTAAAATTAAAATTAAATTAAAATTCATAAAATTAAAATTAAATTAAAATTAAATTAAAATTCATAAAATTAAAATTAAATTAAAATTCATAAAATTAAAATTAAATTAAAATTCATAAAATTAAAATTAAATTAAAATTCATAAAATTAAAATTAAATTAAAATTCATAAAATTAAAATTAAATTAAAATTCATAAAATTAACATTAAATTAAAATTCATAAAATTAAAATTAAATTAAAATTCATAAAATTAAAATTAAAATTAAATTAACATTCAAAAAATAAACATTAAATTAAATGTTGATTTTAATTTAATTTTAATTTTACGTATTTTAATTTAATGTTGATTTTATGAATTTTTATTTAATGTTGATTTTATGAATTTTAAGTTTAATTTTAATTTTATGAATTTTAATTTAGGGTGAGGTACAAACTCTTAAAAGTTAGGTATTAAATGTTGGGTAAGGTTACAACAATTAAAAGTAAAATTACTATCTTTGAAAGTGGAGTTATAACTCTTAAATGTTAGGTTACAACAATTAAATGTTATGTATTAAAGGTTAGGTAAAGTTATAACAATTAAAAGTAAAATTACTATATTTGAAAGTGAGGTTATAAGTATATATGGAAAAATTACTACATTTATGGTTAAATTGCAAGTATTTAAGGTTAGGTTATAAGTGGTAAAGGGATAAAAATTACTACATTTAAGGTTAGGTTACAAGTGATAAAATTTTCACTATCTTTGAAAGTGAGGTTATAAGTATATATGGAAAAGTTACTACATTTAAGGTTAAATTGCAAGTATTTAAGGTTAGGTTACAAGTGGTAAATGGATAAAAATTACTACATTTAAGGTTAGGTTACAAGTGATAAAATTTTCACTAATGTTGTAATTTTGTTTTATAGTAGTAAACTTTCCACTAATGTTGTAATTTTGCCCTCAAGTCAAAGCTTTTCTTTATGTCTTGTCTTGTCATTTCAATGTCTTGTCCGGTGTCATTTCAATGTCATTGAAGTTGTAAATAATTCATAAATTTAGTAAATTATACCATTGATGTTGTAAATTGTATACCACTAATGTTGTAAAAAGGAATTTTCGGTATGGTACCGAAAATTCCCTTGTATGTATTGTAGCCTGGTCCGGGCAATAATTCTAGTTTTTTAAGCATCAACAAACTTATATTATACTATTTTGTTTTTGGACTTTGGACATCTTGGAGTCATCGATGTATGTCACTGTGTAACCCGATAACGTGGCTGAACCACATAAAGACTAGGGCTGTCGTGGCGATGCATTGATCCGAAAGAAATCAAAAATATTTAGTACTTCGGACAAAAAATATTTAGTACGAAATGCCGAATTAGTAGATTAGGGTTCAACTTAAGTCAAATCCTAATCTCGTTTGAATTATGTGTTCGAACTCCAATTTGAGTGTTCAAAAAAAGAACTCGGTTGAACACGATTTCAACTGATATTCCGATCAAAATCGCGGAAATTGAAATCAATAAAATAAATATAGATAATAATCGAATCGAATTCAACTTTCAGTTAAACTTTAATCAAACGTTTCGTAACTTAAATTGAGTCCAAATTAACCCCTCAATAATTCCAACCTCCCAAAGTACATCCATACACCAACACATGTATCAATGACCTCTGAATGTATGCTAGGCGTATTAATATTATGATGAGTTCTTTGGCTGAAAATATGATAAGTGGAAGATTCATACTAAAGTATGGGTCCTTAAAAGAACCGACCAAAAATGACTTTTCCAAACCCTGGTTTTATTTTCCATTTTTTTTCTTTTTTTCATTAATTTTTTCTTTATGGTCCATTTGATAGAAGGAATGGAAAATAAAAAAGATAAAAAAATATGATGGATAGACTTTTCATCCTTAGAGAAAGGAAAATCATTTTATCTCTTTTTTGTTTAGCACGATATATAGAAAGTTAGATGAATTAAGGGCGTGCTTGGTTAGTGTTTCAAAAACAGTTTTTTGTTCTCGAAAACAGTTTTTTTTTGGAAACCTGCTTGTTTAGCATTTTTGTTCTCAAAATTTTCGGAAAAACAGAGAATTGGAACACAAAATCAGAAAACAAGCTGGGCTTGTTTTCATAGTTTCCTTTGATAATTTTGGAAACACGGAGACATTTTTACTGTGCACTAATGAGGTCTCCCCATCGAATTTCATTGGAGACAAAAAGAGAGACCGCCTCACTGAGAGACCGCCTCATCTTCTTCTCCACCACTCTCTCTCTTCATTCTTCTTCACCACTCTCTCTCTCTTCATCGTCGAAGGTTCACAGTCGAAGTCGAGGCTCACTTCCTCTCTCCCTGTTTCCCTGTTTCTCTCTGTCACAGTCGAAGTCGAGGCTCCAATTGAAGAATTGGAATACTTCGGTGGTTGTGGGTTTCGGTGGTGGTTCGGTGGGTTTCGGTGGTGGTTCAGTTGTGGGTTTTGGGTGGTGATTCGGTGATGGTTGTGGGTTTTTGGGTGGCTCTGGGTTCGGTGGTGGTTTTGGTTCAGTTTTTGGGTGGCCTTGACCCCTAATTCCTAAACCCTACCTCATCTTCCCCTTCTCTCAATTCAACCCTCGAATCCCAATTCTGTATGGTTGTTGGGTGGTGGTTGTGGCTGTTGGGTGCTGGTCTTGGTGGTGGGTTTGGGTGGTTCTTGGTTTGGGTTGATGGTGGGTGGTGGTTGTGGCTGTTGGGTGGTGGCGGTCAATCGGAGAAGGGGATTGATTGGGTGGTGGTTGTGGCTTTGGTGGTGGTTCGGTGGTGGCTCTGTGTGTTGTGTGGAGGAAATGGAGAGAAAGAGAAAGATGGAGAGATTGGGGGGGGGTGGTTTGTGATAATTGTCCAAACAAGTTTTTAATTTTTTGTTCTCTAAAACTATTTTCAAAAATATATAACCAAACAGGTTTTGCAATATAAAAATTTTCAAAAACCATTTCTTAAAACTCTTCTCAAAAACTGTTTTCGGATACCTGTTTTTGAAATGCAAACCAAACAGGCCCTAATTTTCTATTGTTTGGTATCAGAGAAAAAATGAAAGGAAAGGAAACAAATGTAAATTTTATTTATCATTATACTCTCACTAATAAAAAAATATTTTTTTTCACATAAAAAATACGAGGATTGAAAAAAAATAAGAATAAATATGAAATTATTTTTATTGCATCAAATCATATAGTAGAAATGTATTCAATGTATTAAAATGGAAAAAAAGAGAAGATGTGTACTGTAAAAGCTTACAAAAGTGAACAGCTAACCAACTAGTAGTCACCACAATGTCTAAACATGGCTAGTTTTTTTTCCCAAAGTACTAATCATATTGCGAAACACATGTATAGATGTACAAGCTTTAAAGGGCACCAAACACTACTCAAGTTCTCCATTTTTCTTTCCAATTTTCCGCCCAAAAGTGGGTGGATTTTTTTTGGCAGGCGGACTGGAATATCTTTTCATCCTTTTTTTTTCATTCCATCTTGTTTTCTTTCCATAACAAACAAGGGAAAGTTTTTCCTTCACTCCCATTTTTCATCCTCTCTTTTCCATTCATTGTATTTTCCATCCTACCAAACATAGGGTTAATTTCTTGATGAGATTCGAATTCACGACCTAAAAATCCAACAACGGACTGCAGTAGTCATTAGGTCAACCATTGCTCCTCTTTTCATTTTCTTCCGTAGTTAAGAGAAGAGCCACATTTAAAGTTCAATTTATTCTCATAACACACACACACACACACAGATATATATATATATATATATATATATATATATATATTGTGTGTGTGTGGTTCAAATTTATTCCCAAAATAAGTGATGGATCTTGATGATAAACGTGTGAAATGTTGAAGACCACGTAATGTACAAACTCAAATTGAACTTCACTTATAAATGTAGATTTTTTTCTGATAATCTCTCTTTCATTTGGGCCACAACTATTTGTTCTCTCTCACCTGGGCCGACATAAGTTTCAATGAGGATACATCCATCATTTTAATATTTTATAAATTGGAGTTGTCTATTGTATCCAAAGATTAAAAAAAATATTGTACTAACATTTATTATATTTGTAGATATTTTTATCATTATTATGAATGACAAAGCTGTGTGGAATGACAAAGCCTCTAAGATACCATTTGTAAGACAAGATTTAATCCTGATAGGTGAATAACATATAGTTTGTAGTCACTGTGGCCTTGTATAAAATTGAATGTGTGTTTGGCAGCGTAAATTGATGTTGTGAAATTGGATGTTGCAACAAATTTGTTATCATTTGAATGAGTACTTTTCAAATTCCAATTCCAAGTTCTCAAACCCAAGCTTCCAAAAGCAGTGGGATTGTAAATATGGGGTACTTCTTTGAAAAAAAGTTGTAATGACATGTCCATTGGAAGTTGCATCACACTTTGATACACCTGTTGTAGTTCGTGATTGCAAGGAGCTTTTTTTCAGGAAAATCTTCAAGTTTGATCTTGGTAGCAACATGTTAGTGGTGTTATTTTGAGTGGTTGTTGTTTTTTGCTGGATCAATTTTTTGAAATAGGGTGATGTCTTGCTTCCAAAAAAAGAAAAGAAAAAAAGAAAAAAGGTTGATGCTGGATATTTGCAGTTAGGTCAGATCTAACCTAACGGATGATGCTGGAGGGATGGAGCGTTATGATATAGAGCACCAAAAGAAGTAGGTGACGGACGAGGATGTAAGGCAACTTGGAGAAAGAGAGGACGAGGGAAACAGTGCATACGGTGACCTCCTCGGTGGAGTTGAACTAGGGCAGTAACTCGAGCGGGTTGTGAGGCTAACCCAAGCCCAACTCAAATTATAATCCCTCAACCGGCACATGGCCTCGACTCACGTATTGTTTACTAGGGCTCGGGTTAAACCCAAATTATTAAATTGGATTCAATTTTTGGATTAGATTCGGGTTCCCAAATAGTAACACCTTTAACTCTTTTATTAAGCTCATAGGCCCAATGGAAAACAAAGCCCATTAAAGACACAAGTCTCTTTGAGTTTGACTTGATATAAAAGAGGAGAGAGAGACCCTTTTTATTTCCAATCGAAGTGGGATTCTAACTTAGACATTTTTTTTTGTTCTTTATTCAACATTTCACATCAATTCAACAAGGGAGCTTGCACTTCCTCAAGTGCTATAAAAGCTTGTTGACGAGTGTGTTCAAAACACATTATTTTATTGCTTAAATAAGTATTAAATATATTTTAGTATGGTGGTTTGAATTCAGGTTGAACTCGATTTTATTATTTCGGTTCGGGCTCGGGTTGAAACCGTGAACCCAAAGTCTTAATCCAGGTACGACCCAAATTCAATTTGGGTTGAGGATTTTTTGCCCAAGTCCAATCCAAGTTTTAAATACACAACCCAAGCACTGATTTTTTTGGGCTGGGTCCGGGTTGGTCCGCCCAAATTGCACCGCAAGTGCCAACCATAATTTTTAGTCTAATTTTTATAACACAAATAGAAAATAGTATTTGTACTTGGTTAATGTGTATGAAAACATCTAAGCTTCACATGACATAAAAGGATTCCAAATTGGTACAAGGATGTTGTCATCGAAGGAGTTTTTGAGTTGTAGGAGTTATATCCATGTTGATTTAGCTTTAAAGTCAACGACATCTAGTCTCTTTCCTTTAACAGGTAAGTCAGATTGCATTATTGCAAAAGGGTCCAAACTCCTTGGTGAGTCCTCATTAGGCCACATGACTCTTGGTTCTCATTGTACAAATCATGGTATGACTATGAGAGGCATTTGCAAAGGCCTGGTACCCTATGTTTGGGTTTTTCTATACCCTAAAAATAGATCATAGTTTCTTCCAAGGCTAGTTCCACATGGGGACTAAGGACAACTTCCTCATGTGACATAAATTATTCATAGGAGTGCACAGCTTCTTTGACAGCTGCTGCATGATATTTTGCATTAGGATTCTAGGGCAAACATTAGTTAGTCCTACACTTGAAAACCACCTTTTCCTAGGAAATCCCTTTTCAATGGGATGCTTTAGAGAAGGAGGTAGGTGTGGTACATCTCATTGGAGGGACTAAACTCTTCAATGTACCCCATTAAAAAATGTGGGTTTACCTCTATGGTATAGACTCAGTGGAAGACATTTTAGTTTTTCACAAAAGTTAGCTTGCCACCTTAGCTTTGATTATGCCGGACTACCTGGAAAACTATTCTTCCGTAAAATGTATAAGGTGATATAATAATGTTATATGTGTGAAATATGATTTGATTATTTATAAAAATATGGTGAGTTTAGTTAGAACAACGGTGGGAGAGATTAATGAATTCTCAATTGCTGTAGGTTTACATCAAGGTTCTTCTTTAAATCCATATTTTTTTTGGTTATGGATAAATTGACTAAACACATTCAAGATAAGCTCCCATGGTATATGTTATTTGCGAATGATATAGTATTAATTGATGACAATAAATGACAAATTAATAGTAAATTGGTCTAGCGAGCTTCAGAATCGAAAAGATTTAAGACAAGTAGCACTACAATTGTATATATGGAATGTAATTTTCGTAAAAGTGGAAATCCAAATCAGAAAGTAGTAAAAATTGACAATCAAGAGATACAACTGAATGAATACTTTCAACATTTGGAGCCGATTATCCAGAGGGAGTGTGAGATTGGTGATGATATTATATATAGAATCAAAGTAGGATAGACGAAATGGAGAAATACATATGGTGTATTGTATGATAGATGCATACCCTTTAAGTTAAAGAGAAAGTTTTATAAAACTATCATAAGACTTGCTATGCTTTATGGTATTAAGTATTGGATAGTTAAGAAACAAAACGTTCAAAAATTGAAAGTGGCGAAAATGAGAATATTAAGAGAGATACGTGATAAAAATAGGAACGATGAATTAAAAATGATATTATTCGTGGAAAAGTAAAGGTAACACATATAAAAGATACATTAAGGAAGACTTGACTTACATGGTTTGAACATATTTATAGAATGCCTAATACGGTACTAGTGATAAAGAATGATGTGGTAATTATTGTTGATAATCGAAGGGGTAGAGGAAAACAAAAACTAATACTAAATGAAATAGTAAAAAAATGTTTTAACTTCTAGTAATTTAGCACAATGGCAAAACCGGATTTATGTATCCAACCCTAAATATGTTGGAACAACCAAAGTTTGAGAATTTCTAAGGAAGGGACGCTGGATGAACTTCAGGGATATATTGTGGGTTCCAATACAGACACTTAAATATGAGATATTGAGATGACTGCCGATGCAATCAAAAATTATGTTTGTTAGGAAGAGTATTACTTCATTTTGATTATTACTTAAGAAGAGGGTGGCAATGCTGCTTTGCCTATAGTGGTGCATTTGGCTATAGTGGGATTGGAGGTATTGTGAGGGTGTGGGGGCATTGGTCTTGGACCTTTTTCTGGTTGTACTGACCTTGGAGTTGAAGAGAGGCTTTTTAAGAATTTTGTACTATAGTTTCTCTGGGAAGTTTTTGTTCTATGTCGAGTGGTTGTGGATTTGGTGAAAAGCCTTGGAGGGTAGTTGTAGGTAGCATTTTGGCTATTTGTAGATCCCTCTAAAGTTTGTAAATCCCCTTTAAAGTTAGTAGAGATTTTGGTTTGTTTATTCTGTTTTTCTCTGGTATACTGCTTGTGTACATTCGTTTGCACCTCCTAGTACTTTTTAGTGCCATTTTACAAAACAAAAAATGAAGGAAAAAAAGCAGTTCAATCTTCTTTAGAAGTTAAGGTTTTGCTTTTAGACACATTTTAATTTTTTTTTTGGTCAGAGACATTTTAATTTAAACCCAGGATAATTTGTTATTGAAAGAAAGATTTTGGAGGCTGAAAATCACTTGAGGAAAGGGCACTTGTTTTTTGACAAGATGGCACTTGAACTGTCCCTTGAGACATGTAAGTGATGTTGCACACATTGCTTGGTGCTAGCATATTGTCAGTTGCATTTCTCTTTCAGTCACTGGTTATGTTGTTAGTAGGGCTGTTATTTTTTTTGGGGGGTCCAAAAATATATCAATTTCTATTAAAGGAAAAGTAAACAGAAGCTATTACAATACTATGAAGAACTCAAAAAGTTAGCCAACTCCTACTCGGCTTTCTTCCCTGATCCATTGTAAAATTTGTGATGTGGGGGCAGCAGTCCAGTTTGGTGGAATAAATCCTCTCACTGCTTGAACAGAGCATCCATTAGACATATAGAGTTTGATTCAATGATGACCGCATCATATTTCTGTGCCAAGGCCAAGGAGCAAGCTTTTCTAACTGTCATGGCTTCTGCGGCTAAAGCTGAGGCTGAGAGGATAGTACCGGAATGGCCTATTATCAAACCTCCTTGGTTGTCTCAGAGGACAATTCCTTATAATCCTCTTTTGCTATTTTCCAAGAAAGCAGCATCATAATTGATTTACTCTTTAATTGCTGTTTTTCTTTTATCACTTCTCAGTAATCTGCCTCTGATTGAATTTCCCTTTATTTTGACCAGACACCGAAGGTCTACCCATACGACAACCTAAGAGTGGAGCTTGGTGGAGAACCCTAGGCATCTGATTGTGGTACTCCATACTGGAATTGTGTTTCACAAGCATGTCCTCTCCTGTTTAATTGTTTGGTTTTTGAAGTTTGGAACAGAGAGAAATAATGAATCATCTTTGTGCGCTGCTGAAATTGACATGTTCAACCAAATAGCTGAATTGGGTCTATGCTTATGGCATGCTTCTGTTAGTTTTTACGATATAATTCATATCTTAGTTTTCTTGATCTGGCTGGTGCAGACTCCAAAAATTATGGTTCATGCAAACGACATTATCGTGTGTAAAGACTTGAATTTTTCAAAAATAAGGTATTGCATAGCAACCCAGACTATGAAAAATAAAGATTAGTTGAAGGTGGTGTCTCTATGCATTGTTTGAGATGGATGATTAGTATGGTTGAAGGCCAGATGGTACTTCTAGTTTCATGGTGTGATATGTGAAACGACGCAGTTGCCTCTTGCCACGACATGACTGCATATGATCCCGACATAAGTTATGGTCCCCTTGAGATTTTTTCTTGCAAATGGCAAGGGTTGTCATCTGCATTTAAGATTGAAAACGATGCTACACTTGGTTGAATGGGGCTTTATAGGGAAAGCTAGCTGTTTACAACTGAAGTTTAAGCATTTTCTTTCCCATCTTTTTTGAGAATCACTAAATAAAATTTGAATTTGGGGAAGGACATGTTAGTTTGATACGAGTCTCGAACCACTAGAGCTGGTGGTTTAGTGGTAAATTGTACCCATTTAGGGTTGTCCTTGACTTTCATGTAGTTATCAAGTAGGATTTGATTTACAGGAGTAACACCGTTTGTTGTTTGGCTTTGGTGGTGTTGTAGTGACAAACTGTCTTAATGAGTTATTAGCTATAGCTCAAACTAGACATTTCACACAGGGAGATTCTCATAGTCACGTCAGGGGTTATTATTTACTAATCGCCCCTCCTCCTTTGTTTATTGAAAAAAAAAAGAATACGCGTCTCGAATCTGTGGACTAGAAATGTATTTTTGATAAATAACCTTTATGTGCGAATGTATGCCAACCGTGTGCAGCATGTCGGCCAATAGTGACTGTTGATAAAGCATGACAATTTTAGAAAAGTCTCATGAGTTAACATGAGATCGATATAGTTTTATCAAATTGGTGTTTAATTTTAGCGGATTTGCGTGCCAAATAACTGAACTCAGACTCATCAAATAAATGGATTGATTTGAATTCAATTAATTTCGGCACGAATCCACTAAACACGACATGAACTGATTATAAATAAATTTAGTATGAGTTGAATAAATGGTGACACAAACAATTATACAATACACGACACAACACAATCCATCAACAACCCTAATAATGGGTCATGTGCTAGAATGGACGTGGGGGTCATGATATTAAGGTCCTATGAATGTCGTACGCAGCAAGTCGGTCGGAACAGTGGACTTTTATGCCAATTTCATGCATATAACTCCAATTAGGAGGTGCAAATTGCAATAGGTCAGCATCAACACAAGTGGGCACTTGAATTCTCTGAATCTATTACTAAAGTACCGCTTTTTTAAAACTTAATTACCACTCTACCGCCGTTTTAAACTTATTTACCAAAGTACCGCTGTTTTGAAAGCGTATTTACGAAATCCGATTTCTCTTAAAAGGCGGACTTACCAAATCCGACTTCAGTCAAAAAGCGGTCTTACCAAATCCGACTTTACTTAAAAAACGGACTTACCAAATCCGACTTCAATGAAAAAACGGACTTACCATTTCCGATTTCAGTATTTAATAAAAAAAACGCTTTCAATAGAAAGCGGATCTCTTGATCACGCTTTCTATGAAAAACGTTTTTTATGAAATACGCTTTCAATAGAAAGCGTGATCATGAAATCCGCTTTCTATTGAAAGCGTTTTTATGAAATACGATTTCAATGTTTCGCTGGACACTGCCAAAAAAATGTATTTATTAAACAAAAAAATCAATTTTAGAATTAAAAAATAAATTTAAATTATAAAATTAAAATTAAAATTAAAATATTTAGTTTAAAATAAAAAATTTAATTTTATTCCCACTATCACAATTTTAGTCCCACCCTTATTAAAAAAAAAAATAAAAAAAATATTTAGTTTTAAATTTAAAAAATACCAATCATCGGTACCCCTCCCCATCCCACACAAATAAAAATTTAAAAACCATAATCCATCCAAGAATCACACCAAAAGTCAGAACTATGCCAAAATTTTTTAAAATTCGTCATGTTTTTAGTTAGTACGTAACATAATACTTTATTCAACGTGCATTGTTATGTTTAGTTCTGACTTTTTAAATTTTTAGGATTTAAATTTTTATTTGTGTGGGATGGGGAGGGGTACCGATGATTGGTATTTTTTAAATTTAAAACTAAATATTTTTTTTATTTTTTTTTAATAAGGGTGGGACTAAAATTGTGATAGTGGGAATAAAATTAATTTTTTTATTTTAAACTAAATATTTTAATTTTATAATTTAAATTTATTTTTTTGTTTAATAAATACATTTTTTTGGCAGTGTCCAGCGAAATATTGAAATCGTATTTCATAAAAACTCTTTCAATAGAAAGCGGATTTCATGATCACGCTTTCTATTGAAAGCGTATTTCATAAAAACGCTTTTCATAGAAAGCGTGATCAAGAGATCCGCTTTCTATTGAAAGCGTTTTTTTTATTAAATACTGAAATCGGAAATGGTAAGTCCGTTTTTTCATTGAA
The DNA here is from genome assembly GCA_951799425.1 of Ilex aquifolium. Taxonomy (NCBI): domain Eukaryota; kingdom Viridiplantae; phylum Streptophyta; class Magnoliopsida; order Aquifoliales; family Aquifoliaceae; genus Ilex; species Ilex aquifolium. Next base: position 29,719,096 of record OX637403.1, read on the forward strand.
GTCGGATTTGGTAAGTCCGTTTTTTAAGTAAAGTCGGATTTGGTAAGGCCGCTTTTTGACTGAAGTCGGATTTGGTAAGTCCGTCTTTTAAGAGAAATCGGATTTCGTAAATACGCTTTCAAAACAGCGGTACTTTGGTAAATAAGTTTAAAACGGCGGTAGAGTGGTAATTAAGTTTTAAAAAAGCGGTACTTTGGTAATAGATTCTGAATTCTCTAGTCTAGCTCATTTTCCCAGTAATATTTCATCATTTGGTTGCTCCCCAAGACAACATCCCTGTCAAGAAAATGGAAGATGATATAGTCATCTTGTGGTCTGGATTGGCACCCTTCTCAAGTGGTCTCTCTCTCTCTCTCTTCAAATCTTTTTTTTTGGGTGTGCAAAAAAGAGAAAAAGAGAAGAAAAAATAAATTGTGGAAGGAATAAAATCTGATTTGGAAATGATGGACTCAATAGGATCCCTGAAAGTAAAAAACAACTGCAAAAAATGGAGTGTTTTAAATAGGATTGATAATCGAGTCAAGTTTGTCGAGGTCGTTTTTTTTTAACGAACTTAAAAAATTATTCAAATTCAGCTTATTTAGAAAATGAACCGTGTCTAAACCGAACTTAGAACGAGCAGAATCCGAATAACTTGACTATTTTACATATAAACGAGCCGAATTACTCTATTTGATTTAAACGACAGTGGATTGTCTTCATCATGCATTACTCTATTTTGCTCCATGCATGCATTTGTCCATCGTTGTTTGTTTTCTTTCCTTCATTTTGCCAAGACAGTGACAGTGACAAGAGTCCATTAGCTTTTGATAATAGGAACTCGTCAAAGTCGTCCCGCAATTTCAATTTTCAAGTACAACCAAATTAGAAACCGCGTGATTTTGTTTTTTTTTGGAACTGAAACCTACATTGTTGAAAAATGTCGAAACCCAATGAAGTCGACTACTTAGTTGAAGTGGGCAAAACTAAAGTGATTACCCTAATGAGAGAATATTCAATATTACTGTAATATTATGTCAATATCTGCTTACATGGATGAATAATTATTGGCTTGTGTGGGGTCTATTTTTTTTTTGTCTGTATATTATTAGTTGGTGATATCACGTGACAATACTGACGTGGTATCACCATTACAATAAATATTTTTCTTAATGTAGACATGAGAAACTTCTTCAATTTTCACTTTTGGTAACATTTATAATATATATCATTATTAGAACTTAAAAATATGATCTAATTTAATAAACTTAATGATGTGGTTTCATTGAATCCATTGAATTCATACTTAGATTTTAATGTTTAATGGATTTCACAACTAATCAAATAGTTGTAAAGAATTAAGCCAACATATTAGATTCAAATAGTACAGATAGCTCAACGGTGTGGGGTTAAACCTTGGCGAATCGTAAATTTAGAAGTCTCTCAAACCTAATTGATACATATAGTTTGCGGGTTATTCGGAAGGAGTAATGCTACATAAACTTAAAAATTAGACTTGATAATTACAACCATTGAATAGGTAGTGGATCCTAATAAATGTTGAGACCCATAATGAAATCAATAATTGTAATTATCAAGTTTATTTTTTAAGTATAGTTTTTAAGTTCATGTAGTATTGCTCATTCGAAAAATCAGGGCCGACCCAACAGTATGGAAAAAAAAGCATGGATTTTAGGCCCCAAATTTTTAAGTAAATCACTAATCCACAAAAAAAAAATTAAATCCATTAAATTTTAAGCCCTACAAAAAAGCCCCAAAAAAATTAAATTCAATGAAAATTTTCATTGCAATAATTTGAGTCTATAATCCAATCCATAACTTTAAAAAATTAAAAATTAAAAAAATAAAAAAAATCCTCAAAAATCAACTCATATTAACTCCCATCTACTCACTCACTCACTCACTCACTCTCTCTGGTTAAAAAAAAAAAAAAAAAAGCAAAAGTTGAAATCTCTTTCTCGACAACATTAACACATTTTTCTTTTATCTCCCCTTCACATAGAAAATTAAAAATAAATTATTTTTTTTAAAAAATAATACTAAAAGTAAAAACACCTCCATTTAATATTTTCGCTTTAGACCTTAAATTGGCTTGAGTTACCCTGCGAAAGATCCCGATAACTACTAAGGATGTCGGATTGGACAAAAAATAATGTTCGATGTTGGATCTCAGCAATAAATTTTAGGCAAATCATAGGTCGGCAAGTCCATGTCATTGATTCCCTTTGAAATTGGGAATTAGATAATATCAGCCCACATGGAACTCAATAAAAAATAAATAAATAAAATCTTATTTCCATCTATAAAAGCCTAACCCCCCTCCACCATTTTCACCACCAGTGACCTCTCAAACCCCAACCCCCTATATCACAAAACCCTTCTAAACTTTCATTTAAGTTTGAAATGGCTTCAAAGGCTCTATACTCCACTGCCCTTCTTCTCTCCCTCAACCTCCTCTTCTCTTTGGTCACTTCCACCTATGTCCCCTGCCCACCACCGCCAAAGCCAAAAACCCCTAAGCCGTGCTGCACCCACAAGCCCCCACCCACACCCACCAAGCCCACACCCACACCATCACCCACCAAGCCCACACCCACACCATCACCAACTACGGGAAAATGTCCTATTGACACTCTAAAGTTGGGTGTGTGTGCTGACTTGTTGAATGGTTTGGTGAATATTGTTATAGGAACCCCACCAAAAACTCCTTGCTGCAGCCTCATTAACGGTCTTGCTGATATTGAAGCTGCTGTTTGCCTTTGCACTGCCCTTAAAGCTAATGTGTTGGGGATTAACCTTAACATTCTTGTGGACTTGAGCTTGTTGCTGAACTATTGTGGCAAGAAGGTTCCCTCTGGCTTCCAATGCGCATAGAGAAGAAAAACAATACTGTTTTTTACTGTTTCTGAACAACTTCACAGTTTTCTTTTTGTTTCTTTTTCTTGGTGTTTTCAGTGTTTGGATTGCTTAGTGGGTACTGTTTGAGATGTTGTTAATGGCCATTAGTGTTTGTGGCCAATGGTTTTAATCTCGTGTACTTTGTAATTTGTTGGTTTCGAGGAGGAAGGTTCCTCGTTTTCTGTCTGTCGTTTTCTACTGTATCCAGTATCCTTCTTGGATTCTGGTGACGGGAATTACTACACAATAAAATGAAGGGTTCTAGAAATGAGTAAGACTTTTCGATATCATATTAAAACTTAATACACAACAAAGACGAAGTTACAATTCAAAAAATATCAAAAAAATGTATTTATTTGAGATCAATACTAACATTTGAAGATGCTATAGAATTTTAAAATAGGAGAGAGAATGAAAATAGAAACAAAAAACTAACCACAAAGTATATGCATAGTTTGTCACATAGAATTTGATGTAGGGACGGTCCCCTACAAAATAGGGGCCTAAAACGAAAATTTAAATGAGGTTGTATTAATTTTAACATAAATTTTAAAATTTTTACAATATTGTTTCTATTATTGCCTTTTGAAATGCAAATGTATTTATTAGATTTTTGTATTAAAGTATTGTTAACATATTTTTAAGACCCTTACACTAATGCAATACAAGTTTCTTTGCCTATCAATTCTTAGAAGCGCTAAAAAAATCTATTCGTGTTTGATTGAACATGCATATTTTTTTTTTGAGTAACCTCGACGGTACGAGGGGATTTTATTGATTTTGAAAAAATTACACCTAGCGAGGGGGACGTAAGTACCTTACCTCGACATGCATCTAAAAACATTATGAGTAATAAAAAATAATGCATGCAATTACATCATAATGCATTTAAAATTAAAGAAAAGAAATAAATTCTTAAAGCTAGCTAAACAGTGATGTGAACAGTACTGTGAATAGTGCAGTGCATGAACAGTACTGTGAACAGTACCGTGAAGAAAGTTTCATGCCAGTCCTTCTTTGTATGGATAGAAGATGAATAGCCAACAAAGACCACCATAGAGACAAAGACTTCCAAGATAGAAGATGAATAAAATAAAATTGAGTTTAATTGAATTGAGTCTCAGAATATATTTTGAGCCCTTAAAATAAAAGTGGACTTACATGAGTTTTAAAAATTTTATTCCGGACCTAAGAATAAAATTAGACTTAATGGAACTTATGTCTACAAATTTTATTTGGGGAACTAAATATAAAATTGGACTTAATTGAATATTGATATAAAAATTTTGTTTAAAATCCTAAAAATAACATTGACTTTTTTGAACTTCCTTAAAATGGCCTCCTAAAATTTTGGGGGCCTAAAGCGGCGGCTTCAATAGCTGTACCATTGAGCCGGCCCTGAATTAATGTATCATTGATGGTAATTTTATACAAAAAACTCAACCCTATTTATAGGGTGAAAAATACTTAAAATAATAACAAATTAAATTCTCACTCATGTTTATCATCACCACTCATGTTTATTTGAACGACGTTAATATCGATAGATTTTGGTAGATCGTATTATATCTTTAGTAAATTTAATGACAAATATAATGAGGGATCAATATGCAAAGAGTGGTTGAAGTGGACCATTTAATTTGACTAATTCAAGAGAAATGCCAAAGCAACTTTATTGAACTTTACATTTTGTACAAATAATAATAATAATAAAACTGTGACCACCAAATTGATAGTCACGCACTGGACTGTGTGGTACAAAATGCTATTCACTTTTCGTCTTAAAGGTCACGGCCTATGAAAGGACTTAATACTTATCACCAGCAACATGGTTTTCCTAAACTTTTACGTGCTGAATAGACAGTAAGTTAGTAAGTGGAGCTCGATAATATTGGACATGTGACTAATAATTGTTGCAAATCCAACTTAAAATGTTTTTAAGTTGTAAGTTTGATTTAAGGGAAATATGTCCAAGAAATTGAATTCCAATCCAGCGTTGATATGAGCTTGAAAAAGAAAAATTTATGATGGGTGATAAAGACGGAATTTTGGGCATGGGCCGTTGTAACTTCGGAGCCTAACAAGCCCAGAAAACCTCAGTTTGCTCATTAAGAAATACTTTTGATCAGCCCACATCGAGGGCAGAAAGGGCCAAAAGGCAAAGCCCAACGGCGCCAGAGGACCAACAGTCCAGCCCAAACCCAATTTAGTCCAACTAAAGTGCAGCCCAGGAAAGAGAAGTCAAACCCCTACCCTGGAAGGATCCCGCCATGCCATGTGTCCAAAGGACAAGGGGACCGTCTCTAATGCCTATGACAGACACACCCTCTCGGACGCAGAGAGTGGTGGTGTGCGCAACAATCCAAAGATCGTGGGCACAGTAGCGCCGACTAGCAGAGGCTGTTGCAGGACAGCGACGGAAGGTCCCACGGAATCAGCAAAAAGATAGAAGGAGCCACCGGAAGCCCTAGGAGGAACGACTGGTATATATAGAACAGTGTTATCCTACCAGGGGAGCATCTCCTTCTTCCCCACGACATCCCCCAGTCCTATATACAGAATAAATGAAGTATAAGTCCTTGTAAAGGCTCGAAGCCAGCAACCTCATTGTATTCACAAAAAGATCAATATACAGTCTCAATGAGCAAGAGACTGCATTACAGTGGATGTAGCCTTAGTCCATCGGCTAAGGTGAACCACTTTATAATCTGGGTCTTCCATTTTCCACAGATTAATCACTCACTTAACCAAACTCACTAACCTCACGAGCCTCCCATTGCTTGGGCTTGGGCCACTATTTTTTGTCATCATCAGTTGGCGCCGTCTGTGGGAACGATTTTCATCGTTTTCATTCAAATTCTCCTATATCCTTGATTACTTTGATCACCCATCGCCTAACCAGAAGAATAGCGGCGCTGAATCGATTTGTTTCACGCTCCACTGACAAATGCCAGTCATTCTTCAAGGTCCTAAAGGCAGCCTTTCGATGAGACGAAAAATGTGAGGAGGCTTTTCAAGCCCTCAAGGCCTATTTGACCTCACCACCGGTACTGGTAAGCCCTCGAGAAGGAGAAGTCTTAACCCTCTACCTAGCTGTGTCTGACTTCTCAGTCAGCGCCGCCTTGGTAAAGGACAAGGAGAGAATCCAGTAACCAGTTTACTTCTGTGGCAAGGCCCTCAGGGGGGCCGAAGCAAGATACCCAAAGATGGAGAAACTTGTGTTTGCCCTCTTAGTAGCGGCTCGGAGGTTAAGACCCTATTTTCAAGCGCATACCATCGAGATCCTGACTGACCAGCCGATGAGGCAGGTCCTACATAAGTCGGAAGCGTCCGGGAGACTAGTGAAGTGGGCTATGGATCTTAGCGAGTTCGACATCAAGTTCAAGCCGAAAACCGCGATTAAGGGACAAGTGTTAGCTGATTTTCTTGCCGAGTTCACCTCTCCACCTGAAGAGAGCGCGGAGAACCAGGACGATGTCCCCGACGTGCCGACCTAGAAACTGTATGTGGATGGAGCTTCAAACGCCCAAGGAAGTAGGGCCGAACTCATCCTGACCTCACCAGAGGGATACGACCTGGAATATGCCTTAAGATTTAAATTTCAAGCGTCCAATAACAAGGCAGAATATGAGGCCCTGATAGCAAGCTTGAACCTGGCCTTATCAATGGAAGCGCAGCAGATCACGGTCCATAGCGACTCGTAGCTGGTGGTGAAGCAGGTCGAAGAAGAATACGCTGCCAGGGATGAGAAAACGACACTCTACGTGATAAAGGTGTGCAACCTGCTGAGAAAATTCGTCTTGGCTGAGCTAGTCCAAGTACCGCGAGCAGCCAATGCCCGAGCTGACGCCCTGGCCAAGTTAGCAACCGCCACCGACCACGACCTACCAGAGCAGGCACCCGTCGAAATCCTAACCGAGCCTAGCGTACAGCTCGATGAAGAGCCGACCCAAGAAAACCAAGCTATGCCAGTCGAGGAAAGCGATTCGTGGATAGATCCCATCGTGTCATTCCTACAAGACGGAACGCTCCCTAACGACCCGAAGGATGCATCGAAGTTGAGGGTCAGAGCAGCAAGATTCACGCTAGTCCAAGGTAACTTATACAAAAGAGACTTTTCTTTTCCATTGATGAAATGTGTGTCTGGAATGGAGGCAGACTATATCCTACATGTGCGGGAACCATATTGGCGCAAAGACCTAGGCAAGCAAGGCACTACGACAATGTTACTTTTGGCCAACTATATCCAAGGATGCCAAGAAAATAGTGAAGAGATGCCAAACCTGCCAAATCCACGGCAACCTGCCACACTGCCCGCCCGAGCTACTCACCCTCGTGGTCAGCCCTTGGCCCTTTCAACAGTGGGGGTTGGATATCTTGGGGCCCTTACCAGTTGGGGTCAGACGGTGCAAATTCGTGGAAGTCGCGATGGATTACTTCACCAAGTGGGCTGAAGTCGAGCCTCTAGCTAAGATCACGACGCAGAAGGTCAAGAACTTTGTCTGGAAGTCTATAATTTGTCGTTTCGGTGTCCCCAGGGCACTAGTTTCAGATAATGGGAATCAGTTTGGCAATCCGACGTTCACAGGTTTTTGCGCCGAGCTTGGAATCAAGAACTATTTCTCAGCGCTTGCTCACCTGCAGTCCAATGGGCAGGCTGAGGTGACCATCATAACCATCAAGTTGGCGCTAAAGACTAGGTTGGAGGCGTCTAAGTCTCAATGGGTGGATCACCTCCCAGCGGTATTATGTGCATACCGAACAACTGTTCGGATCGCGACCGGCGAGACCCTTTTCAGCCTAGCAAATGGGAAAGAGGTGATAGCCCCCGTCGAGGTTGGCATGCCTTCTACGAGAACTGAACTCTTCGATCCAGAACAGAATGAGAGGTCCCTACTGGTAAACCTCGATCTCCTGGACGAAAAGAGGGATGAAGCGTTGCAGCGGATATTCTCCTACCAGATGAGCACGACTAGGTTCTACAACAAGCGAGTGAGAAGAAGAAGTTTCAAACCAGGTGACTTGGTGTTAAAAAAACTGCTCCCAACCCGGAAGGACCCAGCCCACGGAAAGTTCGGACCCAATTGGGAAGGGCCCTACGTTGTGAAAAGGATTGTTTGACCAGGAAACTACGAGTTTCAGACAGATGAGGGAAGAGGCCTACAACACTCGTGGAATGCGGATCACCTAAAACGTTACTACTAGTAGGGTCTCCTGGAAGCTTTTGTAACGAGAAGAAGGAGAGTCACTGTAAAAACACATTTTTGAAATCAATGAAATTTCCTAAGACTTCATGAAGGAAAAAGTTTGCAATAAATTTTGCCTGCAAACGCTCTAGACTGCGGGGACGACTAGGCTTTTCAGCCTAAGTGCAGAGAGCTCGTAAGCTCAGGAATCTACTAGGCTTTTCAGCCTAAGAGCTCGTAAACTCGGGACGACTAGGCTTTTCAACCTAAGTGCAAAGAGCTTGTAAGCTCAGGAATCTACTAGGCTTTTCAGCTTAAGAGCTCGTAAACTCGGAAATCTACTAGGCTTTTCAGCCTAAGAGCTCGTAAGCTCGGGACGACTAGGCTTTTTAGCCTAAGAGCTCGTAAGCTCGGGAACTACTAGGCTTTTCAACCTAAGAGCTTGTAAGCTCGGGACGACTAGGCCTTTCAGCCTAAGTGCAAAGAGCTCGTAAGCTTGAGAATCTACCAGGCTTTTCAGCCTAAGAGCTCGTAAGCTCGGGACGACTAAGCTTTTTAGCCTAAGAGCTCGTAAGCTCGGGAATCTACTAGGCTTTTCAGCCTAAGAGCTCGTAAGTTCGGGACGACTAGGCTTTTCAGCCTAAGAGCTCGTAAGCTCGGGAACTACTAGGCTTTTCAGCCTAAGAGCTCGTAAGCTCGGGACGACTAGGCTTTTCAGCCTAAGAGCTCATAAGCTCGGGAACTACTAGGCTTTTCAGCCTAAGAGCTCGTAAGCCCGGAAATGACAAGACTTTTCCACCCAAAGGGCCTCCCAGCGCAGAATACGACAGAACTGTCGGCATATCATTCAGCAAAAAAAAAAAAGAGAGAAGAAATCACTCATAGACACGAGATCCATAACCAAATGATTTCATTACAAAAAAAAAGGGTTCACATTTTGAACGATAGAAACAAGCACTGAGAAATAGAAGAAACAAGCACTGGGTACATAGAAGGAACATCCGCGGGCACATCACAAGCCTCCCCCTCCTCCTAGATCCTCCGAAACAACCCCTCATCCGACAATCCCTTTCAGATTACGATCCCCTTTTCCAGCTGAGCATTCACCTCCTTAAGATGGGCGTTCTCCTCCATCAAAGTATCCCTTTCTCTCTCCACCTCTGCCAACCGTTTCTTGAGGGTTTCCACCTCAGCATTCTTCTCATCAGACGGATCAGGCGACTGAGACTCTGAGTCGACCCTTCGTCTCCTCCTGTTCGAGGTGGCCTCCCCCGACTCATCAAAAGGGGTATCTGATTCATAGAAAGAGGAGGGTGCAAACATGATCCGGCTCGAGCTCCCCCTATCCCAAACCGAGAGAGGTTCTGAGGAGTAAAAAGAGCAGAGTAGGGGATTGGAAAGGCTTTCTCCACCATGCTAACATTGAACGCCTCCAACGGAGTAAGACTAGGAGTACCTATACAGCATAATGCCGACACAAACAGGATTAGTATCTGCCAGTGAAAGTCGGCCAATTAGAAACTAGTAAGGCATTCATGTACATACCTCTATCCCGAAAGCTCCTCCACGAACGAGGAGCCCAGACATGCCAATTTTCCCTCACGATGGACTCCCACGAGTCCCCAGAGAAGAAAAAGAAGCGTTAGGACCACCCCTCAGGGGAATTGGGAATATCAGCAATCAGCTCAGGGCGAAAAAATCGCTTCCAAGAAAAAGTGTTGAAACAAGGAGGGAAGTCAAAGGAGAGCTCAAAGAAATAGAGGAATTCAGCGACAGTAGGGAAGTACTCAAAGCCTTGCATATGCTAGAAAATGAAGAAACCAACCAGAACGGCCCATCCCTCAGGGGAAAGGCGAGAGGGTCATAAACCATGGTGAGAGAACCCAGGCGAAGCCTTGATGGAGGGGGAGTCGGAGGCCACTCTCGAATGCACCCTCACAAAAAGCAACCTCACCCTAAGAGGACATGCTACGGGCCTCATCCGGGTTGGGGGTTCTAACTCCCAAATCCTTAGGAAAATCATATCGACTCTTTATATCGTCGACATCCGCTGAAGTAAGCAAGGAAGGAAGAAGGAAAATAGAATTCCAATCGCCTTTCAGCGACTCTCGAGCACGCTGTCTGAACAGTGGGGAAGGAGCCATTGAATCCTAGGAGGTTGAGAGAATAAGCGTTGGAAGAATGCAAAAAGTTCGAAGTAAGAAAACCTTCGAAGGACAGTGAGAATGCGGAGAAAGTACTTGGAAATAAATAGCACACAAGGACGACTGTTGGGATTCTGCAATCAAGACAACATTAAATAATGGCACCAAGTTCAGGGAAATTGTTGAGCTGCCTAAGGGTTCAATTAAATGAACAGCCACTTCGTACACTTCACCAGAAACGAGCAGTCACAAAGATTAAAGGCTAAGGAAGCCTAACCCAAGATAAAGCTGCTCGGACCATAGAGCATAGGTCGGGGGAATGGGCAACACAAATAGCACCCTTACTCCAAACAGGCCAAGACCTATTTGGAGTAGGGGGCAAGGGAACATGGCATTGACAAGCATCGACAACACATCATCAGAGAACTTTGTAGCTAAAATAAAGCTTCATTACAAAAGGAAAGTATTTATAAGTGTTGCATTGTATTTACAAGTGTCGCATTAAAAAAAAAAAAAGAACAGAACAACATGAGTTTGGTCTTCAAGACTGATCAGAGGGAGGAGCAACATCAGGAGCTGGAGGACCGCTTGGAGGGACATCAAACCGCGGCTGAAATCACTCGAGATCCAAGTCGGGGAATTTCTCAATCGCCTGATCAGCAACGTTGAAGAACCCATCCACAAAGGCCCTAGGTACCTCCAGTTTGGACTTCTCGATCTGTTTCCGTTGATCCTCGACCAGCTGACGCTAGACAACCAAAGAATTGCTCAGCTCAGCAATCTCAGCCTGGGACTCCCTCAGCTGGTCCACCAGCAATGACCGAGTGATAGTAGAATTAAGTAAGTCCTCGATCCGAGCATCATAGTCCTCCCTCGCTCGAGCTAACTCTTCCCGAAGAGACACCTCGGCAGAAGTGCTGGCAATCAGTTGTCTAAAGGACTGAGCCCGCTGGTCGAGAACTTGTTCCAACTCCTTCTCGGTGGCCAAATCCCAGCTCAGGAGCTCAGAATTCCGTTGGCGTGCCTCCTGTAGTTCAGTCACCCTCCGCTGAACATCATTTCTCAGGATGTAAATCTCTTTCCCAACTACACAGACGTGCGTCGTAGCCTGAAAACGAAGGTAAAGGTCATAACGTTACAGAGGTAGGGACAAATAGAAGCACAGGGAAAGTCGGGACTTGACTCAAGAAGGGCATGAAGTGCTTCTCGACTCCGAGTTCGGAAAGGAAGATCTACAAAACGTCTCAGGTCAGCCTGGGGAATCAAATCCATCCGTGCACGGCTACTTAGATCCACGTCCCTCAGCAAACTCCCCTCAAGGTCGATAAACGGAGCAGGCGGAGTACGAGCCGAGCTAGAACCCACAACCCCAGTTGGAGAAGGGCCTCGTCGAACTGGCCCTGTTACCAAACTAGCCACAACTGTGCCCGCCGTGGTGACGGGCACGGGCTCAGACATTGACTCCTCCCCAGCCACAGGCAGGGGCTCGGAAGTCGGTACCCCAGCAGATGAGCTCAGTGTCAGCAAAGTCATCAAGGCTTCACCTCTAGCGCTGGGAGCCTCAGGGCCGGCGGCTGCACCATAGGCCGTGTCCGAGCTGCTTGCCCCCAACCTAGCCCTCTTCGCCACAAGCTCCGAGCTTCTAGCTCGCCTCCTTTGACCCACATGTTCCATAATCGCCCTTCGCTGAGTAACCAAGTACGAAGGGACTACACAAGCAAAACAGAGAAAGGAATAAGTTTCTGAACAAAACGAGAGCGGGACAACAAGGGCGGAATGTTAGATGCTCATGGCCGCTTGGCGCCGAGGTCAGCTCGGGATGCATCAGTTCAGTGTACAAAAAGGGCAGGCGAGCTCGGACTTGATTAACCCGAACCAACTCCTCGCCAGACAAGGTGGGAGCTCGCCTACGAACACCAAAAAAATAATAAGACCAAAAAATAATAAAGTCAATACTATGAGATATTGGAAACGAACAGCAAGACCAAGCCAACAGGTATAAACTCACCCAGATTCCTGCGTTGCCCCCACTCCGTGGGAACTCTCACTGATGCTGAAACATGGGACCCAAACTCCCAACCATTCCCAGAAATGAAGAAATATCTCATCCTCCACCCTTCGGGCTCTGGAGGGAGGTCTCGGATGGGGATCTCTCCCCTCCCCGCCGCCGCCTAGGGACGAAGCAATAGAACTCAGAAACCACTTCAGGACGGAAGAAGTGGAGGAACTCTGTCACGGTGGCCCTAGATTGAGGAAATAACTTTTCCCACAATGCCGTAAATGCCAACAAGATCGCCTAGCTTGATGGGAGGAGCATGGCGGGGCAGAAACTAAAGAAGTGTAAAACCCCTCGGATAAAGGGGGAAAATGGGAACCGAAACCCCAATAGAAAAGGGGCCTCAAAGAGGCAAACCTTGCCCCTTACCAAGCAGTGGAACCGGCGCAAGGCAGCATGTCGCGCAACCACCTCAGGAGAAAATTCGAAGCGCCTGGCGATGGACTCAACCTCCCTCTCACTAATTTCGCTCGACAGGGAAGAGTCGCTCCATAATGTCGCGTGGAGAAGAATGAGCCCCAGCCATAGGAACATAAAACAAATGGTTTTTCTCTGAAACACCGGAGAAGAAAAAGTGCACACTAAGGAGAAGCAGAAAAATTTTGGCGCCCAAGGTAAGGCAATCATCTACAGAGGGTGGCCTACTTATAGGCTCAGCAGACATGCGCCCGTCGCTTTCATCGGGCGTAGTTAATGCACGTCCCTCACATTTAAGGAGAGGGACACGTGGCGTCATAGGAGTCTTTGGGGCACCACGTTCAAGGAGCCACTATCCCTTCTAACGACGCACGTTCTCGACCGAACGAAACTGTCAAGTCTGGGGTACACGAAAAGAAATATGAAAAGACCCAAGTAGCCCCAGAGAGTCCAAACAAAGGAGGTCGGTAGGGGCAGACCCAAGAAAGTAGGGTATCCAAGTCAGCTCATATGTTTTGATCTAACCTAATTCGGGAAGGAAGGGGAGTGAGCTCGATTACATTAGGAGGTCGGCTCGGGCAGCCTCGAGTTCACACTTATTATGATTGCCTGAAGATGACTCAAAGTCACAGACTAGGGCCTCGAGATTAGCGACAAAACCTACAGCAGCACAGTCCAAAACAAAATGCTCCCATCCATCGGGGCCAAAAAGGGGCATAGTAAAAGACACATCATCCATAGGAAATGGAAAACTAGCTATAGTATCCTTATTGGAAAAGTATTCGAGTACATCATCCAAAAAGTTACATTATCACTGAGGAGAGAATAAAGTACTACAGGACAAAGGTCATCAGAGAATTACAGGGAAAGATAAAAAGGAATGGCCACAAGCCAGCCTAAAAAAATAGTTTCATTACCACCACCTACTCCCCCACTGGTAGCCTCTACCGGGGCTCTGAGCTCCTCGGTCGCAACTGCCTCAGGTACAGATGTCTCCTCGGCACCAGACATCTCAACCTCTTCGGCTACCGCGGCCGCCTTCTTAAACCCAAGCTGTGGCACGAAGGGATCTAGGTCAAGGTCAGGATAAGCATCCTCGATCTGTTCTCGGAGATTCAGGAACCCCTTCACAAAGGCAGAGGAGCTCTCTTTTAGAAGCTTCGACACCTAGGCTCGTAGAGACGACAGCTCAGAGTCCTTGGTCACCAGGTCAACATCTTTAGCTTTGAGCTCAGCCTCCTTGAGCTTGATGAGGTCTTGGTGACGGGAGTCCAGCTCGTCGTTGATCCTCTTCAGTTCAGTAGCCTCTGCCGACAGAATCCTCACATTCTCCTCGGCGGCCCCCTTGCCCACCATCACGGCGTCGAAAGATTCCTTAACCTTCAGGAGCTCCTGCTCGTGATGAAAATCTATCATCTTCACGCAGACAAGCGACTGAAAAAGAAAGGGGTTAGTCACTATAGGAGATGAATGTAAAAGTTTCAGCAAAAGGGCTCCAGAGAGGGGACACAAGTAAAAACAGAAAGTACCTCAGCCAGGCCTTGGATGGCGTGCTCGATTTTCCTTTTGAAAGGGACCTGCATGGCTGCCCTAGGGTCCGACGTGGAGATCAGCTTGGATAAAGCAGACACAGCGGCCTCAGGATCGCGAAGGAAGCCGCTCCCCTGCGTCTTGGACTTGGAAGGAACGGATTCCACCTTCCCGCCTTTATGAGAGACAGGTTGAAAAGGAGTGTGAGAGGCCGCCGAGATCCTAGGATGTTCCGATGAAGCCCCCTCAGGAGGAGATTTGCTCTTAGGCAGCTCACGGGGTAACGAGGGCGCAACCACATCCCCGAGCGAGGGAGGACCCTCATGCTTCTGCTCCGAGGAGATAGACGTTGGCCCCGATACCGATGCCTCCTTGGACGACGGCGGCAAGCCCTTCACCAGCTTCCTTTTCTTCCTCGACTTCTCGGTATCCGAAAATAACGCCATGATTAGGTCTTGATCCATGGGTTCAGGCTGGGGGGGCAGGAGACAGTGCGATCTCCGGGGGTTGGTCAACGGGAGGCCCAAGCTCGTAGTTAGTAAGGTTCTCGTCGGTCACCAGGTCGAAAAAGGATTGCAACCCCAAAGTCTCGGCTCTAGCGATTCTAGCAGCCTCCTCCGCGTTAAGTGTTAGACAAAAATCTACAAACCAGATCAGAAGTTATGTAAGACAGTAAGATGAGAACATAAAAGAAAAGTATAGCTGATAGAATAGCCTTACGAGTATTCCTTGGAACCCCCCAAAACCTGGGGATGCAAGGGACGTCGCCAAGCTCCCCCGACAGCTCCCAGGAGTCACCCCTAACGAAGAAAAACCTTGGTTTTCACTCCTTGTTGGAAGAGGGAAGCCCGAAAATTAGGTTCTTCGCCTTAACCCTTTTTGCAAAATATAGGAAACTCAAGGAAGGGGAGGACTTGAGCTGGAAGAGAGAGGCAAAATCCCTAATGATGGGATGAGAGTCTTTTCCACTCATAAACTAGTGAACGAGGAATCCAATCAGAAGGCCCCAGCCGTTCGGAGAAAGCCGGGCTGGGCAGACATTGTAAAACTCGAGAACATTCCGAAGGAAGGGATGAACTGGGAACCAAAGACTAGCCCAGAATGCAGACTCGAAGAAACAGACCAGCCCAGGAATGTAAGAATTACACCTCTCATGACCTTCGGGAGAGTGCAAGATAACAGAATCAGGAAAGCGATACTCTCGTTTCATCTCATTCAAATCCTCGTCACTGAGGCAACTGGGAGTCACCTCCGTACAGCAGGTCAGGTCGGATTGGTCAAGACGAGTTTTCTTTCTAGGAGTAGAGGGCGTAATCGGTTTGAATTTCCTCTTCCTCGACCGGGTAAAGGGGACAGGAGGCAAGATGAAAGAGGTCGAGCCTCTATAGGAGGAACTGAAGTGGAGACTACAGGGGCGGACCCAGAAGCCAACTCACCAATAGCAAAAGAGTGATCGCTAGAAGAAGTCGAGGTACTATCCTTGACCTCCTCACCGACTTGCTCCTCGAAATCCGACTCAGAAGAGGAAACGACAAACTTCCCTATCAAATGTTCAGGTCGCAAACCAGAGTGTAGAGAAGGCAAGTGTAAGGTGCAATCCGTCAAAAATAGAGGTCTCAGACACCAAACCCTAAGAAATGATACCCTTAGCAAGGTAGAATGATCCACAAAGTACCAAAGGGAGGAGAGATAGTCGGAGTGACTCCTGAAGTAACTAAATCTCCAGATCAGAAAGCGGAACCCAAAGCCCCACCAGGGAGGGTTGAAGGGATTCAGGTCGAGAAAAAAGAAGAAGGGAAGGGAGATGTACCGAGTAAGACGCTAAAAGCAGAAAGGAACCGAAAACGCAGGAATCCTAAGTCGTCCAAGAGCCAGGAACAAGACGCCTCAAAAGCCAAAGGGAAAGAAGGAAACACAAGGAGGAGTTTTCGAAAAGCACAAAGTGGGAAAGGCGAAGAGATTTCCCCTTTTATACACAACATCTAAGCCGTGATAGACATGTGACAGGACACGCAAAGGAAGCCGTACCATTGGGCTCACCCGTTGGTGACACATGTGCAAAACCATCTCATCGCAGCCAGTGAATATTAACATAGCCCAAACCAGATCAGAGTAGACAATCAGGCGTTTCCGCCGCACAGGGAAATAATGCTGAACTCGGAGAAGACATTTCTAACCCCAGGTTAGAGATGACGTCATCCTCATGACCAGGGGCTAGGGGGCAACTGATAAAGACAGAATTTTGGGCATGGGCCGTCGTAACTTCGGAGCCCAACAAGCCCAGAAAACCCCAGTTTGCTCATTAAGAAGTACCCCTGATCAGCCCACATCGAGGACAGAAAGGGCCAAAAGGCAAAGCCCAACGGCGCCAAAGGACCAACAGTCTAGCCCAGACCCAATTTAGTCCAACTAAAGTGCAGCCCAGTTAAGAGAAGTCAAACCCTTGCCCTGGAAGGATCCCGCCATGCCACATGTCCAAATGATAAGGGGACCGTCTCTGATGCCTATGGCATACACACCCTCCCGGACACAGAGAGTGGTGGTGCGCGTAACAATCCAGAGATCGTGGGCACAGTAGCGCCGACTAGCAGAGGCTGTTGCAGGATAGCGACGGGAGGTCCCACATAATTAGCAAAAAGATAGAAGGAACTACCGGAAGCCCTAGGAGGAACGACTGGTATATATAGAGCAGTGTTATCCTACCAAGGGAACATCTCCTTCTTCCCTACGGCATCCCTCAGCCCTAGATACAGAATAAACGAAGTATAAGTCCTTGTAAAGGCCCGGCGCCTACAACCTCATTGTATTCACCAAAAGATCAATATACAGCCTCAAGGAGCAAGAGACTCCATTACAATGGATGTAGCCTTAGTCCACCGGCTAAGGTGAACCACTTACAATCTGTGTCTTCCATTTTTCACAGATTAACCACTCACTCAACCAAATTCACTAACCTCACGAGCCTCCTATTGGCTGGGCTTGGGCCACTATTTCCGATCATCATCAATGGGCAATCAAATTTGGCTTAAGCTTGAATTCATAATTGAGATTCAAGCATATTCAAACTTGACAATCCATGAAGGCAATCGACATGAGTGAAGTTTTTTCCTCCAAGATTTAGCGGTACCAAGTTGAGTGATACGTTTTGTCGCAATTTGTGATTCTTATATATACCAAGTCCTTTTACGCGCAAACTAAGAAAAATATATATATGAAATTGGTTATCTTTTGTTTCCCATAATAGAAGAACACTAATGCTAAAAGCTGATCAATTAAATATGAATCTTATTTAGTATCTCTCCACAAAATCACACATCTAATATAACGAAGGTAACGAGAGATTTTTTTATAGATAAAAGCAAATATATTACAATGAAGTTCAAAACAAGTCCCAAGGGCACACATAGCAAAGGAAACTAGAGGTTATACCATAGGGTACCACCACTCTTAAAACAGAACTTATTAGTTATTGAACAAGGTATTAATTATTAAACAATGTAAAGCCACACTGTAGAGAGCAAGCCAAGCCAAGTTTTAAGCACATTTGAAGCCTGATGGAACCTTCTTTCCACAGACATTAAGAAGCAAGCTTAGAGAAAGAGGGACATTAAGGTTAATGCCCAAAACATTTGCTTTGATGGCAGTGCAAAGACAAACAGCAGCCTCCAGGTCAGCTAGGCCTCCCAAGAGACTACAGCATGGCTTTTTCGGAGGGGTACCCACGACAACGTTAAGCAATCCGCTAAGCAAATCGGCACAAACACCTAATTTTAGGGCATCTCTAGGGCATGTACCCGGTTTAGGCTTTGGTTTTGGCTTAGGGTTAGGAGTAGGGCAAGTGCCACATGCACTAACAAAGGTGAAGAACAGAAGGTTGAAAGCTAGAAAGAGAGCAAGTGATGCAGTGTTCTTGGAACCCATCTCTCTCAAGTCTAAAAATTCTCCGCAAGTGTGGGTGGAGAGATTACTAGTAGTGGTTAAGCAAGAGAAGGGTTTGGTGGCGATGGAGAGATTTGTAGTGAGTGATGGGGTTTTTATAGGGTGCATGGAGGGTGAATTCCCACTTGAAAAGATATCCATGTGCGCACCGTAGGGGATTTTTGCTGGCAACACAAGCAATTCCATCCAAATAGTTGGTGCATTTTGAGGTGAGAAACCAAATAATACGGGTTTATATAACATATCTCGTGCCATAGACTAGGGAAAAATATTCATTGCAACGGTGATACCTCGTCAGCACTGTCACGTGGTATTACCAATTAATAATATGCTGACAAATAAGGAAATGAATCTCACACAAGCTAATAACTACATGTCTATGTAAGCAGATGACTGTTCACTCTTTTCTATGTAAGCCAATAACTAATTAAATGGGGTTCACTTTGTACATTTGGAGTTTTATTATTTGTTGATGATACCTTGTATCAATGTTGACATGGTATCACCGTTGTATTAAATATTCTCTCATAAACTAGGGTTTAGAATCAAGTCACATTATGTTGTATTGGGGTTATCTAAGTCTCTATTCTCGTCGCTTTGTGTGATAAATCTTGTTAGATGCAGTAAACTAGCCCCAACTTAAAACAAAAAAAAAAAGGAATTTTTTTTTGTTATAATATCCATTAAAAGTGTTTCTTATGTCAAAATAAAGTTATTCTTGTTGGACAATAAACCGACTTGTTTATTATTAATATTAATAAATTATGTTAATTTTAAATTTATGTCAATATAATTTTTTTTTATTATCTTTAACTTTGTAATGGAGTCATATCACCATGTCGTGACACACATTTACACCAGTATATGAACGATTGAAAAATTAGGAATCTATACAGTAAACCCATTTCATGTGAAGTCATGACCCATCTCCCTTGTATTATTTGCTAGTTATACATTACTGCACTATTGAAGATTTGAAGCTGTCACAGTCACCCTAAAGGGACAAACCATGCTATCACAATGGTTACAAAGAATTAAGTCAACGTATTAGATTCAAATAACACAGATAATTCAGCGGTGTGGAGTTAAACATTAGCAAATCGTAAATTTAGAAGTCTCTCAAACCTAATTGATACATATAGTTTACGGGTTATTCAGAAAATTTATCCCGATAACTACTAAAGATATCGGATTGCACAAAAAATAATGTTCGATCTTGGATCTCAGCAATAAATTTTAGGCAAATCATAGGTCGGCAAGTCCACGTGATTGATTCCCTTCGAAATTGTGAATTAGATAATACAAATTGCTAAAATAATACAAATTGGGCACAAAAACAATATCCCCTTGTAGGCTAAACGACAGCAACACCACCAAGGCCTTCACATGGCTCATGATTTTTACTTCTCTTACCCCTCTTTAATACAATAATACTATTTAAATTTAATGTTTTGACATAATTTATTAATTTAATTAATCACGATCTATTGAATCGGTAATGAGTCTAACAAATTAAGTTCAAATAACATTATTCTTTTTAATAACATTGGTCAACTTAAAAGTCGATGTTTTTGCTTAACAAACATTTAAGTATATGCTATAGTAACACAATTTAGGGATCTAATCAGGGAATTAATTCAATGTAACCATCAGATTAGTCGTGAGTTTAAATGTTAAATGGAGCCCACTTTTAGTTCAACGGATGTAATTGATTAAGTCGTTAAATTAGATTATCAAATAATGTCCAAATAATATTTTCCTTTTAAGTATACAAATCTGAGATTAAGGATGACTTTGCATTTTTTTTATGTTGCTAATTCTGGGGTTTGATGGTAATTACGTGTAAACTTCATACCAAATCTTAAACAATGTGGACAACCAAGAATAATTTCATATTAGCCAATCCCAAGCATGTGTATTATGCGTGTGATTATATACTACTTGAGTTTGATAAGTATAAGGTTCTCAACATATACTTCGATTATCGAAAGCTAAACAAGTTTTATGCAGATTGCGTGAATTGCTCAAACAATCCCAATCAGCCCCTCTCACGGTGGAAGAACAGATAATGGATATTTATACCGAAATAAATGGTTATCTTGATTCATTATAAATTGGACAGGTAAGGAAATTTCTTGTTGAGTTACGTACTTACTTAAAAAGTAATAAATCTCAGTTCCAAGAAATCATATCTTCTACATGTAACCACTCAAGATATCATCTTACCGCCGTATGTCGAAATCGTTGATAGTACACAACATATAGCTTGTTTGACGAAACCAATTGATTTGTGTATTGGATTACAAATCGAGAGGAATCGTGGATATCTTATAAAAACGCCAAATAACTTTCAAGACGGAAGGGTGACCGATTTGAAATCTCGAAAAAATAGTCGACGTAATACTAAACACCCTGTAGCAAAAAAAAAAAAAGTTGTCAAACTCTAATCCTGTGTAAGCATTCGTTATGATGAGTTCAAACTTGGGGTATGCTAAAAAGGTGCATAGATGGGTCTTGGTACGGTATCAATAATAATATTTCAGTATTGTACCTCAACTTTTTATGCAACAAAATTTTGGCACATGTAAACTTTTGTCGTTTCGCAATTTTTATTCTATTATTGTTTTTACAACCAAAATTAACAATCGACCTTATTACCGCCACTGTCTCCTCCCCATTGTTCACCACCTTCTCTGTGTAAACATTGGAGCAGCTTCCACTGTTTATTCAACTGCATCATCTTCGACTAAGAAGTACTGAATTCTCTTTCGGGTAGCCCCCGACTCCAATGGATCCAAATCGCCTTCAAATGGCAAGTGCCAATTGAAAAAATTTGGAAACCTTGAGTTGTGGTAGTTTACATTAAAATATTTGTATTTTTGGGTAAGTAAATAGTTACATTAATCTGAGAAAATAGATAACCAACAATTTATGCAACACATCCTCAAGGAAAAATAAAGTATTACTTAAAGAGGGCATACTCCATAGGGTGCAACTCTGCCGGTAAGTAAGAGATCAATTCAAGCTCAACTTAAGCTTTGAAACCTTCAACACGAGCGTAACTCAATCTAAGCTCAATCCGAGCAACTCCAACTCAAGTCCAACCCATGAATGAATTTTTGAATTCAGGTTAATCTTGAGTTACACGATTTGAGTTGCAACTCGGGTTGAAATTGGGTTTCTTAGTAATCAAAACTCAAATTCAGCCCAAAAATAGGATTCAGTTTGGTCCTCAACGTCGAAATTGAACTCAAATTCTAACTTCTATTAATCAGAACTAATTAGAAAATAGAAAAATAAATATCACATATGTAATACACTTAAAACATCAACAACTATGGATAAAGACTACGACGCAAATGTCCTAAACTTTTATATATATGCATGTCTGTTTATAATTTTTAATTTTTTTTTCAAATTTCAGATTGAACCAGATTTTTTAAATTCAGATAGGGTTCGAATTGAACCCATCAATTCGAAGTCCGAAGTCCCAACCCAAATATTGCCCAAATTCAATTTGTGTTAAAAAAAATTTTTTTTTTGTCCAAACCCATCCTAAGTACTAAAAAATTAGTTTACGTTTACGTAATGCTCCATCTATAAACTTTAGTTTGCGTTTAAAGTAATCTCTTTCAACTTGAGAGACTAGATAAACAAGAAATAGTGTAACACATTAAGTCTACTAATAGAAATTCCTTCCCAAGACTAGAATTTTGGAAAGAATTGACAACTAATCACGGCAGAAAACTCCAAACTTTTTAATCCATTAGGCTTATCCTCCAACTTTGCACAGCCTGCTTCTCTAAGATATTTTAGATTTCTTTCCAATCAGCCCACATGGAACTCAATAAAAAATAAATAAATAAAATCTTATTTCCATCTATAAAAGCCTAACCCCCCCTCCACCATTTTAACCACCAGTGACCTCTCAAACCCCAACCCCCTATATCACAAAACCCTTCTAAACTTTCATTTAAGTTTGAAATGGCTTCAAAGGCTCTATACTCCACCGCCCTTCTTCTCTCCCTCAACCTCCTCTTCTCTTTGGTCACTTCCACCTATGTCCCCTGCCCACCACCGCCAAAGCCAAAAACCCCAAAGCCGTGCTGCACCCACAAGCCCCCACCCACACCCACCAAGCCCACACCCACACCATCACCCACCAAGCCCACACCCACACCATCACCCACCAAACCCACACCCACACCATCACCCACCAAGCCCACACCCACACCATCACCAACTACGGGAAAATGTCCTATTGACACTCTAAAGTTGGGTGTGTGTGCTGACTTGTTGAATGGTTTGGTGAATATTGTTATAGGAACCCCACCAAAAACAACTTGTTGCAGCCTCATTAAGGGTCTTGCTGATGTTGAAGCTGCTGTTTGCCTTTGCACTGCCCTTAAAGCTAATGTGTTGGGGATTAACCTTAACATTCCTGTGGACTTGAGCTTGTTGCTGAACTATTGTGGCAAGAAGGTTCCCTCTGGCTTCCAATGCGCATAGAGAAGAAAAACAATACTGTTTTTTACTGTTTCTGAACAACTTCACAGTTTTCTTTTTGTTTCTTTTTCTTGGTGTTTTCAGTGTTTGGATTGCTTAGTGGGTACTGTTTGAGATGTTGTTAATGGCCATTAGTGTTTGTGGCCAATGGTTTTAATCTTGTGTACTTTGTAATTTGTTGGTTTCGGGGAGGAAGGTTCCTCGTTTTCTGTCTGTCTTTTTCTACTGTATCCAGTATCCTTCGTGGATTCTGGTGACGGGAATTACTACACAATAAAATGAAGGGGTTCTAGAAATGGATAAGACTTTTCGTTACCATATTAAAACTTAATACACAACAAAGACGAAGTTACAATTCAAAAAATATCAAAAAATGTATTTATTTGAGATCAATACTAACATTTGAAGATCCTATAGAATTTTAAAATAGGAGAGAGAATGAAAATAGAAAGAAAAAACTAACCACAAAGTATATGCATAGTTCGTCAAGTAGAGTTTGATGTAGGGACGCCCCGCCACAAAAATAGGGGCCTAAAACGAAAATTTAAATGAGGTTGTATTAATTTTTACATAAATTTTAAAATTTAAATCATTATATAATATTGTTTCTATTATTACCTTTTGAAATGCAAATGTATTTATTAGATTTTTGTATTAAAGTATTGTTAACATATTTTTAAGACCCTTACACTACTGCGATACAAGTTTCTTTGCCTACCAATTCTTAGAAGCGCTAAAAAAATCTATTCGCGTTTGATTGAACATGCATATACAAATTTTATTTGAGGCTTTAAAAATAAAATTGGGTTTAATTGAATTGAGTCTCAAAATATATTTTGAGCCCTTAAAATAAAAGTGGACTTACATGAGTTTTAAAAAATTTATTCACGACCTAAGAATAAAATTAGACTTAATGGAACTTATGTCTAAAAATTTTATTTGGGGTACTAAATATAAAATTTGACTTAATGGAATATTGACCAAAAAATTTTATTTAAAATCCTAAAAATAACATAGACTTTTTGAACTTTCTTAAAATGGCCCCCTAAAATTTTGGAGGCCTAAAGCGGTGGCTTCAATAGATGTACCATTGAGCCGGCCCTAAATTAATGTATCATTGATGGTAATTTTATACAAAAAACTCAACCCTATTTATAGGGTGAGAAATACTTAAAATAATAACAAATGTCTCACTCATGCTTATCATCATCCCTCATCTTTACTTGAACGACATTAACATCGATAGATTTTGATAGATCTTATTATATCTTTAATAAATTTAACAACGAATATAATTATAAGGGATCAATATGCAAAGAGTGGTTGAAGTGGACCATTTAATTTGACTAATTCAAGAGAAATGCCAAAGCAACTTTATTGAACTTTACATTTTGTACAAATAATAATAATAATAATAATAAAACTGTGACCACCAAATTGATAGTCACGCACTGGACTGTGTGGTACAAAATGCTATGCACTTTTCGTCTTAAAGGTCACGGCCTATGAAAGGACTTAATACTTATCACCAGCAACATGGTTTTCCTAAACTTTTACGTGCTGAATAGACAGTAAGTTAGTAAGTGGAGCTCGATAATATTGGACATGTGACTAATAATTGTTGCAAATCCAACTTAAAATGTTTTTAAGTTGTAAGTTTGATTTAAGGGAAATATATCCAAGGACCCATCGAGTGTTGATATGAGGTTGAAAAAGAAAAATTTATGATGGGCAATCAAATTTGGCTTAAGCTTGAATTCATAATTGAGATTCAAACTCGACAATCCATAAAGGCAATCGACGTGAGTGAAGTTTTTTCCTCCAAGATTTAGTGGTACCAAGTTGAGTGATATGTTTTGTCTCGATTTGTCATTCTTATATATACCAAGTCATTTTACGCACAAACTAAGAAAAATATATATATATGAAATTGGTTATCTTTTGTTTCCCATAGAAGAAGAACACTAATGCTAAAAGCTGATCAATTAAATTTGAATCTTATTTAGTATCTCTCCACAAAATCACACATCTAATATAACGAAGGTAACGAGAGATTTTTTTACAGATAAAAGCAAATATATTACAATGAAGTTCAAAACAAGTTCCAAGGGCACACATAGCAAAGGAAACTAGAGCTTATACCATAGGGTACCACCACTATTACAACAGAACTTATTAGTTATTGAACAAGGTATTAATTATTAAACAATGTAAAGCCACACTGTAGAGAGCAAGCCAAGCCAAGTTTTAAGCACATTTGAAGCCTGATGGAACCTTCTTTCCACAGACATTAAGAAGCAAGCTTAGAGAAAGAGGGACATTAAGGTTAATGCCCAAAACATTTGCTTTGATGGCAGTGCACAGACAAACAGCAGCCTCTAGGTCTGCTAGGCCTCCCAAGAGACTACAGCATGGCTTTTTCGGAGGGGTACCCACGACAATGTTAAGCAATCCGCTAAGCAAATCGGCACAAACACCTAATTTTAGGGCGTCTCTAGGGCATGTACCCGGCAAGTGCCACATGCACTAACACAGGTGAAGAACAGAAGGTTGAAAGCTAGAAAGAGAGCAAGTGATGCAGTGTTCTTGGAACCCATCTCTCTCAAGTCTAAAAATTCTCCGCAAGTGTGGGTGGAGAGATTACTAGTAGTGGTTAAGCAAGAGAAGGGTTTGGTGGTGATGGAGAGATTTGTAGTGAGTGATGGGGTTTTTAAAGGGTGCATGGAGGGTGAATTCCCACTTGATAAGATATCCTTGTGCGCACCCGGATTTTAGCTGGCAACACGAGCAATTCCATCCAAACAGTTGGTGCATTTTGAGGTGAGAAACCAAATAATACGGGTTTATATAACATATCTCATGCCATAAACTAGAGAAAAATATTCATTGCAACGGTGATACCTCGTTAGCATTGTCACATGGTATTATCAATTAATAATATGCTGACAAATAAGGAAGTGAATCTCACACAAGCTAATAACTACCCGTCTATGTAAGCAGATAACTGTTTACTCTTTTCTATGTAAGCTAATAACTAATTAAATGAGGTTTATTTTGTCCATTTGAAGTTTTATTATTTGTTGGTGATATCATGCATCAATATTGACATAGTATCACCGTTGTATTAAATATTCTCTCATAAACTAGGGTTTAGAATCAAGTCACATTATGTTGTATTGGGGTTATCTACGTCTCAATTTCCATTGGCCATTATCTTCCCATGGGCTCGTTCTAATTGCAAGTTGATAGCTGGAATTAAGTGTCGGCACCACTAGAAGCCGGGCCCAATTTGGTTGTATCGGAAATTCCCATGTCGATTGTTGTCGGGATTAAGAATATTTTCTCGCATTCACACTGATTGGAAATATGCTAGTCTATTCATCGATGAAACCTGAGGATCCATCCATGTTTGCTGTCTGGTTCCATTGGTAAATCCAAAAATGAAAAGGGAATGAAATTGATGGACAAATATAAGAATTAAAGTAATAGTCAGCAAAAAACGCTCAGAGAAATCACATGTATATTGTAATTGTTGATTCTGGTATTCCAAATATAGTAAAATCATTTATTGAAATTTCTGATTTGAAACATGTAATGTATAACAAAATAGTAACTATTAAGTGCGAAACAGTTACACAGAAAATTGAAACAGTTACAGAAAAATTAACAAAACAATTACAGCAGTCTTACCAAAACAATTACACGTAATTGTTTGTTTAAACAATATAAATATTAACCCATTTGTAGAACAGAAACTGTTATTGAACTTTAAGTAGATCAAGGCTAGTGTTTGACACTATTTCCTTAAGACAAATTTCGCCCCCACACACTGTGCTTATGGAATATAAAGCGTCTGTCTCCCAGAATACAATGATCTTCACACGAGTAGAAGTAGCACTCCAATCTACTCATCTAACGAACCAGAAATTGTGTTGTGTACTCTCCAAATGTAGACTGCCTTAATACCGAAATGCAATACACTAATGTTTGTCTTAACTCTGAAAATAGACTGATGATTGAATGAATGAATGTAGAATGGTAATGAGCAATGTTATCAGAACCGGACCGGACATCGAATCGGTAGAGGGATCAGGTCAATGGTTCACTAGTTCAACCATTGGGTCAACTGGTCGGACCGTTCTTATAATAAAAAAAATAAAAAAATAAAAAATAATAATTTTACTAAAAAATTCATAATCACAATAACAAAAATAAATAGTGTAATCTGTGTGTGGTGTACTAAAGTGTGCTGTGTGTTTTGATTATTATATAGATTGTCTATAATTGTGTGTGTGTGTGTGTACGTGTAGACAAAGAGAGAGAGAGAGAGAGAGAGAGAGAGAGGCAATACCCAGCATCTCTTACTCCATTACCAACTGTGAGTGTGTGTCTGCGTGGAGAGAGAGAGAGGAGAAGAAAAAATCTGATGTTCGAGATTTTGAAATCTAGTGGTTGAGATGATCTAGATTTGTGGTGTCGTGTGCTGCTGTTTGAGAGCTCGATTTGGAGAAGACGAAGAAGACATAGTGGAGGAAGTTTGGTGTTCAAGATCTAGATCTGTGGTGTGGTGTCGTGTGCCATTGTTCGAGTGCTTGATTTGGAGAAGACGAAGGCTAATTTGGAGAAGACGAAGGCTAATTTGGAGAAGACGAAGACTGATTTTGAGAAGACGAAGACTGGTTTTGAACCGCCAATTTTTTTGATTTTTGGTTCACCGGTTTTTGGCCTAAACCGGCCGGTTTTCCGGTTCTCCAACGGTTCAATTACCCAAATGGTCTTTTTAGTAAACCAGACTGTTGAAGGTTCCGGTTCGCCGGTCCGGTCCGGTTCTGATAACACTGGTAATGAGAGCCTGGGTATTTATAGACAGTCTGGTGACTGTTCCGGACAACCACCACACTAAAAGACACAACTCAGAAGACAAATGCAACAGCTAGAAGACACCACTCATGTAATTGTTTTCTATGAACAGACACAACTCAAAATTTTTGATTGAAAGGAAATTATCCTCCGAACCAGTACGAATTCAAATATAACAGGTACCGAAATTTAATTTTGGTTCAGAAATTATCGTCCAATTAATTAAACGAATTTTCTCTAAAAAGATAGGAGCTTGGTCTAACTCACACCCGTACCCGTGCCCAAGCCTGGCCCGATCATGGCGGGCGGGCGGCGCGCGCGTGCGTGTGTGGTAGAACTGAAGGCATGTATGCGCTCGCTCCGCTCATAAAATTGTGGTACCCCATGGGGCCCAATCCCATAGAACAAATTTATCCTATATATGCTCATCTAGAACTTCTTCCTTAACTAATATGTGACTGGTGTCAAATTCCACATTGCACAACCTCTATTTTCACATTTCAAGATGGTCACTTTGGAGCTTATTTTCTCAAGTGAATATACTACGTTATTCTCTTCAAGGAGTAGAATATGAACCCACGAAAGTTTATTCGAAACAACGAACAGGTTCCACTTTAATTTAGACTCAAAGTCGACCAAAAATTTAGTTTTTACACTTAAGAAACTGTTTTGAGAAACTGTTTTGGTCTAATACTAATTAGCTAGTCGGACCCTTTAAGCTTGACTAGTATAATTAGATAGGAATGCTC
Organism: Ilex aquifolium; assembly: GCA_951799425.1. NCBI lineage: Eukaryota > Viridiplantae > Streptophyta > Magnoliopsida > Aquifoliales > Aquifoliaceae > Ilex > Ilex aquifolium. Next base: position 29,747,381 of record OX637403.1, read on the forward strand.
TCGGGAAACACGTGAAAGTCAGATATTAATGCTTTGTTTAGTACGATAGAAAAATGAAAGAATGAAAATTGAAGGGATAGAAAGTTGGAGAGATAGATAAAACATCATGTTTGGTAAATAAAGAAAATAGGAAGGATGAAAAAATGGATGTATTAGCTTTCCTTCCAACTCAACAAAATCAATGCCTCCAAAATTGGGAGAAAAAATGGATGAAAATTTAATAATGTGTGTTGAAATGTATGTTATTTGTTTATATATCATTTGATATATACATATATCATATTTATCAACTAATTATTACCCGTGCCTGAAGGCACTGTGCTACGAGAAAAAAAATCAACAACTAAAAAAATGAGCATTAGCAAAAGAAAAAAGTGTGGTGCACATAATGATAACAATAAGTAACTAGAACCGATGAATCTGTTAAAAAAAATGGACAAAATTATATATAAGGAGATTGGATTGGATTGGATTGTTTCTCTATCATGAGTTTTGTGACTAGATATCCAGTAATAGTCCATGCCAGATACTTCCTTGATTGGTTCCTAATGTAACACCGAGTCTTGGCGTCATAGTACTTAGACCACTCATCTTAGTCACTGGTGGTTGATTTAGGGCTAAAATTGCCCCCAAAAATAAGATAGAGAGAGAGAGAGAAAGATGACTTATAGATTAACAAAAGGAAGGAGAAGGGGGAGATTGATTGCCATGGGCTAAGTTCGAGGCTTCGATTACCTTGCCTGATTTTACTAGAAAGAGAAGATTGAAAAGGTTATGTTGATTTAGGGCTAAAATTGCCGAAGTTAAGTTGTCGGATCTGTCTGATATCGTCGGAGAAAGAGATGAAAAGCTTGGAGACTGATGTCTAGAATTTAAGAGGCGTGGAAAGATCTGAATTGAATTTGAATTTGAATTGAATCGTTAATAGAGCTGAATTTATTGTTAACCGAGAGAGTGAGAGAAAGAGAGAATATACGTTGAACTAGTCGGAGTTGCCTGAGCTCATCGGAGTTACCTGAAGATATCGCCGGATCTGTTGGTCCACGTGAGAGGGGGGAAGAGTGAAAAAGAAAGTCAGGTATTTAAGAGAGTTTATGAAAGAAATTTGGGCGGGAAAAAATTTTCAGGAGCTAATGTCAACCATTGGATCAAATCTAAATAAATTTGGATAAATTTAGATCACGAAAAAGTCATTTTTTAAATCTTTTGGGATTCAAACTCCCTGTACTTAATTATATGGATTATATATTATGTATACATTAATTTCATATATAGAAATAATGGTAAAATATGTATCTATATTTTTTCTATCTTTCTACTTTTTCATCCTACCAAACACAAAAAAATAAATCATTCCTACTTTCCATCCCTCCTACCAAACACAAAAGAGGAAATGAATGATTTCTCTCTTAAAGGATAGAAAGTGGACTCTTACTTTCCATTCTTCCATTTTTTCATCTACCATACCAAACACTCCATAAGGTAAGACGAGTTTTGGATTCAAGTACTCACCTATAAATCGCGAACATTTAGTTACATACAATTTCATCTTAATTTATGTATTTTGTGGTATTATTGTTGATGAGCCCAGATCCAACTAGGTCAGGCTCAGTTAATGAGATAGACCCAAATCAGCTACAAGGCAGGCCAAGTCCAGTTTGTGAATTCGACCCAAACCAAAGTCCGAGGAGTTCAGAAGAATTATTGCACGTGGGGAGTAATTATCAGGATAGCCACTCTCCTAGATGAAGACTATCACTAACTATACCTATCCTAGTTGTACTTATCCTCCCCGAAGGATTAGACACCTACCCATCACGTCACTGCCTCAATCAAGACTCTGTGCCTATAAATTGTAAGCTTTCTCCATGAGAGGGGGATCTCTCTACACACCTCTAAACAACTATATCTCTCATAGCTATCATACATCTCCCAAAGCTCACATTTGCTCTTTCTCTGTCACCTTACTTTATTAATAAAGGTTTTTCGGCCACCGTTGCCGCTTTCGAAGTGGCTTAGGTCACCTTGACCAAACCACTATACATCTGTGTGTTGATCCAGTATTTGTCTTTTTACTATTGATTGCTTTATTTATTGTTTCATTAATTATCCTGAATCGTACACACTGTTGATTGTGCATAAACTTTTTTTGTTCATCATCAATTGTTATTGGGTTGCCAATGAATAGTAGCTAACCTTGTGAGCTCCACTGCCATTTGTCGTCGTCTTTATGTTCATTGTAAGAGCAATGTTATAGAAACCTCATTTGTGGACTGAATGAGAAACCTGTCATTATATTAGTTGTGAGTTTGAAGGTTTGGTTGAGTTTACTTACAATTCAACAACTCAATTGATTAGGTTTTTAGATTATGTCTGTCAACGGATCGAATTTGGATCGCATTCTGACTGATCCGAATTCGAATTTGATTTCAAAAGTTTGATCCCTAATTCGATTCAATAATTCGACGAATTTTATTTTTGTGGTCCATATCCAAATTCGTTAACAATCCGAAAATTTGAATAACTTCATTAACAAAATTTTAACAAATTATACCTAAATTTGAATTAAATTTTTTTAAATATTTACTTAATTTCTTTAATATTTATATAACAATATATAAATAATTCGGATTGGGTCATAATTGAATCGAATATAGGTATATCCAATGCCGTGAAATATAAGATATTTATTCGGATTATCGGTAAAAAATATTAATCCATATCCGATTAATCAAATTCGAATTGAATCCGATCCATTGATAGACTTACCTTTAATTAGATCCAAATACTACTAAGTTACTAACTTGGATATCCACGCAACTGGACTGGCTATCATAGTTGATTGTGGCCACCTCGTGCTTTGATATGGGAGTAAGTAGGGATGACAGTGGACGGGGAAAAAACGGGTATTCGTCCAAACTCGTTTTGTTTGGACCAGGGATGGACCATACGTATTGGACGATGGACGTATACGAAAATACCTATATAAACCCGTGCGGAGATGGACTGAAACTCATTCCCACCCCCGCCACCACCATGACCCGCCCCACAAAACCCATGATATATATAAAATATCACAAAGACACAAACTCCACCCACTTATTAATACACTAGTTATAACATGTGCCTGAAGGCAGGTTGAAACATAAGATTATAGCGTTCAAAAAATTAATCCCACTATACCAAATTTAGAATTAATTTATTTGCTTACATCATTTAAAATTAATTTTTACGTATTATTTTCTTAAAAATAACATCAAAATTTTCTCAAAATACATAACTCGATATAATTTTTTTAACTTGTGTACACTATCATGTATGAATAATGTATGAAATAAAAGTTGTGTTAAGCTACAAATTAATTAAATATTAAATGATGATTGAACATATGATAGAATTAAGTGATATGATATTTTTTGGGGGAATAATGTATATGGCATAAAATTCAACTTGATAGCTGATTTATTATATAGATATATATAAAATATCACAAACCCAACCTATCCACACACAAACTCTTCTCTTTACTAAAAAAAATTTACTTTCTTTCTTTTTTGATTTATTTATTATATAATAGGGTTTCATTCTTTTTGCAGAACCATTTGTGAGGTTTTATTTTTGTATTTTTTCAATTTTTTTCTTAAAATCATAGAAATTATTTGTTATGGATGGAGACGGGGACGAAAACGGGGATCAAAATTTACCCGTAAGGCGGGAACAGGAATTAAATTTTTTTCATTTAACGGGATGAACAAATATTTTTTAAACGAATTCCGGGATGGAGACTTCTCCCCCGCCCCTGTTCCGGTCCCCTGCTATACCTAGGAGCAAGTAGGGGTGGTCAGGCCCAGCATTGTTCTTTCTCGGCTGGGCCGAAGACTATGGCCATCTATAATCGGCCCATCGACAACCATATGAGCAATGGTTTAGACATACCTAAGTGGAGTAACAGAACAGAACGAACAACAGACCTCTTAGTAAACTGGCCCATTGGGTATGCATGCTATTGTCCAACTTATTGGGAAATCTGATATTTCTGTTCTCATAAAGTTTAGAACTCAATGCTATGCAACTTTTAGTTGCACTTTCTTTTTCTTTTTTTCTTTTTTGTTCAAGAATGTTCGGATCAATTTACGCGCATTTCAACTAACCCCCTCTCCATTTCAATCAATCGAACAAACAAATGTGTAGCAAAATTTATATAATGTCCAATGCTTGTCAACTCCAAATAGGAATTGAAATTCTTAACACGACCCTCTAGCTCGATTTGAAATCGACATAATAAAACAAGATATAGATTTATTTATGAGGAATTCAAATCATAGTAGGATTGAGCCATTAAACTTGCTTAATAAATACATATGAGTTGAACAAATTATGACACAACACTGACCCGATAAATCATAAAACATGTTAGCATTGTTAACCCTTGCTCTACAAGACCAAATTTTGGGCAATTTGCAAAGTCACTGTGGCCGAATCTCAACTTTCCTTCTCTAATCCAGGGGCGGTGCCAGAAAATTATATGAGTGGGCAACTAACGTTTTAACAAACTTTTAATTTTTTTTTTTGTCACAATCCATAAAAGAAAAATAATACATTTAGTTTTTAATTATATTTTATTTAACACTTAAAGAAAGTTTTAAAGTCAAAATGCTAAAAAGTGATAAGCATAGTTTTTACAATCAAACCAATAAAAAAAGATTAATTACAAGCCCATTGCAAAAAATTGGGCGTTTTGAAACCATTTATAATTAACCCCAATGAATTTTTGTTATTGTACGCACTCAAAATCAAGTATGAATAGTATACACAATTGATCAAGGATTAAACAATAAAGTAATTATAAATAATGAATCAATTTTGTGAAAATATGGAAGGAAAAAAATTGTTGAAAAATAGCACTGCTATTTAAGGAAAGTATATATAGTTCAAGAATCAAGAAAAAAAAAAAAAACCCAAGATGGATTCTTCCACTATAACTAAAGGAAGACTTGAAGTAGTCTTTAAACAAAGCAATCTAATAATACTAATTTAACAAATAAAATAATTCTTAAGAAAAAAAATTATTTTGGCTAGGTCTAATAATAATAATAATGTAAATAAAAGAAAAAAATCGGCTAACCCAAAAAGTGTTAGTAAATAAATAAACACTAGGCTTATTCCAACACTGGCTCCGCCCATGCTCTAATCCCCGGAGAGCATTGGATTTTATCTTAAGCCCATTTGGTTTTATTTTACAAGTATCGATCATCATCCATTGTTTAGCTGGACCTTCACCTCCTAAACTCAATAAAACTTTATTAAACAATCGATAAACTTGGCTATGAGAAAGAACCTAGTGCTAGTCTCGAAACTTGTTTATCAGTGACTTGAATTTTGATCTAATGGACGGATCCAAAAATTTAACCTAGTGCTAGTCTCGAAACTTTTGAACGAGTGTAGAAAAGACGAGCATTTAAAATCTGAGAATATTCATAGCTAATACTAGTATATACGATAAGAATGAATTCTCAAACTTTGAAGGGACAATCACTCCTACCCATCCTCCTAGATCCATCGTTGATCGTATAAATTCAATAAAAGATTTATCTTAAATGGAAAAAATTTACTTGTCTTATTCTTTCACTCTCTACTAGATCTAAGATATCATTTGAGACGACAATCTCAAAAAAACCCAAAAAAATAAATAAATAAATAAATTGAGATGTTGATAATCCTGCAGCAGGGTGTTGGATTTTCTTTGTGGAGTCTAGTTTTGTGTTGATCCGGATGATGACCCGACCCGAAATAATGTTGCGTGGTTTTTAATGGGAAATTTTCTGAGGCTTAGTCCATGGAGCGGAGGCTTGAACCGATAAAAATTTTCGGCTTGTTTTGTAGTCCAGTTCACAGGACATAAAAAACCGTCATTTTGGTGTTTAGGGTTTGACAAGCACTGTACAACCGCTCCCTGTTTTTCCTTCTTCTCAATAGTTAAATCACTGCAGCTTCATGGACGTAGGCAAATTGCCGAACGACATAAATATTGTTTAGTGTGTTTGATTATTTTTTCTTTGGCGTGTGTTTTCTCTATTTTTATTCCTCACAGATTTGGGAATTTTGTGCTAATTTCCTAACACAGGGTTGACTTCATATAAACCTATTTTTTTAAGCTATGATTGGTTGAAATCCAGATTCAGACCATCCTGTATATTCAGGAAAATTATATCAGAAAAAAAAAAAAAAAACAAGTATTGACTCGACATATGCCAATTTCCAACACCCTTGGGCTGTATGAATATTTTATAAGCAGACAAGAAGCATAGGGTTCTCCAATTATTATGATCACCTTCACCAGAGAAAACTCCCCTAGTTTAAGAGTGCACGAGCAACTCTACCTATACCCTGTCCAATGTTTTTCGGTTCACACTCACACTCTCTCTCTCTCGTTTAAAAAATATTAGCGTCGTTATTCTTATCAATAAATATAAACTTGTTTATGAAGTTGTCGATTCATTCTTGGTCCTTTGAGACTAGTGGGGACCCTATTGTCGAGATTGAGCGTGTTTAGACTTAGTTTGATTGTGATAGGTCAAATTCGGTTATCGAGCTTACCTTTCTTACTCATGCTCTCTCAACAAAAGTTTGTGAACACTTGAGCTGAAACTAAACTTAGTTTCTTCTCAAAGATTTTCGAAAATTATACCTAAAGCGTTAATAATCATTCTCAACGAAAATCTTCCAAAATCTCCATAATCATCCATAAATTCTCTGACCCCAAAAAAAAAAAAACCATAAAATCAAAGCTTATAACTTTTTATGATCTATTAGAGTACAGAAATAGAGATACATATCGTTTGAATCTATTTGGAGGACAAAATTTATTATTCATTTTCAGATAAAGTTTGTTTACCGATAAAAATAGAATTATTTACAACTAAGGACCTATTCGAATTTAGCTAAATACATACAATGACGTTATATTTCACACACACACATAAAATGACTTTTGCTTTTCGCGGTTCAGATCGCTTTAAATTTTACTTTAAAGTTAATCTAACGGTTAATATTAACACCCTAAATTTAATAGGAAAAATAGGCCCCTAAGGGTGTGTTTGGAGTGACTTTTAGAAATTATTTCTCATAAGTACTTAAAAAAAAAATAGTGTTTGAAACCGCCCCACCACTACCTCTACCACCACCACCCCCACCACCACCGCCGCCACCACCACCACCACCACCACCACTGCCACCGTCGTTACCACCACCGTCGTCTTCGTCGCCGTCGCCACCACCGTCGTCGTCGCCTCCGCCGCTACCACCACCACCGTCGCCATCGCCTCCGCTACCACCACCACCACTGCCGCCATCGCCGCCACCACCATCGCCATCATCATCGCTATCACCACCACCACCATCGTCGCCGCCACCACTACCACCACCGTCGCCACCACCGATGCCATCGCCGCCGCCACCACGATCATTGCCACCCACCACAACCATCACTATCTCCTACTACCACCACATCTCACCCCCACTACAACCGATGTTTAAATTCATTTATCTCTCCTCTATGTTTGTGATTTGATTTTAGATATGAATACAAATATGTTTATTGTTTATCATTTTTTATTACTCTATGTTTTCAGGCACATACAATAACTAGTATATATATATATATATATATATATATATATATATATATATATATATATATATCAAATGTTTGTTTTGTTTTGATGCTCAATCATATTAAATAGCAAATTTGAATGAATAAAAGCCAAATCGAGCTTGGATTGTCAAATAGTAGTGTAGCGTCGATGAAATCCATGGATTATAATACAAAGTAACCCTCATAATTCACGAATTTTATATATTGGATATGACTTTTTTGAATTTTTGTAATAAAATAAGTATATGAGGTAATCAAATTTCTTTTTAATTAATTGATAAGCTAGCATCCATCATGTCCGCATCAAAGAGAGAAACAATAGAGATGACATAAAACCCGATAAGCACGTCCATGGTGTTGCCATATCATCATTTAACATTATGGGTCCCATCTCCTGACGATTGGCTTATGAAGAAAGAGATTCATGCTTCTGTTAAAACTAAACCTAAAAAATAACGAACTTAACGGCCGAATAGTTGGTATTAGGTCTTCTTTTTCTGCCCTTTATTATTTGATGATGATGAGTGTTACGTTATTGAAATGCATTTTATAGTATCTGTTTAGACTTAAAATACAAAATTATAAGAATGTTCGATACAATAAATATCTGACGAATTGGAAGACATTAAAGAAATGTTCTGTGATAGAATTTGGAAAAAAGACGGGAGATGATTAGCCCAAAGCCTATTTGAAAACGAGATAATTGGTTGGAAGTTACAAGTCGAATAATCGTTGATGGAGACAAAATCGTTAAAGATAATGGCTATAAAAGGTAGAAAAGGAGGAAGTTGAAGGATACATTTAAACTCCCACAAGAACCACGATCTGAACATTTTTAAGAGTAGTGTTAAGTTAGTTTTATAAAATAGTTATTGCTGTAAAATCAAGACTGTTAATTCAGTCTCTCTGTAATTGAAATCTTTTCGATTGAATTAATAAAAGAGTTATCTTTTATTAGTTCACGATTCTGTGTGTTTATCTCTTTGAATTTCATCCAAAGAAGTCATAAAATAAGGCAATTAAACTCATTATTATCAATCGCCTGAAAATTGTTTGTCGATTGAACTCCCTAAATCGATAACAACATATTTGGAGTAATTGTATCATATTTATACTTTTTGGGTAATGAAAATACGACACTTGCGCCTTTTGTCTTATTTTATTATTTTTTTCATCAATAATCGAAGATTATTTGATTTATAATCAACAATGTAGATGATATCATTCTTTTGTACTTACCCTTTTTGTTAATATCGTTCTTTTCCCAACAAAGTATAAGCAAGTTCACATCGCCCATATAGGTACTATTTAATAGGTTATCAATAATAGTCATAGATGAACTAACATATAAAACAGGGGAAGACTTTTGTTTACTTATCTAGGGTATAGAGTTTAGGTCAGCCTTTGATGTCATGCTTGTAGGAATGGATAAAACATGAAGAAGCCAATTCACGTGGGTGGATTAAGTTATCGAATAAAAAATCGAATAAAAAATAAGACGTAAATAATTTTAGAGTTCGAATTCTATTATACATATAAAATTTGGATTTAATCGAACCTTATTTTTGTGGGTGATAACGTGTATTTGAAATTTGCATTGTAGTTCAGTTACGAGTTTTAAAAAGACGCTTTAAAACGACTCTTTGAGAACAAAGAACCCTAATTGGGTAATTCCATTATTTTCACAACTATAGATAAGCAAGTTCACACCATCCAAACATGTGTCATTGTATAGGTTATCTATATTAGTCATACATGAACAAACATACAAAAACATAGGAAGACTATATTTTCTTATATATGGTATAGATTTAAGGTCAGCTACTGAAGTCATGCATATAGGAATGGATAAAGCATGAACAAATCGGTTCTCACGCATTGGGTCAACGACGTAATGATTTATGTTCAAATTTCACTATTCGTCTGAAATTTAAGATTTACTATGCTCATGTTTTCACGGGTATTAACATGCATCCGAAATTTGTGTTTCAGTGCACCCGTGAGTCTCAAAGAACACGTTATCGAAACACCTCCTTTGAACAAACCGGTTCTCACTCGTTGGTTCAACGATGTAAATTCGAATGATTTATGTTCAAACTCCATTATTCATCTAAAATTTAAGATTTACTATGCTCATGCTTTCATGGTTATTAGCATGCATTTGAAATTTGTGTTTCAGTGTACCCGTGAGTCTCAAAGAACGCATTATCGAAACACCTCCTTTGAACAAATCGGTTCCCACGCGTTAGGTTAGCGACGTAAATTCAAATGATTTATGTTCAAACTCCACTATTCGTCTAAAATTTAAGGTTTATTATGCTCATGTTTTCACAGGTATTAACATGCATTTAAAATTTGTGTTTTGGTGCACCTGTGAGTTTCAAACGACATGTTGTCATCGAAACACCTCCTTTGAAGAAAAGAACCTTATCAACAAGCTGTTGGCCCAGTGGATAAGAACTCGGATTTACTCGTTCAATACTTGGGTTTGAATCTCTATAGTTACGGCAGTTTTTGGGGCTAAACTTGCTATTTAGCGTTAAGAGCAAACGGTGAGACCTTAGCTTCGGCCTCGACGTAGGTGTGGTGAATTCTCCTGCAGATAACTGTGTAGTGCTAAAGGACAATACTCTCTGATGGATGTGTAGAGTGACTTATCTGCAAATCTATTTCGTGTACCAAAAAAAAAAACCCTAATTTTCTTCTATATCAGAAACCTACCATCTCTCTCTCTCTCTTCCATTGTAGGCAATCTTTTTATATGAAAATAAACTAGCCAAAATATTGGGATACTGTACTTGAATTAGATTTTTCTAACAAGTTGATTGGGCCATTTGTCATGTCATGTCTGGAGGATGACTCTTGGAGATTTTGAATGAATACCAAACAATTATTTTTCATCCCCCCCTCTCATATCATCCGACCAATAATTCTAGTTTTTTAAGCATCAACAAACTTATATTATACTATTTTGTGTTTGGACTTTAGACATCTTGGAGTCATCGATGTATGTCACTGTATAACTCGATAACGCGGTTGAACCACATAAAGACTAGGGCTGTCGTGGCGATGCATCGATCCAAAAGCAATAAAAAATATTTAGTACTTTGGAAAAAAAAAATTAGTACAAAATGCCGAATTAGTAGATTAGGGTTCTTAAGTCAAATCCTAATCTCGTTTGAATTATGTGTTCGAACTCCAATTTGAGTTTTCAAAAAAAGAACTCGGTTGAACACGATTTCAACCAATATTCCGATCAAAATCGTGAAAATTGAAATCAATAAAATAAATATGGGTAGTAATTGAATCGAATTCAAATTTCGATTAAACTTTAATCAAACGTTTCGTAACTTAAATTGAGTCCAAATTAACCTCTCAATGATACCAACCTCCCAAATTACATCCATACACCAACACATGTATCAATGATCTCTGAATGTATGCTAGGCATATTAATATTATGATGAGTTCTTGGGCTGAAAATATGATAAGTGGAAGATTCATACTAAAGTATGGATCCCCAAAAGAACCGACCAAAAATGACTTTTCCAAACCCTGGTTTTATTTTCCATTTTTTTCTTTTTTTCATTAATTTTTTCTTTATGGTCCATTTGATAGAAGGAATGAAAAATAGAAAATATAAAATATAAAAAAATATGATGGATAGACTTTTCATCCTTAGAGAAAGGAAAACTATTTTCTCTCTTTTTTGTTTAGTACGATATATGAAAAGTTAGATGAATTAATTTTTTATTGTTAGGTATCAGATAAAAAAATGAAAGGAAAGGAAACAAATGTAAATTTTATTTATCATTATACTCTCACTAATAAAAAAATATTTTTTTCACATAAAAAATAAGAATACATTCGGAAAATATGAAATTATTTCTATTGCATCAATTCATATGGTAGAAATGTATTCAATGTATTAAAATGGAAAAAAAAAAAAAAGATGTGTATTGTAAAAGCTTACAAAAGTGAACAGCTAACCTACTAGTAGTCACCACAATGTCTAAACATGGCTAGTTTTTTTTTGCCCAAAGTACTAATCATATTGTGAAACACATGTATAGATATACAAGCTTTAAAGGGCACCAAACACTCCTCAAGTTCTCCATTTTTCTCTCCACTTTTCCGCCCAGAAGTGGGTGGATTTTTTTTGGCAGGCGGAGTGGAATATCTTTTCATCCTTTTTTTTCATTCCACCTTGTTTTCTTTCTATAACAAAAAAGGGAAAGTTTTTCTATTCCTCTCATTTTTCATCCTCTCTTTTCCATTCATTGTATTTTCCATCCTACCAAACAGAGGATTAATTTCTTGACGAGATTCGAATTTACGACCTAACAATCCAACAATAGACTGCAATAGTCATTAGGTCAACCACTACTCCTCTTTTCAATTTCTTTCGTAATTAAGAGAATAGTCACATTTAAAGTTCAATTTATTCTCATAACACACACACATATATATATATACATGTATATATGTGGTTCAAATTTATTCCCAAAATAAGTGATGGATCTTGATGATAAACGTGTGAAATGTTGAAGACCACGTAATGTACAAACTCAAATTGAACTTCACTTATAAATGTAGATTCTGGTAACCTCTCTTTCATTTGGGCCACAACTATTTGTTCTCTCTCACCTGGGCCGACATAAGTTTCAATGAGGATACATCCATCAGTTTAATATTTTTTAAATTGGAGTTGTCCACGGTATCCAAAAATAAAAAATATTGTACTAACATTTATTGTATTTGTAGATATTTTTATCATTATTATGAATATTTTTATCATTGTTATGGTACTGAAGAAAAATTATAAAAAAATAGTTACCACAACAATAGTAAAAATACCCACAAAAATGATAATTTTTTTTTGTACAAAAAAAAATTGGTAAAAATAGTTACCACAATAGTAGTAAAAACACTCATAATAGTTATAAAAATATTCATAAAAGTGGTAAATTACCCACAAAAGTAGTAAATTTTTTAATTGTAAAATAATCCACAAAAGTTGTAAAAACACCCATTAAAATAGTCAATTTTGAAGTACGATACCGAATTTTTTTTCAATACCATAATCAAGTCCTTATAAATCGGACATTATTCTTACTATCCCCAACGAAAGATATAATAAAGACGAGCTATAAAGTCAGACATTTTAAGTTCGAATCTTGGCAATTTCTTGGACTTGGTCATGAGAGATTTTTCTTTCATGAATATTCTAATCCCAACATGAATGACCTATTTTTGATCGAACCAAAAAGAAGATTAATCATAGGGGACATAATCTAGCACAAAAAAACATAAATCTTACTTCCTTCTAGCAAGAGTTAAAATCCAGGTTCCTTAGTCAAGTTGAAGAAATTACGACAACCTGAATTATGTGGCAAAGGTTTGAGTTACCCTACTTCAACAAAGTGCCAACAGGAATAGTACGACATTCATTATTTCCTTTTCCCCACTAAATTTGAAAATAAGATAGGACATTATTCTTGTTCCTGTCCTATTTCATCAACGACCAAAAAAAAGTATCCCATCTCATCATTAATATTCCTCAAATAAAGGCAACCCTAGTATTTGGTCCAATAGTCCTAGTTGCGTATAGGAAAAAGTCCAAAAGATTATAAATTTTACTCCAAAAAGTGATATATTTTACTCAAAAAAGTAGCTCGTGAACCCCACAAATTAATAAATTACACCCAAAAAGTTATATAAATATCTAAAAATTAATCAGTGATATAATACTGATTTTTTTTCTCGGTATTTTGGTCAAACCTCCCATTGAAAAATCATCCACGAACGTTAATTCATTCATGTAATTGAGTGCAAAGGTGAGAGAGCATACAACCATCCTTTTCTCTCACTAATTGAGTGAATCGTAGTAATTATGTTTCTTTTTCAATTAAAATGTGCAGTTCTAACTACCACAAATTTCACACATACACTTAGTTAGTTAGGGATGGCAAACGTGTCAGGTTAAACGGTTACGTGTCGGGTTAAACGGGTGGCGGGTGAAAAACATGTAAATTCATGAACGACCCGTTTAATAAACGGGTGACAATCTTTAGCACGAATACGAAGTGTTTAATAAACAGGTAACACGATACGCCTCGTTTAACCCGTTTAGTTTTAATTTATTATTATATATTTTGTGACTATCACTAAATTAAAAAAAAAATGTGGTTATCCCTAAAAATAATATATATATATATATTTTTTCTATGGTTGTCATTAAAAAAAAATTGCCTAATTTTTTAAAATAATTATTAATTTTTTATTATATTAATTTTTTTTAAACGGATAAACGTGTTATAAACGGGTTGACATGACTCACTCGAACACGATCCGTTTATTAAACGTGTTAGACGGGTCAATTCGTTTACCACTCAAACCCGTTAAGGTCTCACATAAACCCGCTTAATTCGTGTCGGTTAATCGTGTCATGTCGGACTTTGACAGACCTACACCTAGCCCCCCAAGTTGAGAAATAAGTATCACAAGTTGGAATTGAGATGGTTGATTAATAAGGGGATTTGATTACGATACCTATAAAAAAAATAGGTATCATACTTTCAAAATTTATTATTTTAAAAGATGTATTTATAATTTTTATGAGTCATTTTACAACAAAAAAATTTATCGCTTTTGTTGGTAATTTATTATTGTGTTCGTGTTTTTACCACATTAATGATAACTATTTTTATCACTTTTCTTCCATATAAAAAAATTACTACTCTCATGGGTGTTTTTCCACATTTGGTGTATGTTTTTATAACCATTGTATTAATTATTTTTACTTTTTTTTTGGTACTACAATAATGATAAAAACAATTACAATTGCGATAAATAGAGATATGGTATCGAAAAAAAATATTCTGATACCGTAATCAACTCCTTGATGAGGAAATGTAAACCGTTGGATGATGATAGTTTCAAGGTACAGGAATGGAATAGGATAGGTATATATGTATCCAACGGCGGGATCTGGCTCCTCTGCTGTTCAAGAGGAACAGCAGCGCCTGCTGTTCTTAAAACGGCACAGTTTTGTGCCTTTTTTTAAAAAACCAATCAGACCCAAAAGCAAGGGCTGGACCACATAGATAGATTAGTAACTCATGTAGTATAATTTTTTTTTAAAATTTTTGTACATATTAAAATTCGAGCCGACTAATTAAAATTTAAGTCGATTAAAAATTATATTTTTTACGTATTAAAATTTGAGCTGATTAAAATTCTATTCGAGGCTCAAATCAAATTTTAATCGATCCAATTTTTTATACATTAAAAAATATGAATTTTAATTGACTCAAATTTTAATACGTAAAAAATCAATTTGAATCGAATTTTAATAAATAAAAAAATATAAACTTTAATCGATTCGAATCAAATTTTAATCGGGACTAACAGCTTAAGTAGAGCTTAAATCGACTCGAATTTTAATACGTAAAAGAATTTTAATAGGCTCAAATTTTAATACGTAAAAAAAATAAATTTAATCAGTTCAAATCAAATTTTAAACAACTCAAATTTTAATATGTAAAAAAAAAAAAAAGAATTTTAGTCTGCTCAAATTTTAATATGTAAAAAAATAAATTTTAATCAACTCGAATTTTAATATAATTTTATATAGAAAGATTGTTTAGAATTTATATAGGGGAAAATTTTAGTATTTTAGATAATTTATTTTTATTATAAATGGTGGTTTAATAAAAAGGGGATGTCAATGATGTTTTAGATAATTGAAGGGGTGTTTTTAAAGATATAATAAACTAGAAACTTTTTCAAAAAACAAATTGTTTTGTACGGAACATACTAGTGTTCTAGTCTCCAATAAAATTTGCTTCGAATCGATTAAAATTTATATTTTTTTTATTTATTAAAATTCGATTCAAATTGATTTTTTATGTATTAAAATTTATATTTTTTAATGTATAAAAAATTGAATCGATTAAAATTTGATTTGAGTCTCGAATAGAATTTTAATCGGCTCAAATTTTAATACGTAAAAATAATACGTAAAAAATATAATTTTTAATCAACTTAAATTTTAATTAATCGGCTCGAATTTTAATATGTACAAAAAATTTTTAAAAAAATTATACTACATGAGTCACTGATCTATCTATGTAGTTCAGCCTTTGCTTTTGCATCTGATTGATTTTTTTTAAAAAACACAAAACTGTGCCGTTTTAAGAACAGCAGGCGCTGCTGTTCCTCCCGAACAGCAGAGGAGCCGGATCCTCCAACGGCGACAAGGATATCAGGGGATATTCAGCTTGGGGTCCACATTGATTTTTCCTACTCTCTCAATGCTCTGTTTTTGTATTTTACCATACTCCATTGCTCGGTGTTGCTCGTCAACAACTATGAGTAAGACCACGTCTCTTCGGACAGCTAAAACCTCTCTTTCTCTCTCTCTCTCTCTCTCTCACTCAGATGCATCGAGTATGAACAGCTGTCCCAGTATCACTAGTTGGGAGGTTTCCCCCTCTGTTTGTTCTTTACGAAAAAGTGAAATTCCAACTACTTTCATGGGGTGTTTCAGTATGACTAGTTGGGAGGTTCCCCCCTCTGTTTGTTCTTTACGAAAAAGTGAAATTCCAACTACTTTCTTGTGGTGTTTGACTTGCCATGGCAGAATTGAGTTGGATTGAATTTTTAATTCAATTTAATCCAACTTAATACAGAGTAGTCTCGGTTGTTTTGAATCTAATACATATTATCTCATTTAATCCTTGTTTTACATGGAAATCATGTGATTTGTGGGTTCATGCACATGTCAAAATCAAAGAAAATAAAACGATCATTATACCCCTTCTCACAAAATGTAATCCAATCCGATACCAACTTTGGTGGGGTACGGTGGCTAAAATTGATTTGGATAAGTCGTTATTTGGAAATAATTATGTAATTTAATAATGTAGTCCGTAAAATAAATTATACTTATTTAAAGCAACAAAATTTTGAATTAGTATATTAGATCTAGTTTAATCATTTGTTTTTTGACAACACACGACCGAATTAGGTAATTGATGATAAATGTTGTTCAAAAAAAAAATTTATAATAAAAAAAATGAATGCTTACCGTGTTAATTTAAGTAATTTTATTCATTAAGTTAATTAATTCACTAATTAAGCTAATTAGATTAATTATTCCATAATTTAAATGATAAAGTGGTTAATTAAGTAAATAACACCTTAATTACCATCATTACTTTTTTAAGTAAATTTCTATAACTAAACCCATCAATTAAGCAAACAGTTAACTCTCTCATTAATTAAGGTAATTAACCCTAGTAATTAACGCCATCAAATTAAATAATTGATCCATTAGTTACGCTACTAATTCCGTTGTAATTAACTTGTCTAAGCTAACTAACCCAAAAAAAAATGAAGTAAATTAACCCCACCACAAATCCATCACCGACTCCACCATCCAATTGCACCACCCCAAATCCATCACAGATTACACCACCCCAAATATTTTTGTGGCCATTGCCGGAAATGGCCTACAGCCAGAGATACATATCAGAGAGAGAGAGAGAGAGAGAGAGAGAGAGAGAGAGAGGGAGACAATGATCAAGTGACATCTCTAGTGAGAGAGCTCCTCCGGTGAGAGACATAGATAGTGGCACGCCGACATTCGGTGATTTCAGAAACGAAAATATTTTGAAAACAAGGTTAGAACATATTGAAATACTTTACAACATAAAAATTTCGATATTGAATCATTGATTTCTTTTGGTATCCATGATTGGTTTCTGTTGTGCTCACCTTTGTGGCAGCATAATTTATAAAAATATCTTTTTCATCTTAATTATGCAAGACTCACCTGATGAGCTCCGACTTGATACACGCATCTTCTATAGTAATAGGCATGTCGACTCACATCCGGTCAGTAAGTAACGTGAATTTGTGCAATTTCATATTTTTTTATCCAGTCTTTCTCTCACTTAATCCAATCTAAATCGAATGCATAAAGTATAGATCTACTAGTTGTTGCCTGTGTTTGAAGGTACAGAATAATAAAAATATGATAAATAATAAAAATATTTGTATTCATATCCAAAATCAAATCACAAACATGGTTTCTGTTGTGCTCCATTTTGGTATCAAATCTCATTTTGGTATCCATGATTGGTTTCTATTGTGCTCATCAGCATAATTAAGATGAAAAATTGGATGGATGAACTTTCCTTCTAACTCACTAATACTCCGTTTGATAGGAAGGATGAAAAGTAGAAAGAGTGGAAAGTAGGAGAAATATATTTTCTATCATTCAAGGAATAAAAGTAGGAATGATATATTTTTCTTCTTTTGTGTTTGATTGGATGGATAGAAAATAAAAATGACTAATTTTTTTTTTTTTTTTTGTACTGAATAAGATTAGGGGTGACAATCGAGTCGTGTCGTGTCAGATTCGTGTTGAGTCATTACGGGTTTGTGTCGAACATTAGTCAAACTTAACTCAACTCATTTAACTAATTGTGTCATGTCGAGTTGCGAGTTGACCTGTTTATTTTCGTGTCGTGTTTGTGTTCGTATTCGTGTTGACCCACATAAACTTTGAATAAAAAATTTAACGCTAATATTCTATTTTCACTTAATTGAATTCATGTTAATATTTTTTCTACAAATTAAAAATTAACTTAAATAAATATAATAATAATAATAAGTAAAAATATGTTTTTAATATAATAATTATGTCGGTGTTTAATAAATAGTTACAAATAATTAACATTTTATGTCTACAATACTAGTAAAACATGTTAGTTTCGTGTTACCATACAAAAGAGAAAATAGAGAAAGTGTTTATTTTTAAATAAACGGGTTGATGGTGTCAATTTTGAGTTTGACGGGTTGAACTGAATATGAGCTTTTTATATTTCTTGTTCGTGTGTCAGGTCATTTTCAAGTTCTTGTCGAATTATAATTAAGTTCGTTTTATAAAATTTGTGTCGAGTTCGAGTCGTGTCATCGTGTTGAGTCGAAAATTTTCATCCCTAACTAAGATGAAAAAAATATTTTTTTAATTTAAAATTATTATTATTATTTTTTTTTTTTAAAAAAAATATATTAAAAAATATATTTAAATACATATTTTATTATTATATTTTTATATGAAATTAATATATACATAATATATGTATGTATCAAAAGATATATAGACAAATAAGATACATCTCAACACAAATAATTAACTTTTCATCTATTTTCCTTCCGATTTTGGAGGGATTGATTTTGATTAGTTGGAAAGAAAGTTAATCCATCAACTTTTTCATCTTTCATATTTTTCTTCCTTACCAAATATTATATTTTATTTATCCCTCCAACTTTCCTTTCTTCCAACTTTTCATCCTTCTATTTTTCTATCATACCAAACGAAGCATAAAATCAATCCCTTCAAAATTGGAAGAAAAGTGGATAGAAAGTTAATTATTTGTGTTGAAATGTATCTTATTTGTCTATATATCTTTTGATATTTATATATATTATATATACATTAATTTCATATATAAATATAATAGTAAAAATATTATTTATACTTTTTTAAAAAAATTAAAAAATAAATTTAAAATATTAAAATTAAAAAATTAATTTTTTTTTCATCTTATGAAGCACAAAAAAAAAATTAATCATTTTTATTTTTTATCCATTCAACCAAACACATAGGAAGGAAAATGTATTATTTCTACTTTCATTTCTTAGATGATAGAAAATGTATCCCTCTTACTTTCTATCTCTCCTATCAAACAGAGCATTAGATTTAGAAAAAAATTGGAAGAGTGGATGGTTTGGAGTTCATATCGTATAGAAAGTCATGCCTTCACAATAGTTAATTAAAATTAAATTATGATCCAAAAAAGTTGAGATCCACCTTAAATATTGTAATGGGTAAACTTCATTTTATCCCTCTGTGGTATGACTCTTTTGCAGATCACCTTCCGGTCCTTCCAAAATAGCACATATTCCTCCCGTAGTTAATGGACTAAATCAAACAGTTAAGTCTGTTAACAGAAAAGTTAAAATGACCTTAATGCCCCTTTTCCTTCTTCTCCGACCGGTCCAAATTCTCTCCCTCTCTCTTCCCTTCCTCCTCTAGAGCAAAGGCATCTAGAAAAAAGTCCCATAACAAAATCAGAACAAACTAAAATTGAAATTAAAATGAAACAAACCCGAGATTCAATCCAAGAAGCAATGGAAAGAAAATCTGAGTAAAGATAGGTTTCAATGCATGTGCCAGGCCAGTTGGTTCACTTCCATCTATCTGATTATCTATTAGGCATGAATTGTCAGCACAGAAGACTCATGGATATCCATCCTATTTAGTGTCCTCTAGCTTTTGGACATGACCTGCCAAGTAACAAACCATCGAATACCTATATCTCCCAATTTGTTGGTCATGGATTAAACTTGGTTATGTCACGTAACTACACTTGGATTAGGAATACCATGGTCAGGACTTAGGAAATGCTATCCTGTCTTGTGGTCTAGCTCACTCGAGCTGTGGAACTAACTGTAGAAACCAACATGGAAAATGCACGGGATAATTCCTGCAATCAATTTGAGATAGCGATTGAGCTGCTGGTGAACCCTGAAACAACCACAAAGTTAGGAAAAAGGGAGTCAGGCGCACGCCTGACTTATCCCCTCCAAAGCTCAAGTCAGTAAGAGAGGGAGGATGAAGCTCAATTGAATGTGTTCTGAATCGAGTTTTCGTACCTTCGTCCATTTTTATGAGGGGTATTTATACCTGGATTTGAAATGATTGCTCTGACACAGAGGTCATCTCAGCATTTAATGCCCTTCACAATTACCCATGCGCAATGAGTGATTCCTACTTGGATTCCCGTGTCATTAATGTTCGGAGGATGGGACTAGCCCTCGGGCCACGCCGAGGACCTCCAGTTACCTCCGAGTACTCGAGTGTCTATGAACGGTGTCTAACACCTACTCCCGAGTAGTCGGCGTCTAGGGGGCAAGCACCCCTAGTTCTGTGCTCGGCGTCTCAGCCATTAATGCACCCACTCATGATTGTCATTTTGGATCTTCGAGGGTGCAAAGGCTCATTCAATTCTCTGTCTGAGTCACTCACGTCTCTATAAATGCTGGGTCACATCACATTAATTGCAGGTGTCAGGAGTTTGTACTCGGCTCCACGAAACCATCATTCGTCGGCTTTCCTCCTTATTGTCGGCGCTGTCTCCATTCTACTCGGAGTCGGCTCCATTCCTCGGCATCGGCTCCACGGCTTCATAACAGCTACACCTGTACACCTGTCGCCTTGGGGTCTACCGAGCCGCCTTGAGTCCGTCCAACTGCCCCCCAGCCTCCACTCTTTTTGCGGCGTGAGACAGGTGGCGCAAGGAGAGTGGTGGTTTACTGGTCACGTCCATTAAAGAGGGGCGGTTACTTGCACGCCTTGAGCCGCCCTTTTCAAATCCTGTAATGATGAGTGTCTTCTCGATTCCCGCTCTCTCATCTACCTATAAATAGGGGAGGTTTTGGCCATTTGAGAACTTTGCAACTTCGAATTTCCTTCAAGCAACTAGCTCCCGAGCACTCCTTCCTCTCCCCCCGAGAACTCCTCAGCGAAGAATACTCTGTAAGTACTCTCTTCATTCTATTTTCCTTTCCTCTTCTCCTTCCATCCTCTCCACAGTCTTTACTCATGGCTAGAAACCGTAGAAGCGAGGCTAGGGACCCTTCTTCACCTAAAACCAGTAGGTTGAAGAAGACTGTAGTCAATGAGGACAACATAGGCGCCTTTAGGGCCAAATACCAGATTCCTGAGCGTGTCTTGACCTTCCCATTCCACCTCACACACCATAGCAGGGAACATGGGAGCGTAGAAATGATGCCTTTTTACACCAAGGCCATCATGGAAGGGGGGTTAACATTCCCTTTGCCCCCCCTTGTACTAAAGGTTTTGATGCAGCTCCGGTTGTTTCCACTCTAGTGTGGGGTGAACTTCTTTAGAATAGTCATGGGTGTAATCGCCCTGAATGCTCGGCTTGGGGTAGACTTAGGAGTAGACGAAATCTTATTCTGCTATGACCTAAGGCTAGTCGCCAGGGGAAGGTATTACCTCAAGGCCCGGGACACCTCAATGTACCTGGTTACCCACATGCCGGACTCAGACAAGGGATACTTCGACGATCTGATCATGCTCGGCGGAAGCTGGGAGAAAGGCACAGGGCTCGAGTATGATGGATTGTACTGCCCCAAGGTGCCGAGGGATGAAGGTGTGTCTTGCACTAGTTAACATTTGCACGGCTTATCATCATCTTCACTTCTAATGTTGCTTTTCATTTTTGCAGAAGGATACCGTCGTGACGCCGCTCAGCCTCTGAGGTCCCAAGTCAAGTTTGCCGACTTGTTGAAGGTGTGGTCCTCCGAACCGGCCAACGAATACTCCCGAGCAGCGCACGTACTTCTCGGCTACCATCCAACCTACAGCCAATTTGCCCAGATTCCCCCTCCTTTCGATCCTAAACGTTAGGAGGAACATTCTTCATCAGAAGAAGACACCGAGCGAACCCCTTCTCCTTCCGTGCCTTCTCCCCCAACCGAAGACATGTTCAACGTTCCACAACTCTCAGCTGCCGACATGGAAGCCGCCGCTGCTCGGTGAAGAGCCAGGACCTCGGGGCAAGTAGAATCCCCGAGCACAGCACCGACTATCCCCTCACCAACCTTACCTCAACAGGATGCGCCTCCACCTCCCCCGCGTCCTCGGCGATCAGCGGGCCTTGCCATCCCGCCGAGGGACCAGGCGCCAATCCGCCAAACACCAATTCGCCAAGTCCCCCCTACCGACGGTCAGCAAACGGATAGGAGGGGTCGGGATCCCGAGGGATCTGAAAAACGTCGACAAACCGAAGAGCGTCGGCAAAAACGTCGCTACGACGTCCCGGGTGCGACCACTTCTTCCCCCAGAGTGACCACTTCCGCCGAGTGGGTTGCCCAAGCTGAAACTAGCAGGGGTCGAGCCGTTCTGGAATCGGACTTTATCATGTAGGATCAGGATGTGGCATTTGTCGTGGCGGCGACCCTCTAATTCTCGGCTGACATGAGGGTCCATCATAGTCAATCTGACAATGCGCTCCTCTTAAGCGCTCTCCAGAGCAACTTGGTGGTAAGTGTTCTGCTCTAGCTTTTTCTTCACATGCTCGGCACTCGCCTGACTTGCTCTCTTGTCACTTTCCAGGCTTCCCAACGGCTGGGGGTCATCATCGAACGCTTCTGGGAGCACAAACAGGCGACGAGGAACGCCAAAAAGACGATCGAATCCAAGGACGCGCACATCAAAGGCGTTGAGGCGATCCTCGCCGACCAGAAAAATCACATCACCAATCTCATCTGCCAACGCGACGCCTTGGATGCCGACTTGCAGAAGCTAAGGGCGAGTGAGGCCGCGACGATGAAGAAAGTAGAAGAGTATGAAATCAAAGTCTCGGCCGCCGAGGCCAAAGCTCTGGACTCCGAGGGCATCGTCAGAGACTTAACCGCCCAAGTGGACTCTTTGACGGCGGAAAAGGCGGGGGAGCAACAAAGGCTGCAGAGTGAGTGCGAAATGGTGTATCTAAAAACCCAAGACCGAATGGTCCCCGCCTTTGAAGAAGCTAAGGCCATTTCTTATCGGCGCGGATGGGTAGATGCCTTGCACGCCGCCCTGGTGGACCCGGTCGATGAACTTTTCAAGAGGCACAACACTCTTGTCGGGGCTGATGCCGAAGTCCTTCCAGAAGGGCAACCAGATGCCGAGGCGGATGAAGCGGCCGAGGGAACCAGTGCAGCCATCACTGTAAGTGATAGTTCAGATCGCCTTTCCCCTCTCACTGTTGGCCAAGACCCCGACCTTCCTCCTTCGCCTGTTGAAGATCTTACCACGCATGAAGCGAGGTGAACTCAGCGGCGAGCTTCCTGCTTTCCTTTTGCTTTTTTTTTTTTTTATGTAGGCCACAGGGGACGCAAAGCCCCATTTTGATTTGTAATGAAATCTTTCATCATTTCGTTTGTGTTTGAACTGTGAATGCAATTCACCTTTACGCTGTCATTTCTTCTTTACATGTGTTCTTTCGCTTTTTCTCTTATTGGCTGACTCTGAGTCACTTGATCTCTGGGAAGAGAAAACCAAGCCAGCAAGGCTTCACGTTGAAACCGTGTTGAACCAGCCCGCCTCGGTCTTATACCCCTAGGGGCCGAGACCCATACTGTTAAGACGAGCAAACCCTTTAACTGCTGATCATTACGCTGTCACCCACCTCTCCTCGGGGCTAGCACCGTGACGATCGAGAGCTCGTCTCGCTATACTTGAGAGCGTTGCCCCATCGGTGAGGTCTTATATCCCTCGGGACCATGCCCCGAACGACTGAGAGCTCGTCTCGTGTTACACTTTTGAGAGCGTTGCCCCAACGGTGAGGTCTTATACCCCTCTAGACCATGCCCCGAACGACCGAGAACTCGTCTCGTGTTATACTTTTGAGAGCGTTGCCCCAACGGTGAGGTCTTATACCCCTCGGGACCATGCCCCGAACGACCGAGAACTCGCCTCGTGTTATACATTTGAGAGCGTTGCCCCAATCGGTGAAGTCTTATACCCCTCGGGACCATGCCCCGAACGACCGAGAGCTCGTCTCGTGTTATACTTTTGAGAGCGTTGCCCCAACGGTGAGGTCTTATACCCCTCGGGACCATGCCCCGAACGACCGAGAGCTCGCCTCGTGTTATACATTTGAGAGCGTTGCCCCAATCGGTGATGTCTTATACCCCTCGGGACCATGCCCCGAACGACCGAGAGCTCGTCTCGTGTTATACATTTGAGGGCATTGCCTCAACGGTGAGGTCTTATACCCCTCGGGACCATGCCCCGAACGACCAAGAGCTCGTCTCGTGTTATCATATTTCAAGCAGAAACAAAATACTAAACCCATATTAACAAAAATATCTTTTCAGATTAGATACATTCCAGGGTCGGATTACACTATTGTCATCCATACTCTGTAGCCTGTATGTCCCGGTGCCCCCCAGTGCAACCACTTTGTAGGGGTCTTCCCAATTAGGTCCGAGCTTCCCTTCGACGGGTTCCCGAGTAGCGTCTACTACCTTTCTAAGCACCAAGTCCCCCACTTTGAAATCTCTTGTTCGGACCTTCTTCTGATGTTGTCTTGACAGTTCCCCCTGGTACTTGGCTAATTTGATGGACGCTAGTTCCCTCATTTCCTCGGCCAAGTCAAGATCTTTCGCAAGCATCTGGTCATTATTCTCCAAATCGAATGCTTGACTTCAGATTGTCGGGAGCCCAACTTCTAACGGGATGACAGCCTCAACCCCGTATGTCAAGGCGAATGTCGTTTCCCCTGTTGAAGTCCTCGGCGTAGTTCTATAAGCCCACAGTACGTTGAGTAATTCCTCGGTCCACTTTCCTTTTACCTTCTCAAGCCTTTTCTTGATTCCTGCTAACACAGTCTTATTAGAAACTTCTACTTGCCCATTACTCTGGGGGTAGGCTGGTGTGGAATAATAGTTGCGTATTCCAAACCCGGAGCAAAACTCTCTGAAAGAGCCACTGTTGAACTGGGTGCCATTGTCCGAGATGATAGCCCTAGGAATCCCAAACCGAGTGATTATGTTCTGCCACACGAATTTCTTCGTCTCGGTGTCTCGGATACGGCTCAGGGGCTTGGCTTCGATCCACTTAGTGAAGTAATCAGTAGCTACCAATAAGAATCTCCTGCCTAAGGGGGCCTTCGGGAGTGGACCCATAATATCCATCCCCCATTGAGAGAACGGCCAAGAACTAGTCAGCAAATTCAGATCTCCTGCCGGTTGTCGGATGATGGGAGCAAATTTCTGACATTTGTCGCATTTTCGCACGTAACTCTTCGCATCTTTCTACATATAAGGCCATCAATACCCTTGCGTCATTGCTCGATGCGCAAGGGATCTGCCTCTTGTGTGGCTTCCACATACGCCCTCATGGATCTCGTAGAGCAGGGGTTCCACTTTGTCTTCGGGGACACAAAGCAGATGGGGCTCGAAGAAAGATTTCCTGTACAACTGCCGATCGGCGGATATCCAGAACCTAGGAGCCTTGAGTCTGATCTTCCTGGCATTTTTGGCATCCTCGAGGAGCACGCGCCTCCGTCAGATATGCAACAATGGGTTCCATCCAGCTCGACGTTGATTGTGCCTGCATCAACAACACTTGCTGGGCACCTGTCTCTTCTATGCTTGGTTTTTCCCGATTTTCAACAATGATACGCTGGGTTACCTCTGAGGCCAACGCCGAGGCCAGGCAGGCTAAGGCGTCCGCATGGGTGTTCTGATCTCTTGAAATCTGGGAAACTTCCACTTTTTCAAATTTCTCTATCTTGGCTTTCGCCTTCTGACAGTATGTTTTCATCCTGGTATCCCGAACCTCAAAGTCACCATTGATCTGATTCACCACTAGCTGGGAGTCACAGAGGACATGCAGGTGTCTGACTCCAACCAAGTAGGCAATATCGATCACTGCCAACAGTGCCTCATACTCGGCTTCGTTATTAGATGCTTTAAATCCCAATCTGATAACTCGTTCTATTGTGAATCCTTCTGAACTGGCCAGTACTACCCCTACTCCTGCCCCCCTTGCGTTCGAGGACCCGTCGACATGAAGGCTCCAGTCAACATTAAAAGCGCCAATCTCCGGCGGGGGCTCGGGCGCAGCGAACTCGGCAATGAAATCAGCAAGGACCTGCCCCTTAATTGAAGTACGGGGTTTATACCTTATTTCGAATTCCCCAAGCTCCACAACCCACTTGACGACTCTACCTGATATGTCGGCTCTCTGAAGGATGGGCCGGAGAGGGCGATCAGTCAATACCTCTATGGTGTGTGCTTGAAAATAGTGTCTGAGTTTCCTAGCCGAGACGACCAGAGCAAGGACTAATTTCTCCATCGGCAAGTACCTTGTCTCGGCGTCAAGCAAGGTCTTACTCATGAAATAGACGGGCCTCTGTGCCCCTTCACACTCCCTTACCAAAGCACCACTGACAACTTCCTCCGAGATAGACAAGTAGAGGTACAGTGTTTCCCCTGCCCCCGGGACGGACAGGGTCGGAGGACACTTCAGATATTCTTTAATCCCTTCAAGTGCTCGGCCGCATTCCTCGTCCCAGACCCCCTTTGCCGCCCCCTTCAGCTTGGCAAAAAATGATTTGCACCTATCAGAGGATTTGGAAATAAACCGGTTAAGGGCGGCAAGCATCCCAGTCAACTTCTGGATGTCTTTGATAGTCCTGGACGCCTGGACGTTTTGGACCGCCTGAATCTGCTCGGGGTTAGCCTCAATGCCCCTATGGGTTACCAAGTACCCCAAAAACTTCCCCGAGCTCACCCCGAAGGCACACTTCGAGGCATTAAGCTTTAAGTCGTAGCGTCGGAGTATGGAGAATGTAGTGCCAAGATCAGTAAGATGATCGGCGCTCTCCTTACTTTTTACCAGCATATCATCAATGTACACCTCCATGGTGACGCCGAGAAGATGCTTGAACATCTTGTTCATCAGCCGCTGGTAGGTAGCACCGGTATTCTTCAACCCGAACGGTATCACCGTATAACAATAGATTCCTCGGGGCGTAATGAAGGTTGTTTTCTCTTGATCTGACTCCTCTAAAGCGATTTGGTGATAGTCAGCCCGAGCATCCATGAAGGTGATGTGCTTGTGACCGGCGGTTGCATCCACCAGCTGATCAATTTTAGGAAGTGGGTACCCATCCTTGAGGCACGCCTTATTCAAGTCGGTGAAATCCACGCAAACCCGCCACTTGTCTTCCTTCTTTTTGGCGCACACCGTGTTAGACAGCCACTCGGGGAACTGGACCTCCCGAATGGTACCCGCCTCTAGCAATTTATCGACCTCTTCATCCACGGCTTTTGCGTGATGGGGGGTCGTCCTGCGCGCCTTTTGCTTCACCGGCTTGAAATTCGGATTAGCATGAAGCCGATGGGTCATGACCTCGAGGCTGATCCCTATCATCTCGGCATGAGTCCAGGCGAAAACGTCGACATTTCGGCGCAGGAAAGAAGTCATCTCCGCTCTCTCAGCATTATCCAATAAGGACCCTATCAAGAAGTATCTTCCTTCATCATCGGAACTCAAAAGGACTTTGATTAGCGGCTCGGTGGAACGGTCGGCTGGATCCACCGCGGGCTCATCTACCCCAAGGCGACCAAACTGTGATTGCTATTTGGCCACCACCTCATCTAGATCACGGTCTCCCAGCCGAGTACCGAGTCCTGTCTTCATCGCGGCATAGAAACAGTTTTTTGCTGCCAACTGGTCACCTCGGATCTCCATGATGCCGCGCGGGGTGGGGAATTTTCATTTTCTGATGATAGCTAGAGTAGACTGCTCTCATGGCATGCAACCACGTCCTTCCCATTATGGCATTGTATGGGAAATCAGAGTCTATCACCAAAAACTCCACCGGGATCGAGACGATTGCCGCCCGAACCATCAGAGTGATCTTGCCGAGTGGAAGAGCACTCGAACCGTTAAAACCAACTAGGGGGGTTTGGACAGGCTTCAAGTCCCCGCGGGCCAGTCCCAACTTCCAGAAGAGGTCGTCATACATTACCTCGGACGAGCTCCCTGAATCTACTAGGATCCTCCTCACATCATATTTGTCAATTCGCAAAGTGATCACAAGTGCATCATCATGCAGCAGGGCCACTCCCCCTAAGTCGGCGTCGGAGAAGCTGATGACCTCGTGATACCGTCGGGGCCTCTTGGAGGATTGTCCTTCCCACTCACTTTCTTCAACCTTCAACGCTTGCGAAACCCTCTGACGTTCATCCCGGAGGACGTTATACGTCGGCCTTTCAACTGTGCAGGTATGTATAACGTTAATTACAGGAACAACCTCTCGGGGTGACTCCGCCCTCTCCTCAGCCGCCCTCCGGCGGGGCCTCTAGTCAATGAACTCTCCAAGGTGCCCATCCCGGACCAACTGCTCGAGGAAGGCCTTGTACCTCTTGCAGTCCTCAGTCATATGGCCAAAATCTCTATGATAGGAACATCTGGCTGTTGAGTCTCTCGTGGACGGGTCACTTAACATTTTTGGGGGCCACCGGAAATAAGCTTGGTACCTTATCTTCCTCAGCATCCTATAAATAGGTTCTTTGAAAATCGTGTTAACCCCTTGGAAGGACAAGCGGTTCGGTGGCGAAGTGGGTGCACTCCTCCTCCGAGATGGCTGTTCTCTCTCCCTCTTCCTCGGCACCGATGCTTTGTTCTCGGGAGTAGTGGTCTCTTCCTCAACTCGTGCATACTTGTCTATGTGCGCCATCAAGTCCCTCATGTCCTCAGGAACCTTCTTAGTAAGAGACATGTAGAGGCCGGTGTCCCGGGACAACCCCAGCCGAAAAGACGCTGCGGCAATCGCCTCCGAGCACGCGTCCACCTCGTTAACCTCCTCCCAGTACCGTATTGCATACTGTCGGAGGGATTCCCCATTTTTTCACCTAAGTGTCAGTAAGGCGCCAATGTCTTTTGGCCTTTTAGTGCTGGTGATGAACCGCGCCTTTAAGAGCTCGGCTATTTGCTTCCAAGACTTAATGCTCTCCGGGGCCAAACTCTCATACCACTTCATAGCGGTATCTCCCAAGCTCATGGGGAAAACTCGGTATAACACCCTCTGGTCGGTGTCATAAATCGACATTAGTTGCTTGTAATGCCGAAGGTGACTCTTAGGATCGGTTCTCCCATCATACACCTTGAATCGGGGGGACAACGAACTTCTTCGGCATTTCAATTTCCCTAATAGACCGCACAAAGGGAGAAGAGACCTGCTCCACATCATCTCCCCTGGGCTGTGGTTCTCGGCGCCTGTCGTCAGAGTGCTCTAGGGGTTTTCTAGCTCCCCTCGGCCCCCTCGCGGTAGACTCCTCCTGAGATCCCGTTGCCATGGTATCTTGAGGAATCCCACGGCGGAGGTCCCACCACGAAAGGCTTGTCCCGTGGCGATCTTCTTCGGACCCTTCAGCGGGCGCATGCTTCCACCGATTTCGTGGATCTTGTCTATCGGCTGAGCGTCCGCGCCGATTCCTCTCGGGGGTTTCAGGCCTCGCCCTCCTAGACTCCCCTTGGCTAAAACTTCGACCCTCTAGTTCTCGAGTACGCCAGCTGGCATTTGCTGACTGCTCGAACTCTCTGAGCCTATGTCGCACCTTGACGTTGTCTCTTTCAAGTTCCCTGATGCGTTCCTCCATACGTTTCTCCACCATTTCCACGATGTCACGAGCTGAGAGGCCTTGCCCCCCTGGACCTTGATCCACTGGGAATGTCTGTTGTGAAGAACACTCAACCCCAGCTGATTGACCCACCGGGCCAAATTCTGTAACCACTGGGAGGCGGGTAAGCCTCCATGTTTCTCATGCGTAAACTCCCTACTCCCTCACCTTGGGATCGTGTGTTCACCATGGTGCAAACGCTACAGGGGAAAGGTTGTATGTTCCCACAGACGGCGCCAAATTGCACGGGATAATTCCTGCAATCAATTTGAGATAGTGATTGAGCTGTTGATGAACCCTGAAACAACCACAAGGTTAGGAAAAAGGGAGCCAGGCGCACGCCCGGCTTATCCCCTCCGAAGCTCAAGTTAGTAAGAAAGGGAGGATGAAGCTTAATTGAATGTGTTCTGAATCGAGTTTTCGTACCTTCGTCCATTTTTATGAGGGGTATTTATACCTGGACTTGAAATGATTGCTCTGACACAGAGGTCATCTCAGCATTTAATGCCCTTCACAATTACCCATGCGCAATGAGTGATTTCTACTTGGATTCCCGTGTCATTAATGCTCGAAGGATGGGACTAGCCCTCGGGCCACGCCGAGGACCTCCAGTTACCTCCGAGTACTCAAGTGTCTATGAACGGTGTCTGACACCTACTTCCGAGTAGTCGGCGTCTAGGGGGCAAGCACCCCTAGTTCTGTGCTCGGTGTCTCAGCCATTAATGCACCCACTCATGATTGTCATTTTGGATCTTCAAGGGTGCAGATGCTCATTCAATGCTCTGTCTGAGTCACTCACGTCTCCATAAATGCTGGGTCACATCGCATTAATTGCAGGTGTCAGGAGTTTGTACTCGGCTCCACGAAACCATCCTTCGTCGGCTTTCCTCCTTATTGTCGGCGCTGTCTCCATTCTACTCGAAGTCGGCTTCATTCCTCGGCATCGGCTCCACGGCTTCATAACAGCTACACCTGTACACCTATCGCCTTGGGGTCTGCTGAGCCGCCTTGAGTCCCTCCAGAAAAGAAGACAAAAAGACGGAAAAATGAGATGCCACTCCTTTCACGTGATTAGTATTCAAGTCTAAAATGACTATTGATATTTAGTTTGGCTCCAAAAAATTATAAAAAATAAATTTTTGGTACCTTAGTTATTGCTTTTTTATGTAATATAAATTTAACATGTGTAAAGTTTTTTTTAATATATCTATAATATAAAACAAGACGGCTTCAACAAATCGATCCAACGGCCACAAATCATTTCATCTTATGGTCACAAATCTTCTCATTTCTCCAAAAATTCATCATTTTTCACCTACAATTTTTTTCAAAAATCTGACCAATTCAATCATTTCACCTGGCCTTAGTCACTTCACCTACCTACAGGCTTTTTTTTTTTTTTCCCCTCCCTTCTGTCAGACAAGAGGCCATCTTTTTTTTTTCCCCACCGTTACTCCTTACCCCTCTCTCTCTCTCTCTCTCTCTCTCTCTCTCTCTCTCTCTCTCTCTGTGTTTCTTCTTACCAGCAACACCACCACCACCACCACCGCCATTTCGTCAGCCACACCACCACCGCCCCAGCGACACCACCACCAACACCACCACCATGACCACCGCTGCTAACCCCTCCCAGGTATGCCTCATCTCTCTCTCTCTCTCACACACACACCCATCTTACCCCCACCTCTTCTCTGCCCTCTTCTACTCAACATCACCCCCACTTCTTCTCTGCCCCCTCTATGCTCTCGCTCACTTCACACCCACAGCGCACAACACACAAATACACACTCATCACCCACACTCACCCACACACAAATCGCACACACACACACAAACAAATCCAGACCCATCACACACACACCCAACACAGACCCAGCACACACGCACCCACACCCACTCGCCCACACACACATCACAAACAAACCCACACACCAAGTGTTTGTTGGAATTACCGAGAGAAATTTTGTGTACTCTACCATTGTTTTATTCTTATTATTATTATGAAATTTTTGGGGGGAAATGAGAGGATCTACACAAAATTTGAACATTGAGAGAAATTAGTGTTTTGTTTTTCTTTTGTTTATTGCTACTTTGCATGTGGATTTGTTTGTGGACTGTGGTGTGTTCCAGGTTTGGTTAAATTTGTATCTTTGTTATTCCTAATTCTTTTGTGCAAAAGTGGTTGAATGGGTTTTCAGATTTAGCTTTAATTTTAATTGCACTAATCATTTTTTTTTACCAGGGGCTACTTGCAGCGACTAGGACAACGCAATGGCATTGAATCAACAACCTTTCAAGGATAGTTACTGCTCTTTTCTTCCGGCTATGAGGCAAATATTTTAAGAAGGTAATTTTCTCCATTATTTAGATCTAATTTCTCTTACAACTAAGAGTCTTTGCGCATTAATTCATTTGTTGAGCATGATAATTCTTCTTACAAGAGTATCATACTATCGACATTTTTGTCTAAAATATGAGAACTCACTTTTTGAACCTTACCGGTCAAAAGAGCTATATGTTTTGAAAATTAAATTTTAGAAGCAAACAACTAGAAAGTTTAACAAGAAAAAAAAAGTAGTTGTTTTTTATGTTCAATTGAGTTTTAGTTTAATCTCTATGTGTCTACTGTCAACAATTTTGAGCTTGCTCACAAGATGTTTGAGAACATGTCTGAGAAGGATTTGATTTGTTGAAATGTGATGATTAACACCCTTTTTTTGCTATCTCATTTCTATGTGTTTTCTTTTTCATTTCTTTGTCTAAAATCTTTAGGCCTTGGGCAAAAAATTTTAAGCCTCCATTGATTTATGAGGTGTTGACCTAATGGTTGTGAAAGAGCTTACAAGAGGTTAGTGTTAATTGGTCTCAACTAGGCTTATTCGGCAGGGCTACCTATTTTTCTCTTTTCCTATTCATCTTCTTTTCTTTTTGTTTGCGTTTTTATTTGGGTGAAATATGATTCTAAGTTTATCTATCCTACGAGGTAATTCTTTGATTGTACTTTTTTTTTACAAGTCAACTTTCGTCAATTCACATTTAGCTTTTACTATACAAACACTAACAAAATTGTTTTTTTTTTTTTTTGTCTTGATGAGATTAAAGAATATGTGAATTTGGATTGTTGTTCCTTATCACTCTTGAGCATTTAATAAAAAATTTGAAGATTATACATCTTGAAGGAGGCAGTCGAGAATACTCTTGGTGCCTATAAGAGCAAATACAGGTTTGTTTGTTTTTTGATTTTGAATCTCGGCTTTTATTTTTTTTTATGTGAATTTGGATTGTTGTTCTTGATCTCTCTCGAACATTTAATAAAAATAATGAAATCTTTGATTTCCTTGATTTATACTTGAGCCATTAATAATTGGGGGGAAATTTTGGGGTATCATGTGTTGAAATTATGTTTCTCTTGGCTTTTAATTGATTCTTTCACTAAATTTTAATTGATTTACACTTTGTTTGATTTTTTCAATTTTACACTGTGTTATATCACATCCAAGCAAACAGTAAGATGGTACTTAAGGAAGAAAAATCAATGTTGATGGCCTAAGGTGTGTTGATTCTAGCTTTTTTGGAGATCTGTTAATGGAGTGTGAAAGCAGCTCCAAGAACCCAAATTTTTTGATTTTTGATTTTATTTTTAGGATGTAAATATTCATTATTATTGGGGTTCCCTAAACGGGTTTGTTAGTTTTTTTTTAAATAAGCTCTGCATATTTGATTAATCTAACATTGGATATGGATTGAATATTGTTATCTACTTAAGGAGATTATTAAGGATCTTTTTTTTAAGCAACATTTTTTTATGCTTGTTTGTCATGTTAATAAATCAATTGTTAAGGACATATTTAGTGCATGAGGTTTTTATCATTGTTATTAGATCGATTATGGTTTAGTGCTTCTCATTTTGAAGATTCATTGCAGCTTTCATAATAATTCAATATTTTTTGGTAAATTCATTATAAGATTTCAGTTTTGATTTGTTCTAAAAGAGTTGGTTCGATTAAGGTTTAATAAGTGATGTCGAATTTCCAATAAATGTGTTCAAAAAGTAGAAGCACTTCTAACATTCTGTCTATATATGTGGCTTGTGGTTACTGCGATTAATTTGTGAAATTAGTCCATAAGCATGCGTATAGATTGTAGTATTCTTAGGATTCAATGAATCTGTAGATTTAATTAATATTTCTGATTTTTTGATCTGGTGAATTTATGGGGGTATGTTTTTATTTCTGGATTGTTACCAATTATGCTCTCCATGTGTGCTATTGTTTTTGTTCCCTAATCATTTTGCTAAATATACAAATTAAGCAACTTTTATTTTACTTTGTATGGTTTGTTTTGCTCAAACTTTACTCTTCCCTAATATTTTTCCTAAATATGTGCCATTGCTTGACACTTCAGTTTTACTTTAGTAGTTTTTACGACACGCTACTTAGTTCTGTCATTATCAAATGCAAACAGTGCAAAAATCCATGGATAATAAGGAACCTAAGATTTTGGGGTTTTATTTAGCTTCAGAGGTAAGATGGATACCTTTGTTGTTCTTAAAGTGTTGCTATATTTATATGATTAATCAATGCATACTTTCTTTGGTTAAAGAAATAAAATTCATTTGCAATTGTATTGCATTGAGATGAAGTGAATTTGAAATTATATTACTTTATATTTTTAGATGTACCATTGCACGAATTAAATTTGCAAGAATTATTTTGCTTGTAATTGGTTCAATATGAATGCAAGGTTTAATCATATTTTTTTTTTCTTTTGAGATCTAAAGTATTAGTTTTTCTTATTATTTATTATATACATGTTTTGCAGACTCTTGGTTTTGCAGTGAGATTTAAGGAAAAGATGAGAAGAGGAGACCTTTTTGACAAAATAACTACGTGTTCCAAGTATGCAAAATACTTTAGAGAGTACTTAGTTTTAGATCGTTTCAAGTGTTTTGACTTAATTTAGAAAAGTTTATTTAATTTTCATTAGGTGTGTTGAGTAGAATGGAATCAAGATCATAGAACAAGTATTGAGCGAAAAATGTATTATTTTTGTGGGTTTCATTTGTTAAGTTCCATACTGTGGACGACATATAATTATGCTCTAATTTGTAATAATGATTTTCTTTATAGGTAACTTTTTTGAATAATAACTATATGCACATTCCCTAATTATGGGTATTTCTCTTTTTTTTTTTGTTTTTTTTTGTTGCACATGTTCGCTGCAGTTTAATGATTTTGTTTTTATGAGAATGTTCGATTGCAAGTTTGTTATACATTTTTATGGGTAGTTGTGTTATAATTAGTTTTTTGTGTGGTTGTTATATATGTTTATTGATTTTGGAAGAGTTGACAGATTGATTTTATTAATTTGTTCAGGTTTGTTTAGTTGCTAAATTTGTATAGTAGTTGTATGTTGATTAGTTTTGGCACAAGTGACGAAATGGTTATTAGTCAATGGCTATTATGTTGTTGTAGTATTTGCTTAATGTAAGTGTATTAATACAAGGCTGTGGTATAATAGTTACTCCTATGATTGGTTTGGACCGTGTTTTCTTTAAGTACATGTTTTTTAGAAAGTAATAAATAGGCATATCAATTATTACTATCGTTTTAAGGTGTTTTTATGAAATTTGAAGATTGTGTTCACAAGTTGTTATTTTTTTGGGTGCCTGTTTTTTAACGAAATTTGATCGAATTGTTATAGAAAATTTTTGGGTGCCTGTTTTGGAATAAAATTTTGTCGAATTGTTTTAGAAAATAATCGGCCAATACTGATTTTAATTTGTGTAATTAAAGAAAGGAAGGAAAAACAAGTTTCTATTTGAAATATTTGTATTACAGGATCTCTGTTTGATTTAATTATGTTGCAGTGTCTTTACGCACATGCTATTTTTCAGTTTTCTATATAGGTTCATATTTTCATGGTTTCCTATTTTCAAAAGAAACCATGTCGAAATTTTGAAAAAATATTGAATTATTAATAGATTAATTGATTTATGTGACCCAAAATTTTTTTTGGTACTACGTTGATTTTACTTTCTTTAATTAAATGAAATAAAAAATAACTTACATCAAGTTAATTGGATTTTCGTGGGCTGCAAAGAGCCTTCAGTCATTGGTTGTTTGCCTTGATTTTCTCTTTACGTTTTTGTTTTGTGAACCGAGTTTAGTAAAGTGAACCAAACATATGTTGTGTGATTGGTTTATTTTGATTGGAATTGATGGTTGTCAAAGTTTGATAGGTTCATAATGGTGATTTTTGGGGGAATTTTGATTGTGAACTCTGATTATTGTTATGTCTGATTGTGAACTGTGAATTCAAGAGATTTTGAGTTTTGTAGACAAGTTGCGAATTTCTATTATTAGATTAATCTCTACCGAAATAGTAATTGTCAAAAAATGTCAACTTGTGTATATTGATTTTAATTCTTTAATTAAAACAACTTAAAGTAATTCTTTTTTCAAATTAACTGGTTGGTTTACATTGTACCGTGCCTTTAGGCACGGGTTACCCCTAGTTATTTTATAATTAATGATTACAAACCAATTAAACTAAGATTAACAACATTTTTTTGGGTTCAATAGTCAAGGATGTATGAGTTAACTTATATTCACCTCGACTAATCTTCTCCCCAGTTCGATCAAAGACAGACTATACACGCCGGGACTAGGATTTTTATCCCTCATGATTTGACTCAAATGTATTGTCAAGATTCGAATTTATGATATCTGAATTCACAGCTCATCCATGTTACCATTTAAATTACCGTAGGTTAAATAACAACTTTCAATAACAAGCGTAACATAGACTTATCCTCAAGGTTAACACTTAGTTTGGATGATGAGATTTTACTAATAAATATTTTGAGATGACGACGCACATGTTTTGCTGGTTATTATGTCTATATGAAGGGAAAGTTATTTGAACTTAATTTGATGATCTAATTTAAGAATTTAACGATGTACAACCATTAGATTGGTTGTGGGTTCTATCTAACATTAGAATTCACAATTAATCCAATAATTACATTGAAACCACATCATTAGGTCTCTAAATAAGATCCCTATAACATTGCTCTATCTGGAGATTATGCAGAAGTCAGGGATTCAAATAACACGGACCAGAGCTCCTCCTGTCCGATCATGCACTATTAATGGGTGAGGATTCACTCGTATATAATAGGTTAGGGGTGTCAAAATATAACATGACTTACTAACACGACACAAACATGATATAGAATTAGAGGATTTGAGTGTTCTTTAAGTCACTTGTTACGTAAACAAGTGAATTCGACGCAACACGATTAATGAACGAATCGGATATGAGTAAAATCAATCAAAATAAATATACGGTACGACTCGTTTATATACTGGTTATATACGATTAACAAACAACACAAATTCGATATAATACAACTCGTTAAATACGAATTAATAAACAAATCGGGATATAAATAGAATAATTTTTGACACGAACTCATTTCACACGACATAATTAACATGCCTACAACAGATCCTACTTTAATGAATTATGGGTGATATGTAAAAAAAAAAAAAACTGCAGAGAAATTGTATCGGAAGATATCTCACTCCAAATAACACCTAATTATAAAGCTCTCAATTGTTTGGAAAAAAAATTAATTGATTATTGAGGTTATCGACTTACCAAAACTCATTTTGCTATAAATAGGACATTGGCCTTGGCTTCAATTCAACAACCAGTTTAGTCTCTTTCTCTCTCCAAACTTCACTACTCACAGCAGCCACAAGCCTCTTTCTCTCTCTGCACTATCCTTTATATATAACTTACTCACAAAGCTCACAGCAAAACTCTGTCTAACCAATGGCACTTCCCGAAACAGAAGGGGCCATAACTCTCTCAGACGCCTGGGACTACAAGGGCCGTCCGGCCAAACGGTCCACATACGGTGGCTGGACCAGCGCTGCCATGATTCTAGGTCCCCTACCTTCCTCTCCTAGATCTGTCACTTTCTCTCTGTAAATAATTGTTTTATCGTTGGTTTTAATTTTCTACTTTGTGGGTGGGTAGGTTTGGTTTTGATTTGTGGTTTGGTTCAGGGACTGAGGCATGTGAGAGGCTAACGACTCTTGGTATTGCTGTTAACTTGGTGACTTACTTAACCGGTACTATGCATTTGGGCAATGCTACCTCAGCCAACACTGTCACCAACTTTCTTGGCACCTCCTTTATGCTCTGTCTGCTCGGAGGCTTCATTGCCGACACTTTTCTCGGCAGGTTAGCATATCTCTAATAACCGAATCGAGTCGAGCCGAACCGACACCAAACTATCGGTGAAGATTGTCTTGACTTGGTTTGGGATCGTGACGAGTTCTAAACATTTTTTTCTAGCCAATTTACTAATTCTTTTTTTTTCAAATTTGAGCTCGATTGGATTTGAGTTTTGCACCTAGTTTTGTATGATGAACCTTGTGTTAGTCACCAATACCATTTGTTTATTTGAACTATTCTTTTTGCAGGTACCAAACTATTACCATCTTTGCCACTGTTCAAGCAACTGTGAGTACTTACTCCATGACTTCGGTTCACTTATTTCTTATTGCAATCACATTTCTTCTTTGTTCTTGACAATTTCGCCTCGGCTTACACCTCATTCAGTGGAATAATCGAGGGGCACTGACTCTTCTTTTTGTTTTTCTCTGAGTTTGAAAGACGTGTGATTGAGATGATTTTTATAAAAATAATAACAAAGAGCAAATATTTATATATTATTTATTTATTTTTTGTTCTAGATCTTGCTTCTGAAAATTTGGAATTTTTTGTTGATTGTTTTGATGTATAGGGTGTGTCAATATTGACGATTTCAACCGCAATTCCTTCCCTCCGGCCACCAAAATGTGCCGTCGGCAGCCCTTCATGCACTCCAGCAACTGGAACACAGCTGATGGTTCTCTATATTGCTCTCTACCTCACTGCACTTGGCACCGGCGGCCTCAAATCGAGTGTTTCCGGCTTCGGATCCGACCAATTCGACGATTCAGACAAAGAAGAAAAGACCCAAATGATCAAGTTCTTTAACTGGTTCTTCTTCTTCATAAGCCTTGGATCACTCTGTGCAGTGACAGTACTTGTGTACATTCAGGACAACTTGGGAAGACAATGGGGTTATGGAATCTGTGCCTGTGCTATAGTGATTGGCTTGGTGGTGTTCTTGTCGGGGACTAGAAGTTACAGGTTTAAGAAACTTGTGGGTAGCCCATTGACGCAGATCGCTTCGGTGTTTGTCGCAGCTTGGAGAAAGAAACATTTGGAACCTCCGTCCGATTCGTCTCTTCTCTTCAACATCGATGACATTCCCGGTGAAGCTTACCAGAAGAAGAAGAAACAGATGCTACCCCATAGCAAGCAGTTCCGGTTAGTACCCTTATTACCCTTCTCCAATTAACCAACTTTTGTTTTTTTTTTATATAAATATAATTTAAAATTCTATAAAATTAAAAACTAATGGGAAAAGGTTTTTCAAAGTCTCTCCTTAAGAAATTATTTATTTTATATATATATATATATATATAGATAGATAATTTTTTTTGGAGCAAGTACTTGCCTTTTAAACTCATAATTACTATTGTTATGGAAATCTCGAATGCACTCAATCATTACTTATGTTAATTTGTAAAAAAAATATAAAAATTTATGTAGCACAATTTGTTCGATCACTCAATCAACCAGACGGGTTATAATAACCTGTTAACTTTTGAATAATTATAGTCTTCATATTGATCAAACTAAGTTTTCATTTTTTAATAGCCTTAGCTAGCATATGGGTCATCGGTTTTTGTCCTGTGGTTGTTGGTCTCATGTTTTGGAAAGATCAGTAACAAGAACAAGATTAGGAGTACTTATATTCTACCATCTAAACGATGATAACCTCGACTAGATACCCTATGAGAGGTGTCGGATAGAATTTTTTATTCAATAAACTCGGGCTATACACAATCAAATAGCAAACTATACAAATCAAGGTATCTTCTGCGAGATTCTAAAGGTACTACCTATTTAAACACGATTATCCCAACTATCCCGACGAGTTATCAATCCTAGTGGATAAAGTAATTCAATAACTACATAGAGTTGGTGACTAGCTGTGAACATATCTACAAAGGGACCATCATTGATATCTAACCATCAATGAGATTCTAGAATAATTGGTCAAATATTGGTCAACCAATAATATGCCAAACTAGTTCATCTCAATGGTGGGGTCCTAGTATTAAATGTATTTTATTATCGATCTAATAATTACAATATATTATACTTATAAATTATATCTCAATAAGATTAGTACTCATATTTGCCAGCCAAAATGTGGGCCTCAAATAGATTAGCTACCATTTATTGGGACAGCTACATGCATAGTCATTCAAAAAGACATGTCACATGTTTTCCCTTTGTATTGTTGTATTCCATTTTCTTCCCATAAAATTGATTTGGGTTGAGATACGATTGGATTCAATAAGAGACGAGACGTATATTTATTTGCATATGAGTTTGATCGGATCATTAATAATGTTTCATATCATTTGAGATATAAACTTTGATAAATATTTTTGTGAACCCATCGTTTCTCTTTGAATGTTATATACTATTTATTGAATCAGTGTGATCCAAAAGGAATCTAGGTATGTCAGCCAATCGATCTTCACGCCCCCTTGTCTTGTTTTCATTTGCTGTTCTCTTTTGGCATTTAATCAATCAGTGTATATCTATAAAACTGTAAAAAAAAATGGTGTTTTAGACCTTCCTTTTGGTACATCTTTTAGGTTTGTATGTCACACAAAAAGACAATTACTGACTGTATCTATCTGATTGGATGGTCCCTCTCTTTAGGTTTTTGGGTCTGTTATAACTTGATTGGGCTCAATCTAATAATACTTCTGCCAGATTTTTCAAGGATATTTATTTTTGATAAATTAATTTTGAATCGAATGATTTAACATATTATATTTTAGGAGGCTTTGAACGAGTCTCTTTGTTTCAATGTTATCGATTTGGTTTTAATCCCTTTATTTGTGTCATAAGTGCAATTTGTTATATCCCGGCCGATATATGTCTTCTCATTCTTGTCTATCTCTTCACGATCGTGCAGCTTTGTTAGAGCATCTCACATTAGTATAACAATGTCTCGAAAACTAATATACGAGACTTGTTTGCCAAATAATGTTGAATTGGATGGTTATAGAGGGTCGTCTTAGTTGTATGATCAAATTATAGACGAATCATAACCGTCTAATCCTCACTTTTCATTGTGGTTTTGTTTTATACATGCAGTTTCTTGGACAAGGCAGCCATCAAGGACCCTGAGATGTCAAGTGAAATCACTATGGTGAATAAGTGGTACCTCTCCACATTAACCGATGTGGAAGAAGTGAAATTAGTGATTAGAATGTTACCTATATGGGCCACTACAATAATGTTTTGGACTATCTATGCCCAAATGACCACATTCTCAGTGTCACAAGCCACCACCATGGACCGTCACATTGGCAAATCATTCCAGATTCCGGCAGCCTCTCTCACCGCCTTTTTCGTCGGTAGCATTCTCTTGACTGTCCCGATCTACGACCGGATTATTGCTCCGATTGCCAGAAAATTGCTCAAGAACCCCCAAGGTCTCACCCCACTCCAACGTATCGGCGTTGGTCTAGTCCTATCAATATTTGCAATGGTAGCAGCTGCATTATCCGAAATCAAACGATTACATGTTGCAAGGTCTCATGGTTTAACGAATGACGCGAACACCGTTCTCCCATTAAGCGTTTTCTGGCTAATTCCACAGTTCCTCCTTGTTGGCTCCGGCGAGGCGTTAATTTATATGGGGCAGCTTGATTTTTTTCTCAGGGAGTGTCCAAAAGGGATGAAGACAATGAGCACAGGGTTGTTCTTGAGCACACTTTCACTAGGGTTTTTCTTCAGTTCTATTTTAGTTACAATAGTGCACCATGTGACAGGGGACAAGAAGCCATGGTTGGCTAATAACCTTAACCAAGGGAAGCTTTATGACTTTTACTGGCTTCTGGCAATTTTGAGTGCTTTGAACTTGGTGTTGTTTTTGGTTGGTGCAAAGTGGTATGTGTACAAGGAGAACAGGCTTGCTGAGGTGGGGATTGAGTTGGAGGAGGAAGAGACTGGCTGCCATGCATGAGAGGATTTTTCTTAAAAAGTTTGTTTTTGTTGTTGCCATTTTTGTGCTTTGCTTTTTTTTTTTTTTTTACAAGGTTGTGACCTTTTTATGTACAAAAAGAATGAAAAAGGATAAGTATACAGATGTGGGACTTGTTTTCTCTGTCTTTCTCACATCTAGACTAGAATATAATGGAAAATATTTTTTTTTTTTGGGTTCAACAGTCGAGAGTGTTTAGACCAGTTTATGTATACCTTAATTAATCCCCTCTTCGGTCTAATCAAAGACAGATCATTTATTCCGAAATTAGGGTATTCACATGGGCGGAGCTACATATATTGGTGTGGGGGCAACTGCCCCCACTGACTTTTGAGGGGTTAACTATATAAATTGATACGACATTAAAGTTATGTTCAATTTAT
Organism: Ilex aquifolium; assembly: GCA_951799425.1. NCBI lineage: Eukaryota > Viridiplantae > Streptophyta > Magnoliopsida > Aquifoliales > Aquifoliaceae > Ilex > Ilex aquifolium. The sequence goes on from OX637403.1 coordinate 29,789,901, forward strand.
CTCATTGTCCCCCCCAAAATTTTTGAAAATTTTAATAGTGGCCCAAATTTTTTTGTCTTCAATAAGTTAGCGGTTCACTTGTTCTCCTAATCTAATAAAACAAGTGTTTTTTTATTAAAATAAATAGTAAAAAAGATTTGTGATTCTTTAACTCATTATATATATTAGTCAAATACAGTATCTCTCTTATTTACTACAATTTCTCCTTTTTTTTTAATATTATTGTATAATAACATACGAAGAGATGCAAATGATAAGTTATGCACATTTATGCCTTCCAAAAATATCAATTTCTCAACAAGATTTAAAAATTACTTACAAATTTATCATAAAATTAATTAAATATAGACATTCTTGAGATTTAAAACAACATAACCCTTCTAAAAATATTAATTTTTGAACAAGGTTAAAGGAAATTGCTTAGAAATTTATCGTAGAATTGATTAGTTATAGACGATTTTTGAAATTTTAAACAATATCGTTGTGTTTCTCTTTATATATGATTGAGTTGAAATTTGTCACTAAAAAAATTATTATTCTTGTTTGTTCATATTTTGTTAAATGCTGAATTGATTTATTTTTATATAAATTATGTTATTATGTTTCTCATAGTTGAACTTTAAAAAAAAATAATGCACCAAATTTATTAATCCTTATTATTGGAGGTGGGGGAGAATTTTTTATACCAATTGATTAATCTTTTTCATTTATATTTTTGCCTCCACTAGAACATAATCTTGGTTCCGTCCCCTGGATATTCACGAGGGATAAATTCCTCACAGCCTGACGCTAAAAGGTTGATAATATTCAAACTTAAAACATCTAAATTTATAAATTTTTATTATTATTACTTGAACTACCTTAAGAATAATAAAATGAAAAATATTGGCCACAAAACACAGCCGAAAAAGAAAAATCACACCCTCTAGAAAGAAAAGTGAACACAGACGGTTTGGTAGCAATTGAGACTAGTGAAAAGACTGACCATCCTCTTTGTACTTTTGGAGATAAAGTTGATGAGAAAGAGATTAGACAGGTGAAATTTTACCCAATATGCTCTATCAAGAGGAGGACTTTAGCCTCTTTATTCAAGAAAATGACGTTTCGAAATTATTTATAAGTTGTCAAATCAGTAGTGGATTCTTATTTGCTATTTTTTGGAAGTGGGAAACCCGATACTTCTCTATTTTTCCAAACTGTAGTCTCGTTATCAAATAAAAAAATGATGGCAATGGACCCTCGTGATTGGAAAGGATAGGCCTTAGCACTAAAACCTCATCTCAATTCTCAACCATGAATTTTGGAACACGGCATCAATAGTTTGAAAAATCAGTTTAACTAGTAATAAGGGCAAATTATAAATTTAAATGTTATTGACTTCGAATATTAGTAACTCATTGAAGTCAGACTATGAGGAATTTATGCCTCATGAATACTCTAGTCCTGGCGTGGATGATCTGCTTTTGATCGAACCAAAGAGGGGATTAGTCGAGATATGAGTAAGCTAGTCCGAACACCCTTACCGTTGAAAAAAAAAAAACTAAGGAAGGATTACCAATACCACAAGCTAATGCCTTCTAATATGGGCAAACAATCATCATTATGCCATCTTCATCTTAATTTAAATAGTTAGTTCCGAATAATGGGTAGAGTTTGTTGTTAATCTAATAGTTACAATAGTTTTGATCAACAAAATTAGTATAGATAACGTTATCGTTTCAAGCTAAAATAATCGCCATCGACATCGTCCCATTAATTGTGTCTGGCCAAGAAATTGTGACCTCTCAAATATGAGTAGTTGCAAATCACATTTCCATGACATACATACACCACGAAATAATTGTTTCTTTTTTGGGCCAACTTTCATCCACAAAAAACAAAAAACTTTACATAGCATTAGCTCTTCTATCATGAAGTCCAGCATTAAAGCCATTTCATATGGACTAAAAGGTTAGGAAATTTTGAGAGGAAAGAGTAAGATACACATTTTCAATAAGGTAAAGCTTGAAGATATGTTTTATACTTTATTAATTTCTCAGTCCCTCTAGTCGGGTGGACTCCGGCCGACCAGACATAGAAGTCTTTGTTAGAGGAACCCTACTAGTTATTTTCTGCATGAGCTTCATATCATGGATAGTGCATAATCTTTTTGGTAACCATATAGATTATAGCTTTGCACCGACCTCACACCTCCATTAAGACCACTGGTTTCAAGATGAATGACAGGTGAAAGTAATAAAAGATTAGTTTAAGACTTTAAGTAAATTTTGATGGTTATCTTAAGCTTTGGACTAACTTGATAGGATAACCATAATTACAGTGGGACCAGTCCGAAAGGTTGCTGATATACCCATCTCTCTCTCTCTCTCTCTCTCTCTCTCTCTCTCTCTCTCTATATATATATATATATATATATATATGTGGACTTCTCCCTCAATAATGTCACAAACCCAATAATTTGGATGGCCATCACTCAATCATGCAAAGGTTTCGTGCATCCATGAAAAGGTTATAGAGTTTGACTAAAAAGACGCTCTTCAAGACCAACAACTTCACTTGTTTGTTTGTCCCAAGTACGTGCAACCATATCATGTGTAGCAGGAAACTCCAATGACAAGTAGAATTACACTAATCGGATTAACAATCAGTAAATAATAAGCTTAGACTTTGTTGATTAGACTTTTCTTATTGCATTTCGGTGGAAAAAGGAATAATTTTTGAGGTCTTTCTACAAAATTTTGAGCTGGGCAAAACCAACACTCAGTATAATGGGATCGAAATGAGGCCCAATTTTGCTCACTCTCAGGACCTCGATGATGATGAGCTTTAATCAGTTAAGTATTGGATATAAAGCCCATCATTGTCAAGGTCCTGAGAGTGAGCAAAATTGGGCCTCATCGCTTGTTGACATATGGGTATGGTGCGAGACATGCTTGTGTCTTCGTATTCTCCGGCAGTAAGATTTTTTTCTCGGGTTAAAGTCTGTTTAGCTTATTGGGCGTGTTGGTACAGGAACAATAGATCCATCTTAGGCAGTTTATTGAGCCTGATATACTAGTGGGCAGATGTTGGACTATCCTCCTCCATGCTCTAAACATTAGAGCAAGAAAGCCTGTCCTCAAGTCGTTTTGCGGTGGCATCAAAAGAAGGACATTATAGAAATATAAACGACTTCTAAGCAAGGACTACTTCTGAAATGCATTATTTTTCCTTTATTATTGATAAAATAAAATACAAATAATTCTCAAATCAAATGGTTAGCAAGCAGCTAGCTAAGTCGAAGGAGCTATAACCAATGTAGAGAGAGAGACTACACAAAATGTATCTCTGCACAATATGATAACAAGGAGATTTGACCGGTATAACCAACATGGACTAACCAAAAGTGTGATTCTTCACGCCCAAGTCCTCTGGAATTGATGGTTGTGAGCCTCAATAATTAGTCTACATATGTGCAAAGCCTGCTCTGCAACAGTCCTCATAGGCTTTTACTTGGTCCTGCATTAGCTGCAATGTAAGAAAATCAGTTCTGGTGAAAATCACTACATAAGATACACAATATAGGTAAAATGGCAGAATGTGTGTGTGTGTATGCGTGTGTGCGTGTGTGTGGGTGGTTGGGTGTGTGACACAACAAAGGGGATACAGTATAGAACTGCCCAATGAAAGCTCCCACACCTTGGATGGGTGTAGGGACAGGTAACAGCAATCACAATCATCGAGGAATTTACCAGGAGTACTGCTATACCTCGGTAAAAATAATGACCCTTCAGTCAATGAACAAGGTCATCATTAAAAATCACTGAATATATCCAGGCATCCATCCCATTTTCCATCCTGTCGTGCTTCCCAGTAACCACCCACATAACGGAAGGGTCCATCAACACCTTCTCTTTGGAACCATCGAGGTTTCCACCCATTTTCTTGTAACTTTCTGGACTGCAAGGGATGCAAGTAAGAATGATTATCCCCCATCAATATCTATATGTATATATATATATATACCAGTCTGACTCGCATGTTGAACTAGACCTCGACTATGTGCACAAAGTATTATGCTTGATGATGTTCAAATGTCCAAGTTCGAACCAACATAATGTATCTTAACAATTATTGGTTAATCTGTCTGATGCTCTGACACATCACAGAAGAACCTAACTAGTTACAGCATCCACATTACAAATCATATTCAGTCCATCATGTGTGTTTAGGTGATGATAGACAGAAAAATGGATATATTATAAGTTTTGCTACAACAATGGTCCATAGACGCAACAATTTCTTAAGATTACTATTTTGCCCTCAGATTTATGGTGACATATGGTTTGTGTAATCAACCTATCTTCTACAAATGGCATCCCAAGATATAAACTAGACCCACGTGGTTGTGAGTTAAAGTTGTTCTATCATCTGACATATCCGAGGTTCTATTGTTTGCTACTTGCCAACCATTGAGAAACGATAGCAAAGATATGCTAGAGTTATGCATATAAAAATGTCCTCCATCAATTGTTGTTGAAAATAAATAAGTTAAAAACTGATTCTGGTGTTTAGAGGGTGTCTGGTTGATGTCAGAACAAACAATGCATTGATAAAACTTCACGAAAGTAAAGTAGTTGTGCAAGAACAATTGCAGAATGATCATATTGCAGAACCAATCACAAAATGGCAAGATCAAACAGTTAGACAGTAGCATCTTTGTAGTTACTGAATGATCAAATGTCTAGCCTCAAATCTGCATGTTAATCAAACACACTCATTCTCCTAGAGCAGCCATACAAGAATGCTTATTGTGCTTGGCTATAGGATTTCTAAGGTTGATAATTGAACAGTCAACAAGCCCAATGAGCATGAACCGGTACATAACTAACACAGAAAGGGTGTGACACATACCATCCTTTGCCGCCTCTCCAATCGTAGCTTCTCTGCATTTGCCTTGTCATATTCCCCATTTTCTAAGTACCGCTGGTCTGGTCTAAGTCTTGAGTCTGTGGGTGGGAGTTTCTCCTTAATCCGTGATCAAATACCCGGGATCAGAAACAACTATAAAAGATGATTAGGCATACACGAGGAATATGAAAATGCATTTGAGAAACTGATTCAAATCGTCATCTCTACCTGCAATCCTGGCGTTAACTCATTTACTGTTATTGCAAAAGATGTTAAGTTGTAACGAGTGAGATTAGGAGGCGGCTTACTCCTTTTCCACAATAAAGATGTGTCAGACAAATTCTTCACCTTGCTGCCCTCGTCTCCATTTATATAATACATGCTATCATCCCACTTCCCGAGTAAGGTTGCAACTTTTTTACCCCTGATATCTTCAATAAATCCATCAACCTGTGCAGTAGGGAGATTGTTTAAATCAGCCCAGACATTATATTCCAATATTTTAGTGGTGCAGCAATTCAACACACACTGATGTGGGCTATCAAATATGCAAAAAAGGTGAACATTGAATTTGGTAACTATATGATCCCCTCATTTACCTGGTGAGGATTTCGGTCAAGAATAGACTGCTCTTTGAACTTGAGCTTGCATGAATATTGGCGATTACCATGTATATGCATTAATCCATGGTGGTCACAGTATACTTTACCAAGAATAAGATTATAAATGGTTGTCGTGACCTAAAGACAGAAGGTCCATGAATCAGAATGCCGTCACCAAATGAGTAATCCTGGAACCTATATGATCAAAAAATTATAGGCTGTATAATGCACAAACACAACCATGCACACCTTGCTCCACTGGAAAATCTCTCCATCATCAAACTCTAAGGTTAGAGTTCCAACAGGGTCAAGCTGAATTGATCTCCCCCAAAATTTTGTTCGGATATTACTATCACCCCAGAATTTCCACCCTTTACCTTCACAGTGGCAGGCTATGAGAGTTGGGTGGTGACTAACCTGTTTCAAGCAATGGAAAAACCATAAGATGCATGTTTAAACTTAAAGATAAGCGCAGACGTTGTGATGGATCAAATATTGACTAGATACGATGATGTATAATTATCAAAAAAGGTCAAAATATGATCAATAATGTTGTGAACATCTTTTACCATTTTCGGAAATTTTAGACCTTCGAAGGATCTCCTTATGATTCTTAGTTTCTGTTTCTACCAATTCAGTTAAGATTTGAGTATTTTTGTCATCAAAAAAGTAACTTACAAGTTGTGGCCAAATCAGACATTTTCATTTAGAAAATTTTCATGTTATGTCAAATTGAAATCGGATGGGTTTAGGAGTATTTTTGAAAAATGTTGCAGATTTGTCTCCTTTACTCAACTAGTCCATGTTGTGGACAAGCACACTGAACATTTTGAAGGATTTCAGTACGGCTCTGTTGATCTCTGTACCACAGTTGGCTCTGTGTAAGGTTTACTTGAGCACTCTTGACATATCACAATCTCAAATTAATTATAGGACTACAATATTTATTCAACAATAATCCTACTTTTTCAGCAGGTACTCACCTTCTCAGAAAAGAAGCGAATTCCTTTCTCAGGATAGTCAGCTTCATAAGTTTCCCCTAACAAAGGATTGAAAGGTTTGCAGTGCCGGCCTTGAGATGAGGCATATCCAGAGACCGCAAAGGCAGCAACATTCAAAGCTCTTAAGAGACTTTTCCCCTGGAAGCAAAAAAGAAGATGGCATGAGAACAATGCCAGGTCTTAACAAACAAGAAGTGACATTCTTTTTTTCAGACAGTAAAATAGCCGGCCCTGATGTAAATGAGAAGGGGTGTTCCTCTGGCAGGAGTAACCAAAAGTGAAAACACACCTATGTAAAGGGCAGTGACAAATCTGTGAGAGGTGACCTCAATTACTGGGTGCCCTAAACTGATTGTCCAAAAAGTATGATCTATCTTACAAAATACCATGGCACATTTATTTTGTTCCTTTTTTATTCCTGCATATCCAAAGAAATCAAAAGAATCTCTATTCGGTAGTCCTTCAGGACGACACCAGATCAAATAATGCAACTGCCAAATCAGTATAAGTTGTTGGTTCTGGACTGATTCTCTAAACTTCAACGATGCCATTCTTTCTACTAGTCTGCCTGATAGTCTTCAATCGCTGAATTGGTCATTGAAAATTCTACCATTACTGTCCCTCCACAGACGTTAGACAGTGACTCAAAAAGTTACAATCCTATGTTTAGAGTAATTATTTGCCAACCATTATAGTTATTGTAATAGCAGTCATAGAACAGCCGGTAGCTCTTACAACCATCCCCTCAGGAAGGCTGAAGAGAAAAAGAGAATGAAAATGCTGATAGGACATAATGCTGGACCAGCGAAGGAAAAACACAAGCCATTCTCAGGCTTTGGTGAAACCATAATATGAAGACAAGTATTAGGAACATAATTAGTATTTGAAAAATCTGAAACCTTAACCTTATGATGCTTGATTTACTTCACCAATATTGGCTGCTCCAGGTGCATACTCATGAAAATGCAGATATGAGACAAACTTATTAAAGTCAATTTCCTTTGCAATAATTCAAAAAGGAACCACCCAAAAAGGAAGTATCATGGTAATTTATTATAAACACGAGTAGGTAAGATAAACATCCATTTACTAACCCCCAAAAAAAATAAACATCCATGATGGCCACGAGAAAGTAGGAGTGGACACTTTTCGACTTCAAATGATGCCATGGATAAGAAATGCATAAAATTCATCAGTTATCCTGATTTAGCAAATTCATGTTTAACTATCATCGTAAAGGAACTCAATACCAAAACTAATGTCATGTAATAGCAACACTTTGCATGCATATTTAGAAATCCCATAGGAACCAGAACCATTAATATTGATCTGCACATAAGAAATAACTCATGTGAAAAACAATACTGGCAAAAGAAGTGATATTGAAGAAAAAAGTAGAGGACAGAAGGAACAAGGATTTGTTTACTAGTACATACACAGATAAGAAAATATTAACTCGCAATTATGACGAAAAGAAACAAGAGGAAATGTATCTTTATCATACCGCTTTACCGTGCTCATATGCCCGATCTAAAAGATAAGAATACTCCAAGTCTTCAAAACATTTCTGGAGGGATGATATTGGCTCATTAAAGTACACAGGAAGACAGACTCGAGTGAGATCCTTTCCAACGTTGTCTTTGATCATAGACCAAAGACTAACCCCTTTTTCTTTCTCAACTGGATCCGGAAGCTTCTTTCGCCTTTCGATTTGTAGGTCTGTTGAGTCAACAAGATCCTTCTTAGCATTGATTCCATTTGTATGGTCCTTTTGATTTTCCAGTTCCACACACTTATCCATGTGATCTGCACCTAGAAATCCACAACTAATAATTGACTCAGGAAAGTACTCTTTTGTGTCAAAGAAATAAGTTTCCTCTTCATCCGACACTTCCTCAAGCTCTTGTTTCTCAACATCATCAGATGATTCAGTTGTGCTGCATTCTGTATATCAAAGCAAGAAACCAAAAAATTTAGAATGCATCCTAACAGGTGACATGTTTTACAAGCTGAGTGAAGTTTTCAAGAATTGATATTGCAATATCCATGAACAACCTGGTTTAGATATTTTTCCCAGACTGCCTGAAAAACAAAGTGTAGACAATCTTCCAGTGATCAGCAGATTGTTGTTGTATTAGCTCTTCTTGCTGACTTTTACTAACAGAGGTTCTTACATCTCTAGAACATTGAACATAAACATAATACTCCACATAGTTTCTTTTTAATCTATAAATTTGTCAAGCAAAATAAAAAATTGTCATGTATTCCTTTTAAATAAAGACACAAGCTTCTTTTGCTTGAGCATGTTTTTATTGTCTCCAAACTGGAGCATAGGAATAGGAAGTTAAAGCTATGCAAATCTGTATCATCCTTTGAAGTGCATTAAATTCGTGTAGCTTACCAGAAATAGATGAGACAATTGAATTAAATTCATGGTTTTTCTTTTTTCAGGGTCTTTGTGTTGGGTGGGCATCGAGGAGAGAGAGAGAGAGAGATAACACTAGTTATTACCAATATATTTCCCATGCTTCATCAATTGGAATTCACCATCATGAACCCCAGAGGCTTCAACTTCAATATTAGATGCCTGCACATGAAAAAGGTGAATTATATATTTAAATTAAGAAGTTATTTGACCATACACGCAGATGACATTCACAAATCAAGGAACCATTCAATATATAATAAGTATACCAGAGACTGCAAGCATTAAACATAACAACTAAACAAATTGACCTACCAATCAAACATTACCAGAGAACATATAGAAGTGGCACTGATCTGACTTCCAAATTTTGTACTATTATATAGGAAGCCAGGTAGTCTAGCCAGATCAACTACCACTACCTAGACAACGAATTTGCAGGCGACGGTGACACATTTCTGTGGCTAATTGCTGGTCAAAGATGTTCTAGCAATGCTTATCATTTGAACAAATGGCACATTCGATTCTAAATTTTGAGAATTTATTGCTTATATGATTGGCAACTTATGTAATCAGTTGGATTTTTTTGCTTGATCAAATGATATCCATAGGGTTCCATTTGCCATTGCTAATTTTGTTATGATAGTATTATTTAAAGATCATAATCAGAAATGCAGTAAAGGAATATTTGCAATCATTTAGTCCAAATGGTTCCCCATGTAGCATATTCACCTGGTCTGAGTTTATGTCTACCCCACATACACTCACTCTGATGCCTATTCCCATCAAAATCTCTCTCAAGGTGAAAGTTCATGACCGCAGGCCTCTTTGAATACTTGTATTCATATGTGTATACATGTATATGAAAGAATGCCCGAAAAAGAAAATGCAAGGTCACTCCAGGAAGAGCTTAGTAAACTATGATATACTAAAAGCTTCTAGCGCATTATTAGAGGAAAGAAGGGTGATACACTTCCTAGAGATTCATCAAGGATCTACTAACCTTTTGTCCATCCCTTTTTTTTTCCAGTCCTAAAAGCTTCTGTAAGTTCACCAATAGCTTATTCAAGTAAAAAATATAACTGCGTCCTAGTTTTTATAGTTCAATAAAGAGATTTAAAACAAATTTTCAAAATAAAAAACTTCTGTCAACTATTTATATATAATGCTACGAGGTCTGACCATAGAAAAGTAACACAACAATGTAATCAAGCAGCATAAACATAAACAGATTTGTAATAATGCTCCTGTAAAGACTGTCCTGGAAAATGGATTACCATATTTATGCGTACACAATTTCTCAAAATCAGTTACATATTAGTGAGTGGTGAAATAAGATTGCTCAATATGAAGTTGCCCACATGATTGAGTGGCAAGATCCATAGCGCATACATATATCCCTGACTGGCACAAAAATACGGGCGGACTACTTGAGGACAAAATGCAGTGTTGAATTGGATAAGATGGTTTGTTCATGGTTTAAGGACCAAAAGGCCACCTCTTTGGAAAATTTGTCAAACTAAAATGCATTCCAAGGACAAGAGAAACACTTGATAGATTGTCAGTCCAAGGTAGACAAAATGACAAGAATATGTTTAATCAGACAGAACACATGGGGAAGATCAAGGATTCATATGGATTAAATGTGAGTACTGCACCACTTATGTGATATCAGTATGAATAATTTATTGAGTCTATTGATCGGATTTTGAAATGTAGAATCAAATCAACAACTCAACACAAAGTAGGCATTTAGAGGAAAGATGAATAAAAGCTCCCCAGCTCTGCATTTGACAACAATATTGCAATCATTTTAATGATTTCAGCCACATAAAGTAAATATTGCCAGCATTAAATCAACAAATCCATGAAAAGATTTCATTAATTTCCACATACTAATGATTAAAAAGTTACCTCCAACTGTCTTAATGTGTCAAGCAAATTGGACCGCTCTTTACAAAGAACTTTAAATTGATCATGTACTTCCGAAAACTCAGAGAGCATTATTTGCTCACAGTCCTTGACAAGTACCTCGCTGATCCCCTCTTCAAGCAAACGTTTCTTAAGCCTCTCAGTTGATAGAGATATGTCATTCGGTACCAGGGATGTATTATCATTCAAGGGTCTCAGTGAAAAAAGACTTCTTGTGGAGACCAAAGCTTCTATCCAGGCCTGCCTTTCTTTCTTCGAATTAGTCCTCAAATGAAGGGTCTTTGTAGCAGTAAATATATAAAACCGCCTATCATCTGACTTGCTCTCTCGAAAAGATGATATCTGTTAAGAATTGAGTCCGTTTGTTAGATACAATCCCACAATCTTATATTGCAACATCCTTGCATCACCCAACATGATCTCTAGACGATGTTTTGACAAGTTAATGAAATAGGAGTAACAATATAATACTGCAGAGGAAAAAACTGAATTACTAAGCAAATATCGTGACAACTGCTCAAAACAATTGTTACTATTGTCTGAATAGCTATAATTTCAAACGAAAAGGAAAATTAATAGCTCCAAGCCCTGGAAAACCATAAAGCAAAATATTTCACAGAAAAATGAAGGTACCTAGAATTATAATCATTAACCTGAATTTGGTGTCTCCATTATCAGGTTACTAGCAAAAAAAACCCATGTGGGTCAGAAGGCTCCACCACCATGACAAAACCAAGTATCTTCCAAATAGAGCTTGGAGATGACCAAAAGACATGAAATGTAACCGCAAATTTTTAAGATTGATACGAGTCTAGCTAACATAGAATTAGATTAAGTTATTGGATTAGCAGGAGCAGCAACTATGATGTGAGAATATATCAGAAAAGCTAACCAATTCCATATCACTCAATACTAGTCTCTGAAAACCCAATCAACCCTGACCCAAAAAAAAAAAAAGAAAACCCAATAAACACTTGAGTCCTAATTTATGCTTTTGTATCAAAATAAAACAGCAACTTGCACAAACAGATGTTAGATCTACCGTTGGATCATAGCATTCCAACAGTGGTTTTGTTGTCTACTATTTTAATGCAAAAAGTGTCACCATTTACAAGTATTTTTTTACTCAGAACAAGACGAATGATGGGACTTGTTCACAGTGATTGAACAACCAAGCTCCAGATCGTAAAAAAGGAGCCTGGAGGTAACTGACGAGTGAGTCAAGAGTTGAAAGTTGGAAACCCAACCCTGAAGAAGAAAAACGAAGAAATGCCCGAGGCACAAAATCTGATCAAGAACGATGATGTGACCACTGGTTAAAACCCAGAAACCTAGGCCTACAACAATGCCCTATTTTGGCCTCTATACACCCAGATGTGACCCACTAAAGATTAACAATCAGTTAACTCCTCTCGCCTCAACTGTGAGTGAAAATAACACAAAATCACAGAGAGAGAGAGAGAGACCATACTGGAGTAATCACTCAGATATCAAAGCTATTTGGTGGCAGAGAAAAGTTGGGGGAAAGCTTTTTCAGGGTAATTAGTAACAATGGGAGAAAATATTTTGATTCAATAAATTGCCGATAGTGGAATGGTTTCGTTTTCTGACCAAAAAAAAAGAATGGTTTCGTTCGGTAACGCCAAAAACAAACAACAGATAGAGACACTGCTTCCCCTCTCTCTCTCTCTCTCTCTCTCTCTCTCTCTCTCTCTCTCACACACACACTACCTTGAGGTGAACAGTGCGAACATTTTTCTGCTGCTTATTACGTAGTCCACAACTGTTGAGACGCGAAAGCCGGTCGGAGGACAAGTCACCGATGAGCGTGACGTCATCTGCTGCCGGAAGAAGAGCCAGACTTCCCGGCCGGCGGATCTTGGAGTAAGAGAGGACTCCATCACGCAGCACAAACCATCTGGATCTCCAACCCTTGCTGTAATTGGTCCACTTGTAGAGTAGCCCCGCGAAGCTGACGTCAGATCGACCGGCATTGCCATCAGATCCGCCGGATATCGTCGTAACAGAGCCGGTTCTCAATAGAATCGGCTCCGGCGACTGGTCTCCGATCGCTGGGCTTTCTAGCGATATACAACACAGAGGGTGCATTTCCTTCACTCGCATTTTGATCCCAGAAAATTTATAATTCACAATGGATCAAATCACCATTGAAGCCCCTCAAATTCACTGCAAAAAAAAAAGCATACAAAGATAAATCAAAACTTCATTATACAAAAACAAATTAATGTACGTGTATAGATACAAATATGGACGTGTATTTTCTCTGTGATAAGCTACACAAATCTTTACATAGTGCGATTTGGAGTTTGAAAGCTTCAATTTTGAAGAGGAGAGAGAGAGAGAGAGAGAAGAAGAAGAAGAAGAAGGGTCTTGGGGTGTGGAAAGAGACCTGAGAGAGAGCTCTGAAACTGAGAGATTCTGGGTAGAGAGAGAGAGAGAGTTTGAAGGAGGAGTAAAAAAAGGAGTCTTCTTGGTTTTGAAAGATTATTCAGAGGGAATTGTATTAAAATATCGGATTCATACGATGAGGGTAGGAAGGAGTGTGTTTGTGACTTTGTGTGTTACATAAGGCATTGAGGTTGTGGCAGAAGAGTAAATTCAAAGACACCATTGATACAGAGTTTGGTATGGAGAAGACTCCATTTTCTCTCACGACCAGTCACAGGAGAGAGAAAGAGAGAATTGAATTGCAGTAGTAGTAGTACTATATGACGGTGAGTACGGTTAGTGTTTGAACAAAAGGGACGACTGGGGGTGGCTGACAAGCACTAATGCTACTCGTACAAAATTTACCCACTTAATAGCATCTCTAACCATCACTCAAATTTAAACTCAAATTTGAATCTAAATTTGAATAAAAAATTTGATTTGGTATAGAGTATTTCAATGGACAAACTCAAATATCTACTCAAATCTTTTAAAAAATTTCCTTATTATCCCAAAACTCATTTTTTGTGTTATTCAAATCATAATATTTGATAAAATAAATAAAACTTTAATCTCTCCACAAATGGATAATTCAAAAAAAAAAAATAAATATGTATACAACACTACATGAAAATAAATAAACCACTACATAATTCTAAAATTATTCTAATCCTTTATCATTTTTTATAAATCCAGATAAAGAAAAAAAATAGTTAACATGAGCATGGTCTGAAAACACAAAAACATACATTTTTAACAAAAATGGAAGATTGAAGAAATAAAATGAAAAATTTTCTAAATTTGTTGGTACCGAAGGCAAAAAATTTCAAGAAAAATCGGTGGTCTGAAATTGTACTACCGATAGTGTTTAACTCGAAAAAATCAAAGAAAAATTTGATGGGTAGACTTAGATTTTATATAGTATGAAAGATGGGTGAGATTAGAGTTTTGAAAAATACAAGAAATTAAGAAGATGAAAAATGAAAAACAAATAACTTACATACAGGCCTGCAAATGATTTTTGAAAGTTTCGGTGGTGGTCGGCAATGGAAGCAGTGTAGTAGAGAAAGGCAAGAAAAGGTAGAGAACAAGTAGTCAAATAAGTCTTTTAGTTTTGGATAGGTTAAAAAGTTACCGTTAGAAATTTGGTATAGAATTTGAGTGTGTTTCAATTTGGGTCCAGAATAAGTTTTGCCTTGATTTGGTATATGTTTGAGTCCAAGGTTGGAAAAGTTTTTAAGTCCATTTTGACTCAAATTTAAATTTGAGTCTACATTTGAGTCAAGGTTGGAGATGCTCTAATGCATTCTAATTATATATATAATTTTGTGCTTATTAATCTCTCAAACTTTAAATCAATTATCATAATTTAAATTAATTTAATAACATGTCTTCTGAAAAATAAGAATTGTTCGGTAAGATTTGATAATTAGATCATTTCTAAACATTATAAATTATATTTAATACAAGAATCGCTTGATAATTCAATAACTATGACACCATCGTTAAGTTTGCATATTATGTCCACAAATTATATCGGAATAACATTGCTCCACGGATGAGTGATGATGACTAAGAACTGGGAAGAGTTTTAAATAGCATTCACTGCACAATCATCAGTTTTATTTGTCATTTTTTTTAAAGTAAAATATTTTTTGTGTTTTTATGATATAAAATTTAGGATAAAATACATTGATAGTTTATCAAGTACAAGCTTGGTGTCAGTCTGATACCCAATTTTTGACTTGTATCAATTTATACATTCAATTTTTTAATTTGTGTCACTTGGAGTAAATTACGGTACATCTAAAAAAAAATTCGGTATCATACCTCAATTTACTAGATTTGTGGTAACTTTTACCACATTTGTGTGTAATTTTACCACTATTGTGGTACCCAAAAAAATAGTAAAAATATTTACCACAACAGTGGTAAAAACATCCACAAATGTTATAAAAACACCCACAAATGTAGTAAATCACCCATAAAAGTGATAATTTTTTTGTACTTAAGAAACATAATAAAAATAATTACCATAAATGTAGTAAAAATACCACAACAGTGGTAAAAACACTCATAAAAGTGGTAAACCAACCACAAAAGTGGTAAATATTTTGATTGTAAAATGACCCACAAAAGTTGTAAAAATATCCTTTGAAGTAGTAAATTTTGGAGGTATGGTACCGAATTTTTTTTGGATGTACCGTAGTCTAATTAAAAATGACAGTTTGAATTGATTAATGAGGATGTTAATGTGACCACACTTGAAGAGTCACTTTATTTCCTTAATGCTCCGTTTGGTATGATGAAAAAATAAAAAAGATGAAAAGTTGGAAGGATGGAAAGTTTGAGGGATAAATAAAACATCATGTTTGGTAAAGAAAGAAAACAGGAAGAATGGAAAAATAGATGGATAAACTTTTCTTCCAACTCACCAAAATCAATCCCTCCAAAATCATAAAGAAAATTGATGAAAAATTAATATGTTATCATGTTTGTTAAAATGTATCTTATTTGTCTATATATCATTTGATATATACATATATTATGTATACATTAATTTTATATATAAATATAATAATAAAATATGTATTTATATATATATATATTTTTTAAAATAAAAATAAAAATTTTAAGTGAAAAAAATATTTTTTCCATATTAGTTCGGAGTGGAAATTTTCGACTCAACATGATGACACGACTCGAACTTGATTATAACTCGATAGGAACTCAAAAATGACCTGATAAACGAACACGAAATATAAACGATTCATATTCAATTCAACCTATCAAACCCAAAATTGACACCATCCACCGGTTTATTTAAGAATAAACATTTTTTTTATTTTTTCGTTTGTATGGTAACACGAAATTAACATATTTAATTAGTATTATAGATATAAAATATTAATTATTTGTAATTATTTATTAAGCACTGACATAATTATTATATAAAAAAATATTTTTACTTATTATTATTATTATATTTATTTAAGTTAATTTTTAGTTTGTAGAAAAAGTATGAGCATGAATTCAATTAAGTGAAAATAAAATTTTAGTGTTAAATTTTTTATTCAAAGTTTATGTAGGCCAACACAAACACGACATGAAAATAACAGGTCAACTCGACACGACACAATTAGTTAAATGAGTTGAGTTAAGTTTGACTAATGTTCGACACGAACTTGACACGACATGACTCGATTGTATTAACAAATTGAGGGACTAAATTAATACAATTTAAAAATTAAGCACCAAACTGATACAATTCCAAAACTATTTTTAACCCTAAAATTTATCAAAAAAAAATTTATGTCAATAAATTTCTAGTTTAATCCTAAAAAATTGTCAATATTCGAACTGATGATGTCTGACTGCACTCTATAATTTTTCTCTAACAATTTTCTTTACATATTCCAAATAAGGGTAAATATTATTATGGTCTTCCTCCTCTACTATTATATGTTTAGCAAAACCTCTCTCTTTCTCTCTCACACACACATTTCTTCTTTCATAAGACTCTGAAATATATTTTCTTACCAAACTTTACTAGTTTTGAAGATTACACTAATACTACATCTGAGCATAAAAGATTGCGATATGTCTGTTCATCATGAAGGTTTTTACCTGTAAATTACAAGAAGACTGCGCGCAGTGATAATTAAGAGAAACAACTAAAGTTCAGCACAAGGTGGGTTTGATTTTGCTTCTCAAATTGCACTAATCGGGTTTGAATTCGGGTTTACAATTGATTTGAACCCAAATTCACTTAATTTGGATGGAGCTTCAGAATATTGAGACCCCAATCACAATGCTATAGCGGTAATTTTTTATCGAAGTCCTATCCAAGTATCATAAATCTATGTCAAAAAGTATTTAACAGTTTGGATTGTAACTTGAATTGAGATTGAGTTCAAATTGATCAAGCCAAATTAAATGCCCAGAATGGTGTAATAGTTGGTGTGTGAGGGGAGTAGAAAGAGAGGTCATTGAGCATACTCCGAATTATTTTTTTTTTGTAACATCACATGAAGTCTCTCTATATGTATCTGCTCCTGTCAAAGGTTGTTTCTTTACACTACTTAAAGAACTAGTACAAACTCGGATATAAACACTTATAAGACCCGAGTAAATTTTAAAACGATGCTTCTAAAGTGCGATCCTTTAACAACTTTGGAATAAACCTACCCATAAACAACCCACTTCCTCCCCTTCAACCCTCAATCTTTTTTATCTTACTTCACTCTAATCTAAGCCAAAGTGAAACTAGTTGGTCCCTTCCTTAAGGAAATATTGTATATAGTAAATGTTCCCCCACATCAAGGATCAAACAACTAAATTATTTAGGAAATGTTCCCCACATCCCTTAAAGTAATATGAGAATCACAGTGTTGATACTAACGAACACAAATGAAAATTAAGATTATCAGAAGGAATCAAATTAAGACAAATTTGGAAAGTAAATGAAACCCTAAACACTGACTCCTAAAACTAATAGTGTCATCTCTTTGTGAGACCACAACTGTGTCTTAAACTCATAGCCATGTGGTTGTACCCTATATATTAAGCTGTTTTAAAACACTACTACATTAGGGTCCACAAAAGCTTAACTTGGTCCTAATCAAAGGTTTCTTCCATGGACCCATCTTAAAAAGCAAAACTATTGGTATAGCTAGGTACATGTTGAGTGTCACATAAGGAACACCAAATATCAAGGAAAGTCTTCGTGTTTGGTACTGTATTAAAATTACAATTATTTAAGGGAAGTTCATGATCGATCATAAATTTTCTTTGAGCAGTTATAACTTTTTTCTGACAAATTATAACGTAATCTTTAAAAATTATATCTCGACCAATTTTGGTATGATACCGAAGATAACGTAGACTTTTCCCAAATATCACTTTACAACCACATCTTCAGAAACCAAAACCCTTTTTATATCTTTGTTTAGACCATTGCATATCTCTCTCTCTCTCTCTCTCTCTCTCTCTCTCTCGTCAAGCCCACTTGCACTGATTGAGATGGGCATATTGTTAGTTTTATTGGATCAATAAGATTCGGATATTCAGATGGTGAAGATTATGGGGGGGGGGGGGGAGGGGGTTTGAAGGTGATGGTGGTGGGTATCCACGTGCTCATGTGTCAAAAAGAGAAGAAGGCGCCTTAACACAAGCCATTGGGATGTGATGGCACCACAGATCTCTCCCCCTCCCCTCCCCCCCCCCCCCCCCCCCCTCCCCCTCTCTCTCTCTCTCTCACACACACACACAATATTAGATCTACCACTGATAATGGTTGTGGGTTTTTTTTTTTTTTTTTACTGTTTTTTTGAGAAAGTACCTTTAAGTGTTCCAGTAACGTGAAAGGCTGCCTCTTGTATAATATAAAAAAAGTTAAGTACAAATAAAACCATATATTACTTGATTAAACTATGAGCAAAATTAATTAATTATATAGATTATGCTTTGTGCATGGACATACACTGTCATATCAGCAAAGCATTTCTAGTTTGGCTTATAGTTGGCATATCTCAAAGATTATCTGAATCATGGATAGAAAATTGCTTATAATCTCCTTTTTTTTTTTCCAGACAATTAGGGATGTTCGGGTCAATTTACGTGCATCTCGATTAATTTTTTTTTTTGGTTCGATCAAAAATAGGTCATCCACGCCAGAATTTAAGTATTTATGATAAAATTTTGTCTACAGTCTTGCCAACTGCTTGAGGAAGAAAAAGATAAAACGATTAGGAAACACCAACTGCCCACTTTTGGTGTAGCTTTGAGGACTTAAGCTTAGTTGGGTGGTTTAAACTTTCATTAATCAGAATTAGTTTAGTTAGAACAGCTTTTTGTTGTTTTCTTGGAATGAGAAAAACTTTGAAGGCAAAACAGAGTGGATATCATCATTTCTAATTTTCATGGGAGGGTATGGACAGTTGTAACAAAAAAGGGAGCTCAATGTACGAGATTTTTCACTAATGGAAGATTTGGATAAAATCCGCCATTACGAGGGTCTAAAGAGGATTGGAAGCACGATCTCATGTACAACAAGACTATTTTTTTGACATAAATAAGTCACAATTATGTCACAATAAACAACTTCGTTACATTATATTTTTTATTCAATTTCATTCAATGATAAATTATTCATCGTGGATTCAAATGGAAACCACTATTTTCTAAGTGGGACCGCCACCAATACACTGTATGGGAGATTTACCATAGACTAAAAATATAATCAAGAGAATTTCAATCCATATTAATCATTGATGAGTGATACCCAAAAACCCAAGAATAATAGTAATTCTAAAAAAATGAGTTACTTACAATTTATTCTCTCCGATTATATGTTTCTTATTACAATCAGTTTCCTATGGTTTCAAATGTTACAATTTGTCCCCTCTAAGTTTCAAGCAGACTAAATTGGTTGACATTAGTGATTGAAAGTTGGAACATGAAAGTATCAATACCTCCTCCATCGTGTACATTAATTCCCATATTTTTTTCTAGAGTGGCAATTATATCCCTAAAAAATAAGGAAATAGAAAGTCAAGAAAAAAAATGCATATATTCAACCTAACACCAACACGCTATACAACACCATATTCGCCTTCACCTTCGCCTCCACCTCCACCTCTACCCAACACCAACAAACATGCACGCGCACAAACACACATACTTTTTCAGGAGTAATTTTGTCTTTTCAACAAAGTAAAAATCACGTGTATTTATTATGTTTAACTTACGCTATATTTTAAGCTCTAAAATTAACTGTTAGAGTTAATTACAAAATATTCAAACTTAAAGGGAGCTATTTATTAAAATTAAATTTTGAAGGGATGAATGACAAATTATCCAAAGTTGAAGAAGGTATTTTTGTAATTATCCCAAAAAAATGCATAGGAGAGAGATTTTTATAGTAAAAATCATGTGCTTTGTATTTATATACGACTCTTTTGCATTTTAACATGGGATTGCAGCCTGCAAGAAATCATAGACTAAGAGTAACCCAAGTTAGCATTCCCGTGACTCTACTTATATAGCAACATTATTCACTTTCAAGAGTGTTAAAATATTGAGAAAAAGTATTTTTTTTTTTTTTTGGGAACAATGTTAGTTGTGAATTTCGATATTAAATAAAATTTATTTTTAACAACCGTGCAAATTCGATTTAAATAATAATTTTTTTTTATTTTTTTGGTGTTGTAACTACGTCACCAAACAAACTAGAGGATAATGCATTGATTATGCTGCTTTATGTGAATCATTCGAAGAGAAATATTTAAACAGCGTGGTCCAGCAATCAAAGCACCCTGTTGAATTTTTTTTTTTGTGGATTCCAAACCACCAAGTTGTGTATACGAGAAAATGGGGTAAGTGGTTCGGTTCGACTCTCGCTTTTCCGATATCTGAAGGTCAAAAAAAAGAAGAATTTTGTTCACTCGTCTTACAAAAAAATGAAAACGAGTAACAAATGATGCGTCCACATGTTGACATAAGATCGAAGCTAAAAACTGGGATTTTTCTCAGCAAAATCAACACTTTTCGACTCTGTCATGCATGATGATCAAGAAGGTAGGTCAAAAGTGGGAAAGAAACTAACAACATTCAATCAACTCCATGTTTCACAAGTACTAAACAATGAAAATATTAGCCTGGCAAAGTCTTACAACCCCCACTCCCCCCTCTTCTCCTCTCGCCAAATTCCAGTTGGGAACAACTCATTGGAGCACTACAACAGGCCCCCCCACCACTCCTCATGTCTTCCATGGATGTAGCAATCGATCCAAGTTTTCTATCATTTCACATTTAAGTCATTTCAATTGTGTCCCTCCAGCAAGACATGTGCTTACCTCTTATTATCATTCTATGGAGACCAGAGTTGAAGGGCACTCTATATATCTCTTCCTTTTATCATTAAAAAAAAAAACAACAACCCGAGATTCTCGTCAATATTATGTTTTGGGAGGGCCAGATAATACAGTGTGACTCTTGAATGTTAAAAAACTATTTTTGTAACTCGAGTCGCAAACGCTCGAGTCACAACAGTGTAACGAGCAAAGAATTTATGTACTCGGCATAACAAAATTAATCACAAACTGGTAAATCATAAAATTGTAGGGTTTTCTGATTCATATACATTGCATGTCAGTGTCATCTCCAGTGTACATAATAAAACCCTAGAGCCAAAAAAAGAAGTCATGCTTTTCATTAAAAGAGAGGCTAAAAAGGAAGCAAATTAAGATCCAAAAAGAAAACAACAATGGTGTGGCAGAAAAACAAAGGAAGAAACAACAAAACTGGCCTCACAAAACAAAGAAAGAAGGACCTGGTTTAGCTATCTCTGAATCATAACTGGTGGGGTAAGAAGACAGAACTTCGAGTGGCTCTCTGTCTTGACCTTCTCAATCTCTTCAAACATATTTCACTTTCAATGGTGTCGGTCCTCTTTCCCCCATCTGAATCTTTCTGCCCATGTTATCTGTGGCAGTGATGAAACTGAGCACAATGGGTAACACATAGACACGGGTAAATCCAATCCTTTCTCATAACCAAAATATTTGTTCAGTGGTCCTTCTGCTTTCAGAGAGTACTACACTCTAAAGTAATTAGTAAATGTCCAAAATTAAGTTCAATGCTACCATTCGAATGGGTAAGACTTGGGAATTGGAGGAGGTACGGTACCAAAACTTTGGCCTTTTTGGTTTTGCGTATCAAAAACTGTTTTTCTGTTTTCAAAAATAATTTTTGAGAAAATTGATGTTTTACTAGCTGTTTTTTGTTATTATTTTTTGAAAATTGAGAGCAAGAAGTGGATTGTGTTTAGAGAACAAATTAGGGTTGTTTTGTGTGTTTTTTAAAATAACCTTTCTAAATTTTAGAAAACACCACCACCATACTTCCACCACCACCACATTTAAGGGATTGTTGTGTAACAAGTGCATAATGTCCACCGGAACATCCATGGATTTTATCATCAAGTAGCTCACAGACAGAGCTCATACATTCCATTCTATACTTCTATTCTATTACCGAAGAGAGAGAGAGAGAGATATAAGGCCCCCTTTTTGTTTCCTTAATTGAATTTCGGGAAGGAGCTAGTTTCAGTAAGAAATCCCCCCCCCCCCCCCCCCCATGTGCCATCCCACTTCCTAAGAGGAGAGCTACCAAGTCGTGCATTTCTTCATAAAGTCAGGAAGTCTCCCCTGACTTTCTTTCTTAGTTCCTTTTTTTGGGTTACTATTCAAACAAATTTTACAGTTTTTTATTCCGCAGAACAGTTTTTGGAATCATATAACCAAACAAGTTATGCGACACAAAAAATATCAAAACAATTTTCTAAAACTCTTCCGAAAACAGCTTTTAAATACTATTTTTTGAGACGGAAACCAAACAGAGCTTTATATTTTTTGTTCAAATAACTTTTTGAGGTTAAGTTGTAGCTTGCAACAAAAAAAAAAAGTTAGGACAAGAGTAATTCTATTTGGACCTAATTTGCTGACATAATGATGTGGTTTCAGTGGAACCATTGGATCAACACTAAATTCCAATGTTTGATGTAGCCCACAGTCAATCCAAAGGTCATAGTAAATTAGGTCAGTAAATTAGATCAATAAATTAGGTCTCAATAACATTGCTCTAGAATCAATCCTTAAATATCCATTTTCTTATAACTTGACCCAAGAAGATATAACAATCTAAAAAGTTATAAATTTTGTTACCGCACTAAAAAATAATTTATTTTTACCTAGCATAGGCAAAAAGAGCCAGAAAAAGCCAAAATTTAAGTTTGCACAACCCCCATGTACCCTCCAATTTTTGTACCACACTGTGTGTTGTCCTCACAAGCTCAGTATCATCCATCTCACTTGGCAGCCTATAATCATAAGGTTTGACCAAGACTGTAATTCTACAGCTCAGTTGCTATACAATCCAGGCTCAAGCTAGCAGCTTGACTACAGGACCAATTATGGCATGCAGTCACAAATAATGACTTTTTTTTTTTTTGACAAGAAACACACAACACACACAGGACCACTACTACACCGCCACTTAAAAGTGGTAGTGGAGTAGGGCCTTATACACACACAAACTCACCCCAAGGCCACATCGATAGCCTTGGGGTGAGTTTGTGTGTGTATAAGACCCTACTCCACTACCACTTTTAAGTGGTGGTGTAGTAGTGGTCCTGTGTGTGTGTGTTGTGTGTTTCTTGTCAAAAAAAATCATTTCTACGCGCATGTGGGAACTGTGCTCGCGCGTCTGCCCCACGCTGTCTGTGTGGGCTCGGTCTGTGACGACGATGTTGGGATTGGGACTATCCCACATCGATAGCCTTGGGGTCACAAATAATGACTTTAAAATGGGTAGATCTAAACATTTATCAATATTTGGATCTTGACTTTACCAAGTAGTCTGGGGACCAAACAGCCATTACAATGCCTCTACATTATCTCTGCTGTAATCATCCAAGGATTGAGAGATAATAAAAATTGCAGCAAAGCGAAAAAAGAAGCATCTCTACTTTCAAGGTGGTTGGTTCTAGGGTTTTCAAGTGAGGACCCTACAAGAGTTTACAATTATATGATTTGAAAGGTTCTTTTTCAAGGATAATGAGAGCCCACTACAACTAGTCTCATGCAGGGGAGAAAGAAACCCACCACCAAAAGTTGGAAAAAACTGTACTCAATAATAAGTTCACATATATTGTAGACAAGGGGAAAAGGCATGGGAATTCATGTTATTTCCTAGTTTACTTCTTTAGCATGTACTAGTATCACAAAAAAGATTAGGAAATGATAGATTTTTCCATTCTACAACGGTTATTGGCTTTCTTATTTGCTATGCGATCTAGCGGCAGGGTCGGCTCTATAGTGTAAAAATAAAAGGGTGGGCTTTAGGCCCCACATATAAAAAAAAGGTCATTGGGAGGCCGGTACCTCCCAAAAAATTTAATAGGATAAAAGTACACTTTTTAAAATAATTGGGATAGAAGTACATGTGCTTAAAAAAAGTCATAAAAGCCCTTTTACCCCTACCATAAATAGTGCATACATAATTGAATGTGAGACTTTCAAGATTCCTTTTGATATTTGTGTATCATTTGAATTTTGAAATTTCATATATACATACATACACACACACACACACACACATATATATATATATGGAGTCGAAAAAGAGAGACACGATATAAATCGTCATGCAAACAGTGTTACCAAAGAGAGACACGATATAAATTGTCATGCAAACAGTGTCACCAAAGAGAGACACGATATAATGACAATGGAGGTCCAATGACATTCCATGATGCCACTGATTGGACCCCCATTGTCATTATATCGTGTCTCCCTTTGGTGACACTGTTTGCATGACGATTTATATCGTGTCTCTCTTTGGTGACACTGTTTGCATGACGATTTATATCGTGTCTCTCTTTTTCGACTACATATATATATATATGAAATTTCAAAATTCAAATGATACACAAATATCAAAAGGAATCTTGAAAGTCTCACATTCAATTAAGTATGCACTATTTATGATAGGGGTAATTATGGAACACAATTTAGAAATAATTTGAAAATGTTTTAAAATGTGTATTTATTGACAACTATTTAATGAAAAAGAGGACTTAAAGGAGGATAAGTTTGGAGGTGATACTTAAAGTCAACTAAGTTTTGAAAAAGGTACCCCCATCCCATTATCTCATAAAAAAATGCCTCAAATTTAAAGATCAATAATGTAATATAAACTAAAAAATAAAATTTACTACAATATAGTCTAACAAAATTATTTTTAAAAGAGTAAACCAAAATCAAAAAAATCAAAAATTTGGGCCCAAAAGTCCAGACCACCTCACACAATCACATTTATTAAAGGATAAAAAACGATTAACAAAAAAAAAAAATGCTGATAAAATTCATCTTTTTCTCTAATCGAAAGAAGTATAATAAGCATCTCTTTTTAGTCAAAAAAAAAAAATCAAACCAAACACATTTTCTACTTCTCTTAAACTTGTTTTTTTTTTTTTTTCTCATTTGAACACAAAACACCAATTAAACCATTTATTTTCATTTAAAAAATGTTTTGATAAAGTTCTTATTTATAATAAATAAAATATAACAAAAATTTAGGTGAAAGTTGCATAGATAAATAAGTAAAATTCAAAGATAGTAAAATAATTCCAAAAAAAGATAACAATGAATTTATTTATAATAAAATCAATCATTTAATACCAAAGTTTCGATTAAGAACATATAAAACAAATAAAAAAAATATTAAAATATTAATGAAGAAATTAATTTTATTCCTATAAATATTTATGATCAAAAGTCATATTATTAATCAAAAAACTATATTAGCAAAATTTGAATAAAAAAATAATTAGCAATTTCGAATCTCATCAAAAAGTAAAAATAATAAATTTTAAATTAAAAAAATTAAATTATTATTAAGAAAATAAAAAAATCTCATTGATCGTCATTATTTTAGGCCCCAAATATTATTGAGCCACCCCTATCTAGCGGTGTCATTTCGCTATCAATTTATCTTGCACTGTGATAATGCCACACACTTGGCAGTCAATCCTGTGTTCCATTCCTGTTCTAAGCACATAAAAATTGACTACCACTTTGTTCATGACCTCGTCATCTGTTTACTACTCATGGAAACATCCGACCTATAGTATAGCAAAATTGCGCTGCGTATCTTTTTGATCTCCTTTCCTTTTATTCATCAAATTTTTGGTTTTAACTAATTGAAAGTGAAAATTTGTGTTGGCTTAAAAAAGGAAATAGGAGAGCTGTGGGATACGCTCACTTCTGCATTTTTGTTTAGGTTCTCGAGAGTCTCAATCGCTATTTTTATTGGAAAGGAATAGTGTGTGAATGGCGAACCAAATTCTCAAAGGCCCCTTTATTAGTAAGGTTGGTTGGTTGTCACACAGGTCGTCTTTGGCTCGTCTCCCTCCACGGTATGCACCTGATAGCAGCCCGACCATAGATCCAACTACCACAGTCCACAGATGAAGTAAACTGAGTTCAACCCAGCCCCAACCCGTGGTTGACTCGGTTTGAGTTAGTCTGCTGGAAGGCTCTGGAAGTGGTAATAAAAGGCCCTAATGTAGAGTGTCCTACCATTTGACTAACTCCACCATCATTTCACAGCAAAATGAAAGCTACATTAAGACAGCAGTGTCATCTACAGTGAGTTTGATTAGGGGACCAACCATAAAGACACAACATAGACAGCCTTAAGGAAAAGACCACAAATCAATGGTTAATGTCCTTGGTATGACCCATGGGCTAGTGCTTGTAGCCTATCAATAATGTTGTAATTAACTGGAATTAGGACAGGACCACCTAAGGTTCTGCAAAAACGTGACAGCAATAAAAACAGCAACAAAAATCCTGTACAGAACTTCAACAATGGGCATGAATTTCTTTGTTTGCTTAGTAGCAAACATTAGAATAGCCGTGGAAAGGATAGTGATATGATCTGTCGTAGGACACACAACTACGAGAGTTTCAGCTCCCCTTTGATCAAACAATCAAAGACATATTTAAGATACTTCTGGTCCCCTCGAAGCCACAAGATACCCACCCCACACGTCAATTCAATTGGTGCACTTCATGCTTCTCATACAAATAATCTCTGTTCATGTTTCTCAGAATGAATAGAGATGCCCGAAAATAATACCAATCATTGTCAAACTAACCAAATTGAACTATTTTCACTTAGTCAAATTGAACACAACAATCAAACACACGACGCCATATTAGGAACACTTACTATTGGTTGGTTAAGGCACGTGTTCTAAAAATTATTGGGCTCTTTAGTTTTGGCTTTTCCGAATTTTGATTTCGAAAATTCAATGAAAAGTGTAAAAAATATGCATCAGGTCCAATCTAACCAGCATCCCATAGTGGGAGTCCATCAAACAGAGCCTTTAGGTTCTATAGAAAGCTGCTACCATAATGGGAGTCAATCAAGCAAGTATTTGCATCATCAAACTTAGGGGCTATTGGGAAGATGAAAGGCCACCGAGTATTTTTGTCTTACCAAAAAGCACAAGGAGAAAAAAGCATCCAAATACATGTAAAAGCCAATCTCAAGAAACCATATTTCCATGAACGAAAACATTTAGTTGTCCTTTAATT
Source organism: Ilex aquifolium (assembly GCA_951799425.1). Taxonomy (NCBI): domain Eukaryota; kingdom Viridiplantae; phylum Streptophyta; class Magnoliopsida; order Aquifoliales; family Aquifoliaceae; genus Ilex; species Ilex aquifolium. The sequence continues at coordinate 29,817,364 of OX637403.1, forward strand.
ATCATCTCGAGATAAAATGAAATGGCATCAATGCTCATCACCCACTCTGCAATCATCAAATTGTGCAGAAATCCCAACTCCGGTGAAAAAGATAAACAGCCAAGACCATGCAGTGTTGTAGCTCAACTGATTCTATTGTTGTACACAAGTTTATCCGATTACCTACACAGGCTCCTATCATATTCCAAAAAATTTGACTACCAAAGATTTCTTAGGGACAAGAGACTAATTCCATAAGGCTTTCCTTAAACTCAAGGGAAGCACCTAAGGGTCGACATTAAGGAAGTTTTAAGTTTTAGATGTGAGAAAAGGAATTACATATGTCGGTACCAATTCTATATGCAAATGTAGCTTACTAGTGGGTTGATAATAATCCATCAAAAGATAACGCCATCTTAAAAGTAAACAGTCTATCGTATTCACAAATCACAATAGACCATAATCAAGTTTCACTCCCAAAATTCGATCCAGATATACCATTCATTAGTCGAATCAATCAACAAAAAATTGACAGCTTATGGAACTTAATGAAGCCCAACAAAAAGTACAAGGTGCCAAATGAAAATTGTGAAGTGCTACCATAGAAAGTGCATTATACAGTATTTCTCTGATAACGTCAAAAAATTCCCCTGACAAATCAACATCTTGGAACAAATGAAAACTGTAAAGTGGGTGATAATTGAAAGGGCATTATACAGTATTTCTCCAATAATGCAACAATTCCGCTGAAAAATCAATATATTACAACAAGAACCACAAAAAACAAAAAAAAAATTAAATCGCCAGAGATACTCACAGTTCATCACCACAAAACCGATCTCAAGTTCTCATGATTCATAACTCGAAACACAAAGATAGCTTCAACAACAACCCAACACGCCCCAGCAACCACATCAAACAAGAAATGCCGCCCCAGCAGAACCCTAGAAACCGACATTGAAACAGCCCACAACCCAGTAATTGAAAGAACATAATTCGCCATTTTAACCTCATCATCGCAAAGTAACCATCTTGTGCTCATCCATCCATTAGAAAAATACCCATCACCATGATCAACCCTCAATTGAATCAAAACTTCTTCGATGAATTTCGAATAGAGGAATATGAAAGTGGCAATGAAGAAAACTCTAGAGGAGTGGCCACTGGGGAAGGATCAGTGATCGATTGAGAAAGTAAGGAACATGTTTTTGTTGTAGACGGGGCGGGGGCGGCGGATGAGGTGTTTGAGGAGGCCGATTAGGAGGAGATCTAAGATAAGGCCCAGACGAAGGTTGAGGAGGAAGGTGTAATGGGTGGTGGAGAGAGGAGAGAGAAGGAGGGAGAGTGTCAAGGGGAAGAAAAAGCGCCCATCGCCAGAGAGTTCCAGAGTTTTGAGGAGGTAGTAAGGAAGGATGGGTTGCGTCAGAGTGTAGAGATGGAGAGAGACGGCAGTGTCGAGGTGGATTAGACGGTGGAGGAGAGACGGAGACGGTGGTGGTGGTGGTGGTTTCGATGATTCCATGGTTTCGGGTCCGTCAGCAAATGTGGCTTAACCACTTATCCAAACTATGAGGCTTAGCCCAATCCCGAATGAGATATTAATTCAGCCCATATAGATATATGGCCCAGAGATTCAATGAGAATACTTGTACCTCTATTTAGGCCCAGCTTATGCTCCCACTCATTATAGTTCAAGTTGAGCATGCGCTGGGCTAGACAATTCAGTGAACTGGACTACGTTATGACCCAACCTTCTTGGGTCTGCTGTTGAGTCTAGCTCCAATCTCATTGTGTGGCAAAGAATCACCGTTTTGTTTTATGGGTATTACAGAGAGATGTCTGAATCAGATTACGCATACGTTGACTAATCTTATTCCCTATTCGATCAAAGTCAAATCATCTACACCAGGACCAAAAAATTCATTAAAAATAAATTTCTCACTTGTACAAACTCTAATACCTCTTTTAGTGCACATCTGATGCAAAATGATTAGGCTGACCTTTGTAATGCTCATTTAAGAAAGATTGTATTGGGCCAAACTTTACCTTTTGAAGTCCGATTTAATTTTAGCGGGTTCGGATTTGAAAGAGTTGAGAGGTCTTAACATAATTAAGTGCTAAAGAAAAAGCAAAATCTTTTGAATAGTTTGGTTGAATTTGAGTGAAACATTTTGAAGTGCTCATTCTTTTGATGATTGTATGTTGGGTAGAGATAGTTAAAAAAAAAAAAAAAACATGATTATATTGCAATATGATCGATGATTAGAGTTCATTATAGTAGCTAAAATGGTTGAATTGAAATCTAAAATGGAATCTCAAAGATTATAAGTAACCTAAAGTACTTGTCATCATGTGTTGACCATAAGAGGCAACACATGGCATCAATAATGGGTTCAACTATAATTATAAAGATGAAACACCTGGTTGGTTGTCATTCATTGTAGGGAGTAGGGTTGTTAATCAAGCCAAGCTTGAACATTTTTTTAGGCTCGTTTATGTGTAAATAGTCAAATGAGTCAGCTCGTTTATGTGTAAATTAGGCTTTAATTAGGCTCGAATTCAGCTCGATTATCACCCCTAGTAGGGAGCCCTTAAAAACAAAAAAAAAATAGATGAATATTGATATGTTCAAATTCATGTTGTTTGGAAACTGGAATTTTATAATTCGATAAAGAATCAAACTTATTTAACTGTTCCTATTATTCTATATTTCTTTGAAAATAATGTTCAACTTATAAGAACTGTTCAAAATATTTTAAAAAATGTGGAAGTTTTTAAGAAATTTCGCTCTAATCAAATAAAATTCAATCAAGGAAATAAAAATGGGAAAGTGACTCGTAGACAACTTTGAACGTACGAGTTCCATACATCACTATGAAGTCTGAATGAATTCAGCCCAAAAGAAGAGCAAAGTAGAATTCACATAAAAAATCAATCCTTGCATTTGATAGAAATTGACCCTTTAAACTCCTAGTTTGGAGTATCAAAGGAGGTGGCCAACTAGGCTCAATTGGTTACTACTATTACTTATGAGTAATGTTATTAAAACTTAAAAAAATTACGTAATTTGTGACCTAATGACGTGAGAGTGTCATGATTTGATAAAATTATTGTGACTGTAACTGTTACATTTATTCATTATGACTATATCACTTAACACATCATTAAGTCATCAAATTATTTTAGTTTTTTAGATCTCAATAGCATTACTCATTACTTATTTATATAATTGTTCAAAAATACTAATCTATATCAAAGTAATTCGAATTAAATTCAATCAATTGACAGATGGAATTATAGGAGAAAAACAGCTTCCCAAAACAACCTTCAAATTCATGTTTCTTAGTGTGCCATTTTTTGTATTTTTGAAAAATTTTAAAAAAACCAAGGAATAGATACATTTAAATGTCTTAATTTAGGGTACTGATTTAGATGTATTAAAAAAATTTAGACATTTATTGGGCAGATGATACATTTAAAGTCACATTTGAATTCCTATTCAAACAACTCATTAATGATGCCGTGGCACAAAAGTTGTCTTAAAAAGATAATATTATTATGCTCCTTGATTGAAGCCAATGTTTTGTCCGGTACAAAGAAAAATACACATATTATTTAATTCACCTATGACCAAAATGTAACATCTCTTAATTCGAGTCTTCATAACTGCAGCAGCTCGTTGAGATTAAATCTACTTTTTAGCGTTCAGAGCATTTGGTGAGATCTTAGTTTCGGCCCCGACGTACGTGCGATGAGGTCCCGTACAGATAGTTGTGTGGTATTGATCAAAGGTAATGCTCTCTAACGAATATATGAAGTAACCTATCTGCATATTCATTTTATATACCCAAAAAAAGATACATCATAAAACAAGCTAGTTAGGTTACGATGGATCGCAAGTGGGTAATCATATCAAAAAACAAGTTTGAATGATTGTGTAGTCATTAATCTTGAAAATAATCAAATGAAATTAAGGTGGATAATTAAGCCGAGCTACTCAGGTTTAGTTGGGCTCGACTTGGATAGGACTCGACTCGAGCTTGTCTCGTGTTTTAAACGAGCCGATTTTAAACATTTTTTTAGACTCGTTTATATATAAAATAGTTGAGCTATTCGAGTTCAGCTCATTTTGGACTTGACTCATTTTCTAAATCAGCTAAACATGAATAATTTTTTAGGCTCGTTTAGAAAAATGAGCTCGACAAATTCAACTCGAGCTTGCAGCCCTAAATGAAATCAAAAAAATGAAATGATAAAAATTTGATTGAACAAAAAAGTGGGGGTATAGTCTAAATGGTTAAGTGCAATAGATCCTTGTACATGGTTGTTCAGTCAATTCTGCTTTTAATGGGTATATGACCTTCTATATTTTCCAACACAGTAGCCCAATAGCTCCAAGCCACAAAGACTCCAAAATAAATAGTCTCTTAAAGGTGATAAATGCCCTAGAACTCATGGTGTATGAGAGAGTTTAAGTAGGTAGGTTGGGTAAAGAAAGTGATGTCGAAGCCAAGTGTGATCCCCCAGCTTGCTTCTAAATTGAATCATACCTTTCTCTAAACCTAACTTCATCCACAAATCTAAATCAGTAGTCTTCGATCCATTCACGTACATGAATGGATCCTAGAATTAATTAACCGCAATATATGATCTCAACAATTTTATCCTCATATGCAAATATTCGAGCTTCAACTGAAATCACTATTTTCAACAAGTGTCACATCAAAATTATTCTTCTCGAGTACACCATGTGTTAGCTTGAGCAAATGTTTTATTCCTCGATGTGTTCAAAACAATTCGATTTTTAGCCCAAGTGTTTCTGTTTTGTACTTGGCAATGAAAAAGGATTGCCTGAATTCACATAAATTTGTGAAAGAATGTAGTTAGGAAGGACTATCAGTAACTTAACTGCAGCTAGTGGAAGGTAGTAATAACAGATAAAGTATATGAAAAAGAGAGGCCCAGAAAGGTAAAAAAGTAGAAATATGGGGGGTCGAAATGGAGCACGCCAAGATACATTAATACCATTCCCCATGGGGATCCAATAGATTCTGTAGGCGTGAGGCCAAAGGCTGGCAAACCCCCCACTCTCTTGCCCACCACCCCAACAAAACCATATATAACTCCAAGAAAACCATATCATACCAGAGCCAGAGCATGGGTTGTGATTTGTTTTTTGTTTGGTGAAAAGGGTTACTTTAAACTTGAATGTTAATTGAGTAGAACTTTTTGAATTTAGTACACTTAAGCTTGACTCGTGGTAACTATCACAGCCGAAACTCGACTCGATTTCTAGATTAAGATTCGTCTTATTTTCGTGTTACGAGCTCAAGCAATACATAGAAAACAGACACCTAATAAGATTTGAACTGATTAAGAACCAAAAATCGCTTGACCCGAGAAGACGTATTTTCTCCATTAAACCGATGGTGTCATTTTGTTACCTTAATTTCAATCTTTCACCCCGTGGACAAATATTTAAATATTAGATTATTGAAACATCAAGTTGGAGCCTACTGAGACTAAACGGTAAATTGCTCAGACTTGGCTTGAATATAAACTCATTTAGATAATTGATCATATTCACTACATTTTATATTCGTAAGAGTTTAGATGAGTCAAAATCTGGCCAGACTCGAATAATTCTGTTCGGGTTTTTTTTTTTCCAGTTGGTTCAACAGCCCTAATGTCAACAGGAACCAACTCCAAGCCAGTTAGCTAGACCTAACACCAAATTGGGATTTGATTTAATGAAACCAATCCTGTCTAACCTCGTCTGGAAAGAATAGGTCTAGACAAGAGCTAGACGAGAGCATAACTACACCAATACCTTAACTTGAACATTTTCTAATTACTTAAAAGAATAGGGTGGCCGACCTCAAACAAGAATTTTCAAAGTGCTATAACTTTTTTTTTTTGGGTGTTTCATTCAGTGCTTTGCTGGGTGGTGCTTTGTTTGTTACGAAAAAAACAATAGTTTCTGGGCATTGATAGGCATTGAACATATCCATCTTGTCGCCTTCAGGTGAAACTATAGGCCATTGTCCCAATAAACACCAAACTAGTGACTAGCTAGCTACCTACCTGCAGTGTTAGTTCTATTAACTCAAAGGGTAGTTTAAATGGTAACAATGACGAAGTAAAAACACGTAGCTTTGAATTTGAATCTTGAAAACATCTTGGGAACAGGTTATGAATGATTTTTCTCTCATTAATACCCTAATTCTGGCATGAATGACCTACATTTGACCGAACCGGTAAAGAAATTAATTGAATTGTACACAAAATTGACACAGACATCTCTGACCGTTTAAAAAAAAATGTTAGTTCTAATAATCTATTTGATAAGATTTAAAAAGTGGATGAGAGAGAAGCTATTGTTTTAACTGTATTCTTGTAGTAGTAGTAGTAGTTTAAATTTCAGTGTTTTTCTTTGGCAACTTCCATTCTCTTTCTATTCTTCTATTCCCACTCTCATTTCAAACTCCCATGGAAGATTCCTCTATCCCATTTTTTAGGTATATCATCTATGAGTGGGCGTTCTTGCAAACCCATCAGTTCAATAACCCGCAAACCAAGGGTAAAAACACCTTGAGAAATATCAGAAGTACCCTTCTCCGTCGCTGCGTAAATTAAATACTAAAAACTCTCTACTATTAATTACTAGTATTAACATGTTGTTTGCATAAATTGTTTATGTTGTGGTATGTACAACTTAGCTCAATCTATACACGATCCAATTACTAAGCCGGTCTAACCCATTTGAATTGAAATCATAACCGCTAATTATAACTTGAGAAACTGTTTAGATTGAACTCATATCCATTAATTCCGTGTGCCGAATGGAGCAGCCCTAATGTAAAAGGATGGGAGTGGCAACAAGTAGCTCTATTGAGTCAGCTCCATAGCAGCAGTGTTTTTTTCCCAAAAACTGCATGCAGGCATACCTTCCAAACTGAAGCAAAACATTGAAAAAGATTGAGAAGAAAAGTAATGTATCTATAGAGTATAGACTATAAGATCTTCTGTGTAATTGAAATTTCAGTCTTACCCAAGAACACTGCAACAAGCAACTGTTGCTTTGTTTGCAAGAAACAACAAAGGGCAAAAGCAACTCAAAAGTAGTTAGTAAAACAACGAGTCTTTATTACAAAACAACTTGACTTGATGTAAATGCCTACCAACCAGACATTTAGAGGACATTAGTGCAAAGTAAAGTTGTTATTCTTCAGTCAATTGAAAAGGTACCTTAAAGACAAACTCTAAAACAGTCTGTTGATCAAGAGCAAAGTCATTCTATTTTGAAAAGTAAAATATAAAAAAAAAACCCTAGTCGTGAAAATTTGACTAAGTTTCAATTAAGTTAAGAGGACAATTCGATGTACGAAGCCCCCACAATTACATAGTCTGAAAATGTTAAGATGTAGGTATTAATTTTGATTTTCAATATAATACTATAGAGAAGACTATTGGACCGAATCTCCAAAATTTACAACTTTAACGGGTATTTTTACAATTTTTATGAATCATTTTACAACAAAAAAATTTCATACTTTTGTAGGTATTTTTATCATTTTTGTGGGTAAATTGCGATCAATCTTAAATAACTATGATCAATTGCAATTACCAAAAAAAATGATAAAAACAGTTACAACAAAAATGATAAAAATATTCATAAAAATTATAAATGGTAAAATAGTACCGAATTTTATTTTTTCCGGTACCATAGATTTCTCCTAATATTATACATAAAAAAAATATCATACATAACTAGAAAGAAGACCCAACTACTGTAACTGTCATTGGCGAATGTCCAAATCATAGTCTAACAGTATAAGCACATGTTAGTTGTTTTTTTTTTGTTGAATTTGTCAAATTTATGAGACTTTCTGTCCCAACAACCATTTTATGGGTAGATTGGATTCCCACTACAAGTTTTAATATGACTCAAACTTAAATTAAAATTTAATTCATACCCAAATCTATTAACTTATTATTTAGTCAATTCTAAACCCAACTGGCCATTTGCATCAAAATAGTAGGTTAGGTATGCTATAATTTGAGAAAATAAACCCAAGGCCACATATATTTCTTCGGTCAAAACCTAGATCGTATAAAGCAGGGGCAAGAGCACAAAATCATCCACATTTAAAAAAAATTGAGAATAGAAGCGTCTTGATAGTGTCATATTATATGCATACAGACACACATTCTTCACCCATAAAAGTTTAATATGAATAAAATAGAAAAAAATTAAAATTTCATTCACAACTATGAGACAAACTAATTAATTTTAAAATATATGTTGATTATAAAGTCCTAAAATGATAATTATAGTTTACAAATATTATTCTAGTTTTATATGTATGTTTAGGTCTGAATCAATACTTTTCAAATAAAAATTTGAATAATAATTAGTCGAATTCATAAATTTTGTAAATGAAAGCGTAAATTTACGAAGAATTCACTCTCAGAACGTTAGGAGTTTAGTAGAATTTTGTAACTAAAGTCAAAACTCTTCCAAAGTAGAACTTGTTAAGTACTATATAGATTCAATTGGTCGTTATTTTAGAAAAATTGAGTTTAAGTTGAACAAATATCAATATGGCACACATTAAATGAAATAAAAGAACTCAGACACAAGATGATTCATTTTCAGTGCCATTGTAGATTTCAGATGTGGTATCGAAAAATTATTTTTTGATATAATATTCTCTTTTTAGTTCAATCACAATGTGATATTGTTTCATAATTATTTTCATCATCAATATTATAAGTAACTTCAATTAAATTAAGATTTACGGCTTAATTTTATTTTTTGATACTATATAAAAAATTAAATTATCTATTATAGTATTTTTTTTTTTTGGATTATGTTAAAGATTGATACATAAGGCTAATAATTGAGCCGAGTTATTCGAGCTCGGTTCGGATAAGACTCGAATCGTGTTCTAAACAAGTCGAACTTGAACAATTTTTTAGATTTTTCTATATGTAAAATAGACGAGCTACTCGTGTTCGGCTTGAGTTCGGATCGTTTTAGGTTCCGCTTATTCACTTGAACAAATTTTTAGATTCATTTAAAAAAATATGTTTGACAGGGGCAACTCGAACTCATAAAATTTGGTTTGATTATCGGCCCTACTGGTACACTTATCAACTGACCAAAAAAATTACAGGGATAATAACATTATGTAACAAAAATTATAGAATCATCCTTTAAAGTTTCACCATAATTAGTCTCTCGCTCTCTCAACTCTCTTTCTCCTTCTAAAGAGTGAGGGAAAAATAGAGAGAGAAGACACAAATGGGACTATATGATGATCATGGTCAAAGATTATTCATCATCATTCGAGCAAGAACAATTGATCGAAAATCGAATGCTTATCAAGCCACTGGTAGTATTAAACAGTTGGTGCAGAAAACATTAATTACATCAACTCTCTCTCTCTCTCTCTCTCTCTCTCTCTCTCTCCCCCTTTCCTGAGAGCCATTGATGAGTTCTTGAGCGGAATCATAAATGTAATTTGTTCTGTCATGAACATGAACGACTTGTTGAGTTGTTTCTCTCTTTCCATGTAGAAAGAGACAGACAGAGTCCACGTGGGTAATTCCCTACCGTTCAGAAGGGTAACCTGGTAATATCAACACCACATACGGTCCATATCCTCATATAATATCGCGCCATCACTCTTCCATTCCATTCCATTCTATTCCAGCTCAACACCAAAACCTAATAGCACAGATACAGAGAGACAAAAGAAACCAAACAACGTATTTATATACATACAGAGAGAGAGAGAGAGAGAGAGAGAGAGAGAGAGAAGGAAAGCCGGGAGAAGGGTCTCTTGGGAACCTGAAAAGTCTCATTGCCGTCCTCAATGGCGACTAGATGGGTCAAGTCGCTACAATGCAAATCTAGAGCCGTAGACGACGTCGTTCACCACCACCACCGCCGCCAAAACCATCAGACAAACCCTAAAATCCACCCCCTTATACCCAACAGTGGAAGCTGCAGAAACGGGTGTCAAAATCTCAAAGACGTCATTCAAACCACCAAACACAACAAAGTGAACAAACCCACAAAAGGAAAACCACCACAATCACCACCAACCAAACAACCCAGTTCAAGAAAACCCGAACACGCTTCAAATCAACCCACTAACGGTGCTCGAACCAGTACCTCCACACGGCACCTGCGTGCCCCAGACCCTCTTTTTCCTGCTCTCACTGAGCTATCAGAGGGCCACCCTTCACGAAATGTGGTAGAGATAATCTTTCACACAAGCTGGTCACCCAAAGTATTCTCGGGTCGGATTGAAATGGTTTTCAAGGTCCAGAATTTGCAGCGAACCGTGACCCGGTTTGAAGAGTATCGAGAGATGGTAAAGTCTCGAGCTAGTTCAGGAGGGGTTGAAGGTGGCAGTGAAGACCACGGGCGATGTATTGCGGATGGGAATGAGATGATGAGGTTTTATTGCTTGGGGCCAACCAACGGCGGCTCGTATGAAGAATGCGGTAGCGCTTACGCCTTTCAAGGAGGAAAAGGGGCGGCAATATTCACGTTTTCAGGGAGTGGGGCGGCCCATGAAAGTGCAGGCGGTGGGAGGGGAAGGAGGGCCATGTTGGTTTGTCGGGTCATTGCCGGTCGGGTTTGCAAGCAACTCGGTTTTGACTCGTTGGTTGAAAGACGAGTGGGTTTCGACTCGGTGAGTGGGGACAATGGCGAGTTGCTAATGTTTGATTCACCTGCGGTGTTGCCTTGCTTTCTTATCATCTATAAATTGTAAAAAATCATTGGACGAAGTAATATTTTCCTTGCATTTATCAAGACCAATTTTCTTTTTCTTTCTTGAATATTGTCCACTTTTTTTTTATATATATTCAGATTCTCTCTAATACATTTTCTCTTTAATTTCTTGGCGGATTATCTACCGTTAAAGAGTAAGAAACTCACTTATATACAATAAATCTCCCTTAAATGTATGATAAATGATCTGTTAAGAAAAAAATCGAAGAGAAATTGTATTAGAGAGATCCCAATCCTTTTATTTTCTACTTTCATTTTTTGATTGTGATTATGAGAAGATTGTGTTGAGAAATAATAGGTATTTCATTACCATTTTGACATTCTATTGTCTTTTCTTCTCGTATTATCATAAGGGTAATTTATGAAATGATATTTTCGTCATGATTTGAAGATAATTAGATGTATATTGTTCTACTTGATTTGGTAATTTAGAGGTTTTTTGTTTAATCTCTTTTTACACTGGTCATCTTTTACGGATGAGTAATGTTATTGAGACTTAATTTATTGATCTAATTCACTGTGATTTTTAGATTGACTGTAGACCCTATCAAATATTAGAACTTGGTGTTGATCCAATGATCCCTATGAAATCACATCATTATGTCAACAAATTAAGTCAGATTTTTAGGTCTAAATAGTATTATTCTTTAAGGATATGCCCTAATTTAGTTCGAACTTGGTGATCAATCGCAGAGTTTGAAGGAATAATCGAAAAAAAAAAAAAAAAGATGTATATTATTCAATCTGTGATCGAAAAAATCAATTATTTGATGTGTATTATTGGTAATTTCTCAGAGTGAAGGTACACAGACAAAAATTCTCTCCTAGTTTCCATCTGGTGTTGCTGAAAGCCTAAATGGACCCCCTTGGCTCTTGTACAATAGTATGGGAATGCGACCAGACTATGTGTTAGCAACGTATATGCTTTTAAAAAGGCTATCATTGCTCATTTACACACGGTAATAAATGGTAAAAATCAAGGGTTTTTACTTTTAGTGACTGGAAAAGGTTATCAATTCTTATTTATGAGAATATATTGTGAATTAACGTATCAATAAATTAATTCTACTTATGGGTTGATATTTTCAAACTGATCAAAAATAAAAAACAAAATTGATTTTATTCCTCGAGCATTGATTAGGTTGAAGATAAATGATTTTAAGTACTCTTGTGTTCTTTTGTTTTTTTTTTTTTTCAAATATCTCATTTTTGCATTTTATTTCGTGATTTTTCATTTCTCGGACTTATTCTCTTTTATCGAGCTTAATAACATGTATTGTAATACGAACATGCATAAATACAAGTGTCTAATTCATGCACCGAGAGATGCATAAAATTTTTTTTTACAAAATGATAATCTACATGCTTCTAATTTTTGCGACTAAATCAATTTTTTTCCTTAAAAAATATTCTATAATATAAGACATGACAGATTTTAATAAGTCCATCCGACGGTTTCAAATAGACTTATTCAATGACCATCAACATCCCTATCAAAATCATTCACATTGCACCGTGCCTTCATACACAGATTACCTCTAATATTTAAATAAAAATGTACATTTGGCCTTATGTTCATTTCATTATTGAAATGATTGAAGACAAATTTCAGTGGCAAGAAGAAGATTACAAATCATCATCACTCCTTTTTCTAAACAATGTTATTGCATAGTGTTTAGTGGCTCTAGGTGATTGCTGTTGAGTAATTATTATCATACTTTTTATTGCCAAAACAGAAATTTGGTTAATGGCAATGAACTTGTCCCTTTGTAATCCTACCTTTGCCATTTTATAGAAACTGATGATACCTAAAATAAACCCTAATCACGAACTCAGGAATGAGCCCAGTTCGAGAGGTCAGGTAAGATAAGCAGAGCTCATCCAAGCCATGGTCAGAGCTCGTTCAGCCAGCGTTGGAGCTCCCCCAAGCAAGATAATAGGAGAAGAGGTGAGGAGGCAGCAAGATGATAGCGAACACCTCCGAAGTAGTAGCCAAGCTGGAATCAAGGCATAAAACCCTTAACCAACCAAGATCCTCTCCAAAGATTAAGGAGGATCCCATGGTAGAAGGAAAAGATCTCGGGATACAGTCCGTCAAGCTAGCCATATGGAGTTTAGGTAACTCCGAGATTGGGGAAAGAAAGAGGGAAAGATCCCTTCATTATAGGAAGTAAAATCGAGTTAGAGGTAAGCAAGAGGCTATAAAAGGAGGGTAAGCTTCCATCAAGGGAGAGAGGCGATAGAGCCACGAGGAACCCTAATTTCCTACACATTGTAACAAAACCATCGTGATCAATAAGAAAATAGGAGCAAGAGACTCCATTAAAGAGTGGACTAGCCGAGCTCTCAAGCCGGTGAACCACTGTAATGTCATTGTGTATATTTCTCTTTCCTCAATTTTCCAAAGCATCTATCAGCATATTTGCATGAGCCTTGTAGCTCAGATACCACATTTGATTTCGTGCACGCCCATACTTTTTGCTCATCTTCGGTTAGATTAACACCATCAGAAACCAACAAATTTTTTTTTTCTTTGGTAACCACTGTGTTGCCGAATTTTAAATTAAAAAAGATCAGATTTATTCATCTCTAGGCGTGTTGAAAACCTATGAATCAAAGAGTACCGTTATCCCAAAGGGTAACTCAAATAGTAACAATGACAAGCTATAAACTCAAATAACTCTTTCAGACCATGTTATGAGAGATTTATCCCTTATGAATAATAAGCTAATTCCGACATGGATAGACTACACTTACAAAAAATTTGTGTTTTACTTTCTCTGAAATCTCTTATTTATTTAGACAACTATGTCTTTCCTACCTTCAAAAGTATTATTGTGCCTAAAATCATTAAATCAACCATTGTAGGGTCCCGAAAAAACAAAATGTTACATGGCTGAAAGTAGATAAGAAATTTTTTTATATCCTTTCCTTCCTCGTCTTCTTCTTCATCTCTTACCTACATCAATACATCTGACATATTCTTCAAACAAAGAGAGATGGAAACCACTATATAAGAAATATGAGATTTTTTTTTTATTTCATTTCTTTCTTCATCGTCTTTTACGTCAACAATGAACGTAAGATATTATTTAGAGAAAAAGAGAGAGAGATCACTATATGACTAGTGAAACTCGGGATACTATTGTTACCAAGAATGGTAGCTCCTAAACCACCTAGCCAAACCTACTCAAAACTTCTCTCTTCTTCTTAGAGATGAATGATGGCTAAAAGTAAGGTTAAGGCCCCTTAGGATCCTTCTTTTGCTTCTCTTTAGGAGGAAATAAAAGGGGACAACAAATGATGTATGGCCACTTTCTTCGAGGGAAACTTCACAATCTAATGTCTCTTACGACTGGTTTAGTAGTTGGACCTGTTCTTTGGTAATCCAAAAGTCTGAAGTTCAATCCCTTTTCACACCCTCTAAAAGCTAATCATTCTTGTCCCAAAACATACTCAAGCAACAGTGATTAACCACTGAACTCAAAAAAACAGTCGACTCAAGCCAGGACACTTTGCAGCAAAAAAAAATAAAGGCTCATCAATCTTTTCTAGTCTGTCCACATTTACTGTAAACCCTTCCGAAAATAGTAATATGCTCGATGGAAAACGTAGATGAATTCGAGTGCAACCAATAAAACTGTTGCTAAACACTTGTAACTTCACTTTCATCTTATCCAGGGGAACTTTGTGAGTAATCAGACACACAGTTTGTTCCATGGTCATCAGCTCAAAACAAAGGATTAGTGAAGATAACCCTTTAAGCTTTGTTGCAACAAAATGATATTGTATTCAGGAAGCAGGAAGCCTCAACCAAAAAGAAACCCTGAAGGGTTAAATGAATTTTCACTTGAGACGAGATAACGCTGCAATCGTTTATCAACAAGTAAATTCAATGTTTCTAAGCTAGTAGAGAAAATTAAGTTAAGGGTCTTGACTCTCTTCCTCAAAATCTACTAAAAGAAATGGAGGTGAAAAAAATGAAAGATGATCTTCAGATGCCCTCTAATGTACATTTTGCTGTGCTGCAGCATGGCAACAGAATCGTATCATCACCTGCCAGTGCTAGTGAGACTCCACAAGAACATAGAGAGGCTTGCCATTCAACCGCTCACGACCCTGCAACATATCCAAAGTAATAATAAAATAAACATAAACACAAGAATTGAGAAAAAATTCATAAACAACAATGTATAACAAATCAATATAGGCTGCAGGAGGGGCCATCCTAACACCTATGCTTTCCAATAAATCATACCTCAGTAACCATCTATAATTCTACTTATGGTAAAAGCCCGTTAGAAAATTTCAAAAGAATTAGATTGGAATGAATTTCCTATCGTCTATATCCCTTTCCATTGGATTCTAGTAGAGTAATGTATGATATGACTAATACTCTTTCAATCAAAGAGATATTTCAATGATTCCCGTGTTTGTATTTCCCACGCCAAACTTATCAATAAGGATCAAGGGAACAAATATACAAGGGAGGAAATTGGAAAAAAGCTATACTTCACAACTGGGAAACTGATATTGAAACAGAAAAAAAAAAAAAATACAAGAGAGTGGAAAAGAAAAAGAAAATGGAAAAGCTCACCTTTAGATCTGGTAATTCAATCACACATGCACATTCAACAACTTCAGCCTCAGCCCGCTCTGAGAAACGACAATTTTAAATCAGAAATATTACCTCATCTACACATCTTACAAAGACAGATAACATACATAAAAGTGGAGCATGATTCTGTTCTAAACAGAATTAAAGGAGTCATAACCAATGAACAAAGTAACAATTAAGCTCTACTGTTCTGAAGTATCAGATGGGCTGTCTTGGAACAAAATGTTATCTTTTAATCACAAGAGAATGCACATCATCAACAAGAGAAAAAAAAAAAAAAGACTGCATCTGCAGTTACAAAACTTGGTGTAGATACATTAGTGAAAATTTTAGAAAAGAATAAACATTAGCAAATTTCCTGCTGATACCAAAATGTCAGCTCAACTGGCTCCTTTGGTGCATGCATCCTTAAGCTTTGTCTAGGAATGCCTCAAGCAAAATGACATTAGTGATATGTGATACACAGTAAGAGAATTGCAGACACAAAAACAAAGAGAAAAGAAAAGAGAAGAGAAGAGAGAGAGGAAGAATAAGAAGGGGAAGGGGAAGGATCAAAATAACTCGTGTAGAATTATAATGTTCTAATTCCTAAATCATTAAAAAGAATTCTGAAATTCAACCCAACTCCAACTTTCCATCCATGGTCCTCTTGAAGGAAGAGCATCCACTTTGAGCTGGACATTTGTCCGACAATTTTCCTTACAAGATCAAAGTATCTCCTACACACCTTATAAAAAGATATGACACAGCATAAGCAAGCCTTGGCGACCCAGCAACAAATTAAATCCTTCACCTCTCCCCAGAAACGCCATTGAGATATGTCCAAAGTGGATTGCCTTATTCCAACTCCCAATCCTAGAAAGCCATACATATCAGGATTCCAACAAGTCTGCTGCTAAAAAGGCAGAATACACTATACTATCGAGGCTATGACAATTGTTTTAACTCTCCACCAATTGACAGTGAATAATGTTCCAGAAGTATTTTCGACCAATAGGCATAATGCTGACAAAGCAGACAATGCTTTGTACATTTTAGAGGTAACTAAACATGACCTAACCCTTGCTTAAGCTAAACACCATTAACTGTAACTGAAACTGGGTGCCTTGATCAGTTGCTTCAATCATTATTCCCGTATTTGCATCTAACTTAATTCATGTTTTTTTTATGGAACATGCACGCACGTCTTTAAGCAAATTTTGGTTCCTCAAGATACAAAAACATTTTCAATTTACGTACTTGGGGATTTCAAATGAAGAACAGTTCTATACAAGTGGACCTCATTAAGCTTGTATGAGAGATATACAAAAGGGATACCCAGTAAATTCATAGCTGCACAAAGGGTGCCACCAGTGGCGATCAAATCATCAACCACCAAAGCTCGTTCACCAGGTTCAACCGCTCCAACATGCATCTCAAGGCAATCGCTTCCATATTCCAAGATATATTCTTCTTTATAAACTTTCCCTGAAATTAAGGTAAATTTTGATCAAGAACAGTAAATATAACTAAAGTGCTTTAAAAAGCTTCTAGTGAGAAACAAAGTAAAATGCATATTAGCATAATGCCAAACTTTGTAAACTATTGCATTGAGGACAGACTAGAATACGACGAAAATAGGCTACACACTCTGTGGCATATGGACAGATTTTTCTACTCCACTGAAACTGTACCCAAAGTTTTGACAAATTCAAGTCAAGTGATAACTCAACCGTGACAAGTTGTAATTCTTTTTTTTTTTTTATAATAAACAAACAATTTTATTAATTAAGAAAATGTACATAAAGCAGTACATGACACAGAGAGGGTGGACCAGGGTTACCTGGATCGCGGATCAGTTGGGTACGTGGTACGGGTACAGGTGCGGGGTACGTTATTGTTTGCGGTGCGTGGTGCGGTGGGGGTAGACTTAGTCGGTACGCTATTTTGGGTCGCGGTTCGCTTTGAACTATTATTCGGATCGTTTTCATTATTACAAAAAATTATATAAATATATACATTATAAAATACAAATCAAGACCAACAACAACACATCAACTAATAATCATGTATAATATTATCAAAAAAAGACAGCATATAAATTTAAAGACTTAAAATTTAAAAAAATAACATACTAGAGAGCGATTAAATAGTTTCCTACATGAAACTCAAATCAAAATAACACTCTTAAACATCTAACAAGTCTCAAATAAAAATTACTTAATAATAAGAAAACATTGGAGCATGAGTTAATTGTCAACTCTTTTCCCTTTATCTTTCGCAGTGTTCCCTCCTCTTGTAAAATTACTAATTTGAGTCTGATGCAGTCCGGAATGACGGAGCGGTGGCCTGCTAGAACTAGTAGGTCGCTTGTCAATAGAGACGGGCATAGAAGCATGTAAGGATGAAGCTTCCCGATCTTCATCTCCAGCAATTGTAGAACTATCTGTATGGTCATCCTCCAAGGATTTCCATCGCAAATCCTCCAATCTCACACTAGAATCATCTATATATGTGTGCTCTGGATTTATATCCCATTTCTTAAAAGGCCCATCTTTGTAGCTTTCACTGAAACGTGATTGGAGACGAATATTTGAATGGATGAAAACCAATTTGTCAGCTCTGGTAGAATTCAATCTGTTTCTCTTGACATTGTGAATAAATGAATATGTGCTCCAATTTCTTTCAGCTGAAGAACTTGTAATTGGTTGTGATAACACCTTTTATGAAAAAAATAATAAGACACATTAATAATGATAATTAACAATAAAAATAAATAACTTGTAATTTAAATTAGTACCTTTTTTGCCACTTCTGCTAATTCTGGAGTTTCTGAACCATATGTTGACCACCAATCAATAGCATCCATGGTCACAGCATCTGTTTGAGCCGCCGCCATAGCATAAAGACCCTTTCGCGAGTGAAAATGTGCATACTGTTCTCGCAATTGTTTTGCTTCTTCTGCATCTTCTGCTATCTTTTCAAAAGCTTCCAGAAGACCTATGATGACCTCTCTATCTTGATTTGGAGTTTTCCTAACTGTATCTCCTGGTGGTAGCTTAGTAAGATATTGGGTATCATAAAACCGTGGTGTTAGTGCAAACCCAAGACAATGCAAAGGAATATTCATCTTCTCCCATCTGTCAAGCACAATTTTTTCAATCTGGGAAAATTTATCAACGTGTTTTCCACCCCTCATAATATCTTTTATTTCACCAAGCATGTTGTCCATCTTCTCATAAATCTCACCCATTTTTTGACCTTCCCCATCACAAAATTTAATAAGAAAAAATATAGGCTTTGTGATACTTATGATATTCTCCACATCTTCCCAAAATTCTTCACTAATAACGGTTTCTGTAACCAAAGCACCTAACTTCCTTGTGTGTTCATCCCCATATTTCACCAATTCTTTCCATGACTTGAGAACAATGGTAGTTGCAAGGGACTCTCTACAGTCAACAAGTCGCTTCAACAAAATATAATGCGATGCAAACCTAGTCTTAGCCACTTTTAATAGCTCCAATTTAGACTGAGCTCTAAACATAGCCAAAGCATGTGTATGGTTCAAGAAATATTTAACAATAGACTTTCCCCTTCTATAAGTATTTCTAAACCACTCAAATTCCTTTGCAAAGTCTTTAAAAATTAGATTCAGAGTATGAACAACACAAGGAGACCAAAATATATGTTTGTGTACCTTTTGCACCTCTTTCCCTGCAAGTTTGCAATTTGCTGCGTTATCGGTCACTACTTGAATGACATTTAGTGGACCTACTTCTTCAATGGCTTTCAACAAAAAATCAGCAATTGCTTTACCTGTTTTCTCTATCCCTGAAAAATCCTCAGCATATAAAAACATAGCTCCACGACTATTTGCAGCAATGATATTAATAAGTGGTTGATGCTTCACATTAGTCCACCCATCTGATACAATGGATACCCCATTAGAATACCATGTATCTTTAACAGGAATCAAATCCTTTTCAACACTTCTTTTGCACTCATCCAATAATGTAGTTCTCGCTTTTTCATAACTCGGAGCCTTGTAACCTTTAGGTCCTCTATTTATAGCTGAAATCATCTCATTGAATTGAGGATTTCTCAACACATTGAATGGGATTCCATTAGCACATAATCCCTTCATGACCTTCAAGTCAACCATGTCTCGATCCATAATTTTGAATGCATCTTCAATTGATCCCGTCGTCGGTGAAGGCTGCCGCTTCAGCAATGTAGAATTTTTCAGGGATGAAGAAACTCCTACTTTTTCTGCCTTTTGTACTCTTTCTCGCAATTTTGCATATTCAGTCAAATTATTCATCAACGCTTGACACCGTTTAATTTCTGCTTTTTTCCCGGGTGGGGCACCAAAAAAGTGATAATGCATTCGAGTATACGAACTTGTAAATTTACCACCGCAATGCTTACATGACCAACTCTTTGATCCCCCTGGATTTTTTCCTTGAGCTGCACCAATAAGATTGACTTCATTGAGTAGTGGTTTCAATTTTGCATCAACTTGTAATTGATCTCCATGTGTGCGATTTTTTTGTGGTTGCCTAGTGTTATCTTCTTCCGTTACTTCAATATGTTCAACTTCTTGTTCATCAGCAGAATCATCCAAATTTTCAATATTAATTCCGAATTGTTCTTCAATCTGAGAAGAATCTTGTTCTTCCCTCCTCCTTTTTCCAAAAAACATTTTTTAAGTAATAAGAATTGAAGGAGATATTGAGGAGGAAGAGGGAGGCAGTATGCAGTAGCAGTAGCAGCGGTACAGAGGCTGCAGTTGGGATTAAAAAATATCTATATATATGGCTGCACTTGACGTGTATGTGTAAGTTTTTTAACCTAATTTTGACTTTTTTATCCAATTATATTCCCTATTCTTATAAAATAAGTGGGTTTTATGGTCATTTCGCACCACTAGGTATTATTAACTACAAGTCAGTACCTCGGTGACTATTTCCCATGTCTCCACTCCCAGCCGACTTCTATCACGTGAGTCGGTGGGGCAATTAAGAGAGAGAGAGAGACAGAGACAGAGAACGAAGTTCTCGTCTCCTCAGCAGTCGCGACGAAGAATTCGAAGCAGGCAGAGAGAGAGAGAGAGAGAGAGAGAGAGCGAGCGATGAACCAGACCAGAGAAGTCGGTTCATCGCGAAGAAGAAGCCGAATCGAATCGAATCGAATCAGAGAAATCGAAGAAGTCGAAGCCAAGAAGTCGAAGCAGAGAAATCGAAGAGAAGCAGAGAAATCGAAGCAACGAAATCGAAGAGAAGCAGAGAAATCGAAGCAACGAAATCGAAGAGAATCAGAGAAATCGAAGCATAGAACTCGAAGAAGTCGAAGCAGAGATCCATCGAGTAAGTTACCTACCCTTTACTTTAGCCTATTACAACTTAATATGTGTAATTTGCAATGATTTGGCATGATTTGGGGTTAGGGTTTATGTTGGGGATCTGGGTTTTGTTAATTGATTGGATAAACACTTGGGGTCGGAGATAGCAGTGATCCAGGTCGCGAACGACCCACGTTTGGGGTCGTGCGACCCAGATCGCGGTTCGTAGGTGTTCTCACGTTTTCTGGTAACCCTGGGGTGGACATCCAAGTTGCAATTGCAATTCAATGGTGTTTTAGGATTGATCTAAAAAAAATGGATCAATCTGTATTTTTTAGGATTGATCCACAATTTTTAGACCTCGTTGAACTCTAAATCGGCTTCATTATACTTTAACTTTTTCTGAAACTGTTCCGACTCAGTACCGTAGGTTTTTCCAATAAATGCAACTTGTTGGTTGGGCATCCTGGATCATCTTGGTATAATAATAATTGTGTAAATGGGTCATGGCCATGATTAATAGCTTTTATTTGCAAGAACTGAGTACTCATGTAAATTTTACAATTTTTGTATATTCATGTCAATCTTGTAGAGTCGCTAACCAATAGAAACTGACAGCAGATGAGAAGCCTTAAAAGAAAGGAAAGAAAATTCAGAACAAATTTATCTCTGTACAAATTTGCTTCAAATTTGTTCTATAGTTGCTTTTTGCTCTCCACATTACTTTCCAATCCAAGTTTGCACAATTTAGCACAACACATAAGCATTATAGGACAAAATTAAAGTAAATTGCAGATTCTAGAAATATTCAAAGACAATGGAAGTAAATGTGCTCTGCATTTTATTTCCTTTCCTCGAAAACTTCTAACTTGCTTTAAGCTTTTTGCGAACTTCCAAAAGTTCACTTATGAAAAGGCATAACTGAAGCACATTGGTGAAGTTGCTATGAAAGATGGGAACCAAACTGGCTTCAAGTAGGACCAATGTCTTGAGTAGATGGGTCATCAAGCATTAATTAACAGTCAGCCGTACCGGGAGGCCTCCTATTTCTTCACCTATATGCTTGTCTCTCCCTTTTTCTTTGGCCAACTATTCTCTATTCCTTCACCTAACAACCACAGTTCCGAGCATTGAATCTCATCCCCACATTTTTCTGAATTGAGCCACAAATTTGCATAACAGCTGTGCAACTGTTCTCTTTTGACATTTCTGATGAATTATTTGCATTATAATTCATGATCGTGATATGCATATTAATGTGAGTTATGTGTGTGATAACCTCAAAACCAACCCATCCAAGCCCCAGATATTCCTGTCTCCTCTCTTTCTCTATCTGCAATATATGTGTACACTAGCAGATGCATACTCACATGGAAACCCATTCTTAGTTCTTGTTTATTGAGCAAGTAAAATCAGTCAAACGGACAATTTAATGCTCCACATTGACCCAGCTCTAAGAACATAACGTCCAGCACAGATTCAACTTCCAAGGTCCAACTACATACTGTTTACAGTCAAAAAGTGTATTGGAAAAAAGAAATCTCATGGAGTAAAATTAACAATGTGTTTGTGCACGAGTGTCAAATTGACAATTCACTTCTATACTGTTTTTTCCTCAGAAACCCAAACAGAATGTCAAAAAAATAATCCTATAATGAACCACAGAGTATTGCAGAAAATTCAGAAAACACAGTTGTTTTCCCTATTGTAACACTAAATTGGCACGCAGTAGACCAATGGCATTCATTCTGCGGCCCATGGTAACTGCAATTTTCCTGTTTCAGTTTTTTTTTTTCTTTCCTTTTTGGTTTTTACCCCAAAAAAGCGCATCTAGAACACCAAAAATATCTTCTGTCAAGTATGGTTCGAAAATCTAGCAAATAAGACATAGCATTCAAGGTATCATTGGGCAGTAGAAATCAGTAAAAACGACTCGATCACAGTCAGAGTCTTACAATTAATCATCCCTCCAAAAGAACTACTTGGAAAGCAAAGGAATATCTAATCGAATAACGCCCAGATAACAAATTCAGATTATCAATAAAAAGAAGCATCTTAATCAAATAACAAGAAACATCACCAATTATTTGAGTAGGGAAAGCTTATGATTGAATTGATGATGTGAGGAAACAAATCCAAAGCACAACAACGGATCATAACAGCTTCAGCGCAGAGCCAACA
Organism: Ilex aquifolium; assembly: GCA_951799425.1. Lineage (NCBI taxonomy): Eukaryota > Viridiplantae > Streptophyta > Magnoliopsida > Aquifoliales > Aquifoliaceae > Ilex > Ilex aquifolium. The sequence continues at coordinate 29,840,275 of OX637403.1, forward strand.
TATTGTGAAAGAGACATATGAACATACCAAGGGAAGCTAGTGATATGCATGTAAGTTTACCACTACAAAGCAGGAGTCACTGAAGGAGGATGAAAGATACCAGGCAGCTTCCTTGGTTTCCTCAGGGGGACAAACTTTGCTCCTATTGCCAATGCAATGGGAGGACCAAATACGAAACCCCGAGCCTCTATTCCTAGCAAAACAAAAGCAATCCAAAATTATAACACAATGCAAGGACTAACCTTGTCAAGAACAGGTCAAATACAAGCTTTTTGATTATGGTAATATTTTGACTAAAATATGACGCTGATTTTAAAAAAGAAAGAAAAGTTAACATCAGTAACTCGAGACATCTGCAGCAAGCAAAGAACCAAGGCATTTGTGAGCGACAAACAACTACTAATTTCTGTGCATACCGCAAGGTAAAGCTGTGGTGCCTTTTCAACCTAAAACCTTCTTCCTAAATATGTTAAACTAGATATGCAACGTTGCAAAACCTTGGCATACCATGATCATCGTGATTGGTCCAAGCCTATGCTCACCCTAAGTGATAGAGTGCAGTCTTATGATGTACAGATAAATGAAAAGTATGTTGGCTTGCACCTTCACTACAGATGCTATCGATTATGTGACAATTGAAAACTAAGATCCTGCCAGTTCCTATACTACAAGTAAAACCACAAATGTTTGCAACTTGGAGCAATTTTTAGCAACGAAAGTTCCACAAACAAAATAAGGATGAAATGTCCCCTCAAACACACAAATAGAAACAATGAATACACAGGACAAAATAAGAACGTAATATTATGGAAACAAACCATTTTTAATCATATGCTACGAAAACAAAAACCGAAGGCATTGATCAGTTCGTTACTAGTCAATCAACTACCCATGAGTTTGAGGCAATAGCAATATCATCTACCCAAAAAATGCTATCAATACAAGAACATTTAGAGGTTATCTTATGTATACATTTTATTATCAACTCTGACTTTCCTTGCTTTTATTCCCCATTTATTCAACAATAAAATTTGCAGTTGTTTTCCATGTCATTACTGCAAACAGAGTAGCACAAAGGACATGAAACTAAAAAATACAATAATCATTGGCTCTGCTCAGCAAACAGAACAAAAACTATTATACAGAGAATTCACCATCCACATTGAAAAAGACAATAAAACCCCACTAATTGTAGTGGACTCCAGACCTACATTGAAAATCTTTCCAGCAATTATTGATCATCAGAAACTCAAATGCCACTAACAGAGTCACAGACAAGGAATTCTGAAAAAGTCATTGCCGAGAAAGTGAATGAATAGAGAGGCTCAGAATCAACTCGTCCAACAGTTTAGGCGTTGAAATCCACAATATAATGAAGCCAAACAAGAAAAGAAAAAAAGTACAAATCGATTCAATCTACTAAGACCATTATCATCATCACGCGAGTGGGTCCATTCATCACTATTCACCAACCACCACCCTCCACCCTCCACATACCCGGCAAATCCCTCTGCGCCGCTCAAAATCTTCTTCACATAAGACACCCCACTACCAACCCACAATGTTCAAAACCCAAAATCACTCCTTACCACACAGTCACCTCCACAATATCCCTCATAAAGCATTCAAAAAGTCACCCAAAAACTCCATAGAACACGGTAAAAACTACAGATTACAGCCCCTACCTATATGTTTTAGGGATCCCACAGTTGATATTATAGCAACTGAAGAGAGACAGAGAGAAAAAAAAGAACCCTAAACACTGAAAATTGTAGACAGCGTATTAGCATTTACCAGCAACAACTGAAATATTTTTGCCTTTGTAACGCTCGACGAACAAATCGATGGTGTCTTTGAAGGCTTTGGGGTCGAGTAACAGTGTGGTGATGTCTTGAAACATAATCCCTGCCAGTGAGTCCATTATTAAACATATAATCAAAATGGTTGTTAAAGCAGATTTAGTAAAACGCAAAGAAAAATGAGGTTCCTTAGTTAGACGCTGTACGTATACCTATATGTGCATCGAAAGAGACGAGAGAGACAGTGTATGTGTGTGTGTGTTTTGTACCTGGCTTTGGGAAGTCAGGAACAACACGGATTTGAGATTTGATGCCATGGATACGAGGATCGTCCTCTCGGCGAGCTGACATTGTCGCTGCTTCGTATTATATTATCGACAGGAAATATCAGAACTCTCTCTCCCTCTCTCTCTCTCTCTCTCTGAAAGACAGAGAATATGTGCGTATGCGGATGTCTGAACGTAGAAGCAGAAAATATAGACTTCTTCTCAACTTTGAAGCACCTGAAGGAACAGTGCTGTAACAGAGAATCTGAAGAAAGCAGGGAGAGAGAGAGAGAGAACCGGTTCAGGTTTGTGCTGGTGCTCTGCACTAGGACAAGGGAAAATCTGCTCAATAAATATAGTTAAAATTAACGGTTAAATGAGATAAATTAATATTTAATTTTAATATAAATAAATTAGAGGTAATTAATGCGCGTTTCAATGTGAATGATTTTGAGATGGATGTTGGTAACTTTTGGATAAATATATTTTAAACCGTCGAATAAATTTATTAAAATATATCATGTGTTTATATTATAGATTTTAATAGAATTTGATTTATTTATCAGTTAGTTTTAATAGAATTTGTCTTAATTAAATAAACTATATAACTATTCAAGGAATAAATTAGAATAATTAATTAAAAGTTTATAAAAATTTATGAGATTTATCCATGTATCTAATATTATAATTTTTTTTTTTTTTTGAGCAAGATCTAATATTATAGTTAGAAAATTGAATTCTTATTTTACAAAAAAACAATAATAGTTATGATTGATTCGATTTTTATCTCATTTGATCCAATAGTATAAAATTAATCCAAATTTTTTTTATTTTCAACTAAAAACATCATTTTTTTTGCACAGTCCTCTAATGTCAGACAATTTTAATATAATTTTTAATGTCAAATAATCTCATTATCTACATTTATCTTTCTCTTCTCTAGGGGTGTTCACCCTACCCTACGGGTAGGAAATATGCTCTTCCGTCTTCCTACCCAATACTTTGCGGAAGAATTTTTTCTTGGCCTACCCTACCCGACAGGTGTGGTATTCCTACCCGACTTCCTACCCGATTAATCGGGTAGGAAGTCGGATAAACACTTTTGTAACTATTAATTTTTGAATCATTTTAACAATTTAATTAAATAACATGCACCAATTTAACAACACAATAAATCAATAATACTAAAATCTAAAACAACTACAACAACAATTATAATAAAACACAAGAAAGTATGAATATCAATCCACCATAATTGTTACACAAATACAAATACAATAACAATTAATTTAAGAACTATATGAAATACATTAAAATCACATTAATTAATTAATGCGGGTAGGGTAGGGTAGGAATGCGAAAATGGATGGCTCTTCCGCATTCCTACCCGATTTAATCGGAAGACCAAAAACTCTTCCGCATTCCTACCCGATTTTTGCGGCTAACCGTTCAGTAGGGTAGGGTAAGGTCGGGTAGGGTAAGGTAGGAACTTGCGACCAGTCAGAAATTTGAACACCCCTACTCTTCTCTATGCTACCTCTTTCTTATTTTTTATTTATTTTAATTTTAAATTATATAATTAAAAAATAAAATATTATTTTAAAAATAAATATTTTATAATTAATATTTATTTTTTAATATTACATAGCCTCTTCCGACACGAGATTATTGATGGTGAATAAATACAAATACTGAAGTGGTAGGTGTCAAGTGGAATTTATTTCTCTCTCTCTCTCTCATCGGTTTGGCCTTGCGGTTTCGCGCGCAGCTTTGAGTGTCCCAGAAACTTTCTTCAAACCGTCTGATGCATGTGTGTATAATTTTATACGTTTTCCCGAATTTTTTTTTTTTTAGTATTATGCATCACTTAATGGGTAATGTGCCATTTATTATTAATTTTTAAAGATTTTTCTTTAAACAAAAAATAATTATGTCCAAAAATAAGAACATGCATGATCGATATCTAGCATATGAATTCTAATATATAAATCTTATGTTTATATTCATATGTAAACACAAATTATTATATATACGATTTAGTTCAACAGCGGTCGACAAATGCAAACAAGAAAAAGAATTAAAAACAAAGTAAATGTTACTTAAAAAGTATCTGAACAATGGTCGTGTTAAAATTTAGGTTGAAACAAGGTTCATCTCCTACATTTTCGGGTTACAACACTTTCGATTAAAAGGTCGAATTAAATTAAAATTCAATTCAAGTTTAAGTATTGGATTAGATAACTCGGGTTTCAATTTGTGTTCAATTCTCAATCCAAATGCACTCATTCAATTAAGGCTCGACTGACATTACAAAAACCCTATATCTCAACTTGGGTATTGAATTCGAATTTTTTAGTTCAAACCCAAATCAAGTGTTGTGAACTCTAACTAGGGTTGTTAATTAAACTAAGCTACTCGAGCTTGGCTTGAGTTCGGCTCGGGTTCAGCTCGTTCAGGCTCGGTTCGTTTTCTAAACGAGCTCAAACTTAAACAAGTTTTTAGGCTCGTTTAGAAAACATGCCCTACAAGCTCGACTCAAACTCGACAGGCTTGACTCGTTTATGTGCAAATACTCGGGCTCGGCTTTGGCTCGACTTATTTTTCGCTCGTTCAGGCTCGGCTCGTTTCCTAAACAAGTCAAACTTGAACAATTTTTTAAGCTCGATTAAGAAACAAGTTTTTCAAGTTCGGCTCGAACTCGTTCGACTAACAGCCCTAACTCTAACCTGCTGAGAAAAGAAAAAAAAAAAGTATTATAAACTCTAGCAGTATTACAAATCAGCTCACAATCTTGCACAATGGGGGTTGAGGACTCAATTCCAGTGGATTATTAAAGGCCCAAACCTGCCTCTGACAGTTAGGAAGCAGGTTCTCGAATATCAAGGAGGAGTAAGAATGGATGCACTTGAAATAGGAGTAGGAGTAGATGATGTAGAGTATTTGTCTGCTTTGATTTCTTTCTTGTATCTCAATTTTAAGTATCAAAAAAAAAACAAGGGTAGTCCTTATTATAAGTCGTTTTCCCTTGAAATTAATTTAAAACGACAAATTCCCATGCCCCCGTGACACTGGAGGTGAGTGGGTTGCTAATTACATTAACAACAACGTGCCCATCTCTTTCTTCATATGTCATAAGTTGCTTTCAAATCTCTACACCAATATTCTGTGGGCAACTCCAAACCCTTCCTGTCTCACTAATGCTAATATCATATTTTCTGTGGCATTGTAACATTATATTTAACAAAATGTTTTTTTCTGTAGCATAATCATTAAATTGACAACGAGTCTTAACCAATAATAAGGGTCATTGTCAATTCAATAACGAAAAATAATGAAGTTAACAAATTAAGTCCAATTAACAATCAAGCATTACGATCAATCAATGGCATACATTTACATTGTAACAAAGTAGATAAGAATTTATTGGGAGAATTACACTCAGACCTTTTGAAATTTATCATTTAATCAATCAGACTCCTTGACATTTGAAATATTACATACAGATTCCTTCAGGTTTGTACGCACGTAACACTTACACCCTTGTCGTCATTGTCCATTAGTATATTTGTTAATAAATTATATATTATACCTCCTGAAGTTTGTAAGCATGTAATATTTAAACTCCTCAAGTTTAAAATGTTCTATTTAGACCAAAAATACTCTTACCAAATATAGAATATCAAATATTTTAAATTTTACAACTAAAATTCACGTTCTATTATGACATTTATTGAAATAAAATAAAATATAAAAATTTAATTTTTTCTTAAAAAATCATAATTAATATACAAGTATACTATCTATTGGAATTTAATTTAGTCGTTTAAACGACCAACTTAAACTACCAAATTACCTTAATTAAAGCTAGAATATATTGTGTTCATTACAGTTTGACACGTTGTTTGATTTTTTAGTTTTATTCTAATAGATTGTATAATTGTATACAAATTACGATTTTTTAAGAAAAATTTGACTTTTTATTTTTGATTTTATTTCAATAAATGATACAATAGAACAATAATTTTAGTTTTAGAATTTAAAATATTTGATATTCTATATTTGATTGAAATATATTTGGTTTAATTATAACATCTTAAACTTAAGGGGTCTAAATATTATACATCTACAAATTTCAGGAGGTTTGGGTGTAATTTGCTAACGGATATACTAACAGGCATTTGACAGTAAGTGTCTAAGTGTTATCCACATACAAATCTCAGAAAGTTTGTATGTAATATTTCAAATATCAAGGAGTTTAAGTGATTAAGTGACAAATCTTAAAACGTCTGAATGTAATTCTCCCGAACATATTTATAACAATCGTTTTATTGGGTGAGTAAATTATATAGTAAAAGAGAGCTCACTCTATATATCGAGAGAAAAAATAAATATTGGAATTTTGGGACCATAGTCAGTCAACTCTAATTGACACTCCTAACTGTAAGTAAAATGTTGTCATGATCTCAATGTACCGTATATACATGTGATTGAGAAAGAAGGTCGTTTTACTTTCTCTTATAAAGTTGAAACTCTTTAAGAAAGTTCTATAAAAGCAACATCTTGGCAAATACTTTTTTTTTTTTTTATAGGCCCTGATCCTTGCAAAAGATATATCCTTTTCAATGATCTCTGAGTTTATATTGTTTAATTTCCTTCACCTTGGAAATCAGGAGCGGGGTCAAAAAATTATTTTTGAGTGAATATTTTAAAAAGTTAAAATTTTTTTTATCAAATCAAGAGAAAATATATTAATATTTATTTTCATTTTATTTTATATTTGACACTAAAAAAATTATTAAATAAAAACGGGCTAAAAAACACTATTTATAGTGTATACAGGCAGGAAATAATTATAAAATAACTTCAATATATCCAAAAACTTATCTGAATGTGTTAAAAAAAATTGGTATAGGTCTAATAATTGATACAAACAGGATGGGCATAATAAAAAAATCCTAAAAAAATTAGAAATATATGTAAATAATAGTAAGAAAAAAGTTTGAGGGTGAGTATGTGTCCACTCTAGTCCTATACTGAGTCTGCTAGTGTTGAGAACATCTCCAATAAAATGTCTAAAACTCAAAAATAATTAAAATTTAGATATTCAAATATAAAAAATATGTTACAACAAAAGTTGTTCAGAGTATGCAATGATACTCTAAGAACATCTCCAACAATAGAAATTAGTTTAACTACTTAAAAAGTAATGTTTTATATTTTAACTACTCACTTTTTTAATACATATTTCAACAAATTTTCTATATTTTTAACTACTCATTTTAAATATTATTTCTCTTTTGTTTTGTATTATTTTTCTTTGGGAATATGAAAGAGAGAAAAAGAGAGAATGGAGGAAAAGAAAGGAGGAGAGAGAAAATATTATAAAAATTTTATAGATATTATTACAATGATACTCTAAATATAGAGCATCACAATAGCAAAATATTATTTTACATGCTTTAGAAATATTCTCTTGGAGAGAAATTTTAGAACAAAATAACTAAATTTTGAAGTTTTTGTATCATTTACCTACTCTCTTAGACATGCTCTAATATAGAGCATGAGTATAGTATTATGTATAAATAATTTATAATATATTCTCTCTCATCTCGTCATTTTTCACCTCTCTTGTCCATTTTTTGTCTTTTTCTCCATTCTTTCTCTCTCTCTCTCTCCCTCCAACATTTCAACAAAGGTACAAAATATGAGAAATAATATTTAAAAGAAGTAATTAAAATATAAAAAATCAATTAGAGTGCGTATTCAAAAAATGAGTAGCTAAAATCGAAAAAGTGTACGTTTGGATAGTTAAAATACAAAACGTTATTAAAGATGCTCTCATAATGCTATATTTTGTTGGATTGAGCCCCCCCTCCCTCCTTTTTCATCTTACCCCACTTGAATAAGACCAATATTTTTTCCAAAACTATATTAAATTCTGTAAGGTAATGACATCATACCGAAAAATAATTTATAACAATAAATCTTTAGTTAATTCGTTTTTAGACAATGATCATAAAAATGATAAAATAAATTCAAATAATATATATATATATATATATATATATATATGTCATATTTTCATTGATTAAAAAAAATGACGGCATAAACAAAAAAAAAAAAAAATTTGATGAAAAAAGAAGGTTAAGGTAATATAAAAAGTAATTTTTTAATGTCGTAGTTTAAACCCTATTCTTTATATATAAGCTGCCTATGTATGTTTTTTTCCAAAACTCATAACTCCTTGACATTTTTGATTGGATGCTTTAAAAAAAATTAGTATGTAGTCAATTATTTTTAGATTCTTTCGAGAGCAATGTTATTAAGACCTAATTTACTGATATAATTCATTATAATCTTTGAATTGACTATTAAACCTATCAAATATTAAAACTTGATATTGATCCAATAATTTTACTGAAGACATATCATTATTTCAACAAATTAGATCAATTTTTTCTACGTGTAAATAGTATTAGCATCCTTTCAAAATCCTCAGGATGTTACTGTGTGTCTAGCACGCCGAGTCCAAAAAAAAGTTGTGGGGCCCACGGCGACAACAAAAAACCCAAGAGGAAAGCGGCTCCTGAGATTTGTTAAAGTGAGGTGGGGCCCGTGCATGACAAAAAAAAATGGTGGGGCCCGTGGGGTGGGGTCAAGCACGTGATTTTCACACGCTCACCTGAGGCACATCTTTTTATTTCTCCCACTTCTCGCCGTTTTTGTCCCCACGTTTCAACAGTCGATTCGTTTGACAGGCCTTCCCCTTGTCGGAGTAAATAGGGGTTTTTGGAAGCCGGTACACCTAATTAGAGTTATTTAACAAAAAATACACATTAAAAAATGTCTTGAAAAAAAGTAAACTACATAGATACAAAGACCTAAATACCCCCTTTATGGTCATTTAATTCAAAATATCTTATCTTTAATGCACCTTGATTCATATATATATATATATATATACGTATAAATTCGTGTATATATATATAAATGTATATATATATACTTGTTTGAATTTATATATATATATATATATATATATATATATATGAGAACTTTAATATTCTATATTTGTATATCCTCCCTTGATTCATGCGAATTTTTTTTGGAACTTTAATATTCTATATTTGTATGTCCTCCCTTGATTCATGCGAATTTTTTTTTGAAAGTGATTTTGTTTTCAAATTATATTTAATGCACCTTGATTCATGCGTTTTTTTTTTTTTTGGAAAGTGGTTTTATTTTCAAATTAATTTAATATCCGAAATAGTGTAATAGTGTAACAATAACAGTGTAACAATAAAAGTGTAACAATGTAACAATAACAGTGTAACAAGCTATATACACAAAATATTGTACTATTACATTTTGTTAAACATATATTTTCACATAATTTCATTCAAAACAGTCCATCTCCGTTTAGAATTTATTACCACATGCACAAAGTGTAACAATAAAAGTGTAATAGTGTAACAATAACTGTTACACTGTTATTGTTACACTATTATACTATTTCGGATATTAAATTAATTTGAAAATAAAATAACTTTCCAAAAAAAAAAACGCACGAATAAATGTGTATTAAATATAATTTGAAAACAAAATCACTTTCCAAAAAAAATTCGCATGAATCAAGATAGGACATACAAATATAGAATATTAAAGTTCCAAAAAAAATTGGCATGAATCAAGGGAGGATATACAAATATAGAATATTAAAATTCTCATATATATATATATATGTGTGTGTGTGTGTGTGTGTGTGTACTTGTTTGAATTTGTATATATATTCAAACAAGTATATACACGAATTTAATGCACCACTTTCCCATAAAATTAGGAGATGTTTAATGCACCACTTTCCAAAGAAAATACACATGGATCAATGGAGGACAAAAATGTCACAAAAAAATCAATAAAATTCAAATAATGTACTTAGATACAAATAAGTATCAAAATTAAAGACTTAATTACCCAACATTTTTTTCTGTGTACTTTTTTACAATTAAGTCTAATTTGGTGTACCCCCTTCCAATTTCCCCGAGTAAATATTGAAGAGTGCCCATTATCGTATCGAAATATTATTTTTATTTAATAAAAATATTTTTTTATTTTTTATAATAACTACAGATTATTCAATTTAAAATAAATGACTGAGACATATATATATATATATATATATATATATATATATATATATATATATATATATATATATATATATATATTATTAAAGTCGTCAAACTAAGCACCGTTCATTAGAATTTTTAGACATACCGAAATTTCAGTCTCATACGAAAATTAATTAGTAATCGTAGATCTTGATTTGATGTACTTTGCAGCTATTAACTGTGAAAATAATATGATAAATAAAATATCTAAAATAACTTTACAGTGTTATGTTTTTACTAGACAAAAAAATAAAAAGATGGTATTAAAGATAAGTTTTTCCTATACTAATTATTGCATTATGAGAAGTAGGCACAATACTAGTTCAAAAACCAATGTGATTAAATGCGAATGGGTAATAGTCAATAAACAGTGAGGCAACAGAAATTCCAAAACTACTCTAGTGTTGAAGAGGAAGATTACGGTATCGAAATAAAATTTATAATTTTTTGAGATCAAATTATATCTATTTGAGGTAAAAATTATAATTGAAAAAATAATAAAAATTAAAACTTCTAAAAGTAAAATTATTAATTTTCGAGGTCAAATTACAATTGATCAGGATATTCCTGATCGATTATGAAACATAGTAACTTTTAATATAGTACCAATTTTTTTTGGTAGAATTACCCTTGATTTTAACTACTTGTGAAAGGGTACATGCTATGACAAGGGACAGAGTCGTCCAACCCTTACGTACGTATATTGGTAATGTTATACTTATCAAATTTTTTTATCAAATAATGTGATACAATTTTTCACAATTAAATAAGTGGGTCCATTAATATTCAATAATAAAAATTATGTCACATTATTTAAAATAAAAAAATTTAATAAACATAACATTTTCCGTATCCATATACAAAAGCCAGAGCAAAGACAGAGGAGATGCAGGGCTAGGTAGAGTGGCTAGGGATAAGATGGGTGGAGCAGACACTCTCTACTTCTCTAGTGTAAGGGTTCTGCTTGGTGGGTACTTAAAATGTGGAGTTAAATTTTTTATCTAATAAAATATGTTATGTGTAAAAATTTAATATTTTATTATATTTTAATCAATAATTGTAAATTATATAATTTTAAATTAATGACTAAAATTGATAAACGTATAGTACCAAAATCAAAGAAGTAGTCTTACCCTTAAATATGGGGAGGGAGTACGGATAACACAGCGGTGTGGGGTTGGATTCAAATGAATTGTAGACTTTAAGGACATGTTTGGTTCATGGGTTTAAGTGAAATTCATAGAATGGATTTTGTCCAAATAGTCTTATGCATCACTTTATTTCTTGTTTGATTATAGATTTCAAATCGGGTATTTGAATCCAAACTCGTAATAGACTCGCATATAAAATTCATGTATAAAAGTTTCAACAAAATCATTGAATGGGTGGGTTTAGGCAATTTCATTCCAAACAATTAATTTGTGGGTCCCATGTGTATTTATGTCACTTACAAAACATGTGATTAAATACAATTCATTGTTCAATCCCGTGAAGGAAACCTAAGAGTTGGTATTAGAATTTGACCTAAACTCTAGAAAAGTTTGTTGGGTAATTAATGTGAGAATGTTATATGTAATAGGATTATATTGAAAGAGTTTTAATATACCATGAATAAGTATATTAGACATGTGATAGGAAAAATAGAGATCAAGTTGTATCTGAATAGAGTTGGGTTACAATATTTTATCTCTATAAATAAGATTGAGTATTATATAATCAATTATAAAATGACCAATTTTTCAGTGAATAATATATTTGGAAGGGTTTCATAAATCTAATTCAATCCCTATATTAAAAATCATCTAAACAACCCCTAAATAATGTGAGGTCCGATATTACTTGATCTCTCTCGGGTCTAACTGATCCCTATAATTTATCAATATTTATAATTATTTGAGTTTCTTCTCGCATGAATGAGTGGAAAATGACTGTAGCGTTGACAAATTCAAAGGCAACAAAAAAATTTTTGGGTAAGAGGGTATCTTTCTGGGAAGATAGCCCTAAGATCTTCTTGTCCCCATTTTTCGTACCACTCTCTCTTAAATCCTAATCACCCATCAATGCAAATTCATGCGCAGCACTTAATTCGTCCTTTTCTACTCATTTTAGGGATATTTCAAAATTTCAGCAGTTGCATACTTGCACCGAACTATCTCCTCTTCGAGGAAAATTTTATGATATCAGAAAATAATAAATACTTTAAAATAATAATAAATTTTAATTCAAAAATTAATAAGTTTCAACTAAAAAGTGATAAATACTTAAAAAAATAATAAATAATACGGTACTAAGTTTGGGAGCACCAACGAGGGTTAAACTTTTAATGTCTGGATCTACAGTTCGTTTAGGTCTAATCCCACACCATTGGGCATTCCGTGTTAGCTAATTTTCCTTAGATTGTTATGATTAGGAGAAAGCAAAGGAACTGGTTATAAAATGTCACAGCCTTGCACCAGTTCACTTTGTTGTTCCACACAACCATTAAGTAATCCATGACTAATTGCATGCATTTCCTTTGGCCATTCTTCTTACCATTAAATAATCCATGACTAAACACCGGGAGGAAGATTCTTTCTAATATACTTATTTTTTTAATTTTCTTTCTAAAACATCATCTATCATACATTTAAGTAGAACTCATTGTATGTAAGTGAGTCCTACATTCATCAATAGTGGGTCTCTAAGATCTGAATCCCACAAAGGGAGTGAGATCATCTTCACTAGTTGGACGAACAATATCCAAATGTGGGCTTGGGTTTGCGTCGTGACCACTGCACGAATTTTTTAGTAATCGTTGCACGTGTTGTGGGGCTAGTTCGTACGACCCTTCAAAAGGACTTATCTCCCAATAGACACTGGAAAATTTTGTAAGGGAGATTAGTACCTTCGACATTAACCTTTATCTATTTTTTCCTCTTTTACAAGTTATATTTATAATGATATCTACCTAAATAAAAAAAGTCATTTTCAAGTGATTGTCATGATTCTAGATTATAGCGTTTCCAAGGAATGCAAAACTCGGATTGGATCAAAGATGGGGCCCAATTTGTTATCATTGAAAATCTTCTCCATCTACCCTAAATGATGGAGATCAATGTGGGTCATATTGTAAGTTTTTACAATCATTAATTCTTTACATACTTATCTAAAAACTCGACTCAATCTTGAGTAATATATGTGAGTTGGACAATTCCTTAACCACTCACGAGTAGAAAAGATGTCGTTACGTACCTAGTGGAACTCAATCCGTCAATCTCAAGTCGTGTATAGAGATGTACTACTAGTTAACCACTTTTGACAAACCTTTTTCCTTAATCCATTCCTTATCTATAGAAGATATAAGCCTAAATTTGTTGTCTAGTATAGCTTGCGTAAATAATCCAAGAAAAATGAAATGTTGGGCCTACTACAGCATCTCTAGTGGTGGAGAAAGAACATCTGGTAATTAATTAATACACATCACTCATTCATGCACCAATCTTTAGATATCATTCGATGAAGACTATGATGACCAGTGGGACACTTGAGCAATTCCATCTAGGTTTTTTTAGTCCTAAGATTATTCTGTCTAATTGAAGTATCCTAGGACAAGAAAATCCAATCAAAAGGCTACATAATCTGTTGTCTCAGAGCCAAACCCCACAGTCATAAAAGAAAGAAAACAAATGGGTAAGAAAACCTTCTTCCATGGAACACAACTAGCATCTCTTTTTTAGAGTCGAACATAGTACACAAGACTTCTGCGTATGATGGGATCTAAGTAAGATAAGTGAGTAAACGATTCCTAAACTCAAACCCATAACGTACTAGTTAGACTAATGATTATTTGTCTTCATTCCAAATTCACCGTCCTAACATCATTTTTGCAAGTGTCAAATGAAAAAGTGGAGAACCCTGTAATGGTATATCAGAGACCTATTCAGAATATTTGACAGCCAACCTTGAAAAATCTATTTGCTTAGCTTCTTTGAACTGGTTGATTGTTCATGTTTCAAGTGGTTTTCTACATGGAAGCACTATGAATGAAACATCTATTATGTTTACTAATTTGGATAAGCTGATGGGCCTCATCTTTCAACCCAAGATTATAAGATCCTGTTTCGGGCTAGAGCCCAAAACCAGGCTATCAAATTGGAAGCCCAACTTTGTTGGTTGGAGAGCCAGAGGATTACTTAGAAGAATGACCTTTAGGGGCTGTTTGCTAAAAGCTATGAAGCACGGATATGAATACGAAATACGGGTACGATACGATACAGATACGGCGATACGATAAAATCTAAAAAAGAAGGATACGGGTACAGTCAAGATAAGGCTATAATAAAAAATATTTAATATTTTTATTATTTTTAATCAGCATAATACTTATATATTTTGGTAGTTCTTTAACACAATAAGGAAAATTAGTAATTCTTTTTAGTTTGAAGAAAATATATATCATATCACTATGGTATATTCACAAAGTGAAGTGATTAATTAAAGAATCAAAGCTAACATTTATCGAGTCGATTTATTTAGAAGTAATTTTTGCTAAAACTATAATGTAATAGATTTATTTTATGCTCTTTTAACATGTAATTGTAGATAATACTTAAAAAATACTCACGTGCCTTTGAAGTAGTATGAAATTTTGTAAATGTATTGTATGGTATGTGAATTCGAAAGAAAATGTTAAAAATTCAACTCAAAAATGATATATATTATTTGAACACAAAAATATCCGTGAAGTATCCTAATATTTAATTATTATCGGATACGTAGGAGGTATATCCGATACGTATCCTCGAGTATCGTATCCGATACGGATACGCCGACCTCAACGAAGTATCCGTGCTTCATAGGCTAAAAGGGTATTTTTTTTTTTTGGGGGGGGGGGGGGTTTGGCATGATGGGTTTGAGCAAAATTGTCCAAACGATCTCCAAATCTCATGTTTGGATTGAAAATTCAATCCCGAGTTTTCAAACTCGGCCCGTAGCTAGCCTGAAAATTAAACCCATGATCATGAGTTTCGTCAAACCTAGGGAAATGGTGAGTTTGGGAAGATGGGTTAAGGGGTTAAAGATACAAAAGACAATTATACCCCTTAATAAGGGTATGAATTAGATTGATCAAGGGTAAAATAATCATTTATATGACAAATAGTTATTAATAATTATAATATATCCGTGGGTCCAACATGTGTATGTATTGTATACTAAACATGAGTATGGACTGGATTGAATGTTGAATCTCATCTTTATAAAGAGGAATTTTGGTTTGGAAAGATTTGGAAAAGCCAATCCAAACCCCTCCCCAAAATTCATCCAAACAAGCCCTTAATGAAGTGATTTACTCAGCTGTTACCACGTATTTCAGGTACCTTGCAGAAGAGAAAAGTGAGGAGACGTGCAGGCGAACGGATGAACCCAATGCTAGCTCATGAATGTGGAATTCCCTTACTTCCCAAACATGGTGGATACATACCACCATTGTTATGAAGAGGGTACAAAGTCCCAAATACAAATGTGACTATGGTTTCTCTAACTTGGAAGTTGGATATGTCAAGAAAATTTGAAGCAGTTTCAGCAACCACCAGATGCCCCAAAAAGACAGACCAAAAGTAGGTAAAACACAAGTAAATGAACTAACAGTGAGTGCCCAGCCTTTTGAAAATAGAAAGAAGAAACATGTCTGTGAGTAAATAGACTTCAAAATTATTTACAATATTAAAGCACTGATCAATGATAAGCCCAACTTCAAGGATAATGGCATGGCCAACTTACAATGATCCTCTCATGAATAATATTTCCGGCCAACATAATTGAGTCTCGACCTCTTGCTTTTCACAGGTGTGAACCAGTTCGCTCCATTGGCCATCCTGGACTTGAGTTTCTTGTATTCTCTTGACCTCATAACTCCCTCAAAAATATTTATATCTTCACAGATTTCATGTCTAGATAGAGACGACAGAACAGGTAGTATGTCTCTCTGAAAGTCTTTTAGCCTCCTCCCCCTTCTCAACTTAATACCACAGTCATTTTTATCCATTTCATTAAATTCTAATGCCTTCGATGTAACACAACAGTCATCCACAATGCTTTCCGGCAGCTTCAGCACAAGGGATTCATAGGAATCCAAAGAATTCTGTGGCTGGTCCCTCTCCTCATTTTCAACCTCATTTGATCCTGTCTTGGTAATGCAATCTTGATTAGTAGTTGAACTATCCAAGGACATACAAATAAGTGATAAGGCTGCCTTCTGGATCAAAACATCCACTTCTGCTGATTCTTCTTTCTTGTCCCAGCATTGGTGTTCGCCTTCCTTACATAGAGTTTCTGCGACTTGAGAAGACTCAGAACTTGACATATTTAAAGGAAAAATATTTTCTCCCAAATCAATTCCAGACTGTGTGGCCTTCATGCTACTTGAATTCTCATCATGAATGATATTGAGCTTGCATGAGCCAGGAGATTGGCTACTAAGTGAATCTTCACCTGTATTTTGACTTCTACATTGATGCAAAAACAAACTTTCGTTCCTGTTCCCATTCCCACAGTTTACCCCTGGCATGGCTACAGCTATAGCATTTCCATGCTGAAAATTTAATGGCAAGTCTAGATTTTCGTTTTTGGAGAACACACTGCGGTTACCAGGGTCTTCACTAAGGTCAGATGAGGGCCCAGACATGTTCTCAAGCTCTATAGGGGATGCTTTGCTTCCTATAAGAGCCTCATGTGTGGTATTGGTTGCCCAAATATTCAGATTACTGTTTTTGCTGTTGCACTCCATCAAGGCAGCATTTTGTTGAAGCAAAGTAGAAGTTTTGCTAGAGTTGTCACCCTTTGATCCTTTAACAGCATGAAATTTTCCAGTTAATTCGTCAGCATCACATGATGAGCTACCGGTTGAAGGACAGGCCATGACGGGGTCATTCGAGTACAATTCAATAGGCTGGATGCTGTTGAGGTCCCAACGTGCTGTTTCATAAGAAACAAACACTTTGCCCTTGGCAGACATATCATTACATGGTATATGACCAACAGATTCGTTAAATCCTGCAGAACGAACCAAAAGAGTAGCTGAATCACAATTTAACGACATGCATAATGATAGCTTTGAAAATCTACAACTAATGCAGCATAAACAACTGCCAAACCTTGATTGGTGAAGGTTTGCTCCTGACAGCCTTTACTGGTGTCTACAAAAGAATGAGGAATTGTAATCCCATGATATGGATCATTCATGCTATTTGTGAAGCTTGGACTAGATTTTACAGAAACCTGTGACTCATGCCTATCTCCAGAATAAGTGGGCGGACCAGCACAGTCAAGAGTAGACGCAGGTATGGCATCCTCGTCTGAAGATGTTTCTGTTGATTCCTCTAAATCAATTATGTGCTGTGAGGACAAATAATTAATCTTGTCAGTCCATGTTGTCCTGCCATCATTCTTTTTCTTATTGTCCCCAGCAATGCTTAGGGAGAGCTTCACCTCCTCTGGAGAAGATACATTATCACCAGCTAAGTAATGCTTTAGTTCTGCAGATTTCCTCAGAGAGCCCCAATTATTTCCTCTAACAGAGTAACTGGCAGAAAGTTGAAGGTCCATTGGCCTCTGCTGAAATCTAGAGAAGATAACTCTGGGTTCTTCTTCACAATCGTTGTTTAGAGACTGTGTTGAACCTATCTGCAAGACATGTGAACCCCAACATTATAAAACAAGAAAATAATTAATTTGGACCGTCATTACTGAGACATGGGAACAACTTGCCAGCAAAAACACCATCAATCCAGATCAAGGGAAACCTTTTATAACTTGATAATGATGCCATAACATGAGATGGAGAATCCCAAAGTTCTAGATAAATTTATGCTTCAAATGCACAACACATTGAAGGACGTCAACGTTTACCATGGGAATTTCGGAAAATTTTTCCTCTGTTGCTGGTGGTGCACAACTTATCTGATTTGTAAAAGGACCCAGGATGGGTTGCATGAGTGCTGTTCTGAAATTGTATGCATTGAACTCTTCCCAACAACAGTCCTTCATTAGGGACTTCTGTACCCCATACAAGCGGTGGAGTTCATAAACCTGAGAAGAAATCAGTAACAAACCAAAATAAGGATATAAAGTCAAGTGCTTTCATGTACAGCCCAATAATTCATCTTTCAGTATGAGCCTTTTTTTAGAGAGTAGATGGTCCCACCAACTTAAAGGTAGACTAATTGGATTATATGATATTATATGTGAATAGCAAGACAGAACTCTGTCAATCATCCACTAAAAAAGTTGGCCCTCGTTAAATTGACTGAAAAATAACTTAAAAAAGTTGTGGAAATGGGCACATACCTGCTTCCTGAAAACAACTTCATGACTTAGAATGGTCTGCTTGTAGACTTCTTTGAGTGAGCGAGTGTCTCTTTGCATAGAATTCATATCAAAATCTCCTCTCATCAACATATCGTCCTCAGAAAAATTTAGAAATTTGTGATCTCTAATGCTAATTTTTGCTTCCCTATGAGTAATCAAGCCTTGCGAAGATCTTTCATACTGTATTTTAAGCCCCATCTCTGCATGGTTTTTGTATTACATGCCTGTAATGAGATAGGTAGTGTTAATAAAATGTCTAAGGCCAATCAATCTAGAAAATGTATATACATCCTCATTTCATGCATATTATGAAGACCTTCCCACAGAGGAATTAGAAAACAAGTAATGGCATACAGTACAACATTAGTGGGATCTCTTTATAATAATGCTATATTTAATTGGCGAAACCTACAATGACCATATCTACCAATAGTATAGTACCTGTGGTGGGCATTTCCATTTCAAACATACTTTACAGTTCTCTTTCTAGGTATTTCATTTCAATTGCCCTGTTTTATAACATACAAACTCTCACCACTCAAAGCACGGATGAATCAGTACACAAATCAGAATGCAGTAACAATGTTCACCACCTTTGTGAAATAAGAATTAAGAACAGTTATTCAATTCAACCAAAAAATTGAGCATAATCTACCTTCCCGTTCGATAACATAACCATACACAGTCACACAATTATAAGGATAGTAGGCACCAAGAACATATGTTGGATTTACACAAGCCGAATTGCTAATCGAAAAACATGCTATGATGAAGTGAAATAGAATGCTTCCAAGCCATGCCAGAATTTACCATACATCTACTGTGAAGTAACAAAGGCAAAACATATTGCTACACTAACATAATCCTAGAATTTCATGAGGTAATGAAGGAAAATCATAATCCATGAGTGGGGGAAATGGTTTCTGCAGCTGGCCAAACAGTACATTGAATAGCAACAAAAGAGAGTACAAAAAAAAAACATGTATTAATTACATAACCCGGCCATGATATGTCTTGACCCCGAAAAAATAAACAATGTAATATTAAACAACACAAATCTGTCATTTCTCTGCTGTTTGGCAGGAAGGCATCTGAGAGAAAAGGAAAACGAATATCAAAATGAATAGTCTTTTTTTTCAATGGTAAGTTAAGAGAGGAAAAAAATTTCATTTTCCAGAAACAAGATTCAGAAAAATCCGAAATTTCTTCTCTTTTTCTACATTTACCTTGCAACCAAACGGAGATCAGAACCAAAATATGGATCCAGCTACTTTGCACAGAGAGAGAGAGCATAGGGAGAAAATACGCAAGAAAGGAGGATTAACCCAAATGAGACAGAAAAAAGAAATCTTGTAATATATGAACAAGTAGGCAGTAAACTCCAACAAATCTATTGACCCAAAAAAAAAAAAACTCAAACAACTCTTAAGATAGAGAGTATAGCCGCCTGCTCATATTGATCAAAATCCATCCAGCTTTGGAAAAACAAGCTCTGTATACAACAATTATACAGATGAAAATTCCGCAAACATAAAAGAGAGAGATGAGAGAGAGAGAGAGAGTACCAGGAGAGAGAGGAGGAAGAAAAAGAGCCTTCTCCCATTTAGTTCAGACCAAACTGCTACTCAGAGGCCAGCGCACCTTAAAAACCACAGATTAAAGGAAATTGAAGGATGTAGAGACATATTTCGTTATCCCAGAAGACCAATATAGGTAGATAACTAGACAGAGAGAGAGAGAGAAGATATTGGAAGAATCAGAATGCTGGGGGACAGCGAAAGAAAGAGATAAACTGTACGTTGGTGTTGAAAACTAATGTGGGCAGTTGTGTGTGAGAGAGATTTTATCATTTACGTTTACCACTGCATCATATATATTATTCATATTCATACCCTTTCTCTTTCTGGCTGGTGGCCTATCATATAATAAAGTTCCTGTCTCTTTCTCTCTTTCATGGGTCTTTGGGATTCTCCTCCCCCCTCCTCTCTCTCGCTCTCTCTCTCTCTCTCTCAAACTATCTACCGTTTCTCTCTCCCTCTCTAAAATTTTGCACTTAGGATTTCTTGTATAAAGGCGATGTGTCAGAGTCAGACCCACTGCAAAAAGATCAAAAAAGAGCCAATTGCATATGCCACTCATATTTACCCTTTTGCCCCTCTGCCACTGTACTGTGTGTTGTGAATTGGTATCAATTTGCCTCTGCTAAAAAAATAAATATAAATTTATTTTTTGATATTTGCTTTCTGTTATGTTATGGTCATGCATTTCATTTCCAAATGGAGGAAATTAGGGAATCATTATTGTAAGTGTCAATCGTGACAGGTTGGTGTTAAAAAATATTTTCCTTATCAGTTGTCTATAGTATTAATTTTTTTTTAATAATATATTTTCATTTATCACATTTGTGATTTTTTTTAGTATATTTGTGAGTGTTTTTATTATTATTATGATACTAAAAAATGATAAAAATAGTTACTACAATTGTGATAAAAATATTCAAAAATGTGATAAATTACCCACAAAAATGATAAAAAAAAAATTGCCCAAAAAAAATGGTAAAAATAATTGTCATAAATGTTGTAAAAACACCCACAATAGTAGTAAAAATACTTACAAAATTAATGAATTTTTTTATTGTAAAATGATTCACAAAAATTATAAAAATGCTGGTATGGTATTGAAAATTTTGAGGGTATGAATTTTTGGAGGTATGCTATTATTTAATTTATTAATTCAGGTCTAATAAATCGTATCATATCGAATTCGTGTCTTGTATGAATATATATAACCAATATATAAATAAGATTAGTTTCACATATAGCCAATTCACTTATTAATCCGGTCTAATCAAGTCCATTGGTTTACCAAACAAATAGTTTAAAAAAGATTTAAATCTTATAATTTTGCATCATATTTTTGTCGTGTTAATCGACCTTGTCGTATATTGACACTCCTACATTATTGGAATATGCGTATGGCCATCTACTGCCGTCTTAATGGAGAAAATATATATTACAATGGTAATACTACATGACAATATTAATGTGGTATCACCAATCAATAATATCAAAATAAATAAATAAATGGCTCCCAATAAAATTAATAGCTAATCCACCATGTAAGACCATCTCCAATCCTTACTTTTTTAAAAAAAAGGATAAAAAAACTCTTAAAAATTTTCTCCAACTCTAAACTCATACCTATACCAAAATGAAAGAAAATCTTTTTTTAAATCAAATTAAGGGATACTCTTTTTTAAATCTTAATATTTAATGGTGAGATTACACTCTACTTTAAAGATCCAATGATCATATTTTACTCTCTTTTAAATTTGGATTTATCTTTATTTAAATTTAGATTTATCTTCTTTTAAAAAAGAGTTTGTCTATTGGAGATGTCTATACCAAACTAAACTTTTTATCCTTTTTTTTACTCAAATTTGAGTAAGAGTTTGGGTCTTCATTGGAGATGCTCTAAAAGTAAATAACTACCCCCTCTTCTAACATGTAAGTAAATAACTAACTAAGTAGAGTTTTTCTTATCCACTTGATATTTTATTATTGATTGATGATACTACGTTAGCATTCGATATTTACTCGTCTTAATGATAGCTTGATAGGGGCGCTGCCTAGGGAATGGGCCCGATGTCCCAAACGGGCCATGAAAAGTATGACCCATCACATTTTTTCTACGAATAGTTAGGTGGGTAAGATTCATGGGCCATGATTTTTGGGCAGCTAAACCCTATGAGTTGGTCCATTTATGGCCTTCTAGCAAAGTCTAGATGACTGGCCAACGGTCCAACCCATTAGTTCGTCAAAATATTAAAAAAATAAGAAGAAAGATGAAAAGAAAAGCTATTCGGATTGGCTAGATGGTAAAGGACCCTGATGGTACTCAAAATCGACCGGCTCAACTACATCACAGCTTGGGGCGTGGTCCAAAAAGATCGACTATGAGCCTATGTGACAAAAAATGTGCCAAGTGTTGAAAATAAAACAAAGACAAAAAAAATGAATGATTCACTTCAGCCGAAGGACTAAGACTACATCCATTATAAATGAGACTTTTGCTTCTGGAAAATTATATTGCTTGAGAAAGAAGATTGTTGGTACATAAGGTTTTTGGTTGGAAGCCTTTTACATAGTATTTCTCAAGTTACTGCCGGTAATCTCTCCTTTTTCTCTCTGGCATTGTTTCCTATTTATACATTTTATCATTAGGGTTTCGCAGTGATTTTTTTTTTTCTGGCTGATTTTGTGGTCCTCTTTTCGTTTGTCCTATAGTTGAACACCTTGAGCGGAATACATGAGTTATCTCCATTATCGGTGAATATTCGTTTGTTAAGGTTAATAGGCATTGTCCCCTTATTCCCTGTTCACGTGTCGTGGTACGGTCTTCAAAGAATCACCTGAGGCCGATCTCCCAATTCCCGAGCAGACATTGATATTGGGGTTGACTATGCTGAGCTGACTTCTACTTTGGACTGAATTATTATGGGCTTCCATGGAGCTGGGTTGTGGCCCATCTCGAGTCCAATGAGTGCTATCTTGATGAGGTGCTTAAGTCGTCTTTAGTGACCCCTCAAAGGGTTTTGGTCTTGGAAAAGGATGCCCCGATTTAAATCCATCATCATCGGACCAAATGGTAACAAATTAGACATGTTTAATACACTCTATCTTGTGTATGGTTCACGAAGCATTTTAGACACAATAAAAACCCACTTAACACAACATGATTGATAAACTTTGGATGCATTTAATACACTATCTCGTGTATGGTTGAGTCATTTTTCATACGAAGCATTTTAGACATAATAAGAACCTGCTTAACATGATTGATAAACTTAGTTCTACTCCAATCTCTAAAAATTTGTTCGTTTTGTAAAAAATAAGATCTCTAAATATACATTATACAAACAAAAACTCTTCGCTTTGATATGTGCAGTTTCTTTTTCGTACATCCCAAATTTTCGTATATACATTTAAACTTATTTAGTGAACATGGGATCGTAACTTGCAATTGATAAAATAAATAATTGAAGAATTAAAATAATATTGCACCTATATTTTATTTACCCAAGGGTTTTTCGTGTCCGATAAATGGGGACATCATTTGATAGAAGGAAATGAGATATCTTTTAATATATTTTTTTTATTTACTAATGAGATATTATTTTTTGGTCATGCAATATTGTAAAGAATGAGGTTAATGAAGTTCGAGCTCACGACCTTAAAGTCTAACAACGAAAGCGATTGACATTAGATTAACAGCTAACCTCACTTCTTAATGGTTCGACGGAAATCAAATAAAAAAATATATTGGATAAAATATTGATCCTAATCCAAGGAATATGGCTGACAAACAACTTTAAATCGTCTGATTTTTTTTTATATTTGAAATTAAGATTCAAGAGAATAAATACAATAAATTAAGAGACAGTAAACTAAAATAAATCCTAAGCTAGTCTATGGGGGGTGTGCATCCAACTCCATTTGTGCTTTGTTGAGTTAGGCAATTGGTTCGATTGTAGTGCACTAGCATAGCACATAGGAAGCCCCCATCTTGCTAGTTCATGCGCTACACCATTTAAAGTCTTGCGTGTATGTACAAATTCTTACTCTGAATGGTGTTGAAGTATGTCATTAATGTCTTGTATGATTGAGAGTACATATCACTATGCATATTTGCAATCATTACTTGAACCCAATTGGGTGCGCGATTCTGTAAATGCGTTGC
The DNA here is from genome assembly GCA_951799425.1 of Ilex aquifolium. Lineage (NCBI taxonomy): Eukaryota > Viridiplantae > Streptophyta > Magnoliopsida > Aquifoliales > Aquifoliaceae > Ilex > Ilex aquifolium. The sequence goes on from OX637403.1 coordinate 29,864,596, forward strand.
CTTTAACTATATTTTTGTATTCAACTATTATGAAGAATGCAAATCAGTCCCAAAATGACACTAACTTGTCACTTCTTGTCCACTTAACATATAATAAGTGTGGTGTCTTGTATTATGTCGACCGTTGAAAAGATAGACGCCACCACAAAAAAGGAGAGACGATACTTGCCAACTTGGTTCTCGGTAATGTATTTCTACACATATGCGTTGTGTACTCACTAACTGTCTATATCATCGACACAGATAGACTGTTCTTATCTTTCTTATTCATCTTGTTGGATATTTATGTCTTAGTTTATTCATAGTTTACATTTGTGTTCTAATGTAGATATATATACATATTAATGATGACAACAGTCATTAGTATTTAACGGTGGTAGATATAAATAATAAGGCGATGATGATTCTCGATACCTTGCGTGATCCTCGCAGGAAGCATATCCGACTTTCCCAGTCTTTTAAAAGAGTAAGTTTATGCATACCACGTAAATTTTGTGAAAGGTGTAACCACAATAGGTTTCATATAAATTTATTGAAACACATGAACAGGTGAAGGTACTACATCGTCTACTTGATGAATTAGCGGATGATGTTGAACACATAGACAAATGGCCGATCAGTACACCAAGATGGGTGACGGTTCAGAGCAATGAATTTGATTGCGTGATGTACGTAATAGAGTTGATCTGAGCGCCGCATTTGGGTCAAAAAATCCGTATAAGGGTATTATACTTCATTGAATTTTGTAGTATGTCATATAGTGTTGCTTTAGAACCAGTACAGAATGAGGTTTTCTAACATGGTAATGCAATATTTTCATGCTCTTATAGGAACCTATTGCAGATACAAGGAAGGAGTTAGCACTAAGTCTTGTCACATATGTTGACAACAAACATAGGGACATGATAGTTTTTAGGGCGTCAAATGGTTAAAAGTTTTTTTGTGGTTGCAAGATTGTTGGTTCTTGCAGTTCTCTTCTTGGAAACTATTTACATTTCCCCATTCACTTTTTAGTATGATTTACAACCTTTGGGGAGTGGGTTCCAACTTTAATGGTTGGGTAAAAACAGTTGCTGGATTCTAATTTTTTTGGGTGGGGTTTAACTTTTTGAGGTTGGATTCCAATTTTTTTGCAGTGCTGATTCCAACTTTTTTGGTTGTGTTTCAAATTTTTTAGTATATTCAAATGCAATCGCTGATAGGCTAGCTAATTAGGCTGTTTTGTCTGGGAGATCTGTTGATTTTTCGATGGACTTGGAGCTGCCAAGTGAAGTGGGTCTTGCTCTGCTTAATGATCAGTTGAATTTACCTGTGCTGCGTAAGAGGAAGAGGCTATGCTTTGATGATAAGGGTTGATGAATTACATTTATGCTGTTGAAGATCAGTGTGGATTTGTTTGAAATCCTTGAAGGAGAAGGTTTGCTGGCTTGAAGGTTTTGGTGTTTTTTGTTTAAGTTTGTTTTTGTTGAAAGGCGTCTGTGCCGTGTTTTTTGAGTTGGTTTGATAGGTTGATATGCTTTGTTTTTGGCGTTTTGTTTGAAAGGCTAATATGCCTATTTTGCTTCTTGTAATTTCTGATTTTGTGAATAAATAATTTTTTTTTTTTTGTAAAATGGTTGGTGAGAATGGTTGTTGATTGAGTATTGGTAGATATAGACAAATTCTGGAATAAGGGCGTACATGAATACTATTTTGAGTACAATGGTAGTCCTTGGACTGCAGTTGGCATGTCATGACATAAGTACATAAATGCCCTTATTGTCCATTGAAACCATTATTTAAGGAGACTTAAATTTCGTATGCTTGACAGTAGATCTGCATCTTTTTCTACTTTCCTCTACATTTTCATCTCTTCCCTTCTAGTTCTACATCTCCTTCCTTTTATACTCTCATTTCAAGATCCTCAACTTTATTACTCTAATTTTGAACCAGGGAATGACCAAACAACATAAATGGTATGTTATTTTTAAGGGTAGGGTTGTATCATGGGAGGAATGCCATCAACATGTTGTAGGGTATAGTGGAGCATTGTACAAGAGTTTTGCCTCTTGGGAGGATGCAGAAGTGGCACTTTCCAACTATATTGCGTCTAAGTATGATAATCCTCACAAAGCAGGTGGAGAAATGACACATGAAGTGGGTAATAGGGCACAAATGAAGATGACACATGAAGAACTGGGTAATAGGGCAACTGTAATGTGAATGAATTTGTATGGTGCATTGTAGGATTGGTAATAGGTATCATACTTACTGATATTATATACGACTTTGTCGCACGATTATGAACTAGGTGATGTTTTATTCAACTCAAAATGGCCTGCACAATTCTAATTTTTTTTTAAGAAGAAAGAAATATTTTATAGATTGAACCCAAGAAAATTACAAGAATCAAAGATTTATAAGATAAAACATCAAAATACAATTTTACACATTCTTGGCTTTAATCCTTCAAGATGCTTTGAATGAATTTACATTACCACCAAAGAGCCCAGACACTTCAAACGAACTACTTCAACAGTTTGTGTTCTTCTGCTATCAACCCAGCCACAACAGTGCCTACAAAATAATACAGTCAACTCCTCCTACTATCAACCCAGCCACAGCAGCCTACAAAATGACAAGGACTTCAACAGTCCACCCCTCCTGCTATCAACCCAACCACAACAGTGCCTACAAAATGACACAGTCAACCCCTCCTGCTAGCAACCCAGTTTTGATCGTTTCACTATCAAAACTGGCAACCTTCGCTGATCTTGCACCACCACCGTTCTTCCCAGGCTTGGCAAAGAACACACAGCAGCAAATTCAGAAGAGCACCCAGCAAATCCAGACCTTGCAAAGCCTTCAAAATTTGAGACAAAATGCACCATAAAAAATTATATTTGTTTAGTTCCAAAAAATGTATTGTTTTGTTCTACAAAATATATTATCAGTCCTTTCAAGACTATATGAAATGGGCTACAAAACCTCTAGTAACTTCTACTATATTTCATATAGTTGGAAAAGGGCAGACCCTCCTATTTGGGAACCCAAAACTATATCCCAGTGCACACTATATACAAAAAAAGTCAGTGTAACTTTTGGAAATTTTCAATTCAAACTAATATCTCCACATGTTTATCATTTTCTGACTACCATCCTTGTACCGCTGTCATGCCTTCGTTATAATCTTGTCTCTTGGTTCATTGTATACATGGGTAACTAGCTTAATTGCTAGATCCATGCGCATTTGATTTGATTGCTCCTAAAAACAACAGTATATTAAGTGAGTTCACAAATTAAAATGTTAAAACAAAGTTAGTTCACTAAAAAGAAAATGTATCATACCGTAATCTTGAATGATTGGCCCAAAATTGGAGCACTCATCATCTTGATAACAAAAATTTCACAATCATGAGTATTAGGCTGTCGAGGAGCCCACTGCACTTGAGTTATGGGTCAGTGGATCAATGTTGGTCTGTGGTTTGGTACGACAAGTTCAAGGACTCTGTCTAGTTCTTTAACCACATTCTTGACGGCAATGTATCGGTGCTCGTTGGGCAGCATTGGCAGTGAATCGAGTAGCAAAACTTGTTGCTACACTACATCAACCAAACATAGATACCAATGTATTTTTTTGTCGTTAATGGGTATATATATCTACATTTATAAATAAAATAGATTGACGATTATATATATGCAGATATTATTATAGAAATGATTCATCATAAATAGAGCAAAAAATAGTTCAAAGAATAGAGCAACTACATACCTTTTCACAGTCCTTGAACTGTGAAATAAAGTACCTTTGAAAATCATGCAACTCATATGTTTTTTCTTTGTATGTTCCTCCGAGTACTTTTTGCTGGGTATTGGACAAAACTATGAGTACAAATTGAGAGTTTAAAACATTTTTTAAATTTATAAATGTGAAATAGATCATTACCGAAAACCATGTTGGTAGGTACCACCGTGACTTTTTTGTAAATGGATTAATCTTGACGGACTCAGGAATAAAATATGGTACCAAATTTATTATCTGCAAGAGGTCAAACAATAAAAAATCAAACTCACAATAGTATCATGTTAGCCACAACATTATCATATTAGTCAATATTAAAATTATACTAAATAAATGTCTATCTAACTCACAACATCTATTAGTCATTTTGTTGGTTTTAAGGCTTCAATCATTGCTCCTCTCGAAGCATAACAAGTTTCAATGCTCACCAATACCTCACTATATCATTAAAGAATTGGATTAATACTTTATGATGCATTAATAATAGAGTGTTCAGGAAACAAAATATAGTAGATACCTCATTTCAAGGGACGTGTCAAATATGTAATTAAAGACAAACAATCTGTCATCAGCAGTTATTTCGTCGATTGGTGGATACTCCACACCTAATGATGGGTTTCACGCAGTACTAGAGTCTGAAATCTGCTTATAAAATATAGAGTCTTAAATCTAGTTATAAAATACATAGAGTCAGTTATAATACATAGAGTCAGATATTAAATATGAAATTTTCACCGTGGGGGTGTGGTGATCTTGTAAGCCTTGTGTAATTTTATTAACTTTACTTGTATTTACACTCGGGGTGTGGTGATCGTGCAAGCCTTGTGTAATTTTGTTAACCTTACTTGCTGTCACACTCTCTTTCTCCGCATCTAATAATCTCCCTGTCACACTCTCCTTCTCTGCATCCAATAATCCCCCTAATGCAATTGTTCTTTTATTCTTATTTTCATTTATTTCCTCCTCCTCTTTATTATTAATTTCCTTCTTATCCTTATCCACATCCTCATCATTATTTCCAGTCACATTCACCTCATTCTGAACATTCTCTTCTGTAGATCTATCCATATCCTTTAATATCAGATTTTTTTATACTTTCCCCTCTGAACATTCTGCTTAAAAAAATAATACATAGATTTACAAGCATATAATGAGATTTAATAATAATATGGATGGTATAATGCTGTCATACCTTCAAAATGTAGAACGGTGATTTCAAGTATCTTGAAGGCTTCCTCTTCGAAATTCTTCGCAAAATCTTTGGGGTGTATTTTTTTTAAGTGCATGAGTGGGAGCATGAACCCTCTGGAAGGTCATGTCTACATACCAACTTGTTTGAAGTTTGTCTTGGTGTATCTTTCAGGGCCTTTATATCTGGTGTTTGAACTATTTGAAGTGAGACCCATGGCCGATTTTCATGGTCGGATTCATTCAGCGCTTCTTCATTGGTTCCTTTATTATTCTCAGTTTTATGTTGGCAGTTGGGAAGTTTAAGTTCTGTCATGACATCCATGATTTTCTGCATCATGCATACCATTGAGGCGACTTTGGTAGATAAATATACTTGATCCACCATAATTTTCTCCATTGACTTTTCCATGACAAAAAATCTTTGTTCCAATGACTAAAAATAATATCAAATTATATTCTTCAACACAAAATTATAAATATTGTTTCATATATAACATCATTAACACATACATTTGATTTTTCTTCAGTCGGGGCATGAGGTGGCCCTATGTTTGGTTCAGGTGAACCTGCATGAGGTGGCCCTATGTTTGATTTAGGTGCGCGTGCAGTGATAGGATGTACTCCTACAATTGGAACCTAAAACAACCATTTTCATCATACAAATTTATATTCAAATTGAAATACATACACATCATTTAAGTGCTGTAACATAATACCTCTACCTTTTTCAGACTTTTCAATTTTTTAAAGATTGTCACACCCTCTTTGATTTCCACATCACCCCATGATGCGATATGCAGAATAGTTTAACACTTTTTTATTGGCACAAGACAAACCCCTTGGCGAGTGACGTGCTGCAGATAAAAAATCTACAACAAACAACTACTCTCAATTAGAAAAATAATTGCAATTGTAATGTATACATTTGTTAATATGTCAATTAATCATTTCATTACCTTCAGAATCAATAAACAACCACTAATGTGATTTTGTTCATTTGTCTTATATCGTTGCACTCCCTCTATAAGGGCGTCAAATACCAACTTTGCCCAGTTCTTCTCTCCCAAAGAACCAACTTCCACCACAAAATGGAGGAATGAACTATTAATGGAGTTCTTTGTTGAAGGGCACAGTAGACATCCAAGTGCAAATAACACAAAGACACGGAGAAAGTCCTGTGAATCTTCTTTCATTTCCTGTATTTTTTCGTTCAAATATTTCAAAGGAATATTCTTCATTCTAATGAACATTGACTTATGCAGTCCATTTATTTTTTCGGCTGGGCCACTCGTGTCCACGTCTATCCCTCCATATCTCAATCTCAATATATATTCCACATCCATGGGAGAGAACTTAAGGGATTTTTCGTGAATGTTCAAAACACATGATATCGGGTCAAATTGTTCAACCAACCAAGCGCACAATTCTCTCCTCAATACTTTGCATTTGAGCCGTAACAAGCCTCCAAATCCAATATCTTCAACGACCTTTCTTTGTGCTTCACTTAACATTTGTATTACTTTCACAATTATTCTCGGAGAACATCTTGTTCCGAGCTGCAATTTCAAACAGTTGTACAAAAAAATAAAACAGATAAACCATTTAATATTATGGTTTTGAACCTTTTCTTTTCTGTTAGAGTTCTCTTTGCGACTATAATACTCTTCTTTTAAGGACTTTGTCATCTCTAAATATTTTTCTTTCTTGCCATATTTCAAATTCTTCCATTGGATGCTAAGTTCTTTCATAGCCTGATAATTGAGTAGCGAAAGGTTGTACAACATGAGATGAAGACAAACAGTCATTGGTAAAGTGGAAACAAGCATTAATAAGATCATTGGAATAAAAAATAAGATCAACATAATATCATTTATACCCCATGGTCCAATTTTTTTATTTCCTTCTCTTTGATTGTCTTCAGACAATCCTTACTATAGTGAAAATAAGCATCGATAAGATCATTTGAATAAAAAATAAGATCAAGACAAATAGTTTAGCATTTAGATTAAAAAAAATCTCTCACTAGTAAAAAAGCCAGGAGGTTGTTGGGCGAGATGGCTTAATAGCTTCAGCTTCATGTTCCGAATCATTTGACATCTTCTTCACCCTAAACATAAAATAAACCATTAGCCACAAAAATAGTTTCACCGTATAAATTACGCTATTAACTAAAAAAAATGTTCACTTACGTTATATCATTAGTTGAATGAGTCTAACAAGACTTGGATCACCAGTACAAAGGTAAGCAATGGAGGATTATCAAAGACAAAGTCGAAAAAAAAAGTAAGCTGGAGTTTCACACTACCTCATCCTCGGAGACTCAACAAAACCTAAACCAAACAAACAAATACTTTTGGTACGGTGAAAGAGATGGAGGGAAGACAAGACCAGTAACTAGTGTTTGAGCGGGAAAGTGGGTAGAGGGAGAAGATAAGGTTTTTGTGATTTGTGGACCACAATATTCACTAGAAAATAAAAAAAATAATATATTTTAATTTGTGGGGGTGTAAGTGTAGTTTACATGTAGAAGAATTAAGACCGGCCGAAGAAATCCAAGATCGATCGGGGGTTAATATCACACTTTTATCTCTTAAATAATCAAAAAATTACTACTGTAGTCCAAAAATATTCAATATTTTTTAAATAGTCCCATTTTTTTATTAACAACAAATAAATAATGAATAAAATCAAATAAATAAAATAATTATATATAAAAGAAATGTAAATAATGCTTTTAACTATTTGGATAGGGGTATATTTTTTTTGGATTGGGTTCCAATTTTTGGGGTGATTTAGATTAGCTAGATTACAACTTTTTTGGTGAGATTTCAACTATTTTGGACTAAGTTTAATTTTTTAGGATTGAATTATATTTTTTTTTGTGGTTCTAACTTTTTGGGATATAGTTTCAACTTTTATACATTAATTTATATTTTTGGCTCAGGTTTCAATTTTTTTAATTGACTTATAATTTTTTGGGATGGACTCTAACGGTTGGGGGATGGATTCCTACTTTTATGGTAAGATTTTAACTATTTTGGATTTGGGTTATAACTTTTTGGGGTTAGATTTAACTTTTTAGGATTGAATTATATTTTTTTAGAGTTTCAACTTTTATGGATTAGTTTATAAGTTTTAGGCTTAGGTTTCAACTTTTTTGGGGTGAGTTCTAATAGTTGGGGGAGGGGTTCAAACTTTTTTGGGTAGGGGTATAACTTTTTTGGGGTGTGTTGTTACTTTTTGGGGATATAGTTTCAACTTTTATGCATTAGTTTATATATTTTGAGCTTGTGTTTCAACTTTTTTGAATTGAGTTATAATTTTTTGGGATGGGCTCTAACGGTTGGGAGAGGGGTTCCAACTTTTATGGTGAGATTTTAACTATTTTGGATTGAATTATAACTTTTTGGGGTTAGATTTAACTTTTTAGGATTGAATTATATTTTTTTGGAGTTTCAACTTTTATAGATTAGTTTCTAACTTTTAGGCTCAAGTTTCAACTTTTTTGGGGTGGGTTCTAACGTTTAGGGGAGGGGTTCCAACTTTTTTTGGTAAAGGTATAACTTTTTTGGGGTGGGTTCTTACTTTTTTGGGATATAGTTTCAACTTTTATGCATTAGTTTATACTTTTTTGACTTGTGTTTCAACTTTTTTTAATTGAGTTATAATTTTTTGGGATGGGCTCTAACGGTTGGGGGAGGGGTTCCAACTTTTATGGTGAGATTTTAACTATTTTAGATTTGGGTTATAACTTTTTGGGGTTAGATTTAACTTTTTAGGATTGAATTATATTTTTTTGGAGTTTCAACTTTTACGGATTAGTTTCTAACTTTTAGGCTTAGGTTTCAATTTTTTTGGATTGAGTTATACTTTTTTTGAATTAGTTTATACTCAATGAGCCATGTTTCAATTTTTATGAATTGTGTTATAACGTTTTGGATGAATTCTAACTTATGTGGGAGTTACACTTTTAAAAGTGAATTTATTTGAAGTATGTTACCAACTTTTTAGTACATTGTTATTATTTGTCAAATTCTATTCTTTTTTCATTACCGGTTTAGGGTATCCCACTTTTTAAACTTATCAACGGCTACAAAAGAAGACAAATTACATCAATGACCCAAATTGAATGCCTGTAGCATACCCGAAAAACAAAATTCGGTATTGTAGACGGACCCTAATAATTTACTCCGTCTTACCCACGCCGACATCATAGAAGAATGCAAACAAAAGAACATCATCGTCTTCGTCATCACAGCTATCAGAAGAAACGAAAACAAAAAAAATCCTCATTTCTTCTGTAAAACCTGCAAAACACTAAAAATTCAGGACATGATCATATGACCATCCCAAAAACACCAACAGTCCCGTTCCGTTTCCCTCCAATGATTCCAATCACGCACAGAAAAGTCGCCGTGATCGGCGCCGGCGCTGCTGGTCTTGTCGCCGCACGTGAGCTCCGTCGCGAAGGCCACAGCGTCGTCGTCTTCGAAAGAGAGAAACAAATTGGAGGCACCTGGATCTACAATCCAAACACTGAGTCGGACCCACTCGGTGTCGAGCCCACCCGAAACATCATCCACTCCAGTCTCTACGCTTCTCTCCGGACCAACCTTTCCCGAGAGGTAATGGGCTTTCGGGAATACCCGTTTGTGGCTGTGGACAAGGGTGACAGGGACCCGAGGAGGTTCCCGGGTCATAGGGAGGTGTTGGAGTATTTGAATGACTTTATGGGTGAGTTTGGGCTAGGAGGGTTGGTGAGATTTGGGACTGAGGTGAAGCATGTTGGGTTGATGGAGGGTGGGAAGTGGAAGGTGGGATCAAGGAAGAGAAGCGATGGTGGTGTTGATGATGATGAGGTATATGATGCTGTGGTTGTGGCTAATGGGCATTATACGGAGCCCCGGATTGCTGAAATCCCTGGTAATTTCAGCTATGTATATGTAGCAGTTCAAGATTTGTTTTTGGTTTTGGTTTAGCTTAGTCAGTTGGGTTAGATTTCAGATTGTTCAATTGGGTGTCGTGTTTGATGCAGGGAAGCGTGTAAAAATAAACAAGGTTATAAGAAACAAGAAGAGGGTTGATAAATAAAATGAGACTAAACCGTTGATTTACACACAATATGCATCAGTATTCCATAATTTACATATGTGTTGGTTCACCACTACATTTTGTTCTATGCTAAAAGTTCTCAGCTTGTATAGATTTTGATCCTTTATGACACAATTCATATTGTATTGGTTTGAGTGTTAGTACACAGTGCAGATTTCAAAGGCGAAGTTTCGATCTAATACTATCTGCTGATAGTAATTAGTTGATACTTTGAGGGTGTTAATGATAGTATCAATTAATGGTAGTTATTGCATATTGAACTTGGAGAGCACAAGATTCTGATGTGTAGCGTAATTTGCAATACAAATGGTACAGCCTGAAATTGTTCCACTTTATGGCGTAGGGAGGTAAAAAGAAAAAAAAAAAAAAATCTTTTTTCCATGTTGTGAATTGTGACGGGAGGACCTTACAAGGAAAATCTTTTGACAGTAGCTTATTTCTGTAATTATATTCTAGATGGTTGCCATATGCATTGAACTAAATATGTCTGTAGTTAACATTGGGACTGCCATGATAAGATATTCTGCATTATATTCCAGGCATTGACATGTGGCCAGGGAAGCAAATTCACAGCCATAACTATCGTGTTCCTGATCCATTTCGAGATCAAGTATGTGCCAGGTCCTGTTTCTTATGATTAATTATGTCAATTTTTTATCACAGAGCAGTATCACTTTTTCAAATTGACTTGAGAATTTTTTTTTTCCCAAATGAATAGCACAAAATTTCTGGTAGTGGTGGTTGTGGAAATTGTTTCTGCATTCATGTTTGCCGGAAATGATTGCAGTAAATAGATTTATGTTGCTTGTGTAGGTAATGCATGGATGCACATAGGACATTGCATCCTCAAATTTTTTGACTGTACAAGAAAATTTTGTGGTTAAGAGCTCCATCAATTTGGTTTTTTGGAGAAATCAGATCAACCTGCTAAAGAACATAATCTACTATACTATGTTGTCGGTTATCAATTTGCATTTCGTACCTTACCTCATAGAACTCATCTTTCAGATTGACAAAAGAGGAAGCAGTGTGATCTGCGTGTTTGGATAGACACACCTTCTTTCTTTGACTTCAGCCATACAGTACTCATAATCTTACTTTTAATAAGTTCAGCTTTGTCACTCCCAAAATCTCTCGAGTTACATCTAGTTCTTGAAAAATTCATGTTTGCCTTTTGTTTTAAGAGAGAGCAGGATGTTTTTATTGTTTTAATTATACTTGGCCATGCTTACAAAAGCTTAAAGAACTTGTTTGCATGAAAAAAGGAGAAACTCTAGAATTCTGGTCTAGCATCTTCACCATATGTAAGGAGACTGAATCAGAAGCATCTTTTGGAAATGATGAAAGCATACTGCAGAAATGATAATAATTAGAATTGTTATAAATGGCTTTAAATACACAGATTGTGGTGCTGATAGGGAGTTCTTCAAGCGCTGTTGACATCTCTGTCGAAATTGCTGGAGTTGCTAAAGAAGTCCACATTTCATCTAGAACAGCCATGGATGAAGCTTTCGGAAAGTTGCATGGCTACAATAATATTCATCTTCATTCTGTGGTAAATGTCTCATCACCCATATTATCATAAGAATTCAACAGATTTCTCAACATCCAAGGCTAAGATATCAGTTGTTCAATAAATGCTGATTTTAACTCAACTAATGCAGATAGAAAGTGTCCAGCAAGATGGTACCGTAGTATTCCGAGATGGGAGTGCTGTCTGTGCTGACATGATTGTACACTGCACAGGGTATGTCTGAAGTGGATAGGCCTTAGGTTGGTTGTGGATCTGACTGTTGCATGAAAACTTGAAAACTGATGGAATTTAGTCTACACTACAGTGAGACGAAGAAAGAAAGATCTGTAATTCAGAGTTGCTTTCTTTTTTATTTTTCAGATACAAGTATCATTTCCCTTTCCTTAAAACCAATGGCATTGTGACCGTGGATGACAGTCGTGTGGGGCCACTGTACAAGCACATTTTCCCGCCAGTCTTAGCGCCACTGCTTTCATTTGTTGGGTTGCCATGGAAGGTTTATCTCTTCTTTGCATTATATTCCTTTTTCTGATGTTACAATAGTTAAACAAGTGTTTGAATTTGATTGATGCCAGGTTGTCCCTTTCCCCCTGTTAGAATTCCAGAGCAAGTGGATAGCGGGATCTTTATCTGGTCGAATTTCACTCCCAACACCAGAAGAGATGATGAAAGATGTTGAAGCTTTTTACGCATCACTGGAAGCATCTGGCATTCCAAAACGATACACTCATAACATGGGGAATTATCAGGTACATAATAATCAGGTCAAAATTCAAAAAATTTATTAAATGATGGATATTTTACACCTCAACATCGGAAGCCAGACAAAAATTGGGAAGCCCATGGTTTCAATAGCTTTGTGGTCTCTTACGGTAGTTTTCTTTTGCATCAGCAAGTTAATAGCACGTCAAATATCCCTGTATCAACCCACGACTAGTTGCAGTCTGCTGATTGAGACAATTTTAATTCACTCATACCATGGATTAAGATACATGGGCCTAATGCGATATAAGATCTTAAGATCTGGTTCTTTCGCCCCTGCCTTCTCTCCCCTTCTCAATTCTCGCAATGTGCAAGTTGCTTAAACGCTGTGTCTAAATATTGGTTAATTTTTGTGTCTGGGTCACTGTCGACGATCTTGTTTCTAAGTCTTCAAATGGGATTCGTTGTGTGGACTGTGGACCATAGATGTTGAATACCAGTTGCTATCCTTAGTTTTTATTTCCCTGTTTCAGTCACCTATGAGGCCTATTACCCCAACAGTGTATCGGCTTGTCTACACGAGATACTCCCACCCCCTTTTTTTCCAAAGCTGAAAAATTTCATGTAATAGCAGCCTAAAGATTGGTATTCCACTTGCATCTTTTGGCGTACTAACCTATGCAAGTGTTCGAGTCCCCTATTAAAGTGAGCTCCATCTCATATCGTTAAATCCATTATGGCATTTTGCAGTTCGAGTACAATGATTGGCTTGCTGCTGAGTGTGGATGCCCACCCTGTGAAGAATGGAGAAAGGAAATGTATCACGCGAACAGCAAGAACAAGAAGGAACGACCAGAGACTTACCGAGATGAGTGGGAAGATCAGCATTTGGTAGAACAAGCTCAGAAAGATTTCCAAAAATTCTTATAAAAAGCATGCCATAGCAGCTGTATGTGACAATAACCAAACACCCATGATATGTTCTGTTGTAAGAAACCATTCATGTAATTTTATTTTCTCTTAGTTAATTTATTTGTTGTCTTCGTAATGAAGAGTTTCTTTGGTAAAAAAAAAAAGGGTTTTTTAGGTGTGGGTACAATTTTCAATACTTATTTAAGCAAAAGTGTATGGGGAAGTGGTTTATTCTATTAAGTACAATTTTTATAAAATATTTTATGTTTAGGTACAAAATTCAAAAGAATTAAAATCTTTTTTACTTAAACACCCTTCCTTATTTTATGCAGTCATGATTGACAGTTATTTTAGGAAACGAATATGTAAAGATTACATATTTGTTATCTTTTTTAATTTTTGAATTTTGAATGAGCAGTTTTGTGAGAGATTTATGCATCTATTGACAGTTATTTTAGGAAACAAATATGTAATCTTTACATATTTGTTATCTTTATTATTTTGAATCAAACGTATGTGTTCAACTGATAAGTCTTCTTCAACATAAGTCTTCTTCAACGGCGATTTATTTTTCCGGTGGTGGTTTTCTTTGAAAAATGAATTGCAAATACCAATCATCGTCATCGGATTGAAGGTGAGTTGTTCATAATTATATTTCTTCCTTTGTTGGGAATTTTCTATGTTTGATTTTTGTTTTATGTTCGTTTCTTATTGAAATAGAGGGAAAAAACAAACTGTTTTGATCTTAAATGGGTGTAACTATTTCAGTATTTTTTATGGGTGTAACTATTTTTAATATAGACAAAATAATTATATTTCTTCTACAATTCTGTCATTTTTTTTAAGGAGGAAAAAAACTGCTCTGGTTAATGGGTGTAACTATTTTTCGTATAGACAGTAACTGTTGTGTAACTATGTTGGGAAAAAAAAAAAAACTGCTTTGGTTTTTAATCGGTGTAACTGTTTTTTAATGGGTGTAACTATTTTTCGTATAGACAGTAACTGTTGTGTAACTGTGTTAAAAAAAAAAACTGCTTTGGTTTTTAATGGGTGTAACTGTTTTTTAATGAATGTAACTATTTTTCGTATAAATAGTAACTATTGTGTAACTGTGTTGAAAAAATCAGAGTTGCATTTTAGTATAATTGTTCTTGAATGCAAGTTTTCAGCCAATGTCTATTTTTGGTAGATCCTGTATATTGTAATTATTTTGTGTTTATGTTTTTCTCCGAGTATGTGATTAATTAATTCAGTCATTTGTATTAATGTTTTTTTATGCTGTTTTTGTGTAACTGTTTTTCTTTTCCTTTTGAATTGATACAATGTCATTCATTTTTTTATTAATGTCTTAATCAGGAATGGAGGGATGTCTTCATCGGATGGGATGTCCCGTTGCACTTCAACTTGCTGCATGAAATCATCATGAAAATTCCAATTAACTCATACTGTTAACAATTACCAAAAACAGTTACACCATAAAATTACAACATAGTAGATAGTACAAGAGTTTCCACAAACCACAGTTTTGAATATGAACTGTCTATATTTGAATCCAAAATAGTTACTTAAAACAGTTACGTAACTATTTTTAATCAAAAAAATCATGAACCATAAAGTTGTCAATAACAGACTTATAAGAATTGAATCCTTAAAATCAGAAGAATAGTTATACAACATAGTTAAACCCATTAAATTTTGAATATGAACTGTCTATATTTTGAATCTCAAATAGTTATTTAAAACAGTTACGTAACTATTTTTAATCAAAAAAATATGAACCATAAAGTTGCCAATAATAGACTTATAAGAATTGAATCCTTAAAATCAGAAGAATAGTTACGCAACACAGGTAAACCATTAAATTTTGAATATAAATAGTCTATATTTGAATCCCAAATAATTAAAACAGTTACGTAACTATTTTTAATCAAAAAAATCATGTTCCAAATTGTTTTTTTTCATATACATATGCTATAATAGATATGCAAATTCTTAATATATTTTCACAAAATTAGGGTTTTACGATTTGGTTTTATTTTTGAATCAACTTACACAGGTTTATGAAGAAAAAAAACTAAATAATCAATGACTGAAAAAAAAAACGGATATGGCATTCCCATATGGTTTTATTTTGAATCATTCCGCCGAATAAGATGGGTTTTGATAATTAAACCCCCTATTTTACATCCCACTTGATTTTAGCCAAAAAAAAAAAACGGATATGGCATTCCCATGGCCATAGAATCCCTTTTGCCGAAGAAGAAGGGATTAGATAATTAAAGCTCCTATTTTTTAATTCCCATTATTTGATTGTAGCCAAAATTTTAGGTAGGAATTCAAATAGTTTCAACCCATCTGCACTTAACTGAATGGCAATAGTGTCATTTTTTAAAAATATGCACTTTACCCCAAATAAGTATTTGTGTTGTACTTTTGCCTAAATAAGTCTACAAAATTGTACCGGCTTCTAAATAACAAAAAAAAAAATGTATAGCATAGCGGCAGGGTACTATTCTGCCACTAGACCACTGGTGGTAGAATAGAAGCAGCAAAAAAATGTATGCACCAGCCGGGAATCGAACCCGGGTCTGTACCGTGGCAGGGTACTATTCTACCACTAGACCACTGGTACTACTTTGGTTGGCACTTTGTATCATTATTTATAAGTAGCATCATAAACTCTGATACATCTAAAAATAATCCTAGCTGTAGGAGGCATACAACTTGAACAGAGTCTTCTTTCTTTCGGTTACTTTGTGTTTGGGGTTAGACTGCATACATATCTTTTATAGATTCTACAATGATAATAGCCGTGTATATTGAATTATCTTTTGCGTGGTCATGATATATGAATAGACCTGAAGAAAAAGAGAACAAATGAATATTTCGAGGGTACTCTTAAAAAGAAACAAGATTATCATACTGAAATTGATCTAGAACCATAAGTCACACTTTTTTTGACTTGTTACAAGTTGGACTTAGGGACTGTAGTTAGCTGCTTCCCCCGAAGCAATTTTTAACATAAGATTGATGATGCAGAGAAAGTTATTCAAATGCAAGAAAAAAAAAGAATAAAATTAGATGTCAAGTAAGAAGGAAAGATGCTAGTCTCTGAAAATGTTCCGCACGTAAGTTCGTTTGTTAGGGTTCTGATGTGATAATTTGTAGGCTTTGGTTATAAAAAATGATAAAACCAATTAAGTTTACATGGGATAAAAAAATGGAGGTATGGTAAACAAATAAACACCAAGGACATAGAAGTCTCTTGAGTTTGGAATAAAATAGTTACTCTGACTCTACAGGAATTGTACTATTGGGGTTTGTTTGGTTGCCGTATTAAAAATAGATGGATTAGATAAAATAATTCGGTTTAATAAAATATAGAATGACAAAAGACAAGACTAAATAAGGTATTAGAATAATACGTAATTTTATCTAGTATTTGGTACTACACAATCTAAATGTTGGATAATAATTATTTAATTCAATCGGTTGTTTGATTAAGAAATTATTTTATCGTATTAATGTTGAATTAACAAAAATATCCTCAATTAGTGTTTGTTACATTGATGACAGTTTGATTTTTTCAGTTGGGAGTTATAATGATAAATGTGTAAAATAATACGTTTGAGTTGGATTATAATACCATCTCTTTTGGTGGTATTAAAATACCTCCATAATACAGGTCTAACGTATAAAAAATATATGATAAGTATACGATTAGTATATATTTTTGAAATTAATACGACATCAAATTTATTTACTAAACAAAATATTAAGCTTGATTAAATAAAAAATAATATAATTTAATATTTAATCCATTCGTAATACATCGGTCAAACGATTCCTTCACGCATTGTATATAGATCCTGAGGTCCCGAAATTCCAAACCAACCTGAGGCATTGTCCTTCAAATAATGGTCTCTCTCTCTCTCTCCTGAGTTGTGAGTTGTGAGTTGTGACTATCCCAGCCTGCCACAGCTGTAAGAAATGACAAACCATTAAATTCCCACCATTTTTTCTCCAAATTCCCCCATCTTTCCAACCATTCAAATCCACATTTCAAAGTGTTTCCTCTCCTTTTTCCAGCAAAGAAAATTCCAACCTGCCCAGATGCTTAAAAAACATTTTATCTAATAAGGAATGGCCAATAAATACTTGGTGAGAAATTTGGTCCCCTCTGCTCTGCACCATGTGTTCTGCAAAACCTCTGGTAAGTATACTATCCATTAAATGTCTCTCCAACTCTCTTTTGTACTGGAAGTGGAAAACAAATACACAGCTATACACACCTCTGTTTTCACAATACAATTCCAGAAAAAAGAAAAAGAAAAAGTCCCCATCAATTTTCTCTTTCCTCTTTTCCTTTGTATAATCCTTCATGGTGTCCCTCCATTTATGAGCAAGTTGGAGCTTTTAAACTTTATGCTACCATGGCATCGTCTAATTTTATACATTCTCTTGAATTTTAAATCAATGTGAATCAGAAGATCACCGAGTCTCACAAATTTTCAATAATTATCTAATGGCTATTAATGTACCACATCATTTTGGTATACAACATTTCTCTTCGAGGTGTGAGGTACATTTACTTGAGTTGTTGTTTTACATGGTGTCAAAGGCTCCATCGATCATTTCCTCTTTGTAACTGAAAAATCTATGTCATAGAATTTTCAATAAGTAGTAAATAGATCAATCCAATGTCTTGACGAATCATCCACTATTAATATTTTTTTTTTGATAAATTATCTACTATTAATGGTTTAGATACTCATTTATATATAACAAATCTCACTAGTATACTTGATAAGTTTTTGTTAAAAAAAATAATTAATAACACTTTTAGTCCTTAAAATATGCACATTTTATTAGTTTGGTCTCTAAAATATTAATTTTACCCCTAAAATATTCAACTTGCATTTAAATGGTCCCTACACAAATAAAATGATCACGTGATAACATTTGAAAACATACCATGTGGTCATTTTTATCAAAAAAATGAACGAATTGTTTGATTAGAAACCAAAATGACATAAATTAAAACTTTCAAGACCAAATTGACAAAATTAATATAATATAAACTAAACTGATAAAACGAACATACTTTAAGAATAAAAAATGTTATTAATTCAAAAAAAAAATTATATGATAAGTGACCTATTAAAAAAATAAAAGTAATATATTGAATGAGTTCTCACTCCCGTAAAATAAAAAAATTCCCAAAACCTTCAACTAAGAAATATTTCTCTTATCCCACTATCCATCAATGAAGAGTCCGAGAGAGAAGTAGTGAATACAAGTTTGAACAATTTATAGAAAAAAAAATTTGTATAATTCAATAATTATCATATTCATATAACATAATAATTACCACATGTGCATATCTCTTGTACCATGAGATCACTTTTTTCTTTTCTTTTTTTCTTGGTACATTGCAAAGTAAACTAAACTATATAGAGTTCCTAGAATAAGAGACATGTTATAATTATATCTAAACTGAGCTTTACTTATAATAACAATTGTCCCCCCTACCCTAGCACCGCCTAGTACATCGGCGACCGGTGAGGCGTACACTTTCGGCGGTTCATTGTGGCGGCCACCTCTGAAGCCGGCGAGCAAGTTGGCCGGTAACGAGTCCGAGAAACAGCAATGGCGCTACGTTTCTTCTTCACAAACTCAGTGGTTGCAGTGCAAACAAGTGTTCTACAATTTATATTGTTAGCACCACCGGAGCTTGACCCTGAAACTGAAGAAGCACGCAGTGAAATAGGCTGTTCAAGGACCGAGTCAGGTGTCAATTGGCCATTTTCGAGCTCCACCAAACTTCCACATTTGTACAAAAGTTGTTTTCTTAGATTCACTTTGGAGCTTACCTTGTCATGAACCTACAATGACCACGAACTGTAATTACACACACACACACATATATATATGCAGAAAGAGAGGGGGGGGGGGGGGGGGGAGAGAGAGAGAGAGGGAGAGGTGGGTGTGTCCGAATTGATGAGAAAATGGTGAAGATGCAATAGAATGGGCAAACCTTGCAAGCTATGGAGCAGAAGAGGAATGGGTGTTGGAGGTTTCGCCCACATATGATGCAGCCTGAGCCTTTGAATTGCCTGGTTATTGGCCTTTGCTTCAAAAACACTACTTTTGCACTGTTTGTTGTGTAGGACTGACGAAAGGCCATAAAAATTAATGGAACTTTTTAACCAGATTAGCCATGAAAAAGAAGAGTTGGTACTTGGTACAGTTGTAACTATGGCAAGTTCCATCTTTTTGCTTACTTGAACAAAGGAACAATCCATTAGCCTCTCAGCATCTTTCAGCCGTATGACATCATGGTAAACATACCTGCGTATCTGACACCCAAACATAAACAAAACAAGATATTGAGCAAACCAGAGAATGGCCATATAATTCATGTTGAATTTGTAATTCAAAATCATTGCTTCTTAGTGTGTGTGTGTGTGTGTGTGTGTGTATATATATATATATATAGACATATATATGTGTGAGTGTGTATGTGTATGTGTACAAACCTGTAAGAGATGGTGAGTTCGGTGAGGAGGCAAGCAGTGAGGGCATAAGCTAATGCAGCACTCCAAACAAAAGGTATTCTCCTCATTTTTCTTCTCGGACTCATGAACCAAACATGAGTTGAAAAACTTCTCGCTTACAAGAACTTGAAGTGCCCATTGAGGAATTGAAGTGAAACCCACCTGAAAACCCAACAAAATCAAATCAAATCCCATGAAAAATTTCCAATTAGAAACTGAAAACTCCAAATTCTAGCACTAGTCAGTTAAAGCAAACCATTTTTTCTTGGTGTAGAGAGTGGTGAGGAGGAAGACTGTGAGGTTCATTAAAGACCATGACTAGTGATTGATCTCGTATAGAGAGGAGAGAGAGAGAGAGCAAAAGAGGAAAGGAGAAAAGGATGGGGGGATGACAAAAAAGAGTGGAAGAAAGAGGAAACGGCGCGTCTTAAAAACTGAAACTGCGTATAACTGTTAGCAACGAAGCAAACAGTAAGTTGTGAGGAACGAGGGGGCTGAGTCTCATTTAAAGATTGAACAGAGGTGGGAGTACCACAACTACAATCTCACTCACTGTAACTATACTGTGTGTTGAAGCAATTAGCCAACAAAAACATCAAAATCAAATCTTTTTGCAGTTTTAGCTCCAATCCTACTTTCCCTATGGCCTTAAACACTCACCAATCACTACACGTCCGTGGGTATTAAAGGTCTGCAATGGCTGCTCCCTTGCTTGACTTTTCTCTCTCTCTCTTTGTGGCACTCGAACATATAGAACCTCACGTAGAATACCCAGGAGGACAGTGACGGGTGAACTTTATAGAGTTTGCGTGAAAACAGTAAAAATCCAGAAGTTAGACTAAGGTTCGTAAATAACTGCCACACTGTTGCAATAGAGTGTTAGGATCGAAAAAAATATTAATTGCAACGCTCATATCACATCAAAATTATTATTTTTTTATCATTAATCAATAATATAAAAGTAAATAAAAAAATAAATTTCAAATAAATTAATAACTACTCGTCTACATATAATTATTCACTTTTCTTTCATGTAAATCAAAAAATATTCAAGTAAAGTTTACTTTGACTATTTAAAATTTTATTATTAATTGGTCATACCATATCATAAATACTGACATAGTATCACTATTGTGTTGAATATTCTCTTGTTAGGATCATACCAACTAAGTAAATACTAGGTGTAACACATCTAATAAGAAAATAAAAAAATGAATAAAATAAAATTCACTTCATATCATGGAGGTAGGTATGTATTACATGCCTAAATGGTTATAAATTTTAGTGAGACCCATTTATTGACTTGTTTACCCATTAATGAATGATTACATTACGTGACAGTACTAATATAGTGTAACGGTTACACCCAATATTTTTTCCATCCTAAGATACCCTAAAAAGACTACATAAAGCAATGTTGGGACATAAAAATTGTAATTTAATTTATTAACTTAACTTAATATAACCGTTACAATTACAAGAATAATTCTATTAGGACCTCAAAAACTAACATAATTCGTTAACCTCATAGTGATATGGTCCAATTATACTATTATGATTATAAATTTTGGACGACTCTGTCACTTATCACATCAAGTCCTATTAAAAAATAATAAACAAAAGAGAATTAAGAGGTTCGGTACCATTTATTAGAAATATTAGGTAAAAAGTACCATAATTGAAAATATCAGTAAAAAAATACACATGTCATACCCAAAGTCTAAAATACCCCTCTTTGTAGAAATTGAACAGTTTGCTAAACAAGTGAGGACATGTCCGAAAGGAAAGAAAGATATAACAGTTATGCATAGTTCCACCATTATCACTAGATTGTGTGAACTTCAAACGGGATGACAAAACTTCTCTAAAACCACCATTCCCTGAAAATCGTCATTTAGAAATCGTTTTTTTTAGAGTTTCATAGTGAAGAAGTGAAAAAGTTGACATCAAACTGTTAATACCACACAGAGCATCAATCGTTGAAGAACAAAAGGTGCATTGTGGAGAAGAACGACGGTTGAGATCGTTGAAGTTTTTGGAAAAGAAGTTGATAACTCAAGAAAAACGTTGTTTCTCCCAACGTTTTTATTTTATCTACTTTTTTTTTCTCAACTACCTTTATGCTTCTGGTGTTTGGTACTACATGCACACCAAGTATTCGATCATTTGCCAAAAAAAACTAAATAGACTATATACAACTGCATTTTCACAACAGATCTTATTTGCCATCACCGCCCTCAAAACCTTCCAACCCCACATACACTATTTGATCGAGACCACAACCAACATCACCACCTCCTCACAACTCTAATTGCACCCACAAACACAATTCGCTATCTTTTGTTTGTTTGTGATACTATGTAATCTTATTTACATTATATTTAGTTATTCATGATGTGTGTCATACAATTTTTTTGTGTATTGTGCCACTATGATATTTCATTGTGCCTTGTGTCATGTCAATGTATGCAGTGTGACATTGACTTGTAGCAGTGTGACATTAGTTTGTAGAAGTGTGAATTTGGTTTGTAACAGTGTGACATTGGTTGGTATCAATGTGACATGTACCACTGTATCAATGCGACATGTATCACTACTACTTATAAACACATCGAATAACATACATATAAATTTAAATTTAAAATATCCATGGAAAAAACAGTTATAAGAACCAATGATATTATATAAGGTGAAAACATATATTCCTCTTTACGATTTATAAAAAAAAAAAACACAAATTATAAAAATGTGGGGAAGACATGAATGTTTGAATAACTACAATTGAATGAAAGAGGAAGATATAATTTAAAATTCAAAAATGCTATTTCATAAATTTAGGATACTGAATCCCTAATATAACTGTCAGATTTGTCTCCCATTAATAGAAGAATATATAATTTAAAATTCAAAAATATTATTCCATAAATTTAGGATTCTAAATCCCTAATATAATTGTCAGATTTGTCTCCCATTAATAAAGAAAAAGAGCAATTCCGTACAAGAAAAATTTAAAAATCAGCAAAAGTGTATCTCCTCACCAAACATTTACACACAGAGGTACTTATACACATATATTTTATATTGAAATACTTTTACACAAATAAATATGAAAATGATGTACCTTTTCACAATTTTTCCTAAACAAAAATCAAGTGAACCCAACTTAACTGGGTTCAAAACAAAAAGGGCCATAAAGGATCTAGCTCATAGCAAGAGCGCCTCCGATGGACCTATACATTAACGGTATCAATTAGCAGACCGTGGCCTGTGGGCTGGTCTGAAAAGCCCCAGGGTTCATTGGGTCATGGCCAAATTTGATCCACAATATGGAGGTCCATGAGTAGTTCGTGTATATGAGAGATAGGGCCTTGGGCCACTTTTTATTAAGGGGAAATTGTGATAAGGAACACCATTTCATACTTATTTGTGTAAAAGTACCTCAATATAAAATATACGTGTATAAGTACCTTTGCGTGTAAATGTTTGGTGAGGAGATACAATTTTGCTGATTTTTAAATTTTCTTTTAAGGAATTGCCTTTTCCCCTTATTAATGGGAAACAAATCTGGCAGTTATATTGGAAATTCAGTTTCCTAAATTTATGGAATAACATTTTTGAATTTTAAATTATATCTTCCTTTTTCATTCAATTGAAGTTATTCAAACATTCATGTCTTCCCCACATTTGTATAATTTACTTTTTTTTATAAATTGTAATGAGGAATATATGTTTTCATTTTATATAATATCATTGGTTGTTAATGGTGTTTTTTTCCATGGATATTTTAAATTTAAATTTATATGTATGTTATTCAATGTATTTATAAGTAACAGTGGTACATGTCGCATTGATATAGTGATACATGTCACATTGGCATAGTGGTACCCGACAATGTCACAGTGCTACATGACAATGTCACACTGATACCAACCTATGTCACACTGTTACAAACTAAATTCACACTGCTACAAACCAATGTCACATTACTACAAGTCAAATGTCACACTGCATATATTGACATGACGCATGACACAATAAATTATCACAGTGGCACAATACACAAAAAAAATGTATGACACACATATCATGAATAACTAAATCTAATGTAAATAAGATTGCATAGTATCACAAACAAACAAAAGAGAGCGAATTGTGTTTGCGGGTGGAATTAGAGTTGTGAGGAGGTGGTGATGTTGGTTGTGGGCTTGATCAAATAGTGTATGTGGGGTTGGAAGGTTTTGAGGACTATGATGGCGGGTAAGGTCTGTTGTGAGAATACAGTTGTATATTGCCTCTTTGATTTTTTTTTGGCAAATGATCGAACACTTAGCGTGCATGTAGTACCAAGCACCAGAAGCAAAAAGGTAGTTGAGAGGAAAAAAAAAGTAAAATAACAACGTTGGGAGAAACAACATTTTTCTTGAGTTATCAACTTCTTTTCCAAAAATTTCAACAATTTCAACCGTCGTTCTTCTCCATAATGCACCGTTTGTTCTTCAACGATTGATGCTCTATGTGGTATTAACAGTTTGATGCCGATTTTTTCACTTTTTCACTGTGAAACCCTAAAAAATACGATTTCTAAATGATGATTTTCAAAGAATAGTGATTTTGAGAAAGTTTTGTTATCCCTATTTGAAGTTCACACAATCCGACGATAATGGTGGAACTATGCATAACTGTTATCTTTTCTTTTTCTTCCGGAGGTGTACTCACTTGTTTAGGAAACTATTCAATTTCTACAAAAATGGGTATTTTAGACTTTGGGTATGACATGTGTACTTTTTTACTGATCTTTTCAATTGTGATACTTTTTGCCTAATATTTCTAATAAATCTCTTAATTCTCTTTTATTAATGTACTAGGGATAACCCGTGCCTGAAGACACGATGCAATTAAAAAAAAATCAAGTACTGAATTTGGGCAATAAATAATCAAGTGCCGAACTCAGAAGTGTACTAAGCTGAAAGTCTAAACTGTCCCCATAACCCATATTCAACTAATAAAAAAAATTAACAAAATAATACCTATAAAACTAATTACTCATCGAACCCTAATTATAAAGAAGTTTAAATGCATCTTTTCGACAACCAATAGACAACACACACCACTCTAAACGATGATAGGTTGCGGCATAGTACCAATTTTCTCTTGATTCCAAAGTCAATTATTTTTAGCTGTATAAAGTAAGGAAAATACTAATATAAGCATCATACAGGAATTTCAAGGCTATTCATTTCGCTATAGTGCAATTTACAATTCATAACGTATAATTAGATTATGACAAAAATACTAAAATGCCTAAAAAGAACCTGGATGGACCATACTTAAATGTTCTCATCCATACTAAAATGTTTATGTGCATTTTATCAAGCACTTGGAGCCCAAACCCAAATTGGGCTGGGCAAATGCTCCCCCACACAAAGCGGTGAAACCCTAAAATTGCTTTAGGTGAATTAGTGCAACCAACTAAAGTGCATACATGTTGAAGATACATATTGTATGGCCATTTCCAAACAAAGAAAAAAGGCAAAGCATCTATAATGGAGGTTAACCATTTGGGAACTTCATCAAACACATCTCATGCTCACTAACACCGAACAACACATACAAAATGCTTCTAGAAATTAACCCTAGTTTAAGATTTTCAAAAAGCAGAAGACAATCTCAATACCAGGAAAAAATCAACACAACTACTCAACCATGAAAATTACCCATAAAACTCATTCATCGTAGTAAGAAAACTCATCAGCAAATTTAGCAAGAACTGAAACTGTTGGGGTGAAAGATTCATATGATTGCCACTACTGAGCAATGTAGACAGAATTAGAAAGCAAGGTATTCATTATCAAGGCGAAAAATGGGAAAATCCATATGTTCCTTATTTTCTGCTTATACTGTTTTTGAAGAAACTCTTCTTATTCTTCCCAAGCAGTAATCTTTAGGCCTTGGGTGAGGTAAGTACATTAAGGTAAGGGGCACTCAGAATCTAACTGTTCAAACCTGTAAAATGAAAAAAATTATGAATTAGACTGGTGTTCTTGAGTAATATCAATGTAAGTAATATAAAGAAAAGAGAAATTAGACACAAAAAAAAAAGTGAACACTCCTAAACCAGATCATAACTTTCCATCCCTTGGGAATCATATACCCTGAAAAACATGATCTTAAGTAATTTTCTTAATAAGGATCAGTACATTTTAACACATAATTCAAGGTTATGACACCACATTTTAGTAACATATGTATTGGTAGAACCCAAAAAGAAAGAAAAAAACATAGGATTAATCTTCTTGGACAGTTAAAAATTGTCGAATCATGAGCTATTATTTTGTTTGGAATGTGTAATTCATCAAACAAAATGTTCTAAAAAGTGCATAAAACACATCCGAAAACATCCTAGTTGAACAGAGAGGTATCTGAAATGAAGCCATGGACTATAAACTGACCACTTATACTAACATCTGTTTTTGCCTCTCGGAAGACCACAAATGAAAAAGTCACTAAACGAAGTGTTTCATCGATCACCTACAAATATTCAAGAAATTAAAAAAAAAATGGTCGCGATAAGTACATTTTGAATGAGAACCGATATATTAAAACTACAGATAATGTCCCAAACCTGGGAGAGGTACTTCATTTGCCGAACCTCTTTCAGTGTCAAACCATTCTGTGTAGGTGGTTTGTTCTTTATGATTGCCTCTTGTTCTTCCTAGAATATTGTTCATCACATATTTAGAAAATCGGGTTTAAACCTTGGGAGGAAAAAAGACAGGAAAAACCTTGGGCCTTTGAATCAATGAAACCAAGGAAAAATCTCGCATTTTCAAGAATTTATAGTTAAAATGAAAAACTAAGGCCTGATTTCAGTAGGTATGAAAATCAGCAGTATTGAAACCTATCAAATCAAAACTTAGTATCCAAAATTAAAGACATACGATTTCAGTAGGTGGATTCCAGGAAAAACTGAAATTGTTGGGGTGAAAGAAAGGGGTAAACTTGCATCAAGACATGTGGTGGGTGATTCTTTGGTGGTGGTTATAGTGTCGTGTGATGTGTACAGAGATAGGGAGAAATAGATGAAGATAGAGAGAGGGGGGAAAGACGAAGAGGGGGGATACCTGGATCTGGGCGATTCTTTGGTGGTGGTTATGGTGTCATCAATGGTGGTCGCTGGGTCGCCTCTGGTGACTGCAGGCATCGTGATTGGAGAGAGATATGAAAGAGGGAGAGAGAGGGATACCTGGCTGTGGCAGTGCCGCTGGCGGTGGTGTAGCTAGAGGTGGTGTAACAGAGTGTTTTGTGTTGAGAGAGAGAGAGAGGAAGGGAGGGCGTGAAGGGAGGGCGTGAAGGGAAGGCAAAGGAAAAGAAGGAAAAATATGGTGAGGGGCTGACAGGCGTGGTTCTCCATCCGTGTGTCAGGCGGCTGTGTGCAAGTGAGGGGATGTGTAACGTTAAGAGGGAGGTGATGTGAGTGATAAAATGGTTTTGAGGGGGAAAATGTGAGTAGGATAAAAATTCAAACACAGTCCTGTTTTATTATATAGATATTTCCCTGACGGGCTGAACTACTAAAGGCCCATGAAGGCAGCACTCTGATTAGAGACATGGCCTGCCACTTTACATGATGAACAAGCAATGGCTAACCCTTTCTTCGTTTGGGCCAATTAGGCCTAATCCATTGTCAATAAATATTTCAGGCTGTTGATTAATGGGTCGGGTTGGACTGGCCCAGAACCACCGTCCTCGAGCCTCCCCCACCCAACCAAAATGAACATGTACAAACAAATTCAGCCACCTACAAGGGCAGCAACAACCACCCAATATTTAAATGTTCATCTCCAAATAAACCTTTATTTCTCTACCAAATGGGCAGTTTTGAACATTTTCTAAAAAATTAACTATCTATTTGACTCCTAAATTTATACTATTTGTGTTAATCAAACATCTGAACTATGCTTTATATCAATTTAACACCTAAATTCTACCATTTGTGTCAATCAAACTCTTTTATCTAAATTCGTGGTTAAGTTTGATGGAATTCCTCACGTGCACATCACATGAGTAAGAGATTAAAGTATAATTTAGGGATCACGTGCTGTTTATGTGAGGAATTTCATCAAACTTAACGACGAATTTGGACAGAAGGGTTATATTGACACAAATGTTCTATTTTAAGGACTAAATTGACACAAAACATAATTTAAAGAAGAGTAATGCTACATGAACTTAAAAATTAGATTTGATAATCACAACTATTGAATAGTTAGTGAGTCCCAATAAATGTTGAGACTTACAGTGAAATCAATAGTTGTAATTTTTAAGTCTAATTTTTAATTTTAATTTTTAAGTCCATATAACATTACTCTTTAAAGAACTTGATTAACACAAATAATATAATCGAAAGACTAAATAAATAATTAACTATTTTCTAAAATATCTTCATATGTAAGACAATTGTTTCTTCCTATGTAAGACAATCGTGTACTTTCATTTCCAATTACCAATGAGCAATGCTATGTATCCCAAATCTTCAACCCAAATTTTTATCCCAAATCAAAGGAGACAATTGGATCAGTGGGTCCCATTTAAAAAAGTTGATGAGACCCACTCAGCCAATGGTCTCCCTTCATTTGGAATGAAAATTTGGGTTAGGGATTTGAGATACATAGTATTTCCCATTACCAATTACATACCTTCCCCACTTGTTCAAAAAAAAAAATTACATACCTTCCCCACCTACCCAACCCAATCATATCCTTCCCAAAAATTCTTGAAACTTGTAAACATGGTTAATTACAAAAGAGAAGAAACCTAAGCATTTATGGTAGTTAGGTAGTAGAAGTCCTTGCGTGAATAGAGCTAAAACTAATAAACAACCTTCAAGAAAAACATTAAATAAAGTCAACATGAACTACAGTATATATATGTGTAATATATGTATGATATATATATATGTACAACGTGAATTGTTGGAAGATTAAGTGAGAAGAAACCAAGAACAGATTTTGATTTGTTGTTGGACTCAATTCTTCTGTCCTAGACTCAAATATGCAACACATTGGAGGACAGATTTGTCATTTTTTAGACAATAGGGATGACCCAGATGCCAAATCTGCTTGCTTGTCAACAATCCAGTACACGACACCCAACAGACAGAACTTTGGTTGTATCAAAATTCAAAAGATCAAACCTTGGAAATGGCGAAGCTGTGCATGAGAGACTCTCATGCTTAAACTCACCATAGAGCGACTAGTGAGAGAGGGAGAGAGTTTTAGACGAGAGAGAGAGAGAGTGTGTGTGTGTTTTAGACGAGAGAGAGACAGTGTGTGTTTTAGACGTATATTTGCATTGGAGTTCCCTCTATTTGGGTTGGCATAATCGCTCATTGCTTTCATCTTGGACCTTCCGAAGCTTGTTGAAAAGCAATTTTTCTATAAGCAATTGTTTTCTGTGTCTTTCTTATAATTTACTGTATTGCTAATTACTTCCCAACCTGCACATGTTTGTAGTTTTAATGGGCTGAACAAACAATTCTCACATTCGTGTACTTTCATCAATAAGCTGAAGATCTTAGCTTTTCTTCTTCTTCTACTACCTTCTCTGTAGTTTTTCTCTAGAGTTGATTTTATTCTCTTTCTATAAATGGCGAATGCATCGGGATGCTTTACACCTGCAGTTCCGAGTATTAGGAGGAGGAATATTCCTCCATTTATAGGCATATATCGATCTGGGCATTGGTCCTCTGATGGAATCTCCAAAAGGGTACTCTGCTCCAGCACCACTGAAGGTGCACATAAGCTTTCCTCTTCTGAATCTCGAGTTCCCAGGTCTGTTCTTTTTGTGGTTTGTTCATTTTTTTTTCCTTGTGATTGATAGTAGGGTCCATTGTCTTGGGGTTTTGTTGAGCCGTACTGGATTCTTGTGATTTCTTATTGAAATGGCTAATTGATGCTATGGATTTGAAATCGATGGCTGTGCTCGGTGAAATGGTAATTGTTTTATCTCTTGGCAAAAATTCAAAACTTTGATCAACTGGGTTCACCTTGCTTGGGATGGTTTTGATCGGAATATAACGATGTTGATGCTTTCTACGATATTTGGATGGCCTCTGTTTATTGAAATACGATTTTTGTGCTAAGGGTGGCATTTTAGATTTTGGGTTTGGTTTGCCTGGTTGTACCCTGATCATTGGGCTAGAATTTTTGGCTGGCTTGGTATTAATTTGGGGGTTAATATGAAGATTAATTATGCATACATATCAAAATTTTCTTACATCAGCATGGGCAACCACAATGGTATTTTGGAAATGGAGCAGATTGTTTGTGCTCTGTTACTGGGTTAAAGGCTTGTTGTTTAGACCTACTTTATTTGGGCTCAGTTGCTTGCTTTCATGTTTTTTCTTTTCTGCATCAACTCTTATATCTTGTTTTGTGGTTGTTGCAACTTATGTAATCTGAAAGAAGATTTCTTGTCCATTCTGGCTTTTTCAAAAATATATTTGTACAGGCTCATAAGTAAAGGCTGCAAACTAGTTGGTTGTGGCTCTGCAGTACCAAAACTCCAGGTTTCCAACGATGACCTTGCAAAAATTGTTGAAACGTCTGATGAATGGATATCTGTTCGCACTGGAATTCGCAATCGACGAGTTCTTTCAGGTCAGTTTTCTTGGCAGTGCATGCTTGTTTATCAGTCTGGCTGTGTCCCGTTTGAGGTAGCTTTGCTTGTTAACTCATCATGCGCTCAATTTTTTTAGGGTAAATCATCATGTGCTTGATTTCAAGTAAGGGATAAAATATATGTTAACTGAAGGAAAGGGCTTATGTTTAGATGAGACTTAACCTTGGGGAGGTGGATATGCTTGGTTAGCTTTGTGAATTTTATGTGTATATACTATGTAGGCACTTTTCTGGTTTGGACTTTTGATTTTTGTAGACTCCGTAGTTTGTAATCTTAGCTTATAAGTTTTAGCCTAGATTCAGGGCAAGTTTAGGTTTAGCTAGTTCTGCAAATTCCTATTTTTCCTTATCCAGTTTCATTAGATTCTAGTAAACTCCAAAATCTTACGGCTTCTGTGGGATTTATAACTTGACATTTGGGGCTTCTGAATTCACTGTCTGATGTTTCCTCCCGAAGGGGATATTTCATGCTATAATTCATTTTTGACTTGATCGGTTGATCCTTATTCTGATCATTGTTCAGCTGACCATGCAATTTTTCCACCCATGATCGACATTTTTTGGTATACATTGTGTTAAAGGGATCCATCTCATGTTGATCCTGAATTACTTAAACGTCCAGTATTTTTCCTTAACAAATATTGGACATACTTAGTTCTTAAGCCATCTTATTACCTACCATCACAACTTCACAAGATCGTAACTTGCCAAATAGTAGTATCCTGATTGGAAACACCAGACGGCCTCAGTCTGCACATGCTTTTTCAGGGAAAGATAGCTTGACAAGCCTGGCTGTAGAGGCTGCAAAGAAAGCTCTTCAGATGGCAGAAGTTGATCCCGATGCTGTGGACCTAGTTTTATTGTGTACATCGACTCCAGATGATCTATTTGGAAGTGCTCCTCAGGTATATTCTATAGGATGATGATTATCCAAAAAAGAATTTGAACAAACAAAATATCGTAGTTTATGACCTTGACATTGAGATCAATGAATGTATGTTCTCTGCATTCTAAGCACACGTGATTGGCGTAGGACTGAGATATGACATCCCTACGGGGTTTATCTTTTTAAAATAAATAGACTATGTCCAAAAATAAATACTTATAAACTGTATGGATGTGGGTGTGTTTTTTTATATTCTGTCGCTAACAACCACAAAGAAAAGAGAAGCAAATACATCCATGCATGCTATTGTAGGTATTTTTACTAAAAATATACAACTAATCACAGGGACCATACTTTATTTCCTCATAATGTCTTTTGAAATATATTATTTATCATGGATTGATTCAAAATGCTAGTGCCATATACGACACAGCCAGCAGAGTGTTGGCCAAGTTTGAGCTTGTTTGCACCCTTGCACAAGTTTGTTCATTAACTAGATCCAGTACTCCTGCTACCTTCAATGTATTTCAAAATTTACTGCATTCTTCATTGCAGTCACTGCTTTTGTATTGTAGCAATGAGCCTGAATCTTAAGATTTGCTCACTCAATTGACAAATGAACCTTTTATTCAGCCTTGCTAACACTGCTTGCTAGCAGCTCAATCCATGCATGACTCTCTTTAAGCAATGTTTTGTTGATACAGAACTCTTCATTGTCAATTTGCTGCAAAACACTCCTCATCTGCATTGGTTTTTTGAAATTGCACTAAAAGGGTTAATGCATGAGACACCATGTGTTCCGCATTCATAGAGAAATAAATAATCCTCTGTTGGATCTTTATACCAGCATTGCAGTTGATATTGCATTCATATTGTGTTGACTGATAAATTCGTATCAATTGCTAAGTGGGCTCTCTTGTTGGAGTTTTAAAAAGTTACATTCAGTTTCCATTCTTTCGAAAGTTAGAATTCTGTGAGGCATAGCTGTGTAAGCAGTGGCTCTTTTTTTTTTTTTTCTCCAAAAATACGTTTAGACACTTTAGCGTTTTTCTTTCAAGATGTAGGTAAAGGGACTGCTTAGACACTGTAGTCAACCGTGTCATTACTTTAAGAAAATACTGTGATATTGCACCATTGTTTGAGGGCTTATAATGTTTCCTTAAGACTTGATTATCAATTGTAATATAGTAGGGACTGATCCTTCAATGAGGTTTGGGCTTTATGAAAATTAAATGGAATTGTGAGGTGAGCTTGGCAAATGATACTGCTCATTTTTGTTGATTTGTCCTCAAAATATGTATGAAATACTACTCCCTGATTACAAAGGGATCTTCCATGTTGGGTACTTGAATCTATTTATAGTGGTTCCTCCTTGATGTTCTGTTTCATATATCAGATTCCAAAGGCCCTTGGCTGCAAAGGAAATCCATTGGCTTATGATATTACAGCTGCTTGTAGCGGGTTTGTGTTAGGTCTTGTGTCAGCTGCTTGTTATATTAGAGGTAACAATTTCTTTGCTTTGCTGCAATGAGATTTCAGTACCAGTTTCAGTGCTTTCTTTTCCTCAAACTAATTACAACCATTTCAATGGTCATAAAAATTGAACCTCTGCCACTGTAAATTGCAGGAGGTGGATTTAATAATGTTCTTGTGATTGGGGCTGATGCTATGTCTCGATATGTTGATTGGACGGATCGAGGTAGTTGTATTCTCTTTGGTGATGCTGCAGGTGCTGTATTAATACAGGTAAGGAGCTCTATGTTGTTCTTTAGTACTTGTGACACTTATTATTTGGTCATTCCTTTTGCTTCTGTTTTCTGGGAATCATTTCTCTATCATTGGTAATGTGTCTCAGTCATACTTCTGAAGTCTAATTAGCGCATGTCCTTTCAGCTAAGGTACTTAGGTTGGTAGTGTACTTTCCGCAAGATATATGCTAAGAGCAGTAGCTTCATTCCTATCTTCCATCATTTTGTGGGACCCCTTTTCTTGATCAATTATTCAATATTATTATGTTTTTATAGAATCTTATATTGGTCCTTCTGGGCCTTCTTACAGAGTCTGTAAAACTTGATATTTAGCCAAAAAAAAAGCTTTTACTGATTGGCAAAATATTTTTCTTCACAAGTTGAGAATCTATTCATGCTGTTTGATTTTAATTTTCTTTTTGGAGTGTACATACTTCAGAATTTTGTCACGATTACCCAACCAAAAGGAATTCTGCACTGGTTTGTAACTACTTGCACCTATTGTTTGAATGAGATGTTAAGCTACAACTTCAAGGTTCTTCATGATAAAATTTTAATAAATATCTCTCAAATATAGCCCATTTTTACCCTGGTTAGTGATTTGCAGTGGCTGGGTCTACAATTTGTATCACCTTGTCACGATGTTGTTGTCTGGCCTTTGAATATCTGATTTACACAACTACGATCCAGTTCTCCAGAAATTGGATATCTTGATAAATAAGACAATTTATCTGAAAAGATACAGATACAATATCATTTGCCCTGTGGATATCTGACGTGAGTGTTTTCCCTGGAAGGTATATAAAGCGTGGTTTTAAGACTTACAAGTTATACACATGCTTAATAATTCCTTTGTTTTGATAAATATCATGGTGGCAAAATATGTATTTTTTTCTTTTTTGTCATAGTGAGAACAGCAATTATAATTAGTCTGCAGACCACCTATCTTTCATGAAAGTAAAAACTAAGTACAGACAGGAAAGGGATCAGCAATTTAAGACTTTCTGCTGCTTCTTTGTAGAGTATTGTTGTATAAATAATTTCATCTGCCTAGAAACCATACTAGAGCATCTTCTGGGTTATAATCTGGCTCATTTTAATGATAAATTCCTTTAGATTGCTTTACTTATCTTGTATCTCTCCTCAGTCCAAACTTCTGTCAATTACACCTCTTCCTCTGCTAGGAAGTAATTGTTATGTAGATAACTAACATTACAGCCATTCTGCAGGCCTGTGAGAGTGAAGAGGATGGTTTATTTGGCTTTGACTTGCACAGTGATGGTGATGGCCAGAGGTATGAGGTGTAATCTTCTTGATGGAACAACTCTATGCCCTTTTATGCATGAATGAGACAAACACTGCCCGTCTTTTATAGGAACTTAAATGCTGCCATCAAAGAGAATGAAACAGATCATTCATTGGGTTCCAATGGGGCAATCTTAGGCTTCCCTCCAAGGCCTGCCTCTTATTCCTGCGTCCAGATGAATGGTAAAGAGGTCTTTCGCTTTGCTGTTCGTGCTGTGCCACAGTCGATTGAGTCCGCGCTAGAGAAGGCTGGTCTCACTGGGTCTAGCATTGATTGGTTACTGCTCCATCAGGTATGAAATGGAATCTAAAGTTATTAAAAAAAAAAAATTCTGACCTACATTACGCATAAAAATAATCGTGAAGTGAGACCCACTCCTAGATCGAATGTTTTCATACTTTTTTTTGATAAAATTGTTGTTTTCCTTCTTTATTGTTATTATTACTAGTATTATTGTTTTGTTTTTACTAATATTATTATTGTTATTTCTAGTATCATTATTATTATGCTTGTATCTAGACTAAGGGAAATGGTTGGAATGGTTTGGGGCTTGTTTTATAGCAACTTGTAATAAAGAATGGCCAATTATTTCCATTGCAATAGTTCGCAAAGCCTCCTGCTTGGTGAATTACAAAAGGGTGAAATATGTCTCTGTATATTGAAGTTTAAAATTCTCTCAGTATCTTTAAAATACCTCTAATATTTTCATTTCCGGGCATTCCTGTAATACTTTTACTAAGTTGTAAGACAAAGGAGTTATCTACTCCATCTTCAAATTGCTTTTGTAGCAAATTAAGGGGAGGTATTTGCGCATTACTATGCAAACTAATATCCTGAAAATGCATACTCCTGACCTGGTCATCGTACTTTCATCTCAATAGTGAAATGCCCATTAGCATCCCAACCTGTGTTGTGAAATCTATTTTCGGTAAGTTTATAATACAACTTTGACAAAGACTCATCATTCTTCCTCAATAATGTGTGTAAAAAAATGCCCCTTAAACCTTCTTTGCAAAGCTCTGCTTAAATGCACCCCTAAAGTCTATCGTATGAACATGTTAGACTATCTACTTAAAAACTAGGGTACATATGCAGGCAAATCAGAGGATCATTGATGCGGTGGCAACACGTTTAGCATTCCCATCAGAACGTGTTATCTCTAATTTGGAAAATTATGGTAATACAAGTGCTGCATCTATTCCGTTAGCATTGGATGAAGCGGTCCGGAGTGGAAAGGTACAGTCAGGCCATACAATAGCAGCTGCAGGTTTTGGAGCTGGTCTTACATGGGGCTCTGCTATCATTAGATGGGGATGAAACAACACTATTACCAATGACCAGTTGATAAAAAAAGAAAAGTAGTCACAATGTACTGCCGTCCTCAAAAATCTTTCTTCTACTTCCAGTAGTCATGCAGTTATTTTGTGTGGTTGCAAATATTATAATCTTCTTCAGTTCCCTTTTGTTTTTTGGAATATTGTTACTGTTAAAACTTCGAAAACATAAATAAAATTGTATTCTTTTCCTCTGCAATAAAATTTATTCTGTCCTCAACTTTCTGGATATTTAACACCATGTGCATTTGCATTTCATGAAGTGAACTTGTTGGTTGAGTTTGCAGGCAGTCAGACAGGCTTATTTGCATTGTTGTGTTAAATGGGTTTTGCCTTTCTGTCATTCTGTGTCAATACTTAGGACCCAATGAACAGTATAACAGGCTATCCATTGAAGTATAAATAGAAACAGACCACAACCTGCCATAATTAGATTATTTATTATGAGTGGAAATATTGAATACAAAATTTCTCTTTACAAGTGAATAAATACTGAAAAAAAAGAAGGAAAAACAGTAATCAGAACTACTAGAAGAAGGATAAACAGGGTGAGTCATTAAGCTGTAGCTTCTTCAAGTCTAGAATTGATCCTCTGCAGAACACCCTCTATTGCAATATCAAATGCATCCTTTTTAGTCCTCAGACCCAGTGAACTTCCATGTTTCCTGTACATAACTCTCGGTATCATCTCTAAGACCTTCTCTCGCATCCTACTAACTTCAGCTCTTGGTATACTCATCAGCACATCCACAATGCTAAGACCTTGAAACACCACATCCTCTTTGGGAATAAACACCGAAAACTCCTCAAACTTCTCCTCCGGCAAATGCCACCCATACTGCCTTTTTGCAGACAATTCCTCGAAGAAAACAGGTATACAACCAGCAAGAATCCCATCAAATGTGGAGCGCCTCGTCGGTGTATCCCCGGGAGGCTGCAAACAAAAACTAGCCTCCAACATTGGCCTCATGAACCTAATTGGATCATGCTCACGTATCCCATCAGAACAATCCACAAACTCACACAATTGTGAATACCCACTAGCATAAACATACCTACTAGTACTATTCGCGCATTCTAACCTTATACTCCGCCTTACATTCGGATTGGCCGAAAATCCACCCCCACCAGAAAACAACATTAATGTAGTACGTCTAGACCTTCTCACCCTACTCACCCATGATTCAAAAAGCGCCATATTTGGAGGATGAAATGAAGTTGGATATGGAATTGCCTGTTCTTGCCATGGATAAGCTCTTGCTTCCAATGTTAACGCAGTAACATTATAGAACTCGGGCAATTCAAGAAATGAAGTGCCCCATATTGGTGGATCATTAGATAAAGGTTGGCTTAAGTCCCAAGCTGGACGTGATATCACCAAAAAATGGTCGTGACCGGAATTTTTTCTCCATATTGCCGGTGAATCTGTTTGATAAAGATACTGAAACAAATCAAGGCCGTGCTCGAAACTTGAATTGACTTCAGGGCCATAGAGGTAACGAAGGCTATCTATGCCGGCATAGTAGGGGATGTAGATGGCACTGGCCGAGTTGGGATCGGAGGTAAGACATGGGTATTCGAGCATTCTCCGGTGGAAAATGAGTTCGAGCATGAAAGGGTCTGTGCGGTACCAGCTGTGAGATTTGTTGTGGGTTTTTTGGCCAAGGCCATGATTGGAAATGTAGGGGCAAAAGTCGTCGAAAATTGGGTATTCTGAGCAATTTGATAGTAGGTCGAGGTTGAATTGGGGTGGGAGGTCGCGGATGTGGATCCATTTGTTGGTGCATTCAGATTCAAGATCGGTTTCTTGGGCTTTGGTGGTGGTGGTGGTGGTGGTGGTTGTGACGAGGAGGAAGCAGAAGAAGAAGATGGTGGTGGTGGTGGTGATGACAGTGAGTGTTGACAATTTGCGTCTTGACATGGTTGTGAGGGGTGGGGATTATTGGTGAGAGATGGGCGATGGAGAGAGAGAGAGAGTTCGATGAGAGAGAAAGGTGGTCTTTTTTTTCTTCTTTCCCTTATGGTGTTCCACCATTACAGTGATTGCTTTTGGAGTTTTTGTGGGGTGTCACTGTTTTTGATTTGTACTGATAAAAAAACACTTTGCTCTTGGTTTCTTTTTCCTTGTCAATTTAGTTAGAAGATGAGGTATATTTTAATGGTGGATTTTGGTTTGTTCTGTTTGAGTTTTTGTGTTCAAAGAAATCTGAGAAAAGAGAGAGAGGGGTCAAGGGAGTGACATTTAGAACAGAAACATTTAAGAAGAGAAAGGGTAAGTAACTGTAAAAGAGGTGGTGGTGAAGTAACAACTTGGGGAGTGTTATATGTGTTGACCACCACAATTGTCGGTGGAGCAACCGCTCTTGGTTATTAGCTCCCCACCAAATGCGGCGGCCTTTACGACCTTTCACTTATAATGATAGTTTAGTTCAATATTCAAATCTAAATGTAACATAAAATCTTTTCCAAAGAATTGAAAAGAACACTTCAAACAAGAGTTGTTTAAATTCTAATTAGCTCAAGTGGTAACAGAGATGAGAGATTAATCCCTTATGAATAGTCTAGTATTGATGTGAATGACTTGTCTTTGACCGAATCGAAAATGAGATTAATCGAGGTACGTAAATTGTTTCGGATACCTTCACCATTGAATAGAAAAAAAACAAGAGTTGTTTATAAAACAAAGATACAAAGAAGTTAATATGCATATAGCTAAGCTGAAATTAACATTAAAAAAAAATAGTAGGGGCTGTTCCTTTCTTTTTCTTTTTTTTTGTCAGGAAACTTGAAGTTTTATTAATAATTAAAAGGGTAAATTACCCTCAAATTCTTTGAGATTTGTCACTTGATAACATACACTCCCTCATATTTGAAATATTATATCAGAATTCTTTAAGATTTATGCGCATGTAACACATAAATTCCCGTTGTCAGCCTCCATTAAGTTGACCATTAGAATGTTGGGGTTGGAGAATGAGTAGATAAATACCACATCTGCATATTAGAAAGCAAAGTGGTGAAGGTGACAATGAACAGAGGGTATTTTTCTTACTATTTATAATTTTATACTTGAAGTCTTGCTAATTTTGGTCCTTTCTGTGCATTTTTAAGGTTACAAAATATTCTTCAATACAAATACAAAGAAACCCAAATAAAAACATTTTACTAAAACCAATCATGTTGTATTTTGTCATATATTAGACTAAAAGTAAAAATACAAAGAAAAACCTAGTTTTCTTCAAAGAAAAACGCTTAATTAGTATAGAATATAAAAAAACCTAACTATCGTTCATATTCAATCATGTCGTATATCGAAACAAAATTCAAAAAACATATACAAAAAATGGGTTGTGGAAGTATCTCTGACAAAATGATGATGATGAAGCAATTTATTGACTATATGCACAAAAGCTATCCATACCAAAACAAAAGGATCACTATATATGTTGGGTTTTTTTTGTGGAGTCTAGTTTTGTGTGTTGACCCGGATGATGACCCGACCCGAAATAATATTGCGTGGATCTTAATGGGAAATTTAATGAGGCTAAGTCCATGGAGCGAAGGATTGGGCCGATATTGGGCTTGGGCCTGTGCGCATGACATATAAATACTGCTCCTTGGTGATTAGGGTTGATGAGTGCATTGTACAGCCGTCATTGTAATCCTCTCTCTCAATAGTAAAATCCCTGCAGTTTCGTGGATGTAGGCAAATTGCAGAACCACGTAAAATCTGTGTGTCTTGTTCTTTCTTGTTTCTTATTGCTTTATGTTCTTGGTTTGTTCTTCGATTGTGTGTGTTTGTCTGTGGGTTTAAAGCGATTCAAATCCTAACAATATAGTTACAAAAAAACATATCTGGTCAGTCTAATAGTATCAGGATATCATCTTTTCTTTCCAAATAGAATAGATTGAGGGGGACAAGATGAGTTTGCCAATCAGTTTCCTCAAGCCTTTACCCCTCATATTGGCAGCAAACCATTGGATAAGATGGGGCCAATCTAAACTAGGCCATTAAACATTGTGCTTGTTCTCAATGGACAACCAGATTCGATTAGTGTAAGAGCATGTAAAGAAGAGATGGTTATGATATTTAGTCACGTCCCTGCAAAACACACAGAAGGCTCTTTGGAGAATCCCATATGAGATAAATTTATCTTGTGTAGGCAATTTTTCTTGCACAGCTAGCCATAGGATGATTCTACACCTTGGAACAGCTCCAGGAAACCAAACAACATTTGATCAATCACAAGTTTGGCCCCTGTTTCTGATTGCCTCCCAATCTGAGTTGGTGCTAAATTTAAGTGTGGGTGAGGCTGTGGTCTCATAGTAGGTGGAATTCCTCTCTAAATTCCACTAGATCAATATTAGTTGATAATTTTGGCCAAGACCAATCAGTCCCAGCTATGATCCTGCTAACCTTAGCTTCCAATTCAAGTCCAAATGCTCTAATCACCCCCATCTCCCTTGTTATGGTAGATTGGCCCTAACGGATGCTAGGGGTCTAGCCAAAGGAATACAAAACTACCATTACCAATTTTATAGTTGATTAATCGCAAACATATGGCTCCAAGGCTTAAAAACTTCCTCCAAGCCCACGATGAGTTTGGTGGTACCTTATGATGACAGAAACATCTTCCTTTTATCAAGTGTGTTTCAATCCAATCAACCCAACTTGAATTACCAGCTTTAGTGGTAACATTCCACAATTGCTTCAATACTGCTGCTTTATTCCACTAATCAACTCCTTTAATCCCCAGACCCTCTTCCTTTTTGGGAAGACAAACAGCTCCCCATGCAATTTTAGCACCACTATACAATACATAAAATCAAAGTTAGTCCCATATCTTACGAAAATTTAAAAACTATTCACGATAGATCACTAAAATTAATTAATTTTACCTCAACAAACATTTGTTAAATCTTGAGCCTGGTTACTCGGCTCACCATCTTTATATCTATTACCACTAACCATCAACCAAACTCAGTAAATAGATATACAAACATTATAGAGTTTAGACCACATAGGAATATAAAAATATGCTTTTATGCAATTAAAGATCAAGCAATACAACGAAGGCTCCATGGCAAAAAAAAAAATAGCCAATTTCTCTTTCTTTAATTTCTCCTCATACTCTTCGTGGTCGGCTGCATATTCGTCCTACTCACCAAATCACCATCCATCAACCAAAAACATCACAATTGCAATTCAAATATCAAACCACACATATTTTTCGATGCGCTCGCAGTTCTTGTTATATAGCCGGACAGCGATGAATCCAAAATCTAAATTTCAAGGGGAGTGTGGTTTGGGTTACAAGCATAGGTTTATTCTTAGAAGTTATAAAGTTCAACAATGAAATTAACAATGATTACTCTAAGAATGCTTAGAGTCGAAAAAGTCTGAGGAGAGAGAGAAGAGGAATAAATGGGTGTATGGGCGGGCAAAGTGAAAAAGCAGTAGAGTGAGATTGTGAGAGACGAAGGGGTGAATTAACCGTTCAATATAATGAAGTAGTTGTTTGAATAATAACTCATTTAGGTTCATTCATGTATAAAAATGTCCTAGTATCATTGTCGAAGGGTATTAAAGGAAAATAAAAAAATTTCAAGAATATTTACATTTTATAGTAGTATATATATAAATATAGATAGATATAGATGTGGCTAGAGGGTTATTTTTTTTGTTCAATAATTAGGGGTATTTACGCTAACTTATATATATCTTAATTAATTTTCACTCAAATTTAATCAAAACAGGCCATCCAGGTTGAGGAATTAACTAGGGATAAACCCATAGGGACATTTTGACAATGGTGTAATGAATATTTTTTC
This sequence comes from Ilex aquifolium, assembly GCA_951799425.1. Lineage (NCBI taxonomy): Eukaryota > Viridiplantae > Streptophyta > Magnoliopsida > Aquifoliales > Aquifoliaceae > Ilex > Ilex aquifolium. The sequence goes on from OX637403.1 coordinate 29,906,170, forward strand.
CAATATTTCTCCCAGTAAATACTCCTACAGAGGAGAGAGACCCCTTTCCCTCCATCTCCAGGAACTTCAGTTATATCGACTCCTACTTATCCAAACCCAGAGGCCAGAGCCTATGTAGTCTCTGACCTCCTCTTTCTTTCTTCTCTGCCAAAGGAGAAAACCACCCAGGAGCATGTTCAAGAATCACGTCTTCCCAAGATGTTCAAAGCCGTAGGTAACCCTCTCTCTCTCTCTCTCTCTCACACACACACACACACACACACACACACACACACACAACCCTCTCTGCTTCCTCTGATTTTCTTCCTTTCTGTCCGTGAAATCAGCTTTCTTTGGCCGCAAGAAGACCACACGCCCATTCAAGGACTACTACACCGACTGGTTCAATACGCTCAAGAACACCCTCCTCCCACAACTCCGTCGCTCTATGTCATTGTCCTCCTCCACCCTCCTCTCCACCCACGTCGAGATGATCCACAACCACTTCCAAACCTACTACGAAACCCTCGACCTCGCTGCCTCCAACGACGTCGCTCAACTCCTCTTCCCCGAGTGGCGCACCACCCTCGAAAAGCCCTTCCTTTGGCTCGGTGATTTCCACCCTTATCTCTTCACCAACCTCCTCCGTTCGTTTATTGACGATCAAGACACCGATGATGAGGAGGAAACTGAGAGTGTGATTCAAATTAGCGAAAGTTCGGAGTTTTTTGGTAAGCCTTGGAATATTGTGATGGCAAGGAAGACTCCATCGAAGACTTTGATGGCCAAGATTGACCAGATTGAATGTGGGTTGAGGCTCATGGTGCCAGCACTGGTGGCGCGTGCTAGACAAGTGCAGGCTGAGTTTGTTAAGAGAGTTGGGGTTGAGTGGGGGAAGTGTGAAGGGAGGAAGGAGGGAGTTAAAAAGGCCGTTGGGAAGGCCGTGGTGGCGGAGATGGAGGAGATGATGAGTGTTTTTATGGATGCCAATAGGCTGAGAAGGAGTGTTTTGACAGAGATTCTGAATATTACAAGTGTTTATCAGGCTGCTCTGTTTCTTGAAGGACTTGCCCAATTCCTTATTGGGTTTCGGGATCATAAATTTCTAAGTGAATTTGAACGATCCAAAATGGCTATCAATTGATGAATCAATGAGGAGTTTAGTTGGTCGATAATGAGGCTGTCTATCCTCTGATTTCTAGCATATCTTGGACAGAGTTCTAAGTGCTAAAGCCACTGTTCATATTGATCTCTACGTTGTAGTGATTAGCTCAAATCTTCTTTATCTTGATTCTTTGTTCTTGGTGGTAATCATCAGTTGTGCTGCTAAATGATACTGTTTATCGGGTAATGCCACATTCTTGATTTGCAGTAGAAAATAATTAGGAGAGCTTATTGGTATTTTGGTTGTATAAATCATCATGGGGAGGGCCACATTTTTCTGGTAATGTGTAATTGTTATGCTAATGTTGGTTATCACTCTTTTGTAACATTTGAACGGTGTAATGTGGAGTTGATTGGGTGCTCAAATGATGTAATCAGTTTGTTTCCTTGAAACCATGTTTATATAATCCCTATTATTGACTTTCATGACATAATACTCTTTTAATTAGTCTTGAATTGTGAAGGAGAAATGAATGTTTGGGAGGCTTGAATTAGCCAACAGTTTTGCTTGATTGTAATTGAAATTCCATGAATGAAAAGCCATGTTTTTTTAAATAGGAATGTCACTGAATCATCATTTGATGAGTCAGTGTTGGCCTTTACAAGAAGAACTAAGGACTCAAAAAAGGTGAATTCAAGCACTTGGTTTTACTGATTTTATGTTAAACAGGACATGGTAACTAAAATTAAGGTTCTAAAGTAGGTATAGCAGAATGCTTCTCAGTGGAACTCAAACTTACCTGTTATATCTATTGGTAGTTTAGCTGCTTTTATCTAGTAAACCAAGGTACAAGAAATGATGATCTTCATGTTTGAGAAGTGAAGAAACATGAGGCAGCAATCAAAACGATCAACCAAAATAATCATGAAAGGTCAAACAATTGGAATACAAGACATGGCAAGAATCCCCAAAATCAGTACCATGTTCTCTGGTAATTAAGTAGTAAGAAGCAAGTATAAATTACGGATAAGAAGTTGCACCGTAGATGGGAGAAGGGGCATGGCCATCAAGGCCAACAAGAGGTATTGGGGGAAGTCTGGCAGTCATAATATTCTAAACCAGTTATTGGGGAAATTAGTGTTGCTAAGATAAATGTGAAAATAGGTCTTCAACTCCCAAGTTTTGTTGCTGTTGTGCATGGATTTGATTAGGGAAGTCGACGTGAAGCAGGACATGTATGGAGCTATACAAACATGGCATACACAACAAGAAGGGAGTTAATTAAACAGACTGATTCTTGGATTAGCTTATTGATTCTTGGCTTGGCTTCATCAAGAAGATGATGCAGTTATCCTAAACTAAACTAACTGCTTGTTTCTCTATCTGCCCTGACAAAAATAAGGATTAAAACTATCGCGTGTTAAACTCCACCAAATTGGAAGATAAACCACATAAGGAGTCAGGGTTTATAGCATTAGTTGCTCAACATTGCATCAGGGTCTTCTGCGATGGTGTTGCTTGAGAAATTACTTCTTGCTTCAATTTCAAGCGTCTCTTGTTTAAGCTGATGGGGTGAGTTTCAGAGGTTGATATAATGAAGAATGAATATGTTTCACTCCTTACAGAAAAATAATACAAATGAACATGTCTCACTCAAAATTGGAAGGAACTTTGTCATCTTTGATTGAAACATTCAGAAATTTAGGCTTTGCCTTGGTTGAAACATTCAGAAATATAGGCTGGGCCTGCTCATTTGCCCTTGGGTCACTAGGCTAACGGCCTTCATACGGCCTGCTGGTCTTTTTCCTGAGCCCTAAACAAAATAGAATTGAGTGTCTTGTTTGGGCTAAAAAAATTGATTGTTTTTGGTCTTGTGAGTTCATCCGAAAGAAAAAAAAGTGGCAAACTAACAGCAATTTCTTTTAGCCCAACCGATCAGGCCAGGGGGGGGGGGGGGGGGGGGGGCTTTTTTTTTGGGTACAAAAGCTTTCACATGCTCCCTGAAAAACTCTACAAACCTGAACAGTAAGCATCTGTATAGTGAATAGTGGTTAGTTGCTTACTGTAATCACCTGAAGGGTATGATAATAAATTAAACAAGTGGGATTATATCTATTACCATTCCACATGCTAATAATAGTTGGTTATATTAATCCAACTACAAGACTCATTGTCCATGAAGTTCTTCTTATCCACAACAGTAAACTTACAAACTTCTTGAAAGATCCGTCTGGACAGGAACACCATTTTTTGATCCATTCCATGTGCTATATTTTTTATGCTAGTTACCCTTCAAATCAAGTACTCGTTTCAGGTTACAGTTTCATAGTTTATTCATTTGGTGTGTTTGTAATCGGCATAATTTTCGGATATTAACCTAATTGCAGGTGGATCGATCGTTTAGAAAACCTCCGTGTTAGAGCATGGAGTAGTTCAACATGATATCAGAGTCTAAAGATTTCGAGTTCAAATCACAGCAGCGCCGCCTTGAGAAATATACACAAGAAGAGCCACACATTAGAGAGGGAGTATAAGATAAATATTTCTATTACACCACTCTCTAACAACTTAAGCGTTTAGGATAGTTGATGGTTTAACTCACTTACTGTCTCGGATCACTAGTTGAAACAAATACTTTAACTTGAATTCCAGCTCATCAATGACATAGATATTATGGTTTAATTATCAAACCAGTCCACAACACAATGTGCTGGAGCATCTGCAGGTCAATTTGATCTCTACATAACTTTCTCAGGAAGTGTATATATATAGGCTATAGCAATGACATAGATTTTGTAAAGAATGCGAACATTGCACCATAAACAATCAGATACGTCCTTATCTGACAAAACTAAATCTCTTTGGGACTTATATCAAACACATGCAGAATCTGTTCGATCTATTTTGGATTTGTGCATCTCAAACAAGTTTATCATCTTCAAAGCAACTTGCCAATCTTTAATACTTCTATTCATGGCTTCATGCTATGAAGGAGAGGTTCAGAAACTGTCCTGTGCAACTTGTCTATCTTTAATACTGCTTCAAACTTCACAGGAGTTTAGATTTCTGAGTTCAGGTGAAGAAAACAGTTCAGTAGCTGTCTTCTTTGTTTTTCTCACCTAATTTTTAACCTTATCTTCCGGGCAACTTGCTTGTGTGTAACAGTTAATTAACACCTCTATAATCTGTTCAGGTAAGTGAATACTGTTAGTCAGGCTGATCTCCTCTTTGTTTGTTTATGTAGTTACCTTTCAACCAAATTGTTCACGTTCAATTCGTTCTAGTCTTTCTTCTCTTACCGCCTCTCCTCCAATCCATCCACCATACGTGCATACATGTTTGTGTTAGAGCATGTCTCACATCGATAAAATTATATCTTCTAAACTTATTATCAATTGTTTTGTAAACTTCAATATGATATCAGAACTAAGCTTGGGAAGAAGGGTTTGGGCAAAAGACTCAATATCTTCCATTTGGTAATTAATTTCTCTTTTATCTGTGTACTTGTATTGTAAAACATACCCTACTGTGAACTATTAGTAATATAGAAAAACACTCAAAGAATAGACAGATTTACGTGGTTCGGTACTCAATAGCCACCAGAACAATTGTTATTCAATATATTAGAATCTTAACAAAGATATAACCTACCCCATGTTCCACTTCACCAACGGGACAATTGTATATAGATATATGAGGCTTGTAGGTTTCTATACTAAACATGGTCTAAAGTATGTCCAGTTACTGGAGATCAACGTTAGATAAGTCTCAATTACTGTAGATAAGTCTCAATTACTGAATCTTGAGTTGCTTAACCAACCAGTCAATTCCTTAACATTATCGTTGTACGAGATGGTGAAATCAGTAGCTTTCAAAAGGACACACAAAAAGCTTTACAATTTATTAGTTGCTTTCAGTACCTGACAAGAAAGCTTGTTCGATATTGAACTACTAGGGGCCCTTCGATTCACCACTTTCTTTCAAGTGGACCACCCAAAATACCAGTCACCTGAATTGGTGTTTTCCAATTATTTGGTGTTCCAGTGACCCCATGAAGGGTTCATGCAAAAGGACAACACCATCTTCTATCAGACAAAAGACAACTCTTTTAGAATGGTCCGAGTTATAACTTGACATTACTTACCGTATGAAATCTCTACTTGCATGTAACTATATATCGTTGTTATTGCTACACCCATGTCTACCCAAATGTAATTATTAGTATGGGTTAGGAATAAGAGTGCACCCTAGCAAATTCCTGATGGGATCTTAGTTGGCGTACAAGGAAGCCATGGTTAAAGAAATGTCAGAGAGAGAGAGAGAGAGAGAGAGAGAGAGAGGGGTTGTGGTACGTTATTGATTAGAGACTTGACTATTTGAAACTTTCTAAATTTGATATAAGGATGTACTTAATTAAGAAGGAAGCATGAAAGTATGTGTTGGGTGAATATGATTAGAACATCTTAAACATGGAAAATCAAATCAACTTAACTAACAAATTGGGTGGTCAACTATGATGAAACTAACGTCCATTTACCAAAATGTTTGGCACCGCCAAATCTACGCTACCTAATTAATTTATAGATTCTTTGACCTAATAGCTTTCTTACACGGGCAATGTCAATATATACTTAAGACTTGTCTACGGTATCGAAAATAAAAATTTGGATACTATACTGATATTTATCACATTTATGAGGTACTTTTATTATTGTTGTTGGTATTTTTATCATTGTTGTAGTATCAAAAAAAATAATAAAAATAGTTACCGTAACAATGATAAAAACACTCACAACAGTTGTAAAAATATTCACAAAACTGATAAATTATTTACAAAAATGGTAAAAAAAATTGTACAAAAGAAATGTGATAAAAATAGTTATAACAACAATAGTAAAAATACCCACAAAAATAGTAAAAATACTCACAAAAATGATATATTTTTAGTTTAAAATGATCCATAAAAATTATAAAAAAATTTATTAAAATAATAAATTTTAAAAATACGATACTAAATTTTTTTATCAAGTACCGTAATCAAGTCCATATACTTAAGCCATACAATCACGAAAATGAAAAACAATTCCTTTATGTGTGGTAAGAATAATGTACTTGACTTGCAAGAACTTGCTAATGAGATCATTGATGATGATTTTTTGTTCATGTATTTCCCATGGTCTCAATTGTTTTTGTGTAAATCATTCGTAACGGGTCTTAATTAATAAATAAATTTATTATTAATTTTATTAAAAAAAATAAAAAAGATTAATAAATTACGTCGAAATAACGCCGTCTTTTAACGGTGTGTGTAATCAGACTCTTTTTATGCCGAACCCAACCACGAACCAATCGCGTCAGCTCCGAGTCAGAAATCGCAGTCATGTCACCACCACACAGCATCATCATGGTGACTTTTTCTACCCGAGGTGGGTCCCACCCCAAACTCAATAAAGAAACTCAGATCCATTTGGTTAGTCCACATCTCCTAAAGTGTGTTGCCACGTCATCAGGGTGTGTGGGACCTACTTAAGGTTGTCTTCCGCAATCACGACAAGGCTTAACCTCGTGTATCCGATGTGGCTGCATGGACGACGCTACCTACACAAAACCCATCCCCTGCCACAAAATTTCCGGTGCTTCACAGCAATCACTCGCACATAAAATATTTGATGTAACGGTCACATTACGATAACTCTCTCATTTAATAATTGGGAGTTATTCACGGAATCGGACCAAAAAAATAAATAATACCATATCAATATTAATTATATTTGTATATATTTTTATTATTATTATGGTAGAAAAAAATAATAAAAATAATTACCACAACATTGATAAAAATATTCTTATTTTTAGTTCAAATACTCAAGGATATCCGAACCAGTTTACGTGCACCATAACTAATTTTCTCCCCAATGCCGAGATTAGGGCATTCATAACTTAACCCTAAGGGGTTGCTAAGACTTGAACTCAGGACGTTTGAGTTTAGAGTTCGTTCTTATTACCACATGAGCTACTAATTGTGTTATAAAAATGCTCACAACAAATGGTAAAAATACCCATAAAAGTGATAAATTTTTTATTGTAAAATGACCTACAAAAAATATAAAAACACCAATTGAAGTAATAAATTTTGAAGGTACGATACTGAACAATAAACTCAGACGTCTTGAGTTCGAAGTAAAGTCTTAATAATTGGGATCAATGGTGTTTACATGTTCTATTTATTTGTTTGTTATTGATTAGTGACACCCACGTAATGCAAATAACGTTGTATAACCACTTACATTCGATATTTACTCTGATCATATGGTACTTGCGGCCAATAAAATTTTGTCACAAGACACTGCCAGTGGTTGTCGAGCTCTGAACATTTTTTTCCATCCTGCCTGTGTTGTGGGTATACGAATAAAAAATTGCATATCAAAAATATTTTTGTTGCTTATAGTTTGGCAAAATTCATAATTAACTAAGGATATATATTATGTTTTTTTTACCAAATTTAGATATATGTTGTGCCAAAGGAGTGAGTAAAGTTCCTTTGTATAAGTGTTTTTTTTTTAATTTCATTCAATAATATATAATTTACAAGGAATTCAAGATGAACCTATTATTTATAATTGAATCCGACATTCATACAATATGAATGACTTATCATTAAATGAATGATAATACTATTTGTACTTAAAAAATTTAATTTCAAGAACTAATACATTTGGACCATTCATTTAATATAGGGATTCATATAATCTAATTTTAAGTATATTAGTGAGGATTGAATTCATAACTCCAAGAGATAATTCAAATGGTAACAGGAACGAGTTGTAAATTCAAACGTCTGGAGTTCAAATCTTGACAACTCCTTGAGGTCATGAATACCCTAATCCTGGTATAGATGACTTGTCTGTGACTAAACTGGAGAAAAAATTAATCATAGAAAATTAATCAAGGTGCACGTAAGTTGACCTGAACACTTCTGACTGTAATAATTTATCAAAACAAAATATACGAAAACAAATTAAAAATATAATACATTATGACAATTGAATTAATAATAAAATTAATTTAATATTGAGATTTACTAATTATCTAATGATACAATTATTATTTCCCACTAACATTGCTGTTGTAGGAATGCTTCATCCTAGCTTTTGCAAATACCAATAATTGAGTCGTATGCTGTATGCAGATGTAAGTCATAATTACTAGTTTATTCAGAAGCTGCCCAACATGTTTGGAAAATTCCACTCCCCCATTCGTTTTTTATTTCTTGGTAAAAGTCTACTTAGGAATACTACTCCTCGAAAAATGGAGTGTTGAGACTTGAATTTCACATGCATTGATGCGCATGCTAAACTGTGATTAATAAGTCAAAAGGTTATTAGAGTTTAGTAGAGATGGGGTATAATAGAATAATGTTGTTGGGATTTAAAAATTAATTTAATTTATTAATATAATAATATAATAATATATCAAATGATAGAGTCGCAAAGAAGAAATTCAACAGTTACATAAAGGAAGCTGCAAGAAAGTATTCTTCAATCAAAATCGATGCTTAGAGATACGATTCGATCATTTTACGATTAAATCTCAATTTGTGAAAAGCCTTCTTCAATGGCTTCCTCACGAAAATAGTCGTTTTTATTTGGGTATAACTGGTATCTCTTTATTCTTCGTGATATTGATCAAATCTTTGATCTCTATTGGCCATATACAGCATCCACTGATTGCAAAGTGGAAGGAGAACTTATTGTCTAAATGCAGGGAAAGTAGGTCATCACTGTTAATAGTCACGCAAAAAGTAGGTCATCACTATTGATAGTACATGCAAAAAATAGTAAGGTCCCTTGTCATCGAGGTTATTTTGGCGTAAATTTCTTTTGAGTAGTCACAAGAAATACTATTAGACTATGTCGTTATCATATCATTAAATTAATGAATTAGATTAATTTTTTAGATCACAATAATATTAATAAGTCAGAGGTGAAATATAATAACAAGTCTTCCCTCAGTTTTGTACACTTTTGTGTTTTTTAAGTGGTCCATGGGCTCATTAAGTTGGAACACAAAGACTAAACTTGCTTTTTTCTGATTGAAAAATGTAGCTTAATTCCCACGTTAATTTCAAACTGACTTTTCATAGTTTAGTCTCGAACTATTATTATAAATCATTAAATTGTAAGGAAGAAAGACTTTATGTTGGTACTTCGAGAATGGGCCAGCTAGTTTGACAAATTCTACGGCGACAAAACCATATATGATCAATAAGGTTTCACACATGCCTAGATCAATGTCGTCCAATCACCGTTTTATGGAACTGTTCCCTCCTTGATTCCCTACTCAACCACTTGATTGACAATCTCTTCTCTTTTTTGAGTTTTCTAACTTACCAAAAAAATAAAATTTTGATACTATATTAATATTTATTATATTTATAGGTATTTTTTTATCACTATTATAAGTGTTATTATTATTATTATACAAAAAAATGATAAAAATAATTATTGTTTCTATACTGTTTTTATTACTCTTTGACTAACTATTTTATATTTTGAGAGCTAAATCACTCTTTTTACACTCCAAGGGACTAACTATTTTACATTTTGATGACATGTCAAACTATGCAATATTTTCGATTTAAAATATTAATAGTAGTTAGTTGAAATAGAAAAAAATGGTTGGGGTAACTTTGTAAAAAGTGATTCTTTAAAATTAAGAATGTAATATTTTAATATATTTTGACTAACTATTTTAAAGAGCACCCTTGAAGATGTTCTAATACAATACAGATGGACAAAAGACAAGATTAAGTAGATGATTAAAATAATACACAATTTTATCTAGTATTTGGTAATATACAACATAAGCATTGAATAGTAGTTATTTAATCAAATTAGTTGTTTGGTTAGAAAATTATTTCATCGTATTAATATTGAATTAATAAAAATACCCTTAATCAGTGCGTTAAAAAATTTGTTACGTTGACGACATCTTGATTTTATTAGCTGTGGAGTTATAATAGTAAATGTGTAAAATAATATATTTGAGTTGGATTATAATACCAACTCTCCTTGTGGTATTAAAATACTTCCACAATACAGGTATATGGTACTAAAAATATATGATTAATATGCGTTTTTAAAATTAATACGGAATTAAATTTATCTACTAAATAAAGTATTAGACTAAATTAAATAAATAATATTACAATACAATTTTTAATCCACTTATGGCTCGTTTGGTAGACGTATTATGAGGGGATTAAATATTGGATTGTACTATTTTTTATTTAATCTTGCCTAATACTTTGTTTGGTAAGCAAATTTGATACCGTATTAATTTCAAAAACGTATATTGATCGTATACTTATCGTATATTTTTTATACGATAGACTTGTATTATTGAGATCTTTTAATACCACCAAAAGAGGTGGTATTATAATCCAACTCAAACGTATTATTTTACACATTTACTATAATAACCCCAAAAGTGATAAAATCAAATTGTCATCAATGTAACAAATACTGATTGAGGGTATTTTTGTTAATTTAATATTAATACGATGAAATAATTCTCTAACCAAACAACCGATTGGATTAAATAATTATTATCCAATGCTTATATTTTGTATTACCAAATACTAGATAAAATTTCGTATCATTTTAATACCACATTTAATCTTGTCTTTTATCCATCTGTATTGTATTAGACTGTATTATTTTATCCGATTCATCCATTTATAATACGACAACCAATCGACCCTTATAATTGAGTTGCACGCGCACATAAGACTATTCCACGTGTCACAAGATTGGCCTCTTACACCACTTGTGACCACTCCACGAGACCAGACCATCCGGACACGTGTTCACATCATGCCATATGGAACAGTGGTGTCGTCAACGTTTCCTACGCAATGACTCAACTCAATTTTTTTTAGATAAAATGAATAAGTAAGTAAATCATTTTACATATTAACGAATATTACCTCTTAATACCACACAATTATTTATAAGAGACTTTACCACACCCACGAGACTGATGCTAAGGTCTCGGGGACTGACTGAGCTACAATAATTATAAAGACTCAATCCCAAACATTGAGCGAAATTTAAATTTTTACCCATTAAATTTTTTTCCTTACTCCTTTCATTGCAATCAATTTTTTCATTATCTCTATTTTAATGAATTTTTAAATAGAGGATAATGGTTTAATTTTTTTGATATTGTAGTTGAGTTTTTTTTTTAATATTGTAATTATGGAGGAACCATAAAATGTACAGGATTTTCATACTCTCTCTCCTTTCTCTTTCCCCATCAATTAAAATATTATATAAAAAATTCTAATACAATAATGGGATGATACAAACAAACTAAAAAAAAAATTTTATTTAAATGAGCGATAGTTAATTAATGAAATAATAGTAAATATGTTGTGTTAACCTATGTTTCTATGACAATATATCGGAAAAACTGGTTATAAATGTCAGAATGTAAATAAATAAAATATTATTTTATAATTAATTAATGTAAACTTAAAAAATAAAAGAAATAGAGAGAAAAATATTTTCAAAATTCAAACTACTTATCAAATTTGATTCTTTTAATTTATATAAAAAATCATAATTAACCACATATGATTTGGTAAATATTGTGAAAGGGAGGGCGTGGGTGGGGGGCTGGGGGCGTAGCGGGAAGGGGAGAGGGGGGTGTTTGGTCTCTTTCTAATTTAACAAGCGAGTGAGTTGCCTTGTTAGGCACGTCTTTTTTGGGTTATCAACGCTATAAATACCAAGCCATTTCGCTCCTCAATCTCTCTCTCTCTATCTCTCTGTAGACTTTTGCTATTTCTAGGTTTTCTCTCTTCCTGCCGTTACTTTGGAGGTACATTCATTTCGCTCCCCATATTTTCTGCTCCATTTTCTGTTGGGTTCTCGTCAAAATGTCGTTTTCTTGGCTACCTTCTAGTTTTTCTCTAATTAAATGCTTCGGCTTATTCTATGGGTTTTAGGTTTTGAATCAGAGAGCTGCTTTTTTCAGAACCCGTTGGCGTTTAGTTGTTCGGTGGGGAATGGGGATATATTAACGTTTTTGAACTGCCCAAACAAGGTATTGCACTTTCTGCTTCCTTTCATTTTCTTTCTTGCTTGCTTTCTTTCTTTCATGAGAGAGAATTTTCTTGGTTATATTTATGCAATGCTGTTGGAATTAAGCTCAAAAGATACAATCTTTTTCACGTTTCTTTCCACTTGACAGCTCCATATGGTGAGTTTTTTTCAGTGTTTTCTTGTGAAGGAGCCATCTTTATATTGCTGATGATGTTTTGTTTCAATGATTTTCTTGGTCTTTTAGACATGCAAAATTGCTACCTTTTATGGCCCTTCTTTTTATTCTTGTTGGGCCACAAGACTCAACAAACCAATTTAGATTCATATTTGATCTTCTGGCAGTTGGGACTTTCTTTTCCTCAAATGGGTAGCTAGGATTTGAACGGCTTATGCTTGAAGAGTTGGATTTCTGAATTTTCTCTGTTTGTAAATGTGCATATAAACAAATATGATATTTATGTGTTTATTTTAATGTACCTATCATGATTTGACAGGACAATTGTTTAATTAATTTTTTTTATCTTTTGATTAGAACTATATTATTTTGTCAGTTGCCAATCACTGTAGAAGATGTTGGAATTTTGATTATGTGTCTTAATCAGATTTCGTGGTTTACCATTCAAATATATAAAAGTCAGGAGATCCTGTATTGTTGTAATTAACGACCTAAACAACAGTCTTTACATGGTGTTTAGCTTGTACTACCATTGTTTTTTTTTACCATGTCAGAGATCTAAAGGCTGGTTGGAGGACTGCCCAATTCCATACTTGTCAAAATAGCCAACTATTCATTTATATTGCAAATTAGTTTCAGTTTTTGTATTATCATAAACATGTAGATGTAAAGGTTGGACTTGGCGTGATGACAAATGCCCATCATTTGAAGCAATTCAGCCGGAGATCAAGTTAAGAAATCTCTAATTAGGCTCTTAAAATTTGGAATAAAGTTTTCTATCATTTACCTCTCCAAGACCCGATTTAGGCGATGGCCTTGTGCAAAATTTGTTTAAAATAGTTTTCCAAAATTCATTAATATTTTTTTTTAGTTTTTTGAAACTAAATATGTGAATTCTAACTGGGATTGGATTTTTCATAAGATCTTATTAGTTTTTTAAAATTGTGGCTAAAGTTGAACTTAAAATCTTGATTTGGCCAATTTTCTAGACTGCTCTTGTTAAATTTTAGGAAGGTGGACGTCACCAGGTATGTCAATGGATTGGATTTATTTGTTCTGAATTTGAGTTTAAAAATGCAATTCGAATTCAATCAAAATATTTGAATGATTTTATTTTCCCAATCCATATTCAAATTCTCTAGAAATCAAATGACGCAAATAACTTAATTGAACTAAATTTGAAAAAATTATATTAGAATTTTAATTCAATTTCATCGTATATATACGCACATGTATTATTTGGATTGGATCATAATTGGATCGGATATTGATATACTTAAATCTAAACTAATGAAATGATATAGAAGATTTGCATTTCAATTGGAGTCGGGTGAAAATCTGATCTATTGACAGGCCTAGTTGTCACTCATACAGATCCCTCCACTACGGACAAGGGTGGTGGGTTTTCATGTGTTTGGTAGTTGTGGAGTCATGTCATTAAAGTATCAATATGGTGATGCCTACATGATTTTTTTTTCTTTTTGTTTCTGTCTTCTTTTCTTTCTTGAATGTATGCTGCTTTGTTATGATTGTTAAGTTTACAATTTAAAAATCAGATCTACAAATGAAATTAAAGTTGTCTTTTTTAGGCACAGCTCTCCCTGGGCATGTTTATATCATGAATATACTTAAATTTATTTATGCTGGCAGGTTGGGGTGTTTACTATGTTATATTTGACCATTTATTGGTGTTTATATAAAAGAGTTCTTTCAGTGCCTCAATAGTTTCCTTGGGAAATGGGTTTTTTGTTGTTAAATAGTAAATTTGTAAAATTTATCTCGTCCACTCTCATATGTTGGAAATTATGATTTATCCAAGGTATGATCTCTTTTGGCATCAGAATAGAGTCCTTTTCAATTCTTTCGTTGCCAAAGATATAAGCATAACATTGAAGTTTTTGTAGCTTATTTAGAGCAAGATTGACTTAACAGTGTGTTGGAGTCTTCATTTTAGAGAATTGAGGACAGAACAGAGGCATTATATCACACAAATTCTTCGGTGCATATTGGACTACTACTAGAACAGCAAAAACAAAAACTATCTATTAGACCAGCAATTATGTATTTTGTCGATAAAATTGCTCTTATTGCCATATTGAGTGATATACTGTCATCATTTTTACGAGTCTTTCTATAGCTTTTATCTGTTCTTGTGATGTTGTTTTGTAACAGATTGCCCACTTGTAATGGTCTTAGAGGGTGTCACTAGATACTTCCATGGTTAAACTAAGTTTTTCCACACTCTTTCTACCAAGTTATGATGTTGCAAAAGCTAGATTGTTTTAGAGGGTGTCACTAGATACTTCCATGGTTCCACACTCTTTCTACCAAGTTATGATGTTGCAAAAGCTAGATTGTTTTAGAGGGTGTCACTAGATACTTCCATGGTTAAACTATGTTTTTCCACACTCTTTCTACCAAGTTATGATGTTGCAAAAGCTAGATTGTTTAGTCCCTTTTTTTGTGTTGCAACAGGAAGGGCATTGACTTTGTTGGTGTTGGGGTCATTACATCACTGGTCTACCAAGATGTTTGCAACAAGCAATGTTTGACTACCTCGTATAAATGCAGCGTAGCTTTGGAGATGAGGTATAATTTAGTTTGAATATGATAAGGAAGCTAAGCTCCTTTGTTGAATCTCGTATAGATCTTCATTTAACTTGCACACTACTGCATCATCAGATTTTCGGAAGCCTGTGCTTGATGGACTGCTCAAACAGCAGCAGTGACAAGAAAACTTTGAAGAGGTGGTTTTTCATCGACAAAAGAGTGGGTTAAAAAGTTACTACATTAGGTGATTGTATCTATCTTCTCACAAAGCTGCAGTTGAACATAATACACAATTTGTAGTAATTTTTCTGTCCAATTAATCTTGGATTCTATGGACTCGAAATCTACAAAAGCTTCTCCAGTTCTTACTGATCCTACACCCATCAACAAATCTAGACTAGGCATCTATTCTAGTCTATTGCCTTACTCTCAGTCAGGACCATCATTCTCTACTAGCATGCTAACAATTCCTAGAAAGAAGCCAACCAAGCTTGATGATGTTCGATCCAATGGTTGGCTTGATGCTATGAAAGCTTCTTCACCTCCTCGCAAGAAGCTACTAAAGGATTCCAAGCTTGAGGTTGCTTCAGATGATAGTAATGTAGCTTACAATTCTTGGATGGTATGTACCGTGTCTCATTTTGTCTAGGAATTTAAGTAGGCTATTTAAAAAGACAAGGAATGTTTGATCAAGAATTTTCTGATTGTGCAGGTCAAGTATCCATCAGCCATTAACTCTTTTGAGCAAATCATAACTTGTGCAGGGGACAAGAAGATAGTGATATTTTTAGATTATGATGGGACTCTTTCTCCTATTGTAGATGATCCTGATCGTGCTTTTATGTCTGCTGATGTAAGTATCAGTGTGATTGTGTCTTTCTTCTTTCATACATTTGTTAGTTGTGTTTTTGGGTTGAACCAACCTCTTCCTTTGTCAGATGCGTTCTGCTGTTAGGAATGTGGCAAAATATTTTCCGACAGCAATTATTAGTGGAAGAAGCCGTGACAAGGTAGATCGAGGAATTTCTACATAAGTTATTGTCTGATTTCAGAACTTCAGGATTTGAATATTATCTGTCCATCATATGATTTCTTTAGGGATGGCATTAGGGTCTAATCATTTTGTTTTTCCGTCAGGTTTTTGAGTTGGTAGAACTAACAGAACTTTATTATGCCGGTAGTCATGGTATGGACATTATTTCCCCTGTGAGAGACATGCTGTCCACTGAACATTTGAATTGTATTCAATCCACTGACCAGCAGGTATGAGATTACAAATCCTTCTGGTACTTCCTCATGTGCTCCCACCCGACAGGATGGTGATAGTGTTTGTTGTATTCTTCTCCTTCACGCTTTATATTCTGGTAATCTATTATGTTATGATGTGTAGGGCAAGGAGGTAAACCTTTTTCAGCCAGCCAGTGAATTTTTACCAATGATCGAGGAGGTGTGTTGTTGTATAAGATCCTTCAATATATGAAAAGGGAATCAATGTCTATCGAATAACATGAAGAAAACTGTTGTTATTTTTGTAGGTTTTTAGAGCCTTGGTTGAGAATACTAAAGATATCAAAGGTGCAAAAGTTGAGAACCATAAATTTTGTGCCTCTGTTCATTACCGCAATGTAGAGGAGAAAGTGCGTTATACTTGATTCTTTGTAGCCTCATGGTCTTACTAACTTGCATTGTACTTTATACCCTTTTGGCTCACTAGTTGATGATATTACTTTCGTTTATTTACTTTCAGAGTTGGCCTACAATTGCACAGCGTGTTCATGATGTCTTGAAAGATTACTCCCGATTGCGACTAACTCATGGGCGGAAGGTAATAACTTGGCTAGTTTTTAGTACTAATGGTATCTTTTCCCCTGCTTTGTGCAAGTATTCTATTATTTATCTAGAACTGAATTGAATATGATCTTGCGGTATGTTTTTAACTATAAAATTCTCATGTACAATTTTTGGCTTTCTTCTTCGTCCTAGGTTTTAGAGGTCCGTCCTGTGATTGATTGGGATAAAGGTAGAGCAGTTGAATTTTTGCTTGAATCTATGGGTAAGTGAACTAATCCATTCATCACAAAGCGGGCAAATTATACATGTGTTGCAGTATCAGATTATCTCGGCTTGTTTAGTTGTACAATTACTTGACATAAAATTTTGCAGGACTAAGTAATAGTGATGATGTGCTCCCAATCTATATTGGAGATGACAGGACGGATGAAGATGCATTTAAGGTACAACATACCGCTATTCCATATATAGGATTCCATGAGCTTGTATATTCACTTATATGTGATACAATTAGCTTGCTAATTGTCAATGTTTTCATACATCATCAGGTATTGCGGGCTTGCAATCGAGGTTATGGGATCCTAGTATCATCGGCCCCAAAAGAAAGCAATGCATTCTTCTCACTCAAGGACACTTCAGAGGTACCTAAATTTCGTGCTCATGTTCATTTGACTTCATTTATGTTGCACCCTTCTTAGATTAAATGGTGTTTTGAAATTGTATGCAGGTCAAAGAATTCCTCGAGTCCCTTGTGTATTGGAAGGAGCATAATGCACTATAACTAGATGAAGAGGAGGAGCACAGGGTGGTCTGCAGATAGTCTAAATATTATTTAGTTTGGGTTTTAGAAGTTCGGAATAAAGGCGATTCAGGTGGGAGATGCCGAATGCATATGCAATTGAATCCCTCGAAATCTTCCTACTTCAATTATTTATTTGTAAAGAGTATGTATGAATCAGTATCATTTGTTGCAGCTTCATTCTTACAAGAAAAAGTTATGCTGCATCATTCCAATTTATTGGAAAGATTTTAGTCTAAGTTGTCTGTCGAGACTTTTTTCTATGAAAGAAAAGAAACGAAATGAAGTTGTATCTAGTGCACAAGGTTCCTGTCTGTAGAGGGTTCATAAGATTGATCCTTGAATGTGAATTCATAACATTTGATAAGCACTTGTCATCACACTTTCAACATCTGTCACAGAGAAGCAAACAAAGGAAAAACCTGGCTGTGGCTGCGACGTCTTCATACGTGGAAGGCTGACATTGGTCCATGATCATGTCCTGATTGTAAGTGTAGTTAGGTTTTTGGAGTCAAAGAAAAAAAAAACAGAACAAACATTGTCAGCCAAGGCAAGGATTGTTCTGCTACTGTATTAGGAGAAGGTTATTGGGGGATAAAGGGTGAGGCTATAGCCAAGGTTCAATAAGTAGAGAGGCGGTTTTCAAGTGCAATTGATCATTTCACTCTCATAAATTTTTCTATAATTGAGAATAGTTTCAATCATATGTTCTGTTGGGTTTTTTGACTATCACGGAAAAGTTTATCACCCGACCTACTCTGACGGACCCTGTCGTGTTTTGATGAATGACAGCAGTGTTTTTTAGATGACAAACCCGGATCCAAGTGCAGTCCATTGATCCATTGGATCGAAACGATCTTGCATCTTATATTTTAATATCTCGTACGATATCTTGTAATAATAATAGGTAAAATTTCCCTCAGGGTTGGGAAATTTCATTGCAGTACTCTGTTTTTGCGGAAGTAAATGCATGTGGAAGCTTGTGACGAACATGGGTGTGCATGTGGCACTTGGAAAGTGCAATTATTTTGGAAACATGAAGAATCAAATTAATGATACCTAAGCTTATGTATGAATAGACAAATTGGTTGTTCTTGTTCAGCTTTTGTTTCTGTTTCATATTGTATTTGTTTTAAGATTAAAGATAAGGAGTACAAGACAAGAACATTAGTTGGTGAAATCATAACATCTATGTATTGCATGTGGTCAAGCACATGTCTTTCTAGTATATCTTGCCAGTTGCCATGCCAACCTTCTTGTTTTTTTAGTTTAATGATTAGGAATGTCCAGATCAACTTACGTGCACTTCGACTAATCTCTTCCTTGATTTGATCAAAGACAAACCATCCAAGCGAAGATTACTTGTCTTGTCAACCTTCATTCATCATCTTTACAACTTTTTTCTTTCATGCACAATGGAGGACTCATTTTTTCTCATGTATGATAATGGGTTTAGTCTATTTACAAAAAACAAAAAAGGAAAGAAAGCTAGTAGACAGTTAGCGAGACTTGAATGTTGTTAATCCCATTTAAATTTACGATAAATAAAAGTTTGAAACGAATTAGATTGATTTTTATACAATCTTCTCAATTGTGAATGTTGATGATGCAGTCCAAACAACCTAATCCCCTTAATTTTAAATATTATTAATTTAAACAAGTTGAATCATTCGTCGTTAATTTATTGAGCGTTATTGATGGCTTTATAGGTTCCAATTATATATAATTAGATCAACGAATTACTGGTGAATAATTAAAGATGACACAAAATTTATAAGATTTGAAGTTGGGAGGAGCCAAATGTAGTGCATTGTATGTAGGAATAATTATAACTATTCAAATAGCTTGCTAAATTTGTAGATAAATAGCTTTATTATGTATAGTTTAGGGGTCTCTTCATCTAATTTTTAGTCATTACAAGAAAGTTATGCCATCTATAATTGTTATTTGTCTAAACTGCTGAATTTGTACAATTTACTTACAAAAATCTATCGCAATAGTAAAAATATTCTTTTTTTTTTGGGGGTTCAAGGTTTCCGTGTTAACTTATATGCATCTCGACTAATTTTTTATCTGATCCAGTCAAAGTCAGACCATCCACGCTGGAATTAGAGTATTCATAAGGAATAAATCTCTCATGACCTTCTTCATAGTCTACCACCAAAGAATTGTCAAAATTCAAATTTAAGATATCTGAATTTACTGTTAGTCTTTGTTATCACTCGAGGTACTCCGACAAATTATAATAGAAATATTCTACATATCTCTCCTCCCATCAAAATTTCTCTTTCTCTCTTCCGGCCATCCCAAAACAGTGAAAAAATATTGGTTGTAACCGTTACTCTATGTTAGCAGTGTCACATGAGATAATGATCCATTAATACGTAGACAAATCAGCCAATAGATCCCACTTAAACTCATAACTACCCAGATAGAAAGTGGGCTCTATTTTACTCTTTTTATTCTTTTCTTATTGTATCATTGGAGACAAAGACCTATATAAGGCAATGGGAATATGACACAATCCCACCTATCATTTCGCCATCTTTAACAAACCATACTTTCTTCTTCTCTCTCATAATTTCTCCGATATAAAAGAAGCTCCTCTCGTCATTTGTCTCTCCACGACCAATGCACTATGGTGCTCTCAAAACCATTACGTACAACCTCCGAACAAAATGAACTAACCACGGCCCTCCCATATTCCTACAGTCCCTTGCCGGATGAGACCCAATCCGTCGGAGATTCGGCGGAACGCCTGCAACCCAATAGGCTAATAATCCTATTATTATCTGGGTTGCTGGTGGTTGGTTTCTTGGTCGCCTTATTGAGTGGAGATGGACTGGCTACAAAGGGTGGTGGTGGTGCTGACATGTTTGCCACGTCCGGTTCGACGACTTCACCGAAGAGAATAATCCCGGTGGCACTGGGGATAAAGGAAGGAGTGTCCGCGAAATCATTTGTCCCATTGTCCGGCGTGCCTCAATATCCATGGACCACCGAAATGTTGGATTGGCAAAGAACTGCTTTTCATTTTCAGCCAAAGAATAACTGGATGAATGGTATGTGCTGTATCTATATATTCCATGCAAATATATATATATAAATATGTATATATTTCTACGAATAGGGCGATCATAAAAACTCTGCACCGTAATCTCTAGTAGGTATTTTTTATGTAAACCGTTAGATTACGATCTAACGATCATCAAATAAAGATATTCAAAATTAATTATCTAAACCTACCAAATTTAATTCTCAACTAAATAGGAAATGTCTATGACATTAATTGTGACCTAGTCATATTAGAAAAGTCTATTTAGTTTTGTGAAAATTAATATTTTAAAATTAATAAATAATTTTTTTGACCTTTTTTACATAAGTCACGAGTTGACCCATTTTGTGGGTTCAATTAGGGTACATCAGTGTTGGGTAGGTTTTACTTAATCTTTGTACAAATTATCAGTTTGTCCTCTTATTTTTTGCTCAAATTATCAGTTTGTCCTCTTTATTTTTCTTTCTTTTGCTTCTAATCAACCCAATTTATACTAGAAGGCTTGATAACGTTGATGTATCTAAGTGACAAAGTTAAATTAAAATTAGGCTTGCTTATCAGAATGTATTGCCACCATCCTTTTATTATGAAACCCAACATGAAATTGATTTGTTTATGCTCCAGTTCAAAATTTTTAAAAAAATATTGATTTGTTCCTGCTGCAAATTGAACACATAAAAAATCTAAAACAGTAATCGGGAACTATCTTGTTATATAATAATCAAGTTAAAATTTTTAAAAAAATCCGACCCCCTACTTTTATTCACAGAAATGCATTACAACCTAAAACCTTATCAACATGCAGTAACAATGAAGCAGTTGAAGCAATTGAAGAGAAACATGAGAGAGATGGGTTTGACTGCTGTATTTTTAGTTTTTTTTTAACCCAAACAGGTATAATAAATTAGATGGGAAAAGATAAAAATCATTCGGGTCATTGGGTCGATCCATTAATATTTAAGAGTAGTCAGTATTTTTTTTTATATTAACCTTAAGACTTTCCTAATAGGAATAGATTACAATTAATATGTCATAGACATTTTCCTATTTAGTAAAGAACCAAATTTGGTAGGTCTTGATAATTAATTTTGAGTATCTTTGTTTGGTGATCGTTAGATCGTAATCTAACGGTCTACATAAAAAGTATCCACTAGAGACTACGGTGCAGAACTTCTATGATCACGCTACTCTATATATATATATATATATATATATATATATTTGATGACAAGTTTCTAATTAATGGAGATGAATGTAAATTGGATGGATCTTTCAAAGCTGGATGTAATTCACTTTCAATAGATATAATTAATTAGATTTTTAAAATTATGTTAAAATAATTTTTTCTTTTCTAAAAACTGCTTTTTAATTTTAATTTTATTATTTCTGATCATTTATTTGCTTTATTTTTTGCTAAATTCCTTTTTCCTTTGCCTTGTTTCGTTTGTTTTGACTATCATTGTTCTTACGGGGGGATTCGGCTTCATTCTGCACCAGATCCTAATGGTATCCTCTCTCTCTCTCTCTCTCTATATATATATATATATATGTGTGTGTGTGTGTGTACATTTGACTATGGGTCTTCAAATTTGCCTTGTTAAAATCAAACGTCATTGACGAATGTACTTGTGGACTTGAAAAAAAGGTAATCTTAGACAACGCATAGTGATTCGATCTTTTGATCACTCATTTTTGGGGATTTCTGCCTTACACACAGAAGATTGGATTGCATAAATCACAAGTCTTATATACTATGTTACGATCACCTTATATTGATAAAAAAGTCGAGAGAACAATTTAAAACTTGTCTTTTGTTTCTTGTTTTTAACAATAGAGAAACATTAAGCTATAGGAAAAGGAAAAATACAAAAAATCCCTTGAAATTTATCACAAATAGAATTACAACAATACTCATTTTGTTATATTATTTGGGATCTAGAATTTGATAAAAGACTTGGTGGATACAACATTTCTCATATAATTTATTTGAAAAAAAAAACTCGTCGAGATTTCGGGTCAAATTTATTGTTAGTAAAAGTTTTAGTTGGTGTTGCATTGTTGGTCTAAAAAGCACGATATAAAATTCCAATAATTATGCACATTTTTAACACCATTTGATATTCCACCTATAACATATTTACAGGTCCATTGTTTTACAAGGGATGGTATCACTTTTTCTACCAGTACAACCCTAATGGGGCAGTGTGGGGTGACATTGTGTGGGGACATGCCGTATCTAGGGACCTAATTCATTGGAGCCATCTTCCGATTGCCATGGTTTGCGATCACTGGTATGACATCAACGGTGTCTGGACCGGATCCGCCACCATCCTGTCGGATGGCCAAATTGTCATGCTCTATACTGGTTCAACCGATGAGTCTGTGCAGGTCCAAAATCTTGCATACCCTGCCAACTTGTCGGATCCTCTCCTCATTGATTGGGTCAAGTACTCCGGAAACCCGGTTCTAGTCCCTCCAGTTGGGATCGATTCGAAGGATTTTCGTGACCCGACAACTGCGTGGGTCACATCCAAGGGCAAGTGGCGAATCACCATTGGGTCAAAGTTCAACAAAACTGGCATTGCATTGGTCTATGATACTGAGGACTTCAAAAACTATGAGCTCTTAGATGGGTGGCTCCATGCAGTCCCGGGTACGGGCATGTGGGAGTGTGTGGACCTTTACCCGGTATCTAAAGTTGAGGAAAATGGGTTGGACACATCAGAAAATGGTCCTGCTGTGAAGCATGTGGTCAAGGCTAGCCTTGATGATGATAGGAATGATTATTATGCAATTGGGACTTATGATGAAAAAGCTGGTACATGGATCCCGGATGACCCGAAACTTGATGTTGGCATTGGATTGAGGTATGATTATGGCATTTTCTATGCCTCAAAAACGTTTTATGATCAAGAGAAGAAAAGAAGAGTGTTGTGGGGTTGGATTAAAGAGACTGATAGTGAAAACGCAGACGTGAAGAAGGGTTGGTCGTCTGTTCAGGTAAAATAATAGCCGACCTCAAATAGTTAAAATCGATTTTGTTGAGTTGGGTTGGGTACAGAAAGTGATGAAAATGTTATTGTTCATATGGTTGATGTATGACAGGCCATTCCAAGGACTGTACTGTTAGACAAGAAGACTGGAAGCAATTTGCTTCAGTGGCCAGTGGAGGAGGTCAACAAGTTAAGATCAAACATCAGGGCATTCAACAAGGTAGAAGTTAAAGCCGGGTCAACCGTGCCACTCAATTTGGACTCAGCTGATCAGGTCCGTAATTTTATTCTAATTTTTGAAATTTCATAGTGTATATATATATATACAAGGTTATTTATTCATGGCTATGTAATGTTTATGTAACAGCTAGATATCGTGGCCGAGTTTGAGATAGATAATGAGACATTGGGGAGACTAAATGGAACAGATGAAGTTTATGATTGCAGAGAAAATGGTGGAGCTGCACAAAGAGGTGCATTGGGGCCATTTGGAATCTCAGTTCTTGTGGCTAAGGACCTTTCTGAGCAGACTCCAGTCTACTTCTATGTTGCCAAAACAGTTGATGGCAGTCTTAAGACTTTCTTCTGCAGCGATCAGTCAAGGTTTTATTATCATCCTCTCATTATTTTTTTCTTCTTCTTGTATACAGTAATAGAACAAGTCCATGTCAATTTTCTCAAGGAAGAACCAATTATCTCAACTCATGGAGGTACATAATTTTTGTTGTAGGTCTTCTGATGCAACCGATGTTGTTAAGGAAATTTATGGTAGCACAGTTCCGGTACTCGAAGGCGAAAAATTATACATGAGGATACTTGTAAGCTTCAGTACCCTTCTGTTTATCCTTTCCTGATGTGTGTATTAATATATATATTGCCATTAGGGATGACAGTGGACCGGGAAAAAAATAAGTATTTGTTCAAATTCGTCTCATTTGGACCGGAGATGGACCATATGTACTGAATAGTGGACATATATATGAATACTCGTATAAACCCGTACGGGGATGGAAATGATGATGAACTAATGGGGTGAACGAATATTTGTAAAGTGTGTATAGGGGTGAAGACTACTCCTCCCGTCCCCGCCCCGATCTGCTGCCATCTCTAATTACCATGAAAACTAAAATCATAAAATATTAATTTGGGTGCATTTTAATTGTGTTTAAGGTTGATCATTCGATAGTAGAAAGCTTTGCTCAAGGTGGAAGGACATGTATCACCACAAGGGTATATCCAACGAAGGCAATCAAAGAAGGTGCTCAGCTCTTCTTGTTCAACAATGCAACTGAGGCCAACATTACTGCCTCACTCCAGATATGGCATATGAATTCTGCATACATACATTCCTTCCCTACAGAACTCTTGATGTGAAGAACTTCAAAACCTGATCAACTCCGACTCCCTCGAGGTTTTTGAACAACCCTTTCGTATCACATTCTTTTTCTCTGTTTGTATTTAAGATCGGCTATGTTATTGAATATAAAAGTTATGTAGATGATCAATTTTCTCTCTTCAATTGCCATCAATCCATTATACTTGAAACTCAACAAAACTTTTATCCGGTCATGGTTCTGACTTCTCCATCGTGCTCTGTGAAGAACCATATTCCTTATTAATCTTATATTCTAAAGTAAATGGAACCCAAATTTAGGAGTGGTTTAAGGCCTACCCTCATGACTCCTTAAGGGCCTCTTCTACCAATAGGTCCAATATCATTAAAATTGGCAATGAAATAATAAAAAACAATGAAGAATAATTACATTATGTGCTCTTTTTGAAAGTTTTCTTGTAGTTGAAGATGAGGAAACCATAATTTTGTAGACAAAAGATTTTGTACACTCAATTACTCTAATAATGAGGTTGAGCGTCTCTGGTACTAAAAAAAAAATGTGTTTTTTATTTTTTAAACAATTGTATATCCTCTAATTCTTTTCAAATGATGAGGATCTATATACGTGAATAAATTAATTTTTTAATTATTTAAAGACAATTAGAGAATCTTTTAATTATTTTGTAACTGGATAGGGACTCACCCCTATGTTTCCTACACTTATTAGATATGTGATTATTGTATTAACATCTTAGAGTCAAGTTAGGTTCATTTCCGAAAGAAGTAACAGGTGCAATCAAGGGCCACATGATCCTACCAGTGAAAGTCTATCGGGATGGTCTCTTTTGCCCCCATTCCATTTTTAATTATAAAAAATAAAAATAAAAAACATCTTAGAGCCAATAGCTGCCAGATTTTTTGCATTTTCTGCAAAGCCTTGATTGGTGATCATGCTTATTTTTAGTAGGACCCTTCTTTTTTCGTAGTGATTGAATAAACCGGCAATCGCTGCTGGATTTCCGAAAGATGTCTTAGCATATTCCTCTCTCTCTCTCTCTCTCTCTCACACACACACACACACATATGATAAAATGCTTACAGCGTTTCACATTACTCACCAACTATTGTCTTCATGCACCATCCTATACACAAACATTAGCAAGATATATTATTTATTTTCGTTTGTTGTTTGCCTAAAGACCTACGAAGAAAAGGAGAATCTAACATAGGTGGAGAGGAAAGAAAAAAATCTCTACAAAGAGAAGAGTTCGTTCTACGTTTTCGGGAGGTTGCATAATTTTTCATTTTGGGAAATTTCTGTAATATTTTTGGATTGTGGTATCTCAAAGCGTGATTTCTAGATGCGTCTATGAAATGGATGTTCAACCAAAATCAGATTGCTTAGGTTATATTGTAGTATACAATAATGCCATAGACGTTACAAACTAAGCAATGAGTTGCCTACAATTTGCTTCATAATCTTGTCGGCTCTAAATAAAATAGAACTGATGTTGACTTGAACACCAATCACATGATACTAAAACCATAATGTTTTCGGGAGGTTGCATACTGTTTTAAGCTAGATTTTGAGTCAAATATACAAAATAATATAATTCTCGGATCACCACGTATGCAAATAGAGTCGGACACATAATAAGTACATTTATGATGCTTCGAAGAAGAAACTAATTATGAAACCGATGAAACGGGAAATTGGGTTTTACTCAAAACTTTCAAAAACTCAATTCTAATGTAGTATTAGAACATCTCTAACCATGAATCAAATTTAGATTCAAATTTGAGTAAAAAATTTGATTTAGTATAGAGTACTCCAATGAGCAAACTCAAATATCTACTCAAATCTTTTAAAAAATTCCTTAATTATCCCAAAACTCAATTTTTTGTATCATTCAAATCATAATATTTGATAAAATAAATGAAACTTTCATCTCTCCACAAATGGGTAATTCAAAAAAAAAAAAAATATGTATACAACACTACATGGAAATAAAGAAACCACCACAGAATTCTAAGATTGTTCTACTCCCTAATATTTTTTATAAATTCAGATAAAAAAATATAAATATTTTGACATGGGCTTGATCTAAAGAACACAAAAACATACGTTTTTAACAAAAATAAAAAATTGAAGAAATAAAATAACGAATTTTCTAAATTTGTAGATAGCGAAGACTTAAAATTTCAAGAAGAATCGGTGGCCTAAAATTGTACTATCGATAGTGTTTAACTCGAAAAAATAAAATAAAATAAAATTGATGGGTAGGCTTAGGGTTTATCTAGTATGAAAGATGAGTGAAATTATGGTTTTGAAAAATACAAGAAATTATGAAGATGAAAGATGAAAAGCAAAAAACTTACCTTAAAACCTTCAAATGATTTGTGAAAGCTTCGGTGGTGGTCGGCAATAGAAGCATCGTAATAAAAAAAAGCAAGAAGAGACTGATAATAAGTAATTGAAGAACTCTTTTAGTTTTGAATAAGTTAAAAAGTTACCGTTAGAAATTTAGTATAGAATTTGAGTCTTCTTCAATTTGAGTCCAGAATAAGTTTTGTCTTGATTTGGTATAGGTTTGAGTACAAGGTTGGAGAAATTTTTTAAATTATTTTAACTCAAATTTAGAGATACTCTTAAAACCCTATGGTAGCTGCACATGAAGACATACCATCCCCATTGTTAATTTCATGGTCAGTTGACAGCGAATTCTAAGATAATCTGATGTGTTTTCATACATTTTGTTTATCAGTCATATCATTAAAGTAAAGAGATAATAATTAATACAGGACACAGTGACAGTGTGACACTGACTCCATCCAAGTTTTTTGACTTTACTCATTGTAATTTATTTTTTTTAATATCAATTATATAGTCTATGGTAATCAGTGAGTTGGCAATAGCCTTGGACTGACTAATGGATCTTATCACCACATTGATATAAAAATGACGACTTGCCTGTAGAGGCTAGCTCTATGATTAAGAGGAAACCATTATTTTCCCGGGTTAATAAATCCATACAAAATCCGTATACTTTTCATCGTTTTCTCTTTTATGCATTAGTTTTAATCTTTCATAACTTGAAAATGGCCCTCGATGGTGTCATGTATCTAAACTTTTAACTTAAGTGGTATGAAGTGTTTACTCTATTATTTTGAAGTGATTGATTCTCGAACTTAAACCCATCATGTATCGATTCGGTGATTTTCGAACTCATAACCAGATCAGGCCTTGGTACTTATTTAGGATAAAACCAGTTGTTATTTTAAAAAAATAAATGTTTCGGGTTTGGCCATGGGCCATGGCTAAACAAACCCCAGTTACTTGCCAACCCTAATTTGTTTAATGATGGTATGCAAATCAGAAGAAGAAGTGGACCGCCAAAGTGAAACACTACAGCTGTTAGTGTCAGTAACACAACTGTTTGCAGTAACAATTGGACTGTTTGGTAAAGCAAGGAATCCAACTACCTACCTCATCCATTTTCTTAGAATTCCATTCCAACAAGAGTACTATCACTGCCAATTGGTTCAGAAAATCTCCAGAATTCCTTGTCAAATTTAGAACATGCCTCGTAAAATTGTCATAGCCATGCGTTTTTTTCGACTTGGAATTGTAATACTTACACCGGATGCACACAATCACTCACAAATTATACACATTAGTTAAACTCGAGTTTTATATAGCTAAATATACTTGAACTCAGGACATACGAACTTTACATTTTACCCTCTTTTGAACCAACTCGTATAGATTGAAAATGTCCTCATATATGTTTGATATTCTTGGTAATGTTTTGTCCCACTTCATGGATTTCTTAAGAAAAGTCAGCAACCTCATTTTGGTTTCTCACTTGGGCTACAACTTGAGCTTGAATAAGGTTAAAGGTCATCCTCATTCTCACATTTAATAGTAGATGTTGGTATAGCTAGAGTTGGGAAAAAAAGGGGGAAATTGGATTTTTGTCATGTGCTGATGGTTGGTTACATGTGTTATTTGGTATTGTGTCAATGTCAAGAAATATTTTTTCCACAAGGAAATAAAGGGATGGATTGCCTTGAGCTGATGGTATCATTTTTCTTTTATGGTGGGGTGAATGAGCTTATAATGATATTTTTGTTATGAGGTGGGTGATTTCTAGTTTACTATATTGTAAGTTTGTTTTTTTTTTTTTTAAATCTTACCTCAAACACAACTTAACGTCGAATCTCACGTTATTTTACGGCACCTCGTCCTCTTCTTCATTTCTCTTCTTGTCATCTCGGTAGTGGAATGCACCGTTATCCTTAAAAGTTAACTTTTTTATCTTCTTAGATATTAATTTAGACATCAAGTAGTTACTTGTCACTCATAACTACGAAGGGTCAGGTTAAATCAAGATCAAGATTTCCTTAGAGTCAATTTTTCTTTAAGTTGTGACTCAGGGTCAATCTATATATGTTACTATTTTCAAAATAATTATGTAACTTTTATATAATGCTAAATATAAAAATCTACTTATATAAAAATAATGTAAGTCCTTCCAATAGACAATATAATTATATACTAATTATGATTTTTTAAGAAAAAATTGAATTTTTATTTTTGATTTTATTTCAATAAATGATACAATAGAATATGAATTTTAATTGTAAAATTTAAATATTTGATATTTTATCTTTGATTAAAGTATTTTTTGTCTAAGTATAACATTTTAAACTTAATGAGTCTAAGTAATATAAGTTTATAAACTTTAGGAGATCTGAGTATAATTTATTAACAGATATATTTACAACAGGGGTCTAAGTGTTATGCATATACAAACTTTAAGGGGTCTGCTTGTAATATTTTAAATATCAGAGAGTCTAAGTGATTAAGTAACAAACTTCAAGAAGTCTAAATGTAATTCTTTTTTAACGTAGGTCCTTCCACATGGGGAGTTATGAGTGAGGTAACGGTAACTTGTGTGCTGGGAAGTGGGAACTACCTTTATCCAGTACGAATGTGACCGTTATATCATGTTTGATTCAGCCCACTTTTTCCATGTGGGTGGCTTTAGCATAGCCATCTCAAAGCAAAAAGTTTGTGCCTACTTTGATTTGATCTTCCAAGGTCAAACTTCCGGTCCTATTTTTTATTAATGAGAATATGAAATGTGTAAAGTATTTTATATTTTATTATTTTTAAAATTAATAATCATAAATAAATAAAGATCTATGACTATAATTTATTTTTCAATACAATACCCACATTTTTTTGTTGACATCTTACCCAATTTAATAAAATCTAGCTGTCTGTGAGACTGAAAAATTGATTCTTGTTTTTATTGACATTTAACCAATTTTCTTGAATTTTTTTTGTGGAACTGTTGAAAGTACAACACAAGTTTTGAAAGTTTATTATCATCTTCATATTAAGTAAAATCATAATAATTTATTTTTTATTTTTATTTAATTACCCACTTTAAAATTAAAGTGAATAGAGAGAAAATAAGAGATACGTATAAGAAAGAAAAGAGGGAGATATGTGTGAATTAATAAGATTATTTGATATTGAAAGCTGTGTAAAGAATCAGATGTTTTTGAGCGATTTTTCAACAAGTGAAAAGTGAGAATAAAAGGGAAAAAAATTAATTAATTACAATAGAATTAGAATTTCATTGAAATAAAATAGGGAAAATTTCAGTCGCACATTTTTTAGTTTATCATATCTTAAAGGATTTAATGAATATTTGTAGACAAAAAATAATACTCATTAGTAATTTTCCATTTGATCAGAGTAGATAAAAATTATATCAATTTTAATTGATATTGTATTTTTATAAATTAAAAATTTAACTTTTTAACTGTAATATTAGATAGATACATTTAGTCTCGTATATAATCAATGAATCAATATGCATGTGGACATATGCGAGTTCCCGAATACGGGTGTTAATCAAGCCGAACTTTGCGAGCTTGAATTTGAGTCTATTGAACTCATTTTTCTAAACGATCCGAAAAATTTATTTAAACTCAGCTTATTTAGAAAATGAGTCGAGTCTGGGTCAAATCCGAGTCGAGCCCAAATTGCTCGATTATTTTACATATAAACGAACCGAACTTTACAAATTTGAGTCAATCATTTTTTAGACTTGTTTTTTTAAAACGAATTTAAAAAATTGTTCAAAGTCAATTCGTTTTACGAATCAAACTAAAACTGAATTTTATCTGAACCGAATCCGCACAACTCGTATAAATGAATACCCCGATTCCCAAAGGCTGGTTCGGGTTCCCTTGCCATGGTGTAATAGAAGCTTTCAATAGCATTTAAAATCTATGTGCAAGCTGACATGGGTTTGAGCCCATTGGATCAAATTTACTCGAATCATAATTTTATAAAGGAATCAATGGCTGTTAAGCGGCGTTAAGGAGGACATCCACCCATGCCCGTAAATGGATGGTGAATAAATCATCAGCCGTGTGGGTCCCTTGGGATATGACAGCTGGAATAACGTGGTTTCAAAAAGGGTAGCTTATTTATGAGAAAATATTCCAGTAATATTATGTCATAAGTGAAGTCCAATTATGCATGGATTTTTCTTTAATACTCATAGACATCCGGCTTACATTAAAAAAACAAATGGAGTTGTGAAATAAAAATAATATTTTCTTCCGTGTTTAGATTTTCTCAAAATTAATTATTTTTTTTTCTTGTAAAAAATATAAAAAAATACAAAAAAAAAATTATGATCTTTAAAAAATCTTTATATGGATTTGATTAACCATATAATTTAGTCAAAGACCTTCGTGTTAGTGTTTGTCTCAAAATTAGATTACAAGTCACTTTTTTTTTTAATAATATAATGAAATTTTTTTGAAATTTTTTTTCAAGTTTTTCATTCTAACTAAATATATATATGAAAATATATTTTCTTTCATTTTTTTTTTTACTTCACTTCCTATCATTTTCACTTTTCAACATTTTTTTTTCACCAAATGGACTATAAAAAAATTTATTTTTTCTATCATTTTTCATTTCAGACTAATCAACTACATAAAAATTTTACAAATATTTTTTACTATTATCTCCCTAAATAAACAGTCCAAAAGATTAAGAAAAAATTATTGAGTTAATTGTACTGGAGGTCCCAAAAATATAGAATTTATCTCATTTTGGTCCTTAATATTTTAATTGCATCATTTTAATCTTTGAAGTATTGAATATATTTTTATGTGGTCTCTCAAGTAAATAACATTCAAATTGCTAATATTTTTTTATCATAAACTTGTCATGTGATACCTAAATATAAACAAAAAATAATTTGAGTAGCTATTGACCAAAATTTGGATAACTGTTGACAAAAAATGTGTAATATGGATAGCACTTGACCAAATTTTGGATAATTCATGATTAAAACTATGTAATTTGGTAGCTCTTTGATTAAAATTTGGATAAAATTTTGATCAAAAGTTATTTAAATTATTTTTTTACCCATATTTAAGTATTACATGACAATTTTATAATAAAAAATTATTAACTATGGGGAAGTTATTTGTTTGAGAGATCGCTTAGAAATATATTTAATATTTTAATAACTAAAATAATATAATTTAAATATTAAAAATTAAAATAAGACAAATTTTATACTTAGAGACCTCCGATGTAATTAACCCAAAATGTCTGTCTCTGCACTGTAACGCCATTTCTCTCAATCATCACTTGCAGCAAAGACCGACAAAAAGCTTAAGGGTTAATTGCACTAATAGTCCCTTAAGTTTACAGCTTATTAAACTTTTGTCCCTAAAGTACCAATTTAGTCAATTTAGTCCTCAAAATTTGGGTATTGAACCAAAGTTGTCCTTCTCCCTAACTGCCGTCCAAATGTCTAACGGAAAATGCCATGTGTCTCGCACATGGGACTTTTGAGAGATATTTTTGGTATTTTATTACTATTTATGTATCAAAACACAATTATTCATTATATGTATATATAAAACATCAACCCAAACACCCACTTTCTTCTTCTTTTATTTTTTCTCCTCTCTCTGCCTCACACAGGCAGTATCCTTCTCTCCCCTAAAAAACGTAGACATCACTCTATTTCTCTCTCCCCACTCCCAACCCAACACATCTGAACCCTAGCACAAACACAATAGAAAATCACAAATACACACCCCATTGTTATTGCATCTCCACCCCCTCAAACCCAACACATCTAAACCCTAGCACAAACACAACAGAACACATAGAGAAAGAGAGACGCAAATGAGTGATGTATTCTTGTTGTAGAGGGAGAAGATCGACAGCTGCTGTGGTGCCAATAAAGGTTTTGAATTGATGAAGAATTTGGAATGAAT
Source organism: Ilex aquifolium (assembly GCA_951799425.1). Classification (NCBI taxonomy): domain Eukaryota; kingdom Viridiplantae; phylum Streptophyta; class Magnoliopsida; order Aquifoliales; family Aquifoliaceae; genus Ilex; species Ilex aquifolium. Next base: position 29,939,389 of record OX637403.1, read on the forward strand.
TGGGTATTGCTCAATTGTGCTCAATTGAATTCTGATTGTAAATTTCTCTATAGATCTCTCTCCTGAATTGTGTCTTGTTTTCTAAAATTTTGTTGGGACATGAAATTAATGGGTCTAGTGTGGTGGTGGAGGGGAGGGGGGAGATATTTGTTGTGGTGGAGGTGGGTTTTCTGGGTTGGCTTGTGAATGGAGGTGGAGGTGGGTTTTCTGGGTTGGCTTGTGATTGGAGGTGGAGGTGGAGGTGGAGGTGGAGGTGGAGGTGGAGTTGAACAAGATCACCAGATCAATCGACCCACAATGCAGCAAATCAAAGCAGAACACTTCAGAGTGCAACAAACAAGATTGGAGAGAAGAATCGAGCTTTGCATTGATACCTGTGCAGTGGATAGCCGATATCCAACCGAGAAGAACACACAAGTTTTCGCCCCAAAAACACTTCAAAAACGTTTCCTATGGGCCTTGCCGACACCTTCAACTGCCCCAAAACTTGTCAAAATCACACAAACCAACTGAGTATCACACAGAAATATACCCAAGGCCAGATCTGCACGGTAATAGCCAAGAAAACAGAACTATCACACTGTACAGGTGCAAACAATGACTGCCAAGTCACTGTTGAAGCAAAAAAACGTCAAAAACGAACCCAAAATCAATTGGGTAGGTCACAGATCTCCTCTAGGGTCCTAGTCGATCCCTTGTAATGCAAAAAAAGCCATCAAAAACTCCCAGACGATGTCCAATAATCAGATCGAAGAATTGGCTACAAAAACTCCAAAAATCATTCAGAAATGAAGAAGTCCCTATAGATGGCCTCAAAAAATTCTAGAAAAAAGTGGAAAAAGTCCCTTGCAATGCAGTGTTTGTTTTATATGTGGTCGTCGCCGGTGGGCTGCCGTTGTTGGGGTGAGCCATAGAAGAGAAGAGCTGGAGAGAGAGGTCGCTGATTGGGAGAGAACGAGAAAAAAGAGCATGGAGAGAGAGAATTGGGGCTGCAGCTCAGGTGGGGGAAGGTGTGTGATTGCCGGAATCAGGGGTTCACCGGCAATGTGGGGGAAGAAGGAGTGTGGCAAGTAAGGGTGGTTTTTTGTCCTTTAGACTTTTTTTGAGTTTCCATTTTTGCCCTATATTTTGAATGCACAATGGCAAAAATATCCCTCAAAAGTCCCATGTGCGAGACACATGGCATTTTCCGTCTATTATTTGGACGGCCGTTAGGGATAAGGACCAAAGTGAATCAATGTGTTAACATGGAGGACGAAATTGACGAAATTAGAACTTTAAGGATGAAAGTGCAATAAATAGCAAACTTCAGGGACCATCGGTACAATTTACCCAAAAGCTTAAAGATCAACCCCTCCACGTTAACCAAATCAACAGTTGTGTTCACACTGTCTCAGTCTCTCTATTCTTTAACTTTCCTAAACTAAAACTATAAGTTATAACGCCTCAAAAAGTAATTAATCCGTTCACTCTCTCTCCGACACACACACACTCAGACACCGTTTTTCTCTCTCATCCTCTGCTCTTTCGTGCTTCTTCTTCTCCTTTCTTTCTTTCTTTCTGATAATGTAAACACAGAAAAATCAAGGAAAGTTGGTTCTTTGGATTTGAACTATACCCAAAAGTCGAATACATGGGGTCTTGTAGTTTTCTTCCGGTTTTCTTCTTCTACATTGCTTTGTTGATCAACTTGTGCGTTGCTGGAGATCCATTTGTGAACTACGATTTTGAAGTTTCGTACATTACTGCTTCTCCTCTTGGTGTCCCCCAACAGGTCTCTTCTTGATCTCTTTCTCTCTCTCTACTCTTATCTGTAGATATGTTTTGGGATACAAATTCTGTAGATTTTTTCACATGGGTTTACTGAGTTTTCATTAATAACCATTGGGTTGGTTTTGGATTTTTGAAATTTTGGGTCTTTAGCCATCAGATCTACTAATGTGCTAAATATTTTTTTTCACTGAGCTAGTGTTCTGGTTTTGTATCTATGGCATAATGAAGTTTGAGGTGGAGATAATGAACTTTCTAGGGTTTTAAGTGTTTGAACTGCATTGCTTTGCATTGTAGGTTATTGCTATCAATGGCCATTTTCCAGGGCCTACAATTAATTCGACTACTAACAACAACGTTGTTATCAATGTACGGAACAAATTAGACGAAGGCCTTCTCATGCATTGGTATGATTTACAGCAATCTTATTTGGTATTTGATTGGAGAATTTGGTCTTTTGAATTGTCACTAAAGAATTGGAATTTCACAGGTCTGGTATTCAACAGAGGAGGAGTTCTTGGCAGGATGGGGTGCTTGGTACAAATTGTCCAATTCCTCCAAAGTGGAATTGGACTTACCAGTTTCAAGTCAAGGACCAAATTGGGAGCTTCTTTTATTTCCCTTCGATCAACTTTCAAAGGGCGTCTGGCGGTTATGGTGGCTTTATTATTAATAATAGGGACATAATTCCAATTCCTTTCGATACCCCATACGGTGATATTACAGTTTTGATTGGTGATTGGTATACTCAGAACCACACGGTTAGTTTTTCATGAATTTTTGAAGTTTATCTTTTTTGGGAACAGAATATATTATATCCATTAATTGGTTTTCTTGTTGGGGTTATAGGCTCTTAGGAAGACCCTTAATGCTGGTAAGGATCTTGGGATGCCTGATGGTGTTCTTATTAATGGGAAAGGCCCTTATAAATATAACGCTACTCTTGTCCCTGACGGAATTGACTATGAAACAGTTGAAGTGTACCCAGGTGAGTAATATGAAATACATTGTTAGAGGAGAATTTATACTAACTTTATGCAACACCTTGTTGGAGTGATCCATTTCATGTCACGCTTGCTGTTGAAGCAACATACTTGCACATAGCTTTTCCACCTTTTAAATTAGTTGTATTTTTTCTTGTTACTTTTGGGCTGAGGACTAGATCTGATGGTAGTAAGTGTTTATCCGGGTCTATCTATATTTAGTGGAGTATGTAAATTTGCTATGAATCCAATATTGTAAGAAATTGTCGTTTGCCTGTAGTATAGGGGAACTGCTATTCCACTATTTTTGGGCTTCTTCAAGTATTCTTATGTGATGTGAAGTGAAATATGTAGAATGGAAGTAATCCTGAACATTGGTTGGTTGAGATTTGACATTGAAGGCAAGTCTTTCTGCATGTTGTAATTGGCTCTTATGCATTAGCTGTAAGCAAATTTCTGGTGTTCATTACTCTCTACTCTTCAGAAAGAAAAGGAATGACATAGTTTCTTAAGGGGTAGTACATCCATGTGCACATTGACATATATAGCATTGCACTGCTTAGTAATGAACAGCTATAAAAGATCTGTAACTGGAACTTTTATTAGGCACATGTTAATGTATGTATGCTAAATTCTTCGGATTTTGTGCTTACTTTGAATTATAATGTTGAAATGTTGGCCAGGCAAAACTTACCGTATTCGTGTGAGCAATGTTGGGATATCAACCAGTTTGAACTTCAGAATACAAAACCATAACCTGCTTTTGGCAGAAACGGAGGGATCATATACAGTGCAGCAGAATTATACTAGCTTAGACATCCATGTTGGACAATCATACTCCTTCCTGGTAACGATGGATCAGAATGCGAGCAGTGATTACTACATTGTGGCAAGTCCTAGGTTTGTGAATGAGTCACTTTGGCAAAGAGTTACTGGTGTTGCCATCTTGCACTATTCGAATTCGAAAGGAAAGGCATCTGGTCCCCTTCCAGACCCACCAAATGATCAATATGACAAAACCTTCTCAATGAACCAAGCGAGGTCCATCAGGTCTGTTAACAATGTGGCTTGGTTAATTGACACATTAGTACTGTGAAACCATTTCTTAATATTTTTTTTACTTTTCTCCATCTTTTATTATAAGGACACCTTTCCTTTCAAGCATGATAACAAAATCAGGGAGCATTTCTTGGATCTGGAAATTATAAGTGATTGAGTGACTTCAATTACTAGTGAATCATGAACATATCATGAGGAGTTGGAAAATGGCGGTGATGGAAAGGCCGATTAAATATGGGCAACACTGTTGGCGAAGAACTTATGTAACTTCAGGGACTAGGCAAGATTGATTGGAAGATAAAATATTTGAGAAAAAGGTCATTCAGGAATAACTTTTAGGATATGTTGCAATTACCTGAGATTTTGTTGTCGATTTTTTTATGAAATTTTGGAGTATAACATGTTTAAAATGAATTTTGCATAGCACATGATCTTTTCAGAATATTAGAAACTTCCTCTCTACTAAAATTTGCTGCTGGTTATCTGCAGGTGGAATGTGTCTGCCAGTGGTGCTCGCCCAAACCCACAAGGTTCTTTTAGGTATGGCTCCATCAATGTAACTGAGGTATATGTGTTGAAAAACAAGGCACCAGAGATGATTAATGGGAAACGACGGACAACACTCAGTGGGATATCATTTGTCAATCCCAATACACCAATCAGGCTTGCTGACCAATTCAAAGTGAATGGAGTGTATAAGCTTGATTTCCCCAATACACCACTAACAGGAGCACCGCGGATGGAAACATCAGTAATTAATGGCACATACAAGGGATTTATGGAAGTGATACTGCAGAACAATGACACGAAGATGCATACATATCACATGAGCGGATATGCCTTTTTTATGGTTGGGTAGGACAAAGCTTCTTTCTAGACATAACAACATTTACATATCTGCTTAAGTATATGTTATATGTTTCCTGCTCACTTGCTATCACCACTCTTCACTATGGCAAAAATGATTGCAGGATGGATTACGGTGAGTGGACAGAGAACAGCAGGGGCACATATAATAAATGGGATGGAATTGCTCGCACCACAGCACAGGTACTGTTTTGGAAATTGTGCTCTTAGTCATACCTGTTTCCTTGTAAAGCCTTGATTATCTCATGTTTTTAGCTCAAGGTTTCCTATTCAACGTTGAATATCTTGAAATTTGTCATTTGAGCGTTACTTTGAATTTAATGCTAGCTAAAAGGTTGGAGAGGACCTTTGAATTTTTCTGCAATATTTTCTGAGGGCTCCCTTTGTGAATTTCCTCTTATAACGACGGCTTTAAAACAGTTGGGTTTGATTGCATTGAGTATGTTCAAGGATTAAGTCCATGCGCTCACTTGGAGGATAAGTTTTTAAACTGCGTAAAATCCCTCTTATATTTGTTGGTTTGATGATGGGGACTACTTTACTCTTTCCCAAAACTAAAAGCCTAAAGTATCTGCTCAAGAGATTATTATGTAACTCTTGTAAAACAACAAGTATGGCCTCATTTTTCCCGTGCTTTCAAAAGGTATTTCCTGGGGCATGGACAGCAATCTTAATCTCACTCGACAATGTTGGAGTTTGGAATCTGAGAGCAGAAAATCTTGACTCATGGTATCTCGGTCAAGAAACATACGTGAGGGTTATTAATCCAGAGGCTACTAACAAAACGGAGTTGCCTGTACCAGATAATGCCCTGTTTTGTGGTGCCCTCAGCAAAATGCAAAAGTATGTATTAGACCGTCACTGTTGAGTATTGTCTGCCTTTAGTCATGCACGAGGACTTATTTTGATTTTACATTGGCTATTTATTTTCAGGCCACAAGACATTTCTTTGGCAACACCAATCATGGGTAATGCATCAAAGCTGTTCTTTACTCTGTTGATGATAATATATAGTTTGATGTTAGTGTGATGAGTCCTCTATGTTGCATGCTGGAGCCTGGCTTGTTTAGTGAAGTTTGTGGTCGAGAGTGTTTGGGCTGTGTAATTCTAGTCTTGTTGATATGATCTTTGATGTTCTTTGACATGATATTGCTCCTTGGGGGATCCTTCATTAATTTATTTGGATTCATCATTCTTTTATAATTTATTATGTTTTTTTTTTTGATGATTCGTCAATTTTTAATACAAGTTAATCGTGTCTTAGTTTCATTGTCTTGAGTGATGTCATGTTTCTTCTACGTTATAATTTACAGACACAAATAACTTTGAAACTGCTGAAAGATAATGTGCGTATTTCTGAAATCTACTTTGTTCAATGTGTATATTCCTAACCATTCCGATAAATCTACTTTGTTCAATGTAATCGTACTTTCTGAAAATAACTTCACCGGAAGTATTAACTTCATAATGTTCATCTTCTGATTATTAGATTTTAAACTATGGAAGTGCCATGAGTCTGTCCTGTCCTATTTTCAATTATCTTGTTAGCACATTAGCAGTATCAACCTTTTCGTTTAACTGAACAAACCTACTGTGCTCTAAATCATCATTGACTCTTCTTTTTCATGAGCTGACTGCCATTTCAAAAAGTGGCATTGAAAATGCCCAGCAAGTTGGATTTTAGGCTGCCCAGATTCCATTGGTCTTTGCTTCATTTGTTTCAAGAATGTTGGTAATGGTGGCATCCAATGCAAACCGTCAAACTTTACGAGTCATGCCTTGTTTGTTATATATAAGGGAAATTCTACAGTACCCAAAAAAATTTTTCGATACCGGTGCTGAATTTGAAATAAGAAGTTATAACTGTTTAAGAAAAAATTATAATCGATCACAGATACTCATGATCTCAATATTGATTTCAACTTTTCATGATTGATCATATCCTTTAAAATTATAATTTACACCTAAAAAAATTGTAACTTTATTTTAAAAAATTATAAATTTTGGTACCGATACCGCCACGGTGTTCTTATATATAAAGCTCCATCTTCCCCTACTGACTATCCCATCCCATGCCCCTACCACCTGAATCTGAAAATGGACATCACACTTCAAGTTAATTATAGATTTTCTACGTGTGAGATAAAACTGCATATATGTAGATATAGAAATAACACTTGCAGTAATGAAAACTTGGTGTGATGACTATCTTTATCTGAGTTCAAAACTTGTCTTCCTAAAAAATTTCAGTACCATACTAAAATTATTGAGGAACCATAGATTTTGGTTTAATGCATTTATAGGCATTAATTGGAAAAATAATAAAAGTAACGTTTGGTGCACATAGAATTATCTTTAAAAGTGTTGTGTTTTTATTGGACAAACGTAGAGATATGGTAACCAAAATAACTTTTCAATACCCATTGATTGACTTGTAGAAGATAGGAAGGCTGGGAAGGCCACCAATGGTTTCGTGTTGGTATCGTATCGTATAATCATTAGTATATGATTGGGTATCGTATCAGATATCATATCAGACACTCACCAATGACTTTCTGTTGGTTGCTAATAATTGTAAAGATCCAGTTAAGCTGATCGCACTATCTGCTCTAACTATCATAATCAGTGATCAGCCAGCCCCACTAGCAGCCCACGTTTCCGACCAGAAAGAAATTGAAAATGAAAGAAAAGATGTTCCCTCAAATGCTAAAACAAAAGGAGTGTCCTAAGATTGCCAAGCGAATTGAAGGAGGAGGAATGGTTCAGTTCATTGCTAGAAGATGTCCTGACAAATGGTGTATCAGTATCACAACAATGGTCTTGTAGCATTATGATGAGATTAATGGATTAGTAAAATTGCAGTGAGATGAATGATGATTCATAAACTAGGTCTTAAGTGGTGAGATTTCCCCAGAGGCTATAAATTTATTCTATGCAGCGCGGATACTCCATTTAAGTTAAAGTATGCATATCGGATATGATACTCATTCGATAGTCGAGAAATTTAGATATCGGATATTTCATTATTCGTATCCAATAATTACTAGATTTTTTTTAAAAAAAAAATTGGATATATGAAAATAGATACAGGGAGCAATATATAATTTTTAGTTTTTAATCTTTACTCTTTGCTCTCAAATTTAATTTTGTTTCCTTTCTATGCATCTTTAAAGGTAAAATTGCTTATTTTTTAAATTGTTATTAAGGAATTTACTGAAAATTATAATGCTCAAATTGTATGATAATAGTTGAAATAAATAATATATTATATTGTAAACGCATCTTGTCTATATTCATATACTATTTTCCAAAATTTTGATATTTTCATTTTGTTCGCATAATATCGTACCTGTATTTCGTATGCATATATATATATATATTTCATAGGATTTATTACATGTAAACATACTGTAGATTATAATTGCAATATGCACATATTTTTGAAGAACACCAAGCAAACCAGTTAATTTCCAGCTAAAACCCACACTGCGGAGAAATGTGAGATGAAGGTTCTTGACGTCTTCAAAGCCAAAGTAAGCTTAAGAAGTCCTTGAAGTGCATACTCAAGAAGTATATCCACATCTAAGATTCTACTTCCGTTTGGCAGATAAACTACGAAGATGTTAAACGGGTTAGACTTGACTAGCATCTGGACCTCAATACCCTTTTTGGGACCGGTGAACCCAGAAGCCAGGCAATTAAGATAGCTACAAGTCTTCTCCAATTAAGATAGCGACAAGTCTTCAGAGAGAGAGAGAGAGAGATAACAGATAACAAGAGAAAATGAAAAAGCAACAGATCCACTTCTTAGTAAGGAGAGACGCCGACATTTGCTGAAGCATAGAACCCATCTTTCATGAGAACATCTTCTCCATTCTACAGAAACCAAAAAAACAAATCCAAATGAAATAGAAATATGCCAAGAAGGTGTCTTACAGTCTGTGTTCTTTTTTATTTTTTTTGTTAAACAGTTAGAGTGTTTGGGTCAGCTTATACACATCTCAATAAATTTTCTCCCAAATTCGGTTAAAAATAAATCTCTCATAATCTGATCCCAAGAGATTATCAAGATTCAAACTCAAGACGTCTGAATTTACAACTCGTTTATATTACCACTTAAACTATCCATTAGAGTTTTCAATCTTTTGTGTTCAAGGGTACTGTTATAACTTGTAAGAGACAAGATTGAACCGTGTACCTGTTGGCGGAAATTAGCCTTCTTGACAGTTTGATCAGGCATGAGACCAAATTGAATGTGTGGAAAGTGGGCCCACTGTTAGAAAGATACCAAAAGTAAACATACAAATCAAGAAATGGGTAAGAAAAATGAAATCCTAAATTGGAAAAAAATAACAAAACCCCAAATATTAGTTAGATCATACATTCTTTGCAGCAGCGCTAAAGGCTTCTCTGTGGCTAATATCGGGATTTCCTGCCTTGATGCGTTGGATTTCGTCCCTGCAGATTGATGGGTGCCATGACCATTCAAAGGTTAGCTTATCATTTGACAGATTCTTTGTCTGTAGTACAAACATATGCAGAGAGAGAGAGAGAGAGAGAGAGGGGTTTTCTATGATTACTCACTTGATGAACCGGTTGTACGCGGAGGGGACTCTCTGTCTCTTCTCCGGAGCTGGACATATGAACATAGACGACAGACACATCAAAATCACATGTTGACTTTTCTTGGTCACTATCTAGTCTCTATAGTGTCACCTCATCATTGTCTCTCTCCATATTTTTTCTATCAATATCATCAATTTGGAAGCCTAATGGCTTCATTTCAGGGTGAGAATACTCTCTCTCTCTCTCTCTCTCACACACACACACGCACACTCTCTCTCTCACATTCACAGAAAGCGCTAACAGGGCCTTCTAAGCACTCTGTTTAGGCATATGAAATATGAAAATGTGGCATTTTGCGAAAGATAATATCTAGTCGCTTGGTAGAGGAACCCAAATGGTGCTCAACATAGATTACTCAGTGACATGCAAAATCAAATGGTTTGATTTCGTTGTGTACAATACTCTTGGTTGTGTGGGGAATGGTAAAAATCGATAAGGGTAAATTTGATCAAATGTGCCACAAAGTAACAACTAACAGTAGAAGGTTATCTTGCTAAGTTTATACTGTAAAATAAAGAAATAAAGTAACGAGAATGTGTAATGACTAATGAATCTCACGTCTATTAATCACTGGGGGTCTTGAGAGTTCATCAAGTCCTCCACGAACTGGTAGACTGAATTCATTTGCGGTAGTTTGATTAATCAAGAAGTTTGGGCTTGGGTTTGGCCCGTTTGGGATCTCTTCCTGAGACATGATCATGCATCCACAAAGAACACAAAGTATGTAAGAAATTTAAATAAAACCAAGATATAAAATATAACTGTGTTTTTGTGTATAATAAACGTACCATGAGATTATGGGAAGGAGAGAAGAAAGTGTGGCCTAAGTTGAGCTGATTAGCTGAAGGAAGAAGCATTCCTCGCATGTTTACTGGAAGGAGGTTGGTGCAGTGGCCGCATCGAACCGTGAGAGTCTTGAACAAACTTGTGCAAGGAACACTTACCTACCATGGAAGCACAGAAAAGCCAGTCTTATAAGATTTTGCAAAATAAGAAATTTTTCTGAACCACGGAAGGGGAAAAAAAAGCTGTAGACCTAATTGGGTGACTAGAGGCAAATTGGGACAAAGGAGAAGCAAAAAGGGCAGAAACAATAATTTTGAGCTAAGATCATAATATAACACCAAATTATCAGAAAAATGAAAGGAAAAAAAAAACTAAGACAATACCGCGAGGATGGTGTCGCAAACGTTGCAATGAACATAACATAGCTGCTCGGATGGAGGGAGGCGGTCCAATGGCAACATAGAGGAGGAGGACATATTTGATTTTTCTGTTCTTTTACAATATATTGGCTGCTATGATTGATGGATTGATTGATGGCTTGACAGATTAACCACCACCTTGGATCTACTTTTCTTGATTTTGAGTTGTGAAAGAAAGGATCAAAATTAAATAGAGAGGAAAAAGACTTGCCCAGAGAGAGAGAGAGAGAGAGAGAGAGAGAGAGCTAGCAGGGTTGCTATTTGGTTCGGTAGATATAGGAAACCAGAGGGGCCAAAACCCTTTATCCTCTTATCAGTTTCTTGGTCTTGTTCGTATGTCTGTCATGCAGGCCATGTTAATGTATGTGCATGCGCAAGCCAATACATGACATGTGCATCCAAATACATACTGTTGGCATTCCCAATGTGTTATGTGTGTGTGTGTGTGAGAGAGAGAGAGAGAGAGTGATGTGGGGGAAAGGAGCGAGAAAGGGACGTTTGCATGGGGTGATTTAACTTTCTCTCATTCACCTGTTGTTTTCAAAGTTAAGAGAGGGAATGGCGTTTGTGTTGCCAAAATCCAGACTTTGCCTCTCTTGTGCCCCCCGTACAATAGGCCACCAATGTCCAAACCGTCCACCCTCCGTCTCTTACTGCGCCTCATTAGGGTTCTTAGAATCATCACATTTATATCTACGTACTTGTACCTGTATAGCATGCTTATAATATCGAACACAACCTAAAAAGCTTACCTTTAATGATTTGACCACTCAATCTCCCTCTTCTTACACATACAGAAACGTATTTAAATCAGTAAAATTGCAGTGATTACCATTTCAGAAGACAGACTACCCACTTTACTCCCTTTGTCCTATTGTAAAATTCTGTTTTGCTTTTTCGTCATTGGTTAGGTTATTGTAAAAAAAGTTACATATATTCACTTTTTATTATTTTTACCGCAAATGACTATACATAACTCAAACAAATAAAATAGAACACATGTAAAGTCTCTATATTTTATAATTTTATTTTATTCAATTATATTTTCGAGCAGCGATTATAAACAAATCAAGATAAAATCTATAACTTATAAAAAATTTCGATACGGTACTAATAGTAGTGCTATCCTTTGACATATATCAGGTAATTCTGTAAGCTGCTGCCCATTCACAGACTTGTGGGTTTTCAACACAAATGGTTCCAAAGGAGAGTTACAATTTTCCTTAATTAATTGTTTAAAATTTTCTATTTCAGAACTATCGCTATCAAATCTCATTCAAGTTTAGTTTTGGGTATTTCTCTTCCCCAGAAACTTCCTTAAAGGTAATGTGCACTCATTCAATCAAAGATGAAGAGTCGGTGGTGGTGGTACAGTGACTCCTCTCAAGGGGAAAAAGTCAGTAAGTTGTCAAGAAAATGAAGACTGAGAGAGAAGTCTGAGAGACATATTTGGATTGTTCAGTGACCGTTTGTTCGATTTAGGTCATTTAAATTGGACAGCAGTAAAGTTGCACGGAGAATTTACGATTACCAATAGATCATGGATGACTTAAAAGCTATTTCTTTGTCTTCTTCTTCATCCTCTAATATACTTTCTACTTACTAAAAATAATGGTTTAGTGTTTTAATTTAACATCTTTCTGGGTCCAGCTCCTCTGCAGTTAGTTTTTAACTGCAGATGTGTGATTGATCAAAACGGCGTTGCCTTTGATCAACCATACCTCTACGATTACCGCAGAAAATCCTCATCCCATCTTTCCTTGAAGGGAAAATATTTTGGGTATCATTCTTAATCCCATTGAAATGAAGTGAGACGAGGGGGTGACATCGATTGAGGTCATTGAAATAGTTCTCTCTCTCTCTCTCTCTCCAGCGTCAGATACCGAATCACTGGTCTAGTCTTACAGAAATTTGCCGATACCCAGAATCAGTCAGGTCATCAGCCCTATGGGAAATAAGCATCTGCACCCTAAACAACATCACATATACTTACTGAATTTTAAAAAGATCAAAGGAATGACAAACTAATTGGACTTAGCCAAGTTAGTCACATCTGATGCAGCACGTACTGTCAAAAGTAACACTATCGGACACCAATCAGAGTGGATTTTGGGCGACAGTGTTAAAAAATTTCATAAGACACCATTTCGAAAAGCTTTCGATGATCTGAGCAAGATTGAAGAGTCTTCATCCCGTCGTTTTTAAGTCAAAAAACGTCGTTTATGACACTTTTTACACACTTTTTCTATTGTATCCGGCTATTTAGGATATTTTCGTAATAATGCGTATGTGCTTAGTTTTTTAGTAATTTAGAACCATTAAAGTGTCGTATTTATATGATGTTGAAAACTGATTTAGCAACTTTGATTTATTTTGAATAAAGCTTAGAAATGAGTTCTCTTTCAATTCTCAATTGACCTGATATTCTTAAGAATCAACAAAGTTGATAAAGACTTTAATCTAGTATGATTGCGATAATCAACAGATTATAATTCCTATTATTTAATTTTGTTTCTTTATTCACGCTATCCCACACAAATAAACATATGCACCCTAAAAAACATCATATATACTTAATTGAATTGTAAAAAAAAATCAAACGAATGACAAACTAATTGGACTTAGTGAAGTTTGTCACATCTCACGGAGGTTGTATATCCAACCCTTGCACAAGAACTAATTTCATCATATGAAGGCCAATTTACATAATTGTTGATGCTTCCTTTCGCCGATTTCATTTGGGCTCATGTTCGACGATATTTGTGGGTAGAGTAGCATCAATTGAGAACTTATATTCTCGTTAATCATATATATCCCATTATGATAAATTATATAAAGCAATGCATATTGGAAATACTTAATATACATGTATCGTATGACTCATCCATAGGTGGAGCTATGCATGGTCTAGGGTGGGCAAGTGGGCCCCTCAATTTTTTTTTAATTACTTAGGTATATATAAATATCTATATAATAAAGTAGCTTACAATTCAAATTTCAAAAGATAAATAAAATGACTTTTGTTTTTCGCGGTTCAGATCGTTTTAAATTTTACTTTAAAGATAATCTAACGGCTAATATTAACACCCTAAATTTAATAGGAAAAATAGGCATCTAAGGGTGTGTTTGAAGTGACTTTTTAAAAGTACTTCTATAAATTATTTCTCATAAGTATTTTAAAAAAAAAAATAGTGTTTGAAACCGCTCCACCACTACCTCTATCACCACCAGCACTACCTCCACCACCACCATTGCCACCACCACCACCTTCGCCGCCGCCACCACCACCATCGCCGCCGTCACCACCACCATCGCCGCCGCCGTCACCATCGCCGCAGCCGCCACCACCACCATCGCCGCCGACATCACCGCCACCACCACCACCACCACCACCACACCACTACCATCGCCGCCGCCACAGTCATTGCCACCCACCACAATCATCACCGTCTCTTACCACCACCACCTCTCACCCCCACTACAAATCGATGCTTAAAATCCTTTATCTTTTCTTTATGTTTGTGATTTGATTTTGGATATGAATATAAATATGTTTATTGTTTACCATTTTTTATTACACTGTGCCTTCAGACACAGACAATAACTAGTATTTCTATAATATATCACTTGTTTCCATCCAAAATCAAAGACAAAAATGATAGGTTCACTACCATCCTCCCAAAAGAATAAAAAAAAGCAAGGCCCACTTAAAATAAATAAAAAAATCTGGACCCGCCAGCCACACCACCCATTTCAAATTTTGAAATTTTTTTAATGTATATACTTATATTATTTTGTTAAATATTTTTCAAAATGATTTTATTGTGCCCACCCTAAAAATTTTCGTATAAACTAACACAAAATGACTGAGCATATTACGGACACGCTTTAAGCATGTTTGAATATATTTTGGATAAATTGAAACTCATTTTTTGATTTTTTTTTAAATTACGAGCTTCTTTAGATATGAGATCAAAAATAGAATTATTATGTGATAAAATATAGAATTATTTTGTAAGTATATGAGAAAAATGTACGTTAATAAAATAAAATAAAAAAAATATTTGAACTTGAAAAAATCTGCAAATAAACAACGTAATTTTATGAGATTAAGATTACTCGTATAAAATGAAAACAAAGAAGAGACTAGAAAGTTAGAGAGAAACAGAGAGATAAAAATATGCAATTGGTGACTATGCAAATCTCACTCAAGTTATTTCCTACTATACGAAATCCCATGAGGCAATAACAATGTTTTTCAGGACTTTTTTGTTGATTTTCAGTATTTTTTGCTCATGATTCTTGCCTAACTATTTTTTTTCTCTAAACTATGAGCAGTCTTTAATTTCTTATTTAGTGTATTTTATTGTGATAAAATTTTCTATGATTGATATATTTTTGGTGTAATTTATGATTTTTTTTGTTTGTACTTTTAATTTAAACGTGAAATTACTTATAATTGACCTACAATGAATTTTTAATGTTCAATGATTGACCTCTATTTAATCAAATATAATTTAATCATTATACTTTTATCAATTAAAAAATATTAATTAAATTTTGAAATTGAAAAGCATACCCTATCCTAAATTCTTGGCTCACCCCTGGACCCATCCCCGTACATGCATGTCTCATTTGAAACAGCACGCATGCATATGCTTGTATACTTGTGAGTGGGAAAGCTATCGCTGTAAAAAGCCTGCAACGATCTTTGTTGGTGTGCTACTGTTTGATGGATATGAAGATCTCTCCGACTCTCTTATTTGTTTGTGTGTCAGAGAGAGAGAGAGAGAGAGAGGGTAGAACCCAATAAAGGTGTCATTGAATGTGCTGAGATGTCTGATTGTTTTTGGCCACTCGAAGTGATCGGTGGCTTTGCCTAAACTAAACTAATCTTAGTTACGTTCTGAGTTTATGGGGGAAGAGGGAGAGGATAGCTTTTGCTCTGAAATAACCCCACACCAGAAATAATGGTGTCCTTTGAGCTGTATTGTGTGAACACAAAGAGACCAGTGTTGTTCTTTTTTGAACCACATAGCGACATGAAAGTGCCTCCCCACGAAAGGGATGCTGGGTTAGAGTTAGAGGGTCTTGCACTCTTGCTTTCCCATGATCGATCAATCACTACCTTGTTTCAACCAAAATAAGACAAAGGACACAGCTTTAACAGACTCAGTTATATGGTGAAGGGTCCTAAAATTTACATTAGGTTCAGTACATTTTCTTAGAAGATTATCAAATAGGAAGAACACGACCCTTGTTGATAAGGCAGCAGTGACAAGGAAAAGTTTATATCACAAAATGTTTTCTCGGAAAGTAAATATTTGTATTGATACGAACCCAAAAATTTGTACAAATGTTAAGGTAACTCCTCACATTAACAATCAAAAGCAACATGCATCAAAAAAAAAAAAAACTAATCCTAGTTTGACTGAATTTCATAGGAAGCATAGGCTTTGAGCCATTATTTCCTACAAAATCCAACCTTCGTAGAATCAGTCATAGAGGAAGTCCCACTCAGTCAGCAAAATTAGCAGACAAAGCCTTGTATTGCAACTGTCCAGCAATGCAGCTAGTAGGCAGGGACCATATGGTGATTCTGAGGAGTACCCTTGAACATGAGGGAGCTTAGTTTGACTCTAACTGTATGCTTGGTGATTGATGACAGTGTTGAGCTATAACAAAAACTATTCTTGAACACTCTACTTTTTTTTGGGGGGGAGGGGGAGGGGGAGGGGGAGGGAGAGGGAGATTTGAACCATTGACCTGAAGACAAAACTTTCACAAGGTAAGAAGTATCATTGGACTAAAGGCCCGTTGGTGAACACTCTACTGTTCCTTTCTCTACATATCGTATATACTGTAGCAGATTAGCTTAACTTCATTATGACTCTTGCCAATGTCTTTCCTTTCCATTGTGAATCTGCCCAATGAATAAACTCACTCAATGGTCTAGGTTGCCAATGTTGTTGGCTCATTTCAAGTACCTATTTCCAGACTCTACTTGAGTAATTACATTCGAAGAAGAGATGGTAGTGGGATTCCTCTGCTGCTCTGCAAAGAATACATTGTGTTCCTAAGTGAGCTGCAAAGTTTTGCATTCTGTCCTTAGTGCTCAACTTCAACCTGATGGCCACCCAGAGTATGAGACTCATTCTAGCAATTAGTTGACTATACCATACCAGCTTCTTCTAGTTAACAACCGGGGCGGCAGTTCTAACATGCTCCCAAGCAGTGCTGAAACTCCCATTAGTTGTTAAAGACCATTTGACATAATCAACCCTCTGTCCATTTCCTACGCAATGAATGATTAAGGGTCTTATTGACATCTCTGAGTTTCACAACATATTACTATGTTAATGTTAGTAGTGCCATCATATAACAATTTTGGTCTTGTAAATCCAGTTGAGAATATGGTTTGGTGAGGCACAAAACCCATATTCGTTTGTCAGTATGCTACCAATACTTCTGGGGGTGGTGCTAGTGTGTGTGTGTGTGAGAGAGAGAGAGAGAGAGACAAAAGGACTTTCAACCATAGTTTTCAAATTTGACCAAAAAAAAACCATAATGTTCAAAATGTGTGTTGATCTCCATCCTTCGTCGACAAAGTATAAATTAAAATTTTTCTACAAGAAAAGAGCCCTAATTTAATTGAATTGGCCCAGGTCAATTGCCACTGAAAGTGCGTAAAAAGCTATGGCCCATTGGTCATCTCTTTAACCTGCACTGACTTCCTAAATCTGAAAACTGGCCCACTTAAAGAAGAGAGCGGATCAAATGGGATGAAAAAGACAGACAAGGATTCTGGAGTCCCTTCTTTAACTTGAGGCCCTCACCAAAAACCATCAAAACAAGAAATTGAGAACATTAAAATCATATTAATTGCACTCCAAATTGATCCAAAATCCACGACTTTATGACCTTAAACATATCTCAAATTACATGAATTCAACTCAACACAATATTTTCCTAGGTTTTTTAGGCAAGCTAAAAGGTGGTCCAATGCTTGAAATTGTCGCCACTGAAAGATCGCCACTATACAATATTAACTAGACTTGTTAATAAATTAGATTCTGATCCAAATTTGAATAGTTAAATATGGATTGATATATTTTTACAGATAATTCGAATTTGGATATACCTATATCCAATTCGATTATAGTTTGATTTGAATTATTTATATATTTTTATATTAATATTAAAGAAATTAAGTGATTATTTAAAAAAAATTAGTTAAAATTTAATTAATTAAACTATTCGTATCGAATTTTGAATTGTTAACGAATTCGAATATGAATTACAAAAATAAAATTTATCGAATTATCAAATTTAAATTCAAATTAATCAAAATATGATACATTGATATTAGACCCACGGGGGTTAGAGTAACAAGTGGCATATTAAAACCAAAACAGTATTCAAATCGTGTGCTCATCTCAACCAATCCATTGCCTCCATAAGATGTGGCTGGAAGAAGAGAGGAACAGCTGCACGTGAAACTCAGCTCCCTCCCTATCCTCATAGTCCTACCAATCCCTCCCACCACCATACTCTTGTCTCTGTCTTACTTATCCATTAACACAGAACCAGAAAGTCCCTGGGAATGGCTCTCACTTCAATCTCTCTCTTACCCACAAAAACTATTGCTTCTTCATCATCTTCTCCATGCAGATTTCTCAATCATCCCCAATTCCCCACGAGGCCCTGCGCTGTATTCTGTCGGGTGGATACACAAAATGAAAATCATATAAAAGGTGAGCATCATAACTTTTGGCACAGTTACTCTTATCAGTTACCACCGAGGGGTAGTCCAGTGGGGTATCGATCAAACTTCTTAGAGGTGAGTCTTGAAGTTCACATTCGGTTCGGTGGTTGAGTACGATGCTAATCTACCTAGGTTCGTAATCGAGAAATAATGGATGCAGTCAGGGCCTCATGATCCCACTAATAAGAAACTATCGGGATGGTTCTCCTTTGCCCCACCCTTTTTTTAATCTAGAAAAAAAAAGTTCCTCTTATCAGTTAATAAGAAATAGAATCCTAGCTTTAACTACTACACTAATTCAATGCAGAACACAAGAATTGGAAAGCAGTGGTTTCAACAGCATTAGCAACTGCTGTAATTACATTTAGCTGTGACATGTCTGCCATGGCTGATCTGAATAAGTACGAAGCGGACACTCGAGGTGAATTCGGGATTGGATCAGCAGCCCAATTCGGTTCTGCAGATTTAAAGTCCGTTTTCCTAAAGATGACTTTTTCTTCTTCTAATTATCTTTTGTTTTGAGACAGATGAATGAATTCTATGTTTAATCTCATGCAGGAAAGCAGTTCATGTGAATGAAAATTTCAGGTAATTCTTCATATTCGTGCACACGATTCCATTTACATAATGTAGCTCACATGTGATGGTAGTAAAGAATACAGAGGTGGAGAAAATGAAGTGAATTCAGACTTTAAGCTGCCTCCTTATCTAGGGAAAGTCTATGGTACCGATCATGATTGATCATGAACTCTCGGTAATGATTTTAATCTTTCATGATCGATCATGCCCATTAAAATTAATACTTAACACCTTAAAAAAGTTATAACTTAGCCTTAAAAAATTATAATATTCGGTACCATAGCCTTTTGCCCTTATCTACCACAAGAAGCTTTGCAATAGTTACTGATTTGATTGCTCCATTCCGTATAAAGCAAACATCTAAAGAATTAAAAGATGTTTAGCTCTATTGAGAACCATGTGGAGGTATGGAATTTCACATCATTTGCTGCCATGTTGACTAGACAACCTTATGGAGCATTGCATACTAGGAATTTTAGTTTCTTCTTAGTTGATCTACATTAGTTTTCACCAAGTGCCATGGTCTGTCCACTAGTATTAGGTAAAAGCAATGATTTTCAAAGGAATCATGTGTTCATAAGCAATCTAAATGGCTGATACAGAAGAGCAAATTTCACAGCTGCCGATATGAGGGAATCTAATTTCAGTGGTTCAACTTTCAATGGTGCATATCTAGAGAAAGCTGTGGCATACAAGGCAAATTTTACAGGTAAACTTTCTCCTCATGTTATTAGATTATACAGAAAATAACTGCAAGATGATTTAGCAACTGGTGTTCACAGTAAAGAAAATGAGATCATAACCTGGGTGAATAAACGGTTCTTTCTCCCATTTTGGAAGTTTTTGAAAATACTTTTCTCCGCAAATAGATCATAATTGTCTTGCTCCACAAATTAATGCCTCCCTTGTTTGGCTTCCCTTGTATCACGAATTGTGTAAGATTTAAGGGCCCTTTTGTTCTGTCTCCATGGACAAAATGGTGCAGCCATCAAAGCCTGCACAGTAACCCTGTGCACTGGTTGTTCTGCAGAAGTGATGCGCTTTCGTTTGGATGCATCAATATTAGCAGATACCATGGCTAACTTTCTGTTCATGCTGTTTTTGACTTCTTTCTTCAGCTTCTCCTTTGAACGTCCAACATTTGCACCATTAGTGCTGACAAGTGTTTGCAACTTAATATCTGGTTCATACAAATTGCTGTTGACACACTTTTCCTTTGCGTCAACCCTTTTTAACTTCATTTTTACTGAATTTGCAAGGTGAAACTCATTTTCTGTTGCATAAGTAGCATCACCTTTAGACTCAGACAGAAATAGGTCTCTACTGCTGTTGGAACTGGTTCCTTCAAATTTTGAATATTCAGGTTGAGCTTCCTCCGTTGCTTGTTTAGCATCACTCTGTATAACCCCCTCAAATGGCTCCTGTTCCATAGAAGATTCCTTGTGACCTAAACTCCTATTCTTATGAGAAGCTAGCATTTGCACACAATCTTCTTTACTATGAAGAGTAGAATTTCTTCCACATTTTGGAGGGAAGCTTCGAACAGCTGAAACTCTTCTTTGTGGAAACTTCTTTTTGGGTGAAGTATAAGACCCCATTTTGAACCTACCTGGCCAATCCACTGGCTGAGTGTGATCTTTATCTTCTGATACTTTTCGTAGTTTGAACATGCTTGTGCACCTCAATGAGCCAATACGATCATTGGTTTCATGCTCTGAAGTTTCAAATGGGTTTATATATTCAGCATCATCCATAGCATCCGGCAACTCTTCCCCCAATTGAAGAACTTCCTCCAGATCATAAGCAAACATTGGCTCCAACCTCTCAGATTTCAAAGCAAATGATAAGCTGGGCATTTCTCTATGCACTATGTTTTCCTGTGACCCAACATCAATTTCACAGGGTCTAACCTCATCGTCTGATACACCAGCACTGTCTGCCTCGCCTGATAAATTCTCAAATATACCAACAGCAATCAAAGGTTCATTCACTGGCCCATTAGTTTTCGTGGCAAATTGCTCCAATGTCTGAGGAAAATCACGGACCGCAGACACTTTTCGGTAAACTTTATGCACTTTATTTTTCGAACTACTTGGCCTATCCACCTGCTGAGTATGACTTCCACCTTTCAGTTCATTTTTCAGTTTCGGCTTACCTTTGCTAAAGATTGAGTCAGTAGAATCAGTACATTCATGTCTTAATATTTCTAATTGTTCAATGATTTCTGCACCATCCAAAGCTTTTTCCACCACCGCACAATCAAAAGAGACAATTGGCTCCACCTTCTCAGATTCTAATTTAGAGGTTAGGATGTGTGTTTCATTGGGGACTAGGTCAAAAGGTTCAACAGAGTCATCATCATCATCCAGATCAACTTCACTAACCTCTGTGTCCAATAAGTCTTTCACAGTAGTAGCAGAAACCAAACCTTCATTGGGTGGCAAAGCAATTCGTGTAGTGAATTGTTCAAATGCCTCAGGAAAATAACGGATTGCTGATACCTTTCGCTGCTTTGGTTTCTGCCCATTAAATCTAGAATTAACTGGTGAAACCATATTTGGGCCTTGATGCCGGACAGCACAAACCTGTTTTCAACTTCCACCAATTCAATCCCTCTACCAAATGAAAGAGGATCAGCCAAATTAGAACAATTTTAATACAAAAAAGAAGGGGGGTGGGGGGATACAACAATCTGAACACAAACCCTGGTTTATTTATGACCTATAACTTCAAAACAAAAGAACTACCATGTGATTTTAACTTAAAATATACCACTGCCGTTGCAATAATGCAAAAGAATTGTCTAACATTCCACCCGTTAGATCAAAGACATAACATAAACCGATTAAACTGAAGCATGCTTATCTGACTAGATTTCACCTAAAAAAAGCAGAAGGGTACAACTGCTTGAGAATGACATTCTCACACAATTCTGCAAGCGTATGATTTTGACATGTTTAGGCTGACATAGATTGTTGTAGAGGTAAAAAATTCAATTTTGGACCATAAATACCACAGATTAATAAAGGGTATGAGATTTTCTGAAGGAATATTTATATTATTGGCAGAATAAATACACACCCCACCTTATTTGCATATAATTTTAACATGAAATTCTGATTTCTTGCCTTTTCTTTTCTTTTTGCTTAGCAAAAGTCGGGCCTTGAATATAAATCAAAACAAATCATCATACCCATCTGTCAGAAGACCATATAGTATTCCAAGAATTGAACTGCACATGCATAGATGAATACATATATGTCTGTGTGTGTGACTGTGCGTGGGTGTGTGCAAGAAGACTCAGCCCAAGAAGAAGTAAAAAAATCAAGAAGTAAAGGAGTACTGGTTATGAATACCATCTGACCTGTCTTTAGAAGGGTTCCCAAGTGTTTAATCCGTAGTGGTGGCGCTGGTAGTGTTTGTGAACTCCAATCTGCGTGATGGGGGAGGAGACAAAAATTAGGGAAAAGGATAAGGCAATTTGGCAAAAAGTCATAATTGGTCCCTGAATTTTTCCTTCAGTTTTAATTTGGCTCTTAAACTTTCAATTGTCCCGATTTAGTCTCAATTAAATCATTCTATCAATTTTTATTATTAGATCCACTGGCGATTAGTTCAATCTAATCCATTTCATCATTGATCTAATGATAAAAATAAACAAAAAGATTTAATTGAGATAAAATTAATGATTAAGAGAATAAATTGAGACCATTAAAATATCAAGGATCAAATTAAAATTAAAGACAAAGTTTAGAGTCTAACTATGATTTTTCACGCTTTAGATAGAAGGTCAGTCAGTTAGACCCATTATGACTTCGAAGGTACACTAGAAGGCAAGTAGCAAGAGCTCCGAGGAAGTGAGAATTTTCGAGGCATTACCGTGTAATATAATTTACGTAGCGGAGTTCTGAAGGCAATCTTTTTCCGCATCTGCATGGTTAATCTTGATTTGGTTATAGCCGCTATACCCATCCCTGAATAAGAACATCTCATTCCCAGCTGTTGTGTCTATGAATTTGATCATTCACTAATATGAGTTTGATAGATCATATTTTTCTCTGCATTTGATGAAAGGTAAGGGTCAATTTGATTATAGAGTTGTATACAACTTACAAAATATGCATGTACGGTTGTCCAATTTTATCCTTTTTTTGTTTGTTAGTCTTTATCTTTCTTTTCTCTTCCTTTCATCATGCAAGATAGAGGAACTTTTTACTATGTTATATCATCAAGGTAATGATGGTTAGAAGTTATTGTATCTCTTGCATTATTCGGATGCGCTTTCCTTCCCTATCTTCGAGTAAAATTAACTATATGATCCCCTTTAGACTTGATCTGTAGTTATTATTAGCGCTTCGTCCCAATATTAGGACGCTCTATTTGCGTGACAACAACGATATACTAGGTCAGCAAATTGAACGTAAATACCATCACTCTTATGATATGAACCTTTCCTTAACCCAAAACAAGAAAATAATCTCGTTCCCATTAATCTGTCTCTAGAGAATTTGTAAAGGAACCTGTCTCTAAGACAACATAAAGTCTTCCAAATTTTAGAATCATCCGTGTCTTTCCTGGTTTTCTTTTTCCAGTGTCCTGTCCTGTAACCAAATATGTAAGAGCTCATAGTTGCATCTAAAATATCCAACCATTGAACTCTCTTACCTTAAGTTTTTCATTGTAGTTTTAATTTTCCTTGTGGTTGCAAGTCTGTTGATTTTCTTGATGCTGTTGTCACTCAACAGGGGCGGATTTGAGCGACACGTTGATGGATCGCATGGTAAGCCAAATCAAACCTTGTTGGAGATCCATAGGGACTTGTTTTTCAATTTGTTTTTGAAATGATAGTACACTAGATTAATGCAATTCTAATTATTTGAAATGTGGTGACCTTAGTACACTAGATTAATGCAAGATTATCATATCTTCTCTCTTTCCTGTGGCTTGTAGGTCCTTAATGAAGCTAATTTTACGAATGCCGTCCTTGTTAGATCAGTCCTCACCCGCAGTGATCTTGGTGGTGCTATTATTGAAGGTGCTGACTTTAGTGATGCAGTTTTGGACCTTCCCCAGAAACAGGTATCCCCATGAAAGCTGTTACTTATGAGAAATTCAATCTCAGCTCTGTCTCATGTTACTTACTTCTTTGACACTATGTATGGCTTTTGTTTCATTGCCCACCTGGAAATTTTCCTCACCCTCCCTCTGTGGTAGTTGTTCATTGTTCTCAATTGTACACTTTTTTGAATTTAATTCCATCAGAATATGCAAAACTCGACTGATAATTAGATGTTAAGGTTAATTCCATCAGACCCACATTGTCTAAGTATATTAGGCTAGTACAATTCGGCCACGATACTCCCACAAGCTATTCATATCCACTCACTCCAGTTTCTGAGTAATATGTAGACGCCTGAAGTTCTCTGGCAGAATAAGAGAACTATTAACAACCCGAAAAACCTTTCGTTAATGGGAGCCATTTGCAAATTCACTATTAAAGTACGTCAGTCATATGTTGTTTCATAGAACATTATAGAGAAGCAGAGGAAAACTAGTGAACACAAAACTGTTAACCCGCAGCTAGTGTAGATGGTGTAGAAGAATCAAACCCCATTGATCTCGTTTGAATCAGATAACCAAAAGTGGCACCACATTACATCAAGAGATGGAATTGGGTAAAGGTTGGAATAGTTAGAAGAAACAAGTGGCACTATACCTTAGTCTCTCTCTAGCTTCCAGTCTATATAAAACGTAGTTAGTAGAGGTCAGTCTGTCTGACGTTCCCTCGCGGAAAGGCTACTTTTGCATCGGCTCTCTCTCCTTAGGTAATTACCGAGGCGAAAGCAGCTCAATCATGTCCTTTTAGCCAGAATATCACTGGTTTAATGTATGAATGGCATTAGTTTGTTACCATAGTTTTCTGATACTATTTTTTATCCACTTTGTTTTACATTTTTTCGACCTTCGGGTGTTTTTTTTTAATGTAGGCTCTTTGCAAGTATGCAAATGGCACAAATCCTGTAACAGGGGTAAGCACCAGAACGAGCCTGGGTTGTGGGAACAGTCGAAGAAATGCCTATGGTTCCCCATCTTCCCCTTTGTTAAGTGCTCCACCTCAAAAGCTTCTTGATCGAGATGGGTTCTGCGATCCAGCCACTGGTCTTTGTGAGGCAAATTAATTGCTCCATAACTGAGATGTTTGTACCTATAATCAATCACACAATCGGTCTGTTCTATCAGATCTTTCTTTTGTTTTTTTTTTTCTTTGGCAGCACAATGTACGAGTGTTCTCTCACTGTGGAGTTTGGAAAGGATCGAACTTGAGTAGAAAATGTATTGTAAGTGAGAACTAATTTGAGATGTATATTCGATTAATTTGAGACTCACGTTCTACTATTCTTTGAACTCAATGTGTTAGTGACAAATGAAAAATGGAAAATGGATAAACATACAGAGGCATATATTAAACACATAATCTTCACCTAGGAAGCACGGATACTTTCCGAAGGGTGTCATGGTAGTGTCGGACACGTGTCTAACATAGACACGACTGAACATGTGTCTGACACGGTTAGAAGTGTCTTGAATAGTGAACTTGATTGGACATGACCACGACACAGCTAGGACACGGAGAGGATACGACCAAGACATGATTAGGACACAGCCATTGATTCTTTTTTTTTTTAAATGACTTTTATGGAAGGTAAAAAAAAATGACTTTAACTATTAAAAATGTTTGATTTCTTTAGGGTTTTTTTTTGTCATGTAACTTATATACTATGAATGTTAATGGATGTGATGTTTGTTGAAAATAGTGGATGTCTATTTTGATCTATTTTAATTTTAATAAAAAAAAATGAATATTTGCTAAGTTTTATTATTAATATTGTTATCAATTATGCTTTGTTGTTAATGTATTATAATTCTATTATTATCTAAAAAATATATTATATTATTTTAATTAACAGTATCCTTACTGTACCCGTATCTTATAATATCGGATATAACACCTATATCTGTATCCGTAGTTCTTAGATCCTCATAGACAAATACACATACACCCACACATATAAATTATTTTATTCGAACTCTTAATTACAGAGAAGCCAGGACTCCGGAGACTGTGGAGGTGTGGGATATGGGGGGTAAAGAAGCACACAAATGATGCACTGTCACATGGAGCTGTTAAGGTTGTAACATGGTCAATGATGTGATCTTACTTAGCATGCAAACAACATATTTACTAAACCCTAGTGATACAGTCACCCATTCATCCACACACTGCATTAATGCCCATGGCCTCCTTGCTTTCGATTTTGCAATGGCATTGAGAATGGTTTGTTATCAAATGGGATACGGATTTTGATTTAGATTCAAATCAAAATTCGAAAGACTTGAATCTAGTATGAGAATATGAATTTTGATTCGGTCTGAATGTACAATTAATTTCGTTTTCACGGTTCACATAAGAATCCTTTAAACATTAAAATATTTGATTCAAATAATCAATTTCAATCCAAATAACTTAATTAGAGTTTGATTCTAGTACATTGTAGCTAAAACACTATTTCGTCAGATAATCCCTTAATTTCATTAAGTATGATATTGGATCGGACAATCGTGTCGAAAAATTGCTTTATCCAAATCTAAATTCATGAGATGACAGAGTAGATTTGAATTTTGGTAATTAACCAAATAATTAATTTCTTTCGAACTAATCAAATTCAGGTCAGCCTAAAGCTAAGGAAAAATGCAAACAAAACAAATCCTAATGCAAATTAGCAAGACTTCACATTAAATTTAGACATAAATAAGCATTCACTTTTCAACATTGCATGTTCTTCAATACCCAAAAATAAAAAACCAAAACTTAACCCCATCAGGTAATTCAAATGGTAACAATGACGAGTTGTAAATCTAGACGTTCTGAGTCGAATATTGACAACCTTTTTGACTAGGTCATGAGCGATTTATCTCTCATGAATACTCTAGTCTCGGCGTGAATGGTTTGTCTTTGACCGAATCAAAGAGGGGATTAGTCGAGGTGCACATAAACTGACCCGGACACTCCAACCGTTTAAAAAAAAAAACCCAAACCGGGTCAACAAACGACCCAATAGAAGAGAGAGAAAAGGTGGAGTGAATTATGAGTACATGAGAGCACGCCCAATTATTGTGTCTTGTATAGTATTGGCATTGCTTGAAAGGGACTTTGATGCTTGACTTCAACCCAAATAAAAGCATGCTTCATTTCAAAAACAACCTAAGACAGAACATTATTCTTCTTCAATTCTACTCCCTAATAATGTAGTAAACTTTTCATCTTTTTTTTTTTTTTTTCTTTTTTTTTTTTGTTTGGGTGGGTATAAAACCCTGGTGAAATTGAATTGTACTTCACATTTTGCAATGCACAGTACTATTGCTGATATACTGCAAGAGTGAAAAGCATCTGCTCTTTATTTGTATTGACTTCCTTCTCTCGGATCGATATTCAAACTCTAGTGTTAAAAGAGCCATTGGAGTCCTTTGGTTCTTTGCACCTCTCAACTCTGGGCCTGAGGCTTTCCTGCAAATGCTTCCGAAATAAGAGAAAGGCAAGCTAGATAATTGGTGATGATCTGCTGTAGGTAGGTGCATGTTCATACAGAAGTATATATCTAGCTTAATTTATTATTATTTTTTTTCGATTTTTCTAACGAAAACTTTTGAAACTATGGGCAGACTAATTGACACTGGAGAGGTAAGTGTAAGTTTTAAATTTTCAGAGGCCTTAGTGACAATTGCAGCTAGTTTTTATCCTAGTTAATTTGTACTCCCCTTTTATGTTGTTTCTTCATTAATGACTCCACTGCAACAAGGGAGTTGTTTATCCATAGTTATATATCTTTCTCTCTAAGATAGCACTTACCCACCTCTTTCTAAACCGTTTCTGAGTTTAAAAAAAATATATCTTACTCTTAACGTAAACGAATCACTTTTGACTACAATATATTATATCTTTTTTAAGATATATTTTTTTAAGAAAAGTCGTTAGACAAGACACATCAGAATGAAAAAGTCGTTAATATATATTGTTCCATCCAAACTTGTTGCTAACATTATGAAGTGCAAACATCCAGGTAGAAGTGCTGAGATAGCTCAGACCTGTTGCTCAGGTTACTGTGTTAGATTTGCTTAGTTAGATATTGTCTGGGAACACACTTATTTGAGGGGAAAAGGTGGTATTTTCATGCAACATTTTTTATTTTTTGGTAATAATATTGCTGGACTAAAGTAATAGTACCTTGGTTTCATGCACCAATATATGTTCAATGAAACAAAGCAGTAAGGAGTAATTTAGAGAATGGATTTTGGACCATGAAGGAAAGAAATATCAAAATAAAAAATGGTAAAAGAAAAAAGACAATTTTCAATTAGTGTTCACTGTTTGCAATGTTCAGATGCAAAATGACACAACTTTAGCCGAATTGCGAGCAACCATGTCTTTTTCTTCTGATCCTAGGAGTTCACCTCTCCTTTAGATCAATCTTTTGCTTTTAATGTGCATCTCCATTCAATTCAAAAATACGCGATTATGTCTGAAACGCTTCAAGCGGTGGGCTATGGTTTAGCTTGGACTGTTAACAGTTTCAACTTTCAACTGATCACTAAAAGTGGTAGATGTGGAAGTCTTGTTGATTCCCTTTTAATTATAACAAAATGCTGTTTCATTCAGTGTTTAGCACTCATCTTATCCTTAACAAAT
Source organism: Ilex aquifolium (assembly GCA_951799425.1). Taxonomy (NCBI): domain Eukaryota; kingdom Viridiplantae; phylum Streptophyta; class Magnoliopsida; order Aquifoliales; family Aquifoliaceae; genus Ilex; species Ilex aquifolium. The sequence goes on from OX637403.1 coordinate 29,967,988, forward strand.
CAGGAAGGAAAAAAAAACATCCATAGAACATTTCAAGTTTCTTCTCCTGCATGTCATTAGACTCATTTTTTGATTCAGATTTAAGACAGAAGAGAGGAAAAGATTAGACCTCCGTGGCAGGAGAAAACATGCTATACTTTAGAAAAGACAAGAAAAACAGAACGAAGAGCCCATTATCAAGTTGTCATTTGAAGCACAAAATATTATCTATCTATATATATAGTTGAAACAATAAACACTTTCAAATGTGTATTAAGCTGCAACAAAGAAATATGCAAACAATACTCTCCAAGTCAGTTTCCACCAGCATTACAATTCACTTATACATACTTATTATCAATATAGGTCTCTCTGGTATAACTTGTTGCCTGGTATATATATCAGCACAAGTTGTAGCAGAAATCCAGCCACTAAGGCATTACCCTTTAGGTTTATTATGTACAGTAATCGGACCAATACTTGTGTTTAGTACTTTCCTACCATTACATGTATAGTCTGCTTACTGTATATGCTCTCACTTCCACAGATCAATTTGGCAACTGGAGCTGGATATTGAAGCATATTCTGAAGCCATTTCTTGTCTCTTCGAATCATCGATGAGCATGCTCATGTTCTCGGGTACTTGAAATGAGGAAGGTGCATTTGAGTAGTTACACTCCTTGTTACCATCTTCTTGACTGAGCTGAGATGCAACAAATTTGTCAAGAACTCGCCAATCGGTCACTTGATCCACTGCCTGTTCACTCTTATCACCATAAAGCAAGTTAATATCTAGTTGATTGATTTGCTGCATCTGTTCTTGTTTTAGTATTGTTGAAGACTGAAAAGTGTTTCCATTGTTCCTCTCAAAATTATATGCAGGCACTGAATTGCAGACACTGGCCTCGGACTGTGGAACATTCGGACTCTCTAAATGAGGAAGCTGGAGGAAGGAATCATGAGGCATGGTGTACTGCAACTGAAGCTCTTGCTTGCAGGAATATTGATGATTGTATGGAGGGTAAGGTTGAGGAATCCTCCTTGGGGAATCGAAGTCCGGCATAAAGGAAACTTGGTCATCATACCAACATAGTGATTCATGATCTCCTTCCCTCCTTATTGTTGCCATTCGCTTCTTGAACACCCTACACACAACCCATCCTTCTTCCTGATGCAATCACAGCTAGATTATCTCAGGCACAGTCACTCTATCAAAGGGGAAGTGACATTGTTTAAGATATATAAACAGATGAAAATGAGTAACTATTACTTGATACATCATTACATTAGCAGAATTAAGTTGAAATTTTAGATCCCAATAGCATTACTCGCTAAAATACATTGAAATTTTTCTTTCACATGAGACTTACAGAATTCACCAACAAGTATTGATTCTTGTCCTACAATGATCATAATATAGTTTTTTTTCCTTGGTCCTTTCTTATGAGAATTTAGTTCTCTAATTTTCATTACCTAATACAACCTAATATACTGTTCGGTCACGTTTTTGAAGAAACTTATTGAAACAAAATCTCAATACATAGATGATATTGTCATAAATATTCATATGTGCACTGTTGTACATGTGATTATCTTTAGATGAAGGGAGAAATTCCTACCAAGGATAAAGCAAAAAAGGAAATGCAATAGAAATGCTAACTTAAAACCAGCAAAAAAAGTATTTGAGATGTGTTCTAAAATGATACTTAAAAATACTTCAAACGCTGCCTATCATACAGTAACTAAACTTTTGGCCACCTTAACACTAGTTTAACCTACAAATTCCTGGGAACTTTCCCTGGATGATCATATCAAAGAAATTTTCTATGGGAAGGGGGTGTAATGGAGGGAGTGTTTTGGATGAAAAAGCTGATATAAATTGTATGAAAGAGATCGATGGAATATGATCTGGGATATGTACAGCACTATCTCAAATTTCTTTTTTCTTAACCCCCACCCCCAATGTATTTTCCCTTTGTGGGTTGCAGATGGGCTGTAAAGAAGTTCACATCAAGTTTCATACTTTAGTGTTTTATCAGTATGAGCAATTCAAGAGTTTCATGATACACTTAAGAATGTAATAACCATAGTTTACTGTAACCAAATTAACTTGAATTGATGGATGTTTTAACTATGCAAAAATGCTAGATGTATATTATGTTTCAGATACTTACCTGAGGTGTCCCATTTTCATTTGATTCTAATCTGTACTCATGCATTATCCAATCTGACTTTTGTCCATTTGGGGCTCGACCTTTATAAAACACCAAGGTCTTTCTCATGCCAATCAAACTATGCTTAGTGTAAATAGACTTGTCTCTTCCAGTAGCTTTCCAGAATCCTGCTTTTGTAGCTCTATTAGTGCGCGTTCCAGTTGGATACTTTTTATCTTTGTGGCTGAAGAAATACCAGTCATTCTGGTCCTCAGTTCCCAACTTGCAAAGTTCTGCCCAAATTAATGTTAAAATGAAATGATTTTTTTTTTTTTGCATTTAGGAATTGATAAAACATTTTTAAACAATAGTGTGGATAAAAAGGATTTGGAAAAACAGTACGTTCAATGTCCCACGGCTCGATGTTGTAGAGATCAACATCTTTGATGACATCTAGGTCAATTGCTTTTGAAGCTATTTTTTTTCTGAGGTAGTAATCAACAAGTTCTTCATCTGTAGGGTGGAATCTAAAACCTGGAGGAACATGTGAAAAAGTATTCATGTTCTCTCACAAGTATGGTTGATCACCTGCATTTCAAAATGCACATGATGTCATATTAATGTTTTTCATATATAACTAGATAAATGGAAATTTATGTTGTTCATACACTGTCGCTCATCTGAAAATTTTCAATCCTAGATATGAAATGTTTTCCTAAGATGCTAACATTTTAAGACCAAAATTTTTCAAGACAGTGATAGTGCACATGCAAAGTATTGGCTGAAAATGATAGTTTTTGTAACATGGGATGATTTACCAAAAGAAATCCATAGTGGAGATGGTAAAAATCCAGTTTTGAGTGTGAATTCATGCAATGTACATCCTAAATAGACACAAAAAAGCGAAAAAAATAAATAAATAAGCAATCATGTGCTAATTCAATGGATAGGTCTAAAAAGTTTCATGCTTATTCTTCTAAATGCTTGGGGACCTAAATTACAAAGCTTTCATTCTTCCGCTCTGTGTTCATTTTTTCCACTTGTAGGTTTGTTATTGAATGTTGACACCGCGTGACACCGGTGACATGGTGTCACCATTACACCCAATATTTACTCCCTAATCAGGCAAAACGATAATATGATAATTATTTCAAATCAAGAAATGAAATTTTATAACATGATAACAAGTTTTTTTTATGGAAATAAACATTTTCTGTAGCTATTAAGGAATTTCTATAATCAATCCTTATATAAGGTTCACTTCTAGAATAGACAGTCATTGTATAACCAGCCACTCCAAATAAAGCTGTCTGGCTTATTAAGAGATTATATCAGCATAGTTCTATCTGAAGCATTTAGCTTTGTTTTTTTCTTTTCCATCATGTGATTACAACATAAATGATCTAAGTTTAGATTTTTTTAGCGGGGGGGGGGTGATGAAACTGAAGATTCAGGTGTTATTTCTGGCCATGCAGTCAAACATATAAGTTGTCTATTTCCCTAAAAAAGTGTAATTAATCTCTCCTTGTGGTGCTTTCAAAGTTCAAATACAAATGGAATCATGAAAAAGCATTAAAAGGTGAAGAGATGCCATGTTTAGGGACAGTTTATGCACATAATATCTGTTGAAGGAAATCAAAACGATCAACGTGGTGAGAATAAGATTTTCTTTTGTGGAGAAAAAAACCACAAAAGAATCCATTAGAATGCCGTGTGTGTGTAGAATATATAGAATATTGAATCTACAAGAAGAAAAGTGAATATTGAATCTACAAGAAGAAAAGTGAGAAGGACTTGCTGGAAATTTTAATACATAGTAGCTGTAATTGGGGGGTGTGTGTGTGTTTGTGTGTAGATTAGACTGAAACAATCGGATCATATTTATTCATGGCAAATCTGGAATAGATCGAAGTCATTGGGCATATCTTTTAACAGATTACAGCAATATCATCACCAAAATGCAACGCTGTATCCAGAAAAATGATCATTCAAGAAACACATTTTAAGAATAAAAGCCAAATGAAAAAAATAAAGCCAACTCGAAACAAGTATATATGAAAAGTTATCAGTATAGCAAGGCCACCTTGATAGTTTATAATCCTCTATAGTGCTGTCCCCTATCCAACTGAAAATTCCTCCACCGATCCGGTTGAGCCCAAGCTTGTGCCCACCAAACAGAGAAAAGAGAGAGAGGAGAGACTCTTTTGAAAGTGATCTCTCTTGCCACTCTCTTGCAACTTTTGAATCCCTCTAAAGCAGACAATAAAACAAAGAAACAGAGACTGTCGGGACAAAAGTTCTTCTCGGGAATTGAACTGAAGCCAAAAACTGTTCGTACCCTGAAAAAAACTGTCTTGTGGTAGTCAAGAGAGATCAGATCCCAAGCGAAAAAAAAAGGTGGAATGGTTTGAATGGGGAAGAAAGGGAAGGAGAGGGTTAAATACGAAGCAAAGAAGATCGAACGAGCTTACACTGGTGACTTTATTAGCTAGCTCATGCCATCCCTCTCATTATTGGGCTACAAAAGTTCTCTCTCTCTATGTGTAGATATTTATCAACTGATCTTCTGAGAGCAAGCTTGATTGTTGGAAAAGCTTTTTCACGAAGAAAGGAAGGCGGAGAAAATGGTGGCGGTGCAGTACTTTACCACCCCCTACCAGCAACTGATAGAGACCAGAAAAGTGAACCTAATGCCCTTTCTCTTCTCAAGTTGCCACACAGAGAGAGAGGGAGGGAGGGAGGGAGGGAGAGAGAGAGAGAACTAAATGGTGAACGTCAGAAAACTGAGGGCATGGATCACTTGGGTTTTGTTAAAGCCACACCAGACCAAAAAGAAATATTGCAGTTATTAAAGTAACAGTTTGTTCACAAAGTAATAACTATAGTAATTAATCATAAGATGATATTTTTGTGGTGACCTAATCAAATGTCCCCCCAGCTGAAAGTTACTCCTGCTTTCCAATAAAGTTAGGCTAAAATAAACTTTTAATCCTACAAGTATACATTTCATATCTATTTGGCCCTCAATTTTTTAATTGTGTCTATTTAGTCCCTAATGTTCTTAATTTGTATATATGTAGTTTAATCTCAAATGTCCGTAAAAAAATTATTAACGATTCTGGTCAAGTGCCAATCGCGCGAATCTTTGAATTGTGTCTATTTTGTCTCTAAAGTATTTAATTTGTGTTTATTTGGTCCCACGTGATTGACACGTGATCAAAATTGTTAATTATTTTCTGACAAACGTTTGAGATTGAACCATATAGATACAAATTAGGAATCTTAGGTTGTACAAAACTGAATTAACTACTCATGCTGAAGTTAAATTCGACTTGTTGAAAGTTCATTGGGGATTCATTCGTGTAATAAATTTCTAATTTAAATATTTTTATTACCAACATTCTTTAGTTTGAACAATGAATCACATTCTTTTTAAAGTTACAATCGACTAATATTTATATGCTTAGTGGTTTTAAGGCTTAGTACAAGTGAGACTTGTCATATTGACTTGGTAACATTATGTGTGAACTTGATCAAAATTAGAGAGAGCCAAATCATGGCTTTGGCATAGCGGTAACGAGAGGACACGAAAAGATCATCGTTTCTAAGTATAAAGAATAAGAATATTTTGAATCCAAGTAGAAGAATAAGAGATAATTCTAAAAAAATGTATTGTTGACAACATAATTCGTATTACATAAGACAATATATATAAGAACGAACAAAATTTTAAAATTGAAAATGCTCATGACAAAAGTCATTAGTCTTGATCATTGGTTCAATCCATATTAAACGCCACTAATTTCACGAAATTTAAAGTCTGGTTTATTTTGCTGTTAATTGTTCTACATCATGCTCTTAAGATTAAGGTGGTACGTTGCTCCTTCCCAAACGAGACTGATAATATCTATACAATAAAGTAGCTTACAATTCAAATCTCAAAAGATAAACAAAATGACTTTTGCTTTTCGCGGTTCAGATCGTTTTAAATTTTACTTTAAAGTTAATCTAACGGCTAATATTAACACCCTAAATTTAATAGGAAAAATAAGACCCTAAGGGTGTGTTTGGAGTGACTTTTTAAAAGTACTTCTAAAAATTATTTTTCATAAGTACTTTAAAAAAAAAAAAATATAGTGTTTGAAACCGCCTCACCACTACCTCTACCACCCCCACCCCCACCCCCACCCCCACCCCCACTACCTCTACTATTACTACCACCACCACCACCACCACTGTCGTCGCCGCCGTCGTCACCACCACCACCCCCGTTGCCGCCGCCGCCACCACCATCTCCTACCACCACTACCACCTCTCACCCTCACTACAACCAATGCTTAAATTCATTTATCTCTCATCTATGTTTGTGATTTGATTTTGGATATAAATACAAATATGTTTATTGTTTATCGTTTTTTATTAATCTGTGCCTTCAGGCACAGGTAATAACTAGTATAATCATAATTTATATAACTGTTAAAATTTTACTTAGATTTATCAATAATATAAAATATAATAGACTTCAATAAGTCAATCCGACTGTCTCAAATAGACTCATTCAATAGCCATCAACTTTTCTCTTAAAATTATTCACATTACAACGTGAAGGCACAAGTTCATAGAACTTACTTCAAATTCTTGCATTCAAATATGTTATTACATTATTGTTCTAAAAGGTAATGTTATTTGAACTTAATTACTTAAAATCATTAGATTGGCAATAAATCTCTTTATATCTTTGAAATTCACTATCAATTTAATAATCATAATTTATTAAATTAATAAATTATATTATCAAATTCAATTCAATTAATATTACTCATTGTGAAATAGTACGGCTACAACATCAACATTACAGAGTGATTATTTTTGTCCAATAAGGTTCGCATGTTTTACATCTGATGTATGCGCGTGGTAAGAAGAAAATATCTTAGTAGTTCACAAAAAATCTTCACGCGGCCTCCCGATTGGTTGGGTCTACAATTTTATATACTTTCTCTCTCTTCCCAAACCTTTCTTTCACCATCTGTGGACCCCACAAACCGACGTAATGGAATACGACAGAGACCTCTCTCCAAATACATACTTTTTAAAACCAAAATTAATATATAAAAAAAAAAAAAAAAAAGCTTGGCTAAGCCGCCAAATACCCTGAGCCGAAGCCCAAGTGGCACAAACTCTGAGGCTGTGGTTGAATGTGGGCCCCTCATTTTAATGAAAATGATGTGATCTTGGGGCCTTCATACGTGGCGGCTCGTGGTTCGGCGTGGGCTTGCCTTTTATCATTAGGCTCACAATTTTTATTATTCAGGCCTGTTGTGGAAAATGGGGGCCACACCGTTTTCCCGTTCTTGGAATTGGGCCCACCTAAAATGTCTGTGCTGTCCTGTGTGGACACGTGTACAGAATATCTTGATACACAGCGAAGGTGCTTGTGCGTGCAGATTAGTTAATCCAAGCCTTCACTTTTCCTATGTATTAAACTTTATTTTATTGACCAAATAAAATATATATTATTTTAAATATTTTTATTGGTTTTTGTTATATACTACAAGAAGTAGAGAAGTGAAGCAAAAGTCACAAACGTGAGACAAGTGTCATCTTGGCCCACCGGCCCCACCAAGCATGCTTACGTGGCAAAATGTACTTTTTTTTTAAAAAAAAGTTCTAGAACTCTTGGAGTTGAGATGGCGTATTTCTTGATTAACCATGCCATGATGGTAATGAGGCCATATAATTGTGGGACATTAACAACTTCCATAGGTATTAATTAGCATAGCCAAAACCATTATAGCTTCACAGAAATTACAATGACGACGCCAACTACCAATCCATAGACAGATTACAATAATTTTACATAATACTCTCAACCACGACTACTACCTACTCATTGATTTCTATCAATATTGGTTATCATAGGTATTTTCATCACTATCAATTGTGATAAGAGAACTTATACTTTTACTTAATTTAATAATCTTATTTGGTAATACGATGGATCATAGTCATTGAATTGATAGTGAGTCTCAACTAATAGTGGAATTCACTATCAATATAATAATAAAGAATGATAAGTTCACCAAATAAGATCACTAAATAAAGTTCATGTATCATTGCTCTTATTTAACCTATAATACCTCTACTTATATAATTTAGTTTAATGATATAATTCACTTTCAAATGTAGGATTGAGAGTGATGCAACACATGTAACATAAGACTACATGACATATCAAGATTGCCAAAAATAACGTTGATCGGACATCAATTCGGGTTGATTTTGGACGACAGTGTTAGAAAATCTATTAATGCCCCCATTCCAAAAAAAAATTGATGATCTAAGCAAAATTGAAATATATCTTTTAACCCATTCCTTTTTAAGCCAAAAAATGACTTTTAGGCCACCTCTTAAGTCAAAAAACGACGTTTAGACTATTTTTTAAGCACTTTTATATTCTATCATGCTGTTTAGAATATTTATTTAATATGTCATATTTTGTTGGGATTTTTTAGTAATTTAGGACTGCTAGGGTTTAGTATTTAAAGCATGTGTAAAACTGATTCGGTAACTTTGGTTTTTTCTGAATAAACATAGAGACGATTTTTTTTGTTTTTTCAACTGACTTGGTATTATTTGTGAACTTTAATTTGGAATTATTACGATAATCAATAGATTACAGTTTCTGTTATTTAATCCTCTTTTTTTACCCACGAGAGTAACCCTCATCTAATGTTAGAAATTAATGTTTTTAAGTCACATAAATTTAAAAATTAATTTAAATAATATTACTCTTTTAATTACTAAATATCAAGGGCTAGCTGGTTTGAATGGCACATGTAGAAAGAAACAATTTCACCATCTAATGGTGGAAAATCATCTTCATTCGTTTTCTGTTTTCTGTGTGAATGTTTGTGTGTGTGTGCGCGCGAGAGAGAGAGAGAGACAGAGACAGAGACAGAGAGTACTACACCAGGAGTGAACAGACAAAAAAGACACAGTCAACACTAACTAAACAGGTCTGTATAGTATTTTCCCTTGTCGTCATGTTTATGAATGAATATGAAGTTTTTAATTGCGGAAAGTTAAGTAGACAAGTGGTGGGCAGAGATTATCAACCAATGGGTGGATCTCTGCTTTAATCATTGCTGATATAGACTCATTATTGTTTGGGTTCCCCCCACTTTCAGCTAGCAAGCTAGGATGGCCAAGCCGTCCACACAGACCACAACTCTTCTGAAACTTGTGAAAGAAAAGGGTTTGTGGACTTAGAAACCACACCTTTACTCCATTCTTCTCATTCACTCTCCTTGACATGAGAAAGGCTTATCCCATACAAGAACACCAGCAGTATATATTATTCATTATTACATGAACTAAATGGGTCCCCATGTCGAGTTCTTATTGGTCACCTACCTCATCAGAAAAAAAAAGTTTAATTTAATCCTATGATTAATGAGAATCTTAAAAATTGCTAAAGCAAAAGCAACTTTTTATTCTCAATAAGAACAATGCAAGTAGTATTTAGTTTAATAACAATGTTATAGAAACATAATTTAGAGAATTAGTCAAAGACGACGTAATTTATTATTATTGTTGGGTTAATTTTGAGTTCTACTATTAAATAGAATCCACATTTAATCCAACAACGATAATTAATAAGGTCCCGAGATAAGATTTCCAAATTAGGTATAAATAAGATTTTTCTTTACTTAATTAGTTTCATATATAGTTAACACATACTTGTTTGTCAGTGTTCAGCTGTTGCTCACTTGCTTTTGTAAATGACAATATGATTGTGATTTGAGCAACATCTTAAATGTAATTGACAGTTTAATGTTTATTGTTAAAGTCATGAAACTTGACTGAAAACTGAGAAGGGCTGTCGAGGAAACGAACCTTATAACTTTTTTTTTTTTTGTGTTCATCCAAAGATCGAAAATAATTTCCGGGTATCATACCAAAAAATTAATGATTCGATGAGGGTCAAGCTACTACTCAACTAAGCCTAAAAATTTGAGATTGATCTCATTGAGTTCTAACTTAATCTGTTTAAGTCACCATGTTTCAACCAAAGTCTTTTCCAAGAGTATAGATGCTAGTCTACCTGCAAAGAGGATGGAGTAAAGCGTAGGCAATCTCAAATACATGTAGGCCATAAGTTTCAAAAGGTATTGCTTCATTTTTCTCTGTACAGACAGCAATGGCGTACATCAAGGAAGATGACTCTTTACCGGCCACGCGACCCTCATACTCTTCGGGCTGGTTGTGTCCTCTTTGGATATAGAAAAGTTAGATCACTCATGTTGTGTATAATACGCCGGTATGAGAACAGTCTTTATTTTTTGGGGATACAATTACACTAAACTCTTTGAAGTTTGTTATTTAATCATTTAGGCTCTTGACATTTGAAATATTACACATAGATCTCTTAAAGTTTGTACATATGTAATATTTAGACTCCTGTTATTTAGGATATTCATTAGTAAATTACATCTAAACCCTCTAAAATTTATAGATGTTTAACTCTTAGACCTTTTAAGTTTAAAATATTACACTTAGACCCCTTATTAATTACAAAACTAACGAAATATATTAAACAATTAAATTACCCCAATTAAAGATAGAAGATATTGTGTCAATTACAGTTTGATTCCTTGGATTTTATGTCAATTGATGATATAATGGAACATGCAAATGTTTTTTGTTTTTTGAAAGTAAAAAAAAATGTGTTAAGTTGGCTTTTTTTTTTTTATCATCAAGTAGGCTTATTTCATATATTTGTACTTGATGATAAAAAAATTAACCCAAAGTGAAAAATTCATTTAGTCCAAGATACTTGATAATGGATCATGCAACTGACATGAAAGTCATTCAAATTTTGGTACCAACAGTACTAATTATGATTTTTTAAGAAAAAATTGAATTTTTATTTTAATAAATGACATAATATAATATGAATTTTGGTTGTAATCAAATATTTAATATTCTATCTTTAATTGAAATATTTTTTTGTCTAAGTGTAATATTTTAAATTTTAGAGATCTAAGTATTACGAGTTTCAAATTTTAGGGCTCTGAAAGTAATTTATACAAACCTCAAGGTGCTCTAGATGTAATTGCCCCTTTTTTTTTTTTTTTTTTGTGTAGGCACCAGCTCAGCAGTGACGTTTCTTTGTTGTGATTTATATATCCATCTCACACTATACTCAGATTCGTGGCTGAAAGCTCAAACACTTATACATGGCCCTAATAACTTTGATTGTTTTGGTTTTAGTAAAGTTTTTCTTGTTCCTTTACGTGCCATGCAGACTTTGGAGTAAACTGTCCCGAACAGGATTGGACGGTGGCTGTGTGATCAGCCAACGTCTCCTATATCTAGTTAATGGAGAGAGAGAGAGAGAGCAACAGTTCATGTGAGTTTGTAAGGTCATTCATCCGCCGAAAAGTGCAACATGCGCATTATCACGCGGTAGACAAGAGTTTTTCATTGGATAATGCCTGATTATATCTATCGTTGTCTATCAAGTTTGAACACCGCATCATAATTACGGATGCCCTGTATACATGCCCATTTGTTTTTGCTGAACGCCAAAAGAAAGAAAGAAAGACTAGCTAACCTCACTCATTTTAGTGGGGTGATTGAGTGAAGTACCGGCCAAATTTATCATGTTCATGTTGGAAGTTCGAATCTTAGAGTTCATATTGAGATTCAATGGTTCACCGTTATGCTAGCTTATCTAGGTTTATTTCCGAGATGTGTAACAGACGTGGTTAAGCCTTTAAAGGTCTCATGATCTCACCAGTAAAGTCTTATCGGAGTAGTCTCTGGACGCTCTCCTTTACCCCCACCCCTTTTTTAAACATAAAAAAAAAAACCTCACTCCTCTTAACACCTCACCCTTGTAAAATAAACTTAGATTACAATTCAAACCGGTACATTTACAACAATCAACAAAATAAGATTATTTGGAATCAATACCAAGTATTTGAGGATCGATTTTAATTTATTTTTTTTCGTAACTCGACTTTTTTTAGTAGTAATTCATTCTACCGAAGAAAATTAAAACTTTTTATACGCGGTATCGTATTCTTAACATGTTATCCTCGCCTTTCTCTCATCATCATGTTGTTGGTGACCATTTGTTCTTGTCCCACAAAGCAAATACAGTTGATGAACCAGCAACTTTGGTAGGGATTGAGTATGGGGCATGGAGAAGATAAGGCCATGAGTACTGTAGTGTAGGAGCCCCTATAAAAGGCTGTTCATCTCGAACTCTGTTCACATTTTAAGCCATAAAGCCTGTTCACATTTTAACTCTGTTCACATCAAGGAGAGGTTATCAATTGACCTAATGATCACCGTCCCGTTGTTTTTTATCTTAAAATTGCAAGTTTGAATTTCGCCGTCCCCTCCCTCCCTGTAATTGTGCCTAACCCAAAAAAAGAAAAAAAAAAAAAAAACTCTGAAGGAGTGAAACAACTGCTTCTGAGTATCCTTTGAACACTATGCTAGTTTTGCATTTAGAGCTTAAGGGTTTGTGTTTTTTTGACCAATATGGTAGTCCCAGAAAATGTAGGACAATCATGCTAATAGCTGTGCCTCTCCCTGTGGGTCAGACAAGCAAGTATTGTGACAATTTTTTGTTGGCCTTAGTTGATATATAAATTTTGATTTTTTCAATTAAAAAGGTTAAAAAAATGGAATTTCTTGGGTCGGTTACAATCCTATTGGTGGGCCGACTTCATAAGCCTTATACGGATCAGCCTGTGTTGGGTAAAGAAAGCCAGAAAACAGTTCATGGCCCATTGGACTAATAAGATACACATGGGCCTCCACTAAAAAATCTGGACTAGGGCATGATCCGATAGCTGTCCAGCAATTGGTCAGCCAACGGGCCTTTTGCCGACTCTTATGATCAGGTGGGTGTTTCTTTTCTTTTTTTTTTCTCGTATAATTACCCAACCTTGTTGAGGAATATGTCACCTACCCACCTAATCTACCTGTTTGCATACAGAAAACATTACTATTTAAATTGTTTGAAGACGTATTCAGGGCTGATAATCGAACCGAGCTACTAGGGGTCAGCTCGTTTTGAACTTAAACAAATTTTTAAGCTCATTTTTCACTAATTTCGGTTCGAACTCACAAAATTCGGCTCTATTATCAACCCTAATCCCCATAGACACAAAGACAGTTCAAACCTCTAATTTGTCCCAAAGTCGGGTGGTTGTTTCATAGCTTCTCATGATCATTGGTGACATACAGTAATCTCATCAATTTGGTGTTGTTTTGAGCCTACTCTTATCAAATAATCTTTTTTCTGTTTAAGTTTTATTACAACAAAACCCAAAAAAAAAAATGTTTGTTGAAAAGTACATAAACTTATAAATTTGAAGCAGAGGTGACATAGGATTGACTGGACCATTGCTGGAAATTGGACAGCAACAGCTAACATTTGACCAGTAGGGTGTATGAACAGAGATGATAAAATTGACTAATTAACTGAACAAATGTTAGAAAAATATTTTGAAAGAGAAGTACTGAAAGCTAAGGTTGAGGATCATTGAAAATGTCAAAGAACATAGAACCAATTAATAATATTGCTTACCATCTTTAATTTACGTGGAAGGGTTATGGGTAAATGCTGACATTGTCAAACAGGTCTGATGCAACGGATAACAGGGACACGAAGAGGTCACCGTCTTCAAGTGTAAAGAATAAAAATACTTGGAATTTACAACAAAAAAAATAACTCTTGAAATATTGTGTTATTGATTGATTAACTGAATAAAATCGTAATACATATGACAATTTATAAAAAAACCTAAAATCCTAGGGTTTTCCAAAATGAAACAAATCCTTACTCTTAGGAAGATTACTAAAAATAAATAAACGCATGTTTAATGAATTAGAAAAATTGACATGATTTAGGCAGCTAATTACTCTACAAGATTCATAACTAAAATCTAAATTTAAGAAATAATAAAATATAATAAAAATAGAGAAATCACTGATCTTGTGCTACATCAGCTGCCAAATCCTAAAAATACATAAAATTGTTCTGCCTCAGAAAAAGTTGACATAGGATTTCAATAAACATTATCCTCCGTTTGGTACGATGGAAAAATAGAAGGATAGAAAGTTGGAAGGATGTAAAGTTTGAGGGATAAATAAAATATCATGTTTGATAAAGAAGGAAAATAAGAAGGATAGAAAAGTGGATATATAAACTTTTCTTCCAACTCACCAAAATCAATCCCTCCAGAATTGGAAGGAAAATTAATGGAAAGTTAATTATTTGTGTTGAAATATATCTTATTTATCTATATATCCTTTGATATATACATATATTATGTATACATTAATTTCATATATAAATAAAATGATAAAATATATATTTTTATACTTTTTAAAAAAAAAATTAAAATTAAAATTTTAAAAATTAAAAATTAAAATTAAAAAAATAATTTTCCCATCTTACCAACCACAAAAAAAAAATTTAATTATTTCTATTTTTCATTTATCCTACTAAACACAAAAAAAATTAATTATTTTTATTTTTCATCCATCCTATCAAACACAAAGGAAGAAAATTGTATCATTCCTAATTTTATTTCTTAAAGGATAGAAAATGTATCTCTCATACTTTTCATCATTCTTACTAAACGGGACATAAGTAAAAATTCAAGAACTTCAATGCATGCAAGTCACAGGCCGTGTCGTGTCGTCTCTATCTGTTTCTGTCAGCTAAGGCATGCATATATACATTGGCTTTGTCACATGGATTCAGTATCTCAGTAAGACACAATCTGTCCAAACATTGGGATCTAATGTTATAAATCTATTATTATTGAACATATTCGTCCGTACGTCAGCTGAATATAATATATTGTTGGTAAATGAAATTATTTAAGAATATGATTGGTACAAAGGTTGAGTCACCCCCAAAGCTTAATGTCCCTACAAAACAGCATAGTGGATCGAAGACAAAGAAGCAAGATCAAAGAGATAAAACTGTCTGCTTGTCCCCTTGAACACAGGCAATACAAAACTGGGTAAAAACCAGACTTACAAATTGTCTCAGCCTCAGGTAGTGAAAGAGAAGAAAGACCAAAGCCTGGGGGATCATTCTCTGGCAACAGTAACTTGCAGTGATGCTGTGTGTAAACAAACGTCGTGAAATAGTTTATTTGAGAAAATTGAAAAAGAAAATCAGTTTATTTGATAAAATTGAAAAAGGAAAATCGATTAAAAATGAAAAACTTTTCGTTGAACGCCAAATTTTAACTGTATGGTGTGGATCGAGGAAATATACTTGATGTAATTTCTTTTGAGTCTAACGGGAACTAATTTAGTTACAATGGGTCCGTTTGAAATGGTCACTAAACAAATCTTTTTTTTTTTTTTTTTGGAATTTGGTTTGCATAATTTTCAGCTTCATAATCAACTGCTTTATAAGATTAATCAATTTGATCAAATTTTTTTATTTTTTTTCCAAAAGTAGCAAATTCTACTTCTACTTCCGAGTCAGACGCAGAATTTCCCCCACGAGATACCTTGCCAAGTCCAATGAGTCCCCATTCTCTCAGACCTCTTCCGCGAAGATCCTTCATTTTCTCCCTATAACCATTTCTCTCTCTCTCTCTCTCTCTTATTTTCTTGATCTGAATTAATTTCTCCTATTTTTATTAAAAATGCATTCTTATTTCAAAAACAACACAAATTTCTTCCTCCAAAATATATTGGAATAAATATGTGGAAAATGTTTGGTGGATGAGTCAAACCATTTGTTCACTAGTAGTTTGGGCAGTTGAGTTTTTCAAAAAAATAAGGTTAATTTATACAACATTTGGCCCTTTACATTGTCGTGACAGAAGCTTGAATGTAGGAGTTTAGTGGTTGACATAGACAGTTATAATTATAAAACACCATGGCAATAGCGACGGTCCTTCGGTCATCTTCTTTGTCCTTGATACATGGCATTGTGTATATAGATTCTACTTTTTGTAAGATATATATGCAGAGAGATAATGTTCTCAAAATCAACAACACTAAAGAATATAATAACTGTCCCTTTTCAAACTACACCTCAAACATTATTAATTTCTTTTCATGCTTGACAGTTATGGTATTAGTTTTGATGGTATCGCTATCGTACCTCTATTAATTTGAATCACTGATTTTAATTAGATGATTTATAATTATTAATCGAGAAATTAATAAAATAATATATTTAAATAATAAAGTAGCTAGATTATTTGTCTTGAACTATTCGCGGTTCAGATCATTTTGATCTGATAGTCTTAATTGAACTTTCATTCTTTTTACAACTTTAAGACTCTCATGTCTCATATGACTCTCTCTCTTTCTCTCCCTCTCTCATATTATTATCTTTTTTTTTTTTGTCCTGTGTTGTTTTTGTTATTATTTACTCCATAAAAATAAAATTACAATTATTTATTCCATGAAATTAATTCAAAGTTTTTATATATTTGACGGCATGCATTTTGCCACTTACTTCTTAATTTGTAAATAACACTTAATGTAAATAAAAAATAGCACATCGACTATAAACACCAACTAATATTCAACACGAAATGAACCTTAAATTGGAAATTAATATATAATTTTATCAAAAATTGACATTTAATTTTGTCCAATTTATATTCACGTTTGTCAAATTAATATCAAATTAATTTTTATTGTTATCGAATTAATATTAAAATTTATTTAATCAATTTTTTGGGTACTAAATCAAATTTTATTTGATTTTATTAAAATTTTAATTTTTTTTGCTATTAAATTTAGAGAAGGGAATTTGAAAAAAAAAATTAAAAAAATTGATGAAATTATCAATTTCCGTTAGCAATATTAACGAAGAGAGACATAGGGCCCTTTGTGCAATGAATTTCAAACCTCAAGGGGTCTCCGTATTATTTATAAAATGTCAGGAGGTGTCCATGTAATATTACCAAAACTCAGGAGATGTATGTGATTTTTACCCTATTTTTTTAATTAAATATTAATTTATTATTATTTTAGCTAAAAAACTTAAATTATTGTATTTCTAATAAAAGAAGTTAATGGTTAAGAATGTTTGTTAGTAATCAAAAAAGAAATATGAGTGGGTTTATTTTTTGTGTATATTTATATGTGAAGAATTGGACACTTGGTGATTAAATTTATGATTATATTATGTCATTTGGGGTTGAATGATGTTAGTGATGATAAATTCGTGAGTTTTATAAATGAGTAAGATTTGGTTGATTTTATTTGTCGCTTAAAGATTATAAATTTAATTGTGTTCTGTTAGTATTTTATTTTTATAATTAGTCCAAACTTTTTAATGGCAAAATAGATGAAGTTAACCTAGGTGCATGGGGGGATAGGGGGGATTGGAAATATGGTGGTTGAGTTTATAATTATGATATGTTATTAGATTGAGTGGTAGTAAAGGTAATAAATTTGTGAGTCTTATAAATGAGCAATATTTTATTTATTTTATTTATTACTTAAAAATTGTAAATTTTAATGGATTATGTTAGTATTTGTTTTTTTGTGAGAGACATTTATATAGATGGTATTATTTTGGAGAGTTTTTATATACTTTTATGATAGTTCCATTAATATGGAGGATATGATCGACGATATATTTCGAACCATTTTGAAAGAAGAATTTGTATGAATATTTTTAGGCCATTATTTTTGAATTTGGACAATTGTTTAAGATTTTTTTGTTTGTTATATAGTGCATTCAGGCACGGGTAACAACTAGTATATATATACATATATTAGAAATCGTCTGTGCCTGAAGGCACTATATAACTTGTAAACAAAATCAACGAACAACAATCAAGTTAGAGACACTATGTAACTCGTAAAAAAATCACAAACAATTACCTATACATGAAGGTACGTAATAACAAAAAAAAAATTAATATATTGTGCCTCCTCAATAGAGTTGACATTAATTTGAATCATTTATTTTATTATAACATTCGACAAAATTTCCTTAAAAAACATAACCCAAAATTATCAAACTCGCCATCATGTCACAATCCTACCTTAATTCAATCATTTATGGGATCAGTATTTATGAGATAATCTGAACCATCTTTTATGTTGAGATTACGTTGTTCGTTGGATGTGCTTATGTTTTGTTTCAAAACGATCTAGACCTTTCTTTGTCTCTAAAATTCAAACTCATCTCTATTTTATTATATATATATAGCTGTACATGGCGGTACATTCTTATTGATTGAAAATTCGAGATACAATGTGAAAAAAATATTTTTGAATAGCCTAATAAGATTAGGACTTGACTTTTGTATTGGAAAAAAAAATTAGTAGCGTACCTCCAAATTTTACTATTTTAATGGGTGTTTTTACAAATTTTTTTGGGTCATTTTACAACAAAAAAAATGTATCATTTTTATGGGTGTTTTTACCATTATTGTGGGCCTTTTTATCACTGTTGTGATAATTATTTTTACGATTTTTTTTTCAATACAAAAAAAATATTATTTTTGTGGTTGTTTTTATCAATGATGTGATAATTGTTTTTATCACTTTTTTCGGTACCATAAAAGTGATAAAAATACCTACAACGGTGGTAAAAATACCCACAAAAATAAATACAGTACTAAATTTTATTTTATTTTTTTAATACCCAAGACAACTCCATAAGATTATAGTTCTTATATAAAATTGTATGGTGTCTAGCTGCGCTCAAGCTTGAGATCCATGCATGGCGGAGAAAGACAAGCTTGCAGAATCAAAGGGACACAAAAATGTACACTTGAAGGACTATTGTTGTATTTTATCTAAGTGGAAACGAATTAATTTGATATTTTGACTGTAATTTGATATGTTTGAATAGAATTATTTTGACTGTAATTATTAATTTTTTTTTATCGGGACAATGTGAGCAGTTGCATCATTGAATCAAACTATTAGGCATTTCTTATATTAGAATGAATAATATTATTGTTTGACAGTAACTAATTGATGGGAGCTGAGGCTTGAAAATATATGGGGTACTCAATAAATCTATCTAATATTATAGTGAGAAAGTTGAATCTTCAATTTATAAAAGTACAATAACGATTAAAATTAATAAAAAAAATATTTATTTTTATCTAATTGTATAATGTTCATTCCAAAAAAATCATATTTTGTGCACGGTCTTCAATGTCAATAAGTCAACCAACACACTCTCTAATATCTAAACAATTCTACTAATTCACACCTACCACTCCCTTCTTTCTTCCTCAACTCCCTCTTATTTTCTTTTTGTTCATTTTAATTTTAAATTTCATAACTAAAGAGAAGACAAGAAAAAAATAAAGTGTTATTAAAATATAAATATTACAAGATCAATGTTTAGATTTTAGTATTGCAAAGTGCTTTCAGTAGGGGCAGCTTAAGGTCATGTGAGACCTAAAGCGATAATACAAAATAAGGCTTTTTTTTTATTTTAAATTAACTTGTTTTAAATTTTTTATGTGTGTAAGATGAATGATGTGTTAAAGTAGAGAGAGAATGAGAGGGAAGGTCTTTGCTAGGTCAAATTTTTAGCTTCAAAGAGTATTACTCTTGCTAGTGTTAATAATTATGGTGTGTTTAGTTATGTGGATAGAAAAATAGAAAAATGGAAAGTTGGTAGTGAGATGAAAAGTGGGAGTCACTTTTTATCTTTTAAAGGAGTAATTCTTCATTCCCTCATTTGTGTTTGGTAGGAGGGATGGAAAATAGAAAGAGATGATTTTTTTGTTTTTGGTAGAATGGGAAAGTGGAATGATGAAAAAAATATAAATGCATATTTTATTATTATATCTAAATATAAAATTAATACATACATAATATGTAATAAATAAATATGATATATGTATATATTAAAAGAGATATAGACAAATAACATATATTTCAACGTACATAATTAATTTTTTATCCACTTTTCCTCCCAACTTTAGAGGGATTGATTTTGGTGAGTTGAAAAGAAAGTTAATCAATCCACTTTTTCATATTTTCTATTTTCCTTCCTTACCAAACATGATGTTTTATCTATCTCTCTAACTTTCCATATTTTCAACTTTTCATCCTTAAATTTTTCATCGTACCAAACAAAGCATAAGAGATAGAAATGTTTCAACTTTTTCTTTTGTATAGAGAGAGAGAGAGCTGCAGAACTTATAGCAAATAACTACATGACAGATCAAGACCATCAAAAGCAGCGTTGATCTGACGTCAATCAGGGTTGATTCTAGGTGACAATGTTAGAAAATTTTAGAAGACCCTCTTCCGGAAAGTTCTCGACGATCTGAACATGATTGAAAATATATCTTTCACACTTTTTTTTTAAGCCAAAAAATGATGTTTATGACATTTTTTATTTTATCCTACTGTTTGGGGTATTTTCATATTATTGCTTATTTACTTGGATTTTCTAGTCATTTAAGACCATTAGAGCTTCATATTTATATTGTGTTGAGAAGCTGAATTCAGCAACTTTGGATTGATTAATAATATTGAGAGAGGTCTCTCTTCTTCTTCCCAATTATTCTAGTATTCGTAGAAATCAACAGATCAAACAAAGCCTTTAAAATTGATATTCTAGTGAATTAAAAGCTCTAGAATAATAATTTAAACCGGTATTTGTGCGTAAATCAACGGTATAGTTTCATTATTTCATTTCATTCATTATACCATTGTTTCTACCTGCTTTTTGCGAGAGAGAGAGAGAGAGAGACCATGCTGTTGCATTCATGTTGTCTCTCTCACATTTTCCGTTATGTTTGTACAAAAAAGAAAAAACTCAAACATTTACTTTTCCATGGAAAATTGTAGGCTAACCTAAAGCCATATATTCCGAAACGAGAAAAACATTTCTTCATAGTGGAGGGCACGTGTTTGGTTGATTGAACAGTTTGATTATTTGTGGGAGATTCCAATATTTCATGGTCCCCCATCCCATACAATCAAACCCAAAGATAAAAATCCCTTTATTCTTTTTAACCAACTTAGAAAGCAAAGCTTAGATTGAATAATTGCAATGCTCACAAAGAAAGAAAAGCAAAAGGTTTAGGTTGAATTTTTGTTTATCATATTTATCACATGACAATTTTGTGTGTTTGGACAACAATTAACTCTAAATAACACACTTACCCGGGAAAAAAAAACTCTAAATAACAAAGAGAAGCATCCAAATAGTACTAATTGTGATTAAAAAAATGACACACCAATAGATTTTGGAGACAAAAACTTCGAACTTACCCTTGTTTGAAAAAGTATTTAAATCTATATCGTGGAGTCCAACATCCTTTCTAAATGTAAAAAATTTTGATTGGAACGAGCAACCTCTTGCAAATCATTGATGAATCAAAAATTCATGTATGAAAAGGTAAAGAGTTAGTTAGATCACTGGAACGCGACAACAAGTACACGAACGAATGAGAGATCTACATAAGGGATGAACTACAATTAAAAGGAAAAGGGAAGATAGTGGTTTTCAATAATTCTTACTGTTATACAAAATCCATTATCTCAAACATTTTCAATTGTTTTCATAGAAATACCAATCATATGGAGTACCATAATGTTTTTTGTACAATTTTAAAGGAAAGACCTTAAACTTGACTCACATGAATTGCATTTACGTTGCCGAAATGTGTAGTACCAACTTACTATAAAAAACAAAAAATAAAAAAAACAATTGTAAAACCCAACAAAGAAAATTAAAATTTGGGTCAATGTCAAGGACAGACAGACCCGACAAAAATATCTCACTATTAGTGCTAATTTTATTGAGATTTCCATTTTAAAATTCAAAAATTAATAAAATCAGCAACCAAGACTACCCATTAAGACAATCAAGTGGATTAGCAAACCAACGCTGTCAGCTTTCCGAGTCCAACCGTGTCCGTATGCCCACCACTCTCTGTCTCTCTCTCTCTCTCTCTCTCTCTCTCTCAATATTCTATTCTGCTAACATGTTTTGACTCTTCACAACTCTTATAAAGAGAAGCTTCCCAGCAATCCCCAGCCTGAGGAACCCCATTCTTCTTTCCTGTTCGAATCCCAGAATCTCACTCCTCCACCATATCTACCACCATCAGCACCACAAGCCAAAACAAAACAGTTATACCCACAAACCCAAAAGAGATTAAACAGACCCCATCTTTTTCACTGCTCACGAAACAAACAAATGAGAAAAACCAGAGGCTTCAGGCTTGGACGCAAACTCGTAAAGGTATGCAACTGGTTCGTCCACAGAAGACCAAAACCCAGAAGCCATTACCAGCGCTTGAATTCACCCAGCTGTACCACTAGAGCCATATCAAAGCTCTGTAACTGGGTTCGTTCACTGAAACTTGGAGCCAAAGGTCTCTGTTTCTCAAAACCCAATTCGGGTTACATTAGGGTCGACCAACAACCGTCTGAGACAAACCCAGTGAGTGTACCGCCGAAGGGACACTTGGCTGTGTACGTAGGAGAGAAAGAAGACGACGCTTGTAGATTTTTGGTGCCTGTGATGTACTTTAATCACCCACTGTTTGCTGATTTGTTGAGGGAGGCAGAGAAGGTTTACGGGTTCGATCATTCGGGTGGGATCCAGATACCCTGTGGGATATCCGAATTTGAGAATGTTCAAACCCGGATAGCCGCCGCCGGCTGTAACCGCCGTAGACGGCTGACCTGGAGGAGTAGCAAGTGATGAGACGTGTTCAATAACAATTTGGACCACTAGAAATGTCTCATGAGGACCATTGCTAACAATTCTTAGCCTCTGGAATTTTTAGTTGTGGTACGTTTTTGTCCTTTTGTCCTTTTAATTTAGAGCTTTTAGCAAAAAAAAATGTTCGGTGCAGAAAATTTAGTTGTACAAATTTCTGTGGCCAAAATAAAAGAGTTTTCTCTTTCTTTTTTCTTTTTTTTTGGGTAAGTAAAAGATTTTTCTGTTTACAGTATTGCCCATATTTTCACAGTATTACCAAAATTGGGAGTTTGCAAGAAAATTTGACAGTTCCGGGAAAAAAAAAATTCCCAAGAAATCGTAATTTCTTGCTAATCAAACACATGGAATGTTGTATTGGTTTCATTTTCATGCATTTTCGTGTACTTTCACACTAAACAAACGCCGCCTAAAGTACTTAATCGACAAAAAATCACATTTGATTTCCTTTTATACTGAATTCAACACTCTTTTCATTAGGTTCGCTAGTATCTTCGTCGGTCATGAGAAAGATCACCCTCTCATTATAAATTTGTATGATTTTTAGATGATTTGCTTTAATTATAGTGCCCTTTAAGAGGACATAATTTCCTGATTATATGATTAGTAGTCAATAAATTTATGATAACATTTGAAACAGTTATCCAAAAAGAAGTAAATGGAACTTAGTTCACATTTTGTATGCTAGTTAAGATATATATATTTTACAAACCCTCCTATCTAATTAAGGGTCATCACTTCATCAAATTTTAGAAAACTTAAAGCTCAAAAGAAAAGTGAAAATTTCTTTTTTTTTTTTTGGGTGCATAATTTTTTTTTTCAACGGTCGGTAATGTTCGAACTAACTTACACCCCACCTCGATTAATCTCTTCTCCGATCCAGTCAAAAACAAATCATCCACGTCAGGATTAGGGCATTCATAAATCCCTCATAACTTGGCCCTAAGAAGAGGTTAAAATTTAAATTCAAAACGTCTAAATTTACATTTCGTATCTGTTATCACTTAAACTACCATTGAAATTATTTTTTTTTAGCACAGATGCTTTAAGACGGGATGACGTTTTTTTGTTTCAACTCTATGGAGCCTCTCTCTTTCCTCAACCAAACATTTGTCCACTGTTTTGAAAAACATCCATTGCTTTCCTGTTAATGTCAAGACTTTAGAACTCACCATTGTCCTCTCCTCTGAACCTAATTTACTAACTCAAAGACGTCATTGCTCTCTCCAAAACGAGAAATGCAAACATATATAATAGAGACTAATTGAACATCCACAACACCGAGCCAATGCGCAATATGCAAACGCATAGGACCACCACAACGACACGTTGCATGAACATTTACTCCCCAGTAGTATCATAATAGGCATATATTTTATCAACTATTAACGACCGAAAATACTTCACAGCAAGGGGGAGGGGGGACACCAACAAACATACTTGATGAAACAGAGAGGTACTATGGCAACAAAGATGCCCACCAGATCTGAAAGTATCCCTGTTTTATCATTACATACTAGTCATATACAATAGGTTTAGGGTGTAGTACACAATCAAGCACTATAACCTCGGTTTGAAGGGTTCCACAACTCCGAGTTATGCTCATGACATGCAGCCACACAAGCTTCCTCCATAGCTGACTGCGAGACCCCATTGTTACAAATGTTGGCAAATGCTCGCATGTGTTTCATGCCGTACTGGGTCAATGATCCACAATGGGTTTCGAACAACCGGACCTGTGAATTCAAATCCAAAATTGTTTTAAGTTGTCATCATAACTAGCAATTAAAGGGAATATTAAGTAGACAAAACAAATGATTGTCATTACCATTGATTTGAGACATCCCCAATCATCAACAATGGGCAAACTCTGTGCTCTCACAAAATTAAGAATGGAAGGCCCCTTTTCTGGTCCAAACAGAAATACACCAATCATATTCATGCTTCCATCCAAGTGTATTCTATGCGTCATCGAATCTGTGATTTCCTTGAAAATTTCTGTCTTCTTTTTCGAGCCATCTTTTGCTTTCTTGTACTGTAAGACACATGTTATATCATGTATGAAATAAGTGCGTGCAAGCAAAATATTCGAGCTCTCTTGGATTCCACTTCAATAGCACGATGATGAATAAGAAGAAAACAGCTAAATTTCATAATCCTTTTACAATCTTGCACTAATTGATCAAAAGAATGAGACTAACACCCTCGTCAGCACAAGGTAAAAGGCAACAAGGAAATGGTTTCCAGGAAAAGTAGAAGAAAATTTGAACTTGTTTGGATCACTCGAAAAAGAGAATACAAAAGTTGGGCATATGATTGAACATGCTGACAACATAAAAAGCTCGATAGGTTTCCTTGATTTCCAATTCTAGTGTTTGATTGTGCCAAGGTCTTATGCACCCCTAAGCGGGGCCGGCCAGAACAAGGGGCCCCAAATTGTTAAGTTATGGTCCTTATGCAGCATCTAGCACAAAACAATTTTTTTTTTACTTTTTACATTAAGACCTAAAACTTACTACAATATTATAGAAAGGTCTAAAATAGGAAAATAATCTCTCTTCCACATAGTCACATTCATAAATACCATCTTCTCTTCCCCTCAATACTTACAAATGCCAAATCACATACACAACTAAAGCCCTACAACACTCACTCACTCACTCTCTCTCTCCCCCCATCTCTCCCTTCCTCTCTCATCATAACTACATAAACTAAAAAAAAAATCTTTTGACTGATTTTTCATTTCTTCACTCTCCTTTTCAATATTTTAAATATGTACAAATTTTTATTATATGAAAAAAAAAAATCACTCCTCTCTTTTTCCACAATCAATATATGCACAATTTTTCTTCTTTTACCTACCTTGATATTAGATTGGGAAAATATTGAATTAATTTTAATTACTATTTGTTTTCTTTTTATTTCTATTATATAAATATATTTATATTATAACTCATTTAAAAGTATCACAGGGCCCTAATATCTACCGAGTCGGTCCTGCCTCTAAGGTGAGCTTGCAAGCATCGCATAACGAAATAAAATGTCAAAGCTCACCCTTTGCCAAAGGAAGAGAATATCTGCATCCCTCTGATTAATAACTTCCATTTGTGTGTCGAAATGAAACTTGTTTGGAGGGAAATTCTCCGTAGCGGGATCAAAACCATGATACTGATACACTTTCTCCAATTTAATGCTCTTGTTCCCATATTCCATCACATGAGATCCGGCGTTGTAAGTGTTATAATTTGAAGTTCTCAACTTGACCTACACAAAGTTGCAACACACTTGATTTTTAATCCAAGAGAAAAAATATGAACATTTTCAGAAAAAAGGATCTAAACCTAACCTTCTGGTACTGTTGGTTTAATGTTTCTTTCTTCAAGTTGTGTGATTCACTACAAGCAAACACCAAAGAGTTAGCAAGCAATATCAGACACCCTTAAAAATAAGAAAACCAATGTTTGATAGTGCATATGATTTGTAATAGCAATCACCTAAATTGTGAAGAGAATCATTTCAGTGATGAAGAAATGTGTACCAATTATGCCTTAAAATATTTGAAATCCTACGAAAAAGTTGAAGCGATTGTTGTTTGGGAATGCATTTGAACAAAAATAAGTTGGTATGTTGGTACAACCTAGGGATCTTACGATAAATGGGAAACTATGGTGTCAAATTTATATTTTAAGTTGAACAAATGAAAAAACCATGCACACAACACCCACAAAACTTTGTTTTTCTTTCTAAAGATGCAACTAAACATACCTATCTTCCATCCATGCAACACTATACAAATCCCCTAAGCATGTAATGTACTCTGGAGGTGGTGGAGGTTCCATTCCAGGACAATATGTTCCCCAGCTACTCTCTTCTGCATTTGATGCTGTTGTGACGTAAATGTTTAAATTTCCAGGCATCAAACCTTGAAAAACACTTCCGCTCTCACATGCTTCTATATACATAACCTACATAACCATGATATAATGTTAATTTTGTCATGTAATATGCTCAAAACTGAGAAAATTGAAAATAGAAATTACCATCTCTTTGTAGGTGCCAGATGCGTGTTTCTTTTTCAAAACATCTATGAAATCCTTAGCATAAAGAAAAGGCATATTCGGCATCCCTACACCAAATTGGAAATTTTGTTAATCGCCAAATACTTCTCCTATGTTAGTTTTATTTCACAAAACTGATTTTAAAACGTCAAAAAACTTCAGAATTGTTTAGGTAGATTATTAGTATTCTCTCAGCATACGGTAGCTCGCTTGGTTATTCAAATCTCTCCATTACCTTCTCAAGATGATAATATACATAAAAAAAAAAATGCAATTCACAAATTTTATTTTATTTTCGTTTAAATCCACACTTTCATAACCATAAATAAAACACAAGGCAAATTCATGGCTAAATAATGTTCTATGTAAGAACTAAGACAACATAAAGTCACTCACCAAGCACTCCAGGGCCCCCATGATCAGAGTAGTACAAAAAGATCCTGTCATTAGGTTTGCTATCAACTACTTTTCCACTACCGCCTTTCACTGCACTCTTATCACCAAGGAGTACAGCATATAGATTCTCAGTGGTGACATGCTCGCCAGTGTAATCCTACAATGATAATTCCATCAATGTGATTAACTAGAGGTATGAACCGCAAATCATGTGGTCAATTGGCTAAGCAATTTTGACATGACATGAACCTAACATGGCTCGTTGCCAAAGCATCTTGCTTGATCAACTTTGGCCAAATGATAGGATGATAAAACCAACTCGCCACATTAGACTCTTTATACATCCATCCAGATTAACAACAGCAGATGACAATTAAGATGTTAATAACAAAATGATAATACTGTTTATGTTAATGGCTACCCACAAGATGTAATGTACCTTAGGCACACCGGCATATACGTCACCACCTGTTGGATGATTGATTATAACACCGTGCCTCGGGTTCAAATCATTCATAGCAATGTCATCGTGCATGAACACAACTATGTTCTTTTCTTTCAACCCTCCTCTCTTCAATATTTGATATGCATGACAAACATCCGCCTGTATTTCACCCAAAATTAGCTTCAACTCGAAAGCCACATAAACATCCACATAACAGATTCAGTTGATACAGATGTTGAATTGTTTTTTTCATGCCTAGTCTAACAAAGATGGAACGAGGAACTAGTATAACAAAAAGGTCAAACAAAATTTCAAGGGATAGTTCAAATGGTAAATTTTGGCAAATTCCTTGAGACCGGACTATGAGAATTTATCCCTCATAAATACCCTAATCTCGACGTGAATGTTTTATCTTTGACCGGACCGAGGAGATGATTTGTAAAGATGCGCGTAAACTGTCTTGAATATAGGTGTTCGTTGAAACAAAAAAAGTTCAAAGTCAAACAAAATATAAGTGCTATATTGAAAAATTAAAAAAAAAAAAAAAAAAGAAGAGTTGTTTCTTTTAATTTCCGGTACACAAACATAATTTATTATGAGAGGTTTATAGATCACTTCAACAAAATAGTAAACAATTATGTTCATTTCGTTTTGGATAAACTAATTTATATTAACAAGTAATTAAAATGCTATAACAAAACTACTTAAATAAATATCCCCAGAAATCTCTGAAGATAGAATTAAGTCTCAACGGGAGAATAGTTATTTTATGATCGAGAATTTTTTTATCAACCGCCATCTCCGGAAACATTTTGTGAGGAACCTTACTATATTAAGAATTCTTGTCAAACATTTTTAATAAAAAATATTGCTCCAAGTAAAATACAGTAAATTATAATATAGAGTAATATTATTGATGAAGTTAACTTCACCTGATGCCGGTAATTTCCGAATCCAGATGAGCCGGCGACGAGAACGGCCCATGTTGTGCCTTTCTCTTCCGCTTCATGGTCCTCCACAGGGGTCTTGATTAACAGATCCCACCGGTTCAGCCAACCAGCTCGACCTCCTCTCAAAGCTTCCAAAGGCAGTGTCACCATTAGAAGCAGAGCCAAGGTCAAGTGAAACAAACCACCGTTGACCGCCATTTAGAGCAAACCGGCCACAAAATACCGGCAACAGAGCGAGGACGAAAAACCAGAGAGAAACAGAAGGAGAGAGAGAGAGAGAGGTGAAAACAGCTGCTAATAAAGACTGCAACGCGATGTATAAAGCGGTGCAAGGTGCCATGCAAAACTAGAGGGTGACACCTATGAGAGAGGATAGAAATGGTGGGTTCCAGAGTCATCCTTGTTTTGTTCTTGTGACGTTGGGTTGGTGATAGGGCTAATAATTGAACTAAATTTTATGATTCGAGCCTGAGTTTGTCAAGTTTATTTGTCTAAACGAGTATAAAAATTATTTACACTCGACTCATTTAAAAAAATGAACTCATTTAATAAACGAATTGAGCTAAACTCGAATAACTTCTTGGTGAGGAGAAGATTGTAATTCCAGTTGGGTTTATGTTGGCTTGCCTTAATTTTTCTCTCCTGATTTTCTTTCTTTTTCGGTTGTTTGCAAAACGTTATGCAAGAAAAATCAGGCTTTTGGATTTTCAATGCACCAGAAAAGAAAGTGATTCAATGTATCAGCGGGTTTTGAGGTCAGAGGCTTAATAAAAAGACAACTTACGTCCAACAGATTATGAGAAATGCTATTTGGACTTTATTTGGCGGTCTTATTTGGGGACCTAATCATGTACAACCATTAGAGTGGTTGTGAACTTCACCTAACGTTGAAACTCACAATTAATTCAATAGTTGTATTGAAACTACATCATTAAGTTCTTAAATAAGATTTCTATAACATTGCTAGCAGATTATAGGGACAACTTTATGCAATTAACATCATCAAGAAGAATCATTTAAAGTTGATTCGTGTTGAATATATGTCATACTGTGTCTACTCTATATTATATCGAAATTTGCTTAATTCATATTTGACTCATTTACGATCATTGTAGTTAAATTTAAGCGGTGTATCAATCATGTTTAACAAATTCTTATCCTATTTATTCAAATTCGTATCGCCCCATTTACCATTCTCAAGCCACAAAAACTATATTCAAAACATGAACATTTTGTACCAATTTCGTGTAGAGTTCATGTTAGGGAAGACTATGGTAAGAGAACTTTATTTGATTGTATCAAAGTCAGGAAATCCGGGTGTAACCTTGTAATGCTGCCCAAAGATTAAAAGAAAAGAAGTGGCTTTAACATGCATAGTTCTCAATCTACTCTGTTCATTGTCTCTCTCCTCCATGCGGTCAAATTTCTCCACACTACTTTTGATTACTTATGGCTCTCATACGAGAACGCTTCAGTGGCAGAGCATTAGAAGTAATCTGTCAGATGGAAGAAAAAAATGCACACCAGGACTACAAAAAAATAAGTTGTTCTTCACTCAACCCATATTCAGCTGAAATCACTGTATCGAACTTTGAAGTACCATGTTAAAGAATATCAAGGAAAGGCCTGTGTTTTTGTACCTGGGATCCATATTCTAAGGTCGTTTCCACCTCATAAAGGCTAAAGCTCAGAGAGCTAGACACAGATATTGCGGATCCCACCCTCCCCCAACACCAATGACCAACATGAGAATATTCCACCAGACGCCACTCGTACAACAGTGTATGACTGAACGAGCCAGAACAAGAGCACCAAGTATTCGTGCCTCGCTGGAGACTAGAATGGGTCCATTAATGCTAACAATCTAATATCAGCCAAGCTTTAAGCATCAAGCAAACTGAAGTCTTAATCATTCATCTCAAACCACCCCTAATATGGGAAGAAAAGAGAACAGAGGGAGAAAAGAAGGGGGGTGGAGGCAAAGAGAGATGGGAATCAATTAACAACATCGGAGAGGCAGGATGTCAAAATTATCAAAATGTAGAACAGTTTCGTATACACTGATCCATTGACAGACACACTGGGAACAACAAAAAATGAATGCTGATGCTTTTGTTCATGGGACTCGCGTACCCTTCCAATTCACTTCATCTGCACAATCCCTGAACTAATCAGTTTCTGAATCTTGTTCAGCACTTGAGGGTTTTTCATGTGCTCCTGTGCAGCTTTAGGATTCTCCTGGAGATCAACCAGCACCTGGGACAACCAAAATCAAATAAGCCGAGCCAACTTTTTGGACTGAAAATAAGTAATCATGGAAACAGGACTTTTGAGGATCCTAACACCATACCTGTCTCATAACGGGATCCGTAAGTATGTTCTGAATTTCTGGGTCCTGCATTGCCTTAGCCTGCAAGATTTGAGGGGAAGTACAATCATACCTCAAATTTTTATTTCGACCAAACAGACCCAACAAAAGTGTGAAGTATCCAAACCTGTCTCTCCTTCAGTTCCTCAGGGCTTAAATCCCCACGGCTTGCCTTGTTAATTTGTTCTACACATCTGAAGAACAATTTTTACAAGAACTCCCACTCATCAGGCAAAAAATTCAAAAGAGAAACATGTAGTACCATATAAATATAAAGATCTAAACTACGAATATGTGTTCAAGACCCCGTACCCCTTTATGCCATCCAGCAATTCCTGATTGCGAGGATCATGCTTCAATCCCTCCTGGTATGTTTCCATAGCTTTGTCATACTCCTTCATGAAGAACTGGACAGCACCTTTTCTAGTATACCCCTTCACAAAGGTTGGATCAAGCTCAATGCACTTTTCCGCATCTTTCAGTCCTTCAGGCAACGCCCCTAGTTTTGTGTAACAAGCAGCCCTGTTACTATATGCCTGAAAGCAGCAGACAACAACGATTCAAAAGAGTTCAAATGCCCCATTATGTTAATGTAGGGAACAATTTTACATAGGCAATCAAACTCAAGAGAAGTTCGTACCTTTGGGTCTTTGGGATTCCTCCTCAAGGACTCCGTATAGTGCTTTATAGCCTCTGGGTACTTCTGTTCTTTGAAATACTCATTGCCTAAACATGTATGGTTCATATGTCAGTCACCTCATAGAAATATCAAATAAGGGAAGTGAGAAAATTCGGGCAAACCAACTCCCTAATAAAGAAGAGAAGTACCCTTCTCACGCTCCTCGTCAGCTAATTTTGGATCAAAGTACTCTTGTTGCTCCAGTTCTTTCTTTGCCTTCTCAGCATCATTGAGCTTCTTAAGAGTGTCAGGGTTACGATGCTCTGTCAGAGCCTTCTGGAAAGTCTCAATAGCAGGTTCATATTCCTTGGAGGATTTTGCCATCTTCGCCAAGGCAGTTCCCTTCCTCGTCAAAGCCCTTGCAACCATCTTAAAGTCTGACCTAAGCTCTCTTCCTCTTTCAACAGCTTTATCACAATCTTTAATGCAGTCTTCAAACTGCAAACAGGCCAAATAGTTAGATGAGAACACCTTGTCTGCATCAGGAATGTGAACACATATTTTTCAATTATTTGGACGAGTTTAAAAACAAGCACAATGTAAGCAGTCATTGTGCACTTCAACTAGTTGCGAGATCACACTAAAGTGAAAGCCTTCATAATGACCCTATCAATATTAGAAGCACCGAAAATTAATGGCAATTGCTAGAGTTGGTAATACCATGTACCCACCAAAGCATGCCATGTGACTTGAAAAAGGCAGCTATTTCTTGATGACGTGATAAAGACAGAATATTTAAAATGTGAATAGAATTACATATATGGTTATTTTACCAACTTCCAGGTCAAAAAGCATTGCATAATACATTACACAAGCACAGCAGAAGCAACACTGCCATAATACACAAGAACACCCATTCAGCAATAATTGCTCACATCCTTTCATGACGACTATTTATGGCTAATGCAACCTTTTTCTTCAACCTTAACACAACAATGCATAGGCAATGCTATTTCAGACACAATATTAAGAAAGACCCCATTCCACACAACAATGCACACCATAAGAATGACATGCCAGTAGCATCTAAAAGCTATTGGTGCGACAATACACATGCAAACACCATTACACAGAAAAATACAAGTACCGATGGCGATGTCCAATATAAGAATGCCATGCCATTAAGTGTTTCTCATATTGATATAAAGCACCTGACATTTTCCTTCATAGATTACCACCTGAAAGTCACTAACTATACTTAACAAAAAATTCAATGCTCAGAAACTACATAAACGAAGGGAACAAAACATTAAGGTACATCCTCAAAGTCTCTGCTGTTAGACTTAGACAGACGTACACGTCGCATCATCAATGCAGATATCCCTACCAAACATAAACAATCCATCACAGCATCTCCCCACACATATGCATATAGAATTCTATACGTACCACATACACGTATAAATGTGGGTCAAGATCTGCTTATATTGACATAAAACATTTCATGTTTAGTCCCTGCACAACTCTACATACTACTTAATTATTTGAGGATGTAGATCATATGGCCACAATAGTCAGCTCCATATGATATCTGGCCCCGGTACATGCATGTCTGATTCAATATAAAGCTAATAGAAACATGGATTCCATCGAAAGTTAGGTATCTGTAATTTGAACCTATCCTTACGTGTGTGTTTGTGTGTGCTCTCATAGCTGTAGTCTGAAACTATCCAACTGGGTTACAATAGGGTTAGGATTGCAATTTGTCATCTCAGTCGTGGGTTGACTGGGGACTAGTATAACAATCTGGGATCAAGGATTTGAGTGATTTAGGTTGTGATCCCAATCTGTTAGAGGTCATGTGACCCCAGATTGTTGGCCGTCCGAGGTACCTGCAATCCCAGTATCCAGCTCCAAACCTCAAATACTGAATGACATTGTCAAAGAACACATAAATAAAGACAAGTGGCAGTAACCATTAAGAAAAAACAAATAAGGTAACAACAAAAAATGCACCCCCACCACGTACATGGGCAGCAAGTGGCTCACCCCCACTAACGTTTTAACCAGCTCTACCGACAGGTTAATGCCAATCATTTTTCTATGTAGATTCAGTCAGGCTTTTGTTTAATAACAACTTGTCATCCACAGCACAGAGCATGTGTGAATCTCCATGCTTGGTTGGTATAACAACATGGGAAATGACACTGATCATCATGCCTAGGGTTTTGCACAAGAACCATCAACTTCACAAATAAAAATCAAGGTTTCCAAAGCTTGTAAAACATAAAAATAGTACTGCAAATACCCTCAAAGAACTATACAAATATTAAGTCTGGTAAAGAATACAATTATGCCTTAGTACAATCAATCGATTTTGCATCACCATTCCCTAGACAATCAACTACAGCCACATAAAATGTAATATCTCCAATTTTAAATCATACTATTAATTGACTTGATGCCAAAAAAAAAAAAAGGAACCCAACAAACTAGGCATCATATACAGAAGCAGAAAAAAAGAGACTAAATCCAGCTATTTGCATTTGGAAACCACATGCCAATTAATCCCAACAACAGAATGACAATGCCTAAGTTCACGTCTATACATTTATTTGCATTTGGAAACCAGATGCCAATTAAGCCCAACAACAGAATGACAATGCCTAAGTTCACATCTATACATATCTGAATGAAACAAACAAATATCGGCCTACTTTGCACAACATGGTAAATAATTGGAACCATACTTCATTTCTTTAGTACCACAAATCAAGATTATACTCAAATATCATGGTGCAACAATTGTTCATACTAATGAGCAGAACCTGATCTACTCACTTTTAGCATCCGCAAACTCTGTCAGGATCAAACTCTGTCAAGATCATATATAGTAATACAAGCACTATTTGCAACCACCACTAACCAACTTCTCCAACTGAATTATACAAGATAATATTATACGTCACAAGAAATATAAATAACAAGTGACAAGTTTATCAATTCAAATTGAAGATAATTAAAGCAGTATGAAACAATCCATGCGAATCAAATAAGAAAACTTAAAGAGCTACAACATACCTTTCCCATTTCCAGGTATACAGCAGCACGATTGGTGAGGAAAGAAATATCCTCATCATCCAGCTCAATGGCCTTAGTATAATGCTGAATGGCTGTTTCGAAATCCTTATTCTTATACGCTGCATTCCCGGCCTCTTTCTCCTTCTGGGCCTGCGCTTTGTTTTCCTTAATCTCTCTCTCCTCTTCCGAAACCTCCGGCTCTGGTTTCTTCTCCTTCTTCACCTTGGGCTCCGGCGGTGGGGGCGAAGAGTCCATCGGCATATCCGTATCCTCCGGTGTCCTTGTTTGTAATTTCACATTCAACAACACACCCAGAGCTTGCATTACCCTCTGATCCTTCAGATGGAGGTTCAGATTACTAGAGTTTCTCTGGATGTCCTGCATCATTTTGACGAAATCAGGTTGGTTGAGATAGCCACGAGTGGTTGGATCTCCGGCGAGTCTGGTCCACATCTGCGGCCCAGAAAAGACGTCGCCAAACGGATTTGGCTGAGCAGCGTTAGATCGGGATAAAGCATCCTGAGCATCGGAGAGGCCGGACTTGAGAGCTTCGTTGTGGGGGTCGATTTCGAGGCCTTTTTTGTATGCCGAAACGGCGTCTTCGTACTGGTGGAGGCCTAAGTTAGCAGCGCCGAGTCGAGAGTAGCCCTTGGACCAGTCGGGCTTAATCTCTACGGTCTTCTGGGCATCGGACAAAGCTTCAGTGAAATTGTTGAGAGAGGCATGAGCGGCGGATCGGTTGGAGTAGAGGACGTGGTTGGTGGGGGACAGATCGATCGCCTCCGTGAAGTGGCGGATGGCCTCGGCGTAGTCGCCGGCGGCGAAAGCGGCGTTGCCTTTGGCCTTGGCTTCGTCGGCCATATCGTCGTAGATTGAACTACGTAAATTCACTCTCTCTCTCTCTCTCTCTCTCTCTCTCTCTGTGGGAAGTTCGAGTAATGGAAGAGAGAGAAGTTGGAGGGTTTTTAGAAGGAGATTTGACGAGAGGGTTCTAGCCTTCTAGGTGTGCGAGGTGTTTCTGGAACCTTCTGGGGAAGGAAGGGAACGGATCAGACAAAGGAGTACTGGGGTCCGTTTGGGCAGGAGGTTAAAGTGGGTTAAGACATGGATAGGCTAATAATGCAACGGGTCGAGAAATTCCTTGTTTGAAAAGCAAAAATTGAGGGTGGGTAGAAATCTCGGGTTTATCCTTGACCAGGTGCTATAGTTTATTTCCAATCCCCTACACCGGTTAAATATAACCAACCCTCCCATGGGTTACAAACTCAGCCAACAAGATAAGAGTGTAATAACATTTTTATCCTGCCTTTTATCATTTCGTCCAACCATTTCGTCAAACCACATCCTTGGCTGAGAGTAGAAAAGTTCACAAGCGACGGCAAAGCTTCTCTTCTCTCTCTCGACTGAACGAATAACAGAAGAATTCAGGGACAGATCTAAATTTGTATCCGTCACATCCTCTCTTTGACAAACAGATCTGTCTCCCTACCTCTCTCCAAAAGGAGGTTAATAAGTATCTCTGAGGAACAAATCTCCCTCACACTCACTCACACATGGGTTATTGGGTTTTAATCAATTTCATTAATTGGCCAAATTGTTATGAATTTTAGTTTAATTGCATAGATACACTGTGATTAATTATATGGAATGTACATGCGAAAAATTGAAGTTGATTTCATGAGTTGAACGGCTAGCAATTCGAAACTTCACTGTGGTAAATATTTACTTTTATTGATTTCTTTTGTTACATACCTTGGATCCCCTGACATTGTGAATTACTAGCAGTTCGGAACTTCACTTTATTACATTTGGTGGGCATGAAATGTGTGAAGTGAGTTTAGTAATAGTAATTTTTTTAGGCTTAGGGTCTCTGGTATCAATAGCATATACGCAGTAGAAGTATGTCTGAGTAGATTTCATATGCTACATATAGAGCTTTCATGCAGATTGAAAATTCAGAGATAAACAATACATTTGATTCCAGTTAGTTCTAAGCCAAATTTACATATGTTGGAAGCTGCTTTTAATGTGTTTTCAGAAACCTGAGTTTGGTTTCATATATTTATTGATGACTTGATTATTTGATAAATGAACTAGTTGTTAACAATCAGGTTGAAGTTCTGAATCAGAAAATCGGTACCTGAATTTCCATTACCTTCAGACTTGTAGCTAAATTAGCCTTCTATGTTCTTCTTTTATTATTTTCCTTTCTTCTTTTATTATTTTCCTTTCTTCCTTGATGAGTGTTGGAACATATGTATAATAATTATAAGGGTGAATGTAAGGCCAACCTATTTTCCAACAATCTGTGAGTTATTAACTGGTACCATATGGCAGCTGTCATATACGAAGTTTACTTGCCATTAATGTCATGTAGAGCCTTCTTGGACTTTAACAAGCTCGGGCATTTTTTCTTTGCATTCAGGTTGGGATGCTATTGCAAATTTCATGGGTGGAAAGCTTATGCATTCGGCCCCACCTGCAGCAAAACTTCATGGGTGAAAAGCTTATGAATTTCCTTTTCCATTTCATGAATTTTTTTTTTCATTT
Organism: Ilex aquifolium; assembly: GCA_951799425.1. Taxonomy (NCBI): domain Eukaryota; kingdom Viridiplantae; phylum Streptophyta; class Magnoliopsida; order Aquifoliales; family Aquifoliaceae; genus Ilex; species Ilex aquifolium. The sequence goes on from OX637403.1 coordinate 30,005,318, forward strand.
CATTACTTTATGAGCATGATGTGCTTAGATTCATATTTGCGGGTAATGTTTTATGTCGCCCCAATTAGGTGTAATATTTGATTTGAAATTAATAATATTTTTCCTCGTATTGTGGAGGTTTTACGTGTGTGTGTGTGTGAGAGAGAGAGAGGGGTTTACGGGTAGAATGATAAACTTCTACAAAAGAAATTATCTAATCCATGAGATCTACAAAATTACACTTTTGTTTCCCAAACAATGATTTGGACTGGATATAATTCCTAATCCATTAATTTAAGTGGTCGAGTAGGTTTGAGTTGGATGTGTTAAGATATAAAAAAAATAATCATAGCCTATCCAAACTCATTATCCAAACACACCCCTGTTGACATGCGTGTGTGTGAGGATGGAATAAGGAGGAGATGTTTGGCCACGAGGATTGAGGAATCTTAACCGATGATTGGGCAGGGTCATCCTCGTGCTGGACGTGTATCTGCAAATGGCATTGCGTTATTTCCTTTTCAACACTTTAAGGGTAAATTACACTTTGATTCCCTAAACTATGAACTCAATTCCACATTGTGCTTTAAACTATTGAATTTTTCATATTCTCTCCTCAATTACTTGAATTATTTTGTATTGCCTCAATAAATGTCTTTTATTTTTCTTGACGAAATTGTTGAATTGTCAAGATAAAATGAAAAAAAAAAAATGATAGTTAATTTCGAAATGAAAGGAATCCAAAAGGTATGGAACATAACTACTACTCATAAGAGGAAACCAAACTCCGAATTTTTATCATGTTAGGCCAAAAAATGATATTTTCTTATTGTTAACAATTATAGGGAAAATTTACATAAATATCAATTTCTAAATAAAAGGAGGCTAAACGATATAAAATAGAATTACATCATCCCCAACGCTTATGCAAATCGTATCTCAAACTTAAATTTGAGTAACAACATGCTAAAAATAAATTTTAATCATTTATTCAAACACATATCAAATGAAAGAAGACTCAAATTTTTATTCTGCTTATGCGTACCTCAACTAATCTCTTCCCAAATCTAATCAAAAGTGGACCATTCACACCAGAATTAGAATATTCATGAGAAATAAATCACTCATAATCTGACCTCAAAGAATTGTCAAATATAAATTTACAACTTTTATCTATTACCACTTGAGTTATCTAAGGGATTAGTCTTTCATCTCATTGAGGAATCAAGTGTAGAAAGAAAAGAATAAATTCCTTACGTATGGCAACCATTTCCATTATTCCTGATGATGATGGATTTAAGTTTGGCCCCTTTTAAGCCCAAAACTCTTAGTGGGCTCACCTAAGACGATCCAAGCGCCCCATCAAGATGGCGTTCTGCATACCCGGTCTAGACCACAACCCAGCTCCATGAAAGCCCAGAATCGTTCAGCCCAGAACAGTCGTCAGCTCGACGTTAATAAGCTCGACAATAAGTATCTGCTCGGGAGATGGGTGCTCAGCACCAAGCAAATCATAAGTGACCGTATTGCAACACGTGGACAGGGGACAAGGGAACAATACCTGACGACCCTAACGAACGAATATTCACCGATAGTGGAGAAGTTTCATGCATCCCGTTTAAGGCATAGTGGGCGCAGAAAATGTCAGGTTGGCAGGTTCAACTATGAGACAAATGAGAAGGGGACCACAGAATCAACCAGAAAAGGAACCACTGCAAAACCCTAATAATAAGACGTATAAATAGCAAATGATGCCACTGTGTAAGATATAGAAAAATAGGCAAGAGAGAGAAAGAGAGATTACCAATAGCAACCTAGGAAATACTTTGTAAAAGGCTCCCAGTCAAACCTTCTGTAACAACAATCTTCTTCTCCAAGCAATATAGTCCTCAAGGAGCAAGAGTCTCCCTTACAGTGAATGTAGTCTTAGCCCTTCGGCTGAGGTAAACCACTCATATTTCTGTCTTTGTTTCATCTTCAACACTTAACACGCTTTCTGTGGTAAGCATATATCAATTCCCTCTAGGCCTCACCCTAAATTGTTCTATAGTTAGGAAAGAGGATTTCGAGCACCACCAATTCCCATATCCATAATTAACTGTAGACTATTCATATTTACACGTTTAACCATTTTTTAACTTCCAAGTTTGTCATTTTACACTTTTTTTTTTTTTGAACACTAACCTCATGCATTCATAACAAACAAATCCAAGAAAGTTTCGTTGCTAAAAATAAAAATTCCGCAACAACTTTTGTTTGGTCGCCAAAGAACTTTAATTAGTTTTTCCCAAACAAGGCTATATCGCTAAGAAAGTTTAACAAAGAAAATTAAGGATTAATATCACTTTTGATCTTTAAAGTATGTATTTTTTGTCATTTTAATTCTCGTTGTATTAATTTAGTCTTTAAAGTATTTAATTCGTATAATTTTGATCCCTACATAGACGAACCATTAAGTTTTTTACGGAATGATCACGTGTTTGACACATGATACCGTCTAAAAAATCACACGTTGTCACTTCCGTCAAAACACTTGATGGATTGTTTGATTAGGGACTAAAGTGACATGGATTGAATACTTTAGGGATCAAATTGACAAATTTGATATAATGAGGACTAAACTGATAAAAAATACATATTTTAATGATCAAAATTACTATTAACCCGAAAATTAATCTTTTGGATACGAATTAACTGAACCTTTTGTTTGATTCCGGCATTCTGCATTCTTATGCTCAGGATGTGCGTTTGATCGGTGATAAAGACAAGAACCTAATGTAGTTGAATGTAAACCCGAAGCAATAACATAATAAACTAAAAAGTCTCATGGATTTACTGTTAACAATTACGAAAATACTATTCTCATTATCAGCATTAAACCAAAAGAAGACTTTCTCTTCTTGTGGATTTTCAGATTAACAGTTTATGATGACTAAAGATGAAGCTGTTTAGGTTGCAGCATAGTTGTTGATAAAAGCTAAGGCAATGCTAGTCAAATGCTCAATCTTCCCAACGTGACTGAGGACTATAGTTTTGACCTGCCCGTTCATGGCGTTCCCTTCAAAGCCATCTGTGCACGTATCATCGTCTGTCAAAGCAGCACTCGTCCATGTTTCAATGTCACTTAGAAGCTTAAAGTTGGAGCCACCACTATCGGCCTTAGCCATCTCCTTCATAGACCTCTGGAGCTCGTACACGGAGTTACTCAATTCCTCAACACAATCAAGAAGGGCTGCTTTCTCTCACGGATTCAAGCCTGGAGTTTTTGAAAGATTTTTAATCATCGACGAGGTTGATCGAGTAGCTGAAAGGGCAACGGAGAGGGAAGTGTTTGCTAAGAGTTTAGGGCTGGTTTGGATTTTATCTGCATATGGTGAGAGGTATTGGAAACAAAGTTGAGGGTACAAGGTGGTGTCACATGAAATTTTAATATAATCCTTCTTGTTGTTTGCACTAGTGGCAATTGGATTGGTGGCCAAGCATGAGCACCAGTAGTTAGAAAACAGAAGGAGAATGAATAAGAAGGTTTGTGCATGACAAAGTGAAGCTCCCATCTCTCTCTCTCTCTCTCTCTCTCTCTCTTGATTAGAGAAATTGGGAAGATTGAGGAAATTAATTAAGGATGTGAAATTTATAGAAAAATTTCATAATGGTCGAACCATAAAATAATATATATGTCTCCATTATAGTGATGAACCAATTTGTCTTTGTAGCATCCATGATAGGCCAAGAGTACAAAGTTGATTGATTAATAATCTAATAGAAAAGAAAAACAACATTGACATTTATATTTTTAATGTTATTTACACGGGTATTTTCTGCAATAATTGGAGATAGTTTATTCCTAGGGTGAGTTGAATGAGAGTCCTGAAACAATGAACAATGTCAAAAAGGAGTCAGGAATGAACTTGGCTTCCCTTCCAAAATTTAAGTCGGTGTTCAAGATTGAAAAGATAAGTGTACAGTGCAATGCTAGTTCAGCATGCATGTCTATGCTCTGTTTCATTGGTGTATTTACACTTTTGAGTATGATGATGTGATAGTCACTCGAGTATCAAATCTAAGTCTAGCAACCTATAATCATTGAGTCACGTAATAAGTGTTTTCCCATCACGTCTCATTAATACTCGAAGATGGGACAGTTAGGTTAGATGCTCAAAATAGGCCGAGCATTCATAGCCTCGAGCCCCATAGACACCAATACATCCCGAACATCAAGTGCACTACGTTAAAGTACTTATAACCAACCGTAGAGTATTCGAGGTGACATATCAAGCATTTAATTGAATACCCTCGAGGTAGAGCCAAAAAAAAGAGAGTGAAGAAGGGGTGGGAAAGGAGGATGTCTTGTCCTTTGTGCAGTTATGAGTCCCCTATTGACAAGAAGATAATGATCAACATAATGCACAAAGCCTATACCCAGATAACAATTAATTCTTGGGAAGGGCTATGCACATGTACGTCGTCTTGTGGGTTATACTTGCTCGGTCTGAGATGTTTGTTGCTCGGTCTTGGTCCTTGGAAGTTCTGGGGACGCACTTTACTAACTGCAATCAGTCATGCATCAACTTATGACTGTAGGCCACCCATGTCCCGTCAGTATTCTTCTTAAAATTTTTATACAACTGGAAAATCTATTTAACACATAAAAAATATAGAGTGAAATAGATTAATTTATTTTAGAAAAATAAAAATAAAAACATAATATATGATCAACATAATGCACGAAGCCTACACCCAAATAACAATTAATTCTTGGAAAGGGTTATGCAAATGTTCGTCGTCTTGTAGGTCATAATTGCTCGGTCTGAGATGTTTGTTGCTCGGTCTTGGTCCTTGGAAGTTCTGGGGATGCACTTTACTAATTGCAATCAGTCATGCATCAAATTATGATTGTAGGCCACCCATGTCCCGTCAGTATTCTTCTTAAAATTTTTATATAACTGGAAAATCTATTTAACACATAAAAAATATAGAGTGAAATGGATTAATTTATTTTAGAAAAATAAAAATAAAAACATAATATGTGATCAACATAATGCACGAAGCCTACACCCAAATAACAATTAATTCTTGGAAAGGGTTATGCACATGTTCGTCATCTTGTAGGTCATAATTGCTCGGTCTGAGATGTTTGTTGCTCGCTCTTGGTCCTTGGAAGTTCTGGGGACGCACTTTACTAACTGCAATCAGTCATGCATCAACTTATGACTGTAGGCCACCCATGTCCCGTTAGTATTCTTCTTAAAAAATTTATACAACTAGAAAATCTATTTAACACATAAAAAATATAGAGTGAAATAGATTAATTTATTTTAGAAAAATAAAAATAAAAACATAATATTTGATCAACATAATGCACGAAGCCTACACCCAGATAACAATTAATTCTTGGAAAGGGCTATGCACATGTTTGTCGTCTTGTAGGTCATAATTGCTCGGTCTGAGATGTTTGTTGCTCGGTCTTGGTCCTTGAAAGTTCTGGGGACGCACTTTACTAACTGCAATCAGTCATGCATCAACTTATGACTGCAGGCCACCCATGTCCCGTCATTATTCTTCTTAAAAATTTTATACAACTCGAAAATCTATTTAACACATAAAATATATATATATATATATATATATATAAGGCATAAAAATCAGTATGACATGTTTTTACATTAAAAAAAAATAGATTTTTGATCTTAGACTATTTATTTTTATGGAAATTACAAACCGAATTTGGTCAAGATTATGTTTAGATATTTAAAATTAAAAAAAAATGTATTATCCTAGCTCAACATGGAGATGAGATCTACAATTTTTCAGTTAAATTTTTAACTCACCTCAAAAAATGGAAGAAAAGAAGGACACAAAAAAATTGTGTTAAATTTATATATGTGTGTGTGTGTGTGATTAATTAAATTCCTTGTCTCATATTAGAACACTAGTAATTACCCGTGCCTGAAGGCACGAAGTAACAAAAAAATGTTGTCAATCAAAAGACATACCAAATATAAAAGTGGTAAAAATATTGAAGAATGTACTTTTCGTTACACCAAGATCTATTACTACCAATAATATTCCTACTTTTGAGTGAAAGTACAACTGAATTTGGGGCCCCAAAAAATTGTGTATCACCCCCAATGTGTCAGTTAATATCTGATGATGCATAAGTTTGACTTTGTACACCACCTGTCAAGTAATAGTAATAAATGTGATAATTTAAGTAGAGAGAGAGACGGGATTTATAGTAGTTCAGTCAATATGACCTACGTCCATTTTTGAATGGCAAATGATTGCCGGTATTTTATTAATTCCGGTGAGTAGAGAGAACAAAGAGTTACAGGTTGGAGAGGGAGAGGAGTTTGGTGCTCTGTTCAATGTGATGCCCCCCAAGTGTTGGTGGAACTTTACAATTTATAGTCATTCCCCAACAGACTGGGGCTACTTAACAGCAACTACCCAACTATTCTGGTGGGGCTTGCGTCTTCTCCTCAACGGGTGAGGCCGTTGAAGTGCCCTCCATGAGACTCGGTCAAGGTTGACCGCTTCCAAGATAGAGGAGGAGGTGAGGGTCTTGAGTGCTCCCTTGCTGCGTTGCATGCTTCCTTGATGTAACTCCTCATAATGAGCTTGACCAGACGTGGACCACTTTGGGCGATGGATCTCTTGGAGTTGTGCCCTTGGGCTTGTAACATGAGTTGGGTTCTTGGGCTTGGCCCATCATTTGCCCCCCAATGCCTTGTGTCCAATGGAACTTGGAGAGGAGGGCATTCGGTTGAATTTTTGGCTGACCGGCATAATTGGAAAAACTTCGAGAGGCTAAAACCTATTCTTTTAGGCATTTTTTGAGCTTTCAACAACATCAGTCACAGCCAAAGGCTGTGAGTCTTGTAGGGCTTGTCGAGAGCTTCGGTTTGATATATTATAAGCCCCGTTTGGAACACCTTGGGCGAGCCTGGGCTGTCATGGGCGAGCCGGGGCTGCCTTGGGCACCTTGGGCAAGCCTGGGGCTGCCTTAGGAACTTTGGGCGAGCCTGGGGCTGCCTTGGGTGCAAAGTTGGGTGCCTGAGAGTGCTTGGAGGGCTGGGCGCCTGAGGAGGAGGGTTGGGCGCCTGAGGAGGAGACCTGGGTGCCTGGTGTGATGGCCTGGGCGCCTCAAGAGGAGGGTTGGGCGCCTCAGGAGGAGACCTGGGCGCTTGAGAGTGTTTGGGCGCCAGGTCTGGGCGCCTGAGGAGGAGGCTAGGTGTCTGAGGAGGAGACCTGGGCGCCTGGTGTGATGGCCTGGGCGCTTCAGGAGGAGGGCTGCGTGCCTCAGGAGGAGACCTGGGCGCCTGAGGAGGTGGCCTGGGCGCCTGAAGAGGAGGGTTGGGCACCTAAGGACGAGACCTGCGTAGAGGGGCGTGTAGAGGCTGATCTGGGCGACCAGGGCGGCCAGGCAGCTTGGTACGTTGATCTGAGCAGCCAGGTAGCTGGTTTGGGCAGCCAGTCAGCTGGGTACGCTAATCTAATGTAGTCCATCAGGTTGCAGATGACCTAAGTTTCAAGATCCTGCCTAGAGATAGCAAAAATAATGTTATTCCAAACATTAAAATATTTAACATGATTACCTGGAGAGAGAGAGGCAGACTGCTTGCGTGAGAGCAAAGACAGAGTCTGAGGATTGCTCGTGAGAGAGCTACACCTTTTGAGACCGAGCTTTTGGGGACCCATGAGAGAGTCCTTAAGCTTGAGGTATAGGCTGTCTGCTTGAGAGCAGAGCAGAGGCCAAGCTTTTGGCGACCCGCGAGAGAGCCGCTAAACTGGATATTGAGGCTGCATGTTTGAGAACAGTGCAGAGGCCAAGCTTTTGGCGACCCGCGAGAGAGCCGCTAAGCTGGATATATAGGCTGCCTGTTTGAGAACAGTGAAGGGGCAGGTCAAGCTTTTGGCGATCCGCGAGACGATTCACCTCGCCTAGACCTGTTGATTTCCTCAGCATTCATATATTTTTGAGCTTTTGCCAATAGTCATGGCATGCTCTTTGGTGGGCGTTTCATCACGGAGAAAAGGAAGATCGATGATCGGAGCCCTCCCAGGAAGGCGGTCATGCTGACTTTTTCATCGGGCTCCTCGACTTGAAGGACCCCCTCGTTAAAACGAGTGAAGTAGCTTCTTAGGCTCTCATCTTGGTCCCGCTTTATGCTGAGCAGATGGGTGACAGGCTTCTGCTGACGGCGTCCACCAATGAACTGTGTCACAAAGGATCTGCTCAGTTCGGCGAAGGAGCCTATAGAGGCCGGGGTGAGTTTGACGAACCATTGTCGCGCTGATCCCTTCAAGGTGGTTGGGAACGCCCTACACATGATCTCGTCGGGGACATTGTGCAGCTGCATTAGAGTTAGGCCTGTCAAAATTCAACACGACACGATTAACCGACACGATTAACCGTTAATTAAACGGGTTTGGGTGAGACCTTAACGGGTTCGCGTGTTAAACGGGTCAACCCGTTTAACACGTTTAATAAACGTGTCGTGTTCGGGTGAGACATGTTTAATCCGTTTAACCCGTTTAAATAAAATTAATATAATAATAAATTAATAATTATTTTATTTTAAAAAATTAACCAGAATTATTAAAATTAAAATATATTATATCCATGTGCAAACAAGAAACCAAGTTGCTGGGGGCAGTCCAATGGCATTAAGTACAAATTCTACCAAGTTGCTGGGTGGCAGATTGCTCGATGTGGGACAAGTGAACGCACAGTGGGACAGTGTGCACAGATTTTACAAGGTCTTCTTGGGTCTGCACAGTGTGAACGCACATTGAAACCTTTTCACTTAATCCCACATCGACAAACTCAAGGAAGGAGACCTCCCCATGCTGCCTATAAAAAGCTGCTGCCCCTTTGCTTAATGATTCAACTTTCTCACTTGCCTTTGCAAGCACAGATCAAATGGAAATCTTTTAATTAAGAGAGTACAATTGTTGTAGGTAATTAATGGAGTTTTAAATTTTAATATAATAATTTTTAAAAAATTAAATGGGTTAAACGAGTCGTGTCGTGTTACCCGTTTATTAAATGGTTCGTGTTCGTGTTGAATTTTTTCACACGTTTATTAAACGTGTCGTGTACGGGTTTATATGTTTTTTACCCGTCACCCGTTTAACCCGACACGTTTAACCCAACCCGACACGTTTGACACCCTTAATTAGAGTTTTGTAAGTTTCGATGTGGTCTAGTGGATCCTTGGTTCCGTCAAAGGTCTCCACGGATGGCATTTTAAACTTTTGAGGAAGGGGGTAGTTCGCCACGTTTGGCTTGAAAGGTGTGTCTGTTCGCCTTACGAGGTAGTCCACTGTCTTGGGTCCCTGTGCCTTCATGGTGTTGAAAACGTCACCCAGTTGATTTTGCACCTCCTTAATTTTCTCATCCCAATGGTTGGGAGCTCCTCTGGAATGATCATGAAAATGGCTCTCATGCTCCGTGCTTTGGTTTTCACCCTCATCCTCTTGGAGATGAGGGTCTTCACCATGTGATGCAGGAGCTGGAGGAGGAGGTGGAGGTCCCTCATGGGGAGCTCTCCCATACTGGACGCCCAAGGGGGCTCCCATAGGTGGGGCGCCCAAATGGGCTCCAAAGGTGGCGCCCAGATGGGGAGCACCCATGTGGGGAGCTCCTTGACGCCCAAGGCGTGGAGCTCCTCTTACTTGAGGTTCAGGTTGTGCTCCTCCTTGCGCAACGAACATTAGTTGAAGGATCTGCTGGTTCTGGACCACAAGCTCCTGCATGGTCTCCAGCATCTGCTGCGTACTTGGGACAGGATTGGTTGGGCGAGGAGCAACCTCCTCTTCTCTTGGTTGGTTATCCTCAGGCTGGTTCATCGATCGGATAGTGATCGCCATTGATTCAACAGAGAGAGTGTTAAGAAATGAGAATTTCGTCGATTCTCACAGACGGCGCCAAACTGATGATGCACAAATTTGACTTTGTACACCACCTGTCAAGTAATAGTAATAAATGTGATAATTTAAGTAGAGAGAGAGAGACGAGATTTATAGTGGTTCAGTCAATATGACCTACGTCCACTTTTGAATGGCAAAGGGTTACCGGTATTTTATTAATTCTGGTGAGTAGAGAGAACAAAGAGTTACAGGTTGGAGAGGGAGAGGAGTTTGGTGCTCTGTTCAATGTGATGCCCCCCAAGTGTTGGTGGGGCTTTACAATTTATAGTCATTCCCCAACAGACTGGGGCTACTTAACAGCAACTACCCAACTATTCTGGTGGGGCTTGCGTCTTCTCCTCAACGAGTGAGGCCGTTAAAGTGCCCTCCATGAGACTCAGTCAAGGTTGACCGCTTCCAAGGTAGAGGAGGAGGTGAGGGTCTTGAGTGCTCCCTTGCTGCCTTGCATGCTCCCTTGATGTAGCTGCTGATGTAGCTCCTTATAATGAATTTGACCGGACGTGGACCACTTTGGGCGCTGGATCTCTTGGAGTTGGACCCTTGGGCTTGTAACATGAGTTGGGTCCTTAGGCTTGACCATCAATATCTACTCAAATCCCTTAGATTCTTAAAGGGCAAAAAAAACAAAGGACACTAATCTTGCAAGAATAATAATATCTTCAACACCTACACAGCTTAGAATGCCCTGTTTTGGAGTGACATGCTCGTTGTGCAATTGGGTGAAAACACGTATGTGTGCAACTGAAATTCGAGAATATAGAAATTACATAATGAGTCAATTATTGCAAAAGTCATAAATTGCATCCTTTGTAGTTTTACACCTCTAGCAGATATTTAAATAACAAAGTAGCACACCCAAAACCAACCACAAATATATTATATTCCATCATAAATATTCACCCCGCTCTATCTTGTACCATCAAATAGGTTCTACATGTGTATAAGTATCACATTGTGGTGCAGGAATATATATGAGAACAATCTTTGCATTATGAAATCATAAATCAGTTCACCAAAAATAAAACTATTAGACAAAAATAAAATCAAAATCAAAACTAACTATATCGAAAAAGATGCATACAGTCGATATTTTATGTTAAATGTGGATTCTTTTTTTCTTTAGGACAATACTTCCCAAGCAAAGAATGACTCTCAAAAAAGGAACTGCCTATTCATACATAAAGGAAACTTCGATGTGGACACCTACTGCTGTGTTGAACAGTCACGTGTACAGTGACATCCAGATGCAGCATTCCAGCTGAGCAAAATGGTCCACTTGCTGCTGTCTTAAAGAGTTGAGGGCAGTAGGTGAACAGTGACTGTTCGAGTAATGGAAAAGAGAGAAGTTGGAGGGTTTTTAGAAGGAGATTTGACGAGAGGGTTCTAGGTGTGCGAGGTGTTTCTGGAACCTTCTAGGGAAGGAGGGAACGGACCAGACTAAGGAGTACTGGGGTCAGTTTGGGCTGGAGGTTAAAGTGGGTTAACACATGGATAGGCTAATAATGCAATGGGTCCAGAAATTCCTTGCTTGAAAAGCAAAAATTGAGGATGGGTAGAAATCTCGGGTTTATCCTTGACCCGAGCGCTATAGTTTATTTTCAATCCCCTACACTGGTTAAATATAACCAACCCTCCCATGGGTTACAAACCCAGCCAACAGGAGGATAAGAGGGTGTAATAACAATTTTACCCTGCCTTTTTCCATTTCATCCAACCATTTCGTCAAACTACATCCTTGACTGAGAGCGGAAAAGTTCACAAGCGACGGCAAAGCTTCTCAGGGTTGGAGGTATGCGTCTCTCTCTTCTCTCTCTCGACCGAAAAAATAACAGAAGAGCTCACGGAGAGATCTAGATTTGCATCCGTCACATCATTTCTTTGACGAACAAATCTGGATCTGTCTTCTACCTCTCTCCAAAGGGAGGTTAATAAGTCACTCTGAGGAACAGATTTCCCTCACACTCACTCACACGTGGGTTATTGGGTTTTAATCAATTTCATTAATTGGCCAAATTGTTATGGGTTTTAGTTTAATTGCATAGATACACTGTGGTTAATTGGATGAAATGTACATGCAAAAAATTGAAATTCGTTTTAACTTTGGCAATTACTAGCAATTCGAAACTTCACTGTGGTTAATATTTACTTTTATTGATTTCTTTTGTTACATACCTTGGATCCCCTGACATTGTGAATTACTAGCAGTTCGAAACTTCACTTTATTACATTTGGTTTTGGTGGGCATGAAATATATGAAGTGAGTTTCTACTGAATTAATTTACACTGTGGATGATGTATAATAGTAATTTTTTTAGGCTTAGGATCTCTAGTATCAATAGCATATATGCAGTAGAAGTATGTCTGAGTAGATTTCATATGCTACATATAGAGCTTTCATGCAGATTGAAAAATCAGAGATAAACAATACATTTGATTCCATTCCAGCTAGTTCTAAGCCAAATTTACATATGTTGGAAGCTGCTTTTAATATGTTTTCAGATACCTGAGTTCGGTTTCATATATTTATTGATAGCTTGATTATTTGATAAATGAACTAGTTGTTAACCATCATGTTGAAGTTCTGAATCAGAAAATCAGAGCCTGAATTTCCATTACCTTCAGACTTGTACCTAAATTAGCCTTCTATGTTCTTCTTTTATTATTGTTGGGACATTTCTGTCAAGTGGGTCCACCAGCCTCACTCCCAATGAAGGAATTGACATATATCACAAGTGGGACCTGCTACAATAAATAAAGGCAGGTAATGAGTGCTTTTAGTAGGCTGGCCATGCCTATTCTCTCTGTATTGACGGCTGCACAGCACATGATGGTAAGTGTCTCTCTAATTTTCTCTATATATATGGGTGAAGACCCAAGAAAGAGGGGGCCTCAAGTATGAGCACCTTAGCTCCATACTCCACACACACACCTATATTGTTTTTTTTACACCCGCCTGTTCGGTGATTGATCGCAATACTGACTTAGGCATCGGAGGGGCCTCCCCTGGCTCAACGCCGGGGGTCCTTCTGACCTTTTTTTATCTTGCAGCTCATGGATTGGATGATGTTTGAAGACTAGGGGCGCATCTCAACTCAGTTCAGTGATTGTGCGGATTTTTACCCCCACAATTTGGCGCCGTCTGTGGGAAACGAAGCAAACATGTACGCTCCAAAATCTTCGCATCTCCAGTCCGTGAGTGCTGTCCAAACCGTTTTATGATTCATGCACCCTTGCATCTTCGGATCTATTCAGTTTATGAAGCTTGGACTCAATTTTCTTTCGTTCATGGGTACTTGGTCTTTGTTACAAATGGGTTTAGTTACATAAGTCCAACCTTGCAAAGCTCCACCACAAAGAAATGGTATAAAGAGTATGTAGCAGCTTTTCACATGGGCATGCATGGACTTTTACAGTCAGTTGTCTTGACTTGTCCACTAGTGCAATGGGGGCATTCTGCTACTGTAATGGTCCATTCCCATCAACATCGGTGAAGGAAAAACCAAGACGGAAGCTCCTTAATTGTTCACTGGGTCTCTTCGCCTTTGGTCACTCCACGACGTTTCGTCCTAAACTGACGCTCGGCGTTGATTTGTCCACTACTATAGATTCAATGTTTACTCGGATCTTTAATCGACAGAACATCCAAACTGATGCTCGGCATTCGCTGTTGATATTTTGCATATTAATGGAGCTCGAAATCTCACTATGTTGTGTCCTTGTGTACTGCATTTAGCAAATGCAAAGATAAGTGTCCTTCTCTCATACTTCAACTAAGTTTCGAATAATGACTTATAAGCCACCATGTGATGCATATAAATATTGTCTACTGTTTGTCATGGAAAATTCATGGATACTCAACTTTGCATAATAAATATGGCTGCCCACCAGTTGGACTCCTGTGATCCACCTGTCCAAATTCATCTTTGAGATTACCTGATCCACGCCTTTGGCCACAGAAGCTAGTTCACTACGCCACTAATAGCACAGGAGAAATTCAAACCCAGCAAAGGGACCCAGCTCGGTTTCTCCCCCTTGAGTTGAGTGTGCAGCTCGGTCTCACTCCAAGTGCCGACCTATCGACAGTCTTTTATGATCACTTGGCGAAGATCACACTTATGCACCCAACAAATTATGCATGCCGACACAAGTACTTAAAAGGCCAAAATCATGACACTTGTAGGTGGGCCCAGTACAAAAGCAATTCTTCATGAATCTAGAAAAGTGTAGATGATCAATTTCGACTAACAAGAAACAAAGAAAAGCATGCATCAGTTTTTTCAGTATTGCAGAACTGATTTCTGTGTTGAACCCGACTGTCCCATCTCGTTACCATCGGGGTATTCATCATGCTCGACGTTCCACTCTGCTCGAGCCTCCCACATGTGTCGGGGCTCGGCCTCGCTTCTCGGACACTACTATAAACCAATTCAAAGGCCGAAAGGTGATCAAATATCCATCTCGGGCTCACTTTCCTATTGAAGTCTTTTGGAAGTGCAGTACCCAATTGGCATCTCTAAATGAGCAAAGACGCTCGGCGCCACTCTGGATATGCTCGGCATCGTTGCAGTATTGGTCGACGCCGTCAAATGATATTGATGCTGGACGAGAATTGATGCTAAATGATGCTGAACGGGAATAAATGTTCAAGCTCTCTATTATATTTTCTGCCTTCTTAGTATGATCATACACAATCCGTAAGGAGTTTTCAGTCGGCATGACTGACCGAAGAAGAGAAGGAAGCTCTCAGCCCATAAAGATGATATGGTGTTGAAAGAACACATCCACATCACAGAGGTGATCGGCAACTGCGTAAAGATGATCGACGGCCTTATTTGGGCATTCCACCAAATACCAAGAGTGCACTTGCTATGGTTGCCACTTGGTAATGTTGCCTCTTCTCATGGCAAGTCGGCATTGAAACTGGGAGAATTACAGGTGGTCGGCATGGTTCACCTAGAGCTCGCTAAAGGCTGGAATCCTCACTCCGACTCCTCAAAAACAAGTGTATCTTGGCTTCCAACAATAGCATTATGGTTTCATGGTCACACCAGAGTTTGAATAATGAATACCAACGGGCAGCCGATGACTAAAGTCTTTTGATACCCAACTCGGGGTCAAAATCAACACCGGAATCCTTAGAACAAGGACAGAGCCGAATGATCTCCCGATCCCACTCAACTCCCTTTGACATGGCAATAGCAGCATGAGACGTTCTTCGGAGTTCAAACATGGTTTTCACTTATTTTGAGTGATTGCCCAGTTTCATATGGGTTCCGCCCCAAAAGCTTGGCCCAGATAGACACAAGTAAAGAGGATGACAACTCACCTAAAGCTCATTCTCACACACAAGGACATGTATTCAGCAGCCTTAAACAACCTGCCCATAATGGGGGGCATATCTTCAGAACCACCAGTGATATTCGGTATCAATCACTGAAGCGGTCGGCATCACGGATCAAACTCAAGTATTCAAACATGGTCAAGCAAGTGGATGGGTGGCGGTCGGGTGGAAGATCCGAGAAGCTCAATTTCACTTATGAACATTAATGATTATCATTCTTTTCATCAAAGACCGGTGGGAATAGCAACCATCCCATGTAGATTTTCATCCGATCGGTGCCACTAATATAACTTATGGGAATTATTCGGCATCCTCGAATAAGCAGATAGCAGCAAGTGCTAGTTCATCACATCGGGGGACTCCTCAGAATGTGGGGCATGTCCCGAAGCCATATGTTCTTGGAACAAGGGCCTCTCAGATCTCATGACAACCGTGCGAACTCAACGCCTATCGGAATTCTTGATCAAGTGACATCAATGATAGTCGACAAAGAAATGCTCGATCCTTGTTGTAATGCCTTCGACGGTACAGGAACCTCAAAGTTTAACACGAGCATTAGCCTCGGTCGTTAGGGGCACGGTCCCGAGGGGTATAAGACTCCACCCTTGGAGCAACGCCCTCAAAGTTTAACACGAGCGTTAGCCTCGGTCGTTAGGGGCATGGTCCCGAGGGATATAAGACTCCACCCTTGGAGCAACGCCCTCAAAGTTTAACACGAGCGTTAACCTCGGTCGTTAGGGGCACGGCCCCGAGGGGTACAAGGCTCCACCCTTGGAGTAACGCCCTCAAACACGAGTAAGCCTTTGCATGGCCAAAGCACCTAAAATCTTATTAGGAACACAAATCCTATCGGAGATGGGTTCAAGAACTTGGACTCAAGAGTACTCCTTGTTTAAGGAGGTGACATGAGACTTTGGGTGAGACCCTAGACACAGTGCAATACAGTTCCAAGGGAAAGTTTGACTCGACGTCAACATTCATGTTCGGAGGTCAGACATAAAGACCCTCTCAAAAAGAGTCTCCCGGCAGGCGCCTCGAATTGCCTAACTACGGGTTTGACATGTTCAAAACTCGGTTTGATAAGGTACGCTTGTATTTATTTTAGTTAAATGTTATTTGAACACGATAAGAAAGGAAAAGACTCAAAGCCTAGTTGATCATTAAACTTGGGGCTGTCGAGGCCAAGGGACAAGTATGTTCGGGCCTTCTTTTGTGGACAATCTAAAGGAGCCAAGATTATTCGGTCCCTCTTCAGAGGACCTGGTGTATTCGGCCTTTCTTTACAAGGGCAGACTTATTTTTATCTTTCTCAAGGACCATGGTTATTTGGTCTCTCTTCAGAGGACCGACCATTATTGCCCTCTTTGGGCTCGCTCATGCTTGACGTTTGTCGAATCTGATTACAGTAACCTTTCTCGGGATTCAGATATTATTATCTTATTTGGGTGAGGTTGAGTTCCGGTTATGATTGTCCTATTCAGGGCTAGACTCTCTCCAGTGGCTTGTTATGGTTATAGTTGGTATTTCATTACTCAACCTCTGAACAAGGCACTTCATTATTGCTCGGCCTCAAGAAACACATCTGAGACCTCTATATTCGGCCTCTCTTCTAGAAATCTATGTGTTCGGTCCTTCAGGGGCCAGGTATATTCGATCCTTCTTCGGGCCTATTGGGTTACTCTTCGGAAGGTAAGCTTACATGGTCTCTATTTAGAGGATCAATGACATCTATTATTAGCCTTTCTCGTCGGATCTATTTTTCTTGGAAGGCGCCTCATGATTATTTCATTCACGGCTCAACTATTATTATCCTTCTCGGGATTCTATGATGAGAGTATCGAACTGTCTATACCATGGAAACGCCATTTATGACACCAAGCAGGTGCATTGTTCTAACTGATGAACGGATCTCGGTATATCTCCCTCAAGTTGCACCCCGCCAAGAAAGGGTGTGGATATTATCTCCTGAGACGTGAGTATTCTGCATAGCTTTCATCTCCTTCTGGGTATTCAAAGGAAATAAAAGCTGGGGGGCAGTTGTTGGGACATTTCTGTCAAGTGGGTCCACCAGCCTCACTCCCAATGAAGGAATTGACATATATCACAAGTGGGACCTGCTACAATAAATAAAGGCAGGTAATGAGTGCTTTTAGTAGGCTGGCCATGCCTATTCTCTCTGTATTGACGGCTGCACAGCACATGATGGTAAGTGTCTCTCTAATTTTCTCTATATATATGGGTGAAGACCCAAGAAAGAGGGGGCCTCAAGTATGAGCACCTTAGCTCCATACTCCACACACACACCTATATTGTTTTTTTTACACCCGCCTGTTCGGTGATTGATCGCAATACTGACTTAGGCATCGGAGGGGCCTCCCCTGGCTCAACGCCGGGGGTCCTTCTGACCTTTTTTTATCTTGCAGCTCATGGATTGGATGATGTTTGAAGACTAGGGGCGCATCTCAACTCAGTTCAGTGATTGTGCGGATTTTTACCCCCACAATTATTTTCCTTTCTTCCTTGATGAGTGTTGGAACATATGTATAATAATTATAAGGGTGAATGTAAGACCAACCTATTTTCCAACGATCTCTGAGTTATTAACTGGTACCATATGGCTGCTGTCATATACGAAGTTTACTTGCCATTGATGTCATGTAGAGCCTTCTTGGACTTTAACAAGCTCGGGCATTTTTTCTTTGCATTCAGGTTGGGATGCTATTGCAAATTTCATGGGTGGAAAGCTTATGCATTCGGCCCCACCTGCAGCAAAACTTCATGGGTGAAAAGCTCATGAATTTCCTTTTCCATTTCATGAATTTCATTTTCTATTTCATTACTTTATGATCATGATGTACTTAGATTCATATTTACGTGTAAGGTTTTACGTCCCCCAATTAGGTGTAATATTTGATTTGAAATTAATAATATTTTATCCTCGTATTGTAGAGGTTTTACGTAAGAGAGAGAGAGAGAGAGAGGGGTTTACGGGTAGAATGATAAACTTCTACAAAAGAAATGATCTAATCCATGGAATCCACAAAATTACACTTTTGTTTCCCAATCAATGGTCTAAACTAGATATAATTCGTAACTTATCTTATTTAAGTGGCTGAGTTTGGGTCGGATGGATTAAGATATAAAAAAGAAAACATAACTTATCCAAACCCATTATCCAAACACACCTCTATTGACGTGCGTGTGTGTGTGTGAGGTGGGAATAAGGAGGAGATGTTTGGCCACGAGGATTGAGGAATCTTAACCGATGATTTGGCAGGGTCATCCTCGTGCTGGACGTGTATCTGCAAATGGAATTGCGTTATTGCCTTTTCCACACTTTAAGGGTAAATTACACTTTGATTCCCTAAACTATGAACTCAATTCCACATTGTGCTTTGAACTATTGAATTTTTCAGATTCTCTCCTCAATTACTTGAATTATTTTGTATTGCCTCAATAAATGTCTTTTATTTTTCTTGATGAAATTGTTGACATGTCAAGATAAAATGAAAAAAATGATACTTAATTTCAAAATGAAAGGAATCCAAAAGGTATGGAACATAACTACTACTCAGAAGAGGAAACCAAACTCGGAATTTTTATGGGAAAATTGGAAGGAGGTACATCAAATTAAACTTAATTGTAAAAAAGTACACAGAAAAAAATGTTGGGTAATTAAGTCTTTAATTTTGATACTTATTTGTATCTAAGTACATTTTTTGAATTTTATTGATTTTTTTGTGACATCTTTGTCCTCCATTGATTCATGTGTTTTTTCTTTGGAAAGTAGTGCATTAAACATCTCCTACTTTTATGGGAAAGTGGTGCATTAAATTCGTGTATATATTTGTTTTAATATATATACAATTTCAAACAAGTATATATATACACGAATTTATATATATAAATTATTTATATATATTTATAAATATATATATACACACGAATTTATATATATATATACACACGAATTTATATATATACATATATATATATTTATAAATTCGTACATATATATATAAATATGTATAAATATATTTATAAATTCGTATATATATATTTATAAATTCGTATATAAATATATATATATAAATTCGTATATATATAATTGTTTGAATTTATATATATATATACTTCTTGTTAAATCTCTTATCTAAATTTTGAATTATCTTTAATGCACCTTGATTCATGCGTATTTTTTTTTGGAAAGTGGTTTTATTTTCAAATTATATTTATGCATTAAATATTTACTACTAGTAGTTTTATAAGAGAATTTTAATATTTCGTTTATTTTAGAATATATCACTTGTTTGAATTTCAAAATTTGTTAATATCCGAACTCTATAATAGTGTAACAAAAACAGTGTAACAAACACACTGTAACAAAGACAGTGTAACAATACACTATAACAAAAACAATATTCAATAGTTTTGTGTATGTGGTAACAAATTCAAAACGGAGATAGACTGTTTTGAATGAAATTATGTGAAAATATATGTTTGAAAAAATGTAATAGTACAATATTTTGTGTATATAGTTTGTTACACTGTTACACTTTTATTGTTACACTGTTATTGTTACACTATTTTGGATATTAAATAAATTTGAAAATAAAACCACTTTCCTCCATTGATCCATGTGTTTTTTCTTTGGAAAGTGGTGCATTAAATATCTCCTAATTTTATGGGAAAGTGGTGCATTAAATTCGTGTATATACTTGTTTGAATATATATACAAATTCAAACAAGTATATATATATATACTAATTTATAAATATATATATTTATATACAAATTTATATGTATATATATATATATATCTGTGTGTGTGTGTGTGTGTGTGTGTGTGTGTGTGTGTATTCTTGTGTGTGTGTGTGCGAATTTATAAATATATATATATAAATTCGTGTATATATATATAAATTCGTATATATATATATATATATATTTTCGTATATATATACTTCTTGTTATATATATTTATTAACAAATACACAAGAATCAAGGTGCATTAAAGATAAGAGATTTTGAATTAAATGACCCTAAGATGGGTATTTAGGTCTTTGTATCTATGTAGTGTACTTAATTCCAAAACATTTTTTAATGTGTACTTGTTGCCAAATAAGTCTAATTAGGTGTACCGGCTTCCAAAAACCCCAATTGTTATCATGTTAGACCTAAAAAAGTTATTTTCTTATTGTTAACAATTATAGGGAAAATTTACATAAATATCAATTTCTAAATAAAAGGAGGCCAAACGATATAAAACAGAATTACAACATCCCCAACGCTTACGCAAATCGTATCTCAAACTTAAATTTGAGTAACAACATGCTAAAAATAAATTTTAATCATTTATTCAAACATATACCAAATGAAAGAAGATTCAATCTTTTACTCTGTTTACGCGTACCTCGACTAATTCACACCAAAACTAGAATATTCATGAGAGATAAATCACTCATGATCTGACCTCAAAGAATTGCCAAATCTAAATTTGTAACTCTTATCTATCATCACTTGAATTACCTAAGGGATTAGTCTTTCCTCTCATTGAGGAGTCGAGTGTAGAAAGAAAAGAATAAATTCCTTACTTATGGTAACCATTTTCATTAATCCTGATGATGATGGATTTAAGCTTCAACCTGTTTTAAGCCCAAAACTCCTAGTGGGCTCACCTAAAACGACCCAAGCGCCCCATCAAGATGGCGTTCTCCATACCCGGGCTAGACCACAACCCAACTCCATGAAAGCCCCAGAATCGTTCAGCCCAAAACAAGCACCAAGTCAACATTAACAAGCTCGACAATAAGTATATACTCGGGAGATGGGAGCTCGGCACCAAGCAAATCATAAGTGACCCTACCCACAACACGTGGATGAGGGACAATACCTGACAATCCTAAAGAACGAATATTCACTGATAATAGAAAAGTCTCACGTATCCCGTTTAAGGTGTAGTGGGCTCAAAAAACGCCAAGGTGGCAAGTTCAGCTACAAGACAAACAAAACGGGGACCATAGAATCAGCTATAAAAGGAACCACTGTGAAACCCTAATAATAAAATGTATAAATTGCAAACGATGCCACTGTGTAGGATATAGAAAAATAGGCAGGAGAGAGAGAAAAAGAGATTACCAACAACCTAGGAAATACTTTGTAAAAGGCTCCCAGACAAACCTACTGTAACAACAACCTTCTTCCCTAAGCAATATAGTCTTCAATGAGTAAGAGTCTCCCTTACAGTGGATATAACCTTAATCCTTCAACTGAAGTGAAGCATTCATATTTCTGTCTTTATTTCATCTTCAACACTTAACATGCTTTCTGTCGTAAAGCATATATCAATTCCCTCTAGGCCTCACCCCAAATTGTTCTATAGTTAGGTAAGAAGATTTCGATCACCAAAAATTCTCATATCCATAATTAACTCTAGACTATTGATATTTACACGTTTAACAATTTTTAAACTTCCAAGTTTGTCAATTTACTCTGTTTTTTTTTTTTTTGGAACACTATCCTCATGCATTCATAACAAACAAATCCAAGAAAGTTTCATCGCTAAAAATAAAAATTCCGCAACAACCTTTGTTTTGTCGCCAAAGAACTTTAATTAGTTTTTCCCAAACAAGGCTGTATCGCTAAGAAAGTTTGACAATGAAAATTAATGGTTAATATCACTTTTGGTCCTTAAAGAATGTATTTTTTGTCACTCTAATCCTCCTTGTATCAATTTTATTAATTTAATCTCTAAAGTATTCAATTTGTGTCATTTTGGTTCCTACATAGACTGACCGTTAAGTTTTTGACAGAATGATCACGTGTTGGCACGTGATACCATCTAAAAAAATGACACGTGGTCACTTCCGTCAAAAAATTTGACAGATTGTTTGATTAGATAGCAAAGTGACACGGATTGAATAATTTATTGACCAAATTGACAAAATTGATATAATGAGAACCAAACTGATAAAAAATATATATATTTTAATGACCAAAAATACTATTAACCCGAAAATTAATCTTTTGGAGACGAATTAACTGAACCTTTTGTTTGATTCCGGCATTTTGCATTCTTATACTCAGAATGTGCGTTTGACTGGTGATAAAGACAAGGACCCAATGTAGTTGAATGTAAACCGGAAGCAATAACATAATAAACTAAAAAGTCTCATGGATTTACTGTTAACAATTACGAAAATACTATTCTCATTATCAGCATTAAACCAAAAGAAGACTTTCTCTTGTTGTGGATTTTCAGATTGACAGTTTATGATAACTAATGATGAAGCTGTTTAGGTTGCAGCATAGTTGTTGATAAAAGCTAAGGCAATGCTAGTCAAATTCTCAATCTTCCCAACGTGACAGAGGACTATAGTTTTGACCTGCCCGTTCATGGCGTTCCCTTCAAAGCCATCTGTGCACGTATCATCGTCTGTCAAAGCAGCACTCGTCCATGTTTCAATGTCACTCATTAGAAGCTTAAAGTTGGAGCCACCACTATCGGCCTTAGTCATCTCCTTCATAGACTTCTGGAGCTCGTACACGGAGTCACTCAATTCTTCAACACAATCAAGAAGGGCTGCTTTCTCTCTCGGATTCAAGCTTGGAGTTTTTGAAAGATTTTTAATCATCGACAAGGTTGATCGAGTAGCTGAAAGGGCAACGGAGAGGGAAGTGTTTGCTAAGAGTTTAGGGCTGGTTTGGATTTTATCTGCATATGGTGAGAGGTATTGGAAACAAAGTTGAGGGTACAAGGTGGTGTCACATGAAATTTTAATATAATCCTTGTCGTTTGCACTAGTGGCAATTGGATTGGTGGCCAAGCATGAGCACCAGTAGTTAGAAAACAGAAGGAGAATGAATAAAAAGGTTTGTGCATGACAAAGTGAAGCTCCCATCTCTCTCTCTCTCTCTCTCTCTCTCTCTCTCTCTCTCACAGATTGATTAGAGAAATTGGGAAGATTGAGGAAATTAATTAAGGATGTCAAATTTATAGAAAAATTTCATAATGGTGGAACCATAAAATAATATATGTGTCTCCATCATAGTGATGAACCAAATTGTCTTTGTAGCATCCATGATAGGAGAGGGAGAGGGGTTTTCCTTCAGGTCGACGAGTATGAGAATAGTTTAAGTTTGCATAAATTATAAACTTCTTCACGTGGTCTGAAAACTTCACCTTCTTATATTTTATGAATCGTTCCTTCTGGTTTTAAAGTTTAGGACAAGAGTAAAAGTTGATTGGTTAATAATCTAATAGAAAAAAAAAACCAACACTGACATTTATATTTTTAATGCTATTTGCACGGGTATTTTTCTACAATAATTTGAGATATTTTATCCTAGGGTGAGTTGAATGAGATTCCTGAAACAATGAACGATGTCAGAAAGGAGTCAAGAATGAACTTGGCTTCCCCTCTAAAATTTAAGTCGGTGTTCAAGATTGATAAGATAAGTGTACAGTGCAATGCTAGTTCAACATGCATGTCTATGCTCTGTTTCATTGGTGTATTTATATCTTTGAGTATGATGATGTGACAGTCACTCGAGTACCAAACCTAAGTCTAACAGCCTATAATTATCGAGCCACGTAATAAGTGTTTCTCCATCACGTCTCATTAACATTCGAAGATGGGACAGTGAGGTTTGATGCTCAGAATAGGCCGAGCATTCATGACCTCGAGCCCCATAGACACCAATCCATCCCGAACATCAAGTGCACTACACCAAAGTATTTATAACCTACCGTAGAGTATTCGAGGCGACATATTAAGCATTTAATTGAATACCCTCGAGGGCTATTTGACTACAGCAAGGGTCATGTCTTGTCCATTGTGCTGTTATGAGTCCCCTATTGACAAGACGATAATGATCAACATAATGCACAAAGCCTACACCCAGATAACAACTAATTCTTGGGAAGGGCTATGCACATGTTCGTCGTCTTGTGGGTCATACTTGCTTGGTCTGAGATGTTTGTTGCTCGGTCTTGGTCCTTGGAAGTTTTGGGGACGCACTTTGCTAACTGCAATCAATCATGCATCAACTTATGACTGGCAGGCCACCCATGATTAGTGTTTTATTTTGGCTGGTAATGATTATTGATTAGTTAATTAAACAGGACAAATGTTATATCAGCATCAGATTGCTACTAACTAATCGTGAATCAGACATGAGATAATCGTGCACGTAACTTGTTGGATTGTTAGTTTATAACATCTCTCTTTCATCCCATCTTTTTCGAGGATTGGAGATTGTATCTGAGTGAGGCCTTTTCTTGTGACATAATTGCCGCCAATCTTTTAATGTTCACTTTAATTTTTTTTTTTTTTTTGCTGGTTAAAAAAAGAGTGGGGGCAAGGAAGAGCGTCAAAAGACCATCCCGTTAGACCCTCACCAATGGGATCATAAGGCTCCTAACCGCACCTGGAACACCTCTCGGGATCAGACCTAGCTAGACTAACATAACGGTCAACCACCGAGCCCTAATAGGGACTCTAGGACTCGAATTTTTAACCTTTGGATGAGGAGTAAGGCCGGTACCACTACTAGACCACCCTACTCGGTGGCTCACTTTAATTTATTTGACTCTTATGTATCTGCTTTTTTTTTTCCTCAAAGTTTACGGGTATTTGAGTCAACTTATGCATACCTCGACTAATCCCTTCTCCGTTCCAATTACGAGTATTTTTATTATTTTTTGGTCTAATAAAACCGTTGTTTAAATTGTTAGAACGTGAGTTTTATATGATATAATTGAAAAATGAGTATGAGAAGTGACATTATTTCACTTGGGAGACCAAAATGACCTGTCAAGTGTATGTGTTCATGTAAATTGCACATGAAAATGCATACTTTAGAGACAATTATATGTTATTTTACCCAATTATTAGGAGACATTCTACGGTCGTGAATTTTGGATTGATTGCACCCGCTTCAACCCATGGGCCATCCCAACAGTTTGGTGAAACCTTAATCCTTACCTAACCCAAATCACTGTAATTGCATGTAAACCCAAAACACTAGCGTTTGGTGAGTGGGGTTTGCTGTATGTGGAACTAAAATGTCTCTAGCCCTATTGGTAAGAACAGGGAATCACTATTCTATGCCCATTAAGATCATCTAACAAACAATAGAATAAAATCTATTGTGGTGGATTTTCAAATTAACAGTTTATGCATATTTCGATTTGTCGGATTAATAATCATGCATATATATGCCTCGCTTTGTTACGCCTTCATATTTAGATGAACAAAGTTTGAAGATTATGGGAGAAATACACTTCGTAAAATTCATATACTTCCATGCTCCACCAGCCAAAATTAAGCAACCTCGATATAATTTATACAAGTTCATTCCATAGTTTTCATACATCTATATTCAGACAAACTGATATATATGTATGCACGTATCTCTTTTTGTGTGTTCAAAAAAAAAAAAACACTCGTGAAATTTGCATTAGAACACAAATAGTCCCCTAATAGATGAAGCTGTTTAATTTGCAGCATAGTTGTTGACAAAAGCTAAGGCAATGCTTGTCAAATGCACAATCTTCAAAACACGACTCCGGACTAGAGTTTTGATTTGCCCGTTCATGGTGTTCCCCGAAAAGCCATCCAAGCACGTATCATCGTCTGTAAGAGCAGCACTCGTCCATGTTTGAATGTCACTCATTAGAAACTCAAAGTTGGAGCCACCACTATTAGCCTTATCCATCTCCTTCATAGAATTCTGGAGCTGGTACACGGAATCGCTCACTTCCTCCACACAGTCGAGCATGGCTGCTTTCTCTCTCGGCTTCAAGCCCTGAGTTTTCGAAATATTTTTCATCATCAAGGAGGTTGATCGAGTGGCTGAAAGGGCAACGGAGAGGGAAGTGTTTGCTAAGAGTTTGGGGCTGGTTTGGATTTTGTTTGCATATTTTGAGAGGGAATTGTAACACAGTAGAGGGTATAATGTGTTGTCACATGAAATTTTAATGAAATTTGTATTGGGAATTGGCTTAGTGGCTAAACATGAACACCAGAGGGTAGAAAACTGAAGAAGAAAGATTAAACCTGTTTGTACATGTCTAAGAGATGAAGCTCCCATCCTCTCTTTCTCAATCTCTCTCTCTCTCTCTCTCTCTCTCTCTCTGTGTGTGTGTGTTTGACGCAATGAAGGATGGGGAATGGAATGGCCAAAATTTATTGGAAAATTTCATGATTGTGGCTCCTACAAAACCAAGAAAAAAATAATAATATCTGGCTTGTAACGATAAGCCAAACTGTCTTTATCGCAGCCATGACTAGGATGAAGATGTGCGTTCGTGCAGATTGATAAGTATTAGATAATTAATTCAAATTTTAATCTCACCTCGAAGACAAGAGGAAGAAGAAGGGGAAACAATTATAATAAAACACACACATATCGAACAATGTTATAAAGATTTATAATTCGAGAACTTAATTTAATGTAACTATTATATTAGTTCTAAGTTCCAAACTTTTAATGTTATATGAAACTCACTTTTAATTCAATAACTACATTTACTTAGGTTAAGTCCCGGATTAGAGCTCCGACTTAGGTCCAAATAGTATTCTCTCATCCATGTGATATCATGTGTATATTGATTGACCTTTCCACGTTGCGCGCATAACAAAAAGCACGTCACTTTATTTGGAATTTTGTCACAAAATCAGAAAGATGAAATGTCCAATCAAAGCTTTGAACTTTGTAAGGGAAAATGTAAGCCACATCTCTTCAGATTTACCATATTTTTAAAAATGTTTTTTTATTATTAAAAATATTATTGACACTTTTTTTAATTTATATTTAAACATCACTGATATCTCCTGCCATTAAACCACTGTTTATAACAAAAATAAATTATCTCAAATACTAAAATTATCTCCACATAAACTCCAAACAATCTTTCTACATAAAATTCAATTAAAATTCGAGTCGATTAAAATTTATTTTTCTACGTATTAAAATTCAAGCTGATTAAATTTTTTTTTACATATTAAAATTTTAGTCGATCAAAATTCGATTCGAACTGATTAAATTTTATTTTGTTTACTTATTAAAATTTGAACAAATTTGAGCACTACTTGAACTGTTAGCCCCAATTAAAATTCATTTCAAATCAATTAAAATTTATATTTTTTTATGTATCAAAAATCGGGTAGATTAAAATTTAATGCGAGTTGATTAAAATTTGATTGAGCATCAAATAGAATTTTAATACATAAAATATAATTTTTAATCAATTCAAATTTTAATTAGCTAGAATCGAATTTTAATTTGTCTAAATTTTAATATGTAAAAATTTTAAAAAATAGAGAGAGTCTCATTGAAAATATGTCTATCTAAAGGGAATGTGGATGAAGTTTTTCTTAAAATATATCTTAGACAATTTAATAAAATTGTATTTTAATTAACACTTTTAATATGATAAAGGGTGTCAGTGAAGATTCAGAAAATAGAGGAGATATCCTTAAAGATATAGTAACCTAACTAAAAAAGGTGTGACTGAAATTTTTCCGAATTGTATAAATTTTAAACAACTAATCAATGTATATATGACATAAAATATCCTGTGAAAATATAGAGTGATGAACTACTTAGTTAGTATCATATTGATCTGATATTTAGCACCAATAATATTAGAAAGGTTGTTGATAAGATAGTTAAACGGGACAAGTATTATTCTATATCAACATCTGATTTGATTGCTGCTGATTGTTTTCAACTCCAAACACCTCTCATCCGAGAGAGGCGTCATCTGGTGACCAAATGGTGCCAAGACAGTTGAGGCATGTTGTGTGGACGTCTCAAATATTCGTTTTGTGTCATTTTTGTATTCATTTCTTTAATTTTATTATTTTTAGTACCTAAAGTTTTAATTTGTGTTATTTTAGTTAGAGTTAGGGTTAGGGTCATATGTGTATGAGATGCTAAGAGAGAGAGAGGCACACACACAGATGGGCGATGGGTTTTTAGAAAAGAAGGTTCTCTAAGGAAGGTGGTCGTCGGCACTCCTGGGGGAGGAGGACGTGTGATCGTCGGTGAAGTGCTTCGGTGTTGGGTGTCATCTTTTGATTTTTATTGTTTTCCTTCTTCTTTTTTGTTTTTCCATTATTGTTCTGTGTTTTAACAGTATAATGGCAAAAATACCCTTTAACATTCTCATGTGTCGAACATGTGACATTTTTCATCAATAATTTGAACGACGTTTAGTGTTAGGGGTCACATTGATTCAACGTGTGAATTTTGAGGATCAAATTGATAAAATTAAAACTATAAGGACTAAAGTGTAATAAGCAGAAAACTTCGAGGATTACTAGTACAATTTACCCAAAAATAGTTGAAAACCTGTGGGAAATTGGCTGACTCTTAATGGACCCACTATTCTTGTCTTGCACTCCCATGTAAAGTAAATAAAATTTGAAAAATAAAGATGAAAGTGATAGGATGGATGGACAGATTCGAATAAAACCAAATTATGTGTACAACGAACGCGACTATACCTGCTATTCCAATGCCTGGTATTTAGTGGCGGGTTACTCGATACAATTTGTGTATCAACTGTTAAACAAGAGAATCAAATAGTGTATTTTGAGTCGACACGAAAAATCATCAGCACGCCATACTTCTATAATGTCACGCTTGAAACGAGTTTGTAAGTTAAACACAAAACGTGTTCATTTATTTCATGAGTCTGTCGCGTTAACTCATTAATTACTCGAACGCGTTAAAACTACACTCAAATCCACTAAATCCGTTCGGGTTCGCTTCAATTTCACGAGCCGACTGAGAGGCCTACGTGCTGTTCTACAATTGGGGAAGAGAAGGAGACGTTAGCAGGCCCGTATGGGTTTGGGTCATTTGGGTCCGGGTGTTTAATGTTTAGAAAAAGGGAATTAAAAAAGTTTTTTTTTTTAATTCCAATAGTTAACACCAATCAAAGTTTTCTTACACCTATTTTTCACTTGATCCCTACTTTGTTGAAAAGAGATAATTACTTTTACACCTATTTTTTCCCCTATACCAAATATCCATACTTCCTCTTACCCTTACATTCTTCCATCCTCCTCTACCTCAGATGGATAACTCTCATCTCCTTCTCTTTTTTGGTAGAAACCTTCTCTTCCCTATGATGAGGCGGAGGCGAATGTTTCCTTCTTTTTTTAGGGACAAAATTGGTATCTCAAGAAAAAAATATGAGAAATAATATATAAGACGGAGGGTGTAATAATTCTTTGAGGTGTTCAGCCACTGTTGTTAGTTAATTTAATCCACTTGATATTTAAAGGAGAGTAAATTACAGTATTTAAAATCACAAAAAATTGATTATAATAAAGGACATAGTTGAAAGACACAGATTATAATTAACCTTTTATAAAATACTATTGCCAAGGAAATTAACCCAACATCAGCCCGATCCAATAACTTCTTGGGCCTTGAGTGACCCAACTTGTCCCGGAAAAATTTTCCAGGTCCAAGGACAGGGTAGGAGAAAATATTGGGTGCCCGTCAGCCACCACATGGCACTATCAAATATTGTCCATTTCTAACTCCCAAGTGATAATATAAACAAACTATAAATTTAGACGTTTTAAGTTTGAATCTAAGCAATTCCTTAATGTTAGGCCATAAAAGATTTATTCCTCATGAATACTCTAGTCCATGCGTGAATGGTCTGCTTTTGACGAGACCAGGAATGACATTAGTTGATGTGCGCGTAAAGTGACTCGGACACTCCTAACTATTAAACCAAAAAAAAAATTGTATATTTCTAATTAATTTGTGTCACTTGTAAAATTTTAATATTTTTTTTTTTGAAAATAACTTGTGTATCTAACAACCAAATGTTCTCACAAATTTTATTGGATATAGGCACCGCATCGCACTACCACATGGTGCCTTATAAGAGTATCTCCAATAATGTTTTGTATTTGAAGATTATTTTTATAAAAATAGAGAGCATATATTTTTTTTAACAACTTCAATAAGACTAATATCCTAATAGAAGAATAGGCTATATAGTTAATACATTTAATAAATAGGGTATATGTGTCATCTTTTTCATACATTAATAATAAAAATAGAGAGTGAGATTTACTCTCCAAATATAGAGAGCCTATTAGAGAGGAATTTTTAGGTGTTATAGCATATTCAATAGGTTTTCTATTACTACTCAACTCTATATTTTAGAAAGTGAATCATAAAAAATCAAGCTCCGATAAGCTCTTTATTTAGATTAGCAAAAATAAAAAGGCTAATTTAGCTTTTGAAATTTAGAGAGCCGAACTCACTCTCTTTTCTATTTTTAATAAATGAAAAGATGACACATAGATTATTCATTAAATGTTATTTATTATAAGACTATTTTGCTATTAGAAGTTTTAATCAAGCCTAAATCGCGCCGAACTCAAGCTGAGCCTGAACATTTCGATTATTTTACATATAAATGAATTAAATCCCTTTAAAAAATTATTCGAGCTCAGCTCATTCTCAAAATAAGACAAATTCGAGTCGAGTTCAAATATCTTAACTCGATTATCAATCTTAATTAAAATAGGGAACTTATTAGTAGGGTTGTTAATCAAGTCAAGCTTGAACATTTTTTTAGGCTCGTTTATGTGTAAATAGTCAAATGAGCCAGCTCGTTTATATATAAATTAGGATTGAATTAGACTCGAATTCAGTTAGATTATCATCCCTACTTATTAGATAGAAATTACTATTTAAAAAATTGAGTGACAATAAAAAATCAAGTGCACCCAAGATTTTCTAGGAGTCTAAGGAATCTTTTTTCAGCAGAACGTGGCATACCAGCCGAGGTGGACCCACACTGATGTGTCTTAACTAATTCAGTGGGACCCAAGGGCCCACACAGCAGGGAATCAAACAAATTCGACGTGGTACCCCTAGGGCCTAGCACCCTGTCAGCCAGCCCATTAACTTTATTTTTCGTTTTCTTTTCTGTTTTTTTGTGTGGTTAGGTTGGGTTTCACGTGATGTAAGATAATCATGTCCCTAGCCTTACTCATTTCACACAATAAAGTCCAATTTCTAATAAACTATACTAGTGGTGAACCTTCCTATTACAAGAATAGTCAGGTCCCTAAGGAATAATAGAGATGACATGTAAATTTAGATATTTAAAAATAATGGGGAATAATTTAATGATGATACAGATGAATTATAAATTTAAATATTTTAAATTTTAAATTTAATAAATTTTTTTTTGGGGTAGACAAGAAGTGATTTATAACTCATAAATTCGTTAATCTCAATATAAATAATCTGTATTTGATCGAATCAGAAAAAAAATTAATCGTAATGTACATAAATTGATCTAAATACTACTAACCGCAATATAAAAAAAAGGATACGTCCACATGTGGTGGTTTGATGGAATTCATAGTTTCATAGATGAAATCATGAAAGTGTAATGTTTGCCTAAAACGAACTACTCCTCTCATATCAACTACAAAAGCATATCTATTCCAAAATATTCTTGTACTTTTTTTTTTTTGTTGAGAAAAAAAGGGGTGGGGGTAAGGAAGAGCGTCCAACGACCACCCTGTTAGGTCCTCACCGGTGGGATCATAAGGCCCCTGACCGCGCCTAGAACATCTCTCGGGACCAGACCTAACTAGGCTAGCATAGCGATCAACCACCGAACCCTAATGGGAACTTCAGGACTCGAACTCCCAACTTCTGAGGGAGGAGTAAGGCCGGTACCACCACTAGACCACACTACTCGGGAGAAATATTCCTTTACTTAAGAGTATAATTTGGGTGGGATAATTTGTATTCAAAAAATATTTAGTTAATTCATGGATATAAATTTTAATTACTGGATTTATCGAAGACAAAAAAAATCGTCGATCAAACTTAAATTCGACTGGTACTTAAGTAGAATCTGAAGTTTTTGAGATTCAATTCGAATTGTGTAATTGTGATAGTCGGATTTGGATTTCATCTGATTTGAACCTGGAATTCAACTCTTGTTGTGTAACCCGAGAGTTCAACTCGAATTAAACTCTAATTCAGTTTGAAATTCAACCCAAATTGCATAATTTAAAATTTTCAACAATAGTAATACTCTACTCTGGTTGAATAGTCTCAATTCAATTCGACTAAAGATTTCATAATTTTGATTAAACCAAAATTTATTTCTCAATCAGAGAGGTCAAACCGAGTTGCACCCTAATCAAACTGACATGAACCATAATCAGATTCGGTCCACTGCTGGTAAAAGAAGTTCAAAGTTATTCACTTATTTATTCTCCTTAAAATTGAATATTCTAAAAGAAATCTCATTGAAAATGACACTTTCCTCCCCCACTTCTATCATTCTTTATTTTTCCGGTCAAAAGCACGACTGCTATCATTCATAACCTTAGGTTGTTATTTATGATATGCCATAATGACCGAATTAACCTTCATAAAAAGTTATTTGGGGATAGAACTAAGGACAAATCCGTCCAACTCTATGAAAAGACACAAAATCCCTGTCATCATCCACCAAAAGCAACGCACAGATTTACATGGAGTGTAGTGGCCTCAAAAGAACCGAAAAACCCGTGAATCCTCATTTATAAGGTGGTCTATCAACCAAGATACAAAATTAACTTAAAATTAGTTAATATAGTTGTTTTCAATTGGAAAAAAAGAGATTAATACGCAACGAATTAAACATAATCCACACCACGACACAAATCCGACCATGAAAAACTATCAATAGCTTAGGCATAAATCAAACAAATATCAATCGGCACAATATATGGTCAATCTTAATCTCGACATGCTTCATTATCAACCTAAATCTCAATAGCATGTTGGATTAGAAGTTTGACTTAGGGTATAAATCACACAAACATTGAGAGAGAGAGAGAGAGAGAGAGAGAGAGTTTGAAGCTTAGTACCAGATATTATACATGACAACCCTGAAGTGGGTAAGAAGAAGAGAGAAGTACAAACCCTTAAGACACATCGTTAATTAACATTTACTGAAAAACCAGCATGCTGGGACTCTCTTTAATCCCCATATACTAAATATGATACATTTTGGTGTCTTTAACAACTACAAAATTGATCCAACCACGACACCTATTTACACAAGATAATAATCAAAACTGAACTTAAAGACTTACACTTAAA
This sequence comes from Ilex aquifolium, assembly GCA_951799425.1. Classification (NCBI taxonomy): domain Eukaryota; kingdom Viridiplantae; phylum Streptophyta; class Magnoliopsida; order Aquifoliales; family Aquifoliaceae; genus Ilex; species Ilex aquifolium. Next base: position 30,038,730 of record OX637403.1, read on the forward strand.
ACACTTCACCATTGACAAACAAACCAGCATGCTGAGACCTTCCAAAACCAAATCTATGGCACACTACCTGTGGCTGCACCGGCTCTATGCCTAGCAGCAAAGCGATTGACCAAAGCCAGTGCATTACTAGTGACCTTCGCAACATAAACTACCTTGTTCTTAATAGCAGCCTTCACATTTCCATCCATGGCATGACCAGAAAAGCCATCAAGGCAAGTGCTTTCGTCAGTAAGAGCAGCACTAACCCACGTCTGTACGTTGCTCGCATGCCACATGAAGTCCTGCCCACTGACCCGACCCATGTGGCCGAGCTCCTTGGCTGATCTGCTGAGCTGATCCACAGAATCACCCATGTTGTCGACGCAATCTCTCACAGCTTGATAGACTCGAGGGTTGAGTCCTGAAGCTTTGAACATCTTGGAAACGAACATGGCTGTGGATCGAGCCCTGCCTAAGCTCACTGACAAGGCGGCTTGAGCCAGTTCGCGCTCATTTTGCTGTATTTTGTTGGCGAAAGTTGACAGACAGTGAACACACAGAGCAGGATAGAGAGTGGCTCTGCATGAGGCCTTGATGAAGTCTGTGGCGCTGGGATTTTGGGGAACTGCAGATTCTGCCGTGCCGGAGATGCAGTGGAAGAAGAAAAGTATTATTAGCAAGGAAAGACCAAGTTTGGCCATGTCTTTGGAGGAAGAGAAATGGCTGGTTTCAGTGGTTTGGAATAAAGTTTTGTACCATATATATAGAGGTACAAAAATCTCTCTCTCTCCTGGAAGCGCTCAGTAACAAAAGGTAAAAAGAAAAAAAAATACCTATCATCTTTTGAGATTAAATTAAAGCTTGTCACCTGCCTGCCTGCCTGCCTGCCATTACTCGGTAGCTCTTTCTTTCATGTACAAGCTTTTCTCTTTGTTTTTTTTTTAACCTTCCCATTTCCTTCACCTCACCAGCAATTGGAGAGTGATAAATAAAAATGCTTTTTCTGATATTATTTTATTATTAATGGCACTAAGTAGAAACTATTAATTCAATAATCTACATGATAAGAGAAATTAGAACACTTATTTGATTATGCTTTTCGTAATAGTACAAATGCCTAAATTTTACCTACCTTGTGTGTGCCCTATGTGTAAATTGCAAGTGCTTGCATAAAAGTTACTCGCATATTCTAAGATCTTCGGATAACTCATAACTAACAACAGAGAAAAAAAAGGAAATTTGCCTACCACTCATCAGTGTTAAAAGCTAGTTGTAGTCTCAAGAAATATACATATAACATAGGAACAACTTGCTATTAGTCAACGTGTATGGTCACAAAGGAAATTAATAATTAGATTGACAAATTTCAAAGCACAAGTCTGTAAGTTTCGAAGAAAGACTATGACCAATCTACTAAGTACAAAGGACAGGATGAGCAATTGAGAAGGGCTTTGGGGAGTGATTCCTGATACAGGTCAACGTGATCTCAAGCAGTTGTCATTGGTTCTTGATTTCAATGTACATAAAAAAATGGAGATTTATAATACAAGTCTGCCTCGATTTTCGGAAACTAAGCACAAAAATTTAGATGAATAGTCATCCTTTTGTTAGCTTTCATGGTCAGCTAACAACTACAATTATATGCTATAAACAATGTTACATGGCAGTGACAAAGGTAAGTAGCCATGGTTACTTATTAATTTGTGGCTGTAAGTGTCAGTGGATCTATTACTACACAAAAGGTCTAGACAAAACAGTTTTTAAACCAATTTCATGCATTTATTTATGGAAAATACATGGATGTATCACCATGCCAATATATCTTTACACTACTAGCAGTGATACATCAACTGTATGATCAATTACAAACAATCTATACCCTACAGGTAAAAGATGGAATGCCCAAAGAGAATCAAGAGAGACTCCATAAAGAAGAATAAAAGAAAGAGCACCAAAATATGTCATGAGAGAACATCTCACCTTTTGATCAGGCTTGATCTTTTCTTACTTGGGAATTGTTTAATTTCATGCACTTTTTTCCAAAATTCATGCCCACATGTGTATTATGTATTTCAGTGGTTGATTTATGTTGTAAATTTCATCAGATTAGTTGAGTAATCTCCATGTTTAACTCATCATTTGTATATTCTAATCAAATTTTTTTACTAATCTCCCACAATTATAACAAGAAACCTTTTTATACTAGGCAAGGATGTAAATCTAAGTTGATGCCATGGTGTTTGCTCACATTTACACATGGAACCATACTGTAGAGCCTAGCTTTATTCATTTTTTTACCCACAAATGTCCAAACGTACCAATTTTTTAGGCAGACATCACTGGTCCACACCATCGATCTCCATTCATTTCATATTTGGATAGGAATCTAGTTTTCACACCTTAGTCCATGTAGTCATCCATGTCCATATTTCCCTATTGAATACCTCCATGAGACATCTTCCCTTAATACAAGGGTGACATATTATGGTTTCATGCATTGCTGCCAAGTTCAGATGAAGTTCAGAGTATAAAATTTGTTCAACACCATGACACGATGAGAATTGTAAGATTTGTCACCCGCACAAATTAAGGGTCTCATTTCACTGTTAGCCATTAGGATAACCAATCTAGTTTTCTCACCTCAGTTCAGTATGGGGTCCTTTTTCCCCTTGTACATATGCAAGTTGATGAATATACCACACTGCAGCTTTCAAAGTTCACTTCCCTTAAAGTTAAGCATCCTCAAGTCTCCGCACGGACTGTTTCTGCCTTCATCTTCCCCAATCTCAAACTTCCTGCCAAGTCCCACTGAACAACTCTTTGTGAGCAATTCAACCTAGTCCTTTGTAAGTTCATTACTAAATATTACCATGCTCTCGAGGTTTTTTTCAAGTGAACAACAATACACTAGATCAGAAGCCGTTAGACAGGTTCCAAATTCATTGTTCATTAAGCCACTAAGCCAGTGCAGGAGTTTACATCCAGAAAAAGATTTTAGGTCACAATGAAGAAAAATTACAACTCAATTTGACACACATAATCACATTCAAACTGCCTTTGAACGCTCATATATCCCAATAACTAAGGATCAAAATTTCGTTTCAGTGCATCAGTCACTTAGGAAATAGAAACGTTTCAAAAACATTTCGAAAACAAAATCAAAATTTATTGAAACCTCTTGAATCACCTTAAAAAATCAAATCAGTTGAGCGATGTACATTTAAAAAATATAAAACATATAGAGTTAGTGAAAAATAACATATACGGTCGCTCTTATGAGGTCAAGCTTTATATGTTCCTTCTTTACAAGTGAGCAAACAACATGTTAAATTAGAAGCAGTTAGAGAGGTTCCATATCCATGGTTCATCAAACAACTAAGCAAGTGGAAAAGTTTACATCCAGAAAAAAGGTTTAAGTCCATATGAAGAAAAATAACATTTCTACTACTTGAAATATACTTGATTTTCATTAATGGTTACTGTTCAGTTTGTCATATAGCTCGCATTTGCCCTCTTCTCAGTATAAGCACCCAACCTAGTATCTTTCTGTGCGATCACAGAATCATGAAATAAGCCAAATACTGTAAGAGAGTCGTCCCAAACTCTGCCACCAGAGAAGCAAAAACATTTAACTTGGGAAAAACATTAAACTTGCAAATGCATGCTTGTATAATCATCATCAATATGATAGAAAATAGAACCCAACGATGATGTCCAAAGAAGCAAATTGTCAAACACAAAAGACCCAATCTTAACATATAGAACGCAACGAATTGACATTTTCTGAGATTAGAGAACGAACCTGGGGTCTCCATCTTGCAATGTCAAACTAAATTTCCCGAACTTCAGTATCAAGGAATTACTCTATAGGCTCAGCTGGAGTGTCCGGGACAACCGGAGACTAAAAAATTAGCAGAAAACACCAAAATTACAGTCATGTAAACTGCACATACGTAGATACCCATATCATCTGTGACACAAATATATATATAAATAGACTCATTTTCATCAGAATATGGAGTGAACCACCTCTCGAAGACACCGGAGAAGCTCTTCTTCTTCACGGACTTGGCGTTCGAAAGCTTCTCCCGCCTTGGCGTCCCTAAAACGGCTTCGTTTTGTGAGAGTTGTACTTCCAACCATGTTCTACGGCCCAAGGCCAGGCTTAGGCCCAGGGTGAGTTTTCACTTTTGGTCGGGCATTATTAGGTGGACGAAAACAACGAGTTTCGAATTTACGATATTAACATCAATAATTTATTATATTTATTAAATTAAGGAAATAAAGTAGGAATGATATGTTTTTCAGTTTTAGAAAAAAAAAATATTTATTTGTTAAGTGAAATTAAGAAAAAAAAATTATATATTTTTTATTATATCCTCACAAGTAAAATTAACTTATGTATCATATTGAACAAACCAATTGAATATTTACAGGAAATATAAAAGTAAAAAAAATGATATTTTAAAATAAGTACTTCTTTTTTCTTCTTCTGTTTTTTTTTGGGTAAAATGAAAAGAAGACTCATCCTTTAATTTTTTTTCTTTTACTTTTTTTTTATACAAACATGATGCTCTATATATCCTTCTTCTCAGTCTTCCTATTTTTTGTTTTGTATTACACTTAAGGGTGTTCACGTCAGCTTAAACATACTTTGATTAATCCTCTCTTCGATTCGATCAAATACAAACTATCTATTTTTCTATTACACCAAACGAATCCTAAGTTATGGATTAGTTAGGCTCATAAAATGCATAATGTTTTTTTTTTTTTATCAAATGCATAATGTTTTTTTTTTTTTTATCAAATGCATAATGTTGGCATATATAGCATGCGGCCCTTCAATCCTGTTCTTTCTAAATCTATTAGCATTGATTTTTTTTTTCCTTTTATTTGTCTTTTTGGACATTGAAAAGACTTGGTCTTCAATCTTAATGCTCCGTTTGGTAGGAATAATGGAAAGTATGAGGGATACACTTTTTATCCTTCAAGGAAAGAAAGTAGGAATAATACATTTTCCTTCATTTGTGTTTGATAGGATAGATGAAAAATAAAAATGACTAAATTTTTTTTTTTTTGTGCTGGCTAAGATTAGGGGTGACAATCGAATCGTGTCGTGTCAGATTCATGTTGAGTCATTACGGGTTTGTGTCGAACATTAGTCAAATTTAACTCAACTTATTTAACTAATTATGTCGTGTTGAGTTCAGGGGCGGCCCAACAGTGTTATCAAAAAAGCTTGGGCTTTAGGCCCCATTTTTAAAGAAGGCCCCAAATTTTTAAATATCATAAATAGTCCATGTAAAAAAATTAAATTTATAAATATTTTAAGCCCTACAAAAAAGCCTTATAAAAATACAAGTCCAATCAAAAAAAATTTAAGGCTTCACTTCAAGGAAGGCCTATAAATGAGGAAGGCCCATAATTTATAGGTGTACACTAATAGTCCAAACAAAAAATTTAAATTCATACCTAAACAAAATATTTTAACTTAAATAGATTGGGCCTATTAATTCAGCCGTAAAATTAAAAGGTCTTAAAATTTATTTTTTTAAATAAAGAAAAAAAACTAACGGTAAAACTGAAGATACTAAAAAATCTAGTTTTAACTCCCAAAAAAGTCAAGTTTAAACATACAGTCATAATTTTTCAATTATTCTTTCTCCCTCTTACTATTAAGTTCAAATATGATAACAAAAACTTGAATATAAAAATTTAATTAATATTTTTGTATTTAAAAAAATTAAAAATTAAAAATTAAATTTATTATTAATATTAAAAATAAAAAGGCGTCATTTATCGTTTCTGCTTTATCGTTTCCGCTTTAGGCCCCAAAATGTCTCGGGCCACCCCTGGTTGAGTTGCGAGTTGACCTGTTTATTTTCGTGTCGTGTTCGTGTTCGTATTTGTGTTGACATACAGAAATTTTGAATAAAATATTTAACGCTAATATTCTATTTTCACTTAATTGAATCCATGTTAATATTTTTTCCACAAACTAAAAATTAACTTAAATAATATAATAATAATAATAAGAATAAGTAAAAATAATTTTTTATATAATAATTATGTCAGTACTTAATAAATAGTTACAAATAATTAACATTTTATGTCTATAATACTAGTTAAACATGTTAATTTTGTGTTAATTTCATGTTACCATACGAACGAAAAAATAGAGAAAGTGTTTATTTTTAAATAAACAGGTTGATAGTGTCAATTTTGAGTTTGACGGGTTAAACTGAATATGAGCCGTTTATATTTCTTGTTCGCATGTCAGGTCATTTTCAAGTTTGTGTTGAGTTATAATCAAGTTTGTGTCATAAAATTCGTATCGAGTTCTAATCGTGTCATCGTGTTGGGTCGAAAATTTTCACCCCTAACTAAGATTGAAAAAATATTTTTTTTAATTTTAATTTTAATTTTCAATTTTAATTTTTTTTATTTTAATTTTAATTTTTTTTATTTTTAATATATATATAAATACATATTTTATCATTGTATTTTTTACATGAAATTAATGTATATATAATATATATATAATAAAATAGAACGATTTTGAATTTTAGAGACAAAGAGCGACCCAGATCATTTCGTAACCAAAAAAGTCATCATCTAACGGACGGCGTTATCTCAAACTGTTTCAAGCTATTGACGTCTCAGATCGTTTCGATCCAACGTACCACATTAGCTCTTTTGAAATATTTTTGCTGCTCAAAATTTTTAATTTCCAAAATTGACACCCCTACATTGAATTCGCCTCTCAATCTCGCCCAAAATCAATGTCATCTAAATCTAAAATTCTGTCCAAATCTAAAATTAACGTCTATATTTAAATTTTTTTTCCGCTCATACTGCTCTAAATAATTTCCTTTTTATATAAGAGAAATCACTTTTTCACATCACAACTTCAGAATATTCAATATAATGATGATACTATATTATTTACTCTGTTTTCATTTATCACTTGCATTCATCTCGATTTTTTCACCCAATTATTTATGATATTCCCTTTCTCCTCTGCATCCATCTCGATCTTTTCTGATACCCAATTATTGTTCAACACTGGCGCCCCTTTCTCTTATCTCTTTTTCTCTCCTCACCGAAACTCTCTCTCTTCACAGCAACACTATGAAGGCACCATCGGAGACACAGTGATCAACCATCGACAATCTTGAAGCCTCACCCGAGTATCCCTCCCCTCTCTCTTTCTCTCTCTACGTATGTCCCCCCTTACTGCAACCACTCATTCCTTCCCTCTCCCATCTGTCACCGAAACTCATAACAGCCCACCAAACACCCTATATATTCAAATTCAAACTCTTACTTGCAGCCAACCAGCACCTCCATCCCCTTTCCTCCCCACCACTGCCACCGAAGCCTCCCTAGCCAACAAACGCCTCCCCACCTACACACGCACACGCACACATTGCTACCGAAACCCACCACAGTCACCGAAACACCAAGTGTTTGTATAATTACTTCAATGAGCGGGCCAACATTATCCTTATTTTTTAGCGAACTTACTTTGTCTACTGCAGTTACCATCTATAGCACGATGGCGCAACTCCAACGATTAGCAATGACACAACTCCAGCGGGACGATGATCTCCTAAAAAAGTGATTTATTGGTTTGAGTTTGTTATTTTTTTTAGTTTTACATATTTTTAGGTTATTTACAATCTTTTTTCTGTACGTTTTATGATATGAGCACCTAAGATTTATTCAGGCTAAGTGGTCTTTTGTGAACAAAGATGAGTTCATCTATTTCTGGTGTTTGTGTTTGTCTAAAAACTGTAAAGAATTCTGAAAGAACCAAGGAACCCTTTTGATTAAGAGCCAAGCCTTTTGTTTTTTTGGCACATTTGCGAATGGTTTGCATTAAAAAAAAAGCAAAAATGACAGGAACCACTATGAAATGTTTGCACGATGTTTAATGAGTTCTCAATACTGCTATTCAAGGTTCTTTAGGTTGTAATGTCTATGTTTTTAAATATTATTTTCTCTCTAAAAAATTTCAAATCTTGACTACAATTTAATACTTTGTGCACAATCATAAATTTTGCAAGTTATACACTATTCCTGCAATATACTGAAATTCAACTTGATTTGTTATCAATATATCTTATAGTTCATTTGATTTGTTGCCAATTTGATACATTATTTGGCTTGGATTATAATTAAAAGTAAGCTCACCTTCTTGAAGCAGTATCGATGGTTGCTGAAGATATGTTTTAGGTTTGGAAGTGATAATAATGGTGGTCTTAGTGATGATAGTTAATCTTGAAGTTGTGATGGATGAGTGGTGGGGTAAATCTCTTGGGACAAATTTGTGCAATATAAAATTAACTTAGTTGATGAAATTTGGTTTGAATTGAATAGCAAAATTAATTTAAATAGTTGACTTGGTTAAATTTAATTTCAATTTGAGCACAAAATTTGATTAGTTATCAAAATTTAGGTTAAGTGGTAATAATGGTAATGGTGGTATTAGTAGTAATAGTTCTATATAGTTGTGTTTTTAGAGGATTTTGCTTGAATTCTTTATGGAACTCACATTTTATATATTCAGTTTATCAATTTGATAATGTTAGCTTAGTTGGATTTAATCATGAAAATTTGATCAAGACTAGTTTCCATTGATGACATGTTATCTCTCCACGAATATGTTTAAGTATGATATATAAAACATTTTTACTTGATAAGGTTTGCACATCTTCATATTTTTGTAAAGTCTTATTTTTAGAGAGAATTTAACCGTAATTGTTTGGAAGAATAAAAAAAAAATTATTATATTTAGAGGCACGAGTATTCTCTAAACTATCAACATACTATGAGAACAAAAAATGTAATTTAACGTGATAGAGTGTTAAAAATTTAGTTTTAATTGATTTAGGTTTTGTTGATGTTGTTTATTATATTTTTTGTTGCAATTCATCTCTTAATCCCCCTACCTTACTTTCTATCTCATATTTATTTGATTGTGTTCATACCACAATGATTTTTGAATTTACTACTATTTGGATATTAATCAATCATTAAACGGCATTAAACAACATTTGAGATTGTTTTGATTTGTATTCTATCAATTTTTTTAAATAAATAATGGGTCCATATTATATTTATTAATATTTTTTTCTTAAATTTTTTAATTGGCAATTTTTTATGACATACAGTCTCTTAATACAAATGTATTTGCTTTCAATTTTTTTGTTTGTTACGTCGTGCCTTCAAACATGGGCAATTGCTAGTATGCATATATAAAAAGATATATAGACAAATAAGATACATCTCAATACAAATAATTAACTTTACATCCATTTTTTTTCCGATTTTAGAGGGATTGATTTTGGTGAGTTAGAAGGAAAGTTAATTCATCCACTTTTCCATCATTCCTATATTTCTTTACCAAACATAATGTTTTATTCATTCCTCAAACTTTTCATCATTCCATTTTTTTATGACATACAGTCTCTTAATACAAATGTATTTGCTTTCGATTTTTTTGTTTGTTACGTCGTGCCTTCAAACATGGGCAATTGCTAATATGCATATATAAAAAGATATATAGACAAATAAGATACATCTCAATACAAATAATTAACTTTACATCCATTTTTTTTCCGATTTTAGAGGGATTGATTTTGGTGAGTTAGAAGGAAAGTTAATTCATCCACTTTTCCATCATTCCTATATTTCTTTACCAAACATAATGTTTTATTCATTCCTCAAACTTTTCATCATTCCATTTTTTTATGACATACAGTCTCTTAATACAAATGTATTTGCTTTCGATTTTTTTGTTTGTTACGTCGTGCCTTCAAACATGGGCAATTGCTAGTATGCATATATAAAAAGATATATAGACAAATAAGATACATCTCAATACAAATAATTAATTTTACATCCATTTTTTTTCCGATTTTGGAGGGATTGATTTTGGTGAGTTAGAAGGAAAGTTAATTCATCCACTTTTCCATCCTTCCTATATTTCTTTACCAAACATAATGTTTTATTCATTCCTCAAACTTTTCATCCTTCCATTTTTTTATGACATACAGTCTCTTAATACAAATGTATTTGTTTTCGATTTTTTTGTTTGTTACGTCGTGCCTTCAAACATGGGCAATTGCTAATATGCATATATAAAAAGATATATAGACAAATAAGATACATCTCAATACAAATAATTAACTTTACATCCATTTTTTTTCCGATTTTGGAGGGATTGATTTTGGTGAGTTAGAAGGAAAGTTAATTCATCAACTTTTTCATCATTCCTACATTTCTTTACCAAACATAATGTTTTATTTATTCCTCAAACTTTTCATCCTTCTATTTTTTTATTATACCAAACGAAACACTAGAATGAATTATTTATTTTTAACCAGATCGGAGAGGTAAACACGACTCAGCATTAAACTACAAAAAAAGAAAGGCTTGGTCGAGAGAAAGACTTCGTCTTCTCTCTCTAACTGCTTTACGTCATTTAAATGTGAAACGAAGCGGTCAGACTGGTATGAACCTTCAACCTTTCACACAACAGCTTTCGAGTGTCTTTTGGGCTTCACAGCAACAGACAAATAAACTAAATTATATGTTTTGCCGCCTGTAGAATTAGAAGACATGTTGGTAAGAAAACATTAGCATGACTTTCTAGTCTTCAAAGTCTACCATTGATTATTAAACGTAGGAAGGGTTTGTCCAAGATTCTGTTATAATATTTTTCAAATTATTCGACTATATGTATATTACAGTTAGATTTATCAAATAGAACCTTGTACCATGTTGAATCAGTCATAAGGTGTGTTTGGTTTAGGGTTAAATCGTAAGATCTGATTTGTGGAAGGAGAGAGATAAATTGGAGAATATAAGAATAAATTGATTTGTAAAAGAAAGAAAAATGACAACAATATCCATTGTACTCGATGCAAAATGACAAAATTCACATGTTATACTATTCCACGACTTAATCAAATGCCCAAATCCCGTGATGAATACAATTAAGTGAGGTGGTTTAGTGGGACACCGATCGAACTTCTCACCCAGAAGTTCGAGGTTCGAGTCTTAGAATTCATATTAGACCTTGATGGTTAACCGCTATACTAATTTAGTTTGGTTCGTTCTCAAGAAGGATAATAAGCACGATAAAAAACCTCATGATTTCACAAGTAAAGACTTATCGGGGTGGTGTTTAGACGCTCTCATTTACCCCCTCTTTTTTTTAATGAGCAATAAAAAATCCCGTGATGAATATAAATTAATCAAAATATGAATTTATGTGCATTGGGCTTTTGGCAGTTTTTATTGACTGCCAGCTGTTAGAGAAGGATTGAATTTCAACCGCATGGTGAGCCCAGTTAGGTATTCCCCAGTTTCAACACCATGATTTATACGTAAGGATGGTCGTGGAACGGAAAAAAAAATAAAAAAAATTCGTCTAAACGGATTTTGTTTAGACTAGAGATGGACTATATGTTTTGAATTTTATAAAAAACATTGATATTGAATCGAAATTTTGTGCATGCCTTGAACTTATACAGTAGCTATAAATTAAAATAATACGTAATTCATCGTTTCTTGTTCATAAAAAAAAAATGTATTTTGAAAGTAACATGAAAATTAGAGTGGGAAAAAAAACAAAAAAAGTGCAACGTTTTCCAACTAGTGAAGTGACTCAGGCTTTGGGTGTGTGAGTTTATTTAAATATCTCACTGGCCACTTCCTCTTTTTAAGAGGTTGTGTCTAGTGTGTGTTCAAAAAAAATGAAAAAGCCCTTTGGGGCATGCGTATGGGCGTTTCGGTGTTGGGCTGGAATATCACATTTTGGGCCAAAAGACCCTGCGGTTATGGTAATTCGCCGGGGTGTTGGGGGACTGGGCAATCCCACATCGGGATTGCTTTGGGTGTGTGAGTTTATTTAAATATCTCACTGGCCACTTCCTCTTTTTAAGAGGTTGTGTCTAGTGTGTGTTCAAAAAAAATGAAAAAGCCCTTTGGGGCATGCGTATGGGCGTTTCGGTGTTGGGCTGGAATATCACATTTTGGGCCAAAAGGCCCTGCGGTTATGGTAATTCGCCGGGGTGTTGGGGGACTGGGCAATCCCACATCGGGATTGCTTTGGGTGTGTGAGTTTATTTAAATATCTCACTGGCCACTTCCTCTTTTTCAGAGGTTGTGTCAAGTGTGTGTTCAAAAAAAAAAAAAAAGTGACTCAGGCCCCATATGGTAGTGATATGTCCCGTTCACACTTCAAGTTGAGAGCTTGGATGAAGAGAAAAATCATAATTTACATGAGTAAGTTGGACCTTTAATCTAGTCCCTGTTCTTAAAATCTCAGATAGAATTCATTAATTAAGAGTTTAAATATCGGTTTATTAGTATGCTAAAATGGCAAATAATAAAAATTGACCACCGAGTGATTGGTTCCGTGAGTAAGAATGCGAATTTTTTTTTTCAATATTTTAATTTGAGTCTCTATAATTACGACAGTTCGATAGAACTAAACTTACTTTTCAACATATAGAGTGCGATGAGATTTTCTGCAGATAATTGTGTGATACTAATGGACGATGTTTAGCATATCTATATATTCATTTTGAGTAAAAAATAAATAAATAAAAATCGAAACTCATAAATATGAAATTTTCTACTCTGACCCTGGGAAACTTCCGTGCTAAGACAGCCAACCGCCTGACAGAAGAGCTACATATAAACGGACAGCACCGAAGAACACCTAGGAATTAAAACGAGGAAACAAATCATTAGAGAGAGAGAGAGAGAGAGAGAGAGAGAGAGGGATCACTGTTTTGGAAAAAAACAGAGAGAAATGGTTTGTTCCAAAATGACCGCTTCAATCATGGCGGTGGTAGTGTTGGCTGTGGCATCAATCGGAGTTGTGAGAGGCCAAGCGACGCAGACTTGCGCATCGAAGCTGGTTCCGTGCGCCGAGTACTTGAACTCGACAAACCCACCTCCTTCTTGCTGTGTACCTTTGGCAGACGCCGTGAAAAACGATCTCCAGTGTCTCTGCAACCTCTACGAGACGCCTGGTTTTCTGGCTCAGATTGGCATCAACGTCACTCAGGCCCTTGCTCTTACCGGCCACTGTCGCATCCCTGGCGATCTCAGCGCCTGCAATGGTACATATACCCACATACAACCCACACACGCACACACAATCACATACACACATTTGTATATATCCGTACTTATAGATAAGTTTCAAGTGTTTTTTTTTTTTTTTTTTTTTTTCTGATTTTCATGAAGAATAAGCTTTTGGATTGTGATGAGTTTCAAGTTTTTTTTGTGATTTTGATGAACAATAGGTTTTTGAGTTGTTGGATTGAACACCGAATGGTCTTTTGGTTCTTGGGTTGGTCTTGAGAAATTTATTAACTCAGTGAGTTGGTTCAAACTCGGTTGACAACTCTGTACTCGGTTGGGCTGTGTTTATTTGTTACAAAAGGATTAATGAACAATAAGCTTTTGAATTGCTGATTTCATTTTCTAGTATTATTAGTATTATTATTTTTTTTTTGTATGAAGCTAATTGCTAATTTAATTTATTAGTAAATTATTGATATAATTTTCATGCTCTTCTACAGCCACGGCACCAACTTCCTCCTCCGTGCCACCTCCACCAGGTAATAAATTTTATTTCATTCCTGGTTTGTCTCATCAATTATCCCTCTTTCACAATTATTTATTGCCAAAAATGTTGACTTAGTGCAATGCTAGCTGTTCTATGCTTTCGGCCCCCTCCAATTTGGACAATACAATTATTTCTGCTGACTCGGTTTTGCAATATACTGATAATTTTATTCCTCGGCTAAAATCATTTGGCTCTGTTTGGTCTGTATGGGAGTGTATTCTTGAGAATGGTATTGGTGAAATTCATTGCTCTCTTTGTGGAATTGTAGAGTAAGAACGTAGATACCCTTTTCGATACATGTATACAAGCTTCAAAATGGTTTCGGAATAGGGCTGTTCGCTAAACAGACCAGCAAGCTTTGTATACCCTCTGAACGAGGCTATATATGGTGAAGATTTTCCTCCTTCTGGTTAGGGTTAATTTTGTTTTCCCCTATTAGTTTTCTAGCTTTCTTCTTTATTTGTCTATCGCTCTGCATTCCTTGTCCCTAAACACACATACCCACACAGACCAAGAAAAAGGGGGGTATGGAAGAGTGAATTTATTGTAATCACCTTCACTTGATAGTCACGAAAGAAACAAACTTACCATGGTCATGTTGTGTTCCTTGGTCTAAAACATGGACACACTGTTTCTTGTTGATTTCTTATTTCCTTCATAATATTGTAGCCCGTGAGTTCATAACTTAAAAGTTATATTGTGGACATGTAGGACTAGTGGATTCCGCCAAATTGCATAATGACTAATAATTTTCACATTTAAAACTGTCATGTAAGATTGGTGGGGTTCACTTGTCCTATTTGTGTGTTTGACGTAAAACTATATTTGAGTGTGTGAAAATGAATACCAACACAAATAGGGATGTCAAAAAGATCTAAGACATATTGGCCTTGTTTGGATGAATTTTGGAGAGGGGTTTGGATTGGCTTATCCAAATCCTTCTAAACCAAAATCCCTCATTATAAAAATGAGATTCAACATTCAATCTGGTTCATACCCATGTTTGGTATGCAATACATACACATGTAGGACCCACGGATATATCATAATTATTAACAACTATTTATCCTGTAAATATTTTACCCTTGATCAATTCAATTCATACCCATATTAAGGGGTACAATTGTCTTTTACATCCTTAAACCATCTTCTCAAACCCCCCCCCCCTAGATTTGACGAAACCCATGATCATGAGTTTAATATTCGGGCTAGCTGCGGGTTGGGATTGAGAACCCAGGATTGAATTTTCGATCCAAACATGGAATTTGGGAGTCCTTTGAATTATTTTTCCCAAACCCATTTTCCCAAGCCCCCATAGCCCTTTACCAAACAGCCCACTAAGTATTACCGCTTATGTAATTCAATGAAGATGTCCCTTGATATGATGTAATGCGTTTCATCCTTAATATTCTATGCATATCTAAATTCCTTTGGGGAAATAATATTGATTTGTTTCCAATTCCTTCTTTATCTCCGTCATGACCATCCCAATTCATGTCCTTTCCACATTTTTTTTGCTGTCTTTGTTGTTTGTTGTGGGATAACTAACTCAGGTTATGCCATCAGGTTCTATCACTTGGCCTTCAGTTCTTGAACTTTCTGATTGTCGATGGCAGTCTAATGCCAAATGCTACCCATTTAGCTGATAACTGATAACTAATGATTGTCAAGGTAGAACTGAAATGAGAGCTAAGGACTTGAAATATTGAAATTATGTTCATGACCCAACAATTCTTTTTTCTTGTGTTACAGACTTGCATTGCTTTATTTAGACCCCAATCATATGCCCAAATTGTAACTAATCCCTCCAAAAAAAAAAAGGAAAAAGGAAAGCGAAGAAACAAATGAATGAAATAAGAATGAGAAGGAGAAAGAACAATTTAAGCCTGACCTCACGTGCCTATTATTAATCAATATTGATCACCTTTCACTGTTCTAGCTTGCATATATCCTGACCTCACATCCCTATTATTAATCAATATTGACAACCTTTCATGATTCTAGCTTCCATATATGCAAATGAATTTTAGAGACAAGTGTATTCTTTACCGTTAGAATTTCATCTCTTACATATCATAATACATGTTTTATGCCATACTGATTATGAGCAAAATATTTCACATCTATCCCTCCTTTGGTTATAGTTATAGATCTAGTGGCACCATTTGCATTGCCATTCACATGCTTGTTCTTATTTTGGCTAAAAAAACTTACAGGAGTACCTAGAAACAACGGCAACAGGATGGCATGGACTGGAATGTCTGGCTTACTCTTGCTTTGTGCTTCTGCTATGCTTTATTAGGCATGCTTGTTCTTCAGGGTTTGTTAAAACTAGTGGAGTCATTCTAGTTTTACAGAGCGGAATTAGCAAATTTGGAGCTTGGAGGTTTCTTATTTCATTGTTTCCTTTATTTGAGTATATTAGATTGGTTTGTCTTACATTGAATCTTCTATATCATAATTTAGGTCAAACTTAAACATATTCTCTTCTAGATTATGATTCTTAATATACAAAACTATATCTCATGGCCCTTTTGGATGTTCCGTGTAATGAATCCACTTTGTTTTCCTTGAGATGTCCTAAACTTCATTGCCCTTTCAAATTAGAGCAGTGATGATGTCCAACTACATTGTTTTGATTGATACTTCTTGGTGGAGGTGGACGAGACAAATATTTATCTGACTTTGTGCCCCCCACCCACTAAAACAACCCTAAGTTTTGCTTGTTTGAATGGGTGATTATTGGTGGCTAAAATAAACTCAACTTTGGACCAAGCAACAAAATGTATCATACCAACTTGCAGACCTAGCACCCTCATGGTCCAACTTAGGGGAAAATCTCATGTTAATATGGGAATGACACAAATTCGAAATGAACTATGCCAAGCATGTGAGACTTGCAATAAGTAAATCGATATGAAATCAATAATATACTCTCACTCCACAAATCAATGAATATCGAGACAAACAAAAATGTTGCCAATTAGCAAGTTTTATATCGGTTGCGGTAACAGGTTCAAGTTAATTGATAAGTTTTCATCTATTCTTTTAAAGGTTAAGTCTTTTTGGAAGTGGTGTTTAGACTTGGACTTGTTGATCTTCTTGGACTCTTGCGACATTTGTATGATGTTGGATAAAATGTGTTCAAAATATGCATGTATTCTGTTATTTGTGTTCATTAAAAAAAAATAACAAATAAACGTATTCGGTTTAATGCTTGAAATTTTAGAATAGAGATTTTTTTTTCTTTGTTAACTTTTTGGTCCACCAGTGGTTGGTCGGTGAGAGGAGTACAATGACAGCCAGATCTATCGCCCAAAATCACTGTTGTATGGGTACCATGTATGGTCATATTGCTGTTGGATCCTCTTAGGCCTCAGCAACGGGCCGGCCAGGGATTTTTTTCAGCCCATAGCCCGCACGTGGGGCGGGCCTCTAGGGTTTGACTAGTCAACCGGCTGGGCTGGGCCAGGCTCACCGTAGGAATTTTTAAGTCTCATGGCCCACCCGTAGACTGGTCTATTGGGCCAAAAATGGGCCGTCCATTGGGCCTAAAACGGGTTTTTATTAAAAAAATATTTTTTATATAAAAAAAATACAAAAAGACATCCAAAATTTATTTTTTATATAAAAATTACAAAAAGAGAAGTTTTAAGGAGAGTTAGAAAGAGAAATTGAATTGTAGTGAAAAAATAATGGAAGCCTTGAACATATTTATAGAGTTTTTGGACGAGGGAGAGTTGTGTAATTTTTTAAATGAAGAATTAGTTGTCAGTGACTTGAGAGGTGGGAGAATCTATAATTTTATTTAAAAAATAGAATAACTGTTAGACTAAAGACAATTAGCTGATGGGGTTAGGGGAGGGAAATTATATTTATTTTAAATTAAAGAAAAGTCTTTAAAGGGGGAGGAATTTATAAAATTTCAAAAGAAATACAAGCTGTCAACTGTTAGCAACGGTTATATTCTATTTCCAACGATTATATTCTATTTGGCTAACGAGTTTTTTAATGGGACCGGATGGTTTGGCCCATGACCCTAAAAATAGGCACAGACCCTACTCACGCGGACTAACGGACTACTCAAACTCTGTCACGTGTACAGGGTGAGCTGCCCATTGGACTTTGGACTTTTTGGTAAGGCCTAGATTCTCTTTATTATCATCTATTGTATTACATACTATCCAATTATTTTGCTGGTAATACACATTTTTAATTAAATCTTTTCATTAAGGATTAAAAAGGAATAGACGAAAGAAAGTGCTAGAGAATAATAAGCGAGTTTCATAATAGGTCAAACCTCAGTCGAGCACAACTTTTTTGTCTTTCTTGAGACTTATTTTCTACCACAACTCACTTATTCGGTGGTCACAAAAGCTCATCTTTCTAGAAAAATCTATTTTCATTAGAATAACGACTTCTTACTTGTTATTGATCTGACCGTTTCTAAGCCATGGACAATGCCACAATTTCGTACTTTCACCGTCACAAATTTTAAACTTGATAATAGCATAAACCACATATTTACTTTCTCTCAATTTCAATCAATAGTAAATTAGATACAATAATTTGCAGTGAGACCTATTATTTATAATTGAGTTTCGTATAAGATGAATAATTTCTCATTAAATAAAATTATAATGAAGAAGATCTAAATCGAACCATATTGATAATTTTATAAAATTAGTATTACCTCCATCTACTTACTAATAAATGAATTGGATTTGATAATTTGACTATAATTTATTAATCTATTAGAATCAAACAAATAAATGACCGTATTAGGAATTATCAAATCGTTGGGCCCCCGGACGGAGAGAGCCTATCTTTTAGCCCTTGTTTGGCAAAAAAGAAACGACAAGAAAAGAATAAAAAAAATGTTGAAAATGTTTATCCATTTAGAAGATACTAGAAGAGCCTAGTCAGCCCAAGTCCTACACTATTACTCGCCATTTTTGGTATTCGAATCAAGACAGTAAAAACCACCGAGGCGAAGAACCAAGGGTTTCGAAATTGCTATCGCTATTCAACCCAAGACGCCATGGACGCGGCCAAACTGAATCAATTGAAGCAATTCGTCGAACAGTGCAAATCCAATCCCTCCACTCTCAACGATCCTTCTCTTTCCTTCTTCCGAGATTACCTCGAGAGGTATACACTTTCACACACACACACACATAGCAATGCTATTGATAGTTGGATTATTTATTTATTAATGTTTTGATTTGTTTCAGTCTCGGAGCGGAACTTCCTCCATCTGCTTACGAGTCTGGAGATCACAAATCGGTACTTTTCTCAATATCTTTTTTCATAATTTCGTTGATCCGTTTGGCTGCTGAGAAAAGAAAGTAGAAAAACTTTCAGTTGAAAATCTCTTGTTGATTGTGACATTACGGAACTCCAATGAGTTCAAACACAACTCAATGGTTGTTTCTCTTCGGGTATGTGTGTGCGTGTGATTTTAAAGCAATGGATGTTGCCATTTCTTTTCTCAATCTCCCAATGAAGGAATAAGGTTCAGGATTAAGGGTTAGGGTTTAGAATGTACCAAGCGAAATTGGATTAATTGTGTCCTAATTTTGAGCTTTTTGGTGAACAGAAGTCTCATGTGGTAGATGAGAGTGATGACGACATGCAGGACACTGAGGATGATGCGCAACCCCAAGGGACTGCTGCTGAAGAAGATGAGCCCGAGATAGTCGAATCTGACATTGAGCTTGATGAGAGTGGAGTTGTGGAGCCTGATCATGATCCTCCACAAAAGGTCTCATTGATCCATATTGCCCTTTTTGTTTACTTTGATGCTGATATTTTTTATTGCAGCTGGTAAAATCTTGACATTGAAATTTGCAGATGGGAGACTCATCTGTTGAGGTCACTGAAGAAGACCGGGATGCTTCACAAGAGGCAAAAGCACAGGCCATGGAAGCAATTTCTGAAGGTAATGCTGCTAGTATGTGGACGTGTTTAATAAACTTGTTTCTCTGTGTGTGTGTGAGTGTGCATATGCATATTTGCACACAGAATTTGATTTGTGTTGATCAGGTAACCTGGAGGAAGCGACTGAGCATCTCACAAAGGCCATTTTGCTCAACTCTACATCGGCAATCATGTATGCGACCAGAGGTAAAGCTTGTTCTTTGAATTTCTGCAGTGATACCATATGTGATTAATCTGGCTATATCTGTTTGCTAATTTTCTTGTCTTTAGTATTCACTTGTGATTCTTCAATGCAATGCAGCTAGTGTCTACATCAAGATGAAGAAACCCAATGCTGCTATCCGAGATGCCAATGCAGCTCTTGAGGTTGTTTGCGTTATACTACATGTGCTGGCTTTGAAAATTAACTTTTTCTTTTGCTTGATGTAATTGTATATTCATACTTATATGCCTAATTAGGTTTGGTCGTGCAATCTATTGAATCGATTGAATTGAACTGCATGCATTCGACCATGTTCCATCAAAAGTAGCATACTTATTAGCATGATACATATGCATCGACCATCGACAAATATGTGCATGCATAAAAGGTTATACAAGGATTTCAAGCATTCTTCATGTCTTTGATTCAGCATCCAGATATGAGGTATTTAGATTGCCATTGTTTCATATGGTAGAGCATTGCCTGCATATATCCTTCTGGATAAAGTGTTGACCCATTCATGCTTAAATTACCAAGACAAGACTTCCAACTTCCAAGACATTCACATATCCTTTTTTTTAATATTTGTTTAGTGTCTTTAACGTAGTTGCAATGTGATACTTTTCAGATTGGGATCTTATACGCTTCGTAATACTTACTGCAGATTAATCCAGATTCTGCTAAAGGTTACAAATCTCGTGGCATGGCACATGCAATGCTTGGCCGGTGGGAAGAGGCTGCAAAGGATCTTCACGTAGCTTCAAAGCTGGACTATGACGAGGAAATAAGTGCTGTGCTTAAGAAGGTAGGTCTTGATTATAATTTGAATAAGACAATACATATACCAAACTGTCATTATGTTGTGGGCTTCGATTATTGGCGATCAAATTGGTTAATGACGTTATGTTGTGGTTGTGGCCTGTAGGCCTTTCTTCTTCGATGTCTCAATGCAACGAGGTGAAAATGTCTCAATAAAAATAAAAGAAAACATAAGTTAGAGTTGCTGATTGCTGAAACTGTGTTAGACTTGAATATGTGCTTTAGTTTGGTGAGATAAAAAAAAATACTGAACTGGGATCAAAATTGTTGCATTTGTGACAAACATTCTTACAACTCACATCTACCCTTGGTTTACACAGGTCGAACCTAATGCACACAAAATTGAGGATCACCGTAGGAAATATGAAAGGTTGTCCAAAGAGCGAGAGGATAGAAAGATTGAACGTGAGAGACAACGTCGTCGTGCCGAAGCTCAGGTAAACTTTATTTGTTGCGGTTGTTACGGTGTGAGTGATCTTCTGGTGTGACTGATCTTTAGGTGTGCTTACTGTACTAGGCTGCTTATGAAAAGGCTAAAAAGCAAGAGCAGTCTTCATCATCTAGAAGACCCGGTGGCATGCCAGGTGGGTTCCCTGGTGGAATGCCGGGCGGCTTTCCTGGGGGCATGCCAGGCGGCTTCCCTGGGGGCATGCCTGGCGGGATGCCTGGAGGCTTTCCTGGGGGCATGCCCGGAGGGATGCCCGGAGGTATGCCTGGAGGGATGCCCGGAGGTATGCCCGGTGGTATGCCTGGTGGGATGCCCGGAGGTATGGACTACAGCAAAATATTGAATGTAAGTCTGACGCCAATTTGCTTCTATTGTCTGTTTTAAGATTGTGATATCCTTTTCCTCTGTAATGATAATAATAATATTGTTATTATTATTTTCATGTATTATGGCTGTGTGGTTCTTGAACACTACTTTATAGCCACGTTTCTTGTTCAGGGATTTACTTTTCTATGGGTGGTTTGACATCATCTTTTTTTTGTTAATTGGAGCAGGACCCTGAGTTGATGGCAGCGTTTCAAGATCCAGAGGTCATGGCTGCCCTTCAAGATGGTATCATTTTCTGTTCTGATATTTTCTGCTTGCTTTGGCTGTAACATGGTTATTCCTAGTTTATTCTGCCATTTTAGCAGTTGAGTTAAACTCTTTTTTAGTTATATTAGGTGTTTCTCTTGGATAAGACTCTTGCTTCAAAGTGGGAGAGAGAGAAGGAAGAGAAAAAAGGGGGAGAGGGGTGAGGGGGTAGTAAATAGTAAATTTTCACAAAAACCTATAGGAAAGACAGCCTGATCTTACATGTGGGGAATCTGGGATGGTAAAAAAACTTCTGATAGTAATTTGATACTGCGCCTGGTGGCATGTTAACATAGAATAAAAGCAGTAGTCATGGATACGTATGTAGTTAGTACTTGCTAAATTTATTGTCATCAACTGATCTGTGTTCATAGTATTGCTTCCTCATTTTGCCTTGTAGCGATTCTCATTTTGTAGCTTTTGCTGAAAAACCTAGATATTATATTCTTTCTAGTTGTATATAAAATAGGATGGGATGTAGTTTATGTGGAAGCCTACGTGCATTTGTATTTGTTTGTATTGTCACAGTTGATGAACGTGATTGCTTGTATTTTGTAAATCTGCCATTACAATAATCGAGGCTTAAACAGGCACCATATGTGGACTAGGTAGTAAAACAATGGTCTTCCAGTGGAGATGTCTTCCAATGGGTCCCTGGTGAAGCTTGCTTCATTTTGATGCCCTTCAGCAGCTTGTCACTAACTTTAGTCCCATATTTGGTTGCTACTTTATCGTAGGCTGCCCTATTATTTTGATTATAACCCCAATTGCAATCTTTCTTGCCGTGGTGATGTTCCTCCCCTATATATATTTTTGCTGTTATAACCTTTTCATCTAAGTCCATATATTTTTTCGAAGTATGTGAAGATGACTTCTTCATCTGTCGACTGAATGGTCTCTATGCATAATATCCTGTCCATAATGGTAAAACAGGCCATTGAGGTAATCCTATGTCTAGTCTTGATGCATGAACATTGAATATCTAATTATGCTTAATCCATAGAAGGCATAGGGATACACATACCAGTCCAGCAATGTTCCATTGCTGATTACTTGTAGATACAGGAGAGGCTGTAGTTTACAGGCTGCGGTCAGTTTACTGTTTACTTGTGTGCCAATTAGTATATTTGTCCCACTGATGTGTCCACGGAAGCTGATATTGGTGGAGTAATTGTACCTTCTGTTAAGGCAAAATTTTTTGAAGATGGGAAGATGTCCATGTAGGATTTTCAGCCCGTGGTTTTGATGTGTTGATTTCAAGGCCTCCGCTTCTGCCCCCTTTGTTCTTGGCGGGTGGTTATATATTCATTTATGGCTTTTGAGCATATAATCTTGACTCATCCATATTTCTCTTCTTCATAGTTTCAATTTCACCCAAGCTAGGATTTGGATGAATACTCTGCAAAAATGAAACAAGTATCTCTTTAATCTTTTGTTTCAATTAATTCTTTGGGAAAGAATCTTCTTCGTAAAATGAGGAGTGAGTCCTCCCTTTAGTGGTGGTGAAACTCAAATCAGGTCCTTTTTGGTAGTTAGACTTCAACGTTTTTGTTTCTCCTCCCCCAACTGGGAAATAGAAATTGAAACAAAAAAAGGAATGTAACTGGCGCTGCAACCAAAAAAATTAATTTAACATCGCTGAAATAAACTAACATCTTTAACTGTGCACTTATTGCGCGTATCATGTCCTTTCTTGTTATTTGTTAGTTTAGTTTTTGTGCAGAAAATTTAATTATCCTCAGATTTTAATTCCATCCACTCCGCTTTCCAAGAGGCCAAGATTTAATATTACTTTTTCATTTGTTACTGTTTTTTCTGGTTTTCACTTTAATAAAATCATTATCTGTGATATCTTGACCTTGATTCAATGCTTCTGTGACTTAGTTCTAGCTATTTAAGAGCTGGGGGACGTTATGCACTAAAAACACCTAAAATAGCTTTGACTGATGGCTTGATAGGTTTTGGCTGTTCAAATTGAAAGTCCCTGGTAGCACACACCTTGTACTAATTCTAGTTCCCGTGATGTTGGTCATTTATTTGGCATCAAGGACATTCAGAGTTTTATCTCTGATGACATTATTTTTAGTTAAGGATGGAAATGGGAATAGCTTTGGACAACTGTGGTGTGGATTAGCCTGTTTGTGTTTACAGGTTTCTAGAAGTAATATATTTTTATTTTATCTTTTCTGATTTGGTTTAATTTTTTTGCAGTGATGAAAAACCCCGCCAATCTTGCAAAGCATCAAGCAAATCCCAAGGTGGCTCCCATAATTGCAAAGATGATGGGCAAATTTGGTGGCTCTAAATGAACTGAGTATTGTGGACAGAGTTTGACATGGTTTTTATCCGAGATACAATGTTCACCTTTTATGTGTCATTCCCCCAAATCATGTGTTGGTCCTTCAACCTTTTTGTAACAGTAATCATCATGGTTGAGTTCCTTGTGTCGGTTTTTAGTTGTACTAAATAGTTTTATTTTCAGGGAAAAGTTTTCTGCCTAATAGATTGAAAGAATTGATCGATCCGACTTATATATTTTGTGATAAGGCTCTATATTGATGGTTCACATTTTCTATCGGCTACTATCCCTGTAATATGCATGCTAGTTGTCATAACAGCTGTTGTGGAAATGCCACCACTGGGAGCAACAGAGAGGTTTTACAGGTTATAATATACCTCATTTTTCGTGGGCCTGGAGCTGGGTGTGGATTGGTCCCGGTAGGAATGTTCAAGTTTTCAAAGCCGATAGAAAGAGCTACTGAATTCAAAGAGGTGGTTAAAGAAAGAAGTAAACCATCGAACACCCAAAATGCTTGACTTCCAGCTTGCTATAGAGTGGATGTACTTGAGCTCTAAAAGTGCAACTTTCAAGTGTACTTCATGAACTTGTTTGGCCCTAGGCTAACCTCTGAGTGGACCAAGGGAGCAACAAAGGTGGACCCTTGGCTTGAAAGGTTAGAAGTCATAATCCCTAATAGCTTCTGCTGACTTTCATGTATGGTCTTTGTTCCCATTGGATTAGGAATATGAAACAACTTTCATCATTACGGGTACATTTCCTATCATATTTTCTTAGAATTGATGAGGCTGTGCACAATTAGAGAGAAGATTATTGGTGCAAAGCTTAGCCAAAGTTCAACAAAGGTGTTGGTTTAGTTCACCAAAGAAATTATAATAAGAATCCGACAATTTTCAATCTACTTTACCAGCTTATCTTGAACTATGGAGGAATACAGCTCCAAGTCCACATCCACCTCTCCTATTTCCTCACCAACCTCCACCTTTAAATGTCTCTTCCTACAAAACGTTACAATGTCGTAAAGAATTTCATATTCTCGGATTTAGATCGTTTTAAATATACTATCTTAATTTTCATCATTACTAAATTAGTACCGTTGGATTTTCCATCAATTTATAAATTTTTATATATATTAGTAGATCATAATAATAATCAAGAATAAATTGTTACAAGTATAGGATAATATATCTATGATAGAGTATAGAGCGTTCACATCGGTGAAGAGAAGTCCGAGAAAGAGGGCGTAATAGAGTCTCCAAAGAGAAGAAATACAAGAAATCTTGGTTTTGACAATGGTTAATCCCTTGATTGAAAAAATATTTAAAAAAAAAAATTAAGGGTGCGCAATAACACTAGACCCAGTTGATTCATTAATGTATAATTAATGATTTATTTGTTCCGAACAACTCAGATATCGATGATCTCTTTGGATTCTATCGCATCTCTAATACTATCATCATAAAAACTATGAAAATAATTATATCGGAGAGGATCTAAAACTTAAGTTTTGATGGTCTCGTCATTGAACCACTAATTACGCAGTTGACCATTGGACCACTTTTAAATTCTTAGCAAAAGTCTGACCTCTAATTGAACACCCATTTGTTTTTTAGATCTTCAGTGGGGAGACAAAGCCCTGCTTGTGTGCACAAAAGTGTTCACATTGCAAAAGGAGATTGGTGGAGAGAAGACAATTGGATTCCATGGCTATTCAGTCTCCCACAAGCTTCTATTGAATTTGCTTAACTTGTTATAACGTTTACTTCAATGACGATTTCTTTACTCACAAATTACGTCATTATGGCTTTATTATCTATATAACAAGGAAGATATACATTTAAATTTTGTCTTCACATATTTTTTCGCTTATTTCTATCACATTACGTATTTTTATCACAAGTTAAATCATTTACTTTTTGATTAATTTGTGACTTAATATTTTTATTTCAAATAATATTCATATATGGTAGTATACACATGCTGATATTTTTTTGAAGTTATTTATTTTGAGAAAATTTTGTCGATTTTTGTTTTAAAAAATAATGGATAGAAATTAATTTTAAATACAATTAAAGAAAGGAAAGGACAAAGTTATTTTATAAAGTAATGCTATTTTGGACATAAAAATATGATCTCATTTGTTGACCTGATTCACTTTAACCTTTAAATTGATTGTGAGCCCCGTCTAATATTGGAACTTGCTATTCATTCATCTAATGCTTCTAATGAAGACACGTCATTATGTCAAATTTTTAGGTCAAAATAACATTTTATATAATATAATTGATTTTTTGGACGCTCAGATTTATATTACACCATGTCTTCAGACACATGTTATTATTAAAATATTAACAATTGATGACCTTGCCACACACAAAAAATGATGTTAATGTTTTGTGGAAAATATATACCCCCAACATTATAAATCATGAGGTGTTAGCTCAGGAGTCGCTTTTAAGGTGTGCTTAATGGGGTTTTATTAACAATGATGCAATGTTGTCTTAAGATATTCATCATCACCATGAGTGGGAGAGTGTGTGGGAGGAGTGTGACGTTTACAGGGCGTTGAATTAACGAAAAGGATTATAAGGTTTTTGACTGAGAGAAGCAATATATCTAAATTGTGTTTTCACTTCCCTTTTCTATGAGGCGATGATTTGAACGTCACTGATTTAAATCACGAAAATAAATTTTCAAACAGGTTATTGCGTCTGAATAAATCTCTCGTATTGGCCGGCTGTCTTATGACGGGAGACACAACAAGTAGGTGCAAAACCTTTAAAAGTCCAAACAAGTTTTCCTCGTTCACACTTTTTAGCCTCTGTTACAGAAGTAGAAGGATCCGTTGGGAGTTTGCTTTCTTGCAAGAGTAGGTATATGTGGTGAAGCCGTTTTACAGAGTTTACGAGGTGAAGGAGCGAGAACTTCCCCCCGGATCTAAACAAAAAAGATTTGTGTTTAAATCACGAAAATCGGTTTCTCATACTAAAACTGCACACATTTGATTTTTCCTAAAACCTGCAGTGGCAGAAACCCCTGCATTGGGTTGCCCTTTTGCATTGCTTATATAAATGTAATGCATTAGTGATGGACATTATATCTACCATAGAAATTTCATGGCCAAGCTATTACCTAATTTTTGAATTTTGAAACCTATTAATAGGAAATTTCCATTGAAGCATAGTTGAATCCATCAGATTTAGTGATAAGATAACGGCAGAATCATAAGTCATAACTCATGTCAACACCTCTCCACTGAAAGACGAGGATTCGTACCCAATGTAAAAGATTTCTGTCTATAGCAGGGTTCGATAGAGAAACCTTATCTTATTTTGAAGAAGTTGATTCTTAGACTCGAATTTGAAACATAACAGATGAGCTTGACCGCCGCCAACCCAACATGTATCAACATATCTGTCAAAAAATTTGTCAACAATTGCATGCTACTTTTTTACTTGGAAATCCTCCAACCATATATATCAAGAAATGCTTCGACATAATGCAAAGGTGAAGTGAGAGAAATGTAAACCAGAATAAGAGGAAAACCAATACGTAAGGTATAATGAAATGTGAATAAGTTTGGACCATGAACTCACAACTGCTACAATAATGGCTGAACTTAAACCCGACAGGTCCAACCTTGCAAGCAATGCCTCCTTTAGCTTCGCCACCATACAATTCAAGTGTTAGGTCCACTTATGTTTGGATGAATTCTCATAAGTTTTGAATGCGTTATTTGTCAAACAACTTGTCGTGCTTACATGATTCGCAAACCTGATATAAAATTGCCAAAGAATTTATTGATTGAGGTTTAATTTTAACAAGTTCGGTTGGCAAATGTGTTGATCTGCATGTCTCGTTAAATAATGGGTTGGTATGCAGTTGAAAAAAGTTCGAAAACACTATATAAACTAGTTTAAACAAAGTTTATTCAAGGTACAAGCTCGACAATACCCAATTAGAGTTGAGCAAATTTTGGAATAATGCGATTTAAATTCAACACGACATGACCCATTACAACTCTACTTATTATATGGGTCACCCTGGTGGTATTCTTACATGCGAGAACTTCAACGTGGCTGATCATGAATTATACTGACCACCAGTTCCAAGAACTCCAACGTGGTTGTTCATGAATTATTGTAATCGCTGAGAGATTGGAAGCATACACCAGACGTATATGATGGGGCCTGTCATGTATATACTACACAAATGAAATATCCCACCCCTTGCCTTTCCTTATGGAGAAAGTATATACTTAACAAAATGGACTTACGTGTATATAAGAAAGTGAATGTGAGTGTTGGCACAATAATAAAATTGTTTTATTGTAACTTAAACGTTAAGGTTTCGAATTGTAGAAACAACTCTTTCGCATGCGAAAGGTAATACTATGTACATATCTAACATTTTCTTAAACTCCGCAGTGACGAAAATCTCGTAAACTATATTTTTTTTTTTTATGTATATATGAAAGTGATAGAGAAAAATATTACAATGAAAACACAAGTAAGATTAGAAATGCAGTGCCTTAAAAGTCATTTGATAACTCTCACTTGTTTTTCAAACATCTGTCATCATTAATATAGGAAACCGATGCTGGGGAATTTAGCCAGGTGGCCAGTTTACAACCTCATTGAACCCTAATGTTTCATAGATGGACCTCTTTCGTCTTGTTTAATGGTAGGATGTTCAATAACTTGAATGAATTTGTTTTGACTATTTCGACTATGATGACAATTAATTTCTCTTAAGTAATGAACTGAAGGGTAGTCTAAATGATATCGAAAAATCTAAGGTTTGTACTTGTGGCCACCTAATTCACCATAACATGATGCACAGTTTGTAGAAAAGGGGTCCACGTTGAACAATACCCACCTAAGCTCAGAGCTCCAAGTCAAAGACCAAACATTTGGATTTATACCTGCCCGCAATGGGCTCTGATAGATAATATAATGTAATAAGATTGGTGTCCAAATGACAATTTATAAACTATTGGGGGGTGGGGGGAATGAAGTTTGACTCAAGAAACTTGTACCATTCTCGCTTACTCGGAACAATCCGATGAGGACTCACAAAAACCTATAATCAATGATTATAAGTAAGTTGGTTCTCTAACCAGATTAGCTAACCTGGAAAATAATTGCAATAGAACAATCTAGAATTAAGCATAAAGTTGTGAGAAATTTGATGGTACTTCTGAGGATTAGCTATGAAAATATGTGTGGTCCGTGTCAAAGATATATTAAACCATTATTTCTAGTTTGTTTCTGTGTGGTATGGACACAAACGTATGAGGGTGGACAAAGTTGAAGTATGGAGCTAATATTAATACCCTACTATATATGACTTTTTCAGGAAGATCCCTCACTCGAAGTTGGTAAGTAACCCAATAAACAAATTCATAAATTATTATGAGCTCAATCGATGTATATTTTCTTAGGATACTCTTCTTTTGACACCCTCAAAAGACGCAATTTCAGTAGAAATGATTGATCTCACAGAAGTTGCATACAGATCACAGAGTTTTACGCATTCCACTCTCCCCTTATGAGTTGAACACATGACTAATTGAATTGTCCTTACGGAGACTTTCACCCGCTACACATTGGCAACTATAAGTACAATCTTCGTAGTATTTTTAGGGGCAGCTAAGCTAAAGGAAGGACATGGGTGTGTAGAATGAGTTTTTGAGCACTCTTCCTATATATATAAGTCGGTTTTTAAGGGTGAATTCTATTTACGAGACTAATCGACTAGAGATTAAGCATATCCCAGAAGTTTATCTATCCTTGGATCAAACGGTAAGGGTGGCTTATGCAATCAAAGTCTGCACAATTATCAGAGCACAGGATTACATTGTATTGTATGGACACGTAAACGTGGTGATGACGAAATGGATGATGGAATGGTTGAGTAAGAGTGCAATCACAGAGTGGATTGTGTAGGAAAATGGGAAGATAATTTTTGGTATATATGTTAGAGGTATAGCTTTGTCTTTAGGTCACCCCATCATTCACTTTCACCACCCTGTGAATTCAAATAACACCACAACAGGATTTTAGTTCGTGGGTACCTTTCAAAAACAAATGGTGGGTCCTAAAACCACTCTCTCTCACTCCATATATATATATATGAAAAAAATATTGGAGGAGGAGGAAGGTGAGACCTTTACATAAAGTTTGGTGGTATATAAAGGTGGGTGAGTGATTTTGGAGTTGTTGGCAAGTTTTATTGGAGACTTGTGTGTTGGTGGTAGAGGTAGTGGTAGTGATGGGAAGACAACCTTGCTGTGACAAACTTGGGGTGAAGAAAGGGCCGTGGACAGCGGAGGAGGACAAGAAGCTTATTAACTTTATCCTCACAAATGGCCAATGTTGCTGGCGTGCCGTCCCAAAGCTGGCGGGGCTACGGCGGTGTGGGAAGAGCTGCCGGCTTCGCTGGACTAATTACCTCCGCCCTGACTTGAAGAGAGGCCTTCTCACGGAGGCTGAAGAACAACTGGTGATTGACCTCCATGCCCGGCTTGGCAACAGGTTATTCTCTCTCATCCATTTGTATTGTAATTATTGGATACATCAGGTAGCTTTTTGTGTATTTTAAAATACCAATTCATTAATGGTAAACAAAAAATATTGGTGTTTGGTGAAAGTTTTACATGGACAGGTATGCTTCATGCCAATGCTAACAAAACATGAAAAATGCTCTTCAATTTTTTCCATTAAAAACACTGCAAAAAACGAGTGCATGCTACTGTATGTTTTTTAATTAATGTCCGAAGTTACAGTTCAACCCTAAAAGAGGAAATGCTATGGATGTGGCATGTAGACTCTTTTTTTTTTTCATGGGTGTGCATAAGGCTAGATGGTGGCATGTAATCAAGCTAATAGAAATAAGGTGCATATCTTCTAATATAGCGGCTTTCATTATACCTCTTGCTTGGATTTCAAGTATTCTCCTCCAGGTCTGATTGTTTTGTATCGTGAGTTTCTCTTTTGAGAGTATAAAGCGAGGAGTCTTTGAGGACAGATCATGAAAAATTTATCTCTTATGAATAATTTAATCCCGACATGGATGACTTGTCTTTGACCTTACCGGGAAGAAGATTAATCGAGGTGAAATTGGCCTGAAAAATACGAGGAGCCTTTGAACATATCCTAATTATGTTGTGTCTAAAATTTTTAGATTAATGAAACTAAGTTTTACCTAAGAAAGTACCTCTTCAAGTTCAAAAAAGTAAATTCTGCTTATTAGTTTCGTTTTTAAGTTCAATGGGATATTGTTCACTTCTTTTGTTTTAATGTTCTTTTCTTCCTCCTTTTATTGCAAGTGGTAATATAGTTTTCTATTCCACTAATGGACAACATGCTTGTTTGGATTATTGTCAAACAATTGATTGTTTATTATAGCAATAATTTGGCTTGAGATTCAAGTGTTCATTCACTCTGGGCAACCATCAATAGATTAGTAACCATGTTAGTTAGTCCAATTAGTTTCTTGAGTAGTTTTTGAAAGTATTTTTTGGGTTTTGAAAGTATTTAATCCTTTAGTGTCGGGTCATGAGGGATTTTATCTCTCATTAATACCATAGGTCCAGCATAGATAACCTTCTTTTGATTGAACCGAAGAAAAAATTAATCGAAATAAGTGTAAGTTCGCTTGAATACCCTAATCGTCGGACAGCCTGAGTAGTGGGTTTTGAAAGAATTTTTGTTCATCTTATAGTGTAATGATTGTTTTATTTGTTCTTTAACAGATGGTCCAAGATCGCAGCACGATTGCCTGGAAGGACTGATAATGAGATAAAAAACCACTGGAACACTCATATAAAGAAAAAGCTTCTTAAGATGGGTATTGATCCTATAACACATGAACCCCTCCCCAAGGAAAATAAGGCAACCGAGACATCTCATGCCGATAATTCGCCAGAATCCGAAAACCATCATGTGCAATTACCAGAAACTAATGGCACTGCCAGCTCCGAGGAGAACTCAAGCTCACCAACTGAAAATTGTTCAAGCGATGAATCCCATTTACTCGATAGCATTTACGACGATTTTCCATTGGTGAGTTGTTTATTGGAGGATGATCAAGCTCTGCTAGTTGATGCACCATGGGAGCTTCCACCTTCTGGACAGAACTTCAATGGTGATGGCATGGCCTCGTGGACCGAGAATTGGCTATTGGATTGTCAGGATTTTGGTATTCATGATTTTGGGTTTGATTGTTTCAATGATCTGGAAATGGACATGTTAAACCCTATAGAGATCATGGGCAACAAGCAGTGATATTTCCAATGGTGGAATGAGAGAGAAAAGTGTTTAGCTTCTCCAGTGCCCATGTTACAAAAGTATCATGTCCGGCTAAAATTAGGTTCTCAGTGATGTTTATATCTTTTTTATGTTAAAGAATACTCTTGGAGGGTGGAATAGAAACCTTGTTTCTTCCCAGGTTTCTCACCAACCAGAGAATGATACCAAACTCCAATCTTTAGAAGGTGATAGGGTTCCTAAAGAGCAGTTGTACTCCTTTGTAGATAGGGGCAGCAAAAAAAGTTACAGTGGTCTTGTGAATATATATGAAACTTTTTTATCTATGTATTTATGTGGTAATCAATAAAGAAACAGTTCTCTTTCGTGTTTTTGTAAATTAATTTGTTAGTTTTTAGAGCATCTAAACATCGTATGAAAGTTGAAAGTTATTATTGTATCAAAATCTGTTGAAATCGATGGAAAAATTTCAATCGATAGATAATTTTCAGACAATGTTTATGAGGGGTTCAAATGCTTTGTTCCATAACTTTTTTTTTTTTTTTCCCCAAATCCACCCAGTGTGGATGGGGGGTTTGACAGGACCCCTACCTGTATATATAACTAAAAGGAAAAAGTACAAGGGAGGAGGACATAGAGCCAAGCCTCCAGAAGTGGAAGAAAGTCAAAGCAAAAGACGAAAAAGAAATAGAAAAGCAAAGTGAGGAATCCCCACAGTACAAAATAACAGAAAATATCAATTAAAATAAAAACTCAACGACGAACGTGAGGAGTCTGTCGAACGTCCAAGGCGAGGATGCCAGCAATCCCAGAAGGAAGGGATGACGAATCAAGGAATCGCTGATTGTGTTGTTGAGAGCAAGCCCAATTAGCCATGAAATTTGCAGCCTGATTCACCTCCCGCAAGACGTGGCAGACGCGAGCAGAGAGAGAAGCACATAGAAGCCGAATCCGAGCAAGTAGGTAAATATAAACCCAGCACTCAGTACCCTGAGAAGAAACCCAAGAAACCACTGTAGCTGAATCTGACTCCACTACCAACTCTGAAGCTCCCAAATCTGCAGCCAACTCCAACCCAGCACAAACAGCCTGCAACTCCGCATACAGAATAGGTTGATGCCCCAGAAACAATCCAAAAGCCCTAAGTACCCGACCCTGATGGTCCCGAATAACACCCCCTGCCGCAGACAAACCCGGATTGCCTTTAGAACAGCCGTCAACGCTAATCTTCAGGCACCCCGCTACAGGACGAGTCCAAGCAACCAAGCGAAGAGGTCGAGGCCGAGGAACTAAGACCCTAAGAGAACCTACAAACTCAACTGTCTCATCCCTACGCAACTGACTCGGAGCAAACCCAAAAGCAAGTCCAACCAACTGCATATTGGTCATAACCCTCTGAATCACAACGGACACCTGAAAGACCTGACCATCGAACCTATAAGCATTACGCGCCTTCCATAACTTCCTTAGATGAAATTAATGGATAAACACACAGTTCAGGGAACTTATAAAAGATGATACTTTTATTAATTCAATCGAATAGACTTTTATTACATAAAAATCTGAATAAACAACTTTGATTCCAGCGGGAATTGCTTCCTAAAAAATAATCTAAAACTACTCCTAAAATGTCTAGATCATGGGTGTTGTGGGAGTTTGAGTGTATATCATCTTCTCTACTACATATTCTTTTATAGCCATTGTCTTCGACGGTTTTGCTTCTATCGACGGTTACTAGATAATAACCTCTAGTTACTTATTTCTCTTTTCAAACATGACTGTGGTTGATCATCTCTCATCTTTCTTCAGATTCTACCGCATGGTATTTTTTTAATACATTTAGATTATCAGATGTTGATACATCAAATATTCATAAGATTTAATATTTTATGTCCAAACAGGTATTGAATTCAAACCACAACATCACGTCTCCTACTATACAATATAATCACATATGGACGGATAGTTCAAGAAAGGCCAAACACGAGGGCAGCTGGACTTTTGGCACTAAACTCCTTGTACTTTAAGTCATAAATCTCAATCATATGATCTCTCAACTATATTTGTATGCCAGAAGCATTAGTGCTTAGTGGTGCTAATGATAAGATTCTGATTAAAGAGAGCACTCCCACCCGATCCGATTAAAAACTTGACTCCAGCTTTTAATCCACTAATGGATTGCTGCTTGGCTGTCCCTCGGGTATGAAGTGGTTATAGTTGTGCTCGGGTCGTATTAATTAAAGATTAGTACAAATGTGATAGATGTCAAGGCATCATTCACGTTCCCATTGGAAACACTCTTAACACGGCCCCTTACAATTAAAGTCTATATAGTTTGTTATCAATGTTGCTATATATTTTGGTTGATGACGAAGAATGGGCAAAATAAAGGTAGAAGTGTGGAAGATCTAGAGTCGAGACTTCAATTTCTATCGTATTCAAAATAGGTTATAGCTAGCTTGATCTCCATTTCCATTGGGAAAAGCTGCAGAAGGAGATAGGCAATCTAGATTTATAATTAGTAGGAAGTGAGCAAAAGAAGGCATGATAAGGAGACCACATCCACAACTCTAAGATCCTCACTATCCCATTGTGATTAGTGGCCAGCCTAGCCATACAAATTAAAGATTGGATACTTTTAAGTGGAAGTTTCAATCATTTGATACTGGTTTTTTTTTAATTCAAATGGACAATGTATATGTTTGATAAAAGATAACATTAAAGTTATTTGGTTATTTATCGTCTCAATTATCCAGTGAATTCACTAGATTAGTAACGGATCTTATGCAAAGTAGCCTAATTAGACGGGTAAATCGGAGGGCAATCGCCCCAAAATATAGACTCACTTGTGGGATAGTCAGACCCTTAATTTACACCTAGTTAAAATGTTTGTCAAGTGATTAAGTTACCACTAAACTAACCCCTCGTTGTTATTCTATGTCGATCTTGAAAACCACCAAAACTCATATAACCTGAACCAGTATGAACATAGGTTAATTGCAACAAGTTGCATGGGTCGTTTTGTGGAAAAGGGACATACCGACTTCTACCAAACTCGATCAGAAACGGGAAAAAGAGAGAACTTGGGGTGTTGGTAATTGTTTAATGGGCCTTCTCTGAAAAAGCTTTTTATCTCAACCATCTCATCTCTCTTTTGAATTGTCTCTCTTTCCACATGTTGAAGGGAGGAAAAAAAAAAGCCAATGGATTCGTAAATTGAAAAAAAGAAAAAGAAAATCATTTTGTTGTGTCATCTTCTTGCTATTATGCTACTGGTAACAAAATTTTAAATTAAATTTTGAGGCCCAATGTGACATTCTCTCGCCCAACAAATAGGGGGCCGGGCCCAAGAATTTTGTTGTATGGCTTTATCACATCATTTGGGCCATATATCTAATCCCAAATTTTGTTTGTTCTAGCTTTTCTCTAGAAATTCTTCTTATTGTGTACACATCTGTAGCCCGTAAGGATGCCCATGGGCCGATGAATTGGTCGATC
This sequence comes from Ilex aquifolium, assembly GCA_951799425.1. Classification (NCBI taxonomy): domain Eukaryota; kingdom Viridiplantae; phylum Streptophyta; class Magnoliopsida; order Aquifoliales; family Aquifoliaceae; genus Ilex; species Ilex aquifolium. Next base: position 30,074,472 of record OX637403.1, read on the forward strand.
TGCTGAGCTCATCATTGGCCTAGATTTTGTTACCATGGCCCAATAAAAATTGGCCCTAACTAGCATGGACCATAAATGTTGGCCCAAAAATCCCCGAATTGAAACAATTTTCATTTTTTAAAACCCGGACCGGACCGGCGGGTTTACTCGATGAACCGGTTCCTAAACCGGTCCGGTTCACCTATTGGATCATTTATCCATAAAAACCGGAGTAAACTCGGTGAACCGGAAAACCCGGAGAACCCGTCAACCCAGGCGAGCTTAATCAAGCCGGTTCATTAAATTTAGTATAAAATAAAGAATTTTGGCCCTTTAGGGCATTTTGCCCTAAATTGTTTCCGGCCTCAGCCCCTTCTTGGCAATCGGTGGAGTGGTGGACGACTGGAGCCTGAGCTTCCTTCCCTCTCTCTCTGGTTTCTTCACTCGACAGTAGTGTGCACTACGAGCACGAAAGGGAGTAAGCCATCCAGTGAGGGACTCGATCGAAGACTCGAGGTGGAAAGAACTTTCGATTTCGAATGAGAAAGCTGCTTCAAAGCTCCATCGACGCATCGACGACGACCACCAGGAACTAGCAGCAGGTACTTTCATACTCTCTCTCTCGATCTATCTACTCTCTGACTCTTGGTGTATGACTCTGTTACATCTGATTTTTGATTTGTATTTTGTATACATTGAATCTTTGATAATTAATAATGCTATATTTTATACATTGAATCTTTGATAATTGATAATGCTATATTTCATACCTTAAATGAAGCTTTGATTTTTTATACATTGGTTTTCTTATCCTTTTGCATTGTTGAAAATCCAAAGTTGATTGTGATTGTAATTGTGATGGTGATGAAGCCACTGAAAAACCTAGAATTATGAGCTCTATTTTTTATTATTTTCATTTGTTGATGTAAGAACTTTGTAAACTTAATCTATATTTTTAATAATATTGGGATGTTGTTGATGCTAGAAAATTTTAAACTTGAATCTAGATATATGGTGGTCTTTGATGTTATGGAATGAGATTTTGTTAATAGTTGGGTTTTTTTATTGGTGGTTTTTGGTTTTGGATGCTCATATCAGAAAATTATTGTAATTTTTTAGCCTATTTATTATTATTTATAATTATTTATAATTTTTTATTATTTTACCGGTCCAACCAGTGATCCAATGGTTGAATTTAAAAATTTTATCCGTCCTTTTATGTCTGGCCCGGATTAAGCCCATGGCCAGCCCTAATTGTGCCTGAGTCAAGTTTTTTCTTGTTTGAAAATTTTCTCCGTAATCACGCAGCAACCCCGAAAAAACCAATAAATTAACATAGCAACCCCTCTCCTTCTTCGAGCTGCGACCGCTAGAGGAGCGCAAGCCCTTCCTTCTGACCAAGTAACACTTCTCCTTCAGGTTAATCTTTCAATCATGTCTCATATTTCCTAATTCCCTATTCTTTTGTCGAGAATGATGTTTTATAAACGAATATCTTGAATCTATGTGCTAAATCTGCTGCTTGTTTGAATATATGGGGAAAGAAAAATCTGGGTTTATTCCGGCTTGTTTTGCTAACAAATTGCTTATCGATTGATTGTTAGCTTGTTAGTTTCGTGTTACACCTAGAATTTCTAAGTCTCCATGTTATTTTAATCTAGCCATTGATGTTTAGGTTGGATTTAATTTTGGAATTGTGAAGGAGTCGAGCGAAAAATATACTGAACTACATATCTTGTTCCAATTGGACTAGATTTGTTGCAGAATGCATCAGAACTTTGGAATTGCAGAAATATTGTTACCAGATCTCTATGTTGTTTTGATCTAGCCATTGATGTTTAGGTTGGTTTTAATTTGGGAATTGTCAAGGAGTTGAGCGAAAAATTTACTGAACTGTTTATCTTGGGCCAATGGGACTAAATTTGTTGCAGAATGCATCAGGACTTTAGAATTGCAGAAGTATTGCTACCATTCATCTGTTTAGCTTCTTGATTTCACTTGCCTTTCTTTTTAATGCACATGCCTTTCTTTGTCATGCTTCCTCTGGGATATGCACATTTGAATTTGATACTATGACCAGCAGCTCCAGTAGTGGTATCCTCAGTTTTGTGTCATAGATACTTGAGTCCAGAAGGCATAGCTAGAGGTCAGGTTTTGTTTTGTTTTTAAATTTTTGAAAATTGGGTAGCTCTGTAGAAACTAGAAATTGTGTGCTCTAGCGTCTTCCAATTAAAGTCAGTTCTTGTCTGATTCTAGTGCACTGAGTTGAGTATGAAGCTTTTTAAGAAGTTTTTCTCCATTCACAGAATCAATATTACTGTGTCTTCTTCACCTCTTCATGGATCAACCCAAAAATCGTGATTAGCAATTTAGAATTCATTGCAGACCTCTTTTCTTTTGCCTTGCTTCGATTATCCTGTTCATTGCTTTCATATTTGAAGCCTTGACATGTAGTGCCTTGTATAACGCATAAAAATAGCCCAATAAGCCACCTCTGGATCTGTTTTACAATTTGCACGATGAATACCCCATCCACAACAATGTTACAGCCGATACAGCTACTAATTTTTTTTTTTTTTGGATAAGATATGTATAGCTACTAATATTGATGCACCTTCAATATAAATTGATGTAGCTGTAGGATACTCTATTTCTTAGACTCAAACACTACATTCTATTAGAAATTGGTGTCTTCACTCTTACTTAATTTGATGCACCTTCTTTAGCTATACCAGATTGCCATTAGAGACTTTAATTTTAGGCCAGAAAACTATTTGGTCATGGTGAATGTGTCTGACCCTGCCTATCTGTCCTTCAAAGGCAAGTTATAGGATTCATACATCATGTTGGCATAAAAAATTGTAGCCATTTGGTGACTTTTGATTGTAGTTAGCAAGCTAAAATTGCTGTGTCAACTTGGTCTTCATGTACTTTCACGTCCAAATTCAGTTAGGGTCTTTGAGAGGCAAGTGATACAGTTTATAGATGCCTATTAATTCTTCCACCGGAATTTTTGGGATTAAATCACAGTCAGCTATATGGATCTCTTCTCTGTTGAAAATCTTATCTATGTCATGATAATCATGGTTTCCCTACTCAATTACTCTTCCTCCCGATCTAAATGCACTGGTCTTGGTTAATCCAACTCAGGAAGCAAATTCTAGGCTGTGCGTTTTGTTACCTCTCCTTCTGGATAGGATTCTCATCGTGCAAGTCCATCATACCATGTCAATCTGTAGTTCCCTGAAATGATCTTGTTGCTTATTGGCTTGCAATGGTCAAATGTGAATTCACACACAACCTGGGGTGATTCCTCCCCCAAGGAGTGGGTGCTGCTTCTAGCAACTTAAGATTTAGGATAGCCACTTATTTTGCCGACTTGCACAAAATATCCCTTTGCATGACTTTGAGCCTGATATGCTAGTATTGGCTCATCAGGAGGCCTCAAACACCACCTCAACTCCCTCTTCCCACTGCGCTTTCTCCCTCCTGGATCCATACTCTTGTTGCATGATGCTATTGAAATGCACAACTTGCATTTGACCTCAGATTTCTGCTAATTTGACATTGTTGGATTACCATAATGGATGTTTTCAGGTAATTTGTCTGGAGCTGTTGTATCATGGGTGAATCATTTACAATTCAGATTAGCAGCAACTTAGTGAAGCAGCTCGCGGATGATGGTGAGAAGTCCAAGAAGAAAATAAGAAAACAAAAAACGAAGATACCAAGGGACACCCAACAGTCCAAAACTAAACCACAACAGAAACTGATTCCCAATGATTCTGAGACGCTTAAAGGGCCTGCTACTGCAGGATGGCCACTTCAGCCTCCATTATTCCTTCCAGTTCCTACTCCACAACAATCTGCTAATGCTGAGCTAGATGCCATCCGGTCAGTCCTTCAAGAGAGTGAGAAGGTTGTGGAAAGGCTGCAGAAGCGAGAAGATGAGATGCTGCAAGAAGTAACAGAGAGAGCCAAAGATCTCCATGATAAAGAGTTCAAACTTCCATACCAGAAACCAATGCTCTGCTTAGCTGAGAAAGATGCTTGCTTGGAGTGCTACAAGGAGCATGTCAAGGACCCCCTAAAATGTGCCCATCTGGTTAAAAATTTTGCAGACTGTGCTCGCCGAATGAGGCACCAACTGAGGTTAGCAGATAATTAGGCTACCCATAAGGAGGTTTCTTAAAGACATTCTGTGCAAACTCATTGCCAGTGGAAATGACACTAGGAAAGTTTTGCAGTGTGAATAAGCTGACTCTCACTGTTTTCAAAATGGGTTGCATGCTGTCTTTTACTTTTGCACACTGTCATTTGATCCTTTTTCGTTGAGTTGCATATCCGTGAATTGTGTTCTCATTCATGCCTATAAGCTTACATGGGTTTGACCCATTGATTTTTTCTGAAGTTGGAACTTCATGTTACAATTGAGTGCCAAAACATGGTTTCACTGCATGTCCTTTTGATTGAATCCAATTATCCATCTCGGAAGTCCAGATTTGACGATCGGATGGAATGAATGTTTGAGTCTTCAATTCAGTATTACATTGTAGTATATTGTTACTTTCATTCATTTATCGCGGTCAATGAAGGAAGTACGACGGTACATCTTCACTGATCATTATTTCGACTCGGGGAACTTCCCAAAGGAGAGAAATTAGACCCATAGGAGAAGTATGGGATAGTGTTGAAGAAAAGAATACCCTCAATCTCGAGTAGTTCAAGTGGTAACAATGATGAGCTGTAAACCTAAATATCTATTGACAATTTTTTCGCACTAGATTATGAGAGATTTATTGCTCATGAATGTTCTTATTCCGATGTGAATAACCTGTTTTTAGTCGGACCAAAGAGAGAATTAATCAAAGTGTGGCCAAGATTATCTTATCAAGTACTCTGAGAAAGCCATACATCTAGTTGACTCCTCATAAATGGAAATCTATGAGGAATAGATTGAGTATACGACTAATTTAAAATTTTGAAGAATTGATTGCGCCTTCCACCAACTCGAAGTCGGAGGCACCACGCATAGAGCCGACAAGAAACCTGGATGGGACACCATGACAAAACAGAACAATAAAGCATCACGACAATTTAATAAGCAAAGATTCTCAATCTTAACGTTTGTATTCTACTACATATAACCATCCAATCCATCTTTTAACCTTTGTCACATACCATGACACTCATCTTCCATCTGCTTCAGAAAATAAGCAACACCTTCTATGGTGCTTGATCGCCGTGGTGGCCATGGCAGGGCCACGACATCAATGACGAACTGGCCCGGAATCTTCTCACCGTCACCCTTCTTGTCATCGCCGTGTTGTGGTATGTATGGATGATCATCAATAATTTTAAAAAGGGCAAGTGCCCACCTTTGCCACTGGGTCCGCGAGGCCTTCCAATGGTCGGAAACCTCCTGTCCCTTGACCCGGAGCTCCACTCCTACTTCGCCAGCATGGCTCGGACCTATGGTCCGATCCTTACACTCCGGCTAGGTACTAAAGTAAGCATTGTGGTCACCTTGCCTGCAATAGCACGCGAGGTGCTCAAGGACCACGACACCATCTTCGCCAACCGGGATGTCCCCCATGTGGTCACAGCAATGGAATATGGTGGCCGTGACATAGTATTCACACCATATGGATCCGAGTGGAGAATGCTGAGGAAGGTCTGTGTTCGTGACATGCTCTGAAGCTCCACTCTAGATGCTGTTTACACGCTCCGACGACAAGAAATCAGAAAAAACTATTGGATTCTTGTACTCTCAGGCGGGGCAGCCAGTTAATATTGGTGAGCAGATGTTCTTGACTGTGCTCAATGTGATAACAAGCATGTTATGGGGAAAGAGAGTTCTAGTATCGGAGCAGAGTTCCGGCAGGTGGTTGGGGAGGTGACTGGGCTGTTGGGGAAGCCTAATGTGTCGGATTTCTTTCCAGGATTGACCTGGCTTGATATGCAAGGCATAAGGAAGCAGATGAAGGGACTGGCCCAGAGGTTTGATCGGATTTTCGATAAGGTAATTAATCAAAGGATAAAAATGGACAAACAGGGTATGATCAGCAAAGAAAGCAAGGACTTTTTGCAGGTTTTGTTGCAGCTGAAGGATGAAGGAGATTCGAAAACTCCATTGACCATGATCCACCTCAAAGCTTTGCTCATGGTATGTTTTCCGATTTCTACGGTCCATGTGTACCAGTAGAACCCTTAAAGTTTTGCTAAGCCGTGGGCCCAAGTTGGAGTCAAATCCAATAGGTAGTTGTTGGTTCAATAGTCCGAATTGATTTCAGATTCAAATTGTCGATCAAAAATACTAATTCATATTCAACTAATTGGAATTCGAAATAATATCACATCTGAGCTGAAATTCAATCCATTATAAGACTACCCTTAACTTCAATTATATCAGTTCCGTTAGATTTTGTTTACGCAGTGCAATTTTATCTGTGCATAGGATATGGTGGTGGGCGGGACTGACACGACATCAAACACAGTGGAGTTTGCAATGGCTGAGATAATGAAAAAACCAGAAGTCATGAAGAAAGCCCAAGAAGAATTGGAGAGAGTAGTGGGCAAAAACAATATCGTGGAAGAGTCTCACATTCATCAACTGCGATACTTAGATGCTGTAATGAAAGAGGTTCTACGCCTACACCCAGTCCTCCCCCTCATGGTTCCTCACTGCCCGAGCGAGCCATGTGTGGTAGGAGGCTACACAATTCCGAAAGGATCTCGAGTTTTCGTGAATGTTTGGGCAATAATAGGGATCCTTTGATTTGGGAGAACCCATTGGAGTTTTGTCCAGAAAGGTTTTTGGATGGAAACGGAGATTACAGTGGGAAGGATTTCAATTATTTCCCATTTGGGTCTGGCCGGAGAATTTGTGCAGGAATAGCAATGGCGGAGAGGATGGTGATGTTTTCGCTTGCTTCGCTACTGCATTTTTTCGACTGGAAACTGCCGGAGGGAGAGAAGTTAGAAGTTTCAGAGAAGTTTGGCATTGTGTTGAAGAAGAAAACGCCTCTTATCGCAATACCAACACCAGTGTTATCCAATCCAGGGCTGTGTAAATAGGCTTAAGAATGTGTATATATGCACTTGCCTTCTGTATGCCAAAACCAGTTCTATCCTAGCCTTTTCAGCTAGGGCAGATTACTTGCGAAGAATAAAGCAAACAAGAACATGATACACATGCTGCATTTGAGGATTTCAGACACTTTACTGTTTTAACTTCTTTAACAAATCATTGCTTTTTGTTGTAGAAGTGTGTTTGGAAGCACGCTTTCAGTGTAAAAATTTATTTGAAAGCGTATTTTTGCTAAGCATGTTGCAAAAATACGCTTTCATAAAAGAACGTTAGTTTGACGGATAAGTTTGAAACTACAATGGTAGTCAGCAAACTTGCCTCTCCCATCATCAAGAATCTCAATTTTACAGCAGAAAGCCAATAATCACCATTTATTTATTAAAATGTCGAATTAGAAACAGTCCAAAGTTCCAGTTTCTTCCATGCTTACATATATACATTCTACAACAAAAAACTACAGTTGATTAGCTATCAAACTGTAGCAGCAGCATTGCAATTTGGCAGATCGTCCTCAACATTAGGTGGGATTCTCAGAATTGGATTGCTCTCGAAGAAATTGACGGGTTTTAGATCGAAGCTTGAAGACACAGTGGGCATGATCGGGAAGTCCTCTTGACATGGTATGTGATGGAAGCCTAATGTGTACCACAACACAATGTCCTTGTTCTCGATCGGCCGGTCCCTGCACATCCATCGTGTTCATGACTATTAGCCAGTGTGACAATCAGAGGTAATTTGATAAAAGCTAGAATATTGCATAATGTTTTCCAAGTTACCCAAATTCAAAGCATGCTTTTTGGACATTGAATTGAGAAAGTAATGGTGTCATGTCATGTTGTCCACAATCAACACTAGATAGCAATGGAGAAAAGTCTCTCGTTTCAAATATTTTTCATTACAGGACATGTGTTTGGAGTTTGTCAAAAGATTTTGGAGCAAAGAAGTGACTATGGATTTTTCTCCAGTGTATGCTCTGGTCTTTGGTTGACGCTATTATGTGAAAAAAACCTCGATTTTTTTCAAAGGTAAAGAATTTAATTGGTAGTATGTTTGTATCTTTGACCTATCAATGTTTATCTCTAAATGTGGTGCGCCCTATCTTTCTAAATTTATGTGATGGAAGTGTCACAATGTTCAAAGTTTTCGTCGCATAACCAATGAAACGACAAAATAAAAGGGATTGAACGGAAAATTGGAAAATCAATTTCAGTTCAGAGGCTCTCACCTTTCAGACCATACTGCAAGATTGTCTTCTCCTTGATTTTGATAAACAAACAAGCCACCGGCCCATTGCTCTGTCTCCTTATATGGAGTGACCCAAATTTGGTTGTTTGTAAAAGCACCTCTCTTTTGGGGAGGATCATCATGACTAAGCAAGCTAGCCGCTGTGCCACCAGGAACCACCTTATACCCAACTGGGTTACCCACCCTTGTCTTTTTAGATGGGTTGATCACATGGAACTCTGATGGGTCGTACAAACCCAACTTAACCTGTGCATCCTTCTCTGTCTTAGCCACATTTCTTACTGCTTTCAAGTAGCTCCTCCTTGGCGACTCTCCGGGTTTGGTTCTTTGCCTCTCGAGATTGACCTTTACGAAGGAATTATTAGAGCCATCGACGTCCAGGTCGAGATAGAATGTGATGTAGTGGTCGTGGATGACACCGATAACATTCTCGGACAAAAGTGTTCCGTAGAGGTTTTCTTGTTGGTTCACTTCATCCATGTTCATGTAAGGGGTGCCTTTCACCATCAAAATACCACTAAGCCCAACCTGTGATTGTTGTTCCAGAAATACTAAAATCAGCACTACAAGTACATAATTAGTGGAGAAATTTCACCTATCAGAATACCACTTAATCGGACATGACTAGTAGGCAAGGCAAAATCCAATCCTAGAATGCACGACCAAAACGAAACTGCTAATTAAGAACAAACAAGATGTGCATACGACCCAAACGAATATGCTTTTTGGGTCTTCTGTATTAACTGTCGTATCTACAATACATTTGTATCAATTTTCTTTTCGTGGCATATTTTAGTTTGTAACGTTTATAAGACGTGTTTTTGTTTCAGAAAAATCTTGGGAGGCAAAAATAGGGGTCCAACAGATACATTGAAGTGGACGGACTGGTAAAGGAGAATCTAACTGCTTCGTTGAGGAGAAAATTCCAAGTTGAGACCAAGACAATGTGGCAATCAACCATACATCGAAACGTAAGATATTTCTATGCGTTTGAGAGCGATTGATGAAGAGAAAATGTTGAATTATGACATGGTGATTGACACTGACATAATCTCAATAAGTAATTTAAGTGATAACAGGGACGAATTGTAAATCTAAATGTTATGAGTTTGAATTTTGGGATCACGTCATAAGGAATTTAATTCCTCATGAATACTCTAGTTTCGGCGTGAATAGTTTATCTTTGATCAGACTAGGGAGATGAACATCACTTACCGTTTAAAAAAAAAAAATTGGACACTGACATGACATGCCCAATATCACAAAAGATAGTCGTATAAAACTCTTGCAAATTATAAATCACTAACCTTGATTCTGATTAATCCATCTGTTTGGAACTCCCAATCCATAATATAGTCATAGTTTGCGACTGATGCTGCCATCCTTACCACCAACGTCACTTTCGGCCTTACCTCTCGAATCTGCCAAAATGAAAAGAAAGAAGACAATTAACAAACTTGATGCCAAAAAGTCCAATGCTGATGTGTGTGGAAGAAACCTCTGGACAGAAGCCATCAAATTATGAATGACCCAGTTGGTCTTTTTACTCTCATACCTCCTATTTTGGGGTATAAGAGATACCGGGTCTGACTCTTCTGCTGTTAATTTTTTTAATGAAAACAACACCGTTTTGATCAACAATACTTCTACCATTAATTTTCTAACAGTAAATGATCCCTAGCCCTAGCCTAGAAAAACCTCCTAGATATAGTATACGTTTCAATTTGGTTCTTTAACTTCAAATTTGTCTCGACTTAATTTTTGAATTATCTAAGTACTAACAATCAACCCATTTCGACTAATTCATCTGTTAAAAACAAAAAAATTAAAATATTTGTGAGGGCAAAAATACAAGTTTATGGAACAACTATGAATTGAAACTTTATGGGACAAATTGAAACAAGTGGCGAGTTCTTTTAATGTAGGAATTGGAAAAATGAGACTAATTACTATGATTTATATAATCTGGAACTAAATTGATATAATTGACAATTAAGCATCATTTTAAAACAATCCTAAGTTCAAATATCATCTACTATATTTACCCTTTTTCTCCTTATTTTGTAATACTTGGCTTTGATGTGCGATAAACCTCCTAGATATATTATCAATCATCGACACTAATATATTAATTCAGCAAATTAGATCGATAAATAAAATTCGGAGAGTATTAGCTGACTAATTTTACCTCCATGCCCGTGATTGGACTCTCCGAATGTCGCCATCCAATATCACCTGCATAGCTCTCATACACACAAATCATGTTGGATCGGACGTACGGTGTTCCATCAGCAGATGGGAATACACCATCCATATAGTAGGCATTCCGTGGACAATCATTAAGCGGTTCAAGGGGCATGGCCTGAAGTCCGAACCCGTATTCGCCAGCATCCATATAAGTCTTAAAGTACCATGCATCAGTCGGATCCATATATGGCACAAACAACTCAGATGTCAATCCTTTGTACATCACATTCCTCAACTCTTTAGTTTCCGGGTCCCGAACCATGGCCTGAGAAATAATCACACCAGCTCTTGGGTCGGGCTTTAAGTGAAATTCCCAGTTTGCCCATTTCACTATATGCTCATCCTCTATGGTAAAACTAGGACCCTTGGGTTGTTCTATGGATATAGGGTTCAGTAGCTTCAGTTTTTGATGGGTATTTTGCGATGAGTAACGATAGTCTGTGTTGGCAGCCTTTGGTATGGGTATGTTCCTCCCTTCATCAGTGATCTCCACCACTTCTTTAGTGTCCAAATCAAGAAGAACAGTGAGCCCTTCAATGGGTCTCATGTAGAAATTGGCAGTGTCCTTCGTGGAGTAGCACTGCACCTTAATCAACCTTCTTTTCTCATCCATCTTACCTAAATTCAATCAAACAAAGGATATAGTTACAGTACGGCCGTCCGTAAAAGATTTAGACTATCGTCGTAACTCGAATCTATTATCTCTAAATAGAGTTACTTGGATTTGTCATTAGCTCTTTGAGTGTCACTTGGCACAATGACAAAGTCGTAGAAACAACAATCAGCACCATATTTTTTACAATCAAATTAAAAATTACTTTCTAACTAAAATTAAAGTCTAAAAATTATGTATACACAACACAAATATATTCTTACCAAACCATCCGGAGGAGATGGGCAAACAAGCAAGGTCCACCAAATCAATCCCGCGCTCTATGATCGTACGGTTAAAATCAGCATTAGCTAGTGGGGCCACCGTGGCGGAAGTCATATCCTCCATAGTCATCGTAGGGTAGCCGGAAAGATGCATCTCGTGGCCGCCAGTTACTTCGCTCGTGTCAATGTCCACCGTAAGCACGTGCGAGACACCTTCGGCACGTGCGACGACGGAGGCTTTTCTCGGCGGAAGAGGGTCACCCTTTTGCCACTTGAGAACCACTGACTTCTCTGGCTCTTCCAAGACTACAGAGTGAAGCGCGTATGGTTTATTTTCCAACAGCGCGTAAGATTTGAGAATCGAGCGGACTTTGTTGAACTCTTGTATGGTGAGTGGATCAAGAGGGTGGTGAGGGACGTCGGCGGCGTGGTGTTGGCGCGTGGGGTAGGGTGGGTTTTTGAGAAGGTCTGGTTTTTTGGACTGGAAGCGGTTCTTGGAGGTGCACCATGGGGAATATGTGGTGCAGTCCAGTGGCTCCGCCGTGTTGGACGGCGGATAAGGGAGGTTTAACAACGTAAACAGTAACAGAAGAACGGTGGCGAAGAGGAGGAAGAGCAAGCGAAGGAGACTTCTTCCTTCCATCTCTCTCTCTCTCTCTCAGTGACAGTGTTTTGGGTATTGACTACTGAAGGTTTATAAGTAAGGTTGAGTAAGAAATGAGAATATACTAAAAGCAGACCAAAAGGAAGGGGAATATACAGATAAACCTGAAAAATCGTATAATTCGGTTTAGCCGGTAGAGTGTGGAAGGTACTGTGAGTTTTTTTTTTTTTTTGTAATATATTATAAAGAGATAAAAAAGAAAAATGTTAGTTATACCTAGTTTAAAATTTTAATATATTTTAATTATTAAATTATAATAATGAATTGAGCACGTCCATAAAGGAACATAAAATAATTGTTGATAGTTGAGCTAGTTATTGAGGCCACATATCCCAGGGTACGTGAGGAATCAGTCTATTGTAATCAGCCGAACACTTCAATCTTTTGGTCAAAGAAGTCATTTTGTACAAAGATCCTTCCTAAATGGGAGAGCCAGAGATCAGGAGTAGAGTTGAACTAATAACAACGTTGCCTAAGGTAAACGTTATTAACACATCATAACAAGTAGACAAACAAGAGAGAGTTTTGACAGGAATTCTAGCATCTAAAGGCGTCCAGTTCAAAATTAGATGTGCCACTTAGTATAGTCAATAGCATAAATCTTGGCGGAGAAGTTGTTACACAACACTACAAAATACCGAGCGAAGCTTGACTCTCAAAGGTACGCACTTCTTTTTCGGCAATTCTCTTTACTTATTTTCAAGAAACCTACAAATTTAAGAATCAGAATGCCCCCAATCCCGAACAATTTGCTTTTTTTTGCAGGTAGAACAATGCAATCCATTTTCGCCTCTTCCCAATTGAACTCAAATCAAAAGGTAAGAGTTTTTTCCCTCTTACGGTCCAAATAGCATTGCTCTTAGAAATAATTACCTCCCCTCCTTCCTTGTGATTTATTTTTAAATGAGAAATTCTCATTTTTTTCTTGCATATGTATGTGTGCATTTTTATTAACTTGGTATATGTAGAAATCAAACGATTAGGGTACCAAGTTTGATATAATACCAAAAATTGTTACAAAGTAGGGCTTAGTTACAACTGTAATTTTGGTCAAATTACAGCATTGAATTGCCACTAAAAAATAAGATTGATATTGAAATGTTTGGATCTACATTAAATTATCAATTTTAACATTTTAAGATTGATCTTAAATAAATTTATTTTATTATAATCTAATCAGATTGAGTTGTATTCTCACCCAATTGAATTTTACTTCCGAATCTAACAAAAAAAAAATTCATAATATTTTATTTCTTTAAATCCTCATGCATTGTGGAGTGTGACTTTTAACAAATCAATAAGTTTATTCTATTGTAATTTAGACTTTCCAGATTCAAGACACAAACTCTTGATATATACTAGTAAAATTATGTACATCTAACTCATTTCAGATCTTAAATTCCGGACTCTCATATATTAATTGCTCTCTTTAAAAAAATTGACAATAACAAGGCATTATGGATGAATACAAAGTTTTCCTGTAAATAATTTTCTTTGGGAGTATAGAATGATAAGACATTTCCATGGACTCTACCATTGGAAGCAATCTTAAACAAAAGTTTTTTTTAGTTGGAAAAGTAATATTATATGGAATAAATTACATATATGACCTTCAAACTATGATCTTTATATCAATAAGCTCTTAAATTTTTTTTTATCAATTAAGCTCCTGAATTCTCTAATTGTGTCAATTGAGCCTTTCTGTCTACCTCCGTTAAAATGTGTCACTCACGTGATTATATGACACAAAAAAGACAAAATGATTAAATTGACACAATTAAAAAATTTAATAGCTTAATTGACAAAAAAAAAAATTAAGGTCTTAATTGATATAAAGATTATAGTTTAAGAATTATATGTGTAATTTATTCTATTATTATTATATAAAAAAGTCTAAGAACAAAATTGAAGAAAAAATTAGAGAGCAAAGTAGACATGGATACCTATTGTGAGGACAAAAGCCAAACTTTTGTAAGGTGGGTTGTGACATGGAAAATCTCATGAGTAGGGGCTGCTGCAGACTGCATAACATCCACTTATACATGTGTGTCACATCGCAACTTTCCTTTATAAATCAAACCCTAAAACCTCAAGATACATAGATAACGTTTCACTATAATCCAAATTTCAAAAGTATTTCACTATCATTGGTCTAAGAATCCACTATTTTATGCTTTTTTTTGGAGAACAGTGGGCAAACCATTGAGCTCTCCTTTCGGAATCTTGATTCGGCTGGTGTCGAGATTCCAGGTGGGGCGCAATGTGGTCCCTAATAATTTATGAATCCAAATTCAATCTAAATACTTTTTGTGCAATTTTATAATTAACCACTTTGTAAGAACTTTAATTTAATATAATCATTGAATTGATTAAAAATTTAAAATTAAATACAGTCCACATTCAACTTAACAATTGTAGTTGATTAGATCTCCATATTAAATTCAAATAGAATTTTTTCATATTTTTTTATTTTATTTTTTTCTTGACGGATTATTCTACACAATTAATGAGTGAAGGTCCCACTTAAATATATGATAGGTGATCCGTTTAAAAGAAAATAGAAGATAAAATATATTAAAAATGATGTCACCACTGTTCGGTCCGGTTATATGGAGTCACCCATATCTATCACACAAAAAGGCAAATTTAGTGAGAATTTTGCAACTAAATTCCTAACACAATTAGTGTGTGAAAGCAAAATTGGAGCTTTTTCATCTAAAATATTGATTAGTAATGAACCGGTGACGTTTCTTTGCTCTTCCGCGTAAGATCCTCCAACCTATCGTGACCATCATTTGCCATCCATTTTCGTTCTCTACCCTGTTCGAGAAGGTGGATCAAAGAAAGGTAGTTTGCTTCTCTCTTGGACTGATGATAGCTTATGTAGTGGTTGGCCTTCCTACTAGAAAGCCTGTGAGGATCCAACAGGGTCTTGCTTGCAAAATGGGCTCATCGGGCCATTTGTCATGGACCCAAACCATGGCCCGTCCCATAATCTAGGATATGGGCAATGGCACGGGCTAAGCCAGCCCGTGTATTGTTTCTTATTAAATAATCAAACTATACCTTTATATTGGACTATAACTTCACACCACTTGTTACTTTAACTCATCAATTGTAATTTCACCATAAAATTTGAGTTTTGGATGGGTTTTCAAACAGAGCGGGCCATGTAGCAGGCAAGATTACGAGTTGGTCCATGAACTCGAACACTATCGTAGCCCGGATAGGGTGGGTTACATTTCTAGGCCAGGCTACGCACGACCTTTTTAGGGTTGGTTTGCAGCCCGCCACTGGCTAACCCGGCCTATGGATTGCCCTACCTACTAGGGTAATCCCAATTTGTAAATAGACCATCAATTGGATGATGTGAAAATCCAAAAAATGGTACCTGATTGTTTGTGAAAGCACTTCTGATTTGTGGAGGGTCATTTAGATCAAGCAGACTAGCAGCAGTGCCACTAGGAACAACTTTGTACCCTGTCGGATTACCCAACCTAGACCACCGCGAAGGGTTAACCAAATGAAATTCCGATGGATCATAGAGCTTGAGCTTAATTCGCGCATCCTCCTCCGTCATAGCCACATGCCGCTTTGCCTTCAAGTAGCTCTTCCTAGGTGACTCGCCCGACAAAGTCTCTTCCTTCACAAGATTCACCTAGACAAACGAATTGTTGGGGCCATCTATGTCCATGTCGAGGTGGAAGGTAATGAAGTGATCGTGAACTACACCTATGGCATTTTCCGATACAAGAGAACCTGATAACTCTTTGTTGACAGGAACTTGATACACATTTTCGTATGGTGTTCCTTTCACCATTAGCATTCCGGACAGCCCTACCTGTTGGGAGGTAATACATTTTAGCTGTCCAAGTCTAGTAAACATTCATCACAATAGTGTTATCATCGACACATAATATCATCATCTATTAATAAAAACTACCTTGACGGAGATCAAACCATCAGTTTGAAATTCCCAGTCGAATATGTAGTCATAGTTTCCAACTGATGCTGCCATTCGAGCCACAAGCGTCACCTTCAGCCTCGATTCTCTTATCTACGCCAAATTTAAGATCAAAATCATAGTTTGGATTTATAATTTGTTTGCTAATGTTTAAGGCAAAGCCCAGGTGTATGAACCGGTCCTTCAACTCATACACCATTTAAATCAGGACTTGTGTTAATAGATTAATTAGCATGATTCCCTTCTGAATTGGAGGAAAAAACTCCAAATGCAAATCAGGATATATGAGTCCATTGTAAAGCTAGGGTTGTGTAAATAAGCCAATTTAGAGATGTTAATACGGGCAATTTGAGTTGGGTCATGATCAAGCTCAAAAAACTTGTTTACCCGGAAACAAGGATTGTTTCACTAGGTGGTATATGGGTGACCCAGTACATGAGTCTCTCTTCATTTTAAAGTACGAAAAGGAACAAATAAATGTAGAAAGACTGAACAAATTCAAGCATACCTCGAAACCATTTACAGGGAGTTCGGAGTGCCTCCAGCCAATATCTCCGGCATAGCGCTCGAAAATGCAAATCATGTTGGACTGAACAAAAGCCTTCCCATCAGCAGCAACAAAAAGCCCATCCATATAGTATGAGTACCTAGGACAATCATTGTGTGGCACAAGTGGCATGGCTGTCGCACCTAGCCCATACTCCCCTGCATCCACGTATGTTCTGAAGTACCAAGATTCATCTATGTCCATATATGGCACAAATAATTCTGAAGCAAAACCTTTGTACATCACACTCCTTAGCTCTCCGGTCACCGAGTCCCGTACCATGGCCCGGGAAATTATCATTCCGGCTCGTTGGTCGGACTTGATGTGAAACACCCAGTTGGCCCATTTCACCATATGCCCATCTTCCACTCGAAAGCTCGGACCGTTGGGCTGCTCTATTGAAATTGGATTGAGTGGCTCCATTTCCATAGGCTTGTCTTGTGCCATGTACTGATAATCCGTGTTGGTAGCTTTTGGAACCGGTATTCCTCGGCCCGTATCGGATATTTTCACCACCTCTCGCTTATCGATGTCCACGGTCACGCTGAGCCCCTCAATGGGACTGATGTAGAAATTTGGTGTGCCTTGGCTAGAGTAACATTGGACCTTTATGATCCTTTTTCCTTCCTCATTAGGCCCATACCACCCTGCCGAAAGTGTGATGCAAGATAAATCCGAATACGCAACTCCTCGTGCCATGATTGATTTATTGACCTCTTCATTGGACAATGTTACCTGTAAAGCAATCGAAATGTCGTCCATGGATAAGGTCGGATAGCCCGAACCGGGATTTTTGTCGTGGCTAATGACCCGGCCCAAACCCAAGTCCACGGTGAGAACACGAGTTTGGCCATTCAATAGCGCAATCACAGACGCTCTTCTAGGGGGAAAAGGGTCACCTTTTATCCATTCCAAAACCCGGGATTTATCGGGTTCATCCAGAGATAGAGAATGGATTGTTGGGAAGGTCCATGAGAAGGGTGCATAGGCGGAGAGGATGGCTCGAACTTTCTTGATTTCTGGTATGGTTAGTGGATCTAGAGGGTGCAGAGGGGTGTCTGTTGGTAGGTTCTTGGGCTGTGAAACTTGGGTCTCTAGGACTGAGCCTAACTGGGTCCTTCGGTTCTTGGAGGTGCACCAAGGGGTGGACTTGGTGCAGCCGAATAGTCCCGGTTTGCTTGGAGTATACCATGGACGTGCAAAAATGAAAAGGGCTATGGAGAGGATGACAGACAGGCGAAGACATGAAATGGTGTCCATGGCCTCTCTCTCTCTCTCTCTCTAGAGAGGCCACTTTTTTTTCTTTTATCACTAGAGAACTACAATACTTCTATTTAAAAACAGAAGTGAGGTAGCCCCAATATAACCCACACACAGCCTAGGGCTATCTAGAGAGGCCACTGATACTTCAGCATTTACTAAGAAAAAGGGTCTAGAAATTGACTAATATATAACCATTCAGCGGATCAGGGCGGCTGAAGCTAATTTGAGGTCTAAAGCTGAAACATTAAATGGAGGTCTTTTTATTTTTAGTATTAATTTAAAAAAAAAATTATTTTTAATATTTTATGTAAGAGGGAGACAAAAGAAGGATGTGTTAATATTGTTTAGAAAGAGATTTCAACTTTTGTTTTTGTTTTTTACCACAGAGAGAGTGTTTAATTTCAACTTTTATTTTTGCTTTTTATTTTTTTTTACCGGAGAGAGAGAGAAAAAAAAAAGTGAGTGGGAGTAAAATATGAGTTGACTGTTGAGTATTTTTTTTAATTTCTAAGTTTTTAATGTTATGGATTGGATTATAGGCTCAAATTATTGCAATAAAAATTTTGATTGGATTTAATTTTTTTGGGGCTTTTTTGTAGGGTTTAAAATTTAATGGATTTAATTTTTTTTTTTGTCGGCTAGAGATGTACCTAAAATTATGGAACCTTCTAAAAATTTGAAACCTAAAACTCATTTTTTTTCCGTACTGTTGGGCCAGCCCTGCAGTGGACCTATGCACTTGTAATTTGGGGGATGAGTTACCCATTAAAAAAAGTTGTAGAGGAGCAATGTAATATTAACTAATTTTTTTGTCCCAAATGATGTTACATGCAACTTTCACAATCACATAATTGAGTTTCTTTAATATTTAATAATGAATTATGCCGACATACAATATAATCTGACATGTAAAATAAGTGAGTTTCGTTAACATAATCTTTTGGCAATTCAGTTATAAATTTTAAAAAGATATTGTCATAATGTGTTGGAACGATGTAAAAGACAATCATGTATATATCATAGTCAGGTTCATGCACTACATTATTTAAGGTTATTTTCGAGAATTGAATGGTCTATTGTCAATATATTTGACGGGGCTTAGGCGGCTCAGTAGTCCCGAGTTGACACGTGGATAATTATAGCCGTTATGGAGCTCAAAAGACGCCGAAAGAAGGAGCCGAGTAGTAATGACCCAAAGGAACCAAGAATAACCGATTGAACCCAGCATTAAAGAGGACATGACTGCTTATTAATGACGACTTGAATGACTATGACAGAGCTATTAATGAGTCTCTGTGTCCTCGAGACCCACAGAGACATTCATCATTACAAAGCATTAATGGCTATTGTGCCGACCTGATGTTCTCGGGAAACCCCGAGATTCTTGTTCCCTAGCCGTAGACACTCAGGAGTAGGTGTTTAGCATCGATCAGATATATTTAAGAGGAATGTTTTGTATCCCAAATTTGCATCTCAAATGAATAGGAACTATTGGATGAGTGGGTCCCACCAACTTTTTTAATTGGGGACCCACTGATCCAACCATCCTTATTGATTTGGGATGCACATTTGTGATACAAATTTGGGATATATAGCATTGCTCTATATTTAATGACTGGGGATGGAGTCATAAATGCTCGGCATACCCCAAGTTATCGTCCGATCACCCGAGTAAATCAGTCATGAGAATCTGAGGAGAAAACACTCATTATACATAGATAATAGTGTGAGCCATTAAATGTTAAGAGGAGACTCAAAGCCCCTGCACTCATTGCTAGTCCATGTATAAATACCTTTTAGAAAGATGAACAAATGTACGCAAAACGAAATCGAGAAAATACATTGTGCTCATGCCGACTGACTTAAGCTTTGGAAGGGGTTAGTAGGGTATTCACCCGACCCCTTTCCTAACCCTTTTATTGTTTCAGGTTCATTATTCAACGGGTCGTTATCTTTATTGATTGCAGGAATTCATCCTTGCAATACTCGTATAGTTTCACATTAGAGAAATTACTTTTATTATTTTTTTGGGTCAATGGAGAAATTAAAGATAGAATACAGATAAAAAATTAAAGATAGAAATGACATGAATTCATTTCACATGTTGACGAAGATATCAAGATGTAATTATATGATACTGTGTACCGTTGTTCAAGCAGGCCCAAGTTAAATTTATTCATATCAAAAGCAAATGTAACTGGGTCCTTTGGTTCTTGGAGGTGCACCAAGGGATGGGCTTGATGCAGCCAAATAGTCCTGCTTTGCTTGGAGGAAACCATGGACGTGAAAAAAATGAAAAATACTATGGAGAGGACGACAGAGAGGCTAAGCATTAACGTTACTTAGACATAATTTTTTGACCTAATCAATCATAAACATTAGATTGAAAATGGATCTCAATAAATATTGAGACTTACTATCAATTCAATGATTATTAATAATTAAATTAATAAATTAGATTCAAAAAACATTACTCTAAAAGATATGAAGTGGTTTTCTCTCTCTCTCCCACTAATACTTTAATAGGGGATGGTGAATTTTCACCTAATAAGCTGGTTATTAAGGGTAATGTTACAAAACTCAAATGAAACTCAAAAAGTTGTAACCGAAATGCATATTCTTTGGATGAGTGGATTCCATCAATTTTTTCAGTAGGACCCACTCATCTCACACTCATCTAAGGGATGGTATTCATTTGAATTTTAACTTTTGGGTTTCATTTGAGTTATATGGTATTTTCTGATTATTAATAGGAAACGTATTAGAAAATGAATGGTACATGACCCTTTAGTGGACCTAGGAGGATTGGGTTTTGAAGTCTGACAGTAATATTAGTATGAATGACTTGTTTTTTATTCTTTCAAAAAAAATTAATTAAAATATATGTAAATCAATTCAAACACTCCTATTAAAAAAAACAAAAAGATAATGCTAGTGCGTCGGAAGTTACAACGATGAAAAAGACAATCATGGTAGGGGGTCCGCTCCACATGGTTGGATGGGATCTTTTATCCCCCCCCCCCCCCGCCTTTTTTCTCACATATAAAGTAGCTAGAAAAATTTGTTTTGAGTTTTTCACGGCTCAGATTACTTTACGATTATGGATCTGATGGTCCTCATGCGAATTTTTTTTAAGACTCTTATCTCTCATCTAACTCTCTCTAACTGATACAACTCTCTTTCTTTAATTAGACTTTCATTCTTTTTACAACTCTAAGACTCTCATATCTCATATAACTCTCTCTCTATCTCTCACACGTTTTAAACACTCTCCCTCTCTCTTGGACGGTTATACATATAATAATAACAAAATACATCTAATACCCATTAAAACTCTAAAAATAAGGATTATTCCTAACAAATTATAGGATCATTAACATATGTCATCCTATATATATATTTATATCTATATGATCCTAATTAAATTTTCATTCATTTTACACCTCTCTCTCACACACATTTTAAACACACACTTTTATCTCTTATATAACTCTGTCTCTCTATTTACCTCATACTCACACACACACACACATACACTCTCTCTCCATCCTAAACACATAGGGCTCGTTTGGTTGCCGTATTATAAATGGATGGATTAGATAAAATAATATAATCTAATACAATACAGATGGATAAAAGACAAGATTAAATATGATATTAGAATAATACAAAATTTTATCTAATGTTTGGTAAAACAAAATATAAGTATTGAATAGTAATTATTTAATTCAATCGGTTGTTTGGTTAGAGAATTATTTCATCGTATTAGTGTTAAATTAACAAAAATACCCTCAATCAGTGTTTGTTACATTGATGACAACTTGATTTTATCACTTTGGAGGTTATAATAGTAAATGTGTAAAATAATACGTTTGAGTTGGATTATAATACCACCTCTTTTGGTGGTATTAAAAGATCTCAATAATACATGTTTATCGTATAAAAAATATACGATAAGTATACGATTAATATATGTTTTTGAAATTAATACGGTATCAAATTTGCTTACCAAACAAAGTATTAGACTCGATTAAATAAAAAATAGTACAATCCAGTATTTAATTCCCTCATAATACGTCTACCAAACGAGCCCATATAGTAATAAAGTAATAGGAGTTGGAGAGTTTGGCTTGGACGGCTATATATATATATTAATAACAAAATACATCTAATATCCATTAAAACTCTAATAACAAAGATTCTCTAACAAACAATTTAAACACACACTCTTCCATCTCTCATATAACTCTCTCTCTCTCTCTCTCTCTCTCTCTCTCTCTCTATTTCATACTCTCATCTCTCACATGTGTTATCCCATCTCTCATGTAACTCTCTCTCTCTTTATATATACACCCGCCAATATCGACTACTACCTAAAAAAAAGAAGATATATTTTAAAGTATAATAATTAAATATACAAATTGTGTACATGTTGATATTTTTTAGGGGTTGTGTTTTTAGAGGAAGTTTTGTTAAAATTTTTTAGAAAATAATATTTTCAAATTGATTTTGAATTGTGTAACTAAAGAAAATAGTAAAAAATAAAGTACTGTTTGAAAATATTTATATTGCATGATTGGTGCTCGAGATTTTTTAAGTTACTTAGTGCCTTTAAGCACGGGTTATTACTAGTATTTAATATAACAGATAACAAACCAACTACTTTTACATTTCTCAATAACAAATAACTCCACTAAAGCATACTTATCTCTCTCTTACATCTCTCTTATTTTTTTAATGTCCACTCTATTTTTAAAATACGTAATTAAAGATAAGAAAAAAAATAAATATCACAATCAATATTCAATTTTTAATATTATAAAATATATTTAAACACGAAATTATTGCTAGTTATTGAATATTGGGAATGTTAAAGATAGAATCACATGACTACTTTCACATGACGAAGACAAGAAGTTAATATATTTTTATCCCTCATGAATGCCTTTGATCGGATCGATGAAGAGATTAGTTGAAGTGCACATAAACTGGTCCAGACAGCCCTGATCGTTGAATAAAAAAAAAAAAAAGTAATACACCTATGACATTGTTGGAAGTAGGGGTGACAATCGTGTTGTATCGTAGTGTTCGTGTCGTATCATTTTAGGTTTGTGTCGAGCACTAGTCAACCCTAACCAAGCCCGTTTAACTAATTATGTCGCGTCGACTTATTTATTTTCGAGTCGTATTCATATTGACTCATATAACCCGTGAATAAAAAATTTAACGCCCAATTTTTTGTCTAAATTTTATTATCACTTAATCGAACTTATGCTCATAATTTTTTATAAACTAAAAATTAACTTAATAAATATAATAATAAAAATGAGTAAAAATATCTTTTTTTTTGTACAAAAATTAGGTTACTATTTGATAAAATATAATAAAAATTTGACATTTTATTCTTATAATACTACTTAAACATATTAATCATGTCAATTTCAAATTCGAACCCAACTCATTTATTATTCGTATTAACGGGTCGTGTCGTATAACGGTTCGTGTCGAGAAATAGTCAACTTTAACCCACTAATTTTATGTCAATTTCGAATCATATTTTCTTATTATGTTAGAAATTGTCACCCCTAACTAGAACCCTGAAATGCAACTTTTGGGTGGAATCATAAATTATAGTTTTTGAAGAAAATTGGAAATTTCGATTAGTGGCGGAGTTGATTAGCAAGGTGATGGCATTGATAGTGAAGAAGGGAGATGGTGTTAGCTCTTGGCATAAGGAGAGTCGAAAGCAATACCATCAAAGAGGGAGAGAGGAAAGCAAAAATAACAAGGAGATACTTTGTTTGGATGCATATTTGAGTAATTTTGTATTTTCTGTCAATTACAGTGGTTAATTTAAAATTAAAGGGTAATTTTTTAAAATTAAAACTTAAGGGAGATAATTGCAACATGACCATAATTGGAGGCCTCAATGTGTAATTAATCCTCAAAAGAGTATACCTAACCGTAAATATCAAAATGCTCCTTGTAGATTGATGGATAAAGTATTAATGATGATGGATTAATTCTGGTTTCAATAGATTGTCAAAATTTAAATTCAAGTCATCTGAATTTACAGTTCGTCATTATTATCACCGTAGTAGTAGGAATATTACACCAATCCAACACACCCATTGCCATTGGTGGCGAACATCAACGTCAATCATCCTTAAATCCCAATTAAACAAATAGGTCATATGTCATCGTGTAGCCACCGCCTAACTGCCATCAATTGCCACCCATCAACCAAAAGGAAAAATGAAAATAAGGACAGAAGAAGAATAAGCCCTTTGCCTATAAACCAACCACCACCCAACCCAACCACCGCTGTTGGAAATGTAGATCCACACTGACCAACCAACCACCATTTTTGGAAATGTAGCGCCACACAATGACCACTCCCAACCTTGAGAAGAGCTCCAAAGTCCACACAAAATCCTCTCTAAATTCTATCAAAAATCCGACTAGAATTACATTGTAACTTGCAGTGTGTTTGGTACGGTGGAAAAATGGGTGGAAGGAAAGCGAGGAAGGAAAATATAAGGGAAGGAAAATGTTTCCATTGTTTGGTACCAAATGAAAGTATGAGGGAGTGAAAAGTGGGAGGAAATCTCTATCCTTCCAGCCCACCAAATATTTTCAGCCCAAATTTGGGCGGAAAGTGGAGGAAAAGAGTGAAGGGAAGACAATAATTTTTTAAGTTGACCTTTTTACCTTTTACTTATTGGATATATTTCATTCCCAATTCCCACTTGAAGCTCACCACTCTTTTTTAGTGTTATGATTATAGAGTTTAAATATTATTTTTAGTTTTGTATCTTAATTTTTTTATCCAGGAAAATGCACCAATGCGTAAATTCTTTTTATATTCTTATTTTTAATTAATGTCATTTTGACATTTTTTAATTAATAGTTAGAAATCATTCAAAACAAAATTAATTCCTCCAAAATTAATTCGTAACAATAATAAGGGGATTAAAAGCTTTTTCAAATTAATTGGATTTGTGACGCCCCAAAATCCGGGGGTCCCGTTGATAACCCATCAACCTGCGGAAACATCCGTGGATATCGCTCAACCCGACACCACATCAAGAATATCTTTAAGCCGGGATTATAACCCATAATGAAAATTCGGTTTAACATTCATTTGATTCAATTAAAGTCCCATACACCGTGGTTTGTACCCCATTAGGGTCCACTTTGATCATTTAAAGGAAGAAAATTCAAAGCCCAAAGATTTGGCAACATATTTAAAAATTTCAGATTTTTGGACTGGCTACCGGTAGCTGTTTATCGGCTACCGGTAGCCGAAACATTCTGGAGATTAACTACCGGTTGTCTACCGGTAGCCGAAACATTCTGGAAATCAACTACCGGTCGGCTACCGGTAGCTATTTCCTACTGGAAATCAACTACCGGTCGGCTACCGGTAGCTAAAGGCAGGTTTTGCCCACTTCCTTAGTTTTTCATTTCCAACCCTTTTTAAACTCTTCCAAACTCATACCAAACATGTATAATGAAAACTCCCACATTATACATAGTCCATCCAAGTCATATTACATACAACCTCATACATTCATAATTCAAAATATCATGTTTTACAATATTTACATGTCATAAACCATTTTAAAACAAAAGGTTTACAAAATCTTGAGGTAAGGCCACACATAGACCCCCTTCACCCTTGGTGCTCTCCATGGGAGCCATCCCCCGGTGCAAACCCAATACCTGAAATTGTTCCCGTATAGGGTGAGCCAACGCCCAGTAGAAAACTTTCTACGGAGGCTACTCCCCCCTAGATGCTCATGCTCATGTAATATTCACATACAACATGTAATCAATCATTCCACACACACTATGCATTCAATGTTGGAATGCAACAATGCCATGCAATGAAATGAGAATGAAAACTCATTCATGCAACCCATTCCGAGTCCTCACCGACTCCCTCAACACAATGCAATGCCAATGTGTGATGACCCGTCTATTGACGGAGAAAAACCTTCCAATGATCATTTGAAAAGAAATCATGTTTTCCCAAAAACTGGATCATTGTTGGAAGCTACCCATTGAATGGGTGTTTTTATAACAAAACCCTTGTGTCTTTGTTGGGCAACGGATCTTCGGAATCACACCGCCGGTTCCGTACACCGTGTCACTTTTCTGGAATTGCACCGCCGGCAAGTGACTGAACCAAGTGGTTCCGGGTTTTTCACCCGAGGGAGTGTCTAGCCCTACTTGCTACACACGACACAAGTTTTTTCATGCAACCATGCGACTCAGTTGAAACTTCGTTCCAACATTCCCGAGCCCATCCACCAAGCACCAAGAATGGTGATTGATTAATCATGTATAACATGCACACACACTCACTCACGTCTATGGATGCGATATCCCCGTGCAAATGCAATGTGATGTTCCATTGCACACAAAATAATGCTCAATATGCTCATGACAAACATATAAACATTTCCAATACATCAATGACAATTATATCAAAAGCATATAACTACCATATCTCATTATGTTCAATATATCATTTCATGCATATATCAACAACACTCTTCATCCAAAAACCATATCCTAAGCATATGATTTCACAATCACCCAAGCATGTTATAACATAGCATCATGCAAGTAACACACACAATTTCACCTAGGCATTTTATCAAACACCTAGTAGTCATTAAAGTCATGTTTTCACATAACACATTCCAAGCAACCATATAGCTCAAATTTCACCAGGTTATAAGAGGAACCACATGGAACTCCTATGTAATAAAATCAAGCTAGAAGTTAGCTTAGGCCAACTCTATGCTCCCTTTTCCATTACCATAACTATAGACATATATATAATTCAATACATATGCATATATAACTTTTAACCCTTAGTCTACTAACACCTAAGGTAAGAATAATCTCAAGTAGGAATAATCCTACCTCAATAGAGATGTAGGCAACCTCAATGCACCAAAACCAACTCAAAGTCTTTGATTTCCAAAATTTCTCCCTTTGAATATTCGGTGAAACGCCTTGTTCTTGGTACGTAGTCGAAGCCCTCGTCGACGTGATCACTTCTCCCTTCTAGCTCGACGGAATCCGAGCGACGGAAGTCCGGGAATCGCCGAAGGAAGCTTGAAGTTCTCTCTTTTTTCTCTCTCTCTTTCTCCCACACGTTGAACCCAGCACAATGGCAAAAATTTTCTGCCTAAATGCAGATATTTGTCCCTTTATATAGTTTTAAATACTTGGCCCACGTTGCGCCACGTGTCCCTCACTTAATCCGGTCCGATTTCGTCCCGAAACGATTTATTTGATCTCGGTTTAACTTCAAATTAATTTTATTTGAACTTTAACTTAATTTTAAGGAAATTTAATATTTCTCGTTTTTTTGGGACCTTTAAAAGGTCAATCGCCACGCAGTCGTCTCAATCTACGTGCAAAATCCGAATCTCTCGGAATTCGATGAATTTTCTGGTGGTTACTAGATTTCGCGTTGCGAATCCAATGGCGCACTTCGTTCCCTCCTTCGAGGTCTAGAACATATGTATTTTAAATACGTGCAGTAGTGGCAAATTACCATTTTGCCATTTTTCAGAAAAAAGTTCAAATTTTTCCGGGTTTCACATTCTCCCCCCCTTAAAAGAATTTCGTCCCCGAAATTCACATACACATATACATTTAATAGCATGCATATGCAGCAAGTAATGTACACTCAATACCAAGTTGTAAGCCTGTAAATGTACCTCTATCCTCAAACAGGAAACGGTAATTGGCATGTATGGTGTCCTCACGCTCCCACGTTGCCTCCTCTACTCCCCGGTGCTGCCAAAGCACCTTCACTAGCCTCACGGTCTTGCCTCGCAAAACCTGTTCCCGGCTATCCATGATACGCACCGGTCCCTCCTCGAAGATCCCATCAGTATCAACCACAAGCTCGCCCCAATCCACCACATGAGTAGGATCTGGGGTGTACTTCCGGAGCATAGAGACATGGAATACCGCGTGAACACCCACTAAATCAGGCGGTAACGCCAATCGGTAAGCGACTGTACCCACCCTCTCAAGTATCTCAAAGGGCCCGATATACCTCGGTGACAGCTTTCCTCGCTTGCCGAACCTGACCACTCCTCTTGTAGGCATCACCTTCAAGAAGACATGATCACCCACCTCAAACTCTAGAGGTCTCCGCCGTCTATCGGCGTAGCTCTTCTGCCGGCTCTGAGCCGTGAGAAGACGCTTCCGTATCAAGTCCACCTTCTCTGAGGTGTCTCTAATCAACTCTGGACCCGTAGAGGGTCTCTCTCCAACCTCCCTCCAACAAACCGGAGATCTACAAGGCCTCCCATATAATGCCTCATAGGGTGCCATCTGTATGCTCGCCTGATAACTATTGTTATAGGCAAACTCTACCAAGGGTAAGTGATCTTCCCAACTTCCCTTGAGATCTAGGACGCATGCCCGCAGCATGTCCTCTAGTGTCTGGATAGTCCTCTCTGACTGACCATCCGTTTGGGGATGAAAAGCAGTGCTCATCATCAATTGAGTCCCCATAGCTCGCTGGAAACTCTCCCAAAAATGAGATGTGAATCTGGGATCCCGATCCGATACTATAGATACGGGCACCCCATGCAATCGGACAATCTCTCGTATATATAACTTGCAGAATTCCTCCAGTGTGAAGGTCATCCGCACAGCCAAGAAGTGTGCCGACTTCGTAAGCCGGTCCACTATCACCCACACCGCATCATGTCCCCGCGATGGCCGTGACAAGTGAGTCACAAAATCCATCGTGACATGCTCCCACTTCCACTCAGCTACCTCCAAAGGCTGGAGTAATCCCGCTGGTGTCTGGTGTTCAGCCTTCACTTGCTGACATGTGAGACATCTACCAACAATTTCACCAACTTGTCTCTTCATCCCACTCCAATAATACTGACGACGAAGATCATGATACATCTTCGTGCCCCCTGGATGAACTGCAAAACGGGAACAATGAAATTCCCTAAGAATCTCCTCCCTTAGATCCGGAGATTGGGGAACCACAATCCTTCCCCTATACTGAAGACTACCATCCGAATGAATGGCCCAGCCCTCGTCACCTGTGCCCGACCGCACCCGATCCTTAATGGACTCTATCTCTGGGTCTTGCCCCTGAGACTCAATCACTCTGCTCAGTAGGGAAGGCGTAGCCACCAAACTTCCCAAGGTACCCTGAGCCTGCCCTATGTAATGCAGCCCGAACTGTCCCACAGTCTCGAGCATTCCCCACTCCCGGGAAGCCATACTAGCCAAGACTCCCCTCGACTTCCGGCTAAGTGCGTCAGCCACCACATTTGCCTTACAAGGATGGTAATGCAACGTGAAGTCGTAATCTTCCAGAAGCTCCATCCACCTGCGTTGCCTCATGTTGAGGTCCCGCTGTGTAAAGATGTACTTCAGACTCTTGTGGTCCGAAAACACCTCAAACTGCTCACCATACAAGTAGTGGCGCCAAGCCTTCAAGGCAAAGACAATGGCCGTCAACTCCATGTCATGTGTGGGGTAATTCTGCTCGTGATTCTTTAGCTGTCGAGAACCATAAGCCACGACCCTCCCGGACTGCATCAACACACACCCGAGCCCGTCCTTAGAGGCATCACAATACACTGTGTACCTCTGTCCCCTCTCTGGAATTATCAGAATAGGAGCTGAAGTAAGCCTCCTTTTCAATTCCTGGAATGCCTTCTCGCAAGAATCATTCCACTCGAACTTGACCTTTTTCCGAGTCAACTTCGTCATAGGTGCAGCTAACCTAGAGAAGTCCTCGATAAACCGCCGATAATATCCAGCCAATCCCAAGAAACTGCGTATCTCGAAGACTGACTTCGGCCGCTCCCAATTCATCACCGCCTCGACCTTCTCCGGGTCTACGGATACACCCGAAGCCGACACTACATGTCCCAAAAATTTCACCTCAGTAAGCCAAAATTCACACTTGCTGAACTTGGCATACAACTGATGGTCTCTCAAGATCTGAAGAACGAACCTCAAGTGACCCTCATGCTCCTCCTCAGACTTGGAGTAGATCAAAATGTCGTCAACAAAAACCACGACGAACTGATCAAGGTAGGGTTGGAACACCCTATGCATGAGATCCATAAATGCCGCTGGGGCGTTCGTCAATCCGAAAGGCATGACAGTAAACTCGTAATGCCCATACAGCGTTCTGAACGCCGTCTTAGGGATATCTGCCTCCCTAACCCTCAACTGATGGTAACCGGTACGTAGATCTATTTTGGAGTAGACCCGCGCCCCTCTCAGTTGATCAAACAAGTCATCAATCCTCGACAAAAGGTACCTATTCTTGATAGTGACCCTATTTAACTGCCGGTAGTCAATGCATAGCCGAAGGGTCTTGTCCTTTTTCTTGGCAAACAATACCGGAGCGCCCCATGGTGAGGTACTCGGTCTAATGAACCCCCTGTCCAACAATTCCTGCAATTGGACCTTGAGTTCTTGCAACTCAGCAGACGCCATCCTATGTGGAGTCATAGAAATGGGCGATGTGCCAGGATGTAACTCAATGTTAAAGTCTACATCCCTATGTGGAGGTAATCCCGGTAGTTCATCCTGAAAAACATCCTCGTATTCACAAACAACTCGAGGTAGACCCAACTCCTGCCTCTCCTCGTTCTCTAGGGTAAGGCTTGCTAGCCAACCCATCAACTGCCCGTGCCATCGGGAGTCATACACCTCTTGGGGTAAAGCACCATGCTTGTCCCCCTGGAACTTGAAACAAACACCCTCAGGCGTATAAGCAGTGACCCTCTTCCGATCACAGTCAATAACAACACGGTGTGCCGTTAACCAATCCATTCCTAGGATGACATCGAACTCCGACATGTCCATGACCCTAAGGTCAACGGTGAGTAGAATCCCAGAGATCTCTAACTCACAGTCCCGACATATCTGACCAACCCTCACCCTAGCACCTAGGGGAGAACTCACATGCAATGGCTCCTCCAAAGTCTCAACCTCTAAGCCCAAGTCTTCCACACAAGATGCAGCAATAAATGAATGTGATGCACCAGAATCAAATAATACCCTAGCCCATAAGCGAGAGAGTGGAAATGTACCCTGTATCACCGATTGGTCTGCTGGCTCGGTCTGAGGTATCATGGCGTAGACACGCCCCTGGGTTCCCGAAGTACCGGCTTGTGAGCCCTGTCCTCGGCCTCGACCCAAACTCTGGCCCATCTGGCCTGATTGCGTGGCACTCGCACGTGATGTAGTAGGGGTCTGTGCAGCACCCTGGAACTGGTACTGGCTTCCTTGGCCCGTAGTGGGGTAGGGAGGAACATAAGGTGTCTGTGTGTGCCCCACTGAAGACTGGGACTGGGATGCCCCATAACTCTGGGATCCCTGCCTCTGAGGACAATCCCGCTTCATGTGCCCCGGTTGGTGGCAATGATAACAAGTCCGTTGGCCTGCCTGGTAGGAAAGCCTCTGATTTCTCCCACCTTGGGAGGATTGACCCTGGCCTTGGCCTTGATAGCCGCGGCTCTGCCCTTGCTGTCCCTGCGGAGTAGAAGTCCTCTGCCTCTTCCCCGCACTAGAAGAAGAGGTTTGACCCTCCTTCTTCTTGTCCTTAGTACCACCCTTGCGAATATTTCTCGCGTCATCCACCTCTTGTTCAATTGCCATAGCCGTCGTGATCATTAAATCCAGATCTTGTAGGAGAAGACCTACAATTTTCCCCCGAATGGAAAGCTTCAAGCCTTCCTCAAACCTTCTTACCTTAGCCACATCTGTGGCTACGTAATCATCGGCGAAACGTGCTAGTTCCGTGAACTTCGCCACGTATTCCATCACCGTCATTGTTCCTTGTTTCAATTCCAGAAACTCCCGGGCCTTTGCATGTCGCATGGCCGGTGGGAAATACTTGCCCATGAAGAGCTCCTTGAACTCTTCCCATGTCATAGTCTCAAGGTTTTTCGAGCCCGAGACCCAATCCCACCACACTTGGGATTCTCCTTCTAGCTGGAATGCAGCTAGTGTTATCTTACTGGCGTCGGAAGTGATTTCCATTGCCTTCAAGATCTTCGTAACTTGCCGGAACCAATGGTCAGCCACCATAGGATCCGCCCCTCCCTTAAAAACTGGAGGTTTATGTGCCTTGAACTGTTGGAGGTTACTCATACCTCCTCGGTGTGCAACCGTAGCTGCCATCATGCCCATAGTCTCATTAAAGGCCTGTTGATCGAAGGCCGGTGGGGGTTGATTTGTTCTCCCACCGCCTCGGCGTCCCCTTCCTCGACTAGCCATCTACATTTGTCAGATAGCAAACAAGTCTCACAAAGTATCCCTAAATAGGGATCAAGATTTGAAATTTTGAGAATTCTTCTCATTGTCTCACTAGCAATGCTTATGCCACCCACTAGTAGACATTTATACCATGAACCACTCCGTCCATCCCTTATTCCGAACCCAAGGTTATGTTTTCTAACCTAATGTGTTCCTTTACATATCCATTCTACCATGTATATAATTCACATGTCATGTAGCACATAACATATAGCCCATCAAATTTTCCCGGGTTTCACAGGATTGATTTGTAATAAAAAATTCACTTAATATATTCAAGGGTAGAATTATAAATTGGGCATATATGTTTTTCCTTTCAATTTTCATCCGATACCAAACGGATGAAAAATATATCCCTTCTATTTTTCATCTCTCATGCCAAACAAAAAGGAGGAAAGCTTTCTTTCCTTCATGGATGAAAAGCTTATTCCTTTCACTTTTCCTTCCTTCTTTCTTTCCATCTTTCGTACCAAACGGACCATTGGGGTTCAACCTATTCAACACATAACTGTGGATAAAACACCACTTCCACCCAATCTTCGTCCCGATTCTATTAGATGAGTCCATATTTAATTGGATCAAGCTTAATTAATGAAATAAACCCAATCAGCTAAAAGACAGGTCAAGTCCAGTTTATGGATGTGGCCCGATCTAAAGTTCAAAGAATTCAGGAAGATTAGCATACATGGAGAGTAATTACCGGGAAAACCACTCTCCTAAATCAAGACTATCTCTAATTGTGTCTATCCTAGTTGTAGCTATCTTCCCCGAAAAGCTAATAACCTACCTTTCACGCCACCGCCTCAACTAAGGCTCTATACCTATAAATTGTAAGTCTTCTCCACATGAGGGGCATCTCTCTACACACATTTTACACAATTACATCTCTCAGAGTCACGTATCCACACCTAGAACTTATTTTTACTCATTTTCTACCACTTGATATTTTATCAATAAAGTCTTCCGACCACTGTTACCGCCTTCAAAGTAGAGTAGGTCACACTGACCGAACCACTCTATATTTGTGTGTTACCTATATTGATCTCAACTTTATATTTACTACATTTATTACTTATATGAAATTATTTGACATGAGGTGCATAAATTCAATTTTGTGCATCATCATTATTGAAATGGCTGCCCCTAATACTAGGTATAGATGTGCCCTAAATTCAATTTCACTTCGAATTAGTTTCGATTATCAATATTTTTAAACCTTCTCACAAGAGATCATGAGATCAAGTAGAAGGTTTTTCAATCAAAATGAGGCATAATTCTTGCCATATTAAAGACTTAAAATTCTCCACATACCACTTAGCATTTTTCATCAATTTTCCTTGGGACTAAGTTAGATTACAATCGTTCCACACGAAAGAAAATATCATCCGACTCTGACCAAGTTTGTTACCCATTTTACGGGTAACGACAACACAGATGAGAAAATTAAATTATGGGTTAATTATAAATGAGTATACAAAATTAAATTTAATTGTCACAAAATACATAGCTCTTAATGTTAAGTCATTAACTTTTTTTTTTTATTAACTCCTTATTTTTAGAACTTAATTGCGTCCAAGTACACAATTTATTTTTTTGTGATTTTCTTTTGATATATTTGTCCTGAAATATATATATATATATATATATCGATCGATCATGAAAAATCTACACCGTAGTCTCTAGTGGGTACCTTTTACATGCGTCGTTGAATTATGATCTAATAGTCACCAAACACAGATGCTCAAAATTAATTGTCAAGACTTACCAAATTCATAACTAAATAGGAAATTTCTATGACTTATTAATTGTAATCTAGTCCTATATTTTTGGAGTGTGACTTTTAACAAATCAATAAGTTTATTCTATTGTAATTTTGACTTTCCAGAATCAAGACACATAAACTCTTGATATGCACTGGTAAAATTCTGTACATCTAACTCACTTCAGATCTTAAATTTCAGACTCTCATATATTAATTGCTCTCTTTAAAAGAATTGACAATATTTGATCAAAAAAAAAATTGACAATAACAAGGCATTATGGATGAATACAAAGTTTTTCTTGTAAGACATTCCATGGACTCTACCATTGGAAGCAATCTTAAACAAAAGTTTTTTTTAGTTGGAAAAGTAATATTATATGGAATAAATTACATTTATGACCTTCAAACTATGATCTTTATGTCAATAAGCTCTTAATTTTTTTTTATCAATTAAGCTCCTGAATTATCTAATTGTGTCAATTGAGTCTTTCTGTCTACCTCCGTTAGAATGTGTCACTCACGTGATTATATGATACAAAAAGACAAAATGACTAAATTGACATAATTAAAAAATTTAGAAGCTTAATTGACAAAAAAAAAATTAAGGGCTTAATTGATATAAAGGTTATAATTTAAGAATTATATGTGTTGTTTATTCTATTATTATTATAAAAAAAAGTTTAAGAACAAAATTGAAGAAAAAATTAGAGAGCAAAGTAGACATGGATACCTATTGTGAGGACAAAAGCCAAACTTTTGTAAGGTGGGTTGTGACATGGAAAATCTCATGAGTGGGGGCTGCTGCGAACTGCATAACATCCACTTGTAGATGTGTCACATCGCAACTTTCCTTTATAAATCATACCCTAAAACCACAAGATACATAGATAAAGTTTCACTATAATCCAAATGGCAAAAGTATTTCAGTATCATTGGTCTAAGAATCCACTATTTTATGCTTTTTTTTGGAGAACAGTGGGCAAACCATTGAGCTCTCCTTTCGGAATCTTGATTCGGCTGGTGTCAAGATTCCAGGTGGGCCCCAATGTCGTCCCTAATAATTTATGAATCCAAATTCAATCTAAATACTTTTTGGGCAATTTTATAATTAACCACTTTGTAAGAACTTGAAGTTAATGTAATTATTGAATTGATTAAAAATTTTAATATTAAACAGAGCCCACATTCAACTTAACAATTTTAGTTGATTAGATCTCCATATTAAATTTAAATAGAATTTTTCATTTTTTTCTCTTTTATTTTTTTCTTGACAGATTATTCTTCACAATTAATGAGTGAGGATCACACTTAAATATATGATAGGAGATCCGTCTAAAAGAAAATAGAAGATAAAATATATTAAAAATGATGTCACCTCATTTAATTTGTAAATTTTCTCTAGAAAAGAGGAGAGATTAAAGGGTGATTCAAATCATTTTTTGGTTTTTTTTTGGGTGGTTTAAAAAAAATCAATTTTTGGGATGTTGTATATATATATATTTTTTTGTGTGTGTGTGTGATAAAGAACTTGTTTAAGGGACTATAGGGAAAGTTGTATTGGCCTCAACCAGAGTAAAACCTGAATAAATAATTAACTATCAATCATTGATATGAATTGATATTTTTTTTATCGATAATTCGAACTTACATCTGACTTCGAACTTGTTATCTTATCTCATACACCTTATAATCTGATACCACCTCAAAAGACAAAAAAAGTAGTATGAAAGAGTGAGAATGGTGGTCATGAGAGCTAAATCAAGAAGAACTAGCAGGCCTACAAACAGGCAGGTCCTTTTCGAAGTTGGGCATGGAACGAAGGATTGGATTGCTTTCGAAAAAATTGACGGGCTTTAGAGCAAAGCTTGACGAAACTGTTGGCATCACGGGAAAGTCCTCCTGGCATGGTATGTGATGAAATCCCAGTGTGTACCACAATACTATATCTGTGTTCTCAATTGGGCGATTCCTGTTTCATCAAACAAAAAGAAAACAAAGTATAAAAAGTCAAATATAAACAGTTTTACCTCTATATACATGGTGAAGTGCTAATGTGACTATGGGGCCTTCTTTACCTTTCAGACCATACAGCTAATGTATCTTCTCCCTTGCTTTGATATACCAAAAGGCCACCAGCCCACTGTTCGGTCCGGTTATATGGAGTCCACCCATATCTATCACACAAAAAGACAAATTTAGTGAGAATTTTCGCAGCTAAATTCCTAACACAATTAGTGTGTGAAAGCAAAATTGGAGCCTTTTCATCGAAAATATTGATTAGTAATGAACCGGTGATGTTTGTTCACTTTTCCGCCTAAGATCCTCGAACCTACCATGACCATCATTTGCCATCCATTTTCGTTCTCTACCTTGTCCGGGAAGGTGGATCAAAGAAAGGTAGCTTACTTCTCTCTTGGACTGATGATAGCTTATGTAGTGGTTGGCCTTCCTATTAGAATGCCTGTGAGGATCGAACAGGGTCATGCTTGCAAAATGGTCTCGTCGGGCCATTTGTCATGGACCCAAACCATGGCCCATCCCATAATCTAGGATATGGGCAATGGCACGGGCTAAGCCAGTCCGTGTATTGTTTCTTATTAAATAATCAAACTATACATTTATATTGGACTCTAACTTAACACAACTTGTTACTTTAACTCATCAATTGTAATTTCACCATAAAATTTGAGTTTTGGATGGGTTTTCAAACAGAGCGGGCCATGCAGCAGGCAAGGTTACGAGTTGGCCCATGAACTCGAACACTATCGTAGCCCGGATAGGGTGGGTTACATTTCTAGGCCAGGCTACGCACGGCCTTTTTTAGGGTTGGTTTGCAGCCCACCACTGGCTAACCCGACCTATGGATTGCCCTACCTACTAGGGTAATCCCAATTTGTAAACAGACCATCAATTGGATGATGTGAAATGTGCAATAAGATCACAAATCAACCAGCAAGAGAATCCAAAGAATGGTACCTGATTGTTTGTGAAAGCACTTCTGATTTGTGGAGGGTCATTTAGATCAAGCAGACTAGCAGCAGTGCCACTAGGAACAACTTTGTACCCTGCGGGATTACCCAACCTAGACCGCCGCGAAGGGTTAACCAAATGAAATTCCGATGGATCATAGAGCTTGAGCTTAATTTGCGCATCCTCCTCCGTCATAGCCACATGCCTCTTTGCCTTGAAGTAGCTCTTCCTAGGTGACTCGCCCGGCAAAGTCTCTTCCTTCACAAGATTCACCTCGACAAACGAATTGTTGAGGCCATCGATGTCCATGTCGAGGTGGAAGGTAATGAAGTGATCGTGAACTACACCGATGGCATTTTCCGATACAAGAGAACCTGATATCTCTTTGTTGACAGGAACTTGATACACATTTTCGTACGGTGTTCCTTTCACCATTAGCATTCCGGACAGCCCTACCTGTTGGGAGGTAATACATTTTAGCTGTCCAAGTCTAGTAAACATTCATCACAGCAGTGTTATCATCGACACATAATATCTTCATCTATTAATAAAAATTACCTTGACGGAGATCAAACCATCAGTTTGAAATTCCCAGTCGAATATGTAGTCATAGTTTCCAACTGATGCCGCCATTCGAGCCACAAGCGTCACCTTCGGCCTCGATTCTCTTATCTACGCCAAATTTAAGATCAAAATCATAGTTTGGATTTATAATTTGTTTGCTAATGTTCAAGGCAAAGTTCAGGTGTATGAATCGGTCCTTCAACTCATACACCATTTAAATCAGCACTTGTGTTAATAGATTAATTAGCATGATTCCCTTCTGAATTGAAGGAAAAAACTCCAAATGCAAATCAGGATATATGAGTCCATTGTAAAGCTAGGGTTGTGTAAATAAGCCAATTTAGAGATGTTAATACAGGCAATTTGAGTTGGGTCATGATCAAGCTCAAAAAACTTGTTTACCCGGAAACAAGGATTGTTTCACTAGGTGGTACATGGGTGACCCAGTACATGAGTCTCTCTTCATTTTAAAGTACGAAAAGGAACAAATAAATGTAGAAAGACTGAACAAATTCAAGCATACCTCGAAACCATTTATAGGGAGTTCGGAGTGCCTCCAGCCAATATCCCCGGCATAGCGCTCGAAAATGCAAATCATGTTGGACTGAACAAAAGCCTTCCCATCAGCAGCAACAAAAAGCCCATCCATATAGTATGAGTACCTAGGACAATCATTGAGTGGCACAAGTGGCATGGCTGTCACACCTAGTCCATACTCCCCTGCATCCATGTATGTTCTGAAGTACCAAGATTCATCTATGTCCATATATGGCACAAATAATTCTGAAGCAAAACCTTTGTACATCACACTCCTTAGCTCTCCGGTCACCGAGTCCCGTACCATGGCCCGGGAAATTATCATTCCGGCTCGTTGGTCGGGCTTGATGTGAAACACCCAATTGGCCCATTTCACCATATGCCCATCTTCTACTCGAAAGCTCGAACCGTTGGGCTGCTCTATTGAAATTGGATTGAGTGGCTCCATTTCCATAGGCTTGTCTTGTGCCATGTACTGATAATCCGTGTTGGTAGCTTTTGGAACCGGTATTCCTAGGCCCGTATCGGATATTTTCACCACCTCTCGCTTATCGATGTCCACGGTCACGGTGAGCCCCTCAATGGGCCTCATGTAGAAATTTGGTGTGCCTTGGCTAGAGTAACATTGGACCTTTATGATCCTTTTTCCTTCCTCATTAGGCCCATACCACCCTGCCGAAAGTGTGATGCAAGATAAATCGGAATACGCAACTCCTCGTGCCATGATTGATTTATTGACCTCTTCATTGGACAATGTCACCTGTAAAGCAACCGAAATGTCGTCCATGGATAAGATCGGATAGCCCGAACCGGGATTGTTGTCATGGCTAATGACCCGGCCCAAACCCAAGTCCACGGTGAGAACATGAGTTTGGCCATTCAATAGCGCAATCACAGACGCTCTTCTAGGGGGAAGAGGGTCACCTTTTATCCATTCCAAAACCCAGGATTTATCGGGTTCATCCAGAGATAGAGAATGGATTGTTGGGAAGGTCCATGAGAAGGGTGCATAGGCGGAGAGGATGGCTCGAACTTTCTTGATTTCTGGTATGGTTAGTGGATCTAGAGGGTGCAGAGGGGTGTCTGTTGGGAGGTTCTTGGGCTGTGAAACTTGGGTCTCTAGGACTGAGCCTAACTGGGTCCTTCGGTTCTTGGAGGTGCACCAAGGGGTGGACTTGGTGCAGCCGAATAGTCCCGGTTTGCTTGGAGTACACCATGGACGTGCAAAAATGAAAAGGGCTATGGAGAGGATGACAGACAGGCGAAGACATGAAATGGTTTCCATGGCCTCTCTCTCTCTCTAGAGAGGCCACTTTTTTTTCTTTTATCACTAGAGAATTACAACACTCCTACTTAAAAGCAAAAGTGAGGTAGCCCCAATATAACCCACACACACCCTAGGGCTATCTAGAGAGGCCACTGATACTTCAGCTTTTACTAAGAAAAAGGGTCTAGAAAATGACTAATATATAACCATTCAGTGGATCAGGGGCGACTGAAGTTAATTTGAGGTCTAAAACGAAAATATTAAACAGAAGTCTTTTTATTTCTAGTATTAATTTTAAAAAAAAATTATTGTTAATATTTTATGTAAGAGAGAGACAAAAGAAGGATGTGTTAATATTATAGATTTGATTATAGGCCCAAATTATTGCAATAAAAATTTTGATTGGATTTAATTTTTTGGGGCTTTTTTGGAGGGCTTAAAATTTAATAGATTTAATTTTTTTTTTTGTGGGTTAGAGATGTACCTAAAATTTGGGACCTAAAACCCATATTTTTTCCGTACTGTTGGGCCAGGACCTATGCACTTGTAATTTGGGGAATGAGTTACCCATTAAAAAAAGTTGTTGAGGAGCAATGTAATATTAACTAAATTTTTTGTCCCAAATGATGTTACATGCAACTTTCACAATCACATAATTAAGTTTCTTTAATATTTAATAATGAATTATGCCGACATACAATATAATCTGACAGTTTCGTTAACATAATCTTTTGGCAATTCAGTTATAAATTTTAAAAAGATGATGTCATAATGTGTTGGAACTATGAAAAAGACAATCATGTATATATTATAGTCAGGTTCATGCACTACATTATTTAAGGTTATTTTCGAGAATTGAATGGTCTATTGTCGATATATTTGACGGAGCTTTAGGTGGCTCAGCAGTCCCGAGTTGACACGTGGATAATTATAGCCTTATAGAGCTCAAAAGACGCCGGAAGAAGGAGTCGAGTAGTAATGACCTAGAGGAGCCGAGAATAACCGATTGAACCCAGCATTAAAGAGGACATGACTGCTTATTAATGACGACTTGAATGACTGTGAGAGGGCTATTAATGAGTCTCTGTGTCCTCGAGACCCACAGAGACAGTCATCATTACAAAGCATTAATGGCTATTGCGCCGACCCGATGTTATCGGGAAACCCCAAGGTTCTTGTTCCCTAGCAGTAGACACTCATGAATAGGTGTTTAGCATCGATTAGATGTATTTAATGACTGGGGATAGAGTCATAAACGCTCGGCATACCCCAAGTTATCGTCCGATCGCCCGAGTAAATCAGTCATGAGAATCTAAGGAGAAAACACTCATTATGCATAGATAAGAGTGCGAGCCATTAAATGTTGAGAGGAGACTCAAAGCTCCTGCACTCATTGCTAGCCATGTATAAATGCCCTTCAGAAAGATGAACAAATGTACGCAAAACGAAATCGAGAAAATACATTGTGCACATGCCTCTAATGCCGACTAACTTAAGCTTTGGAAGGGATTAGTTGGGTGTTTACCCGACCCCTTTCCTAATCCTTTGATTGTTTCAGGTTCATCATTCAGCGGGTCGTTATCTTTATTAATTGCAGGAATTCATCCTTGCAATACTCATATAGTTTCACATTAGAGAAATTACTTTTATTATTTTTTTGGGTCAATGGAGAAATTAAAGATAGAATACA
Organism: Ilex aquifolium; assembly: GCA_951799425.1. Classification (NCBI taxonomy): domain Eukaryota; kingdom Viridiplantae; phylum Streptophyta; class Magnoliopsida; order Aquifoliales; family Aquifoliaceae; genus Ilex; species Ilex aquifolium. Next base: position 30,115,480 of record OX637403.1, read on the forward strand.
GATAAAAAATTAAAGATAGAAATGACATGAATTCATTTCACATGTTGACGAAGATATCAAGATGTAATTATATGATACTGTGTACAGTTGTTCAAACAGGCCCAAGTTAAATTTATTCATATCAAAAGCAAATGTAACTGGGTCCTTTGGTTCTTGGAGGTGCACCAAGGGATCACTACAAGAAAAAAGGGGTTTTGTGACAAATTTTTTACGGCGAATGTGTTCGCCGTCACAAAAGATGTATTTGAGACAATTGTTTGTGGCGGCTGTATTTGTCGTCACAAAAAGCATGTTTGTGTTAATATTTGTGGCAGTTATTTTTTCTGCCGTAAATAGTGTCATAAACTCAAAAAAAAAATATATATTTGAGACAGCTGTTTTTCCTGCCTTAAATAATATTTATAAATTCAAAAGAATTTTTTATATTTATGGCAGCTATTTTTCCCGTCGTATATAATACTAGTAATTGCCCGTGCCTGAAGGCACGGTGTAACGAAAAATTAGATTAAAACTTGAAAAATACTACACTCTTTGTAACTTAAAACAACATGTCAATAGAACTTACAATCAGACATAACAATCATCATAATTCACCATACCACCACAATAATTAATACATACTCAATCATCAACACATATTCAACCACCAAAACATCAAGCTAATCCTTACTAATTTCAAGAAATTTCGGCAAAATTTCCTTTAAAAATAGAAGCACAAAAAAATCTAAACCTATCTACAAAACTTACAATCATCAATAACAATCATCATGATACACCATATCACCACAATCATCAACACATACCCAACCACCAAAACAATCATCATTTCATACCCAAAATCATCACAACCATGTATAATTAGTTAACTTTACAAAAGACGGAACACAAAAAATACATCTTCTTTATAGCTTACACCAAATATCCTTCAATGTATACCTGAAAATATTTGAAATATAAAAATTATCGAAACATGTGAGGCAAAATAAAACAATTGTAAATCCGAAACATAAGACCTCTTACTTTTTTCGTTAGTTGGATTCAACATAATTATTGTCATCAATTCCACTGAATTATCTAAAAAACAAATGAACACACACATTTGTATGTAGCCGGGGGGGGGGGGGGGGGGATGATTTAGATTAATATAGGTAAGAATTTAGAAAGATTGTAACAAATTACCAATTTATTTAAGAAAAGATATGGAGTGTAGAAAAGACTTACAATCAAATAAGTCTTTCTCAGTAGCATTTAAACAAATGATTAATTTGCCTAATGATTTCAATCATAAATCTTTATTGGTGGCAGTATAATGGTGTGTGAAGTGCGAGTGTTTGATTGGTTACAGTTGTGTGTGTGAGTTCAATGTGCGAGTGGTTGATTGGTTACAGTTGTGTGTGTGTTTGTGTTTGTGCATGTATTGTGCGTGTGTTGTTTGTATGCATGAGAAGTAGAGAAATATAGAGATCCTCATTAAGAGAGGCTTTGACACCTGGACAATTGTTTGATCAGTGATGCGTTAGTGCATGTCGGTATTGGATTGCAGATCGTTTGAGTTTTCTCAGAGATAATGTCATCTTTCAATAACTCTCCTAAATTTCCTCTTCATCCCCTTAAACCTTCTCTTCATCACTATCCTTAATGTCCTCGTATCAATACGAACGTATTTTGCCCAATTGGGAGAATACATAACCACCTAAATTATTCACATAAACAATAAAATTAACACAATATATATATTGCCACCAATCCTAAAGTTATTTTGATGCAGTGATGTAAGAGTAGATTTACCTGATTACGCCGGCCCCATCCACAAAGGTCCATTGTATATACTCTATCGTTCTCTTTGACAAATTCACTCCAATCCTACAAAGAATGAATCTCATTGTAAAATTAAAAGTTGGAATGTTGAAAAGATTACATAATTCAATAGAAATAAACTTGTTTAAACTATACCATTTATTTGTAAGAATCTTATAACAAAACTTCTGGGTAAACAATATTTGTGGTGCAATTCGACCCATCTTCCGGAAGGAGGACACTAATACGATCTGAAGATGTGCATCTAGATAGTGCCACATAAAGGTGCCCATGACTAAAAACAGGTGTCCGCAAATCAATTCCAACGAACTTGACAGATTGTCCTTGGGCTTTATTGATTGTCATAGCATAAGTTAACCGGACAGGAAACTGACGTCTTGTCATTCGAAAAGGCAAGTCCAAAGATGTTGGTGTCAATGATATTCTCAGAATGAAGACTAAATTGCCAATTTTATCTCCATTTAATATCTGAGCTTCGATTACCCTTGAGGCACATCTAACAACCATCAATCGCGTGCCATTACAAAATCCATCTTTCGGAGGAATATTTCGCAACAACATTATTGGACATCCAACTTTCAACTCCAATCTAAACGGTGGCAACCCTGAAGGATTCAGCGAGTTTAAGTACTCATTAGGATATCTATTCCTAATGGTACGGTCAAGTTCATCACCTTCAGACATTTTATCTGCAGCTAAAAAAGTAATTGTCTCTCCCGGAGTAATATTCAGTGCTGCAGCATTTATATCACTGACGTCGTCATTGCGAGCAGATAAAATTGTACGTTCAGTGAGAAAGGTCGGAGTTACTATACCAACCACATCCAATTGTGGATAGATTCTAAATATCAATTCATTTAGATTGTGACACCGGTTTATTGTAGATGGAAGTTGCACAATTTCTTGTGGATTGGTCCCAATCTAAAAAATGAAAGTATAATCAGTCACAAAATGAAATTTAATGCAAAGTCATGCTATAAAATTCAATTCAAGTTGGAATGGAATATTGCCTCCATCAAGAATTTAGCAAAATTAGTATTTCGAACGTCTGTGCGAGTTAATCGCATGTTTAAACCTAGAGTCAAAACACATATATCTTTCCATAGCAAAGACCGTCTCAATGATGCACCCACAATTTGCTCGCGAACGCCTTTAGGAATAACAGGCAAGATTTGTCGAAAATCTCCACCTAAGACAACAGTGATACCCCCAAAAGGTCTTTTATCATCTCTGATATCTTGAAGTGTGCGATCAACTGCCTCAACACAGTATCGATGTTGCATAGGAACTTCATCCCATATTATCAGTTTTGTTTTTCTAAACAATTCGGCATGCATTGATTGTTTAGTGAACCCACATATCGAATTCTCTAGGGTTTCCAAAGGAATACAAAATGTAGAATGTGCAGTGCGCCCCCCTACCAATAACAACGATGCAATACCGGATGAAGCCACAGTAACAACAACATGTCCATAGCTACGCAATTTGGTTGCAATGGTATTGTACAAAAACGTTTTTCCCGTCCCAGCACCTCCACTCAAAAAGAAGGTAGTTGCTATGTTTTCACATGCTGATGATGTGACAGCAGTATAAGCAGCTAGTTGTGCATCATTAAGGCCTTCAACATTAATTTGTGCATCAGACTGTTGTGCTTCATTCTGAAGTTGTTGGTGTTCAAACAGTAATCTATTTCCAACTATTGCATTCCAATTTCCAATTGGTTGTGGCATGGGTGGAAAGTCAACTAAACTCTTCCCTGACTCATGGAGCAATTGATTCATCAAATATAAACCATAATCTTCAATTTGATCATCAGTTGGATTCACAATACCAAACATAGTACGAATCCTGTGTGCTAAATCATCACATATATGTGCTGAGAATTGCATCCACAATTCAAATGGATGCAACGGAAAGCATTCCGTTAGAATTATAGCAAATAGTCTCCTTAATTGGTATCCCGTTCTCATAATTGCAGCCTCTTGAAGACATTGTATCCATTCTTCATCATCTTCAAGAAGTCTTCTTGCAACACATGCTGACTTGAATGTATCATGCATAACATTATTTACCGTGCGTAGCCAATCAAATGAAGTAGGTCCTCTAACAACAGTTAGAAGCAAACGCAAATAAAATCGCTCACCTGAATTTGGGCTAGCAAAGTACATTCTACCAATTACATAACCCTTTTGTCTTGGAGTCCATTTATTGATGGACTTGTTCCAAACAAATTTTTGTGGAAATTCCTGATAAGTTAATGCACGTGCAGATTCATTTGCAGCGCAACAATAAAAAAAGCCAGTTAGAGTTGTTTCTTGATTTGCACCTTTAGAAAGGATTGTATCAAAAGATTCAGCAGGGTTAAAGACCACACGATGCATCCCAGGCAAATGAAGTGCCAATCTTACAACCGACGGAATCTCTTCATGTAAAGGATTACCAAACAATCGCCACGCAGCTTCTGGAGGTCCAATATACCTAGCATCAAGATATTGTTGGATCTCATTAATTCCTCCAAGTACCATTGTTGCGCGATCATGTCCTTTATAAATATACTTGTGAATGCATTTTACACATCTGATTCCCGCACAAACTTCAACATTGATATGACAGTTAAACATCCTTGATAAATACGGATTATGTGGTACAACATCTCGATTATCAATTTCTTGCCCCCTCACGATGTACTTCTGACCAGTATTACGACGACGATAGACAGGATATCCATCAGAGTCCATGCTTGTTGATTCCACAAATGCTCGAGGGTACCGCTTGATACATACCCCATTTTCCATACATGGTGCTTGTGGATTTCGAGCACCACATGGTCCGTGTACCATACAACCTATGATTGTTTCAAAAAGCAATGGGTCAGTTTGACAATCCGGAAATTCAGCACACACTACTTTGTCCACTTGAGCACATGTTTGAATTTTATCTGACCCATTAAGGAATAAAAGTGCATGCATATGCGGTAACCCCCTTTTTTGGAATTCAATTGTAAAAACATGCGCTACTTTTCTACCAAAGACATTTTTTGTTTCTATCTCCTTCATCAAAAAATTTCGCTTCAACTCAAAAACACGGGCCACTAAATCAGGACGGTCAGTTGGGGTTTGATTTGTCCACGAAGCTTCGATTGATTCAACTTGTAGTATGTCAACCGATTTTGTTCAGTAGCGGCCCAAGCATCTACTACAAATTCCTGAAATACTTTTTCAGCTCTCAAAATTGTTGAATACTCAGTGTCACGTTGGAACATACGATAACTGTAATATTGCAATTGTGTCAGTCGAGTAGATGAAGGTCCACCTTGACAAACGTTCCACTGTTTCAAATCTGGATTCCATCCTAACTCACCATAAGGGAACAATACCACATAATGCAATGACAAATAAGCCGGATGACACTCATTAATTTGCATCAACCCATTATCTCCTCTCAAATGTAACACAATATCTCTCATTCCACTTGATTCAGTTCCATCTCCCGATAATATTACCGCAATCTCATCTGTTGTTGGGAGATTATATCGACGCCGGTCTGTTACAAAACTGTAGTGAAGATAGGCTGGTAAATTCACCCCCGTCAATTCCAATTCACTTAAAATTGTGTGAGCCTGCCGAAATTTCATAGGAAATGGATTTACTTGCAATAAACAATCTTGTATGGTTTTCAAAACATCTCTTATCAAGTTAGGATTTCTGTTGCTGCGAACATCTAAAGCTGAATTAGGATCATAAATGTACAATTGTGAGTAAATTGGTTCACACCCTGGCTGTGGCATAAGCGATCATGTTCGATGGCGTAATTCTCCATGGATAGTGAATGTTCTAGGCCCCCTCCCAACAGTTAATCTGTCATCCAAAGTAGCACCAAGACTCGTAAACGCATTAGCTGCATTATACTCTCGTGTGTGCTGACGAAACAATTTTGCTTGTTCATCATTGTCGTCATACAATGCTTTAAGTATTAAAGGAGGTGCAATAAGTGGAGGTTGTCTAATCTTTCCTTGTAAACAACATTTACCAAAAAGAGGATTTGATACAGATGATTTTGTTAATTTTTCAGCAAGCCAGTGCAAGGCAGAACAATGAGGACATATTCGATTCATCAAGCCGAGGAAATGACGATCTGGAATTTCATGCCTTCGAGGATTAAGTGCAACATCCATAGCTACACCTTCTTCTACTGTGTAGGCACTACAGTTAAAATTTAGATGTCATACAATTTGATTGTATAAATTGAACACAAACTTAAAAGAAGAACATAAATAAGACAGCAAGAGTGAGAATAAGAAATTAAACTTATAACGAACACCTGGTGCCTTCATTCTGATTACGCATTTGTTGGAACATGTTTGTCATATATGATGCCCCTGGGGAACATGAGGAGAATTGTTCCAAGACTGTTGTTGTGCTTTTGTCTAGGTTTTGAGGAGGCAAGTCTTGGAGCATGGTAATCACAGACGACACCCTTGAAATATTTGTTGGTGTGCCTTCTTCAAGATTTTAAGGAGGATTTTCTTGATTCATGATGGCCACAGACAACCACCGTGAAACAGTTGTTGTGGTGTCTTCATTAAGATTTTGGAGCAAGGTGGTTGACGATGACTCTAAAACATTTGTTGTCACTATACTGTCTGTTACAGTATGAGAAATTTCGGTAGGCAAAATCATTGGTTGAAGGCGGGACCTTTTATTTGATTCTTGTTCTAGGCATGCTCTGCGACGACGACTCGGTGGTAAAGAAGGAAAAAATCTAGGCTGAACGGGGGCACAATGTCTTGATTGCTCTTTTTCGTGACATGCAAGTTGGCCCAATTGACGTTTGGAGCACTCATTTTTTTTCCTAGCATAATGCATTTCTGGAGCAAGCCTTGCACATTGCGGCAAGTTTGATTTTGATATAACATTATAGTTTGGTGCCTAAACCACAAACTCATAAAAAATTAATTATTATTTTGTTGATTTAACGTATATCGTATCGTTTAAGTTGTATATATAGCAGCGTGAGATAACTTGACAAATCATAGTGCTACAATGTTAAAATCCATACGGATCAAAAGATTTACTGAAATCTCATTATATAATAGTGTTGCATTAACAAAACTATTTATCCAACCATTTATCAACATTATAATTATAATTACTGGGAAAGCCTAAGTTGCATCCAACACATTGTTTACTAATTACTGGACAGGTGTCAAAAAATATAATATCATATTATAGAGTAAGATGTTCTAGAGTAATATGCCCGATCAATAGAATCTTGAATTTAACAGCTTGAAAGGTATGCTATAAATAAGATCAAAATATGCTTCAAATAATATTTCATAACAAAAACTTAAAGACTACAAATCAACATTAAGATTAAGAAACTAAAACACTCAACTACAAAACTGGTAAAAAAAACCAAAAATCATAATGAGACAAACCAGTTGGCAATAAATCAAACGTTCGGTACATTCAAACGTTTTTTACATTCATCTTGCTCTACAACCAAATTATGAGATTAAAACTATTAGGAGTAGACAAATTAAATTAATCATAACAATAAGGTGGGCAAGTGAATAACACGAATTAAAAAACAGATAAGTATATACCAACATATAAAGTGCAAGAAATAAATGAGAAACTATTAAAATGAACCTAAGGTCACGAATAAGAAGTGCAAGAAATGAGTAAAGTTTAAAAGATAACATGTGTATAAGTCATAATGATGTAAAGTCCAAATCTATTGTAAAAACTGAGAGAAAAAGATAGAATCAATAGTCATACCAGTTGACAATCTTTATTTTTTGTTCCTGGAGTAGAAGAGATTGCTTTTTCTTTCCCCTTAAATTTGGCATTCGCCAAAGCATCAGACTTTTTTTTCTCCTTCTATTATAGATGATTGTATGGGGTGTAAGAAAACGCTACTTAAAAGCAAAAAAAAAAAAAAATGAATGAGAAATAGGTGAGGTAACACTACCTCATGTATACGGAGACGATTTAGTTCATACTCATTGCGAATTACGACTCCGACATTATTATGACGAAGTCTTCGAACCTGTAGACAAAAAAACATTGAATAGTAAATAAGCAAGGCAAAAAATTTAGATAAAAAGTAAAAAAATGATGAGTAAAAAAAACTTATCATACGGTATTTTCTAGATCGTTGTCCATCTGTCACGACATTAATGAAGATAAATCAAAATAAATAAGATATTAAAAAAATTAATAAGAGATGTTTACAGAGAGTAAAGAAGATGATAAACTTACACAGCCAAAAATAACGACATCATCCATTGGTCGATGATTGTGTAGTTGAAACGGTGGTGACTACACAGTAAAATTACAATGATTTACATCAATTCATACAATTAACATGCAATCATAATCAAACTCAACATCCATTCCATCCTAACATTCATAATAAAAAAAACTTATTTCATCATAACTATAAACCTATTTCATAAACTAACAACCTAACGTTCGTAACTAAAAAAAAAAAACATTCAATTAAACACCCAATTAAAAGACACCCAAATTAAACACCCAATTAATACCCCCTTTATACACAAACATTCAAAAACTGTTGTGCAGTGTGTGTGTTTGTGTGCAGATGTGTGTTGTTTTGTGTGTGTGATGTTGTGTGTGTACTGTTGTGTGTGTGTGTTTGGGTGAGGTATGTCGTGAAAGAGAGAGAGGGAGAGAGAGAAAGAGATAGAGTGAGAACACAAATTAAATACCCAAATTCCTAATATCCTTTACTCCAATTCAATATTGGTTCGAACACAATTTCCATAGTTCGAATCAAAAATTCATGTACAGAGACCAAATGCCACTGCAAGACTCCAGAACCAAACACAAACCAACTGATGGACATTTGATAACAAACCGCACTAAGAAACTATTGTTTTTTCTCTAAAATGTATTGCTTGTCTAAAATGTTCTCTAAAATCTTATAAATTTTCTCTAAAATGTTTTTTCTCTAAAATGATTTATACTATAAAAGTCTACTGCCACATGACAATGTTGAAACTCAAATTAATCTAACTTAAGGAGGCCTATAAAAACCATGTCAAATGTAAAAATCATTAAAGCAACTCACAAAAACAAATTCACAACAATCAGTACAAAATAATACTCAAACACTATATAATAATAACCCGTGCCTAAAAACACTATATAATAATAATAAAATATAATAATAATATAAAAAAACCCCATTAATTTAGAAAGATCTACTTACCTAAAATAATGATATACCTCGTAATCATATGAAAATCAATTACATGCTCACCATCATGTCATAGTCTTGTCTAAACACAAATATTTATTGACTACCTCAATAACATAAAAATATTATCGTTTCACAGTAATTATAGAGTACAACTTGGCACAAAATTGTAGTGATTAAACTAATATACTCAGCCAACATTATGGAATCCAAAATTCAAATGTCGTTACGGAAAACACTATCTTAATTGTCCAAAAGAAAAAACAATACAACTAATCAAACAACAAATTAGTTTTTTTTCTTTTTGAACTAAAATTAGACAGCAACTCAATAATAGTCAATCACAACTTTTATAGCGTGAAGCCTGGAACCATTTCAAAGGAACCAAAACATTGTCAAGGTCTTAAATTCATCTCTAGACAAAATAAGAAATTCACATTTTCTATAAAAAAAAAAATCAAGCCATAAAAATCACATCATCTAAGAATTCATTTCAAACACATGATCTAGTTCGAGTTACGATCTGTAACACCTATGCGTGTGTAAGGATCATAACCACATAAATAAAACCACACGAAGAAATACAAAAAATAACCCCTTTTATGAGAAAATTCTTCACTTAATTAAAGCCCAAATGACACTATCAGTACAAAACCCAAAAAAAAAAAATAACCAAATTCACAACAATCAGTACAAAACTAAAACAACAAATTCACTTAGACAACACCAAATTCAAAGCATGTTACCCAAAACAACTAATTGCTAGAGAGAAAGTCGCAAACACAAAGTGGCCTTACATAAGAGTCAAATGTTCATCAAAGAATGGTTGTGTTATATATATAAAGCACAAAAAAATGATATTGGAAAGGCTGAAATGCTTGTAACCAAACCGAAATGCTTGTACCCTTAAACAATGAAACCAAACCGAGAAACAATGAAACCATGAAACCATCCACAAACCCAAAACTTGAGAAGAAATTCCACAAACCCACATGCTTAGATTCCACAAACCCACATGACCGAATGAAACAATGATAGTGTCATTGTTTCATTCTTAGATTCCACAAACCCACATGACCGAATGAAATTCCAGAAATTCCACAAACCATCCACAACCCAACAATGAAACAATGAAAACATTTTCAGCCGCTGCCACTGCTACTTCGAAATTCCACAAACCCACATCGAAATTCCACAAACCCAAATCAAAATTCTAACCTCAAGGTTTGAAACCCACAAACCCAAATTTATTATGGGTTTCGAAACCCTCATGGGAGTGAGACAGATTGGAGAGAGAGAAAGAGAGGGGGAGAGGGAGGTACCTGGCTTGAGCTGTCGCTGATCGCCGCTGGGCTGTCGCTGATCCTGGGTTGTACCTGAGTTGTCGCTGATCGCCGCTGTGCTGCCGCTGAGAACGTTGGTCGAGCCATGACAAAGGAGTGAGAGGTGAGTAGTGTAAGGGGTGTAAGGGGTCTGCATAGAGTAGGGATGTCAGTGGACCGGGGAAAAACGGGTATTCGTCCAAACCCGTCCCGTTTGGACCGGGGATGGACTATACGTATTGGACGGTGGACGTATACGGGGATACCCGTATAAACCCGTGCGGGGATGAAGGCGGGGATGGACCTACCCTTACCCCCGCCCCGTACCCGCCCCGCCCCGCCCCCGTTATACCCGTTTAATATATATATATATATACATATAAATATATAATATACGTAAATAAACTCCCAGATAACTTAAACCTAACACCTCTTCCTCTACCAGCACTCAGCAGCGCCGCCCACCTCTCTCTCTCTCTCTCTCTCTCTTCTCTTCCTCTAAGCTCAATCGCTGTCCACTGATCGCTGCTCCTCTAAGCTCAACGCCGACCGCTCCTCTCCTCTCAACATACAGTGAAAATGTAATTTTGTTCTCCTGTTACCTGTAGCTTCTTCTTTTTAGTGTTTTTCTGTGATTTTAGTCCATTTGAGCTTCTGGGTTTTGTTGGGTTGGTGTTGAATTTCTATGGAATCTTAAAACAGTACATGGTTTGTAGATTACAGCTCATGTATGAAACAATTAGTGTGTGTGTGTGTTTTTATGAAATGTTTGTCCCTCAGTGCAGAAGCAAAGCAAAAGCTATAAATGAGTCGGATCTTCACCTTCTTGTGGATCTAACAATCATCTCCTTCACTTGTGGCTTTTTTTCACCGCTTTGACTACATGATTTGAAAGTCTACAATTAGGGATCTTCACCTTCTTGGATGCTTGATTTTGATCTTATCTTATTGGGCTTTGTTTGTTTGTATTTAATGTATTACTGTTATTATTCATTAGGCTACAATATCTTTATTCATTGAGGTCTTGGATTTGACCAAATGCCATATGGGTTTCAACCTCATTTCATGTAGATTTGGTCTAAATTTTTTGAACTTTGCTGCTGCTGCTGTAATTATTGGTTCATTTTTTTTGTCAATACATTTGGATTTGTTTCGATTCTTAGTTGTTAATGTTCAGATTGTTTAATTTTAATTATGTCATTTCCTTTTGTTTGAATTGATTGTTCCCAGTGATGTCGAGAAATAAGTTTTTATATCACAACATTTTGAGGCCATATTACGGGATTATTATATGAAACTTGACTTTGGTGCAGATTTACATTACAACACTTTGTATTATCTGTGTAATGTGCTGCAAAAGGGTTGTCGGTTTTCTTTATTTGCATCATAGGAAGCTTATTTTGTCACTTATGAGATCACAGTCTCCAAAAATTCGATGCACCTGAGTTTCACTTGTCCATAATTGTGCACTGGAATCTGGAGTGTCATTCTATCTTCAATACTATGTTGGATTTTATCTCATTCGTTTTTTGTGGTGTTGCATCAAAATCTATGGAACTTAAAATTGTGACTCTGGTTTAAACATTGACACTAATAAACAGTTTGGAATAGTTAATCCTCTTAATGAGCATTTTATATAAAATGTTGTTGGATTTATTTAAAATTTTAGATTATGTTGGCTTTGGCTTTGGCTTTGGCTTGGGCTTGGGCTTGGGCTTGGGCTTGGGCTTGGGTTTGGGCTTGGGCTTGGGCTTGGGCGGGTACGGGGGAAACGGGGACGGGGGCGGGGATTAGAAATTTACCCGCGGACGGGGATGGGGATGAAAACTATACCCGTTAGCGGGGGTGGACCGGGGATGGACGAAGTTTTTTTAAGCGGGTACGGGGATGAAGACTGCACCCCCCGCCCCCGCTTCGGTCCACTGACATCCCTAGCATAGAGTATAGGGATGGGTAGCGTGTAGGTGGGTAGCGTGTAGATTGCTGCTGTGTTGAGCCATGAGCCATGGCAGAAGAGGTGACTGGTGACTGGTGACCGGTGAGCAGTCTGCTGGAGAAGAGAGAGAGAGAGAGTAGTCGTGTAAGGGTAGGGGTGGGCAGCGTATAGGATTGGGTTTCATTTGGGCGGGATTTTTTGTTATGTGAGATGAAATGTGGGCCATTAGATTCAATTAGAAGAATTAGATAAAATCTAGACCGTTGAGATAAAATTAGAATGAATCTGAGCCGTCCTTGTGCTTTTCCAAATGAATTTAAATTAAATTAAATTTTGAAGTGAAAAAAGATTCAAATTAGGTTCTATCTTATTATTATAGATTAAATTGGGTAGTTGTATAGATACCAATGGGTCTTTGGTATAATGATATTCCTTACATTGTGAAAGCTTTGCCTTCTTGAGGTCAAGGGTTCAAGCCCCCTTCCTCCCTCCCCCACCCCAAAAAAAAAGAAGTTGTATGTAGTGTATATATGCATAGGGTATATAACATTGGTTATCAACGGTCTATAAAAATTAAAAAAAAAAAATTTTGTGGCGGCATCGTTGCTGTCATAAATATATCTTCTGTTATTTACAATAGCCAAATATGGTATTTGAGGCAGCACTTTTGCCGCTGTGATAAAAACAAATGTGTCGGATTTTTTGTGACAACTTATTTACGACAGGGTCTTGCTACCGTAAATATTATTTGAGACAGACTGTTGCTGCCGTAAAAAAATTTTGAGACCACACTTATTATGGCGAGGCAATGCTGCCACAATGCCGCCACAAAAAATATTTGTGACAGCAAATAGACCTTTTATGACAGCACTTTACCACCGTAAAAACCCTTTTTTCTTGTAGTGGATGGGCTTGATGCAGCCAAATAGTCCTGCTTTGCTTGGAGGAAACCATGGACGTGAAAAAAATGAAAAATACTATGGAGAGGATGACAGAGAGGCTAAGCATTAACGTTACTTAGACATAATTTTTTGACCTAATCAATCATAAACATTAGATTGAAAATGGATCTCAATAAATATTGAGACTTACTATCAATTCAATGATTATTAATAATTAAATTAATAAATTAGATTCAAAAAACATTACTCTAAAAGATATGAAGTGGTTTTCTCTCTCTCTCTCTCCCACTAATACTTTAATAGGGGATGGTGAATTTTCACCTAATAAGCTGGTTATTAAGGGTAATGTTACAAAACTCAAATGAAACTCAAAAAGTTGTAACCGAAATGCATATTATTCTTTGGATGAGTGGATTCCATCAATTTTTTCAGTAGGACCCACTCATCTCACACTCATTTAAGGGATGATATTCATTTGAGTTTTAACTTTTGGGTTTCATTTGGGTTATATGGTATTTTCCGATTATTAATAGGAAACGTATTAGAAAATGAATGGTACATGACCCTTTTGGACCTAGGAGGATTGGGTTTTGAAGTCGAAAAATATGACATTAATATTAGTATGAATGACTTGTTTTTTATTCGTTCCAAAAAAATTAATTAAAATATATATAAATTAATTCAAACACTCCTATTAAAAAAAACAAAAAGATAATGCTAGTGCGTCGGAAGTTACAACGATGAAAAAGACAATCATGGTAGGGGTCCGCTCCACATGGTTGGATGGGATCTTTTATCCCCCCCCCCCCCCCCCCCCCCCCCCCCCCGCCTTTTTTCTCACATATAAAGTAGCTAGAAAAATTTGTTTTGAGTTTTTCACGGCTCAGATTACTTTACGATTATGGATCTAATGGTCCTCATGCGAAATTTTTTTAAGACTCTTATCTTTCATCTAACTCTCTCTAACTGATACAACTCTCTTTCCTTAATTGGACTTTCATTCTTTTTACAACTCTAAGACTCTCATATCTCATATAACTCTCTCTCTATCTCTCACACGTTTTAAACACTCTCCCTCTCTCTTGGACGGTTATATATATAATAATAACAAAATACATCTAATACCCATTAAAACTCTAAAAATAAGGATTATTCCTAACAAATTATAGGATCATTAACATATGTCATCCTATATATATATTTATATCTATATGATCCTAATTAAATTTTCATTCCTTTTACACCTCTCTCTCACACACATTTTAAACACACACTTTTATCTCTTATATAACTCTGTCTCTCTATTTACCTCATACTCACACACACACACACACATACACTCTCTCTCTATCCTAAACACATATAGTAATAAAATAATAGGAGTTGGAGAGTTTGGCTTGGATGGCTATATATATATATATTAATAACAAAATACATCTAATATCCATTAAAACTCTAATAACAAGGATTCTCTAACAAACAATTTAAACACACTCTTCCATCTCTCATATAACTCTCTCTCTCTCTATTTCATACTCTCATCTCTCACATGTGTTATCCCATCTCTCATGTAACTCTCTCTCTCTCTTTATATATACACCCGCCAATATCGACTACTACCTAAAAAAAAGAAGATATATTTTAAAGTATAATAATTAAATATACAAATTGTGTACATGTTGATATTTTTTAGGGGTTGTGTTTTTAGAGGAAGTTTTGTTAAAATTTTTTAGAAAATAATATTTTCAAATTGATTTTGAATTGTGTAACTAAAGAAAATAGTAAAAAATAAAGTATTGTTTGAAAATATTTATATTGCATGACTGGTGCTCGAGATTTTTTAAGTTACTTAGTGCCTTTAAGCACGGGTTATTACTAGTATTTAATATAACAGATAACAAACCAACTACTTTTACATTTCTCAATAACAAATAACTCCACTAAAGCATACTTATCTCTCTCTTACATCTCTCTTATTTTTTTAATGTCCACTCTATTTTTAAAATACGTAATTAAAGATAAGAAAAAAAATAAATATCACAATCAATATTCAATTTTTAATATTATAAAATATATTTAAACACGAAATTATTGCTAGTTATTGAATATTGGGAATGTTAAAGATAGAATCACACACTACTTTCACATGACGAAGACAAGAAGTCAATATATTTTTATCCCTCATGAATGCCTTTGATTGGATCGATGAGGAGATTAGTTGAAGTGCACATAAACTGGTCCAGACAGCCCTGATAGTTGAATAAAAAAAAAAAAAAGTAATACACCTATGACATTGCTGGAAGTAGGGGTGACAATCGTGTTGTATCGGATGGTGTTTGTGTCGTGTCATTTCAGGTTTGTGTCGAGCACTAGTCAACCCTAACCAAGCCCGTTTAACTAATTATGTCGTGTCAACTTATTTATTTTCGAGTCGTATTCATATTGACTCATATAACCCGTGAATAAAAAATTTAACGCTCAATTTTTTGTCTAAATTTTATTATCACTTAATCGAACTTATGCTCATATTTTTTTATAAACTAAAAATTAACTTAATAAATATAATAATAAAAATGAATAAAAATATCTTTTTTTTTGTACAAAAATTAGGTTACTATTTGATAAAATATAACAAAAATTTGACATTTTATTCTTATAATACTACTTAAACATATTAATCGTGTCAATTTCAAATTCGAACCCAACTCATTTATTATTCGTATTAACGGGCGTGTCGTATAACGGTTCGTGTCGAGAAATAGTCAACTTTAACCCACTAATTTTATGTCGATTTCGAATCATATTTTCTTATTATGTTAGAAATTGTCACCCCTAACTAGAACCCTGAAATGCAACTTTTGGGTGGAATCATAAATTATAGTTTTTGAAGAAAATTGGAAATTTCAATTAGTGGCGGAGTTGATTAGCAAGGTGAATGAGGGAGATGGTGTTAGCTCTTGGCATAAGGAGAGTGGAAAGCAATACCATCAAAGAGGGAGAGAGGAAAGCAAAAATAACAAGGAGATACTTTGTTTGGATGCATATTTGAGTAATTTTGTATTTTCTGTCAATTACAGTGGTTAATTTAAAATTAAAGGGTAATTTTTTAAAATTAAAACTTAAGGGATTTAATTGCAACATGACCATAATTGGAGGCCTCAATGTGTAATTAATCCTCAAAAGAGTATACCTAACCGTAAATATCAAAATGCTCCTTGTAGATTGATGGATAAGGTATTAATGATGATGGATTAATTATGGTTTCAATGGATTGTCAAAATTTAAATTCAAGTCATCTGAATTTACAGTTCGTCCTTATTATCACCGTAGTAGTAGGAATATTACACCAATCTAACACACCCATGGCCATTGGTGGCGAACACCAACGTCAATCATCCTTAAATCCCAGTTAAACAAATAGGTCATATGTCATCGTGTAGCCACCGCCTAACTGCCATCAATTGCCATCCATCAAGCAAAAGGAAAAATGAAAATAAGGACAGAAGAAGAATAAGCCCTTTGCCTATAAACCAACCACCACCCAACCCAACCACCGCTGTTGGAAATGTAGATCCACACTGACCAACCAACCACCATTTTTGGAAATGTAGCGCCACACAATGACCACTCCCAACCTCGAGAAGAGCTCCAAAGTCCACACAAAATCCTCTCTAAATTCTATCAAAAATCCGACTAGAATTACATTGTAACTTGCAGTGTGTTTGGTACGGTGGAAAAATGGGTGGAAGGAAAGTGAGGAAGGAAAATAGAAGGGAAGGAAAATGTTTCCATTGTTTGGTTTGAAATGAAAGTATGAGGGAGTGAAAAGTGGGAGGAAATCCTATCCTTCCAACCCACCAAATATTTTCAGCCCAAATTTGGGCGGAAAGTGGAGGAAAAAAGTGAAGGCAAGACAATAATTTTTTAAGTTGACCTTTTTACCCTTTACTTATTGGATATATTTCATTCCCAATTCCCACTTGAAGCTCACCACTCTTTTTTAATGTTATGATTATAGAGTTTAAATATTATTTTTAGTTTTGTATCTTAATTTTTTTATCCAGGAAAATACATCAATGCGTAAATTCTTTTTATATTCTTATTTTTAATTAATGTCATTTTGACATTTTTTAATTAATAGTTAGAAATCATTCAAAACAAAATTAATTCCTCCAAAATTAATTCGTAACAAAAATAAGAGGATTAAAAGCTTTTTCAAATTAATTGGATTGATTTGTAATAAAAAAATCACTAAATATATTTAAGGGTAGAATTATAAATTGGGCATATATGTTTTTTCTTTCCTTTCCTTTCAATTTTCATTCAATACCAAACGGATGAAAAATATATCCCTTCTATTTTCCATCCCTCTTACCAAACAAAAAGGAGGAAAGCTTTCTTTCCTTCATGGATGGAAAGCTTATTCCTTTCACTTTTCTTTCTTCCTTCTTTCCATCCTTCGTACTAAACGGACCATTGGAGTTCAACCTATTCAACTCATAACTGTGGATAAAACACCACTTCCACCCAATCTTCGTCCCGATTCTATTAGATGAGTCCAGATTTAATTGGATCAAACTTAATTTATGAAATAAACCCAAATCAGCTAAAAGACAGGTCAAGTCCAGTTTATGGATGTGGCCCGATCTAAAGTTCAAAGGATTCAGGAAGATTAGCATACATGGAGAGTAACTACTGGGAGAACCACTCTCTCAAATCAAGACTATCCCTAATTGTGTCTATCCTAATTGTAGCTATCCTCCCCGAAAAGCTAGTAACCTACCTTTCATGCCACCGCCTCAACTAAGACTCTATACCTATAAATTGTAAGTCTTCTCCACAGGAGGGGCATCTCTCTACACACATTTTACACAATTACATCTCTCAGAGTCACGTATCCACACCTAGAGCTTATTTTTACTCATTTTCTACCACCTGCTATTTTATCAATAAAGTCCTCTGATCACCGTTACCGTCTTCAAAGTAGAGTAGGTCACACTGACCGAACCACTCTATATCTGTGTATTACCTATATTAATCTCAACTTTATATTTACTGCATTTATTACCTATATGAATTACTCGACATGAGGTGCATAAATTCAATTTTGTGCATCATCACTATTGAAATAGCTGCCCCTAATACCAGGTATAGATGTGCCCTAAATTCAATTTCACTTCGAATTAGTTTTGATTATCAATATTTTTAAACCTTCTCACAAGAGATCATGAGATCAAGTAGAAGGTTTTTCAATCAAAATGAGGCATAATTCTTGCCATATTAAAGACTTAAAATTCTCCACATACCACTTAGCATTTTTCATCAATTTTCCTTGGGACTAAGTTAGATTACATTCGTTCCACACAAAAGAAAATATCATCCGACTCTGACCAAGTTTGTTACCCATTTTACGGGTAATGACAACACAGATGAGAAAATTAAATTATGGGTTAATTATAAATGAGTATACAAAATTAAATTTAATTGTCACAAAATACACAGCTCTTAATGTTAAGTCATTAACTTTTTTTTTTTATTAACTCCTTATTTTTAGAACTTAATTGCGTCCAAGTACACAATTTATTTTTTTGTGATTTTCTTTTGATATATTTGTCCTGAAATATATATATATATATCGATCATGAAAAATCTACACTGTAGCCTCTAGTGGATACCTTTTACATACGTCGTTGAATTATGATCTAATAGTCACCAAACACAGATGCTCAAAATTAATTGTCAAGACTTACCAAATTCATAACTAAATAGGAAATGTCTATGACTTATTAATTGTAATCTAGTCCTATATTTTTGGAGTGTGACTTTTAACAAATCAATAAGTTTATTCTATTGTAATTTAGACTTTCCAGAATCAAGACACATAAACTCTTGATATGCACTGGTAAAATTATGTACATCTAACTCACTTCAGATCTTAAATTTTAGACTCTTATATATTAATTGTTCTCTTTAAAAAAATTGACAATATTTGATCAAAAAAAAAAAATTTGACAATAACAAGGCATTATGGATGAATACAAAGTTTTCTTGTAAGACATTCCATGGACTCTATCATTGGTCTAAGAATCCACTATTTTATGCTTTTTTTTGGAGAACAGTGGGCAAACCATTGAGCTCTCCTTTCGGAATCTTGATTCGGCTGGTGTCAAGATTCCAGGTGGGGCCCAATGTCGTCCCTAATAATTTATGAATCCAAATTCAATCTAAATACTTTTTGGGCAATTTTATAATTAACCACTTTGTAAGAACTTTAATTTAATGTAATTATTGAATTGATTAAAAATTTTAATATTAAATAAAGCCCACATTCAACTTAACAATTTTAAATAGAATTTTTCATATTTTTCTCTTTTATTTTTTTCTTGACGGATTATTCTTCACAATTAATGACTGAGGGTCTCACTTAAATATATAATAGGTGATCCGTCTAAAAGAAAATAGAAGATAAAATATATTATAAATGATGTCACCTCATTTAATTTGTAAATTTTCTCTAGAAAAGAGGAGAGATTAAAGGGTGATTCAAATCATTTCTTGTTTTTTTTTTGGGTGGTTTAAAAAAAATCAATTTTTGGGATGTTGTATATATATATATATTTTTTTTTGTGTGTGATAGAGAACTTGTTTAAGGGACTATAGGGAATGTTGTATTGGCCTCAACCAGAGTAAAACCTGAATAAGTAATTAACTATCAATCATTGATATGAATTGACATTTTTTTTATCGATAATTCGAACTTACATCTGATTTTGAACTTGTTATCTTATCTTATACACCTTATAATTTGATACCACCTCAAAAGACAAAAAAAGTAGTATGAAAGAGTGAGAATGGTGGTCATGAGAGCTAAATCAAGAAGAACTAGCAGGCCTACAAACAGGCAGGTCCTTTTCGAAGTTGGGCATGGAACGAAGGATTGGATTGCTTTGGAAAAAATTGACGGGCTTTAGAGCAAAGCTTGACGAAACTGTTGGCATCACGGGAAAGTCCTCCTGGCATGGTATGTGATGAAATCCCAGTGTGTACCACAATACTATATCTGTGTTCTCAATTGGGCGATTCCTGTTTCATCAAACAAAAAGAAAAGAAAGTATAAAAAGTCAAATATAAACAGTTTTACCTCTATATATATGGAGAAGTGCTAATGTGACTATGGGGCCTTCTTTACCTTTCAGACCATACAGCTAATGTATCTTCTCCCTTGCTTTGATATACCAAAAGGCCACCAGCCCACTGTTCGGTCCGGTTATATGGAGTCACCCATATCTATCACACAAAAAGGCAAATTTAGTGAGAATTTTGCAACTAAATTCCTAACACAATTAGTGTGTGAAAGCAAAATTGGAGCCTTTTCATCTAAAATATTGATTAGTAATGAACCGGTGACGTTTGTTTGCTCTTCCGCGTAAGATCTTCCAACCTACCATGACCATCAGTTGCCATCCATTTTCGTTCTCTACCCTGTTCGAGAAGGTGGATCAAAGAAAGGTAGTTTGCTTCTCTCTTGAACTGATGATAGCATATGTAGTGGTTGGCCTTCCTACTAGAATGCCTGTGAGGATCCAACAGGGTCATGCTTACAAAATGGGCTTATCAGGCCATTTGTGATGGACCCAAACCATGGCCCGTCCCATAATCTAGGATATGGGCAATGGCACGGGCTAAGCCAGCCCGTGTATTGTTTCTTATTAAATAATCAAACTATACCTTAATATTGTACTATAACTTAACATGACTTGTTACTCTAATTCATCAATTGTAATTTCACCATAAAATTTGAATTTTGGATGGGTTTTCAAACCGAGCGGGCCATGTAGCAGGCAAGATTACGGGTTGGCCCGTGAACTCGAACACTATCGTAGCCCGGATAGGGTGGGTTACATTTCTAGGCCGAGCTACGCACGACCTTTTTTTAGGGTTGTTTTTCAGCCCGCCACTAGCTAACCCGGCCTATGGATTGCCCTACCTACTAGGGTCATCCCAATTTATAAACAGACCATCAATAGAATGATGTGAAATGTGCAATAAGATCACAAATCAACCAGCAAGAGAATCCAAAGAATGGTACCTGATGGTTTGTGAAAGCACTTCTGATTTGTGGAGGGTCATTTAGATCAAGCAGACTAGCAGCAGTGCCACTAGGAACAACTTTGTACCCTGCCGGATTACCCAACCTAGACCGCCGCGAAGGGTTAACCAAATGAAATTCCGATGGATCATAGAGCTTGAGCTTAATTCGCGCATCCTCCTCCATCATAGCCACATGCCTCTTTGCCTTCAAGTAGCTCTTCCTAGGTGACTCGCCCGGCAAAGTCTCTTCCTTCACAAGATTCACCTCGACAAACGAATTGTTGGGGCCATCGATGTCCATGTCGAGGTGGAAGGTAATGAAGTGATCGTGAACTACACCGATGGCATTTTCCAATACAAGAGAACCTGATATCTCTTTGTTGACAGGAACTTGATACACATTTTCGTATGGTGTTCCTTTCACCATTAGCATTCCAGACAGCCCTACCTGTTTGGAGGTAATACATTTTAGCTGTCCAAGTCTAGTAAACATTCATCACAGCAGTGTTATCATCGACACATAATATCATCATCTATTAATAAAAATTACCTTGACGGAGATCAAACCATCAGTTTGAAATTCCCAGTCGAATATGTAGTCATAGTTTCCAACTGATGCTGCCATTTGAGCCACAAGCGTCACCTTCGGCCTCGATTCTCTTATCTACGCCAAATTTAAGATCAAAATCATAGTTTGGATTTATAATTTGTTTGCTAATGTTCAAGGCAAAGCCCAAGTATATGAACCGGTCATTCAACTCATACACCATTTAAATTAGGACTTGTGTTAATTAATCATATTAATTAGCATGATTCCCTTCTGAATTGGAGGAAAAAACTCCAAATGCAAATCAGGATATATGAGTCCATTGTAAAGCTAGGGTTGTGTAAATAAGCCAATTTAGAGATGTTAATACGGGCAATTTGAGTTAGGTCATGATCAAGCTCAAAAAACACTAGTTTACCCGGGAACAAGGATTGTTTCACTAGGTGGTACATGGGTGACCCGGTACATGAGTCTCTCTTCATGTTAAAGTACGAAAAGGAACAAATAAATGTAGAAAGATTGAAGAAATTCAAGCATACCTCGAAACCATTTACAGGGAGTTCGGAGTGCCTCCAGCCAATATCCCCGGCATAGCGCTCGAAAATGCAAATCATGTTGGACTGAACAAAAGCCTTCCCATCAGCAGCAACAAAAAGCCCATCCATATAGTATGAGTACCTAGGACAATCATTGAGTGGCACAAGTGGCATGGCTGTCACACCTAGCCCATACTCCCCTGCATCCACGTATGTTCTGAAGTACCAAGATTCATCTATGTCCATATATGGCACAAATAATTCTGAAGCAAAACCTTTGTACATCACACTCCTTAGCTCTCCGGTCACCGAGTCCCGTACCATGGCCCGGGAAATTATCATTCCGGCTCGTTGGTCGGGCTTGATGTGAAACAACCAGTTGGCCCATTTCACCATATGCCCATCTTCCACTCGAAAGCTCGGACCGTTGGGCTGCTCTATTGAAATTGGATTGAGTGGCTCCATTTCCATAGGCTTGTCTTGTGCCATGTACTGATAATCCGTGTTGGTAGCTTTTGGAACCGGTATTCCTCGGCCCGTATCGGATATTTTCACCACCTCTCGCTTATCGATGTCCACGGTCACGGTGAGCCCCTCAATAGGCCTCATGTAGAAATTTGGTGTGCCTTGGCTAGAGTAACATTGGACCTTTATGATCCTTTTTCCTTCCTCATTAGGCCCATACCACCCTGCCGAAGGTGGGATGCAAGATAAATCCGAATACGCAACTTCTCGTGCCATGATTGATTTATTGACCTCTTCATTGGACAATGTCACCTGTAAAGCAACCGAAATGTCGTCCATGGATAAGGCCGGATAGCCCGAACCGGGATTGTTGTCATGGCTAATGACCCGGCCCAAACCCAAGTCCACGGTGAGAACATAAGTTTGGCCATTCAATAGCGCAATCACAGACGCTCTTCTAGGGGGAAGAGGATCACCTTTTATCCATTCCAAAACCTGGGATTTATCGGGTTCATCCAGAGATAGAGAGTGGATGGTTGGGAAGGTCCATGAGAAGGGTGCATAGGCGGAGAGGATGGCTCGAACTTTATTGATTTCTGGTATGGTTAGTGGATCTAGAGCGTGCAGAGGGGTGTCTGTTGGGAGGTTCTTGGGCTGTGAAACTTGGGTCTCTAGGACTGAGCCTAACTGGGTCCTTCGGTTCTTGGAGGTGCACCAAGGGGTGGACTTGGTGCAGCCGAATAGTCCCGGTTTGCTTGGAGTATACCATGTACGTGCAAAAATGAAAAGGGCTATGGAGAGGATGACCGACAGGCGAAGACATGAAATGGTTTTCATGGCCTCTCTCTCTCTCTCTCTCTCTCTCTCTCTATAGAGTGGCCACTGATACTTTAGTCGGTGGGGGCATAATATGTTTGATATTTAATAAGAAAAAGGCCAATGATCTAGAAAATTACAACATTAGTGGCAAGTTTACGACTGTAGTGAATAAAATTACAACATTAGTGAAAATTTTACAACAGTAGTGGACAAAATTACCATAATAGTAGAAAAAATTACAACATCAGTGAAAAATTTACAATAATAGTGGACAAAATTACAAAATCAATGGACAATTTACTACAATAAAGGGCACAATTACTACAATAGTGGACAAACTTTTACTATCATTTGAAGTATCAAAACTATATTTTGTGAGTTTGTGATCGATCACTAGTATTGACTGATCAATCAGTGAAAAAATTACAACATCAGTGGAAAAATTTACAACAATAGTGGACAAATTTACAACATCAATAGAAAATTTACAACATCAATGAAAAAATTACAACATCAGTGGAAAAATTTACAACAATAGTGGACAAATTTACAACATCAATGGAAAATTTACAACATCAGTGAAAAATTTACAACAGCAGTGGGTAAATTACAACATCAATGAAAAATTTACAACATCAGTGGGTAAATTACAACAGTAGTGGGCAAACTTTAATCAATATGGTGGTAAAAGTACGATTGACACTTTTAACCACATTTATTGTAAATACAACATTAGTGCATCCCACTGATGTTGTAAATTTATCTTTAAGTTTGTATTATTATCAACGGTTCTCATAATATTAACCAAAATGAAAATAAAATTTGTCTATATACTAATAATCTTAACCACAATCATTCTAATCTTACAACAATAGTGGAAAAATTACCACAGCAGTGGACAAAATTACAACATCAATAAAAAATTTATAACATTAGTGATAAATTTACAACAATAGTGCAAATATTACATAATCATTGTATTAAACCCTGAATTATAGTAAATTTTTCCTTTGATTTCATAACTTTTTCCCAATTGTGGTAAATTTATTCACCATGGTTTTAACTTAACCTATTTTTGTCGTAAAATTTACTCTTAATCCTCGTAATGTTACCTATAATTATTATAATATTAACCAAAATAATGGTAATATTAATCAGAACAGTCATAAATTAACCTCTAAACATGTAAATTTATCCACAATTGTTGTAAACTTACCCTCAAAAGTGGTAAATATGCCATTAATTGTGGTAAATTGCCCACACTTTTACTAAATCTCACTCTAGTAACCTTGTGATCGATCATAGACAATTGTGATCGATCCCAAACTTACAGTTTTTCAAAAAAATTAAGTCAATGATATTTGTGATCGATCCTAAATAGTTGGGATCGATCACAAACATTCTTTTAACAATGGTAATATTAATCAGAACAGTCGTAAATTAACCTCTAAACTTGTAAATTTACCCACAATTGTTGTAAACTTACCCTCAAAGGTGGTAAATATGCCATTAATTGTGGTAAATTGCCCACACTTTTACTAAATCTCACTCTAGTAACCTTGTGATCGATCCCAAACTTACAGTTTTTCAAAAAAAGTAAGTCAAGGATATTTGTGATCGATCCTAAATAGTTGGGATCGATCACAAACATTCTTTTAACATTTTAAGGTATATTCTAAACTTTTGCGATAGATCATAATCTATTGGGATAGATCACAAAAAATATAGTACAATAATCTATCACAAAAACATAGGATTGGTCACAATTTTTCTTCTTAGAAAAAAAAGGGAGAATTACACCCAGATCCCTTGAGGTTGGTCACTTAATCACTCAGACTCCCTGACATTGAAAATATTATATACAGACTCCCTGAAGTTTGTACACGCATAATAAATCTGTTAATAAATTACACCCAGACCCCTTGAAGTTTGTAAACATATATTACTTAGACCCCTTAAGTTTAAAATGTTATACTTAGACCAAAAATACTTCAATCAATGATAAAATACTATATGATCGATTACAATCTCTCAGAAAACCACTTTTGGGAGAGACTACCGTAACATTGTGATAGATCTCAAGTTCTTGTGATAGATCATAAACATTCATAAAATTTAATTTCACCAATTAAAAATTTCGTCAATTCAAAATAAAATTTAAAATTTAACAACAAATAAACATTCAATTTCATCAATTCAAAATTCACTTTCACTCAAATTAATATTAAATTCACCTTCAATTTTATTTATTAAAATTTAATTTCATAAGATTAATACCAACTTGACCGCCAATTTTACTAAATAAACATTAATTTAGTAACCAAATTTCGTCAATAGACTAAAATCAAGTTATTTTTTACTTATTAAAATTTTAATACGTAAAAACTAAATTTTCATCAATTTGAATCGAATTTTAATTAGTACGAATTTTAAGAAGTAAAAAAATACAAATTCAATCGACTCGAATCGAATTTTAATTAGTTCTAGGCGCTAGTAGCTTAGGTTGAGCTCAAAATTTTAATCAACTCGAATCTGAATTTTAATCGACTCAAATTTTAATATGTAGAAAAACGAAATTTAATCAACTTGAATTTTAATATGTGGAAAAATATTTTTTGGTATTTTAACATTATATAGTAATTTTATATTAATTTGATGGACTGTATATTAATTTCTTATTAATTTGATGAATTTAATGTTTATTGGATGATATTGGATATTAATTTGATGAATTAAATCTTAATTATTTAAAATTGAATATTAATTTGATACATTGAATGCTAATTGTTTAAGTAGATAAATTGAATGTTAATTGAATTAATTTATGTGTTAATTTGATGTCAATTGGATGAATTGAATGTTCATTAGATAATTTTGTAGTTTAATTTCATGAATTGAGTGTTAATGGGATGAATTTAAATATAATTTGGATGGATTAAATGTTACTTTGGTTTTAATTTGATGAATTGAATATTAATTGAGTGAATTTGGATATTAATATGATGAATTTGATGTTAGTCAGTTGAATTTGAATGTTAATTTAATAAATTGAATATTAATTAAATTATTTTTTATGTTAATTAAATAAAATTGACTATTAGTTGGGTTAAATATGTCCCCGATAATATTAGTGATTGAATATTTATTGGGTGAATTTGGATGTTAATTTGATGACTTGATTGCTAATTAGAGGAGTTTAAATATAAATTGGATGAATAGAAAGTTAATTTGACGAATTGAATATTAATTGGATGAAACAAAATGTTAATTTGATATAAATTTGGTGGATTGAATATTAATTAGGTAAACTTGAATTGGATGAATTTTGATGTTAATTTGATATAAATTAAATGTTAATTCGAAGAATTTGAATTTTGATTTGATGAATTGAATGATATTTGGATCGAAAATACCATCGTTAGTAATAATATTACAATGATTTGGGTGAATTTACCATGATTTAAGGTGATTTAACACTATTTAAATTTAGTATTAATTTGATGAAATTGAATTTTAATAAGTAAAATTGAAGGTGAATTTGATGAAATTGAATTTTGACATGGTAAAATTTATGGTCAATTTGGTGTTAATTTAATTAAATTGGATTTTAATAAATAAAGTCAACAGTGAATTTAATATTAATTTGATGAAATTAAATTTTGAATTGATGATATCTAATGTTAATTTAGTGTTGATTTAATGGATTGGATAAAAT
The DNA here is from genome assembly GCA_951799425.1 of Ilex aquifolium. NCBI lineage: Eukaryota > Viridiplantae > Streptophyta > Magnoliopsida > Aquifoliales > Aquifoliaceae > Ilex > Ilex aquifolium. The sequence continues at coordinate 30,142,855 of OX637403.1, forward strand.
TGAATATTAAATTCATAAAATTTTCTATTAATTTGATAAAATTGGTTGTCTGTATGGTGTTATATTTCTGAAACTATAAATAAATTAAATTGAAGCTAATTTATTTTTAATTTGATGCAATTTAATTGTAATTTGATGAAATCAAGTGTTAATTTGTTGTTTAAATTTAAATTTTGAAATTTCAATGTTAATTTGATAAAATTGACAGAAAGTTTGGTTTTATTTGGATGAAATTGAGTTTTAATAAATAAAATTTAAGGTGAATTTATTATTAATCTGGTGAATATGAATTTTAAATTGATGCAATTGAATGTTAATTTGGGGTTAATATGATGAATTGGTTGAAAATAAACATTAAATTCATTAATTTTATTCGGAATATATTTTTAGAATAAATATTATTATATTTTAGAATATATCAAAATTATTATTCAGAATATATCGAAATTATTATTATTTTTTTATCTCTAAAATATTTGCGATCTATCCTAAGATCTTGTGATCTATCACAAGATAGTAGTTGTCTCTCCCAAAACTTTTTGAAACACAGTAAATTTGTGATCGATCACAAATTTATATGATCGATCACAAGTCACTAGAGTGAAATTTAGTAAAATTGTGGACAATTTACCCCAATTAAGGACAGGTTTATAACGTCAGTAAAAAATTTACAACAAGAGTGAACAAAATTACAACTTCAATGGACAATTTACTACAACAGTGGACAAATTTTAACCACCATTTGAAGTACCATCACAAAAATCAGTGGGTTTGTGATCGATCAGTAATATTGACTGATCGATCAAGTAGTTGTACATTGAGGGTAAAATTACAACATTAATGAAAAATTACAATATTAATGAAAAATTTACAAAATTAGTGGGCATAGTAATATCCAATGTTCTTGTAATATTAACACTAAAATACCCATAAATGTTGTAAACAAAATTTCATAAATATATCCACAATTCTAATACTTTTTTCCATTGGTGTTGTAAATATGACATTTATTATAGTATCGTAAACTTACCCATATATGTCATTAATATTACCAAAATAGTAGTAAATGGTCCTCTAAAATTGTAAATATGTCTACAAATTTAGTACGCTTACTCACAACAGTGGTAAATTTGCCCTTAATTGGGGTAAACGGACCCTCACATGTGATAAATCTACACTTAATTGTGGTAAATTAATACGATTTTGGTAAATCTTACCACAACAATGATAATATTATCCTTAAAAATATTAAATCTAACCAATATGGTGTTGTACATTACCAAAATTAGGTGAGGAAACCCCATTTGGTGAAGACTACAGTAACTTTGTGAAAGATCTCAAATTCTTGCGATAGATCGCAAACATTCATAAAATTTAATTTCATCAATTCAAAATTTAGCCAATTCAAAATAAAATTTAAAATTTAACAACAAGTAAACATTCAATTTCATCAATTCAAAATTCATGAATTTAATGTTTACTTTCATACAATTGAGATTCAATTCATTAAATTAACCTTAAATTAATATTTAATTTTATTAATTGAAAATTCAATTTCATCAAATTAACACCCAGTTCACCTTCAATTTTATTTATTAAAATTCAATTTCATCAAATTATCACCAAATTGACCGTCAATTTTACCAAATTAACAATGAAATTCTTAAATTTGAAATTATCACCAAATTGACCGTCACTCTTTCAAATTTATATTTAAACATCGCTAGATAAAATTATCACTTGATATTAATTTGATGAAATTTAATTTTAATAAGTGGTGTTAATTTAATGAAATTAGATTTTAATAAATAAAGTTGACAGCGATCTATCACAATTATTATTTTTGGGAATATATCGCAATTATTATTATTTTTTAGAATATATCAAAATTATTATTTTTTTTATCTTCAAAATATTTGCAATCTATCATAAGATTTTGTGATCTATCGAAAGATTGAAGTAGTTTCCCCCAAAACTTTTTGAAAAACAGTAAGTTTGTGATCGATCACAAATGTGTATGAGTGAGATTTAGCAAAATTATGGGCAGTTTACCACAATTAATGGCAAATTTACCACCTTTGAGGGTCAATTTACAACAATTATGAATTAATTTACAAGTTTTGAGGTTAATTTACGACTGTTCCGATTAATATTACGACTCAATGTGCAACTACTTGATCGATCGATCAATATTAGTGATCGATCACAAACCACAAAATATAGTTATGTTACCTCAAATGGTGATAAAAGTTTGCCACTATTGTATTAATTTTGTCCATTACTGTAACAAATTGTCCATTGATGTTGTAATTTTGTCTACTATTGTTGTAAATTTTTCACTAATGTTATAATTTTTACCACTATTGTGGTAATTTTGCCCACTGCTCTTGTAAATTTTTCATTAATGTTGTAACAGAACAATCATAAATTAACCTCAAAACTTGTAAATTTATCCATAATTGTTGTAAATTGACCCCTCAAAAGTGGTAAATATGCCCTTAATTGTGGTAAATTGCCCACAATTTTGCTAAATCTCACTCTATTGACTTGTGATCGATCACAAACTTATTGTTTTTAAAAAAGTTTTGGGGGAGACTACTTCAACCTTGCGATAGATCACAAGATCTTATGATAGATTGTAAATATTTTGAAGATAAAAAAAAAAATAATTTTGATATATTCCGAATAATAATTTCGATATATTCTAAAAAATAATAATAATTGCGATATATTCCAAAAAAATAATTGGGATAGATCGCAAAATTCATTTTCACCAAATTAATAAAAAAATCACCTTTAATTTTATTTATAAACTTTGATTTCATAAAATTAACACCAAATTGACCGTCTATTTTATGAAATAAACATTAAAATTCATGAATTTAATGACTGTTAAATTTATCAAATTAACATTGAAATTCCAAATTTTAAAATTTAATTTCATCCAAATAAACACCAAATTAACATTCGATGAAATTAAATTTTAAATTTGATTTCTACCTTTAAGCTTCCAAATTTGAACGAGGAAAACCACTTCCAAATTTCTACCTATAAGCTTCCAAATTTAAATTCATAAAATCATCGCCAAAGTAATGCAATTTCATAAAATTTATATCAAATTAACATCAAAATTCATCAAATTCAAGTTCACCTAATTAATATTCAATCCACCAAATTTATACCAAATTAACATTTAGTTTCATTCAATTAATATTCAATTCGTCAAATTAACTTTCAATTCATCCAATTTATATTTAAACTCCTCTAATAAACAATCAATTCATCAAATTAATATCTAAATTCACTCAATAAATTCAATTACTAAAGTTATCGGGACATATTTAACCCACAATCACTAATAGTCAATTTTACTTAATTAACATTCAATTTATTAAATTAAAATTAAAATTATTTAATTAACATTCAATTTAGTAAATTAACATTCAAATTCAACTCACTACCATCAAATTCATCATATTAACATTCAAATTCACTCAATTAATATTCAACTCATCAAATTAAAACCAAATTAACATTTAATCCATCTAAATTATATTTAAATTCATCCCATTAACACTCAATTCATGAAATTAAACTACAAAATTATCTAATAAACATTCAATTCGTCAAATTAACATTCAATTCATCCAATTGACATCAAATTAATACACAAATTAATTCAATTAACATTCAATTTATTAACTTAACAATAAATTATCACTTACCTTCATCAAGTTAACATTCAATCTCGTTCAATTAATATTCAATTCATCAAATTTGACTAGTTCTCATTAATTTCATCAGATCAACATCCAAATTAATCCGATTAATATTCAATTCATCAAATTAACATAAATTTAACATTTAAATAATTCAATTTATATTTAATTCGTACAATTAATATTCATTGTCATCCAATTAGCCTTCAATGTATCAAATTAATATTCAATTTTAAATAATTAAGATTTAATTCATCAAATTAATATCCAATATCATCCAATAAACATTAAATTCATCAAATTAATAAGAAATCAATATACAGTCCATCAAATTAATATAAAATTACTATTTAATGTTAAAATACCAAAAAATATTTTTCTACATATTAAAATTCAAGTTGATTAAATTTCGTTATTCTACATATTAAAATTTGAGTCGATTAAAATTCAGATTCTAGTTGATTAAAATTTTGAGCTCAACCTAAGCTACTAGCGCCTAGAACTAATTAAAATTCGATTCGAGTCGATTGAATTTGTATTTTTTTATTTCTTAAAATTCGTACTAATTAAAATTCGATTCAAATTGATGAAAATTTAGTTTTTACGTATTAAAATTTTAATAAGTAAAAAATAACTTGATTTTAGTCTATTGACGAAATTTGGTTACTAAATTAATGTTTATTTAGTAAAATTGGCGGTCAAGTTGGTATTAATCTTATGAAATTAAATTTTAATAAATAAAATTGAAGGTGAATTTAATATTAATTTGAGTGAAAGTGAATTTTGAATTGATGAAATTGAATGTTTATTTGTTGTTAAATTTTAAATTTTATTTTGAATTGACTAAATTTTTAATTGGTGAAATTAAATTTTATGAATGTTTATGATCTATCACAAGAACTTGATATCTATCACAATGTTACGGTAGTCTCTCCCAAAAGTGGTTTTCTGAGAGATTGTAATCGATCATATAATATTTTATCATTGATTGAAGTATTTTTGGTCGAAGTATAACATTTTAAACTTAAGGAGTCTAAGTAATATATGTTTATAAACTTCAATGGGTCTGGGTGTAATTTATTAACGGATATATTATGCGCGTACAAACTTCAGGGGGTCTATGTGTAATATTTCAAATGTTAGGGGGTCTGAGTGATTAAGTGACTAACCTTAAGGGGTCTGGGTGTAATTCTTCCTTTTTTTTCTAAGAAGAAAAATTGCGATCGATCCTATGTTTTTGTGATAGATCATTGTACTATATTTTTTGTGATCTATCCCAATAGATTATGATCTATCGCAAAGGTTTAGAATATACCTTAAAATGTTAAAAGAATGTTTGTGATCGATCCCAACTATTTAGGATCGATCACAAATATCCTTGACTTAATTTTTTTGAAAAACTGTAAGTTTGGGATCGATCACAATTGTCTATGATCGATCACAAGGTTACTAGAGTGAGATTTAGTAAAAGTGTAGGCAATTTACCACAATTAATGGCAAATTTACCACCTTTGAGAGTAAGTTTACAACAATTGTGGGTAAATTTACAAGTTTAGAGGTTAATTTACGACTGTTCTAATTAATATTACCATTATTTTGGTTAATATTATAACAATTCTGGGTAACATTACGAGGATTAAAAGTAAATTTTACTATAAAAAGAGGTTAAGTTAAAACTATGGTGAATAAATTTACCACAATTGGGAAAAGGTTATGACATCAAAGAGAAAATTTACTATAATTCAGGGTTTAATACAATGATTATGTAATATTTTCACTATTGTTGTAAACTTCTCACTAATGTTATAAATTTTTTATTGATGTTGTAATTTTGTTCACTGTTGTGGTAATTTTTCCACTATTGTTGTAAGATTAGAATGATTGTGATTAAGGTTATTAGTATATAGACAAATTTTATTTTCATTTTGGTTAATATTATGAGAACCGTTGATAATAATACAAACTTAAAGATAAATTTACAACATCAGTGAGATGCACTAATGTTGTATTTACAACAAATGTGGTTAAAAGTGTCAATCGTATTTTTACCACTATATTGATTAAAGTTTGCCCACTATTGTTGTAATTTATCCACTGCTGTTGTAAATTTTTCACTGATGTTGTAAATTTTCCATTGATGTTGTAAATTTGCCCACTATTGTTGTAAATTTTTCCACTGATGTTGTAATTTTTTCATTGATGTTTTAAATTTTCCATTGATGTTGTAAATTTATCCACTATTGTTGTAAATTTTTTCACTGATGTTGTAATTTTTTCACTGATCGATCAGTCAATACTAGTGATCGATCACAAACCCACAAAATATAGTTTTGGTACTTCAAATGGTAGTAAAAGTTTGTCCACTATTATAGTAATTGTGCCCATTCTTGTAGTAAATTGTCCATTGATTTTGTAATTTTACCCACTATTGTTGTAAATTTTTCACTGATGTTGTAATTTTTTCCACTATTATGGTAATTTTGTCCACTACTGTTGTAAAATTTTCACTAATGTTGTAATTTTGTTCACTACAGTCGTAAACGTCCCACTAATGTTGTAATTTTGCCCTCCATTGACTTAATGACAGCTTTTCGGTACCGTAGTCTGGTCCGTAATTTGGGGGATGAGTTACCCTAGAAAAAAAGGGTTGTAGAGGACGAATGTAATCCTTATCAAATTTTTTGTCTCAAATGATGTCACGCGCAACTTTCACAATCACAAACTGAGTTTTTTTAATATTTAGTAATGAATTATGCCGACATACAAGATAAGTGAGTTCCATTAATATTCAGTCATAGAACTTATACCACATGATGAAAAATTTGATAAACATAACTTAATCTTTTGGCAATGAGCAATGCTATATAACTCATTTAAAAAAGTTGATGAGACCCACTCATCCAATAGTCCCTCTTCATTTGAGATGCAAATTTGGGTTACATAGTATTTTCCTTGGGAATTCAATTATAAATTTCAAAAAGATGATGTCATAGTGTGTTGGAACAATGAAAAAGATAATTGGCGGGACTTTAGGTGGCTCAGCAGTCCCAAGACTGACACGTGTGAAGAGATAGCCGTTATAGAGCTCAAGAGACGCCGAGGAGTGGAGCCGATGATGGATGGCTCGGAGGAGCCAAGTACGTATATCAACACCAGCATTTAAGGTGATTTGACAGCATATTTATGACGATGTGAGTGACTAAGACATGTCTATTAATGAGCCTCTGCTTCCTCGAAGACCCAAACTGAAAGTCATGAGTGCAAGCATTGATAACTGTGGCGCCGAGAATGGAACCCAAGGTACCGACCCCCCGAGCATCGAGCGCTCGGGAGTAGGTGTCAGACGCCGATCAGAGACTTGAGTGCCCGGGGATAGCCTTAGGCTCTCGGCGTGGTCCCTTCCTATTACCCGAGCATTGATGACACGAGAATCTAAGTAGAAAATACTCATCACGCATGGGTAGGGATGTAGTCCATTAAATGTTGAGATGAGACTCCATGTCCATGCACTCATTGTTGATTCAGGTATAAATATACCTCAGAAAAATAAACAAATGTACGCAATTCACACTGAAAAAAACTAATACATTGTGCTCAAGCCTCCAAACTTATACTGACTTAGGTTTCGGAGGGGACGAGCCGGGTGTTCACCCGACCCCTTTTCTAACCTTTCCTTGGTTGTTTCAGATCGTTCATCTCGAGGATCGTTATCTCAAATTATTGTAGGAAATCTCCTGGGCAATAATCATGTATATAACATAGCAAGGTTTTTTTTATTTTTTTTGAAACAGACATATCAAGGTTCATGCACTACATTATTTAACGTTCTTTTCGAGGATTGAATGATCTATTGTCAATATACTTATATAGTTTCACATTGGGGAAATTACTTTCTTTTTTTCTTTGGGTCGATGGAGAAATTAAAGATAGAATACAGATAAAAAATTAAAGATAGAAATGACATGAATTCATTTCACATGTTGACGAAAATATCAAGATGTAATTATATGCCACTGTGTACAGTTGTTCAAGCAGGCCCAAGTTAAATTTATTCATATCAAAAGCAAATGTAACTGGTTCCTTCGGTTCTTGGAGGTGCACCAAGGCGTGGGCTTGATGCAGCCAAATAGTCCTACTTTGCTTGGAGGAAAACATGGACGTGAAAAAAATGAAAAATACTATGGAGACGATGACAGAGAGGCTGAGCATTAATGTTACTTACACATAATTTCTTGACCTAATCAATCATAAATATTAGATTAAAAATAGGTCTCAATAAATATTGAGACCTACTATCAATTTAATGATTATTAGTGACTAAATTAAATTAATAAATTAGATCCAAAAAATATTACTCTAAAAGATATGAAGTCGAAAAAGATGACATTAATATTAGTATGAAGAACTTGTTTTTTATCGGATAATTTTTTTTTTAATTAAAAAATATATAAATTAATTCTAACACCCCTATAAAAAAAACAAAAAGATAATGCTTGTGCGTTGGAAAAAGACAATCATGGTAGGGGTCCGCTCCACATTATTTAAAGTTCTCTTCCAGGCTTGGCAGGGATCTTTTAAACCACCCCCCCCCCCCCCCCCCCCCCCCCCCCCCCCCCCTCTTTTCACTCACATATTTAATATAGAACAATTCTACGGGTCCCAATATTTATTGACACTCATTAATTATTCAATAATAGTGATTATTAAATTTGATTTTTAAATCTAATTTTTAAATTCATGTAGTATTACTTTTAAATATAACAGATAGCAAACCAACTACTAGTATTACATTTCTCAATAACAAATAACTCCACTAAAACATATATATCTCTCTCTTTTCTCACCCTTACATCTCTCTTATTTTTTTAATGTCCACTCTATTTTTAAATTATGTAATTAAAGATAAGAAAAAAAATAAATATCACAATCAATATTCAATTTTTAATATTATAAAATGTATTTAAACACAAAATTATTGCTAGTTATTGAATATTGGGGATGTTAAAGATAGAATCACATGACTACTTTCACGTGATGAAGACAAGAAGTCAATATATTTTTATCCCTCGTGAATGCCTTTGATCGGATTGTGAAAGAGATTAGTTGAAGTGCACGTAAATTGGCCTAAACAACCCTGACCGTTGAATTAAAAAAATAAAAGTAATACACCTATGACATTGCTGGAAGTAGGCGTAACAATCGTGATGTATCGGATGATGTTCGTGTCATATCATTTCAAGTTTGTATCGAGCACTAGTCAATCCTAATCAAACATGTTTAACTAATTATGTCGTGTCGGCTTATTTATTTTCGAGTCGTATTCATGTTGACTCATATAACCCGTCAATAAAAAATTTAACGCTCAATTTTTTGTCTAAAATTTTATTATCACTTAATCGAATTTATGCTCATATTTTTTTATAAACTAAAAATTAACTTAATAAATATAATAATAATAATGAGTGAAAATATCTTCTTTTTTTGTACAAGAATTAGGTTACTACTTGATAAAATATAATAAAAATTTGACATTTTATTCTTATAATACTACTTAAACATATTCATCGTGCCAATTTCAAACACTAACCCAACCCATTTATTATTCGTATTAACGGGTCATGTCATATACAGGTTCGTGTCGAGAAATAGTCAACCTTAACCCACTAATTTTATGTCGATTCTGAATCATATTTTCTTATTATGTTAGAAATTGTCACCCCTAACTAAAACCCTAAAATGCAACTTTTGGGTGGAATCATAAATTATAGTTTTTGAAGAAAATTGGAAATTTCGATCAGTGGCGGAGTTGATTAGCAAGGTGATGGCATTGATAGTGAAGGAGGGAGATGGTGTTAGCTCTTGGCATAAGGAGAGTGGAAAGCAATACCATCAAAGAGGGAGAGAGGAAAGCAAAAATAACAAGGAGATACTTTGTTTGGATGCATATTTGAGTAATTTTGTATTTTCTGTCAATTACAGTGGGTAATTTAAAATTAAAGGGTAATTTTTTAAAATTAAAAATTAAGGGAGTTAATTGCAACATGACCATAATTGGAGGCCTCAATATGTAATTAATCCTCAAAAGATTATACCTAACGGTAAATATCAAAGATGCTCCTTGTAGATTGATGGATAAGGTATTAATGATGGATAAATTCTGGTTTCAATAGATTGTCAAAATTTAAACTCAAATCATCTGAATTTACAATTCGTCCCTATTATTATCGTAACACACCCATGGCCATTGGTCGCGAACACCAACGTCAATCATCCTTAAATCCCAATTAAACAAATAGGTCATATGTCATCGTGTAGCCACCGCCTAACTGCCATCAATTGCCACCCATCAAGCAAAAGGAAAAATGAAAATAAGGACAGAAGAAGAATAAGCCCTTTGCCTATAAACCAACCACCACCCAACCCAACCACCGCTGTTGGAAATGTAGATCCACACTGACCAACCAACCACCATTTTTGGAAATGTAGCGCCACACAATGACCACTCCCAACCTCGAGAAGAGCTCCAAAGTCCACACAAAATCCTCTCTAAATTCTATCAAAAATCCGACTAGAATTACATTGTAACTTGCAGTGTGTTTGGTACGGTGGAAAAATGGGTGGAAGGAAAGTGAGGAAGGAAAATAGAAGGGAAGGAAAATGTTTCCATTGTTTGGTATCAAATGAAAGTATGAGGGAGTGAAAAGTGGGAGGAAATCCTATCCTTCCAGCCCACCAAATATTTTCAGCCCAAATTTGGGCGGAAAGTGGAGGAAAAAAGTGAAGGCAAGACAATAATTTTTTAAGTTGACCTTTTTACCTTTTACTTATTGGATATATTTCATTCTCAATTCCCACTTGAAGCTCACCACTCTTTTTTAATGTTATGATTATAGAGTTTAAATATTATTTTTAGTTTTGTATCTTAATTTTTTTATCCAGGAAAATGCACCAATGCGTAAATTCTTTTTATATTCTTATTTTTAATTAATGTCATTTTGAAATTTTTTAATTAATAGTTAGAAATCATTCAAAACAAAATTAATTCCTCCAAAATTAATTGGTAACAATAATAAGGGGATTAAAAGCTTTTTCAAATTAATTGGATTGATTTGTAATAAAAAATTCACTTAATATATTCAAGGGTAGAATTATAAATTGGGCATATATGTTTTTCCTTTCAATTTTCATCCAATACCAAACGGATGGAAAATATATCCCTTCTATTTTCCATCTCTCCTACCAAACAAAAAAGAGGAAAACTTTCTTTACTTCATGGATGGAAAACTTATTCCTTTCACTTTTTCTTCCTTCCTTCTTTCCATCATTCGTACCAAATGGAACATTGGGGTTCAACCTATTCAACACATAACTGTGGATAAAACACCACTTCCACCCAATCTTCGTCCCGATTCTATTAGATGAGTCCAGATTTAATTGGATCAAGCTTAATTAATGAAATAAACCCAAATCAGTTAAAAGACAGGTCAAGTCCAGTTTATGGATGTGGCCCGATCTAAAGTTCAAAGGATTCAGGAAGATTAGCATACATGGAGAGTAATTACCGGGAGAACCACTCTCCCAAATCAAGACTATCTCTCATTGTGTCTATCCTAGTTGTAGCTATCCTCCCCGAAAAGCTAGTAACCTACCTTTAACGCCACCGCTTCAACTAAGGCTCTATACCTATAAATTGTAAGTCTTCTCCACATGAGGGGCATCTCTCTACACACATTTTACACAATTACATTTCTCAGAGTCACGTATCTACACCTAGAACTTATTTTTACTCATTTTCTACCACCTGCTATTTTATCAAAAAAGTCCTCCGGACCACCATTACCTCCTTCAAAGTAGAGTAGGTCATACTGACCTAACCACTCTATACCTGTGTGTTACCTATATTGATCTCAACTTTATATTTACTGCATTTATTACCTATATGAATTACTCGACATGAGGTGCATAAATTCAATTTTTGTGCATCATCACTATTGAAATGGCTGCCCCTAATACCAGGTATAGATGTGCCCTAAATTCAATTTCACTTCGAATTAGTTTCGATTATCAATATTTTTAAACCTTCTCACAAGAGATCATGAGATCAAGTAGAAGGTTTTTCAATCAAAATGAGGCATAATTCTTGCCATATTAAAGACTTAAAATTCTCCACATACCACTTAGCATTTTTCATCAATTTTCCTTGGGACTAAGTTAGATTACATTCGTTCCACACGAAAGAAAATATCATCCGACTCTGACCAAGTTTGTTACCCATTTTACGGGTAATGACAACACAGATGAGAAAATTAAATTATGGGTTAATTATAAATGAGTATACAAAATTAAATTTAATTGTCACAAAATACACAGCTCTTAATGTTAAGTCATTAACTTTTTTTTTTATTAACTCCTTATTTTTAGAACTTAATTGCGTCCAAGTACACAATTTATTTTTTTGTGATTTTCTTTTGATATATATCGATCGATCATGAAAAATCTACACCGTAGTCTCTAGTGGGTACCTTTTACATGCGTCGTTGAATTATGATCTAATAGTCACCAAACACAGATGCTCAAAATTAATTGTCAAGACTTACCAAATTCATAACTAAATAGGAAATGTCTATGACTTATTAATTGTAATCTAGTCCTATATTTTTGGAGTGTGACTTTTAACAAATCAATAAGTTTATTCTATTGTAATTTAGACTTTTCAGAATCAAGACACATAAACTCTTTATATGCACTGGTAAAATTATGTACATCTAACTCACTTCAGATCTTAAATTTCAGACTCTCATATATTAATTGCTCTCTTTAAAAAAATTGACAATATTTGATCAAAAAAAAAAATTGACAATAACAAGGCATTATGGATGAATACAAAGTTTTCTTGTAAGACATTCCATGGACTCTACCATTGGAAGCAATCTTAAACAAAAGTTTTTTTGAGTTGGAAAAGTAATATTATATGGAATAAATTACATATATGACCTTTAAACTATGATCTTTATGTCAATAAGCTCTTAATTTTTTTTTATCAATTAAGCTCATGAATTCTCTAATTGTGTCAATTAAGCCTTTATGTCTACCTCCGTTAGAATGTGTCACTCACGTGATTATATGATACAAAAAGACAAAATGACTAAATTGACATAATTAAAAAATTCAAAAGCTTAATTGACAAAAAAAAAAATTAAGGGCTTAATTGATATAAAGGTCATAATTTAAGAATTATATGTGTTGTTTATTTTATTATTATTATATAAAAAAGTTTAAGAACAAAATTGAAGAAAAAATTAGAGAGCAAAGTAGACATGGATACCTATTGTGAGGACAAAAGCCAAACTTTTCTAAGGTGGGTTGTGACATGGAAAATCTCATGAGTGGGGGCTGCTGCAGACTGCATAACATCCACTTGTAGATGTGTCACATCGCAACTTTCCTTTATAAATCAAACCCGATTGTTTTGGGTGTGTGTTATTTAAATATCTTCACTTGCACTTTCCCTTTAAGGGATTGTGTAAGTGTTGTGTTCAAAAAAATTAAAAAAACTCTTCGGGGCACATTATGCCGGCGTTTCGGTGTTGGACTGGAATTCCACACATTGGGCCAAAGGCCCTGTGGTAATGGTAATCCACCGGGGTGTCGGGGGACTGGGCAATCCCACATTGGGATTGCTTTGGGTGTGTGTGTTATTTAAATATCTTCACTTGCACTTCCCTTTTAAGGGGTTGTGTAAATGTTGTGTTCAAAAAAATATACATAGATAAAGTTTCACTATAATCCAAATGGCAAAAGTATTTCACTATCATTGGTCTAAGAATCCACTATCTTATGCTTTTTTTTGGAGAACAGTGGGCAAACCATTCAGCTCTCCTTTCGGAATCTTGATTCGGCTGGTGTAAAGATTCCAGGTGGGGCCCAATGTGGTCCCTAATAATTTATGAATCCAAATTCAATCAAAATACTTTTTGGGCAATTTTATAATTAACCACTTTGTAAGAACTTTAATTTAATGTAATTATTGAATTGATTAAAAATTTTAATATTAAACAAAGCCCACATTCAACTTAACAATTTTAGTTGATTAGATCTCCATATTAAATTTAAATAGAATTTTTCATATTTTTCTCTTTTATTTTTTTCTTGACGGATTATTCTTCACAATTAATGAGTGAAGGTCTCACTTAAATATATGATAGGTGATCCGTCTAAAAGAAAATAGAAGATAAAATATATTATAAATGATGTCACCTCAATTAATTTGTAAATTTTTTTTGTGTGTGTGATAGAGAACTTGTTTAAGGGACTATAGGGAAAGTTGTATTCGCCTCAACCAGAGTAAAACCTGAATAAATAATTAACTATCAATCATTGATATGAATTGACATTTTTTTTATTGATAATTCGAACTTACATCTGACTTTGAACTTGTTATCTTATCTTATACACCTTATAATTTGATACCACCTCAAAAGACAAAAAAAGTAGTATGAAAGAGAGAGAATGGTGGTCATGAGAGCTAAATCAAGAAGAACTACCAGGCCTACAAACAGGCAGGTCCTTTTCGAAGTTGGGCATGGAAGGAAGGATTGGATTGCTTTCGAAAAAATTGACGGGCTTTAGAGCAAAGCTTGACGAAACTGTTGGCATCACGGGAAAGTCCTCCTGGCAAGGTATGTGATGAAATCCCAGTGTGTACCACAATACTATATCTGTGTTCTCAATTGGGCGATTCCTGTTTCATCAAACAAAAAGAAAAGAAAGTATAAAAAGTCAAATATAAACAGTTTTACCTCTATATATATGGAGAAGTGCTAATGTGACTATGGGGCCTTCTTTACCTTTCAGACCATACAGCTAATGTATCTTCTCCCTTGCTTTGATATACCAAAAGGCCACCAGCCCACTGTTCGGTCCGGTTATATGGAGTCACCCATATCTATCACACAAAAAGGCCAATTTAGTGAGAATTTTGCAACTAAATTCCTAACACAATTAGTGTGTGAAAGCAAAATTGGAGCCTTTTCATCTAAAATATTGATTAGTAATGAACCGGTGACGTTTGTTTGCTCTTCCGCGTAAGATCCTCCAACCTACCATGACCATCAGTTGCCATCCATTTTCGTTCTCTACCCTGTTCGAGAAGGTGGATCAAAGAAAGGTAGTTTGCTTCTCTCTTGGACTGATGATAGCTTATGTAGTGGTTGGCCTTCCTACTAGAATGCCTGTGAGGATCGAACAGGGTCATGCTTGCAAAATGGGCTCATCGGGCCATTTGTGATGGACCCAAACCAGATATGGGCAATGGCACGGGCTAAGCCAGCTCGTGTATTGTTTCTTATTAAATAATCAAACTATACCTTTATATTGGACTCTAACTTAACACGACTTGTTACTTTAACTCATCAATTGTAATTTCACCATAAAATTTGAGTTTTGGATGGGTTTTCAAATAGAGCGGGCCATGTAGCAGGCAAGATTACGAGTTGGCCTATGAACTCGAACACTATCGTAGCCCGGATAGGGTGGGTTACATTTCTAGGCCAGGCTACGCACGGCCTTTTTTAGGGTTGGTTTGCAGCCCGCCACTGGCTAACTTGGCCTATGGATTGCCCTACCTACTAGGGCAATCCCAATTTGTAAACAGACCATCAATTGGATGATGTGAAATGTGCAATAAGATCACATATCAACCAGCAAGAGAATCCAAAGAATGGTACCTGATTGTTTGTGAAAGCACTTCTGATTTGTGGAGGGTCATTTAGATCAAGCAGACTAGCAGCAGTGCCACTAGGAACAACTTTGTACCCTGCCGGATTACCCAACCTAGACCGCCGCGAAGGGTTAACCAAATGAAATTCCGATGGATCATAGAGCTTGAGCTTAATTCGCGCATCCTCCTCCGTCATAGCCACATGCCTCTTTGCCTTCAAGTAGCTCTTCCTAGGTGACTCGCCTGGCAAAGTCTCTTCCTTCACAAGATTCACCTCGACAAACGAATTGTTGGGGCCATCGATGTCCATGTCGAGGTGGAAGGTAATGAAGTGATCGTGAACTACACCGATGGCATTTTCCGATACAAGAGAACCTGATATCTCTTTGTTGACAGGAACTTGATACACATTTTCGTATGGTGTTCCTTTCACCATTAGCATTCCGGACAGCCCTACCTGTTGGGAGGTAATACATTTTAGCTGTCCAAGTCTAGTAAACATTCATCACAGCAATGTTATCATCGACACATAATATCTTCATCTATTAATAAAAATTACCTTGACGGAGATCAAACCATCAATTTGAAATTCCCAGTCGAATATGTAGTCATAGTTTCCAACTGATGCCGCCATTCGAGCCACAAGCGTCACCTTCGGCCTCGATTCTCTTATCTACGCCAAATTTAAGATCAAAATCATAGTTTGGATTTATAATTTGTTTGCTAATGTTCAAGGCAAAGTTCAGGTGTACGAACCGGTCCTTCAACTCATACACTATTTAAATCAGCACTTGTGTTAATAGATTAATTAGCATGATTCCCTTCTGAATTGAAGGAAAAAACTCCAAATGCAAATCAGGATATATGAGTCCATTGTAAAGCTAGGGTTGTGTAAATAAGCCAATTTAGAGATGTTAATACGGGCAATTTGAGTTGGGTCATGATCAAGCTCAAAAAACTTGTTTACCCGGAAACAAGGATTGTTTCACTAGGTGGTACATGGGTGACCCATTACATGAGTCTCTCTTCATTTTAAAGTACGAAAAGGAACAAATAAATTTAGAAAGACTGAACAAATTCAAGCATACCTCGAAACCATTTACAGGGAGTTCGGAGTGCCTCCAGCCAATATCCCCGGCATAGCGCTCGAAAATGCAAATCATGTTGGACTGAACAAAAGCCTTCCCATCAGCAGCAACAAAAAGCCCATCCATATAGTATGAGTACCTAGGACAATCATTGAGTGGCACAAGTGGCATGGCTGTCACACCTAGCCCATACTCCCCTGCATCCACGTATGTTCTGAAGTACCAAGATTCATCTATGTCCATATATGGCACAAATAATTCTGAAGCAAAACCTTTGTACATCACACTCCTTAGCTCTCCGGTCACCGAGTCCCGTACCATGGCCCGGGAAATTATCATTCCGGCTCGTTGGTCGGGTTTGATGTGAAACACCCAGTTGGCCCATTTCACCATATGCCCATCTTCTACTCGAAAGCTCGGACCGTTGGGCTGCTCTATTGAAATTGGATTGAGTGGCTCCATTTTCATAGGCTTGTCTTGTGCAATGTACTGATAATCCGTGTTGGTAGCTTTTGGAACTGGTATTCCTCGGCCCGTATCGGATATTTTCACCACCTCTCGCTTATCGATGTCCACGGACACGGTGAGCCCCTCAATGGGCCTCATGTAGAAATTTGGTGTGCCTTGGCTAGAGTAACATTGGACCTTTATGATCCTTTTTCCTTCCTCATTAGGCCCATACCACCCTGCCGAAAGTGTGATGCAAGATAAATCCGAATACGCAACTCCTCGTGCCATGATTGATTTATTGACCTCTTCATTGGACAATGTCACCTGTAAAGCAACCGAAATGTCGTCCATGGATAAGATCGGATAGCCCGAACCGGGATTGTTGTCATGGCTAATGACCCGGCCCAAACCCAAGTCCACGGTGAGAACATGAGTTTGGCCATTCAATAGCGCAATCACAGACGCTCTTCTAGGGGGAAGAGGGTCACCTTTTATCCATTCCAAAACCCGGGACTTATCGGGTTCATCCAGAGATAGAGAATGGATTGTTGGGAAGGTCCATGAGAAGGGTGCATAGACGGAGAGGATGGCTCGAACTTTCTTGATTTCTGGTATGGTTAGTGGATTTAGAGGGTGCAGAGGGGTGTCTGTTGGGAGGTTCTTGGGCTGTGAAACTTGGGTCTCTAGGACTGAGCCTAACTGGGTCCTTCGGTTCTTGGAGGTGCACCAAGGGGTGGACTTGGTGCAGCCGAATAGTCCCGGTTTGCTTGGAGTACCCCATGGACGCGCAAAAATGAAAAGGGCTATGGAGAGGATGACAGACAGGCGAAGACATGAAATGGTTTCCATGGTCTCTCTCTTTCTCTCTCTCTCTAGAGAGGCCACTTTTTTTTCTTTTATCACTAGAGAACTACAACACTTCTACTTAAAAGCAGAAGTGAGGTAGCCCCAATATAACCCACACACACCCTATGGCTATCTAGAGAGGCCACTGATACTTCAGCATTTACTAAGAAAAAGGGTCTAGAAAATGACTATTCAGTGGATCGGGGGCTGAAGCTAATTTGAGATCTGAAGCGAAAATTTTAAATGGAGGTCTTTTTATTTTTAGTATTAATTTAAAAAATAATAATTTATTTTTAATATTTTATGTAAGAGGGAGACAAAAGAAGGATGTGTTAATATTGTCTAAAAAGATATTTCAATTTTTGTTTTTGTTTTTTACCACAGAGAGAGTGTTTAATTTTAACTTTTATTTTTATTTTTTATTTTTTTTTTACCGGAGAGAGAGAGAGAAAAAAAAAGTGAGTGAGAGTAAAATATGAGTTGACTTTTGAGTATTTTTTTTAATTTATAAGTTTTTAATGTTATGGATTGGATTATAGGCCCAAATTATTGTAATAAAAATTTTGATTGGATTTAATTTTTTTGGGCTTTTTTGTAGGGCTTAAAATTTAATGGATTAAATTTTTTTTTTTGTGGGCTAAAGATGTACCTAAAATTATGGGACCTTCTAAAAATTTGGGACCTAAAACCCATATTTTTTTCGGTACTGTTGGGCCAGCCCTGCAGTGGACCTATGCACTTGTAATTTTGGGGATGAGTTACCCATTAAAAAAAAGTTGTAGAGGAGCAATGTAATATTAACTAAATTTGTTGTCCCAAATGATGTTACATGCAACTTTCACAATCACATAATTGAGTTTCTTTAATATTAATAATTAATTATGCCGACATACAATATAATCTGACATGTAAAATAAGTGAGTTTCGTTAATATTTAATCATAGAACTTATACCGCATGATGAAAAATTTGATAAACATAATCTTTTGGCAATTCAGTTATAAATTTTAAAAAGATGATGTCATTATGTGTTGGAACAATGAAAAAGACAATCATGTATATATCATTGTCAAGTTTTTTTTTTTGTGAAATCTACGAGAACTATAGAACAGCCACTTAAAAAGTGGAAGTTCCATAGCCTCTATATGAATACACACACACACACCCAGAGCTATCCGATGTGGGATAGCCCCATCCCCTAAGCCCACTTAGGCCCAAAGGCCTCACCCAACCCGAAGGCGGGCCCTAGTGGAGGAAGATGAGCCCACACACGAACACTGTGGGGACGCTTACATACTAATAGTCAGGTTCATGCACTACATTATTTAACGTTATTTTCGAGAATTGAATGGTCTATTGTCAATATATTTGGCGGGACTTTAGGCGGCTCAGCAGTCCCGAGTTGACACGTGGATAATTATAGTCGTTATGGAGCTCAAAAGACGTCGGAAGAAGGAGCCGAGTAGTAATGACCCAGAGGAGCCGAGAATAACCGATTTAACCCAACATTAAAAAGGACATGACTGCTCATTAATGACAACTTGAATGATTGTGACAGGCCTATTAATGAGTCTCTGTGTTCTCGAGACCCACAAAGATAGTCATCATTACAAAGTATTAATGACTATTGCGCCGACCCGATGTTCTTGTTCCCGAGTAGTAGACACTCGAGAATAGGTGTTTAGCACCGATCAAATGTATTTAATGACTGGGGATAGGGTCATAAATGCTCGGCATACCCCGAGCTATTGTCCGATCCCCCGAGTAAATCAGTCATGAGAATCTGATGGGAAAACACTCATTATGCATAGATAAGAGTGCGAGCCATTAAATGTTGAGAGGAGACTCAAAGCTCCTGCACTCATTGCTAGTTCATGTATAAATACTCATCAGAAAGATAAACAAAGGTACGCAAAATGAAATCGAGAAAATACATTGTGCTCATACCTCCAATGCCGACTGACTTAAGTTTTGAAGGGGATTAGTCGGGTGTTCACCCGGCCCCTTTCCTAACCCTTTGATTGTTTCAGGTTCATCATTCAGCTGGTCGTTATCTTTATTGATTGCAGGAATTCATCCGTGTGCAATACTCATATAGTTTCACATTGGAGAAATTACTTTTATTTTTTTTTTGGGTCAATGGGGAAATTAAAGATAGAATACAGATAAAAAATTAAAGATAGAAATGACATGAATTCATTTCACATGTTGACGAAGATATCAAGATGTAATTATATGATATTGTGTACAGTTGTTCAAGCAGGCCCAAGTTAAATTTATTCATATCAAAAGCAAATGTAACTGGGTCCTTCGGTTCTTGGAGGTGCACCAAAGGGTGGGCTTGATGCAGCCGAATAGTCCTGCTTTGCTTGGAGGAAACCATGGACGTGAAAAAAAAATGAAAAATACTATGGAGAGGATGACAGAGAGGCTGAGCATTAATGTTACTTACACATAATTTTTTGACCTAATCAATCATAAACATTAAATTGAAAGTAGGTCTCAATAAATATTGAGACCTACTATCAATTCAATGATTATTAATGATTAAATTAATAAATTAAATCCAAAAAACAATACTCTAAACGATATGAAGTGGTTTTCTCTCTCTCCCACTAATACTTTAATAGGGGATGGTGAATGTTCACCTAATAAGCTGGTTATTAATACGAAACATATTAGAAAATGAATGGTATAGGTTTGTGGCGAGGGTCGACATTGAGGCGGTGTGTGGCGACCTCAGGGTCAATTCCCTCAAGGTCTGCATGTGACCATACAAAGATGTCCATGTTACTTCTGAGAAAGTCTCTTAGTTGGCGAATCAGATCTTCAGAGAGAGAAGAGTCAATGTACACCTTCCTGTCTGGGTGTTCCTCATCTAAGGTTACCGCGGTGAGCTCCTTGACTGGTTCTCCTCTTTCTATCATGGTGTCATCCCTTGGGTCCAGGACCTTCACTTGCAATGCCTCCTGTGGTTTCTTGGTTTCATTGAGGAGACATAGCATTCCCTTGCTGCTACCTGGTCTCCTCTGACCTCTCCGACTCCATTAGGGGTTGGAAATCGGAGGATGAGTGCTTCAACTTTAGAAGTGTAAACCCAAGCGTAGGTTGAGCAAAATAATATATTCTCGGAAGCCCGAGGTCGAATCCACAGGGAATTGTAACAAGTCAACAATCACACTAACACTAATAAATTAAAAAGGAAACAATTTGTTTGAGGAGTTGATGATTGAAAACAACTGACCTTAATAATTAAAACAGTAATAAAAATACTAGAGCATCAGGTACTCCCTCTCAATGTCATACGGTAATAATTAAAGACTCAAGACTTAATTTGAAACAGGAATTAAATGTCGGTTAATCCAGATAACAAATCAAGTGATGAAACCAAAAGTTGTAACCAAAAGATTATTCAGAAACCTGAATAATAAATCAATCATAATATTTTATGAAACAATGTTAACACTTCAAGCGTGGAATAACCAGTTATTTATTCGCAGGGAAACTCAAGCAATCGATGTACATGGCACAACAACTCAGGAGTTTTTACAGAATAAAAACTTTACTAAAAGATTAGAAACTAGATTAACACAATATCATAAATCATTAAGTACAAAGTCAATAAAAATACCGTACTTCACTGAGAGGTTTTCCCTAGCCCTAGCTTAACCTTCTAGTCGGACATAATAAAAGAATTGCAAAGTACACTGAAGAATTCGTGAGCAAAAAAGATGATCCAAGATACTCATTACAAAGTCTTCAATTTGTATTTATAACCCCCTAGGAAAGAGATTGATTTTCGTCAGAATTCTAAGTCTGGCATCAGCAGATCCTTGACACGCGTCCGGACGCGTGTTCATCTTCCGTCCGGACGCAACTTCCAGTGAGTTTGTTCTTCTTCTAATCGTCTTTCTGCCACTCGTGTCCAGACGCATGTTCTTCTTCCGTTCGGACACGTGATCCAGTGTGTTTTCCTTTGAGCTATGCTTCGTCTTCCCATAATTTAACTCCAAAATTATGCTTTTGTCCTGCAAATTAACACAAATCAACATTTGATAGCATAACACCCAAACTTGGATAAACTTTTATATTTATCACACTTTTATAGTTAAATAATCAATCTTTCCTAATAATAAATGTGATTATTCGGCCTTAATCAATGAGGTGATAGGTGGAAGGGACTGCTCTTAATGTGTTGAGAGCAGGTCGCCCCAGTATGATGTTGTAGGCAGATGGATAGTCGATTACCAGAAAATTGACCATGACCGTAGAGCTTCGGGGTGCAGCGTCGGCAGTGACTGGTAGGGTGATGGACCCTAATAGATACACCTTTTCCCCTGAGAACCCAATGAGGGGTGATCTTATGGGCTGGAGTCTCTCCCTGCCCAGATTGAGCTTGTCATAAGCTTCTGCGAATAGGATGTCCGCAGAGCTGCCACTGTCCACTAGGATCCTTCGTACCTGGAAGTTGGCAATAGTCATGGTGAGCACCAGAGGGTCATCATGGGGGTGCTGGATTCCTTCTAAGTCCTTGTCTGAGAAGGAGATGACTTCGTTGTTGCCATGCTTGGGCGCCTTGGGTGGGCGCTCATCATCAAGGTGCCTAGCTTTCCTGGCATGAGTCTTCATGGCAGAGAGGAATTCTCCTCCTCCTGCAAGCTCTCTAGAAATGGTGTGAATCTCCCCAATGGGATGTGGATCTTCCTTATTGTGGGGTGGAGGTGGCGTTTATCCTCTTCCGGCAACATACTGGCGAAGGTGTCCACGTTGGATGAGGTCCTCAATCTGCCTTTTGAGGTCATAACAGTCGTCGGTGTCATGGTCATGATCGCGATGGAAGCGACAGTACTTGCTTGGGTTCCTGTGGTTTGGGGGAGACTTCATCCTCCCAGGCCACTTTACTACAGGGTCATCCTGGATCTGGAACAAGATGTGCCCGACAGCGGCGTTGAGGGAAGTGAAGGCTTGTCGGTCCCTCTGGGGAGCAGGACCAAGCCGGTCCTTGGCAGGTACCCTCTCTGTCATGTTGTGTTTGTTACTGGTCTCCTTCTTGTCGTCTCTGTCTCTTTCCTTTCTTTTATCCCCTGTTCTGGACGACTCACCTCATCTGGCCCTCGTGATGTCTTCTGCGTTCATGTACTTTTGGGCTTTGGCTAGTAGCTCCGGCATGCTCCTTGGTGGTCGGTTCATCACCGAGAATAGGAAGCTTGACGAGCGGAGGCCTCCCAAGAATGCAGTCATGGACACCTTGTCATCGGGCTCTTCTACCTGAAGGACCTCCTCGTTAAAACGAGTGAGGTAGCTTCTCAGGCTTTCGTCCTTGTCCTATTTTATGCTGAGCAGGTGAGTAACGGGCTTCTGGTGGCGGTGCCCTCCAATGAAGTGCGACACGAACGACCTGCTCAACTCAGCGAATGAGGAAATAGAGGCCGGAGTGAGCTTAGAAAACCACTGTCGAGCGGATCCCTTCAAAGTGGTTGGGAACGCTCTGCACATGATTTCGTCGGGGACACTGTGCAGCTGCATTAGAGTTTTGTAAGTCTCCAGATGGTCCAGTGGATCCTTCTTCCCGTCAAAGGTCTCCACCGATGGCATTTTAAACTTTTGAGGGAGGGGGTAGTTCGCCACGTCCAGCTTGAAAGGCGTGTTAGTTCGCCTCACAAGATAGTCCACAGTCTCAGGTCCTTGCGCCTTCATGGCATTGAAGACGTCACCTAGCTGATTTTGTACTTCTTTAATTTTTTCGTCCCAGTGATTGGGAGCTCCTCTTGAATTGTCGTGAAAGTGGCTCCCCCATGCTTTGATTCTCACCCTCATCTTCATGGAATGGAGGGTCTCCGCTATGAGGAGCAGGAGCTGGAGGAGGAGGAGGTTGGAGTCCCTCAAGGGGAGGTCCCCCATGCTGGGCGCCCAAAGGAGCTCCCATAGGTTGGGCGCCCAAATGAGCTCCAAAAGTGGCGCCATGATGGGGTGCCTCCATGTAGGGAGCCTCTTGACGCCCATGGTGTGGTGCTCCTTTCACTTGAAGTTCAAGTTGTGCTCCTCCCTGCGCAGCAAGCATTAATTGGAGGATCTGTTGGTTTTGGGCCACAAGCTCCTGCATGGTCTCCAACATCTGTTGCGCACTTGGGGCAGGATTGGCCGGTGGAGGAGTAACCTCCTCCTCTCATGTTGGATTGTCTTCATGTTGGTTCATCGATCGGGTAATGATCGCCATTGATTCACAATGTTAAAAAATGAGAATTTTGTCGTTTCCCACAGACGGCGCCAAACTGATGATGCACAAAATTGACTTTGCACACCACTAATCAAGTAATTTGGAAATTTAGGTAGCAATTAATGTAAAAAGAGAGAGAGTTTATAGTGGTTCAGTCAATACGACTTACGTCCACTTTGGAATGGCAAAGGGTTGCAGGTATTTTATTGATTCCGGTGAGTAATGTGCACGGAGAGTTACAGATTGGAGAGGTAGATGAGTTTTGTGTTCTGTAGAAGGTGATGCCCCCCAAATGTTGGTGGGGCTTACATTTTATAGTCAGTCCTCAACCGAATGGAGCTACCAAGTGGCCATACTCAGCTATTCTAGTGGGATTTGCGGATTCCCCTCAACGGGTGTGACCGTTGAGGAGCTCCCCACAAGACCGGGTCCCCGTTTGACTGCTTCCAAGGTGGTAGAGAAGGTAAGGGGTCTTGAGTGCTCTCTGTATCTTGTAGCTAAGCTGAGGTAGCTCCATGGTAAACTTGATTGGGCTTGGATCTCATCGGGCCTGCGGGGTCTTTATAGGTTTGAACCTTTAATTGCAACTGGGCTTCAGTATAGTTTTGGGCCTTTTGGGCTTGACCCATCAAGAATCACCGAGAGAGTATCCTCCGGGAGAATTACAATGCTTTTTGGGGAGAAGAGTAATGTGTGTAAAAGGTGTATTGTGTGTAGGGATCTCAAAGTCTAGAGATGTCAAGGTTGTTAAACATGTCCTCTATGTGGAGAAGGCTTACATTATATAGGTATGGTGAGGCGATGAGGTGAGACGGTCACCACTACTTTGGTAAGTACAATTAAGGTAGGACTCTACCACTTTGGTAAGTACAATGATGGTAGGATTAGATCTTTGTGCGTATCCCGATATTTTCTCCCTCGTGCTCCTATTCCGTCGGAGGAGGATCCTGAGCTAGGCTGGACTTGAGTTGGAGTGACAAGGTGAGGAGAGATACCATTGACGAGAGAGAGAGAGAGAGTGGAATGAAGGAGAGTAGGGGTCCCCTTGGGGTGGCCTCCTTGGGCGGCCCCCCTTGGGGGTAGTCTCCTTGGGCGTTGGAGTTGTGGTCTCTTTTTGGGCCTGAGTCGCCTTTTATTGGCTAGAGCCTTCTTGACTTTTATGGGTCTAGTCAGTTAAATTCGGGCCCATCACTGTGTGCAGTTGTTCAAGCAGGCCCAAGTTAATTTTATGCATATCAAAAGCAAATGTAACTGGTTCCTTCGGTTCTTGGAGGTGCACCAAGGCGTGGGCTTGATGCAGCCAAATAATCCTGCTTTGCTTGGAGGAAACCATGGACGTGAAAAAAATGAAAAATACTATGGAGACGATGATAGAGAGGCTGAGGATTAATGTTACTTACACATAATTTCTTGACCTAATCAATCATAAACATTAGATTGAAAATGGGTCTCAATAAATATTGAGACCTACTATCAATTTAATGATTATTAGTGACTAAATTAAATTAATAAATTAGATCCAAAAAATATTACTCTAAAAGAAATGAAATCGAAAAAGATGACATTAATATTAGTATGAATAACATGTTTTTTATCGGATAAAAAAAAATTTAATTAAAAATTATATAAATTAATTCAAACACTCCTATAAAAAAATAAAAAGATAATGCTTGTGCGTTGGAAGCTACAACTATGAGAAAGACAATCATGGTAGGGGTCCGGTCCACATCTTTGGAAAACCACCCCCCCCCCCCCCCCCCTCAGTCACATATCTATATAATAAAGTTGCTTGTAATTCAAATTTCAAAAATAAACAAAATGACTTTTGCTTTTCTCGGTTCAAATCGTTTTAAATTTTATTTTAAAGTTAATCTAACGGCTAATATTAACACCCTAAATTTAATAGGAAAAATAAGCCCCTAATGGTGTGTTTGAAGTGACTTTTTAAAAATACTTCTAGAAATTATTTTTTATAAGTACTTAAAAAAAAAAAATAGTGTTTGAAACCGCTCAACTACTACCTCTACTACCACCACTACATCTACCAGCACCACCGCCACCACCATCGTCGTCGTCGTCGCCACCACTACCACAGTCGCTGTCGTCGCCCCCACCGTCGTCGCCACCGATGCCATCGTCGCCGCCATCACCACCACCGCCACCACGGTCATTGCCACCCACCACAACCATCACCGTCTCCTACCACCACCACCTCTCACCCCTACTATAACCGATACTTAAATTCATTTATCTCTCCTCTATATTTGTGATTTGATTTTGGATATGAATACAAATATGTTTATTGTTTACCATTTTTTATTACTCTGTGCTTTCAAGCACAGACAATAACTAGTATTTAATATAACAGATAGCAAACCAACTACTATTACATTTCTCAATAACAAATAACTCCACTAAAGCATACCTATCTCTTTTTTTTCGCTTCCTTACATCTCTCTTATTTTTTTAATGTCCACTCTATTTTTAAATTCCATAATTAAAGATAAGAAAAAAATAAATATCACAATCAATATTCAATTTTTAATATTATAAAATGTATTTAAACACGAAATTATTGCTGGTTGTTGAATATTGGGGATGTTAAAGATAGAATCACATGACTACTTTCATGTGATGAAGACAAGAAGTCAATATATTTTTATCTCTCATGAATGTCTTTGATCGGATTGAAAAGGAGATTAGTTGAAATGCACGTAAACTGATCTAGACAACCCTGACAGTTGAATAAAAAAAATAAAAGTAATACACCTATGACATTGCTGGAAGTAGGGGTAACAATCGTGTTCTATCGGATGGTGTTCGTGTCATGTCATTTCAGGTTTGTGTCGAACACTAATCAATCTTAACCAAACTTGATTAACTAATTATGTCGTGTCCGCTTATTTATTTTCGAGTCGTGTTCATGTTGATTCATATAACCTGTGAATAAAAAATTTAACACTCAATTTTTTGTCTAAAATTTTATTATCACTTAATCGAACTTATGCTCATATTTTTTTATAAACTAAAAATTAACTTAATAAATATAATAATAAAAATGAGTGAAAATATCTTTTTTTTTTGTACAAGAATTAGGTTACTAGTTGATAAAATATAATAAAAATTTGACATTTTATTCTTGTAATACTACTTAAACATATTAATCGTGTCAATTTCACACACGAACCCAACCCATTTATTATTCGTATTAACGGGTCGTGTCATATACGGGTTCGTGTCGAAAAATAATCAACCTTAACCCGCTAATTTTATGTCGATTCTAAATCATATTTTCTTATTATGTTAGAAATTGTCACCCTAGCTGGTGGAATCATAAATTATAGTTTTTGAAGAAAATTGGAAAGCAATACCATAAAAGAGGGAGAGAGGAAAGCAAAAATAACAAGGAGATACTTTGTTTGGATGCTTATTTGAGTAATTTTGTATTTTCTGTCAATTACGGTGGTTAATTTAAAATTAAAGGGTAATTTTTTAAAATTAAAACTTAAGGGATTTAATTGCAACATGACCATAATTGGAGGCCTCAATATGTAATTAATCCTCAAAAGATTATACCTACCCGTAAATATCAAAGATGCTCCTTGTAGATCGATGGATAAGGTATTAATGATGATGGATAAATTCTGATTTCTATGAATTGTCAAAATTTAAATTCAAATCATCTGCTGAATTTACAGTTCGTTTTTATTTTCTCCGTAGGAACATTACACCAATCCAACACACCCATGGCCATTAGTGGCGAACACCAACGTCATCCTCAAATCCCAATTAAACAAATAGGTCATATGTCATCGTGTAGCCACCGCCTAACTGCTATCAATTGCCACCCATCAACCAAAAGGAAAAATGAAAATAAGGACAGAAGAAGAATAAGCCCTTTGCCTATAAACCAACCACCACCCAACCCAACCACCGCTGTTGGAAATGTAGATCCACACTGACCAACCAACCACCATTTTTGGAAATGTAGCGCCACACAATGACCACTCCCAACCTCGAGAAGAGCTCCAAAGTCCACACAAAATCCTCTCTAAATTCTATCAAAAATCCGACTAGAATTACATTGTAACTTGGGGTTCAACCTATTCAACACATAACTGTGGATAAAACACCACTTCCACCCAATCTTCGTCCCGATTCTATTAGATGAGTCCAGATTTAATTGAATCAAGCTTAATTAATGAGATAAATTCAAATCAGCTAAAAGACAGGTCAAGGCCAGTTTATGGATGTGGCCCGATCTAAAGTTCAAAGGATTCAGGAAGATTAGCATACGTGGAGAGTAGTTACCGGGATAACCACTCTCCTAAATCAAGACAATCTCTCATTGTGTCTATCCTAGTTGTAGCTATCCTCCCCGAAAAGCTAGTAACTTACCTTTCACACCACTGCCTCAACTAAGGCTCTATATCTATAAATTGTAAGTCTTCTCCACAGGAGGGGCATCTCTCTACACACATTTTACACAGTTACATCTCTCAGAGTCACATATCCACACCTAGAGCTTATTTTTACTCCCTTTCTACCACCTACTATTTTATCAATAAAGTCCTCGACCACCATTACCGCCTTCAAAGTGGAGTAGGTCATACTGACCTAACCACTCTATACCTGTGTGTTACCTATATTGATCTCAATTTTATATTTATTGCATTTATTACATATATTAATTACTCGGATGAGGTGCATAAATTCAATTTTGTGCATCATCACTATTGAAATGGCTGCCCCTAATACCAGATATAGATGTGCCCTAAATTCAATTTCACTTCGAATTAGTTTCGATTATCAATATTTTTAAACCTTCTCACAAGAGATCATGAGATCAAGTAGAAGGTTTTTCAATCAAAATGAGGCATAATTCTTGCCATATTAAAGACTTAAAATTCTCCACATACCACTTAGCATTTTTCATCAATTTTCCTTGGGACTAAGTTAGATTACAATCGTTCCACACGAAAGAAAATATCATCCGACTCTGACCAAGTCTGTTACCCATTTTAGGGGTAATAACAACACAGATGAGAAAATTAAATTATGGGTTAATTATAAATGAGTATACAAAATTAAACTTAATTGTCACAAAATACACAGCTCTTAATGTTAAGTCATTAACTCTTTTTTTTTATTTTATTAACTCATTATTTTTAGAACTTAATTGCGTCCAAGTATACAATTTATTTTTTTGTGATTTTCTTTTGATATATTTGTCTACACCGTAGTCCCTAGTGGGTACCTTTTACATACATCGTTGAATTATGATCTAATACTCACCAAACACAGATGCCCAAAATTAATTGTCAAGACTTACCAAATTCATAACTAAATAGGAAATGTCTATAACTTATTAATTATAATCTAGTCCTATAAGAAAAGTTTATTTAATTTTTTGAAATCCAATATAAGTAAATATCTTTGACCCTTTTCCGTATAGGTTGATCCACTATGTGGCTTCAATTGGGGTACGCCATTGTTGGGTTTGTTTTTCTAATTTTTTGGTCAAATTAATCTTTATTTTCTCTCTTTAACTTTTTAATCAACCCAGGTAGGAGTGCTTATTAAGTTTCAAGTTAAGATTGCACATCAGATATTTGTTCCAGTTGCAAATTAAATTCAGAAAAAAAAAATCTAAAAAATTAATCTGGTGCTATCATCTTATACAATAAACAATAATCAAGTTAAAATTTTCTATGATACAACCTGAAACTTTGCTCAATTCCATGATATCAAGTTGAAATCAAGTTTGAGAATTAAGAGTTGTAGTCGGCCATAGATAAAAACCATCCGGGTCGTTAGATTCGATCCATTCAATACTAGTTAATAAAAAATAATTTTTTTATTAATCTCAACAGCTTTCCTTATAAGATTAGATCACAATTAATAAGTCATAGACATTTCTTATTTGGTTAATAACTAAATTAGGTAGGTTTTGACAATTAGTTTTGAGCATCTTTACTTGGTGACTATTAGATCATGATTTAGCGGTGTACGTAAAAGGTATTCACTAAAGGCTACGGTGCATAGTTTTTATAATTGCGCTACTATTTATATAATAAACTACAATCTATATAATAAAGTAGCTTACAATTCAAATTTCAAAAGATAAATAAAATAACTTTTGCTTTTCGCGGTTCAGATCGCTTTAAATTTTACTTTAAAATTAATCTAACGGCTAATATTAACACCATAAATTTAATAGGAAAAATAGGCCCCTAAGAGTGTGTTTGGAGTGACTTTTTAAAAGTACTTCTATAATTATTTCTCATAAGTACTTCAAAAAAAAAATAATATTTGAAACCGCTCTACCACTACCACCACCACCACCACCATCGTCGTCACCACCTCCACCACCACCACTACCAACGCCGTCGCCGCCACCATCGCCACCCTCACTGCCTCCACCACCATCGTCGCCACCGCCACCACCACCACCGTCGTCGCCGCCATCACCACCGCCATCGCCGCCACCACCACCACCACCATCGCCGCCACCATCACTGCCACCGCCACCGCCACCACCACCACTGTCGTCGTCGTCGCCGCCACCACCACCATCGTCGCCGCCGCCACCTCCACCACGGTCATTGCCACCCACCATAACCATCACCGTCTCCTACCACCACCACCTCTCACCCCCACTACAACCGATGCTTAAATTCATTTATCTCTATTTTATGTTTGTGATTTGATTTTAGATATAAATACAAATATGTTTATTGTTTATCATTTTTTATTACTCTGTGCCTTCAGGCACAGACAATAACTAGTACAATTCAAATCTCAAATGATAAATAAAATGACTTTTACTTTTCGCGGTTGAGATCTCTTTAAATTTTACTCTAAATTTAAT
Organism: Ilex aquifolium; assembly: GCA_951799425.1. NCBI lineage: Eukaryota > Viridiplantae > Streptophyta > Magnoliopsida > Aquifoliales > Aquifoliaceae > Ilex > Ilex aquifolium. Next base: position 30,173,764 of record OX637403.1, read on the forward strand.
CCGACGGCTAATACTAACACCTCAAATTTAATAAAGAAAATAGTCATCTAAGAGTGTGTTTGTGGTGACTTTTTAAAAATACTTCTAGAACTTATGAATACTTTAAAAAAAAATAGTATTTGAAATCACTCCACCACTACCACCCCCACCGCCCCACCACCATCACCACTACCACCACTGTTGTTGTCGCCGCAACGACCCCACCACCATCACCACTACCACCACTGATGTCGTCGCCATAACCGCCCCATCACCACCCTGCAACAATAACCACCACCTCCATCGTTGTCGTTGTCACCACCACCTCCACCGCTGTCGTTGTCGCCACCACCACCACACCAACCACCCCACCACCACTGCCGCCACCTTACCACCACCATCACAAATACCAACACTGTCGTTTTCGCTACTATCGCCATCCCACCCTCACCACCACCCCTACCGTCACTACTGACCCACCACCGCTTGCTATTATCGTCGTCTACCGCCACCACCCACCATAATTTTTATCTCATTCTTATATTTATTATCATTATCACCGTCAACACCCATCACTACCATTGTTTCTCACCACCACCCATCGCCGCCCACTATCACAACCCATCATTGCCCACAATCGCCGCCAGTCACTGTCACCCACCCCCATCAAACCAATCACCACCAATCGTCATCGCCCACTAGTGTCGCCACCCATTGTCACCCACTCCCACCACACTTACCACCATCATCGCTATTTACCACAACCCATCACACTATCGTCCAGAAGCATCCGTCGTCGCCCACCACCACCATCATCATTGCTCACCACTGTCGTCACCCCATCACCACCACTGCCAACCACCATCACCGTCGCCCACAACCACCATCGTCGTCACTCATAACTGTCACTACCACCATCGTCACCAAAAATTCACCACCAGCATCATCATTGTCACCTGTGACTGCCACCATCACCACGGTCGTTGTCACCCACCACAACCATCACCGTCTTTTAGTACCACCACTACCACCGTTCACCCCCACTACAACCGGTGTTTAAATTCTATCACATGTTAAATTAATAAATTAGCTAGCAAGTTGAATCTTTATCCCATATACATTTTTCCCACAAAACCATCACATCACTAAATTATATCACATGTTCAGTCATTTAATATTTAGTTAATTTGTAATTTAACACAACTTTTATTTTATATATGTTGAAAAAAAATTATCGAGTTATACATTTTGAAAAAATTGACGCTATTTTTAAGAAAATAGTAAGTAAAAATTAATTTTAAATGATGTAAGCAAAGAAATTAAATTTAAATTTGGTATAGTGAGATCAATTTTTTGAACGCTAAAATCTTATGTTTCATCGTGCCTTCAAGTACGGGTTCTGACTAGTATATATATGACCAAATTAAATCTAAAATCAAAATTCTTTGCTTTTAGTACTTTATAAGATAAGATAATTAAAATTCTTTAATTTTAATTGTCAAATTTCAAAAGTTTTCAAAACTTTGAAACATATCCTTAAAAAAATGAAGAGAATTTATTATGAGTTTTATATACAAACGTGGCCAAGGTTTAAGTTGAATGTACGCACTTCTGCCTGCAACTGAATGCACCTACTTCTAGAACCTCTATTGACTTAAGTATCAGAGTCTCTCTAACCCAACCCTAATGTCTGACAATTTGTTCGTTTTGCAAGAAAAATAAAGTAGCCCACGTTTGTATCTCTTCGGTCAGACTCTAACAACGGAAGATGAGAGGTTTTTTCCTCTTACAGTTAGAAAGTGGTGATTTCATACGCAAAAAATAAATAGACTCGCAGAATGACATAGGCAAATAGAAGTTTTGCACAATTTGATTAATCGGATTGACCGGTAAACATGGCATTTAAAGTGATTGGTCTGAATTTCATGAACATGTGTCATGAATTTCACCCACAAGGCAGGGATTAATGTGTATATGAGCCCATGGCTTGAAGAAGTCCCGTTTTAGGCAGAGTTTTCTCACTTTGATGTCATACTCATTAAATAAACTCAAACATTACACATTAAAAAGTCATTGGCGTGTAGTGACTTGTCTCTATGTAAATTTGATAAGACCCACCCACCCGCCTAAAATCATCGTCCAGAGAGTGACATGTATAATAATAAACAATAAATTATTTATGTCTAATTTATTGACTTAATTATTTGGTGTCATTGAATAAGCAGTTGGTAAGAGATTAGACTATTCGACTCTAGGGTCATTCTAGCTGCAAATGAGAACCATAGTGAAAGTGGATATAACTTCATGCAGGTGGGTGAGAGTGAATTCTAATATTTTTCTGATTCCCGCTACCAATTCAATGTGATCAAGAAACTAATTCAAATAGTTTTATTAAATAGGAAAATGACTTTGCCAAATGATTAAGGATTTGTTCATACTTGAACATGATTAGGAAGCAAATTTCAATCACTAGATAATAGATCTTTCTCTTTCTTTGGAATAAGTTAACATACCCAATAAGTTATTCTTTAATATTGTTTCAAAAATTATAATATTTGAATGTCAATTTATAATTTTTGAGAGTGAAATTATAATTCAATTGACATTTTGTAATTAATTATAATGTTTTATGGTCGAAATTTCTTGATCGATTATGACATCTTATGATTGATAATGATTTATTAAATTATAATTTAATTTTAAAATTCAATCCACCAGGACCACCACAATCGCGACATCTTGGAGTTTACATAGTTGACATCGTCAAATCAGGAAATTAGCTGTTAATTAAGATGGTCAATATAGAGAGAGCAATAAATCAAAGCAGCTACAAAGAATCGAACCAATTGAAGCTTTGGACGTAGGGGTGACGAACCGGGGGGGGGGGGGGGGGGGGGGGGGGGGGGGGGGGGGGGGGGTGAGGGGAGTATTAAGGGATGACAGGTAAAAAAAAAATTGAGATTATTTCTAGTTTATCATATCTTCAATAATACATCTTTTATTATTCAAAATATTATTGACATTTCTTATAATTTATATTTAAACATCATTGATACTCTCTGCCGTTAAACCATCATTTTTAACCAAAAAAAAATTATTTAAAATACCAAAATTACCCTTACATAAATTTCAAAATAATTTTTCTACATAAAATTGGATTAAAATTTATTTATTTTTACATATTAAAATTTGAGCTGATTAAAATTCACTTTTCTATATATTAAAATTTGAACCGATTAAAATTCGATTCAAGCTAATTAAATTTTATTTTTTTTACATATTAAAATTCGAGTCTATTAAAATTTCTTGTTTACATATTAAAATTTGAGTCCATTTGAGCGGAGCAGTTAGCACCGATTGAAATTTGATTCAATTAAAATTTATATTTTTTACTTATTAAAATTCATATCAATTAAAATTCGATTTACTTTGATTAAAATTAGATTCAAGCTAATTAAAATTATTTTTTTTACATATTAAAATTCGAGTCTATTAAAATTTCTTACATATTAAAATTTGAGTCCATTTGAGCGGAGCTGTTAGCACCGATTGAAATTTGATTCAATTAAAATTTATATTTTTTACTTATTCGAATTCATATCAATTAAAATTCAATTTAAGTTGATTAAAATTTGAATCGATTAAAATTTATATTTTTTTACGTATCAAAATTCATGTCAATTAAAATTCAATGCGAGTTGATTAAAATTTGTTTTTAATCTGCGTGAATTGAATTTTAATCGGCCTGAATTTTAATACGAAAAAAAATTCATAAAATAAAGAGAGTCTCATTAAAGATATGTCTATCTAGAGGAGGTGTGTATAATTTTTTTTTAAAAATATATCATGGATAATTTAGTAAAATTATATTTTAATTAAAATCATTAATCAGACAGGAGTGTCTTCGAAGATATGATAAACTAGAATAGTTGTGACTAAAAATTTTAAATTTCATACATCACACGAGATGATCGGTAATAATTTTGGTATATAGTCGATGTTGGTTTAGTTCTTATTTAATGTTCACCCTATGGTTTAGTTCTTACAAAACAACGTTGTCTTGACTAGGTCCTGTTTAGTGTTAAGATTTAAGAAAATTCCCACTTCATAAACTCATCGAGTATTCTATGTCAGCTAGTACACAACAAGGGCGGCTCAACAGTATTAAAAAAAAGAAATTGAAATTAAACTCTCTGATAAAAAAATAAAAATAAAAGTTAAAATATTTTTCTCGATAACACTAATACGTTATTTTTTTGTCTCTATCTTTCACATAATAAATTTAAAATAAATTAAATTTTTTTAAAAATTAATGTTAAAAATTAAAAAAAAAACGTCATTTAGTAATGTCACTTTAGGCCTCAAATTGCCTCAAACCACCCCTGATACACACAATACAATAAGCCTAACCTGATCTCGATTTCTCAAGAGCTAAGTTTGTCTTTCGTTCCTTTGTTGTTGTGTATGAATATAATTAGCACAAATCTGCCGAATTCCAACTGTGTTGTTTCAATATTTCTAATGCCAACTGTTGTTGTAATCGTGAACTCAGCTTAACAAGAAAAACAAACACAAGTAGAATAGATTTTCCTACATCTAAATTAATTCAATTTATAAGTTATCTCTTCCATGACTCGACTATAGAAAACTGCAACCCATATTACTTTCGATCTCATACCCCATGTCGGGGTTAGCTCTCATACAATGGCGGAGCCACTCAAGGACCAGAGTAGACATGTGTGTACTATTAATTTTTTTTCTTACCATTAGGTATTATATTTTTTTTTTAAGTATATCAATTATGTTTGCCCTATTATTTTTTTAGAAAATGTTTTTAAGATTTAATTTAATGACTTAATTTGAAGACTTGATCTAATATAGTCATTGAATTAGAAGTGGGTTTTATCTAACCTTGAAATTCATAACTAATCCAACGACTACATTGAATTAAGTCACTATACAATATAACTCTATTTTCTTATCATATCAATTAGTATATACTCATATCTAAATATTTAATAGTTGACACACTTCGGACATATTCAAATTAATTTGAAAATGTTGGGTTCATTTTAAAATTTTTTGATCAATTTAACCCTTTATTATTGATGTGCACTTTAACATTGAGTTTAAAACCTAACGATTTGTGAGCAAGTTGGTGTATCCTTTACTTTACATATCTATGATTTTTCCATTAATTTCATTAGTCATTAATAATGAAGTCATTAGACAACGCCATCAAAATACGAAAATTTGTTGAGTTCATTGTAATTAACTACAATTAACTTCATTTTTAATAAAATACTATAATTAATCTATTTTCTATTATACACATATATGCATAGAATTTTTTTGAAGTCATTGATGAAATAAATAGTATAAATATGTCATCTTATTTTTATCGATTAATATAAAACGTATTAGAGTGCCAAACTTAGAACATTTTTATGACTCTATCAGTGCTCTCATATCAATTGTTATGAATTCATGAGTCGAACTCATTCTTGAAAAAAAAAATGTTAAGAGTTCATATACACATATTTAAATTTACATTTAATCATTGTGAGATTCTAATAACTAATGTATTATGTCTATCACGTTAAGTTTTCCATTTTGCCCCCTGAAAAATATAAAAAAATTTAGTTTGTCCCTCGAATGATTATTTTTCTCACATTATCTCCATTAGAGAATAAAAATGTTGTAATGTGGCCCACCATCTTATTTCTATTTGGTAGTCCGTCTGTTTTATAATTTTTGATTGGTTGATTTGACACATAATAGACAGATGACCAAACGGAAATAAGACGGTAAACCACATTACAACTTTTTTATTCTTTAAGGAGGTAATATGAAAAAACTAATCATGCTGGAGACAAATTAGAATTTTTTTGTATCTTTTAGAGGCAAAATGAGATTCACTCCAAATTTTACCAAAAGAAAATTAAGGTCAGATCATTATAAATTTCTCCAAACACAGAACATTATTATTTCTCATTTTTCAATTTAATTTATTGAATAGAAATCATTCTACTAACATATCTTTTAGATTTATAGTTATAATATAAAATATCGAATACACACATTCACTTGTAAAATTAATTACAAATGTTAAATCCAAGTTTTATGTAGTGAAAAGAACTCTAATACAAAACATGCAAGTTAACATTTTGTCTCTTGTTTAACCATAGAACCAACCCAAGTTTTTAAAAAAAATTAGAAACAATCTTACATGAAACAACTTCTCTTAACTGCCCAATCAATTGAATTACCAAGCAAATGCACATGTTCACCACATTTATGATTTCAATTACTGCCTTAATTAACTCTACACATGCCAAAATTATATGCCACCGATTTTACTAATTAAAGATGCTAGGCAGTTTAGCAATTAATGATAGGATCAACTACCCCCAATCCAAGCCTTTAATCCTGCCACCGATAAATATCACTTGACATCATAAATCTCCAACCAAACCCAACACTCTATCATTAATTACCTCGAACGGTGGGCCTAATGGTTATCATCTTTGTTATTAGACCTTCAAATCGTGAGTTTAAAATCAAACAAAAATATCATTAATCTCCACAGATTTTAAAATTCAATAATAATCCAAATAAAACATAAAAATTTATAATTTAAATGCATATCATCTATTGGATGAGTGAGTTCTATCAATTTTTTCAGTAATAGCCACTCATCGAAGAGATGATATGCATTTGAGTTATAAGTTTTGAGTTTAATTTGAATTATATAGCATTTTTTTAAAAAAATCAGCCCTAAAAATCTGTCAAAATAAATTAAAAATAAAAAAAGTTTTAAGATTAAAAAATCTGTCAAAATTAAATTTGAAAAAAAAAATATAATAATTTGCACTTTTTCAGAAGGCCACCGCCAGGACCAGGTCCACCATCCCCAACCTTATAAACCTTTAACCTTCTCAGTCACCGTAACACGAGAGAGAGAGAGAGAGAGAACAACCCCAACCCATTACGCAACTTACTTGAAGAGAACCCAAACATTCTGAGACTCCAGCAAGTATTCAGACTGCACAGAGATTAGGGTTATGGTCAAATTGCAGATGACGATGACCCAGTTGAAGCCAATGCTCTCTCACCTTGATGCCATACCCTCCACTCCCGGAAAGTTCAAAGCAGACAAATACTCACCGCTCTTTCGATTCCGTTTCCTCTCTGTACCCAAACTCACCCTCTGGTCCATTCTCTTCCTCATCCTCATTCTCCTCTTTTTCCTTTTCTCTCCACCCACCACCCCTAACCCCTCTCGCCGGGCCCTCCAAACCACTTCCTGGGGCGGTCCCACATGGGAACATCGGGTCCGGATCTCGGCCCGAAAGGTGTCCAAAACCGGCCGCACTGTCCTCGTCACCGGTGCCGCCGGATTCGTTGGGACCCACGTCTCCGCCGCACTGAAGCGCCGCGGTGACGGGGTTGTGGGTCTCGATAATTTCAATGCTTACTACGACATTGGCTTGAAAAAGGGCCGAAAGGCCCTTCTAGAGAAATCGGGTGTGTTCATCGTCGAAGGCGATATAAACGATGTCGCTTTGCTTCGGAAGCTCTTTGATGTTGTGGCTTTCACACACGTGATGCACTTGGCTGCCCAAGCCGGTGTACGGTACGCAATGCAGAACCCAAGTTCGTATATTCATAGTAATATTGCTGGGTTTGTGAATTTACTTGAAGTCTGTAAATCAGCAACAATCCAACCTGCAATAATTTGGGCTTCGTCTAGTTCGGTTTACGGTTTAAATTCTGAAGTACCCTTTTCGGAAAAAGACCGGACTGATCAGCCTGCAAGTCTATATGCTGCTACTAAGAAGGCTGATGAAGGAATCGCACATGCGTATAATCATATATATGGGTTATCGATTACTGGGTTGAGGTTTTTCACGGTTTATGGACCTTGGGGTAGGCCAGACATGGCGTATTTCTTTTTTACGAGGGATATTTTGAAGGGGAAGCCGATAATGATATATGAGGGTTCTGATCATAGCACTGTGGCTAGAGATTTTACCTACATTGATGATGTGGTGAAGGGTTGTTTGAGGGCGTTAGATACAGCAAAGAAGAGTACAGGGAGTGGTGGGAAAAGGAAGGGTTCGGCTCAATTGAGGATTTACAATTTGGGGAATACCAGTCCGGTGCCGGTGGGTGAGTTAGTGAGTAAATTAGAGAAGCTTTTGAAGGTCAAGGCTAAAAAGAAGGTGGTGACAATGCCGAGGAATGGGGATGTGATGTATACACATGCAAATATTAGTTTGGCACAGAAGGAGCTGGGGTACAAGCCCACGACTGATTTGGAGACTGGATTGAAGAAGTTCGTCAAGTGGTACCTTAAATACTATGACTCGAAGAAGAAGAGTGCCTGGTGAATTGCCAAAAAAGGTGGTGCAAAAAAACTGTAGCCTTGCTACATTTGATTGCCTATGATTTTACCACTTTGTGGTGATTAATTTCCATTTTAGTTTCTCTTTGTAAGCTCAATAATGTCATACAAGGTGGAATTATATCCTGCAAGATTGGTAAGAGTTGTTGGTTGCCCTGCAATTTTTATTTTATTTTATTTTACTTTTTTTGCAGGATGTGATTCAAGCCCCGCCTCCTTGTTCCACCTCTGTTTCTGTTTAGATTCTATTTCTAGGGTAGGATTGTACAGTATTTGACTGATAGCTTACAAACATTTGCGGATTGTTGGACTTCCTTTTATAATAATCGCATCGCAGGGCCATTGAATTTTACTGTGTTGAGTTATATTCTTGCCTGAATGCATCAAATTCAATTTTTAGAGAAAATGATGGTATGGTTTGGGAGGTTTACATTGTTAATTTGAAGTAAACAAGCTCATGTTCTATGCTCTCATCTCTTATGATCTGTGTATCTTATCTGAGAATTGACATCCAACATCTCATTCTCTGTTGCTGTTATCCATGGATACCTGTGCATCACAATCAATATTCCTTAACTTTCATTTGCATTGCTCATGTTATATGCCAATGGATTTGTTCAGTAATTAGTTTTAATATTTTGTGCTCATAGGATGATAATGATTTGATGAAATAAATATGTTAAAATGGTTATGTTTAGGGTAGATTCAGTGCCTTTTCAACAGGGAAAGCACTTTTAGGCTGATTGGCTCTTATTAAGTAGGACCCAGTTTGTGAACGGAAATGTTGCATATTCTTTTTACTTGGTTTTCTTTTTCATTTTTAGATATTACATGTCGCTAAGATGATTCTTGTAGTCATCATTACCCTGGCTCTAGGTGAATCATTGTTGTTGGTCCACTGTATAGCTCTAGATTGAGGTCCATCGTAGCTCATCAGTTGCTGATCTCCATTAGTTTCTGGTAAGACTTTTTTGCTTAGCTTATAAGTGATAGGATGCTGTGTGCTTCTGCAGTCTGAGACAATTGGCAGCTCTTCTTGTTCTCATCTGTTTCTTAGCATGTTGAACAAAAGGACCACCATGATCTTATGAAGTGTTATTATTAGGTAAAGAGAACCATTGTTTGAGCTGTCATTGACAGGGATTGTTCTTTTGACTGATTAGAGTGCATCCCCTACTTTGACATGGTATCACTGGACGTGAGGAATGAAACCGGGGGAGAGGATTAAATAGCTTCAATGTTAGGCTTCTTCTGGATACATCTTTTGGCAGGAACTACTTTAGTCTTGTTTTGTGTTTTCTAGATTGCTTTGGTGGATTAACCAGTTCGTTTGAGCTTTGATGGTTTCATCAGGTGTTGTCAAGTTTATCATGTTTCATTCCATTATGTCTCATGCTTCCCAAAGCAGTAGTTGATGATACATAATCACACAAGTCTACAATCTAGAACTGTGTTTAGTTACATAATCCCAATGTGTGAGAAGTCAAAGTTATTTGATGCTTGATCCCTTGGGAAAGTATAATATTGTTTTATGTAGTGCGTTCCATTGCGTACCATGAGGGATTATCCTTTTTAAGGCTTTTTTGTCTGTTGGTTGTGTTATAAGGGAGAGGATTGCTAGCTTATACCGTATAATCAGAAGTTTTCTTGGGCAAAATATACTGTATAACAGTTGTCTAAAGCTTTTTGTCAACTTTTGCCTGTCTACTGATTACAGTTGGCTTAGTGGGCAATATCTACAGTATTGGGTGGAAATTAGAGCCCAGGAAATGCCCCTGGCTAAATTGGTCAGTGTTACATGGTATCAGTTTTGAGGAGATTCAAACATGAATTTGGATTGTTGAGAAGAAACATCTTCCTGCATCTTTAGGGGCCTTTAGAGGTTGCTGTATCTAGTCTGCACTATTTCACCATGTTCCCATTTTAAATTTGAGATTGCATGTTGATTGCCAAAGATCAGAGAAATAGCCTTGTGGTTAACCAACACCTTAAGAGTTTATATAATTAGTCACAGGTGTGACTTCAGTCTTTTGGGATATTTTCAGGAGCAGAATCATGAATGGAGATAGAATGTGGTATCAGGAATGGTGATGCTTTGTAAGCAACCGAAGTCTAGTGGGAGTTAATATGTTCCGTGTTCTACCATAGGTTTACTAAGGAGTGTTGCCATGGTTTTCTTTCTATTCTCCTCGACTCTAGGATGATAAATTTGTCTCGGAAGAGAACTATTATTGTGGTGAGAAATTGTTGTCCTAGTTCGCTTCCAGTTGCTTATATCTTTCTACAAGCTATTCCTCCTCTGGGTTTGAAAAGTATGGAATCTGTGGCTGTTCTTACATTTGTTCAAGGGTACTATGAAGATAGATTAGATAAATAAACTAAATGAAACTTAAGGAGTTCAGGAACTAAGAAAAAACTGCATAGAACTAGTGAATATCATTGCTGGCACATAATTAATGATCCTATAACTTAGAATATGACCACCTTGAGTACAGTACTTGACAAATTGTGTGGATTTCCATAAACGTTTGAGCTAATAGGGGTTTTGCCAACTGAGTTTGAGGTGGTGTTGATTCTCTCTGGTGGTTTTGGTTTGGGGTTTGGGCAGTTGATAAGCAGTGGCCCTCATGGTTGAGTATATCTATAGTGGGGTATTTCAGTTGTCTGTGTAGTGACCTGTATGAAAATGAAACTGATTTTTCAGCTGAATTTGTTTTGTTAATCGAGTAGTTGTGAGGAATTTTAGAAAGTTTTAAAAGCGAGGTTGTTGATAATCTTTTCGCTTAGGACAAGCACATTGCATAAACTTGGTTGTGCTATTTCCCTTCACAAGATTGTTTGGCTGGCCGGTGTCTTCAGATTGAGAGTGAAGGAAGAAGTCGGGAAATTTTGAGCTTTTCTTACTTGTCTTTTTGCATCATGTGAAAGGGTGGATTTAGTTTCTGGTGTATAAAATTCCTGGTGGGAGTATTTGTGGCCTTTTGTGATTAGGGGTTGCCTTTTCCGAGTGACTTTGAGTAGGGAATATGTCAATTTCTCTGGTGGTTACACGCAAGATTTTTGTTATTTGTTTCAGCATTAATGTCGATATCAATGATGTCCAGGTGGCTGTCTGTTCTATTACAGTCGAAGGGCTGCGTGGTGATCTTTTTGTTTGATTCATGATACTTCTGCTTTCGTCTATTTAATAGACAGAACAAGCCAATGAGATGAACTATTGCGAATCATTATCTTAGATTCATCAAGATGGAAAATTCATTATATATGCCTTCTTGACAAGGGTCTGGGAAGTTGTAAGGCTGAGTTGTGTACATTTAAACCTTTCCAGGCCTCGTAGAGACGGAAGCATCTATGCAAATTACACTAGACGGCATATATTCATGGTTGTAGACAAAGCACATCCTTTTATAGTTCTCACACCAGTAAGAATATTAGAAAAATTCCATTCCAAAACATTCCATCATCACCCAGCGCAAGCAGAAGCAGCTTGAACTCCCATCCACTGGATCAAGAGAAGTTAGCTGACTGCGCAGTCACTTTCTAGGCTGTGCTCAACAACACGGGTGCTCGTACGTGTAATGATTCCCAAGGATCCAATATAACCGCTTAGGTCTACATTGCCACGATTTTGTTCTATGAATTAAAGCTCCATAATCGGTGAATGCAAACTGTCGAGCACCATTGCTCCACACAGGGGGCTGCCTCATAAGACATGCATAAAGACTATATAAGAGAAATGGGAAATTAACAAAAAAGATTCCAGGCTGACTCCCGCCTTGCCTCTCGCCTCTCGCATCTATCATCAGGGAGTATAAAAAAAGTGACTATCCATCAATCAAAAGTCGAACAATTCATGAAAAGAGTTGCTGAATCACAAAATTCCTCAAAACAGTGCTACAGTCGTTGACAAATGGCCAGTGACTTTAAAAACTTTGTTACATGTATATACTGTTTTAAGCAGGGAACTCCACCAGGCCACCAGTGACACTTTCATGAGAATTCTCCGAGTCCTTTTAACTGTTTGGATGCACAAGGGCCAATACTTACAGGACCATTTAAATACGCCAGACCAACTTGTCGCATAACACAATCTCTAGCCAACTGCACTGTGCTGTTGATGTTCTTGATACCACTCTGCAGGCCACCATTCTGGCCTTATGGCCTCAACTTTTACATCTTTCCCTTGTGTGGTCAAAGTGTCCGACCCTTTGAAGGCCTCATCTAAACGCACAAGACCCAGACCTCGACATCCAAGTGCAGTGGTGACAGTACCTGCCTTCTTGCCAGACGCAGCTATGATTATATCCGACCCAGGAGCTACTCTGTTTTCAACCTCTTAATAAACAGAAGAGGGAGTACGTGAGATATACCAAGATAAGGAATATGATGGACAACAAAATGAAATTTAGTTTACCTTCTCTGCTATCATTTAGAAACTTAAGAGGAAGTAAACGCTTTCGAATGACTCCACGGTGATGTGTACGGGCAATAAGTTCTTGGCCAACATAGCACCCTTTGTCAAAGCTTATTGCATTCAGACCAGCAAGGTTGTATTCAAGTGGAACTGCCTCGCCTAAGAAGATTAAAAAAATCCAGATATTAAGTTAAAAACTTCAAATTATGTTACATTGAAAGCAAGTAAAAACGAATGGAAAGGAACAGGGAATCACTGTTTTAAATCAACAGTAAGTTTCTTGCAATACGTAAAGTTCCAGCACTGGCAAAGTATTTCAAAAGAAAAGTTCCCGAAATCACAAAACAAAGTAAAGACAATATGGAAAAATTGCTACACTGCCATAGCAACTGCCAAATAACGAACAAGTTCCTCTCCAAGTAAAGATCCATAAAATAAAAATAATTGTTTTCCATCAAATTCATACTACAAATTTTGTACACAGAGAACACGAGCTTTAAAAAGTTAGCCTCTGCATCAAAAAACATACAGAGTAACAATAACAATAAGGTAAATCAAGATGCACCTTTCGGGATCTCAGTGGAGCCTTCTGCAACTCCCTTCTCCAATCTCCATAGAAGGTAGTTTTTTTCATCAGTTTCCTTGCCGGCCTCAACCAAAGGTGCTGTGAGAGACATTAAAACATCTATACATTTTACCTCCTGTAAAAAGTTTGTCTGATGACCTATAAAGTGCTGTAAGCTTCTAATGTATGTGCCAACTTAAACACCTAAAGATCCCAGAAGTAACCAAAATTATAACTCACGCGTTGTATTGGATGGGAAGATCCCCCTGAAGCCAAGGCAATCTAATCTAGGATCCTTATACCATTGCCATCCAAGATCATTTCCTTGTGCAGCTGACATGCCAGAACGATCAATGGCACCACCCCAGCCAACAGCAGCAGCCTCTGGTTCTTCTGCAGAAGATGACTTTTGAGGGAGGCTCCCACCATACCGCTGCCAACAAGAGAAATCCTCTGCTACATCCTCAATATCAACCTTAGACCTCAACCGGTATCTGAACAACAAAGTAGAAAACAACTTAAATAGATACCTAACAGCTAATATTGTTATATGAAAGAGTAGTAGTTTTATCCCGAACATTGTCGGTGGCCATGCCAAAACAAAACTAGTAAAACACTTACCAAAAATATAATGCACATTTAATATCACACAGGAAGACATAAAAGACAGAATCTTTTATAGATCAGAATTCCTGGGCAAGCCTAGGTAAGGAGCCACCGGCTGCCTCTTAGCTGCCTACCATACCTTAAGTTGCATGATACACCCAATTTCTTTGAAATTATGATTGCCAAATCAGTCACTGTTCTATAAATTGCTCCTCTTTGTTATATAACTAATGGCATGTAAAATGTCATGAAATCATCTTCCATATTTATCAAGAGCAAACAAAAGGAGGATGGGACATAGTAAAAAATGGTTTTGAAATTCTTTGAGCAGTGAAGAAATCTTAGTCAAAAGCACTAACACAACTTGTGATTGTTTATGACAATCCATGTCAACTGGCAAAATAGCGTATTGCTCTTCCAAAATAAGGGCTGCTTAGAAAGGCTTGGGAAGTATTGATTGCCAATTACTAAACAGTTAGGATGTCACTGGGGGATTCAGGTGCATTCTGGTTCGGTAATGCTAAACAATAGATCCTAAATTAAAGGAAGAAAGGTATCCCATTTTATTTTCACTATTCAATAGTCTTTAACACCAGTAATCAATTATTGTTTGAAATCTTCTAATTGCAAGAAATGAAATGTCCATCACACCAAAGTAGATGACAGTGATTTTTCAATTGAGAAGAGGGAATCACCAGCCACCACTCATCCCACTTCGCATGGCTACTTTTTTTTCCCAATCATATCTCTTTTCCTCTCACAGTGACCCACCAAATGACAATGTCTACTTGTAATTTGTTGCAAAACTAAAGGAAACAGTAACATCAAACAACTCCAATGTATGTAATTTTGTCCACAAGTTTATTGCTTTTTAGAGTAGTCTATGTATGCAAATGCATGAAAAAGGGGATCCATAAGGAGGAAATAGGTAGCATGAAACTAGCCAGTATATTCCTTAATAAAGCATCTCATCCTGCATATACAGATTCACTTGCAAAATTACATGGAAATATCCTAATCTTAATTTTACAGCCCATACCAATTTGACAAACGCAAATGGTCCCAATTGAAATTTTTATTTTTGGTGCTTTCGAAAAGTTAAACGGGAGTCATTAAGTCACCCTTGCAAAAGCTACAGAAGTTAAGTCAACCCTAAATGGCTTATAACAATTGATACGGTGGAGTTAACAGCTCCACAAAGCTGTCCTGCTGCTGTTCCCCGAGGTTGGCAAGGATGTTGGCACAATGCTTTCCTTCTCGCAAGGTACGAGCAGTAGGGAACTGGTTGGTCTTCATCAGGTGTATGCAATTTGTGATTAGAGTTTTGTTTGGGTGGTCTTCCTAATTGACATTTAAGACTAGCATCGGGATAGAGTCCCAGCAAACAACTAAACCTCGGCCTGCAATGCAACACTTCTAGGCTCTCTGGAAAGGAGTCAAAGGGCTAGGAGAATAACTCTTATACCCTTATCACCAATCCTCAACCCCCAGGGCGAACTGATCAACGAGAAAGAGGCCCTACTCACTACAAACGAATACACCACAAGATCGAACAGCACTCATGCCTCTCCCACATCAAGTTGACACCCCCCCCCCCTACATAGTAGTGATTCTACCAATCATGTACATTGATAGGACACTCCATTCTGATTGGTATATCAAGAAAAAAGAAAGCTATTTGCACCAGGCATACTGCACTTTCCCTTGCGAAGGATAATGAAGCCTCGGATCAAATATCCTACGATTTAATCGAAGCAAGGTGGATAGAACAAAGAAGGCTTTCATTGCACTACGGAAGACTCAGTCAGATGGTCAATCTCTCTTTTCCCGGATGGAGGCTTGAAGTCTCAGATGAGATTGCCAAATTGACCATCTTCATCCCGAATTCATGGTCCAAAAGAAAGGGCCTTCTTGGATGCCCATTGCTATAGAAACTACACTGTATAAGAGAATGACTACGGAAATTGCCAATCTATTGAAAGACAGGCTAGCTCTTTAAAAAAGGCGCCCTCCTAATCTCATTTGGATAGGAAGAGTTATTGATGATTACCCCAAGGATGCTTACTACTTAGCTGATAGATCGGGTGAGTTTAGTGAGCCAGCCATGATCACTAAATTCACCAAACCAGCAACATATGCAAATTTGAATAATAGGTTTCATTGTTCCCCCTGACTGACTGCCAAACAAACAATGATAGAACAACAGAAATTGCGCAACATGCACTCCTAAACCAATTTGCATTCACATGCATAGTGTGCGTAAGTTATACTCTTAACCTTATGCCTTCTTGACAACATAATGCATCTTAGTTGATCCAAGTAAGCGAGCATATTGGGGAAACATTCCCTCCTTTACCAGTCCATGGAGTTGAAAACACAAATTGATGAGTACAAATAGACTAAACAACAGTATGAACCTTATCTAAAACACAGCTCAAAACAATAGCAAAAAATGGAACCTATAGTTTCCTTAATGCAAAGCACCGGAAAAAAATGGGCAAGCATTAACTATATTATAATTATAACCCTTGTCCATCTCTGTTTAGTTCATATCCATATCACCCACAAAATCTATCAGAAAGTGCAAAGAACAAAAACTCACCTATTGTATTCCCTCTCATTATATCTCCCTCTTTTGGGGTTTAACATGGAAAGATCAACTAAGAAACCCCATTGTCTTAATAGTTTTTTTTTTGGTGTTTGTGTGTGTATAGCTACAAAGCTGATCCGTCTAAGCTTACACACAACTCAGAATACAAAAGCAAATCACAGTCTTAACAAAGCAAAAGCAATAAATATTAAAATCAACAGATATAGCAGACACACAATCACTAACTATGACACCAAATGAAATACCCAACATACTTCTTCAAGTTCTCCAAGAGCTCCTCCAGTACAGACCCATCCACATCAGCAAACAACTCCAAATCTCCCGGGTCTGGGTCCGACCCAGGTCCAGAACCCGTCTTATCAAGCTTCTCATCAGCCCGAGGCAGCCTGTACAAAAACATATCGTACAAAAACCTGCCCTGAGGCGTCAGCAATGCAGCATACATCGGCGGAACCGATACGGCGGCCATATTAGGGGTAGGCAAAGCCGAAGTCTTCTCACCCAGGGCTTCACCGAACCTCCGTACATCATTGGTCAGCAGACCCTGAAGAAATTTCAGAGTGTCCGGGCCTTTAAATCGGATGATTGATCGGGTCTTGATGAGAGAGGCCATGGGGCCAACATTTTCGAGGTGGGTTTGTTGAGCAATGTGTTTTCGAGCTGTGAAGTGGATGGCCCTATGGTTACTGTGTTGACTGCTCTTGGAGAATTGGAGGGAGGGTTTGAAACGGTGCATTTTTGGGTATGCTTTCATGTAAGTTTTGAGGGTTTGAAGAAGGTCAGGAGGAGAGCTCGGCGACGACTGTGATTATGGTGGCATGAGAAGGTAGGTTCTTGACACGTGGAATTGGAGAGACAAGCTTTGTGCCACGTGGGATTGTGTCTTGTTGCTGATAGCAAGAAAGGTTTTTAGATTGGTTATAGATCGGTAAATGTTCGATGAAATGCCTGAACGGGGGGTGGATTGAGGTAGAGGCTATATACAAACTGACCTGTTGAGGCCCGAAGCCTACTATAAGGTGCTGTAAAGGCGGTTGTGCATCTAATAGTACCATTTTTTATTAGTATTCAATTGTATTGAAGAATGTTATTTATATATATAAAAATTTATCTTAATTTGTTAATTTAATGATGTAATTTTAATAAAATTAATTAAATTAACATTAAATTTTAAAATTTTATGAGATTTACGATCAATCCAAATATCATAGTGAATTAGATCTCAATTCATTGCATAAAATTTACTTGTTATTTCTTATAGAGGAGAAAATATTATACAATTGAGCAATGTAAAAATGCCCTTCATTTGCTTCAAAATTGCCCTACACTAATCTTTTTCTTGGATAATTTTCAATGGACCTCTAATTTTGGTTCAAGACCTCTGGACATGGTAGATTACAAGGCAACTCCAATCGGAGATTTTGTTTGTGAAATTATTTATTTATCTTTAATCAAAATTGAAAATTACATGTTGATTAAATTGGTCATAATAAAAACGTCTGGGAGGGATAACTTCTCTAATTTTTAATATGAACTACGGATCTAACCATTTATATTTGTTAAAATATAAATTTTGAGTTATGTTCATTAAAATGTAAAATTTAAGATGAATTTTGAGTAGTATAGTATACAAGCAATTAACCCAAAAATATTTCAAATAGTAATCGGAACGAATTATAAATAAAGACGTCGTAAGTTCGAATCTTGACAACCCTTCAGGCTAGGTTATGAGAAATTTATATCTCGTGAATACCCTAGTTCTGGTGTGAATGATCTGTTTTTGACTAAATTAAAAAAAAAATTAATCAAAATATAAATAAATTAATCCGAATACCTCTTCCTGCCGGAACCAAAAAAAAGTATACAAGTAATCTGAGAATCTCTTTCAGAAGTCATATTATTGGGCCGGTCAAACTTCAACTGGGAGCTATGTTAGGTTGGCAAACCCATACAATTTCTCAGGCCCAGCCTGTTCACATGTGCTTCCATTGACCCATACCATATGGCCCATCATTCAGTTCGGTTTGTATACAAGGGCTTGACGGCCCAACATGGGTTCGAATTTGCTAGCAATCAATATCAACTCCATGTGGCCCTGCCGATCTTAACAGTGAATGACCAAAAAAAAACATAAAAACTCAAAATAAACAGATAAAAAAATACAAACAATTCCTCTAGCATGCCAAAATATATTAATATATTAATTCTCTCTATTTTATTTTCTTAATAGGCGATGTTAGGAAAGATTCTTTATATCATATTTTAATTTCGTAGGCCACGATAATAAATTAAGTCATATCATAATTAGAAAACAAATATATGTATAGTAAATTTTTTTAAGATATTTGAATTTTAAATAAGTTATTCTTAAATATATTTGTCACTAGTAACAAACAACATAACATAAAATTTTAGGTTAAATTTAGGTAGATGAACAAAAATAGATCTCATAAAATTAGAAAGATTAGTTAGATTACTCACATGATAAATTGAAAAAAAAAATTATATAAAACTTGAGTGCAAAACTTTACTAATAATCACCATCTTAAAAGGCGATATTTTTTAAAATTAATATTAAAAAATATAAAAAAAAATTATTTGGAGTCACCGTTATGAACCTCAAAGTATATCAAGCCACCCCTGATGAGCTACTTGAGAGATTTGGAAAAGTGTAGGTCAAGCAAGAGATGAGGAAAACAAATGGATGTGCAAATTTGTTTGTTAAAAATGGTATATTTAGTCCTAATGATCTATATATATTTATTATTCTTATGGATTATACTATTGAACAGTTGCACACAGATGATATAGGTATGAAATAACACATATGTAATGTTTAATATATCTCAGA
Source organism: Ilex aquifolium (assembly GCA_951799425.1). Taxonomy (NCBI): domain Eukaryota; kingdom Viridiplantae; phylum Streptophyta; class Magnoliopsida; order Aquifoliales; family Aquifoliaceae; genus Ilex; species Ilex aquifolium. Next base: position 30,193,197 of record OX637403.1, read on the forward strand.
TGCCTAAATTACCAACAAAGAAAAATAGTGTAGCACTACGTTGTAATATTGAACATTTTTAGTATAACACCATCTTGTAACAGTTTGCACATAATTTTTGACAAATTGAAACAAAATGTATAAAATATGGATTAACAAATATATTATCTTTAATTTTTGCGTGTTATTCAGTTATCAATTTTGTTTCACTTAATCGGCTCCAGGACGAAGACTCGACAGTGAAGGACGCTTAGAAACTACGATTTACGAGATGCACAGACATTTTCGATCATTTGAATGAGAAGAGGCACAGTAGAGTCTGCCCCTAGAGTCCGACCATTAAAATAGTTGCCTAAAGCCACAAAAATTTAGGGCGCCAATTTAATTTTCAGCCCGTAGTTCAACTTTATGTTCTGAGACCATTTTTGAATGGACTAAGTTAAAAGCCTAATGTATTTCATAAGTCAATATAAAACCCTAAGATGTAACAATATTTTCTATTATAGAAAGCTTTAAAAGATAACAAAATCTTCTAAAAAAACATAAAAGTAACTACTTTTAACTTTAAAAGTAACCCTCTCTCGCAAATTCCTTTCACTCTCTTTTCCTCTATTCTCACCGTCTCTCTCCAAAACTCTCTCCATCTCACTCTCATTGTCTTATTTTGGCTCTTTGTCTTTATCTCTCTTGTTTTCCTTTTAAGACTCCAATTAATTTATTCATCTATAAGACCCTAATTTTACAATTGTACTCAATTTATTGTCTGATCTCAAAATCACTAAAACGTTGAAACTAAATCACACCGCACCTATTTATAAAATGTCTAATAATTATTAAAAAAAATTTATTATCTTCCTAAAATATTAATCGGGCTCTAATGTGAAATTCTCGTCTTAGACCCCAATTTGTGTTGGCCGCCCTTGCAAGACAATAGATGCAGTAAAAATTCAATCATAACCAAATACTCGTATTCAACTACGATTTAGGGATTACCTTTGCCTTCACAACGTAACCACATAGACAAATAGCGACCATGAAAAGAATTGTCTTCATCTTCGTTAGTATATGTTTTCAGGAAGACTGAGAGATCTCGAAGAAAATATTCAAGATTTCATTATCTCTCTCTCTTTGACGGAATAATGGTAGGAGTCCCTTTTTTTAGCAGGATAATGGTAGTAAATACTAAATCTTATTGCTATGGTGTACAACAATTTATAATTCTAAATATGTTGAGCTAGCAAACACCTTATAAATGTTGAGCTAGCAAACGACTACAAATGGGGTGGGAATAGCCCCACCCTAAATTTTTAATACCTTATAAAAATCAATTGGTAAGAACATCCACAATAGTGATAAAAATATTTGTCAAACAGTGGTAAAAACACCAACAATATGATAAACCACCCACAAAAGTGATTTTTTTTTGTTGTAAATGTTGACAGTATAGATTATGCAGCTCCACAGTCCAACTCATGTACCTGAACATAACTCTGCAGAGTGGATTGCACATTCATCCAGCTTAGCATTATTCTGTAACTAATTCTACTTGTAATGTTTTGTAATAGAATGTAGTTAAATAGATTAGTTGAAATTAGTTACAGCTCACATGTGTGTAATATCTGTGTATAAATACTCGGAATGAGAAAAGGTGTGAAGTTTAGTAGAATCAATTCTTCTGTTTGCTTCTTCTTCATCATTCAGTAAAATGACTCATAAAAATTATAAAAACATCGATTAAAATAGTAAATTTTAAAAGTATGGTACTAAACTTTTTTTTGTCGATACCATAGTCAAATCCAAATTTTTATGAACCTTATCAAAATTTATATCATCTTGGAACAAGGCAGGAAGAACAACCTATTCTTAATCGTGTAACCATCAAGATTAGCATTGACTTCTCTACTTCAATTTTTTAAAACAAATGTGAAAGAGTATCATGAGTGCAAGTTGTTGCTTCCTCTTTTGTTTTGAAGCAACTGAGAAGATAAGCACATATACCTATACAGTTCTTATCAGATCAACCACTGAACAATTATTATTTTTGTCTTGTAGATTTTTTTTAAAACACTGTTTTTCTGTTATTTTATGCCCATTTGTTTGTTTGTTTTTCAGTTTCTCTTCGGCGTGCTTCCTCATATCAACTACTGATTATTATTTATTGAGGTTATATCTTTTTAAATTCTCTATTCTATTAGGGTCAACTACTGATAACTGTAAGATAATACATGCCATTTTCAATCCCATCTGGGTGGAAGTTTTAGCTCTATTTTTCAGTACCAAGTTGGGTTTTAAACTACAATTCTATGCCCAATTAAGTAATATTCAAAAGAACCCAATTGAGCTAATGCATACTATCATTTTCACCAATGATGGATCTAGGACGTGACGATCGCTCCCCCTCCCTCCAGCCGAAGGTTTAAAAAACCTCGGCCGTAGGTTTTATTAAAAAAAAAAAAAAAAGGGTTAATTGTATTAGAGGTCTCAATATTTTAGTTGTATCATTTTAGTCCCTGAAGTATTGATTATGTTTCTATGTGGTCCCTCAAGCAGATAAAGTCCAAATTACTAACAATTTTTAATTATAAACTTGTCACGTAATAATTAATTATGTGCAAAAAATTAATTTGGATAACTATTGACTAAATTTCTATCCAAATTTTAGTCAAAGAGCTACTCATACTATACAGTTTTGATCATGAGCTATCCAAATTTTGGTCAATAATTACTCATATTACACATTTTGGGTAAAGGTTTATCCAAATTTTGGCTAAGAGATACCCAAATTATTTTTTGCTCATATTTAAGTATCACATGACAAGTTTATTATAAAAAATCATTACTAATTTGGATGTTGTCTGCTTGAGGGACCACACAAAAACATATTCAATACTTCAGAGATTAAAATGATACAATTGAAATATTATGGACCGAAATGAGACACTCTATATTTTGAGGATTTCCAATGTAATTAACCCAAAAAAATTGAAAGATTACGCCACCAAAATTAAATTTGTAATTCATCGTTGATTCGAACAGTTGATTGTTTGTGTTTTTGTGAACCACTGCCTAAGCCTCATAAAGATTAGAATGACTCAAATAGTGAATTTCAATCATGGCTCCACAAGCATAGTTCACCTGTTTGATAAACTCTCTATAGTTTCCAGGTTCAAGACCCAATATATTATTAGGTTTGCTGTTGTTTTTTATTTCTCCACTTGGTGCAAGTTGTGAATTAAAAGTGACGTTCAATACTTGTAATGACGACGATGAGTTTAAAAATAAGGCAGCAGCAGAAGAATAAACAAAGGGGGGAGGTCAGTGTCATTTAGCCTCAAGTACATGGAGTGGCCAACAAAAACCAACTTTTAACCGTTGTTTCCAAGCAAAGTTAGATTAAATTAAACTAAATTACACCTTCCCAAAAAAAGTTACGTTCGAAATCAACTTTTTGTCCGACCAAACTTTTCAAATTTTGGTAACATGTTAGCGTCAGATCATGAAAAATTTATCTCTCATGACTATCCTAATCCCGACGTGAATGGTTTATTTTTGATTGAATCGGAGAGAATTCATCGAATACACTTTTCATTGATTTCGTCTCTCAATGATAATTCATCCACGATGAGTTCCACATGGCATTTAAATGAACATCTCATTAATACACGGTGAATGATAAACCGTTAACAAAATTAAAGAGAAGTTTTTTATGCAATACTTATTTTGGGATGAAAAGTGGGTTTAGATCTGATGCGTCCACGGAAAGAATCCCCCAGGCCCGGGTTGATTTGGCCCTTCTTGGGTTTTATGAAATGGGTTTTAAGGAAATTGAGGTTAGGCAATGACAAACAAGCAAATATAAGTGGTTCACCCTAGCCGGATGACTTGGACTACGTCCACTGTAATGGAGGCTCTTGCTCCTGGGTTGAGTATATTGATTTCAACTGATTACAGGGAAAATATTGGCTCAGGGCCATAAACGATGCTCTCTGTTGAGACTGTTCTAGGGTTCTTGGCGAAAACACCAGCTAGAGGGCGAGAGAGAAGACTCAGGAATTCGATCCCTATTTCCCTCCTCTTACTGTTCTATTTATATGGTGTCTATTCCTAGGGTTTTCTGCCCCTATTCTTCATTTTCTTGATCTTGTGGGGACCGTTCGTCCTTTCTCTGCAAGTCACTCTGACCGCCGGCGACTCTGTACCCACGATTGCCTGGGTTCGTTCGGCACCATCTCTCTGTTTTTGCAGGGAGTAACTCTGAGAAATCAGAGCCGGTTTTCCTTGTCCTTGGAGCGCGTGGTGCAACAGGCTCCAACTTGGGCCGTGGGCTAAGGATCGAACTTGGGCCGATTGGGGCCACTCCCTTTTGGGCTTCGGAGCTCTTATTTAGTTTAGAGGTCTTTGGGCCCGGTCGTAATGGCAGCCCAGGCCCAAAAAACCTATCCTCATCAAGATCATCCTATCTTTTTTTTTTTCTTTGGTTCAACGATCAGATATATGCGAGTTAACTTACGAATACATCGATTAATTCTCTTCACGTTGAAATTAGGATATTTATAAGAAATAAATTTCTTATAACCTGACTTCAAAAAATTATCAAAATTCAAATTCATGGAGTCTAAATTTATAAGTTATTACATAGTGATTCTTGACTTTCTTAAAATATCCCACCCGCGTAAGCAATGACAGACATTTTCGTTGGTTTTCCATGACATGTAGTAGGGAATTATATCCCAACGTTAGAAAAAGGGCAAAAAACCAAAGAAAAACAGGAGTGGGGAACTATGCTATGCTATGTCGACACTGACGTGGCAATCTCACCAGCCAATGAACGTGTTTGATATGGGCTAAAGTCAAATTATCTGGTGGCTGACATTCCGTACTTTCGTTGATCTTACGGACGCCATGACCTCTTATGCTGGTGGACCACACATTGTCTACCATAGACCGTTTCTTCTTCAAGGGTTCTCTGTTGAAGTTGAACCCCGGCCCCACATTGCTAGTAGGTTAAGTTCAAAAAAAAAAAAAAACCATTGTATCTAGGTTGGTGGGTGGTATGCCCGACACATATGTTTTGTCCTTTGTATCCATAACTTAAAATAAGTGGCTTAACGGTGCCCAAATCTATTTTTTACCCATTCGTAACGAAATTCAAAAAACTTATCACAAATTGGAATTCGATAATCCATTCGGGTTTATGTGTGATTAAAAAAAAACCTATGTATTTGTCTTTATTAATTGTAAGAGGAAGACTAATCGCTCTACCCATAATGAGAAGTGTTCAAACACGATTATGCGAACACACACCCTTCTGTTTTTTCACCTTTACCACCTTTTCATAGCTTGAACCCTTGTTTCTTTATCCTTGAATATTCCATAATCCATAGTCATTCATAGAAATGGAGAACTTACTTCATGATTAGGCTGAGCATATCATTAATGGACACTATCAATACAGAACGTTAATATTATTTGAATTTAATTTATTAATCTTATTTATCACAATAAATATAGTGGCTCACTGTCAATTCAATGACAATAAATAAATTAGATCAATAAATTAATTTTGAAATAATATTTGCTCGAGAAAAATTATGAAAGACAAATCAATTGTTATCTCAACCCCCAAAACAAATAAAAAATCAATTATTGACCTAACCCCAAAAGTTAGATAAGAAATTGCACTTCCCCATGTTAAATAAGAAATGTTGAATAAGAAAGATCAATTGCTACCTCACCCCAAAAAAATCAATTGTTGACCTCCACTACAAAGCTATTAATTCACTCATAAAATCCTAGTGATGTGGGAAACAATGGACCTTTTTTTTTTTTTGACTCAATGGTCAAGGATGACTGAACCAGCTTACGCGCACCTCGACTAATTCTCTCCTCGATCCAATAAAAGGAAGACAATCCACGTCAAAATTAGAGTATTCAAGAGAGATAAACAACAACTTTGTACATTCATACCATTTCTTGTTTCATTGAATATCTCACAAAGTAAACGAACATTTGGCTAGTACCAGCCCTTTAATATGTAGACACAACTTGGCTACTAAGCAAACTCAGCTTGCTTTATTAGAAAAATGGAATTGAAACGGTTCGAAACCAGGGTAGTTAGTATCAGAAAAGAATAATACAAATCCATTGGAAACCCTATCAACACGTTGGATTTACCTGGAGCAATGTCAACGTTCTGACATGACCCATTCTGGGTCTCTTTCTCTATCATTTAAGAAGCCAAACTTGACACACATGTGCCACCATCATTTTGCTTTGCCACAAAGAAAAGTAGAGCTTGAAGAACAAGAAAAAGAGAAGAAACAAACAGGAAGATTCAAGAACAAGAAGATATGAAGCTAGTTTGGTCTCCAGAGACAGCTTCAAAGGCTTACATCGATACTGTAAGATCTGTAAGTAATCACTGAGAATCGAACACAGATCAGTATTTGCTTCGTTCTTCATGCATATAATTGAATAATTTGACTTATTTTGATTTGTTTCTCTGTGGCAGTGTAAACTTTTCAATGAATCAAGCGTTGCAGAACTTATTTCGGCCATGGCTGCCGGTTGGAACGCCAAACTGATTGTGGAAACATGGTCACAGGGTGGAGTTATGGCGACAAGCATTGGCCTTGCAATTGCTAGCCGTCACAGTGGTGGAAGACATGTATGCATAGTTTCAGATGAGCAATCAAGGTCGGAGTACGTCGAAGCTATCGGAAAATCCGGCATATCACCGGAAGTTATTGTTGGTCAGCCTGAGGAAGCGATGAGTGGTTTAATAGGCATAGACTTCCTTGTGGTGGATTGCAGGCGAAATGACTTTGCAAGAATATTAAGGGTTGCTAGATTAGGCCACAGGGGTGCAGTATTGGTATGCAAGAATGCTAGCTCAAGAACTGCTTCGGATTTTCGATGGCGTAGCGTCCTTGATGGTAAATCACGGGTCGTTCGGTCGGTGTTTCTGCCAGTAGGGAAGGGATTGGACATTGCTCATGTAGCAGCAAGTGGGTCGAGCTCAAAGTCCGGCGAAAGTCGGTGGATCAAGCACATCGATCGACGATCAGGCGAAGAGTTTGTCTTCCGGAAGTGAGTTCTGGATAGATAGACCACTCCTAGGATAAAGGTTTTGAGGAAGGGGGTTTCTAAAGACTTATGAGCAGGGGAATAGTATTAGTACACAGATTCTTTGTTTCTTTTCTTGTTCTGTATGTAAATTAAAGAGAACTCTACGGTCATTTTCCCTTTCTCTTCTTTCTTCTGGCTAACCTGGGAACATGTATCTTGTACATATAATATCTCAAGGAAAATCAGTCAAAAGAATTGAAAATCTCTCTCTCTCTCTCTCTCTCTCTCTCTCTCTCTAATAGCTAAGATCACTGAACAGAAGTAACTGGTGCATTTTAAGAGTCTGGTAGGAATACAAGCCAAGTGTCTACTTTCTTGACGCTTGGAGATACACCTAATGGATTATAAGCAATGAAAATGCTACAGTATATACAACTTTAGCAAATGGAACTCCAGATCATTAGATGTTTGGCATCGATGTCACTAGCTCTAAGAGAAAATTTTGCCAACTGTTACGACTCAAATACATCATAATTGGAACAAATCTGAAAAGAGGTTGGCAATTTGAATATTATGGAAGCGTTTTCATTATAAATGACCTGTTCCATTTGAGTTTCATTCCCATATGTCTAGCACATTTTGGTATTATAACTAGGACAATGGACACCATACTACTCTCAACTTCCTTCCAGCAGTCCTGCGATCTTCTTTTCTGATTGTAGTTGAAGATTTGGGATCAGATCCCATCAGCTGTCTACCGGCCTATCAAATCAAGCAACTGTGAGAACTCTGCATCGATCCATTTTTTTTTTTTTCCGTTGTGTGTTGACCCCTTCATATTTTCATAATAACAGTGAGAGTTTGACAAATCATGAATAAGGAGCAAGATGGTGATGGCTAATCTTACATATTAATGCCATGGAGCAAGCAAATGTCAACACGCAAAACTTGGGCAGTGGTATGTAAGTATAAATCAGACACAGAAAATAGACATAATGGACTGTACCTAAAACACTTGCAAACTGAACCGCATTTCATATGGACAGACAGACATGAGTACCTTGTCTTCCAGAGCAAAAAGAAAAAAAGAAACATTTGTAGTCCCATAAATTTTCTGACAAAGCCAGGTAATATCAGAAATCGAAAAAGAGTAGAATGCATCTAAACAGACTGGTAGTAGACATGACACAAGATGATTAGACCACCAGTATTGAAGCCAAGGCTGTCTGCATAATAAAAAGTGATCATTCAATCTGCCAAACTTTCTTAGGAAACCATATCTCCTTATTAAACAAAGTGGCACATTATACAGAAGGACAAGAAATGGGATAAAGAAACAATTTAATAGATAAGAAATGGCTTTAACTAATCATTTGCATAATCCTCTCCAAGATTCAGTCACTTAACCAATTTGCACTTTTAACGTAGATTCGCATATCTACCTTGGTGCTCACTGCACATAAAATAAGCATGCAATCTTGGATATAAGTGGCAACAATTTGATAAACATGCACACACACACACATTGTAAAGAAAAGGATCCAAATTCCGATCTATAACAACAGAGAAAGAAGTCAGCTGACCTTTGTTGACATTTGGACCACCAGGCCCACCACTTCTTGCAAAGTTCACGGTTCCATGGTCATACAATCATGAATTACAAGGTTACCAAGTGCGCATAAAAAAAAAAATCTAACCTAACAAATATACTGCTTTACCAAGCCGGCCATATGTACTGATATCAGAGAATGCATGCTTAGAACATTTCTTTTCTTGTTTTTTTTTTAAAAAAAAAATGCTATTGGAACATATTAATTTGACTTAATATCATGACCTACTGATTTTATCAGCTGACATTGTCCCAATAAAAAATATCAACAAGGGCCTCCATTCACTAACTCTCAGGGCTTAAAAAGGCACCATTGAATGGCATGTTGTACATGATCAATGTCCACTTTCATCAATATATGCAGGGAAAAAAGAGTGACAACCTAGGGTAACCAGGGCATAACAGGGCCTTTGAAATTTCATTTCAGTCTTAACTAATGAAGACTCATGCCAACAGGCACACAAGAAATCAAACTATAGGTACCAAGAATTTTGGTTAATGTAAGTTAAGTCAATACAAAGCTTACTAGAGGAAGTTATAGTCAGTATATGGTAGGAAAGAGGAAAAACAAATTGAGAGAGAAAAGAAAGAGAGGAAATTGCTAGAATAGAGGGGAAAATAGTACATGACCTTTATACTGTCAAGCATAGGAACTTGAGTGACTTAGGTTGATGTCAAGAATAATCTCAAATTAAAGTTTATGGTTTAACAAATAAAAAATAAATGTTTGATCAAAAAAAAATAAAAAATAGACGTCAAGAATAAGGGCCTGATGGCAAAAATCCTGTGCCAAGAAAAAACTCAAAACTTTCCAAATGAAGTAAATTTAGAGTTTTAGACAACATAACAAAGAATTGATGAGAGAAAATGGAGAAAAAGTGGCTGGGAATTCAAAGAAACAAGTGGGACCAAAAAACTCATCACAAAGCAATGTGAGAACAACTTCCCTTATGAGAAAGGAAACAATCCTTCCAACATAAGGCGAATAAGTGTTCTTATAAAAGAAAGAATAGCCCGCTGGATTAGGATGTGCCCACCTATAGGCCATAGATTGGGAGAACCACCACCACCACACTTCGGATGTAGACAAGCCCATAGTAATAGCACTACCACATACATTAATAAGCAAGGGAATACAAAGAAACAAAGCAAAACCATTATTTATCTCTTCAAGAATCAAATATTATGAAAAGACTTGAGTGTTCTTAGCTGCTTTTTCCCCTTTAAGAAATAGTAAACGCATAATTGGATTAAGTTTGTACTATTCTCACCACTAATTCATCTAATGAATTTTCCACTACACTACAGATGTACCTCCTATTCCTGAGAAAACAAGCATGAGACCATGATCTAGCACCAAACAGAATTTCCTAGGTACCAGTATTGAATTACCATCAACTAGTCACTAACATAAAACAACAAGAATTCCACATTTTACAGAATAATCCATCGTGGAACTTGTAGATGGTTTGTTTTAAATTTCAAATCAATCTAGTCCATTTCTCGGATAATAGATGTAAAATTCCATTCAGAGATAACAATCATTTGATTGAGTATCCAACCAATGGGGGAAAAGTTTCGGTTTTCTTTCATTATCTACGTGTTCTCCACAATCAAACATGTAACAACTCAAAATTTTATCCGTTATCAAACTTCCATTACATTTCCACAACATTCTCACAATTAAACTTCAAATAAACAACAACAAACATATTTTTGGCCGTGAAAATGCAAAAACAAATCGCTAAAGCATTTAAGTTTACATTAAAAATCGAGAATACATGTATACAGAGTAAATTTTGAGTTTTTAGCTACCGAGAGTGATTAAAGGGACAGGTTCGTTGCCGGCGGCTCGAGCTCGTTCCTCGGCTTCAAGCAATAACGGTTCAACCCTGAGACCGCCTATCCGACGTCTTCTTTCCGCTTTCTCCGGATTTTGACGCCGCGGCGGCTGGTCCCGGCGATGCTGTACAGAATATGCGCAAACTCGGCAATGAAAGTGATGGTAGGAAGAGTTCTCTGACGATCATGCTCGATGTGGTTGTGATTTCCGCTGTTTTCATTTCAATTCAATTGAATCCCAGGATAAAAGAGTTTGTGACATACACACTCCCATTTCCCAGGGGTAGACCCGAGATATTTTGGCCCTAAAGCAGAAAATAAATGAGACTTTTTTATTTTTAATATTAATAATAAATTAATTTTTTATATTCAAGTTTTTGTTATCATATTTGAACTTAATGGTATAAGAAATAAAGAATGATTGAAAAATTATGATAATAAGTTTGAACTTGACTTTTTTAGGAGTCAAAAATAGATTTTTTAGTAGCTTTATTTTTTCAAATAGTTTTTTTTTCTTTTATTTAAAAGAAATTAATTTTAGAGTCTTTTAATTTAATGTCTGAATTAATAGGCACAATCTATTTAAGTTGAAATCTTTTGTTTGAACATAGATATACATTTTTTGTTTGGACAATTACTGCACACCTATAAATTATGGGGTCTTCCTTGAAGTGAGGCCTTAAATTTTTTTTTTATTAGACTTGTGTTTTTATAAGATCTTTTTATAACTTAAAATATTTATGGATTAGTTATTGTCTGTGCTTGAAGGTACAGAATAATAAAAAAAATAGTCAACAATAAATATATTTGTCTTCATACTCAAAATTAAATTACAAACATAAATGAGAGAGAAAGAAATTTAAACACCGGTTGTAGTGAGAGTAAGCAGTGGTTATAGTGAGAGTAAGCAGTGGTAGTAGTGGTGGGCGATTGTGGTGGTTATGGTGGGTGACAACGACCGTGGTGATGATGATGACAAGCATGGGTGGCAACGGTGATAGTGGTGGTGAGTTTGGGGTGACGATGGTGGTAGTGACAGTCATGGATAACCACGATTGTGGGTTGTGGTGGTGGGCGGTGACGATAGTGATGGTGGGCGATGGCGGGTACTTTTTGGTAACAGTGTGATGAGTAGTGACGAATGACAGTGGTGGTGGTGGTAGGTATGGTGGGGTTGTGTGACAGTTGGTGGCAGTAGTGGTGGGTGATGATGGTGGTTGGTGGTGGTAGGTTGATGGGGGAGTGACTGGCGACAATGGTGGACGATGACGATGGTGGTGGATTGTGGTAGTGGGTAACAATGGGTGGTGGTGGTGGATGATGACGATGGGTGACAATGATAGTTGGATGATGGTGTTAATGGTAATAAATATAAGAATGAGATAACGATGGTGGTGAGTGGCGGCGGGGGACAACGATGGTAGCAATCGATGAAGGTGGTGAGATCGTGGCGGTGGTAATGATGGTAGCGGCGACGGTGGTGATTGTTGTGACAGAGGTGGTGGTGGGGTGGTGACAGCGGTGGTAATGATTGTGGGGCAGTTGGGGTGGTGGTGGTGAGGGTAGTTTGGGTGGTGGAATGATGGTGGTGGTGGTAGTGATGATGGTGGTGATAGGGCGATTTCAAAAATACTTTTTTTTTTTAAAGTACTTATGAGAAGTTATAAGTTGTAGAAGTATTTTTAAAAAGTCATTTCAAACACACCCTTATGACCCTATTTCCCTATTAAATTTGGAGTGTTCATATTAGCCGTCAAATTAACTTTAAAGTAAAATTAAAGAGATCTTAACCGCGAAAAAGTAAAAGTCATTTTGTTTATCTTTTGAAATTTGTATTGTATTGTACTTTATTATATAAATTTAATTTTTTTACATGAATTATTCATGATATCTAAAAATTTGGGACTTTTTTTAAAAATGGGGCCTAAAGCCCAAACTTTTTTGATAACACTGTTGAGCTGCCCCTACCATTTCCTTCTAACTACAATATATTCACTATTCAGGCTCCCTTAAACTTCGATACTGGCCATCCAACTAAATTTAAAATAGAGGGAGAACTACATTTAGAATCCTTAAAGTTTATCACTTAAATTTCTTGATATTTAAAATATTATATATAGAACCTCTGAGGTTTGTACACACGTGACACTTAAATCTCTGTCGTCAATGTTCGTTAATATATCTGTTAATAAATTATACTCAAACTCCCTAAAGTTTGTAAGCGTATAATACTTAAACCTCTTGAGTTTAAAATATTATATTTAGATAAAAAACCAATTCAAGATAAAATATCAAATATTTTAAATTTTTACAACCAATATTCATATTCTATAGTATTATTTATTGAAATAAAATTAAAATTAAAAATCTATTTTTTTTTCTTAAAAAATTGTAATTATATACAATTATACTATCTATTGAAATTTAATTTGGTCATTTAAACGACCAAATTAAACTACCAAATTACCCCAATGAAAGTTAAGATATTGTGTCCATTACAGTTTGACCCTTATTTGATTTTTTTAATTTTATTCCAATAGATAATATTATTGTATACTAATTATGATTTTTTTTTAAAATAAATTTTTATTTTTGATTTTACTTTGATAAATGATACAATAAAACATGAATTTTGGTTATAAAATCCATTGTCTATTATAAATGACTTAGACCTATAATGACTTAGACCCGCTATTTGATTTTTTAGTTTTATTCCAATAAATAGTATAATTATATATACTAATTATCATTTTTTAAGAAAAAATTAGATTTTTAATTTTAATTTTATTTCAATAAATGATACAATAGAACATAAATTTTAGTTGTAAAATTTAAAATATTTGATATTTTATCTTTGATTGGAATATTTTTACTTTAAGTATAACATTTTAAACTTGAAGAATCTAAATATTATACGCCTATAAACTTCAGGAGATCTAGGTGTAATTTATTAAAGGATATATTAACCAACTCAATGGACCCATGTATAATATTTATATAATATTTAAAATGTCAAGAGATCTGAATAATTAAGTGACAAACCTCAAGATATAATTCTCCCTAAAACATATCTCCCAAAAAATAAGAGTTATTAACTCAAATATAAAAAGTGTTAAATCTAAAACTTTTGCTAACTCCAGAAGTCGAGCTCCGCCAGTAAACTAAAATCGTTGAATTTGTTTTTTTCTTTTCCTCCTCTCCTTTGTGGTCATTCAAAAATATAAAAAAAAAAACTCGTATTCGTTATGTTGAGAAAATAACTAAGTTATAACTAATCTTTGAATCATTTAGGAATTAATTATCATCCAGTGATGGTATTCTATAAAATATCAGGAGCAACCCAAATTAACCAAAATATATTTTTACTAGCCCAGATACTTTTTCGGTACTATAATCTTACCCATACACAAAACTGCTTTAAAATACCAATAATATCAAACCTTTTTCTATTTGCATGTATCCTTTAGATTACTCGTCGACTCAGTATGGTTAAAGCCACAGTCTACGATTACGTTAACACGGTAACTACAAACTACATCACTAGCAGCATATCTTTCCACAGACAGTTTCAAATTCAACTCTATTATATAATGCAAAGACGTAGCTATCTCCATGAGCCTCAAAGCAGGCAATCACGACTGTGCATACAATAGTACACGTGCAACCACCAAGCTCAAATATGATGGCCATGACACAAAACAAAGGCCCCCCTCCAGGTTTGCGAGCCCTAACATGAGTGGCATGTATTCAATATCCAGCCAACAGCATAGAGATATAGAACATACAGAAACTGTTAATTCCACACTTAATGTTCAGAGAGATGAAAAAGATGGAAAAAGCAGAGCAAATTGAGGTTCTTAATGCCTCCTAGCTTGATCCACGTTACTGGTAGCTGCTCTTGGTCTACCCCGAGAAGAACTTGTCCTATCTCCAACAGCTGCCTTCACCCTTCCCAAGGGTTGCGAGTGAGAAGAGCCTGCCATGTCTGGTTTCATGCTCCCAGTGTAATGTGGGTGCGGGCTTTCAGTTGAGGGAAGTGCCCAACCACCATTATCTCCAACAGCTGCCTTCACCCTTCCCAAGGGTTGCGAGTGAGAAGAGCCTGCCATGTCTGGTTTCATGCTCCCAGTGTAATGTGGGTGCGGGCTTTCAGTTGAGGGAAGTGCCCAACCACCTTTCTGAGTTCCGCTACCAGATCCTAAAACAGAAATGGCAGAAAAGAAGATGCAGCCAATTAGTATCTCTTCAGATAAGACCCCTAAAAGCATCCAATGGTTGCAGTCCAACCCGCAAACAACACCAACGCAGAAGTAAATTATTAACTTTCTCAGTTATAACACTGGCACTACACAAGAAACCTTTTGAATTCATCCAGCTAAATCTAGCTGCCATCCTTCAATCAATAAGGCTACATATCCCCCTCCCCATGAATTATGTGTAAAGGGATTGAATATAAAAGTCCAATGTCACACAACATCAGGTTTACAGGTGAGCCATTGCCAGAATGCCATTACTGCTTAAGCAAACGGTCTTCCTACAAGAATCAATAACGTGACCCAAAATTTCATGATATTTCCAATGCAATCTATCTATTCCAAAGTATTTTTTTCTTTTTTTCTGCTTTAGGTGGGTGTAAGGGTAAGTTAGTCCTAAGGTCAACTGGAAAAATCACAGACAGCCCAAGGGCTCAAGGCAAAAACCCGATACCAACTTCACCATAGCCTAGTTCTGGAAGATATGAAGAGGGGATAAACCCTTTTTTTTTTCTTTTTTGCTGCAGGTATACAGGCTTCCCCATCTTAACTAAACCAAAAAGAAAAAAAAAAATTGGGTTATCCCATCCCCAATTCCCAAATTTTGCAGTGCATATGATGTGATTCATAACATTTGACAATCACTCGAAGACAAATAACAACACTCCAAAATGTGAAAGCAGCAAAAAGATTTTTATCCATACCATCATGCGGATTAAACCCCTCACTCCAACCAGGCAGATGCTTTCTTGCTTTCCCTTTCCAAGAGTTTTCAAAACCAGCGAGTTCATCTGAGAAATAAAACAAATTCACTGCATGTACTTAATCACTACTATCCACATCATGCTCCTTTTTCTTTCCCGATCTGTCAAAGCATCCTTGTTTAAACATAGCAAGATACAATACAAAAATACCTTCATTAAGATTGTGCAGGGTCTGCATTGTGTCCACCCTACCATCTGAATTTAGTTTCCTTGTAAGAGAATGTCCCTACAGCAAGACAAACAATATCATTCACACAAATACATGTAAAAAGCAGATCCATGTCTCTAGCACATATAGATAGGATATTACATAATTAAGAACACCAAATGATCAACAATTACCTTATCGTGAATTCCACGCGAGACCCTATGAGTTGCTTGGGCAGTAGCGGAATCAGCTTCTTTCCTTTCTTCCATTGTCAACTGAAATCCATATAAATATGATATGAGAAACAGAACAAACCCAAAAAATCATAACTTATTCACACAGGCAACTTACTCCATCACTCCCTGTTCTCCTTGTTGTAGACGAAGTATAATAGGCACCGTTGGCACCGCCGTAAGAGACAGTGGAACTCTGAAAGGTGAAGCTGTGAGATTGGGGCTGTGTGTGTGGATTGTTTAAGCTGTTGGAGACATTTCTGTACTGCATTTGTTTACTCTTTCGCTCTGCAAAACCACAAGACCAAACTCTTTAACAAGCAGAGACAGAAATGAAATGTCTCAACAGTTGCAAATAGAAAACACACTTCACCTTCGGCTTCATCATCTGGATCCTCGACATAAGGTTCTTTGCTCAACCTACCACGCTTGCTTGGATTATCTTTCTTCCCCTTCACACCCCCTCCTTCTTGTTCATCATCAGAGTTAATCTCTTCAATGATTGGCCCCCTTGATCTGTTTGGCTGGGAGGGTTGATGTTCAAGAAATCCAGATGCCTGTGCATCCATGAATGGACTTCCAGTGGGACCAAAGAAGCCCGACTCAAACATGCCTCCAAAAGGACGAGTGAAGAAAGGGTCATCGAATGGGTCCCTACCTCCAAAAACTCCTGACAACAAATTTCTCTGACCCCCAAAGCCACCAAAACCCCCAAAACCAGCAAAAGGGTCATTAAAACCAAAGAAAGGATCCCTGCCTCCCCGATTTCCCTGCATTTTCTGGATGCTATAAACCTGAAACGTGTTAATGACATTCTTAAAGCTGCAAAATCCTAGGGTTACAGAAATAGCAACATTTTGAACTACCAGCTATTGTCCACACCAGACACATATCTGAATCATGCATGATATAAGGAAGCAGTTAACAAAATAACCAATAAATAGCAACCATATTCAGCTGTCAGCAGATACTGTGCTTTGCTGCGCATAGCCATGACGCTATTCCACACTCCTACAATCATTTTTTATATGATATATGGATAATAAAAACAAGAAATGTAAACATGTCACAAGTATAATTTTTCAAAGTTAAACAGACAACCCTAAACCATGAGGGCTAACAAACTGCAATATCATGGACACCACAATCAAAATACCAAAGGCAATACATTCACTCATGCACCTACCATATCAATCATCATCAAGGATCAAAAAATTTGTTTCGGTATATTGTTTCAACCACCTAAGAAACAAAACTGTTTTGAGAATGTTTCAGAAATATAACAGAAATGTAAAAAAAAAAAAAAAATTATTTCAAAAACATTCCAAATCATTGATCCAAACAGACCGAAACAACACGAAACTTTCCGAAACACCTCGAAACATTAGAATATTGATATTCAATTACTAATTTGTTTCGGTTTACATAGAAACGAAAATGTTTCGACCATATCATTCAAATCCTCTACGAGGAAGACTGACCAACTCTCAAATAAGATATTACTTATCAAATAAAAATTAACTTTAGATAACTTCCATGAGGTAACTATAGTTTTCCATACTGCCACAAGCCCACATGATAAACAAAAGGAATCTAAAATAAATTACAAGCATCAACTTGAATTCCATATTCCATTCACTTTTTCTTCCAATTTTTTGGCACTACCCCCAGAAATAATATATAAGCATCCTCAATAGTTTTTAATATATTAAATTTACTTCTTAATTCACTCAAATGAGCCATTTGTGGTTTATACAGCTAAACGCTCTTGGGAATCTATACTATATATATCAAAAAATCAAATTAGGTGGGAGGTGGTTTGAGAAATCTTCCCTCCCACTTTCCTTTTTTCTTAGTATTTTTAATTATTTAATTATCACACATAATTTTAACTAATTATATTCTAACATATGTATATAACTACCCCTCAACCCCACTAATTAACTACCACTCATTTAAAGTTTTTAAAAAAATCAGTCACTAATTTAAAAATTTTTAAAAATATAGTTTTACCACTCTAACTTTTCATATTATCTATCTAACTTTTCAGATAGTATGATGACAATAGAAAAAAAAAAAAAAAAAGGAAGGGGAAGGATGACGGAGAGGGAAGGGGATGTATGCAAATTTTGTGGGGCCCCGCTAGATCATACATATTTTAATCGTGTACTTGTTCCAGTCAAAAAGACATTAAAACAAAGCATCATGACGAATTATGTCCAACTAATTAAATGAATCCTTTTTCGCTATTTTGTTCTCTCAAGGAAAAAGGCTCGACTACAAGATATCATATCATGTTTTAAGTACCTCACCTCCACGCAAATTTTGATCTTCCCTTTTCTTTAGCATTCGCTTTATTATTGATCATTTCACTGTTCCTCACAACATGGCTTATTAGTCTTCATTGTATAAACCTAAACAATCTTACTTGCTTTTCTCTCCATTTAACTTCAATTAGTGCAATTTTATACTTTATCGGATACTCATCTCTAATTCTAACTTGTCTAACCACATATTCATCTTAATATTCACATTTCGGCCACATACACCTCCTATCTAGATTATGTCCTGGTGCCTAACATTCTATCTCGAAAAAGTATAGTTGGCCTTGCAATCGTCCTACATAACTGCCCTTTATATTCCACAAGTATGTGCCGATGACTAATGTCAAAATCACATCTCCATTTAAGATGTTCAACTATGATTCCCCGAGTAATCTCATCCCCAACCTTTCCCTTCCTCAAGAATAAGCAAGCTTACAAATATAGAACTACTTATTATGTCTTCATTTTTCATATGTACAATTAGTTTCCACCCACTCTTGATACTACTTTTCTTCCACAAACTTTAACTTTGATATCTTTTCAATCAAATCTATGTTCTCAACAAATACCATACACAACAAAATCTCATTTTGAATGAGTAACTAATTCCATAACTAGGCAAAAAGATAAAGACTTACAACTAACCCTTAAGGTAATCTCCCAATAATTAGGAATTCTCTTCTCTCTCCTCTATTTGCTTCATCATACAAATCCACCGTAAAATCAATGGAAAAAAATATCTACTCCTAACTTCTTTCCAAAATCCAGATTACAATACCTTTAGGATCTTCGTCATAAGCCTCTCCAAATGCATAAACCATATAAAGATATAATGTTCCCCCAATATAATTCCACTAGTCTCCTCAACTGTATAGTATATAGCCTCATAGTTGACTTTCCAAGCATAATCCAAAGAGATCTTGTCAACAGTTGTTTCAAATTCTTAGTTGATGCCCAATCACTCTCTATCCCAAAGCTCTATTTTAAAATTTTCCAAACATACACAGTTTCTATGTATTTGATCCATCATCTTTATTAGTTTCAACTTCCGCATTCAATATCACTCCTTTTCATATTTATCATTATGACCATCTGATTTTCCCTTTCCATCTACTTATTAGATCTCTGTTTCTATTATATAAACATTTTTAATATATTTTTATGTAATATTAAAAGTAATTATGTGGAAGTTATTTTAGTAAGTGGGTTAGTGATAAGAGTATTTTGTAGATAATTTTCTAGATGGTCACTAAAATAATAAAGTAATAGGTTAGGTTAGTTATTAAGGTAGTTTTTATCATCATGTACTTAAAGATCTTTTTATCAATGAAATGAATATGTTGAATGTGAGATAAACTTTCTTATGGAGTTTTGGAGATTAAATTCTTTTCAAATTGAACCACTGGAGGTTTTCACCCCCCTCGAAGTGGGTTTTCTTCCCATATTCTATTTTTAATTTTATTTATATTTTTTCTAAAAGTGTGCACGTAACAATTGGTATCAGAGTTAGGCATAGAGGACCGAGTTAGTCGACTTGAAACGAAAGTTCACTCGTTAATTGTCGGCCAATAAAGGATAATGAAAGGAATGCATGAGTTATTTGTTATCATGGATGCCCGTTTTGATCAATTTAGATAACCGAAGTTACTGTCATGAGCAAGGCGAATGGTCAACCAAAGGCAATGGAGGAGGTAGGAATAATGGTCACGCATCTTTTGTTTCAATTGGATTAAGCTCCATAACCTCCAAAACTCCGAATTTGGATATGCATCAATACAAAGACATGCAAGAATCCACTTTTTGGTTCGTCCAACCAAACAAAATCCACCATTTTGGTTCGTCCAACCAAACAATTCTTTGATATGCAACACACTGCCCTTGATTTTAAGGCTTCATCAAATGTTTGCCATCAACAATATAAGTTACTCAAGGAAAACAATGATGTGCTTACATGGATCTTTGCCAACAAGAAGCAAGTAGGATCAATTAAACACTGTCATACACTTCTTGCGAGTTTACTTACACCGTGCAAAAATTTACCGAGACAACAACGGGTGGGATATTCAATAAGTAAACTAAAGGATGTTATTATAAGAGTCAATGTTTGTGTAGCCCTCGCACGCCCAGCCACCTTATCCACTATCGTGGGTCTCTCTAAGTTATGTGAAGCCAAAGATTACATTGATTGTTATGAGGATGGGGAAGTAGGTTTGCCACCTCCTTTTGTATATGATAAATTAATCTTTGAGGACAAAGTTTGTTTTGAAGGGGAATATAATGTTATAGACACATTTTTAATATGTTTTTATGTAATATTAAAAAAAAATTATTAGGAAGTTATTTTAGTAAGTGGGTTAGTGATAGAGTATTTTGTGGCTAATTTTCTAAGTGGTCACTAAAATAGTGGAGTAATGAGTTAGATTAGTTATAAAGGTAGTTTTTATCATCTTGTATTTAAATGTCTTTCTATCAATGAAATGGATATGTTGAATGTGAGATAAATTTTCTTGTGGAGATTTGGAGATTAAGTTCTTCTAAAATTGAACTATTGGAGGTTTTCACACCTTAAAGTGGGTTTTTTCCCCCTATTCTATTTTTAATTTTATTTATATTTTTTCTATAAGTGTGCATGTAACAGTTTCTTTTCTAATTTGGGTCCATCCTTTGATACATGCATCTATCCTCAATTGCTGCTAACCTGGAGTCATTTCCTGGGACAACCACACATTATACATTCAGACACATAATATGACAACTAGGTAAAGGGGGAAACCCTAGGGCAGCAAAATTCTTCTAGTAATGAGAACATGTCGGCATAAAGCCCTGAAAAACTGCATACCCAATTCTTGTCAAACATAAATTTCCAAATCCAGAATTGAAGAGAATAAATCAATTACCAATCAACAACTGATCACGGTCACTTACAATCAGAAGACGTTTTATTACATCCATTCGATTATTTAAGTGTAAACGAAGCAATTATCAGATTCACAATTGTATACAGCGCTTCAATAAATATATACAAAAAATTTGCCATCTGTTATAGGCTATTCCATCTACCTAAAGAAGTTTCAAATGAAAGTGAATAACAGATAAGGAGAGATTAACAAATATCACATCCCAACATGAAAGCTCGCAGATTAGAAATATTTTTTTCTCAAAATATTGTCAAAAAATTACTACTAAATGATTCAAAAGACAAACGATCATCAGATTAAACCGCAGAGAGACGCTGAAAAGGTATTACCTGACGATCAGAGAAACTGGAAACTAATCGAGATAGATGAATATCGCAGGAAGTCAAAACCTAAATGAGCAAGAAGAGAGAGAGAGAGAGGATATAGAACGTTCTAGTACACGCTTGATCTTTTGATCAGGATTCAGGAGTACGCGGTTATTTTATTTTTTTTTATTTTTTTTTTTTGAGTGCAGAGTACACGGTTGATCAGTAACGCTGATTTGATTGTCGATCGACACGTGTAATCTATTTTCCTGCTTCTTCTTTTTTTTAAGGTCCATGCTTGGAGAAAATACATAATGCAACGGTGATACATGGAAAAAAAAGTGAGTAGTTATTTTTTTATAGAGAAAATTTCAGTCACACTCCTCCTAGTTTATTATATTTTCAAGGACACTCTCTTTATTATCAAAAACATCACTGATATCTCTTCTAGTTTATATTTAAACATCACTAACACCCTCTACCATTAAACTACCATTTCTAATAAAAAAAAATTCATTTAAAATACCAAAAATGTCCCTACAATTTTTCTACATAAAATTTTATTAAAATTCGAGCCGATTAAAATTTATTTTTCTACATATTAAAATTTGAACCAATTAAAATTCGATTGAAGTTGATTAAATTTTATTTTTTTTAACGTATTAAAATTCGAGTTTATTAAAATTTATTTTTTACGTATTAAAATTTGAGCCGATTTGAACTCTCCCCCATTATTATCGCCGATTAAAATTCGCTTTCGAGTTGATTAAAATTTATATTTTTTACTTATTAAAATTCGTGTCAATTAAAATTCGATTTATTAAAATTTGAGTCAATTAAAATTTATATTTTTTTATGTATTAAAATTTGGGCCGATTAAAATTCAATGCGAGTTGATTAAAATTTGATTTGAGTCGATTAAAAATAATTTTTAATTGGCTCAAATAGAATTTTAATTAGCCCAAATTTTAATAAGTAAAAAATATAATTTTTAATCTGCTCAAATTTTAATATGTAAAAAATAAATTTTAATTAACTTGAATCGAATTTTAATCGGCCCGAATGTTAATACGTAAAAAAAATTAAAAAACAGAGGGGGGTCTCATTGAAGATATGCTTATCTAGAGGGGGGGTGTGGATGAAGTTTGTCCTCAAATATATCATGGGCAATTTAGTAAAATTGCATTCTAGTTAATATTTTTAATCTGACAGGGGGTGTCAGTGAAGATTCAGAAAATAGAGGGGGTGTTTTTGAAGTTATGGTAAACTAGAGGGGGTTTGATTGAAATTTTCCCTTTTTTATATGGACAATTAATTATTAATTTATGTGAGATTTATTTTCGTATTTATTTACACATTATTGATTGATAATATCATGTAATAATACTAATGTGATATCACCATTGCAATAAAAAAATTTCTCATAATAGAAAGTAATTTTTCTTAAAAAAATATTATTTAAACTTAATTTGGGCCCAAAAAAATGAATAATTTGTGAGAAGATACAGTGAACAGTGGTGACTTAATAGCCAACCACTCCGCCATTGGGCCTAAAAGTTGCGGATTCAAACCTCACCCACCTCTTCTCAATTTACAAACTTCATTTAAAAGTGGATTTTATTTAATATTAAAATTCACAACTGAATGATGTCCCTATAACATTGTTCTTTTTTTTAATTAATATTAGAGTTTACTGTTAATCTAATATTTATGATAAATTAAATCAGTAAATTAGATTCAAAAAACATTATTATTTCTTGAATGACAAAATAGGAATTGAGAAAGCTCTATATTTCTCACACTATTTTCTGTGTTAAAAGACTACAATATATACACATATACAGATCAAGTCATGATCTGATCAGCAAGGAAAGAAAATAAAATCTCAACTAATTCCCTTGAATGAAGGAATTACAAATTCCTAAATATGTGCAGTAAAGATTATTTCCAAAACCAGCGTTAATCAAATCTTAGCAAATCTCAACACTCCCCCTCAAGTTGGAGCATGTATATCCAGCATGTTCAACTTGCTTCTTAAGTCCTTAAACACGTTTCCTCCAAGAGCTTTTGTAAAAACATTTGCCAACTACAAATGAGATGGAACAAATTCTGTAACAATTTGACCTTCTTGTATCTTTTCTCTTACAACATGGCAATCGAGTTCTATGTGCTTGGTGCGCTCATGATATACTGGATTTGCTGTTATATGAAGTGCAGCTTGATTATCACATAATAACTTTGTTGGTCCAGTGAAAATCTGCATGTCATTAAGCAAAAATCTTAGCCAAGTTAATTCACAAGTTGCTGCTGCCATGGACCTGTACTCAGCTTCCGAGGATGATCTGGAGACTGTTTTCTGCTTCTTGGCCTTCCATGAAATCAGTGAATTTCCCAAATACACACAATAACCTGTAGTTGATCTTTGAGTCATAGGACAGTTTGCCCAATTTGCATCACAATAAGCTTTCAAGTCGAAAGAATTGTTTGATGAAAATAACAAGCCGAGACCTGGACTTCCTTTAAGGTACTTAATTATGCGAAGAACAGCATCACAATGAGGCTTTCTTGGTGCATGCATAAATTAGCTTAGGATATTGACCGAGTATGTGATGTTTGGTCTTGTGATTGTGAGATAGATTAATTGTCCAACTAATCTCCTATAGCGCTCTGGATCATGTAGTAAATCTCCTTGATCATCCATGAGCTTTAGATTTACTTCCATTGGGAAATTTGAAGGTTGAGCACTCAAGTAACCAACATCATCTATAATCTCCAAGGTATATTTTCGTTGAGAGATTACAATGCCTTCTTTGGACCTTGCAACTTCCAAGCCAAGAAAAAACTTTAGAAGACCAAGATCTTTGATGTGGAATTGTTGATGCAAATTTTTTTTGAGACTTTGTATAGCAGTTGCATCATTTCCTATTATTACTATGTCATCTACATAGATGAGTACCATAGTTGTAGATGGACCTTTAGTCTTCACAAATAAAGAATAATCTGTATGTGATTGAACAAAACCAGCCTTTTTGATAGCATGCGAGAATTTGGCAAACCAATTCGAGGGGCTTGTTTAAGTCCATAGAGGGACTTGTGCAGTCGACATACAAGCTTCTCCCCCTGTCGACAAAGACCCGGTGGTGGAGTCATATAGACCTCTTCCTCTAAATCACCATGAAGGAAGGCATTGGTCACATCCATTTGATGTAAGGGCCATTGTTTGGCGGCAGCAACAACAAGAATACATCGAACAGTTGTTAACTTGGCAACAGGAGCAAATGTCTCAGTGTAATCCAAGCCTTCTTGTTGAGAAAATCCTTTGGCAACTAATCGTGCTTTGTAGCGTTCAATCGTGCCATTAGAATTATATTTGATACGATATACCCATTTGCTGTCAATGGGACGATGACCAGTAGGTAAAGGAACCAAAGACCATGTCTTTTGAGTAGTAAGAGCATCAAGTTCATGTTGCATGGCCTCTTGCCATTTCGGATCTAATACAGCCTGTGCGTATGAGGTGGGTTCGAGAACACGTGAGATAGCATTGACAAAGTGTTTATGATTAGAAGATAAAGAATCATATGAAATGTAGTTACTTAAAGGATACCGAGTACCTGACTTGGTTGAAGATTCATGGTTGGAGGTTACATTCGATGGCATTGTACTCACTTGTCCACAATGGAAATCTTGAAGAAGAATGGATGGTTTTCTGGTGCGTTCACTTCTACGGAGAGAAGGGGTTGGGGATGAGACAGGAGAGGAGGAATTTTCTGTAGAAGCGGTCTCAGGTAATGAGGAATGAAGGGAAGTTGGAAGAGAAGGGGATTCAGCAGGATAGTCGATTATCTCAGGTTGAGAAATGGATGGAGCTGGTGAGGATTCTGTGGTATGAAAAGGAAACATTTCCTCATGAAAGATGACATCTCGACTTGAGAAAAATTGGTAAGTTTTGAGGTCATATAAACGGTAAGTTTTTTGGCCAATGGGATAGCCAACAAAGATGCATTTTCTGGCACGAGAGTCAAATTTGTGAGTGGGGTGCAGATTTGTTGCATAACAAAGACATCCAAACACTCGCAAGTTAGAGTAATTGGGTGGCTTGTTATACAACATTTCATAGGGAGATTTGTATTGCAGCACAAGGGTAGGAAGTCGATTGATGAGATAGGTGGCAGTGAGTAAACTTTCCCCCCAAAATTGCAATGGAAGATTAGCATCAAGCCTTAAAGCCCTGCCAACGTTTAAGAGATGTCGATGCTTGCGTTCAACTACACCGTTTTGTTGAGGTGTAGATCTACAAGAGCTTTGAAATGATATGCCAAGATTGGAAAAATATTGTTTCATGGATATGAATTCTAAGCCATTATCACTACGAATACATTTAACTTGGCAATTAAACTGAGTATTGACAAAAGAGATAAAGGTTTTGAGTAACCCTTGTGTTTCAAATTTAAATTGCACGAGGAATATCCATGTGAATCTAGTATAGTCGTCAACAATTGTTAAAAAATAATGTGCCCCTGTATGAATTGCAGTACGAAGAGGTCCCCAAATATCACAATGAAGAAGATCAAAAGAATGTAAAGTTTGAATAGTACTAAAAGGAAAAGATAGCCGTGTTTGCTTGGCCAAATGACAAGTTTCACACAAATGTTGAGAATTAAATACAAATGAAGGAATAACATGACTCAAAAACTGTGAAGGTGCCTTGGAGGGATGTCCCAACCGCTGGTGCCATGGAATTTTTGGAGTGGAAGCAACATGATAAGTGATCGGTGTGGTAGATGATGCAGATTTTATTGATGGCACGAAGTAGTACAAGCCATTAAGTTGCTTCCCCAAACCAATCATCTTCTTCGAAGTTAGGTCCTGCAGTACACAAAAAGTAGGAAAAAATGAATAGAACAATTTAAGGTAGCTGTGAGTTGACTGACTGACAGTAAATTGACATGGAAAGATGGAGCACATAGTATGTTTTTAACATGCATGTGGGCTGAAAGTTGGGTGGAACCTATGCCAGTTATGGCAGAGCAAGCACCATTGGGTAAGGTTACTTGAGAAGAGAGAGGAGAGGTAATTGAAACAGATGTGGCTATGTGATTAGTGGCACCACTGTCAATGATCCAGTGACTCAAGGCTGTCTTTTGTGTAGTAAATGAAGAACATAAAGGGGCAGAACTACCTGTAGAGTTTGCTTGAGTAGATTGTTTACCATTGAAAAAGGCTTTGATTTGAGCAAGTTCTTGAGAGGTGAATTGAGGAGTAAGATCGATGGAAGACTTGTGTGAATCTGAAATGATGGTTGCACTGGCTTGGTGAGCAGCAGTTTTTCTGCTACGATTGGGTGGCTGAACTTCTTTGCCATGTAGTTTGTGACCAACTGGAAACCCATTGAGAAAATAACATCGATCCACAGTGTGAGTAGTGCCTTCATAATAAGAGCAATGAAGAGGTTTTTGACTACCTTGAGGCTTGGAATGAGTGGAGGACCATTGTTTTCGTTGTCTTGAGGCCGTAGTTTGTGACTCCTTGGAGTTGTCATAAGTGTGAATACTCATGACATGAATAAGATCACTGCTCTTTGTTTCAGTGAGGCCTCGCTGCTTTTCTTCTTCACATAAAAGGGAATATGCCTTTTTGACAGTTGGTAAAGGATGCATGAGCATAATCTGTCCTCGTACAGCTGAATATGTCTCATTGAGTCCCATAAGAAATTGACCAAGGCGAATTCTTTCTTCTTTTTCTTTTAGATCTTTTTGACCTCCACACGTGCAGGTGATTGAGGGGCTACAGGTGGTTAGCTTATCCCACAACATTTTCATCTTTGTATAGTAAGAAAAAATGGATTCTTGATTTTGTTTCAGTTCAACAATGGATCGTTGAGTTTGATAATGATGAGAAAAATCACCTTGAGAGAATCGGTCTTGAAGATCTGTCCAAATTTCTGAGGGAGTTTCAGCATAGAGAACACTGTGCATAATGTCTTGACTTAGAGAATTGAATATCCAAGAGAGTACCATAGCATTGCAACGCTGCCATAAAGAGTATGTGGGATCTTTTTCTTCTGGAGTGGTAACTGTTCCTTCGATGAATCCCAATTTGTTTTTGGCACTAAGGCTGATCAACATTGATCGTTTCCACATGGCATAATTGGTTCCATCTAAGACCTTCGGAACAAGAATCAGTCCAGGATGATCAGAAGAGTGAAGAAACAGAGGATCTACTGGATCAATCGCTGGTGTAGACATCTTTAGTTAGAGTATGCAGAATTTTACAGAAGCAATAGGATCATTGCTCTGATACCATGACAAAATAGGAATTGAGAAAGCTTTATATTTCTCACACTATTTTCTGTGTTAAAAGACTACAATATATACACATATACAGATCAAGTCATGATCTGATCAGCAATGAAAGAAAATAAAATCTCAACTAATTCTCTTGAATGAAGGGATTACAAATTCCTAAATATGTGCAGTAAAGATTATTTCCAAAACTAGCTTTAATCAATTCTCAGCAAATCTCAACATTGAATAACACATCTTTAACCTTAGATCCAGGGAGAGAGATAAATTTAAGAATTTTATCAAACCCCCCTCATCTTCCTTAATTAATAGTATAAATAAATTCTTGTTAAATTCATAATTAACAATCTAACATCAAAGAGATCATTGTCATTTATTAATTGAGTAGAGCATGGATACATACCCCTTGTGTAGGGTATAAGTTCGATCCAAGATCACTGAGATTTGCCCATAAATCAATTCCAGAGTTTGTTACTTGATGGTAATTACTAATTAGTCCCTCTTATTACATTTCATTAGGGTGATGATCGATTCTAAATAACATCAACGTACTATGCGTAAAAAATTTCAAATTATCGATTATAAGCACATTATCTGAGACATCTCAAGATATTTCCCGTATTCATCCCAAATTCGCACACCAAACTTCCAACATCAAGCTTCAATCACCCAACACCCGTTATACTCCTTATTTCTTCTCTTTCAACCGCGATGAACAATTCCTTTTTACATCAATTTCAAAATAAACCCCCCCCCCCTCCCAAAAAAAATGTAATTAAACATGAAAATTGAGATTTTTTGTGAAACAAGTGCTTACAAAGTCAGATTCGGGTTTTTTATTTCAGTAAAAATTCTCTTGATAGCTACCCTATCATTTTCTGTAAGAGGATTCCGTTTTATTGAATTAATTGTTTTCCATTGAGAACTTATTGGAATAAAATTACCCTTAGCATTGAGCTTAAGGCTTCCAATTAATCATTTGTTACGTAAGTAATTATTTTTTACTTGTTTAGTCAAAATTCTATTTGTTTATATCTTAATGGCTTGTCAGTTCTTTTTTTTGAACACACACTAGACACAACCTCTTAAAAAGAGGAAGTGTCAGTGAGATATTTAAATAACACACACACCAAAAGTAATCCCGATGTGGGATTGCCCAGTCCCCCGACACCCCGGTGGATTACCATAACCGCAGGGCCTTTGGCCCAAAGTGTGGGATTCCAGCCCAACACCGAAACGCCCATACATGCGCCCCAAAGGGTTTTTTTCAGTTTTTTTGAACACACACTAGACACAACCTCTTAAAAAGAGGAAGTGCCAGTGAGATATTTAAATAACACACACACCCAAAACAATCCCGATGTGGGATTGCCCGGCTTGTCAGTTCTTCAAAACTACTTTTTTCTATCAACATTTATAACTAGTGCACGTCTATTTCACTCTAAATACGATGAAACTTTCCCTACTCTCTGTATTATCGTTACAAAAAGTTTACTTATCCTAATTATAATTGAAAAAAACACTCGTTCGTTTCTTTAAAAGATTTGTTAAGAGTGATTGTATTAGCCATTTTATTTCAAGAAATTTGATGAATGATCTTACGGCTGTCCTTTAGAGGGAGGGGGAAAGATGTAACAAAGGAATTGGTAGTTGCTTATTCAATTTTTGACAATTCCTACAGTTGGTGTGATCTCGGTTAGAGCTCTCAATATTTGATACGATACGATTAATCGACACGAATTGATACAAAGTTAAGTGGGTTTGGGTGAGACCTTTTCAGGTTCGGGTAGTAAACGGGTAGACCCACTAGATTTTTTTAATAAATAGTTCGTGTTTAGGTGAGCCATGTCAACTTGTTTATTACCCATTTACTCGTTTAAATAAAATTAATATAATAATAAATTAATAAGTATTAAAAAAATTAGCCAGAATAATATTGTAGTTATTAATTAGATTAGTTTAAAAAAAGTTTAATATTAATTTTTTTTAGTGAATTATAACATTTTTAATGACAAACGGGTGATGGGTTGAAAGGGTTATCGTATTAATCCGACCCTACTCAATTTGATTAATTTATTAAACGGGTTAAATGAATCGTGTCGTGTAATCCGTTTAATAAACGAATAGTATTTGGTTTAAAGATTTTCATCCGTTTATTTAAACGAGTTATGTAAGGGCTTACTAATTTTTTCACATGAACCTGATTAGACTTGACTCGTAACCATTTAACCCGACAATATTGACACTAGGGGTGTTCATCCTGCCCTACGGGTAGGAAATATAGTCTTCCGTTTTCCTACCCGATACTTTGCGGAAGAATTTTTTCTTAGTCTACCCTACCTGATCAGGTGTAGTATTCCTACCCGATTAATCGGGTAGGAAGTCGGGTAAATACTTTTGTAGCTATTAATTTTTGGATTATTTTAACAATTTAATTAAATAACATGCGTCAATTTAACAACACAATAAATCAATAATATTAAAACCTAAAACAACTACAACAACAATTACAATAAAACACAAGAAAGTATGAACATCAATTCATCATAATTGTTACACAAATATAATAACAATTATTTTAAGTTAAACCATATGAAACACATCAAAATTATAATTATTCAAATAGATCACCAGTTCACCACAAATTATGTAACCTACACAAAAAACAAATCCATATTTTAGCAACTCAAACATCTACAACAATAACAATGTTATAATATAAATTATAACACTCTTATAATTACTAAAAAAATATAAAAAAATTAAATAGCACATTTCTTATATGGTAGCAATTAGGATTTTTTTTTAAATATAAAAAAGTCAGCAATTAGGGTTTTTTAAGTTTATATATATATATATATATATATATATATAAATTAATTAATTAATTAATTAATGTGGGTAGGGTAGGGTAGGAATGCGAAAATTTATGGGTATTCATCATTCCTATCCGATTTAATCGGAAGACCAAAAACTCTTCCGCATTCCTACCCGATTTTTGCGGCTAGCCGTTCAGTAAGGTAGGGTCGAGTCGGATAGGATAGAAAATTGCGGCTAATCAGAAATTTGAACACCCTTAATTGACACCCCTAATCTCGGTAAATGACCCATGACCCATGGGTAATCCCATGTGGTCAACAATTCATCGGGCTGTGGGCAGGCCTGGCTCGTCATGTCAGCCCATAAACAACCCAATAGCGCAATATATAAGAACGATGGGCCATAGTTATTTACTCATTAGACCCCACAACGGATTAATGCCTCGCGAACGCGTAAATATTAAGTGTAATGGTGACACCATGTCACTATTATTATGTGGCGTTACTATCCTATAATAAACCTATAAGTAGACAAGATAAATTCCACTTGGTGGTTATCAAATGACATGGAGGAACAGTTATTAAAATATGTGGGATCCACTCGATGAGTTGTTATATTTTTATTTAATGATGATATCACGTGATCATATTGACACGATGTAATCGTTAGTTTGACCCCACGAAACATTTAAGAAATAAAAAATATGTCAGAATTTTAGGCCAACACAATTGTAATTTGTTGCCCATCAAAATAATTTTTCTTTCATTAGGTTGGAGATACTAATTAAATAAACCTCTCTTGTGGGGTGAAATTCTTTTTAACCCAAGAACCTCCAAATTAAATAAGTAGCAAACTACATGAGTTTTAAGACAACTATAATTAATTAAGTTCTTAAATTAACCCTCCAAATTAAATATAAATAAGATTCAGAAAAAAAAAATTATATTAGAGGAGAAGAACAAGGCCACGGCCACCCATGAAGTAGTAGGAGGAGGAGGTGTTTGGAGACAGACACGTGAATCCAGACAGTGAGAAATGACCCACTGGTCAGCCCCAAAACTTTGCTGGCGCAATCATCAGGGACCACCCACACAATGACCCTTGCCCCTCCCCCCCCCCCCCCCCCACCCCATAAACACCCCAATTGTCTCATTCATTAACTTCACATGCACATCTATCTCTGTCTTGTGAGCTGGTGGTGGTTCTTTCACCTTCGTCCAGAGAAATAAATATGAGTAGTTGGAGCTTTTAGAGAGAAAAGAATGGCAAGGCCATTAATGCCTTCAACTTCCTCAACCAGCCGATTCATAAATGTAGAGAATGACCGACCAATCCCATCAGTTTTTACATCTTTTATTGACTTTTTTAGTGAAACACATTCCATCGTTCATACGTTTCCTTAATGTTTGTTAATTAAATATCGTGTCTCTCTCGTCACTCTTCACCACTCTTCTTTTAAGTTGGTCTCATCTTCACAAGTGGAGATATGGTCTTTTTAGAATCCAAGGAATACTTACCTAACCACCACCATCAATATATACTACCATTTAATGGTGGCATTAAGTGAAGTTGTGTTGTATTATGTTCGGATCGTGATATAATAAATTCGTATTAAATATTAATTAATTCTAATTTGATATATTTAATTAAGTGTTACACAAAAGATCATGACATCTTTCTCTCCAAAACAAAAGGTGGTGTCCGGCACGACTTGGGACTTTACTTGAAATTGAGAAAAATGGTGTGTTGGGACATCTCATTTAAGTTACTTTTGAACAAATTAAAAGTGGTTTTAGCATTTAAATAAGTTCATAAGTAGAAGGAGAGGGGAAAAAAAACTTCCACTTTAAGAAGACACTGATAATATTTGAATTTGTTACCACCACTGCCATCCCAACACTACCTCCGCCACCACCCACCACCACCACCACCACCATGCACAACAACGAATAATCCACTGTCGTTGCTACCATCATTACCATTGTAGCCACCAATGCCACCACCGTGCTATCCTATCACTACAATTTGACGTTGCTGCCATCACTACCAACACATTAACCGTCACTACCACTACAAACCATTATACGTTGATAGTGGAGTGTTTTTTGTTATAAGGTATTCAGGTTTATACTGAGTTGATGGTGTTCAAAATGTGTTTGAGCAGATTATACGTTCTATGGGGTTCGATATAAGCTGCATGGCTCGTTGGAATGATGGGATGATCCTTTTACGGGGTATGGATTACACAGAAGGTTTATAGTAGTTCACCAGTTCGGGAGCTCGACTAATTCACTCTGTAATAGAATCTCTTGCCCCTCAGGTTTTTATTGATGTTTTTCCGAAGATTATACATAATGTTTGGTATATTTCTAGGCTGATTGATTGCTTCATAGTGAGGCCGTAGTACAATATTTATAACCTAATTCTTCACTTTATGGGATCTGCGGCGAGATATTTGCCTTCCTATCGCATGATCTCCCTCGACTTTAGAAGATGATCTTGGGTGGTTGAGAGTTTTGCGCCTTGACAATAGCTTGCCGTCGCCCTGGGGTACGCCTTCTGTTAGCCAACTGTTTTCTTCTCATTTCCCTCTTTGCACCGACTGAGGAAGGCCCAAGGTCTGGACCTTTGAGCTCTGGATGCCTTGGCTGACCTCCTTACCTGACCTCCCTTCCCGAGCTCGTACTTAGAATTCTTTCTAGGTATCATCATGAGTAATCACTCGAGCTAGTTTAAGTACATCTCCTCTTATGAATAAGAGTGATTGACTATTAAGAGATGTGGAGAATATCGAACTTGAGATCTCTTACTTGCAAGAAAACATGCTTAACAACTGGACCATCCCTAAAGATTCGTTGGAAGCTTAGACTACATCAAAAATTGTGATGCCTATAAGTTTTTTTTTTTAATTATCTAAACTGACTTTTGAAAAATGTTTTGATAGTGCAGTCTATCTAATGCCAAAGACCAAATCATCAAATTGTGACCCCAAAATAATTCCATCTCAATAGTATTGCTCAACATCTATCTATAACAAAAATAAAATTATCAAATGTCATGAATTTAAACTTTGATAATCCCTTTAAGTCAAGCAATGAAGAATTTCTCCCTCATAAATACTCTAGTCCCGGTGTGAATGATCTGCCTTTGATCGGACTGAGGAGATAATTAGTTAAAATACGCGTAAATTGACCCGACTACCCTTGACCATTAAACAAAAAATAAATAAATTATTGCCCACTCCAAATTATCTCATTTTGATTACCATATCTCGCAAGTGCTAATTAGACTTTTAATAGAGTGGAAAACAATCTAAAATCAATAATGGTATGATTTATAACCTATAATTATTACAGCTTGAACTTGTTGGAAGGATGCTTTCAAAAGACTTGTTCGGTGGTCAATACGCAATCAAATTCCTATAATCGGAAGTCCCATTTAATACGATAATGTCCACGAAGTGCACTAAATTATTCCTTCCTTTGAATTCAACCAAAAAAACGACTTCAAAAGAACCCATCACTCATTTAACTTCCAACTTGAGAAATACTCCATAGGAAAACATGGATTGATTCCACTAATATTTGATTACCCATTAATTCAAACAAGACTTGTATCCAACATCTTCAACTTTAACTCAAATTTAAAGAAGAAAAAATTTACATTTAAATTTAAAAAAGGGTGAAACATGACCATTGATGAATTTTTTAAAGAGAATAAAATTTTAACATTGGTGATTTGAATAAAGGTTTGAGCCTCCCTTAATTTGGTATGAGTTCGATGATAAGATTGGAAAAAGTTTTCCAATTTAAAATTTGAATTTAAAAAGAAATAAGAATTGAAGATTCTTTCATCCATCGTGATAAAAAAATTATTATTAAGTAAAATTAAGTGGATGTGTAATAAAAAAAATTTGGATCGAAAAGTTGGTGTGGACGTTAAAATGGTAGCTTAAATAGTAACACGGACGATATGTAAACTCAAACGTTACGAGGTCATGAGAGATTTATCACTCATGAAAACCTTAGTTTCAGAGTAAATGACTTGCCTTTGACCGAATTAAAAAAAAAATTAATTGATATATGCATAAATTGACCTGAACATTTTTTAGCATTAAAAAAAATAAAATAAAAAAACTGGTGGTTGAAATTTCCATCGATTAACTTTGAGCCGCAAATGTGATTCCACTAATCTTGGTAAATGAAGATGAGGATAGAGATATTGCTTCAGAACTGCAATTCTGTGATAACCATGATTACAAACGGACGAAAATCCAAGCTTAAATGAAAATGATAGATAACAAGAAGACAATGAAGATACATATCTATAGCTTATAATTTATAATATAAAATAAAATAAACTTTAATAAATTTATTTAAAATAGAATCATTTAAGGGTGATCAACATCCCTCGAAATCATTTCCATTGTACCAGACTTTGGGTTACTCCAGTAAAGATATAAGAAAAAGAACAAACACTAGCAAACAATCCGTAATAACAGATAATGCATTCCATCTCCATGGCCCCCTCTTCTTCTTCCTCCTCCAAACCTTCTCTCTCTCCTCACCATCCTCCCCACTTCACCCCTGTAAGCAACACAATCTATACATACACATGTACTTGTATGAGTATCATCTATACATGTATTCACACATTTATGTATGAGTTTGAATATTTAGTTTGTTTTTCATGTTGTGTGATTGTATTTTCTGTGGATTGGATTTTGCAGATTCAAGAAGGAAATGAAGAAGAAGAGTACTCTCAAGGGCGTACATGTTTCAGAGCAACCACACCAATTGACTGTACGGACAAAAGAGAGGTCGATTATAAGCACCACCCAACACCACTCCACCAACATTCTTCTGACAGCAGATCAGGCAACGGGTCGACGAGAAAGAGGCCGGAATCTGATGACGGCGCCGGAGACGACCGCGGGATCTCATGCAACAAGTGCCGGCCGAGCAATCGGGAGAAGATCTCAGTGGTTCCTCTGGACAACAATGCTGTTAGCAGATCATCAACGGTGAGCCCAAATGGTATATTCAAGTCGATTTTCTCTTCTTTGGTGAAGAAAAGCCCGAGATCATCGGATGGGTCAAACACGACGCCATTGGAGGACCAGTGGAAGCTTGCAGTGACGGAGCTTTCACATAAACTCAAACAAGCTACGAGGAAGCGTGATGAAGCTATTCTTGAAGCTTCAAGGCTAAAATACTCCATGTCAGAGCTTGAAAAGAAGCTAAACAAGCTTGAAATTTACTGTCACAACTTGAAATCTGGGCTCGAAGTGTGTAATGGTAATTCAAATTCACTACACCAAATCAATAAAACCTATATCAACAATCACAGTAGAGCAGTTGGTGAAGAAGACAAAGTGATTGAACATTTCCTGGTTTCAGTTTCTGAGGCTCGTTCTTCTGTCAGGCTTCTGAGTCGTTCATTAACGATTCAACTACGACAAATGGGTGGCAAAGTTCATGATCGGATCTCCTCAGTTCTTCAGCCTTATGACATCAAAATTTCTCTCTCCAAAAACCCACGAAGCATTCTTTTCTACCTTGAAGCTCTGCTAAACAAAGCTTTCTACGAAGACTTCGAATCAGTCGGATTTCAAAAGAGTTCTCCAAACCAAATCTTGAACCCCATCGATCGTTGTGAAATCAATTTTGCGTCATTCAACCGTTTACAAGGGTTGACATGGGAAGATGTTTTGAACAAAGGGACTAAGCATTTCAGTGAAGAGTTCAGCAGGTTTTGCGACAGGAAGATGAATGAGATCGTGGCTATGCTTGGTTGGAACCGAGCGTGGCCCGAGCCACTGTTACAAGCCTTCTTTGGTGCGTCCAAGAACGTGTGGTTGGTGCACCTTTTGGCTAACTCGGTGCACGCAAGTTTACCCATCTTCCGAGTTGACAAGGGGGTGAGTTTTGACTCGGTTTACATGGAGGACATGGGTGGTGACAAGGCTCGGAAATTGGTTCCTACCCTGGTTCGGATCATGGTGGCACCTGGGTTCTATGTCTATGACAATGTTGTCAAGTGCAAGGTGCTTTGCAGGTACCACAACAACACTAGCAATGGCCATGATAGCAATGAGAAAGGTTTAGCGCCGTCACCTGTATAACAACTTATCAAATTATGGTACTTTTATCACTTTATTTTAATTCTATTGTGATTTGTAATTTATGAGGGCTTACACTTTTCGATAAAAACCCTTACAAGTATGCGGAATTGATCAACCCTGCTTTGATATAGATAACAATAGATTAAAAAAAAAAAAAATTTCAGAAATCATGGTATATAGATGGACAAGTTATAAAGGAACCATAATTTGATAAAGCCTCGTGCAACACCCTTATGGTCAATGTGTAGTATTTTTTTTTTTTTGAATATTATCATGATTTTGTTAGATGGGTGCTGATTAGTATGTTAGGATACTAGGTTTTAAGAGACTTAAATCAAAGGAAAAAGGAATTGGCGTTTTGTCTTTTAACTTTTTTATTTTATTTTTATAACCCAAGAACCTCCACCAATTGAGCTCATTTGAACCCGGACCAATAGTTAACTTGGACTTGTGCGTAAAATTTTATTTCCACACCCAAGGGTTAAATCTAAGGGATAACTTGGACTTGTGCGTAAAATTTTATTTTCACGCGCAAGGGTTAAATCAAAGGGAGGTAGTCTTAAAGAACATTTTCACCTTATGGAATATCGAACCCTTAATTAATGTCAATTTAAGACATTTATCAAGTGACCGACCATCACTTGAGCTAACCCCTTGAACTGTCTTTATAACTTTATTGGTCGCATGGGTTGGACTTTTAATTTGTCTTTTGAAGTTGGATTCTAATATTTTTTGGAATAAAACAAAGTTTTCAATGGAATCTTATAATGTGGGTACTGGATATGATGGTTTTCTTGTGAATATTTCTGGAGCTTTTCAACTTTCTTGTCCTAAAAAATATAATAATTGTTGATCATTATCTGTTTTTTTTGTCTGCTTTCTTATGGGCACTGCCTTCTTTCTGGCTGAAAATCCAACATGAGGGTGCAGCCGCAGTGCACCTCTTTGGGGTCCAGGGTTTTTTTTTTTTTTGGTGAGATTATTTATGTTTGAATATTACAAAAAAAAAGAGTGGCATTAGAAACTCCGGTGCCTGCTCCTATCATATAATCACATTATTCATGAAATTAGCGTGTTTGGCTAAACTGGTTGTTCCCCGTTTTCTTGTCCCCGAACAATCGTTACCTCATAAACTCTGAATTTTCGAACTTCATTAACAATTTTGGCTACTCAAGGACCCTTCTCCATCCACCATGAATTGCTCTAGAACTCAAGTTCAACTCACACACCTTGGGGGCATTGTAAGTGTAACACTATAAGAAAAATGGGCTTTTGTGACAAATTTTTTACGACGGATGTGTTCGCCGTCACAAAAGACGTATTTGAGACAATTTTTTGTGGCGGCTATGTTTGCCGTCACAAAAAGCATGTTTGTGTTAATATTTGTGGCAATCATTTTTTCTGCCGTAAATAGTGTCATAAACTCAAAAAAAAAAAAATTTGTATTTGAGGCAGCTGTTTTTCCTGCCTCAAATAATATTTATAAATTCAAAAGATTTTTTTATATTTATGGCAGCCATTTTTCCCGTCGTATATAATATTTCACAAAATATTAAAATGTTGTTTTAGATAAAAAAAAACAGTTTATAGTTTAAAAAAGAAAAACTCTAAAAAAAAATTTGTATTGGCAACAACTATTTTTCATGTTACAATTAATATTTTATAAAATTACGTAGTTTAACATCAAAAGACAATTTCTAGTTCAAAGAAAAAAAAAATTAAACTCTACAAAGTCAAGTTTTTATATCAAAATTAGGAGTGTCAAAATATGACACGACCCATTAACACGACATAAAATTAGTGGGTTTGAGTCTTCCTTAAACCACTTGTTTAGTAAACGAGTGGACCCGTCACGATACGATTATAAACAAATTAGGTATTGGTGAAACCAATTATAAGAAATGTGTACGATATGACTCGTTTATATATCATTTACATAATTTGACAAGCCGTTCAGAGAAATGTTGTGTGGGCCTCTGTTGATGTATATTCTAACTTGTTTTAGTTCTTTATTGTATATATGTATATAAATATTATTTCAGTATAGTAACAATAATTTATATTTTTTTCAGATGTCACTGAGAGAGTAGATGGTTCGGGAAGAATGTTTAACTTTTTGCATTAATTTCTTGTACTCATAGATCGTTATGTTTTATAAAAGTGCATACTTTACATTTTGTTTAATTCGTGGGATTGTTTTTTTTGGATATGAAAATATTTCTATGTTTTTGAAAATGTTGATTATATTTACTTTTGTGTTTATCTATATATTAAATTGGGTAGTTGTATGGATATTAATAAGTCTCTGGTCTAATGGTATTCCTTACATTGTGAAAGCTTTGTCTTCTTGAGGTCAAGGGTTCAAGCCCCTTTCCTCCCTCCTTCCCCCACCAAAAAAAAAAAAAATTGTATGGAGTGTATATATGCACAGGGTATATAACATTGGTTATTAACGGTCTATAATAATTAAATTTTTTTTTTTGTGGCGGCATCGTTGCCGTCATAAATATATCTTCTATATTTTACGATAGCCAAATATGGTATTTGAGGCAACACTTTTGCCGCCGTAATAAAAACAAAAATGTCAGATTTTTTGTGACAACTTATTTACGACAGGATCTTGCTGCCGTAAATATTATTTGAGACAGACTGTTGCTGCCGTTAAAACCTTTTGAGACCACACTTATTATGGCGAGGCAATGTCGCCACAATGCCGTCACAAAAAGTATTTGTGACAGCAAATATACCTTTTATGACAGCACTTTACCGCCGTAAAAATTACTTTTTCTTGTAGTGTAAGATTATAATGCTATGAGAGCAAGTTATTCATGACACATATATAGGTAGACAACGCTTAGTTAAATTGAGTTGTGTTGAATTGAATAAAGTCAACAAGAGTGACATGCGAAACGATTGATTCTATTTGCATGGACAACATTGGTGGAGACAAGAATTTTTGAAGTAAGACGTCAAAAAATAGTTGAGAAATTATATATTTGCAATATTATTATGGATTATATTAAAAATATACGAAATTATATAGAGGGGACCAGCTTAGTATTTTCAATGTACTAAACCAAACTGGAAGGGAATATTTATCTCACTTGTGGTCAGTGTGCTAACTTGGTGTTTCTACGTTTTTGTTCTTTGCGTTTCCCTGCTGTTTATCATTTGTTGTTGCCGTATCTGTCACCGCCGTACGATGCAACGAAGGTACCTCCACGGAATTGGGGATTAATAAGAAATCAGAAAAAATTGGAATATTATTCTTCTGATGGAACAACTTGGGGATAAGAAAGGTAAAACTCATATTTTCTTCCATTGCGGTAACAGCAAATAACGTTCACTCTCTTTAATGATCACCGATTTGTGGTTGAGGGTCTCCACCTCGATGATACAATACAACCCTTTAGGATGTGTTTGATTTAGTCATTAGATAGTATCGGATTAGATAAATTCATCCATTCCATATTCGTCCATCTGAGTTTCGGACTAATTATAGTGATAATGCATTCTTATCCCACGTTTGGTTCAAGAATTAAGAAGTAATAGATCCCACATTTATCCCATTCAATACTTTATTCAGATGGAGTATTGAATGATGGTATAAACATTAAATTGCTAAAAAACACTTCAGATAATTATATCCTAGAGATTCTGGAGGATAAAAATATTTTTTGTCAAAACATATCTCAATCGAACTATTTAAATCCACCCAATAGATGAGTTTATTTAAGAGGTTATATGTGGATTTAAAAATATTATTCATCCGGACCGGGGATATTTTTAGTTGATAATATTGGGCCAAAAGTGTGTATCCAAACAAGAGAGAAAATGAGATAAGGTGGGCCTACAGATTATTTTGTACAAAATTTCCTCTTAATGCCTAAACCAAAAACACTTAGGTTCCAGCAGATTTGTCGAGGACAAGCTAGCACTTATAGAAATAAGGATCCTTTGTGATATCAATTCTTTCCAATTCAATCAGCACCGTGTAATTTTTCCCAGACGTATTGGTTACCAAAAGGATTTACATATTGTTGATGGTTTGGACTTTGGAGCATCGTCTGAAGGTCTCTGCCAATGGTATGCCTAGGGGCTAAGTGTTAGCATCAAGCCTGTGGCCCGATGGGCTGCATGTAGGCTAATGGTTTCCTCGGTCCACAACATGGTAGGACCACAGATAGCCCATTAATTCGGCAAGTTGTGCTTAAACCTACCCAGTAGTTTATCAAAGGCAATGACGAACCAGACCCATCCTGGATTTTGGGCTTCTGAAGTCAACACTATGCCCGATCAAGTGACACACCACCTTATACGCGTGTAGACTTTTGAAACGACATGTACTATTTACTTTTGGGGAAAATCCCATTGTGCCCCTAAAAGATATAAAAATTTCCAATTTATCTTCTAAATGATTAATTTTTTTATATTTTTTCTCAAAAAAAATAAAAACGTCGGATTCAATCATTCAATAGCTTTCTATGAGGCTTCAGGTCCGTTCAACCCGGTCTAACCATTGGGCTTTAACAGTCAGCACGACATCCCAAAATAGTTACCACACCCCGCTCTCTCTCTCTCTCTCTCTAGAGTCTGGAGGACGTTGATCAGTAAGTTCTGTGATCGATCAATTCGGTAAAGTAGGATATAGAGAGTGGTCGGAGGTTTGAATTCACCATGTCGATGTCCGATTCCGATACGTCGTCGCAAGGTATCGAGTTCAAGAACTTCAGACAAATTAGCCGTGAAAATGAGTCCAAAACTCTCTCTCTCTGTTTTCTCGAAAGGTCCAAAACTCGCTTTCTGTCTCTCTCTCTCTACTTCGTATGTGTATTTCTTTTGTTTATTAACTATCTTTGAACTGCTGTTACAGTCATCCTTGTCGAGGGTTTCTTAATTCACCTGTAGTAGACCGTAGACGAACCTTGATCGTTTGTTGTCATAGGCTCTAAGTGGCACATAGTGAAAGATAGAGGAATCGGAGATAATCTCGAATGTTCGT
Organism: Ilex aquifolium; assembly: GCA_951799425.1. Lineage (NCBI taxonomy): Eukaryota > Viridiplantae > Streptophyta > Magnoliopsida > Aquifoliales > Aquifoliaceae > Ilex > Ilex aquifolium. The sequence continues at coordinate 30,234,891 of OX637403.1, forward strand.
GTATATTTGTATGTATTGTTTAACTAGATCACGTTCTCCTGTTACTATGACATTTTTGTCCATATCTTTTTAGTTCTAAGTTGGAATGTTCAGTAGCTGCAATGCTACTATATATGAAAGTGAAAAACAATTGCAAAGACAAACACGGTTGGTCTTCTTAACGGTCACTGAAAGTCAAAAAATTCGACTGCCATTTATACCTTAATGGCATGAAAATTCCTCGGTCTTTTTGTGTCCTTTGTGGAAGGGGCGGAGCCAGGATTCGGCTTTTTTTTTGGGGGGGGGGGGGGGGGGGGGGGGGGGGGGGGGGGGGGGGGGGGGTGAGTATGACCACAAAAATATACTTGACTGATACAAAAAATTTTAAATTCGATTATGTCAAAAATGTATTATGATTGAAGACGAAATTACTAGGTGGATCAGTTTCCATTTAAGCTTAACAAATGAGCAGAAAAATAAATAAAAGAACTTTGTCTTAGCACATTTCCAACTATGATTCTAGAAAAAGAATAGAAAATATTTTAGTTAGGGTATGTTGCCTTTTGTATCTAATCATGTGTTATTACATATCACTTTGGTCAATATATACGAGTCAGGATATAACACATTCAGGGGGGCAAGTCCCCCCCAACCTCATAAGGTAGCTCTGTCCCTGCTGTGTGGGGATACTAATAATTGGAGCGACTTAACTTTATGGCTGGAATTCTCAAAATCTGCAGTGAGAAAAAAAATGATTGATTAGTTAGAGTACAGGATGGGACATAGCCTCCTTAGAAAGATGATCTCCCACTTGTGTCTTTAAATATTTCATACCATAAAAAATTTTCATTGAACTTTTGTTTGGGTGATTCACTAATTGGATATCATTGCATATTTTCGTTTAAAATTTTCAGGATTATTATATGAGATGCTTCGCTCCGCCAAAACAGGGGACATAAAATCATCTTGGAAGGTATCTGACACTAGTACTAACACTGTGATTTGTATTATGAAGTCTTACTACCTTTCCTTCACTTGTCAGCTTGAATATCTTACCTGGCATGTTCCCTCTTTTTCCAATGAATAAGTTGTTGCTCATAATATCTGTAAATTACCTATGACTCTGGTTTCTGTGCTGTCAACCAAGTTTGTCAATGGGGTTGGTGTTAATTCAGAGCCAATATCAACACTAACTAGGGGGTTTGCTAATTGAACTCTTTGTTAAGCACCTCTGGGAACAAATCATTGCAAATATACGCTGTCAGGTGTAAGCAATTTCGGGCTTCAACTACTGTGTCATTTTCAGATTTGCTTACCAAAATGGACTAGTGAGGACTGATGTTTATATGTTTAAGTTTGTGCGTTATTCACTGGTAAATGAGATTATCAGCTTTTTTCATGTGCTTATAAAAATATAAGCATTAAGTGGTTTTGGTCACCCAGCCAAGATGGTCAGAAGCATGAGTCTTTACCTTTGTGTTCTTTTGCATTTATGCCCCTCTCTCAACATCATTCTCATCCCTAATGTCCATTTCAATGCAAGAAATTTAATTTGACAAAACATTCTATTCTGGTGATCTTGGACCTGTAATTTGGAAATTGTTCCTATTAAATCGTGTTGTGATTTTTCCATATCCATGTGGCTTTTATGCTAATTTTTCTCTCTTTTGATTCCCGTGTAGTGGAGCCTGGGGCTTTTCGGTCAATTCCTTTGCTGTTTCAGATCATGCGTCCGTTTACCTAGGAAACTAGCCAATCCTTGATGATTTACATCTTTGTCAACATACTCTTGAGAAGAAAACTGAATGGATTCTCAAATATGTCGATATCTTCTTGTTGGGTTATCACTAGTATTGCTAGTACTCACATTGAGAAAATACATTTCAAGTTGCCTTGTTGCTGTTGACTGATGAGAGTTGCCATCCAAAGCATCATATTATATGGGATGATTATTGTCATTTATCAAACCGAGCCATACCTGTTGTCCCTATCATTTTTCATGTATCATAAAAAAGAAGGAATTGCTTGACTGTTTGGAGTTGATAAGGAAAAATCTTCGTAATGTGTTGTTAGGCTAACTAAATTGGATGTATAGTCACCGAAAGAGTCTGAAGTAGAAGTTGGTACTGTCGACAAAATTCTGAACGTGATGCTGAAAATTTTGTGTTGGCCTTGATTGGGTACTAATTACCATTTTGCTTATCAATAGTTGGTTACATTTTTTTTTTTTTTTTTATCAATTTTTCTAAACATATGCATGCAGAATGGAAAGTTGCTTATATTTTAGGTGGCCTATTATTATTTGATTGTCATCATTCTTTATCTTGTTGAAACGCTATTCTTGATTGACTTGAAATTTTTACCCTTTAGACTTGCCAGACTCTTTTGTGTAGGTTGCTACAACTTTAGAATTGAATTGATCACTCAAGTGCAGCTAGTCGCAAAGTAAAATAATATTTGAAAGCATTTGTTTGATTCAGTACACCATTGATGGACTGTCAGTATGTATTATGTACTATTTGGAAAAACATATGCATTAACTGGAAAATTTTCCTAGGAAATGCATACTCTAGCTAATCACAATTGATTTGCGCAGGTTGCTGCAAAAATTAACAAAATTGTTAGGGAGTTGGAGCTGAATGAACTTGGGCAACTAGAGCAGGACCTTGTCTTTGGGGATGCAGGAGCTAAGGAAGTAATCATTTTTTTGAGAATAAAACAGGTGGGAAATACTAGTTATTGAAAATGGATGTCAATAAATCTTGTCAACATTTATTCTGTGAATAGAATAACCTCTGGTATGCAGGATGTAACACGTGAAAATAAATTGCGCTTGTTGATGATTTATGCAGCAGTTTATCCCAAGAAGTTTAAGGATGACAAAGTTGCAAAGTTGATGGAGGTAGGTACTTTTGTCACTTTTACATTGAACTTCAGCCCTTCTTTTGAGGTTTACACATCATTATTATTACTATTCAAATATCACACCCATTCAAGGAAAAGTGTGTTTATTTTTTCACCTACCAAGTGACGTCTAGAGTCTAGAGTCTATTTATACAGAATGTGAAATCCATTCTTGGTGCCACTTATTTATCATAACATAATTTTATACATATGTATGATGTCAATGAGATGAAAATGCAATATTATCATAAAGAGTAGAGGTCTAAAATTATCTTGTTCATCACATAGAGATTATCTAGTCAATGACCCCTTTAGTTACTGAACAAAAAAACAATGACCCCTGTAGTTATAATATTGCTTCATGCAGTAGGACTAGCTATATTTAGAATCCTTCAGAGTGCGAACGTGATCGACCCCGAAATGCTGAGCTCAGACTTATTTAACTTAGAGAGGGGTGACTAGGTCTTACCACTCAAAGACGGAATTCAATACTTAGTTAAAACCTAATTCAACTAATTACCAATTGATTTAACAATTAAGTCTTCCGTTTCTTTTGGAGGTGCTGACCTGCGGCGAGGCAGAGATGACTAAGTGACATAAGTATATAGTCAAATGCTCTTTCTTTTGATTGAGCGTTGGTACTTTTGGAGTCTCTCTCTGTAGGCGTGCAAAACAACAGAGCCACTATTGTGAAACCCCCCTTCAATTAATCCAATCCACCAATTTTGAAATTCACACAAAATCCCCAAATTCCAAATACCCTTCAATCCAATTGAAATTGTCTAATTTTATCGGCCAACACCCACAATATGATTCACCAGAAATTAAACAGTTAAGCATATGAAGAATGTAAAATTGCAAGTATGTAAAAGACATGCAAGAGACAATCACAATCACAACACAATTTTACGTGGAAGCTCTAACGGGAAAACCCATGGGATCGTAAACCACCTAACCTAAACCACTAACCTCAAAGTTAGATTACATGGATGAATGTTTTATACTTCAATCAATACCATGGTTAGATATCTTCATTTCTGAATCAACCGAAGCTCTAAACAAGTAACTTCAATATGCAATGAATCGAGCTCCATGATCATCCTTGGAATTCTAATCTTCTTCTTTTGGAATCTTCCGTTGATCCTTGAAATCATGCTTAGATCCTTAGCTCTATAGGTTTTGGGTGTTCTACAAGAGATCTCTCAAGGTCTAAAATGGTTTCATTGAAAAGGTCTAGATTGATCGAGTAGAGATTGTGATTTTGTTATGGGAGGCTAGGGTTTTCTTGCAGGCATTTTCTCTATTTTTCTAGTTTCTTGGATAGCCTAGAGATTCTATTTGGTTGAATAATAGCGTCGCATATTTATGGGTAAGGAATATGAGGTTAATTGGGGAGGCAGGGGAGCAATTAACACAGTTTTCCGATAGACTGTTTGAGCTCTCAGAAAGCAGTGTTACTGGAAAAGAACTGCTCTCAGCATGAACAATGGATCGCTCGAGCGGTCAGCGAGCACTGACCATTGTTTTGAAATTTTAAGTCTATTTTATTTTCCTCAACCACTAGAGCGTCAGTGTTCACTGGTTTGTTGACCCATGGAAGCATGCCTGACTTTTATATTGTTTCAAAACCAACCTTCAAAGTTGTAAGAACGTTTTCCATATTAATATGAGAGTCATGCCACGAATTTTCAATCTAAACATCTAAGTTTATTTTAATCACCTAAGTTAAACCAATCTAAGACAACTAAGTATCTAGTTCTGTTGCCTCGCCTAAGCTTGATAGATTCCAAGAAGTTTTCACATATTACAATATAGCTCGAGTTTCTTCATCACATTTTGTTTTGGTCTCCAATTTTCATAATTGTCTTGACCATGGATTTAGTTGAGATATAGGTACAAGTGACCTTATGGAATTTGTTAATTACAATCTGTTAAGAATATTATGGTAGTATGTGTAAATTGTTAATAGTAAGAGGGTGTATGTGTAATTCTTATTATTGTGAGTTAACTATAAATACAAGTGATGTATGAGAGTTAGGTTAAGTTTTAACCTCTCTCTGTTTCTCTCTAATATTATGTTAATCTTCTACCCTTAACATGGTATCAGAGCACTTAAAATCCTAAATATATTTTTTGAATAAATTAATTCAATTTGTGGTGGTGATATAGTCGCTGTTGTTCGCGTCTGTGCTACAGTGGTGGTGGTGGTGTTGTTCGTATCTGTGCTACAGTGGTGGTGGTGATACAGTCGCTGTTGTTCGCGTCTGTGCTACAGTGGTGGTGGTGATACAGCCGTTGTGGCTGTGGTGGTGTGGTCGTTGTGGTGTAGCGCCGTTGTGGTGGTCGACGCGTAGTCGGAGACTAGGGTTACAATCGTTGTCGTTGATCTCTGGTATTGTCGAGTTCCTCTTCTGTGGTGGTGTTGTCGCTAGTTTTGGTGGTGGTGTGGTCGTTGTGGTGTAGCAGTGTTGTGGTGGTCGAGGCGCAGTCGGAGACTAGGGTTACTGAAACCCTAATCGCGAAGAAGAAGAAGAAGAGGTCCAGACCCGAGAATAAGGTCCAGACCCGACTTCACGGGTTTGGATAAAAGACCCAAACTCATACCCGAGTCAACGGGTTTTAAATTGTTTTAAACCCAAGTCAACTCAGATCGGGTCAATCAGATCCAGATCCGATCCAGATCCAAGCCCAATCAGCAGGTCCAATCAGCCCAATCAGATCCACGGCCCAGCTAGCTTCAGACCGGTTCATTCAGTGGTCACTCCGGTTCAGCGGTCCAGTAAGCTCCTGTGGCCCGGTTCAGATAGTGTTGCATCAGTTCAAACAGGTTCAGTCAATTTTTGCTCCGGTTCAGCGGTCCAGCGAGCCTAGTCTGCCCGGTTCAGTGTTCCAGTAGCCTTAGTAGGTCCGGTTCAGCATTCCAGCAGGCCCTTGTGGGCCGGTTCAGTGCTTCAGCAGCCCCTTGTGGGCCGGTTCAGTGCTCCAGCAGCCCCTTGTGGGCCGGTTCAGTGCTCCAGCAGCCCCTTGTGGGCCGGTTCAGTGTTCCAACAGGATCTATTTGGTCCGGTTCAGTGGTCCAGCAATCTTTTCTTCTTCGGTTTAGCCGTGCAGTAGGTGATTCTTGTACGGTTCAGTGATCTAGTGATTTTCTTTTTTATTTGCTGTACTTATGGAACTCAATCAAGACACTGTGTTGGTTACTATTACACGAGAGGAGTATGTTCAGTTCCTGTCCCAGCAACAGGCTGTCCCATCTCCCTCTACTGCTACTTTTTGCCCAGTCAGGTATTGTTTCTACTTGTTTATTGTCCTCCACTCGCAGTCCCTGGATTATAGACTCTGGCGCTTCTGACCACATGACTGGTGCGTCTGATGTTTTTTCTACTTATCAGTCTGCTACTTCCACACGTAGTGTTACTCTTGCTAATGGTACTTGTTCTAAAGTTTCAGGGCTGGGGACTACTCACTTGAGTCCTGATATGTCCCTATCTTCTGTGTTATTTGTTCCTCAATTTCTTTTTAGTTTACTTTCCATTAGCAAGATTACCCGTTCTCTCAATTGTTCTGTAACCTTTTATCCCTCTTATTGTGTCTTTCAGGATCTCAAGACGAAGAGGAAGATTGGTACGGGGCATGAAGCTGGTGGTTTATATTACCTTGACTTTGATTCACCTACTCGGGCTCTACAGACCTCGTTGTCTCCTTTTCAATGGCATTGTCGTCTTGGACATCTCTCTCTCCAGAATTTGAAGCGTCAAGTTCCCAGTCTTAGTTTTGTGTCGTCTTTGCCTTGTGAAGCTTGTCAACTTAGTAAGCATCACCGTGTGTCATTTCAGTCTAGAGTCAATAATCGTGTGTCTAGCCCATTTGAGTTAGTACATTCTGATGTCTGGGGTCCAATAAAGAATATTTCATCTAATAAATATCCTTATTTTGTGACATTTGTGGATGACTATTCTCGTGTGACTTGGTTGTTTTTGATGAAAGCTCGGTCTGAATTATTCTCTATATTTGAGACCTTTCGTAAGGAAATAAAAACTCAGTATGGTTGTCGTATACGTACTTTACGTTCTGATAATGCTCGGGAATATGAATCTGATCCTTTTTCAGCTTATCTTAGTAAAACTGGCATTATTCATCAGACTTCTTGTGCTTACACCTCTCCACAGAATGGTGTTGCTGAACGCAAGAACCGTCATTTGTTGGAAGTCACCCGTGCCCTGTTATTCCAGATGAATATTCCCCGATATCTTTGGAGTGATGCTGTTCTTACTGCTTGTCACCTTATTAATCGTATGCCATCCTCTGTGTTAAATGGGCAAAGTCCATATTCTGTCATTTTTCCTGGTAAGTCCTTATTTTCCCTGACTCCTAAGGTTTTCGGATGTGTCTGTTATGTTCACAATTTGGGTCCTGGGTTTGACAAACTTGACCCTCGAGCTACCAAATGTATATTTCTTGGTTACTCCCGCACACAGAAGGGGTATCGTTGCTACAGTCCTTCTCTGCGCCGATACTTTACTAGTGCTGATGTCACGTTTGAGGAATCTGTTCCATACTTTCCACCACCTTCTCAACCTTTGGATCTGGACTTTAGGTCATCTTCTGTACCACCATCTCTTTTCTCATCTTCAGATATTCCGCTGCCCACTGTGTTACCATCTACTTTACCTCTCCGTGTCTACTCTCGCCGTCCTCGCCCATCGACTGAGGTGCCCGTACCGTCTTCCTTGCCGCCTTCTGATCTTGGTACATCAGGTAATTTAGACTCTTTACCTATTGCTCTTCGAAAAGGTACTCGTTCGTGTGTTACTAATCATCCCATTTCTCATTTTGTTTCATATGATGCCTTGTCCCCTGTCTTCTCTTGTTTTACTTCTCAATTATCTACTATATCTATTCCTAAGCATTTACAGAATGCATTATCTGATCCGGGTTGGAGGAAAGCTATGGAGGAGGAGATGGATGCCTTACATCATAATGGGACTTGGGATCTCGTTCCTTTACCTCCTGGTAAACGAACTGTTGGTTGTCGTTGGGTGTATACTGTTATCTTTCATCCGGATGGTTCTGTGGAGCGTCTCAAAGCCCGGCTTGTTGCAAAGGGCTTTACTCAGACTTATGGTGTTGATTATGAGGAGATTTTCTCTCCTGTTGCCAAAATTTCATCTGTTCGTATCTTGATTTCTTTGGCTGCTAATCTTGATTGGCCCTTATTTCAGTTAGACGTCAAGAATGCCTTCTTACATGGTGACTTGGTTGAAGAGGTATACATGGAGCAGCCACCTGGGTTTACTGCTCAGGGGGAGTATGGTAAGAGTGTATGTCGGTTAAAGAAATCTTTGTATGGTTTGAAGCAGTCACCGAGGGCATGGTTTGGTAAGTTTTCAGATGCAGTTTTAGAGTTTGGTCTTCTTCGATGTCAGACAGATCATTCTGTGTTTCATAGACAGACAAATGCTGGATATGTTCTATTGGTGGTCTATGTAGATGATATTGTGATTACTGGAAATAATTCTGAGGGGATTGCCAAGTTAAAAATATTCTTGCAGGATCGATTTCATACTAAGGATTTGGGAAAACTCAGGTGTTTCTTGGGTATTGAGGTGGCTCGATCTAAACAGGGTATTTGTTTATCTCAAAGGAAATATGTACTTGACATGCTGGAGGAAGCAGGTTTGCTGGGTGGCAGACCTATTGATATTCCTATGGATCCGAATCAGAAACTTTTGATGGATGATGGTGCACTGTTTGAGAATCCGGGTCGGTATCACAGATTGGTTGGGAAGCTCAATTATCTCACTATTACTCGACCGGATATTTCCTATGAGTCAATTCATGGGGTGTGCTAGAGTACCACATTGGCAGGCAGTTACTCGTATTCTGCGATATCTCAAACGTGCTCCTGGACTTGGACTGTTATATCGAGCTAATGGACATCTTAGAGTGGAAGGTTTCTCAGATGCGGATTGGGCTGGCTCTCCTTCTGATCGGAGATCAACCACTGGTTATTGTACTTTCTTAGGAGGTAATGTTGTCTCATGGAAAAGTAAGAAACAATCCGTGGTAGCAAGATCAAGTGCTGAGGCTGAGTATAGGGCAATGGCGCATACGACGAGTGAGTTGACTTGGCTACTACACTTCCTCCAGGAAATTGGGTTTCCAGTTCAACTTCCTTTACAGTTGTTCTGTGACAACCAGGCAGCTATCCATATCGCTGCCAATCCAGTGTTTCACGAGAGAACCAAACATATCGAGGTTGATTGTCACTTTATTCGGGACAAGATAGTAGCTGCGGAGATTACAACTCCATTTGTGAAATCTGAAGATCAGCTTGCAGATATGCTTACCAAAGCATTGAGTCGTACACGTCTTACAGCGATTTATTCCAAGCTTGGATTATATGATATATATAGTCCAGCTTGAGGGGGAGTGTTAAGAATATTATGGTAGTATGTGTAAATTGTTAATAGTAAGAGGGTGTATGTGTAATTCTTATTATTGTGAGTTAACTATAAATACAAGTGATGTATGAGAGCTAGGTTAAGTTTTAACCTCTCTTTGTTTCTCTCTAATATTATGTTAATCTTCTACACTTAACACAATCAATTTCTTAACAATCCTGATACCTAAAATTGTAATCATCTGATCGTTCGGCCTTTTACTTACTGCCCTACTGGAGGAGTGAGAATGCTTGACCAAAGCTCGTCTCATCTTTTAGGAGCTTATTGAAAAACTTAACAAAGGTGAACTACCCAAGAACGAATACCCATACATGAATAACCCAAGTCCAACTTTCCATGGGACCTCCCTGAGTGGGTCGGTGCAAACAAGTCAAGCTCCAGCTGCTTGATGAGATCAAGACGGACTTCCACATGGGCTCGCCCTCAGAACTCGGATGATGGGTATTCAAGGTATTCTTGTGGCTTTTTTCTGTTTGTTGGTTCGAGTGGTTTTTTAAGTGGGTATTTTCATGCTTTAGGAAGATCAGCCATAAATTTCGACTTCTTTGTAATGTCTCATCAAATCTAACCTATTCATCTCATATGTTCTCTTAATATGTTTGTTTCTATCCTTCTTTGTATTTTTTGTGAGGCCTTGTTTCTGTTTTCTGAGTGGAACAATACACACACATAGGAAGTTCCAAATGAAACAACTGAAAGTCGTCTTTTCTTTGTATCCCTTCAGCTATTGCTAAACCTTTCTCATACAACCATTAGTTGCAGTGTACATGTAGATCTTACCCCTTTATTAATCCCTTTTTCAGTGATTCCATTCTGAGGCATGCATCTAGTGATTTCAAGAAAATTGGTCAACGAATTTTTGTGTTTATCATTGGTGGAGCAACTAGATCTGAGATATAAACTGTTTGATTATTTAATTCTTTTTGAAGAGAAAGGCATAGCATTTGCTTTCTGGGCAAATAGTGGTTTGTAATGAATGGCTATTCCTTTTTAGCTGCAGATTTGTCACAAGTTAACAACGAAGCTGAAGAGAGAAATTGTCCTAGGCTCATCTAGTCTTGATGATCCTCCGCAATTCATAACTGTATCCTCTGCAATTCCTCTCTCTCTTTCTCTATCTCTCCTTTGTGTGGATGGCTTTGAATGGAACTCAAGATTTGTTCAAAAAAAAAAATGGAACTCAAGCTATTGGAGAAAAAACCGGGTGACTAATGTTGCATGCATTTCCTCAATAGATAAATGGTATAAGAGATCTTTCCTTTTGTAATATTTATTTTTCTTCTCGTTTGTCTTGTTTTTGCCCCCATTTTATTGTATTTTTAGGGGGGGATTTTTTGTTCGTAAAAGCTCAAGTTCCTGAGGTTGATAAAAATTATATGACTAACTTTGTTATGCTAGTTTGAGCCAAAAAAAAAACCTTGTTATAGTAGCTAGCAATGGATAACAGTTCCTAATGTTTTATATAGGCTCAGCACCGACTATGTTGAGACTTGAGAGCTTACCAAGAAGCGAGGCATAATTTATTGTAGTATATGATATTATTGGTGAATATGTGATGTTCTACAAACTTACATATAATGTCTTTCTTGTTTTAGGCCATTAGAAATAGGTATGAACAATGATTTTCCTTTCTGATGATGTCTAATTGATATTGAGATGCAGAAATTGAAGCTGCTGACTGCACATGAACTCTCATTGGAGGACGATCTTCAGAATTAGATTCGAGCTGCTTCTGAATCTGGAAACAAAAAAATATCTCGGGCCTTACGCTCTATTTTCGATTAATAGGTGTAACATAGTAGGTTTCTTGATTTCCTCCTTTTAGCCTTTGATGTAAAATGTCTGCCTTGGACAATGAACATAGTTAGCTGAATGTAAGGTTACGAGAGCTATCTGGCTAGCAGGTGGTGTTGGGTCCTCAGTTATGTTGTCCATATGGCATATTTGCGAAGAGCCACCCCCTACCCCCGGGGCACCCCCAAAACCAAGCCCATGCTTGTGCCTTTTGGTCACGTATTATAATACATCTGTTGAGGCAATCAAACAGGTATGTGTATAATGCCAATTTGATCTATACCAAGTTGTAACATTCACAATTGTTACAGCTTTCTAGGAAGAGCCTCTCTGTTGCTCGAGTGACCCGTCCGTCGAACGGACTCTCAGATAACAGACTCTCCAACCTCCACACAAGTGACTCGGTCCGAGTCGCACCCAGTGCGATGTACAATTCTCTGAAGAAAGAAAATACACTGGTACTTGTGACAGTTCTAACCAGTGTTGTTTAGTTCTTCATGGAAACTATAATTTTACTTCATTTATGTGCTGGTCAAATATAAAGCAATTGTTTTTGTTTCTTTCCATCATCTTTAGTAAGTCATTATGGTAATGATTAAAATGTTTCTTTTTGTTTAGTAAACTCATGAACTTTCTTTTTGGGTCGGAATTCAAAATTTCCACAAGTAAAAGAACATAGTTCCTATTGTCATTGCAGTTTCATAATAAACTCATCAATATCCGACTTTTGCTTACAAAATGTCCAAAATTTTTAGTTTCGAGCAAAATTGGGGCCAGAACAATTAATTATCATAAAAGTTACAATAAAATAAGTTTGTAAGAGATTGATTTTAGAACTGATTCATATAATTCATTCTAATAGAGCATAGTTTGTTCTAAACCCAACAAGAGTAGCTACTTGCTTTTAATGCTTCTAGACGAAGAGTGAAAGAGAGAGCAAGAGCTGCAAATCGATTCTACTATTATGCATTGTAGTTGCTGCTGCCATTGTCTGCAAGCCTTTTTTTTTTAATCCTAAAATGGCATATCCGAAAGGATTTATATCCAACATAAATTATCTATCCTTAGAAGTAGGGCAAAAGAAAACCTACAAAGGGGAACACCCAAAATTCACTAAAGGAAGAATATTACTACATAAGAAAGTCAAATATCTATTTAATAAAGTACAATACAATTCAAATCTCAAAATATAAACAAAATGACTTTTGCTATTCGCGGTTGAGATTTATTTCAATTTTACTTTAAAGTTAATTCGACGGTTAATATTAACACTCTAAATTTAATAGGGAAAATGGGTCCCTAAGGGTGTGTTTGGAGTGACTTTTTAAAAGTGTTTTTAATACTTATAATTTCTCATAAATACTTAAAAAAAAATAATATTTGGAACCACCACCAATACCACAATTACCCCCATCGCCCCACCACCATTACCACTACCACCACCACCCCCCATAACCAAACTACCTCCCAACCATCATCACCACTACCACCACCACTCCCCCCCCACCGTCGTCACCCCACCACCACCACCACCACCCCACCTACCGCCTCACCACCACCATTACCACCACCCCCCGCCCATTACTACCACCATTGCTATCGTTACCATACCACCCCCTTCCATCACCATCGTCGCCACCCCACCACCACCACCGTCACCTCCACCCTACAACTACCCTACTACCACCGTTGCCGCCACCCCAGCATCACCTCTGCCACCACTACTACCACTGTCCCTTACTATCACCACCGTCTCCATTACTACTGGCGCCACCCCACCACCCTTACCGCACCACCGTCACCTCTACCCCACCACCACCCCTCACGACCATCACCATTACCATCACCACCGCCATTACCACCTACTACCACTACTATCGCTCACTCTCACTATAATCAATACTTAAATTTTTTTCTTTCTCTTTTATATTTGTAATTTGATTTTAGATGTAAATATAAATATATTTATTATTGACCATTTTTTTTTTATTACGTTGTGTCTTCAGGCACATGCAATAACTAGTCTTTTAATAAAGAAGTAAACAAATTTAATTTTTACCTATTTTTGTTTCCAACCTTCAATCTATTTAGATAATAGTTTGAACAAAAAAAGTTACAACTTAAGCAAAATAATAAATAAATAAATAAATAAAAAGAACTATGGTATAGTAGGTAGGGTAGTTCAGAATGTCCACTCAACCTACAGAATAAAGGCTAGACACATTAATCAGCAAAATAATTTTTGGCATGTTGCAGAATGATACGCCTATAGATATATATATATATATATGTGTGTGTGTGTTTATGGTCGAATAAATAATAAAAATCAAAGCATGATTAGCCGAGAAAAAGTGGGAAAGAAAAGTTAAACAATCATGCCCCATCAAATTATGTTAATTGGAGATTTACCCCACAAAAAAAAAGAAAAGGCAAAGGCATGTCCTCATTTGTCAACGTAGGTACCAGCTAATAAAACAAATCGTAGACCCTTGTATTAGATAACTATTACTTTTTGAGTGGTTAAGCACCGTTATAAGTGGACCAATCAGCCAAAGCTGTCTAGTCACTAATACAATAATATATTATTTAATCGAGAAACGTGTGGTACCATATGCAATTATGGACAAGGAGAAAAGATAAAAAGAGACCGAATTACAATAATAATTGCTAATTAGGTGAATTAAGTAGAAAAATGGTAGTAATGATATGGTCCGTTCGTTGTGATAGCTAAGTTCTAACTGAAATTAAATTGAGAGAGAGAGAGAGAGAAGGCGGGATTTATAATTGTAATCACTCCAACCCCACATTGTACTATTAATATCGTTGGAGAAGACAGCTACTCTATTTATGTATAATGTTCTCACGTGCCACAAATAATGTTAGGAGCGTGAGGGATTAATTATAATCCTCCACATGATTAGACAAAAATTTGCATAAAAAAATACATAAATTTAATTACAAACATCAGTTGAAAAATTGTAAGCTTAAAACAATACGAAATCACTTTTATGAAAGAAAAAAAATGATTTTCTTACACTTCTATGAGAAAAAATGTTAGTTCATTGTGAAAAATGTACCCAATACAATAAAACAATTATCCCAATTATGCTTTTATTTTTTACTAATCAAATTAATAGAAAAATTTTAAATATTTTTTAAAACCCTCCGTTTCCACCAATAATAAAATATTTGTATCGTTGAAATTTAAAATTTTAATTTAAAGAGGTATCAAATCATGAACTTCTAGAAAAAAATTATTCATGCTTTGAAAAATAATTTCTTGCTCGCTTTTTGAATCTTCAATTGTCAAACTTGCCACCAATCATCTTTTAGTCAATTTATTTTCCTTCAAATTCTTTTGACTTTTGAAAGGGGCGAATTCTTTATTTTTAGTTGATAAAATAGAAAAAGATATTGTTGCTTATTCTATTTATTCCATCATTAATCAAATTATTTTTCAAAAAAAAAATCATTAATCAAATTATATTTATTATAGGTTAGAAGGGAGAACATAAAATATTATGCTTGTTTAATAGTTCTGCGACAGCTGGCAAGGAGTAAGACCTTGACGTCATTACGAGTGAGAAGCTATTGCGTCATTGTGTACGGAAATTGACCACAAGGATGTGTCTGTGGGAGTTGGCTTAGACTAAGAATAACCAATAACAAAGATCCCATCCTATGAATTACTGGTCGGGACTCGGGAGAGCTAGTGACGTGTAGTGTGTAGGTCAGGAGTGGGAACCACAACCAACCAACCAACCAACCACGTAGTTAAGTGATTAAAACTGTTGCAAAACATTATTTTATGAGCAATGCTATGCATCCCAAATGTGCAAACCAAATTTGCATCTCAAATGAAGGGAGACCGTTGGATGAGTGGACCCCATCAATTTTTTTAAATAGAATCCACTCATCCAACGGTCCCCTTTCATTTGGGATGCAAATTTGGGTTACAAATTTGAGATACATAGTGTTTCCCTTATTTTATTTTTTTATTCAATGATGGTCAAAGTATTTAGGTCAATTTACGTTACGTATACCTCGATTAATTTTTTTTTCGGCCTAGTTAAAGTCAGACAATTCACGCCGAGACTAGGGTATTCATAAAGTATAAATCCCTCACGACTTAATCCTAAGAGATTGTTAAGTTCGAATTTACGACATCTAAACTTCCAACTCGTCTCTCTTACAATTTCAACTATTCTGAAAGTTTTACAAAAATATTTCAAAGTCACTAAACTTAGGTCTAATAATATCGGACTTATATCACTTCTA
The DNA here is from genome assembly GCA_951799425.1 of Ilex aquifolium. Classification (NCBI taxonomy): domain Eukaryota; kingdom Viridiplantae; phylum Streptophyta; class Magnoliopsida; order Aquifoliales; family Aquifoliaceae; genus Ilex; species Ilex aquifolium. The sequence goes on from OX637403.1 coordinate 30,250,310, forward strand.
ATATATATATATATATTTTTATTATTTTTTTAATAGATCATCTATCATTAATAAATGACTAATTCACTTGAATGTATACTAGACTCGACAAGAAAAATATATTAAAAGTGATCTCAATATCATAAATACGAGAACTACTCAATTTTATTAAATAAATAGATAATACGATAGATGTTGACGTTATATGTGACTTAGGATTTAAGAATACGAACATAACACCATTTTCTTTTTTGAGCTAACAACACGACCATTAATAACTTGAGCAATTTTAATGTGATCTAATTCACTAACATATCTTTGAATTGACCATGAACCCCATCAAACATTGAAATTTAGTATTAATTCAAATAACATAACTCTAATAACTTTACGTAACACAATACAATACAAGCAGTCATCTAATAGGGGCCATCAATATATTGTTACATTCCTATGTTATTTCTTACGTGGGTAAGAGAGGAAGGAGGGAGTGTTATGAGGGGCAAAAAATTCAGCACTAAATAATTATTTTTTTGATATTGAATTGAAAATTTATTTGTGGAATAAGATAAAAATTATGACTCAAATTAATTAGTAAATTTGTGATTAAATGAGATAATTCGAAATCGATAATAGACAATTATATTTAGATTATACTAGATAATTTAGGATCAATCTTATTTTTTTTATAATTTAAATTTTGGGGATGTAACTTGACTCAAATCCAATCGAAATGTCCTTGAATTATATTATAATTTCACCCTTACATTATAATAACTTCTGCTATCGTAATGGGCGGATTTACACGGGAGGACCTCAATTTTTTTAAAAAAAATATTATATGTATACTTATATTTATATATTCTAAAAATTATACATATATTTTTTATTTGTGCCCACCCAATAATTTTCTTATTTCAATTGTTTAGTTTTTTTATTGTATTAATGTTTTTTCCACATGACATTAATTTTATTATTTTGAATTTTTACAAGTGAAAGTTCTTACAATTAACCTTCATTTGATTTTTATTTTTTATAAACGAAATCGTGAGGATATCGTCTTGATTTCTCAATGACGGACAGTACCTCCAATTATGTCCCCACCAATGAAAACCTCTCAAAATCACCACGATTGATCAACGAGAGCTCTTTATTATCACCATCATCATTTTCATCAACAGCGTGTGAAGCCACCACTGAATAGCATCCCAGCAATCTTCATAAGCGGCAGGCAAAGTGAACTCTAAAGTGAGTCTGTACTCGACTGAAATTATAAGAGTTTTGGCTTGGGAGACAAAAATGCCCTTAATTCTAATCTCATCAAGGACCCTAACATGGGTAATATGGTGATTTCTCATCTTCATAATGGGTTAAAAGGTTATACTACCACATATCATGTGATATTAGTATATACTAGAACACAATTCAAGATGCATGGTGTAGAATGTTGTTTTTGAATAAAGATACAATCAAGGCATCGTCCGAAAGCTCATGTAATGAACTGGACACCCCATTGTCAATTTTTTTGATTACTTCCAACTGCAAAATCTTCACTACCCATGTAATTAGAATCCAAAAGCTCACTTCCTCTGTAATTTGTCGAATCAATCATGCGTCTTAACTCAACCCAATTCTCCTCTACTCCCAATAACTCAAAAGCTACACTCTTTTTTGGCAAAGACACCCATTTAATCACCCTGTAAACTTCCTTCCAATTCACCCTCGAACTATCCCAAGCGATTCTCGCTTCTTTAAACGATGGCAAACACTTATCCTTCGCAAATTCTTGACACTTCTCTTTCGAATTTTCAACACAAGCTGCCATTTCGCGCTCTTCGCATTTTTCTCTTTCTTTCAAGTCTTGTTTGGCTACACCCAATAGGGTTTTCCACCATGGGGGTTTACATTTATTTGAAGCAGCGATGGAGCAGCCGATTCGGGCACCAGTTTCACACTGTTGGGTGATTTGAACTTTGCATGCTCTGCAAGCTGATGCCCAGGATTGTGGGTCTCTGAATGCGAGGATGAATCGGCCGGAAGATGGATCGTCTGGTTGGCCGGCGGGGATGGGTCCACGGAGAAGATGGATTGGGTGGTCGAAAAGGATGAGGGTTGAGGATGATGAGTACTCGTCGAGATCAGTTGATGGTTGTCTGGCCATTGTTTGATGGATTACTCGGCTAGTCAAGAATAACAGGATGATGAGTACTGACTCCAAAATATTAATTTTGGGGTCCAGTATAAGGTTTGGGTGGAGTTATTCCCACCCCCACAAATATCATTTCTCACCACATTAAACTCTCAATTATACAACTTCTAGTAATTGCTCGTACCAAAAGGCACGAAGTAACAAAAAAAATTTTCAACCGTAAATATATCTATATTCACACTAAAAAGCAAGTACAAATTATAACAATTAATCAAAGAAATTAATTTTACAAAAATCAAAATACATTAATTAATTTATATTCACGCCCAAAACTAGCATCCGAAATAGAGATGAAAAAGCTTGGAGACTGAAACGAGAATGGAAACAACAAGAGAAAAAGAGTGGTATTCAAGAGCATGAGAGAGGGAGTTTGAGAGGGTATATAATATAAAATTTAGAAAGTTAATAGTAGCTCTAGAATCAAATTTAGAATAGTTTAAAACAATCTGAACCGCGAAAAACAAAAATTATTTTTTATGTCTTTTGGGATTTGAAATCCTTTATACTTTATTATATAAATGAGATATTTTACAGAAAATAATAACTTTTATATTTTAAGTGTTAAGGAAGTGTAGGATTTTTTTTCTTAAATAGATCGACACCCCTAGTGAAAAAGAGAGAGGGTTACCAGCGACAGTGGCAGTGGCGGAGTAACATGATTGTAGTTCTTTGAGAAATTTCGTCAAACATGCCAGATACGCAAGAGCGGTGGATGTAAATGGTGGGGCTGCAGTTTGGGGATGGGGTGAATGTTTGCTAAATTTGAATGTGAGAGAAAGAGAGGGAGACGCACTAATCAAGTCCATCAATACAAAAAATTATATTCTTTTAGACACTAACAATCAAAGCAATCAAATTGCAAAACAAACACTCAAATTAACACCATTCACAACCACACGCAATACATGCAACGACATTGTATTAGCCTTACTACTACTCTTCCTATCTATTACTACAATAATCAATACCTAGTTCATAACACAAAATTTCAAATCAAAAGAAAAGAAATATGCACAAATACATGCTCATATATGTCCTCCTTCGAGCCGGTGGCCCTTTCCTCTATTTTATTCTATGTGATGGTTTGCTGCAACGATTCATGTGATTCAAGAAACCTACAAATTAACGGAGACCTAATCTCAATGAAAGTCATGAAACAAAGATCTGTTAATCAAAAAATAAAGATTAAAGTGGAGAAAGTTTGCAACTTTTTGGGTAAATGATGAGTGAAAATTGGAGGTGTTATGAGTCATGGGTCTTTGGAATGGATTTGGGTTCTCCGGTGACACCTCGCCAACTACTCCACCGACCTATAATGGGAGAGAGAGAGAGAGAAAACACAAATTGAACAATACCCACCATATTTTTTTGAGCTTATTAACCAATACTGAAATTCCGAAAACTGAAGTCCAATAAAACAAAATCAATTACAATGAAAAAAAGGGCTAGGTTGGTGACAGTCATGCTCGTGGATGGTGGGGTGGCTGTGGCTGTGGTTGCGGCTACGGGGTACAGGGGTTTGAAAGAGAGGAGGGAAAGAGAGGGGGAATAAAAGGAGGAGAGAGAGAGGGAGGAGGGAATACATATGGCCTGGACACTATTGACAGTGGCGTGTCAATGGCACCCTGGTTGTTGATTGCATAGTGGATGTGGCCTCAAGCGGCTGTCGAGACAATGAGAGAGAAGAGAATGGAGGGAGAAAAGATAAAGGAGAAAGGAGAGTGAGAGGTTGGGTTGTTGTAGAGATTTGTAAATACAACTACTTCCAATTAATTTTTCACCACCATCTCTCGTATAGATTTGTAAATGATAAACCATTTTATTCATTTGTCTCCAGCTAGAATTATTTCACTCACCTAAATTAAATAGGTAAAATACAAATTATGTTTAGCAAAAGTAAATATTTAACATAGGTGCATAACCTCCCAACCAATCAAGCGCCATTTGTTCAGTTCTGGTGATTGGAGGTCTGCTACTTGTTAATAGTATAATGTCGTTGAGCAAAGGTGGATCTCGTTTAAGTTTTTGAAGTTTAGATTAAAAAGTAGTTAAGAAAACACAGATACTCCTTAGGAGAAGTGCTATTATCAAGCACTTTCCTAACACAACAGCATAATTGGCACCAAGAGCATTGAAACGGGAATAACTTTCGAACTGTTAGTACAGAAAAGAAAAAAAAACCTGGTTGATTTACCTTGACACCTTTTCGATTAGAAATTTTACATCATACAAATGAGAGAAATGACCACCAAAGTTCAAAGAAACATGTATGGTTTGTAATAGTATGCTATTTTTTCACCTCATCTTCAACATGCCAAGGTTTGAAATTCTGAATTAAGTTCAAAATAAAGACTAAATGCAAAAGTACCAAAAATGAATTTCACCCACAACAAATAGGAATCCCAAAAAGTGAGAATAAGTTCCCAGACATATCAAAAATTTGTAGCACGTAAAGCAAAAAAATACCAGAAAGCATTATTTTTCATTGGGATGGGATTCAAGTAGAGGATGAAGAACTGAAGATGGTGTAGTGGTGCTGTGGGCTATTGGCGTAGCAGAGAAATTGAAAGAGGGAGAGATACATATAGAGAGATACCTGGTGGCTATGGTTCGTTAACTTGTTGGGGGTATGAGGACACTACGTTCCTTTGGGGCATTTCTTCGAACAATTGGCGTCCATTGACATGATCACCACTTCATGTACATTAAAACAACAAACAATATAATACCAAAAAATAGTTTTCATGTTAGGAGCCGACAAAAATGAACAATGAATCTGTCTCGTGTGTGTGTGTGTGTGAAACAATTGAGTCTTGGTGGACTGTGGTGAGAGTGTGCGTGCGCCCAGCGCGTGTTTCATGTGTGTGTTGTGCGTCTGGGTAGGTGGGTGTCGTGTATGTGCGCAGAGAGTAAAGGGAGAGAAAGAGGGGCAGTGGCGGTGGTGACTGTGGGGAGGTTCGGGTGGTGGAGTTTTGTTTTTTTGGGGGGGGGAGGAGGAAAGGGTGGTGTGTGACGGTGGTGTGAGTGCACAAAGAGTAGAGTGGGAGAAAGAGGAAGACAGCAAGGTGAAAGTGAGAGAGACAGTTAGCGAGAGAGAGAGAGGGAAACAGAGCGAGAAAAATACCTACTAGCTGGGCGATTTGGGCTGGCGTTGTTGCAGGTGGCGGTGGATCTGAATGCCGTTAGTTGATGACCAGCACGAAGGATGAAGAGGAGATAGAGTGACGTTAGAGGGAGAGAGCCGTGAATTGAGGTGGCAGAATGTCAATTTAGAACGGTCGTGCAGAAGAGGAGAATAGGGCAGACGGACAAAAGGATTTTGGTGAACAAAAAAGGAAAAAAAAAAGTTTTGCTGAGAGAAAATATATATATATCTTTAATTGAGAGGATTCAAAATATTTGACAGAATAAGTTTTTTAGGGATTAATTTGGTGTGTTGGATTATAAATTTTAAAATAATCTGAAACGTCAATAGTTTGAGACAGATTGAGATAGCGTAGTCCGTCGGATGAAATTTTATTTTATTACGAAACAATCTCGGCCGTTTTTTATTTTTAAATTCAAACTTTGCTCTAACTTTATTATATAGACTAACAATAACCTGTACCAAGTACTGTATAAAAAATTGGGCCCAATAATTTTAAAAAAAATTGATAAATTTTCCATTAAAAATAGGATCCCAAAAAATATCAACCGATATAAACAATTTTCATACTCATACCACGAATAGCTTGTAATTTATGCAATCCAACTTAATTGTCAGACTCACCATCATGACACAACCCTACCTTAATACGACCATTGACCAACTATTATAACATATCAAGACTATTGTATACGAAGAATGCCCAAGATGAAATTCATATTGAGCCACAAATTAATTAAAAATGAAATGAGTTAAATTGTAGTTAAAGAAGAGGAAATTACTTTCTGTAGGTAGGAACATAGTATAAGGAAAGATACAAGGAAGTGATACAACTATCAAAATAATTATACAAAAACACAATAAATCCACCACAACAATCACAATTCACATAATTTTTAAGCAACACAAACTAAACCTATAAAGAGATACCACTCAGATAATTAATCACTAAAAAATCCAACACACATACTGTGAAATCAATCAAAAAAATGAACACAACTTCCATGGCGGAACAACCCATAACACCAACATCAAGCCAGGACACTATAGATAGGGCAAAATCACAGGCTTGAAACTTTTCGGACATAGAGTTCAGCGAAATTATTCTGATTCTTAATTTCTGATATCTCTCGATTGGTAGGTTTGTTGAAAATTTGGTTATTTGTGTAATCTTTTGCTCTAATGGGATTAAATTGCGATGAATTTGAAATATGGAGATGTTATTCGAGCTTATGGGATTATGCAAGTAGTGGTATACATATGACTCTGGGTTCATGGGAATGATTCCAGCTAGGTTATTCTAGGCATAGAACTTCACATTTTTTTTTTAAAAAAATCATAGAAGTTCACATAAAGCAGTTGAGCATTTACAATTTTAGTTGTGAATTATGAACTTTCTTCTATATGAAAGGGTTGTTAATTGAGCACTCGTAAGAAATATTGATGCTTGACAATTCAGCATTGGAATGACTTGAAGCCTGCAGTTGTTTATCCGACGGAAATATTACTATAAGAAGAAATGGTTTTTATGGCGGTAAAGTGCTGTTATAAAATGTTTATTTACTATTACAAATACTTTTTGTGGTGGTAGTCTCAAAAGGTTTTTACGGCAGCAATGACCTGTCTGTCTCAAATAGTATTTACGGCAGTAAGACCCTGTCGTAAATAGTTTGTCACAAAAAATTCGACATTTTTGTTTTTATCACTGCGGCAAAAGTGTTGCATCAAATATTACATTTGACTGTCGTAAAAAATAAAAAATTTTGTTGTGGCGGTTAATATACTGCGCAAAAAGTATAAAAAAATTTCTACGTTATTAACAAATTTTTTTTTAATTATTATGGATCGTTGGTAACCAATGTTATATATTCTGTGTATATATACACTTCTATCACATGAAGTACAACTTTTTTTTTTAGAGGGGAAGGGGGTTTGAACCCTTAACCTCAAAAAGATAAAGCTTTCACAAAGTTAAGAATATCATTGGACCAAAAACCTATTGATATCCGTACAACTACCAAATTCAATATATAGATAAACACAAAAGTAAATATGACCAACATTTCTGAAAACATAGCAATATTTTCATATATAAAAAAAAAACAATCTCATGAGTTAAACAAAATGTAAAATATGCATTTTTACAAAACATAACGATCATGAATATAAGAAATTAATGAAAAAAGTTGAACATCTTTCCCGAACCATCTAATCTCTCAGTGACATATGAAAAAAACATAAAATTATTGTAATTATACTAAAATGATATTTATATACATATATAAAATAAATAATTAAAAGAAGTTAGAATATACATCAACAGAGGGCCGCACAATATTTCTCTGAACAGCTTGTCCAATTATGTAAATTGTATATAAACGAGTCATATCGTATACGGTTCTTCTAATTGGTTTTACCAATACCTGATTCATTTATAATCGTATCGTGTCGGATCCACTCATTTACTAAACAGGTGGTTTAAGGAAGACTCAAACCCACTAATTTTATATCGTGTTAACGGGGCTTGTCATATTTTGACACCCCTAATTTTGATATAAAAAATTGACTATGTAGATTTTTTTTTCTTTGAACTAGAAATTGTCTTTTGATGTAAAACTAAGTAATTTTATAAAATATTACTTGTAACATGAAAAATAGTTGTGGCAAATACAAATTTTTTTTAGAGTTTTTCTTCTTTAAACTATAAACTATTTTTTAATTTAAAACAACATTTTAATGTTTTATGAAATATTATATACGACAGGAAAAATAGCTGCCATAAATATAAAAAATTCTTTTGAGTTTATGAAATATTATTTGAGGCAAGAAAAATATCTGTCTCAAATACAATTTTTTTTTTTTAGTTTATGACACTATTTACGGCAGGAAAAATAGCTGTCACAAATATTAACAAAATATTAATACAAACACGTTTTTTGTGACGACAAACATAGCCGCCACAAAAAATTGTCTCCAACACACTTTTTGTGACGGCAAACACAGCCGCCGTAAAAAATTTGTCACAAAAAACCCTTATTCTTGTAGTGTATATGGGTTTATGTTCCTCAATTTTTGTACAAAAATAATCTATAATTTGTGCACTCAAAAACTTATGCTTTCCATCAGTAGTAGTATGTTAAATATGTACCCAAACTTATATATTTTTATGGAACGCACATGCATATGCTCTCACTTATTTATCATTTCAACTTGTTAGTCAAATCTTGTCTGGAACCAAAAAAAAAACTTATTAGTAAAAAGTATGATTTAAATTTGTCATATTTTTGTGAAGATGTAATGAAAATGTGTTTTTTTTTTTCTTTTTTAGGTATATAACTTGGTCTGCAACCTAAGGGATAGGCAAAACTTGGGTTTTTTCTAGCTGGATTTTTTTACAAACCGCTAATATATGAAATTTCCTGTGTTGTTGGGTAGGGGTGTCAAACATGTCGGGATAAACGGTTACGTGTCGAGTTAAACGGATGACGGGTGAAAAATATGTAAATCCGTACACGACACGTTTAATAAACGGGTAAAAAATCTTAACACGAATACGGCCCATTTAATAAATGGGTAATACGACATGACTCGTTTAACCCATTTAATTTTAAAAAAATTATATCAACAAATTTTAATACTCCATTTTTTTTTACTGTCAATTCTATTTACCTCAAAAAAGAGGAATTTTTAGCCAAATCTCATAAAAATCAGACTTGAAGGCTTAAAAAATAAAGGCAAGAGGTCATTGCCTTTTATAAACAACTCAACCCTCCCCATCTCCCCTCATTTGTCAATGTGGGACAAAAACAAAATGCATTGGTTTGCCTTTGTCTTTGAAGTGTTCCCCATCTCCCCTCATTTATCTTTGAACTACTACTTTACTTTTTTTTTTTTTTTTGTATTGATTTCTTTACTTCTTTTTTTCTTACTAATTTTTTAAAATAATTATTAATTTATTATTATTTAAACGGGTAAACGTGTGATAAACGGTTGGACAGGTCTCACCCGAACACGACCCGTTTATTAAACATGTTTGGCGTGTCAACCCGTTTATCACCCAAACTCGCTTAATTCGTGTCGTGTCGAATTTTGACAGCCCTATTGTTGGGTGTCTATCTTTAATTATCAAGTGTCAACTACATTTTGATTGGCCCAAAAAATTATGAAACTTGCTTGAATCTTTAGTTCTTTTGATTCATGAGAGAGAGAAGGGTTAAAACTCATGAATCACCCAAACCTTTCTTTGTGAAATAAGAGACTCTTATTATTGGGTTATTTAATGTCTAATTTCTAATTTTATTAGGTTAATTTTTTTTATGGTTTCTGAAATAGAATAGTTTTTGCATTGATAAGTTTATTCATCTTTTTTCTCCAACCGAGCTATTTGAGTTTATTTTTCTTTGATATTTTATAGTCTCTGCTTGTTCTACTAGTTATGTAATATGTATAGTTGTCGCCTAAAGTTGGCTCTATAATCCTATGATTTGTGTGAATTTCTATACTTTGTTTTGCAAGTATAATTAGTGAGTTTATAAACCGAGGAGTTTTAACTTTTAGGAAGTTAGTCGAGATTGATCAATGACTAGTCAAGATGAAGCTTAACATTATAGCTTCTGATCTTGACGCCTTTAATTTTACCCTCCCTCCGTAAGAGTTAAATGATCAAATGATGTTGCTTTTGTTTAACCAGGTTCGAATCTTGTTTGAATGCATTCGAGGATGTTGACATGATGGCCGAAAACAACCAAATTTTTGAGTTATATCTTCGCCAATGTGATTTTTGAGGGAGATTCATACCAACTTCATATTGCGGCTTGAGAATTTTCGACTCTATCGTAGTACAAACATACCAATCCAATTTTGGGTGATTTTCTAATAAGAAGCTATTGATACATTTCTTTTTTTTGGAAAAAGGGTAGATGACTTTCATATTTAATATTTTATATCCAAATGATCCACATACAACGCATGTATACACCTACTAGTTCCTCCAAATTCGAAAGTGAAATTCATAATCCACAACCTACATGGCTAACATGTGTTTTACGTGCATTAGACTCTTGTAAGGAACCCGATACCAAAATGCAATCCAGTGCAAACGTTCATCAATGCTTATGAGTGAAATGAATAATTAAAAAAATATAATATCTCATTGTATGTGCAATGGATCAACATACTTCTAATTGGACACCGTACTTGTATCTATTGGTTTTAGCATTAAAGGCCTTTTCATGCTAAAACCATTAAGGAAAGAGCAATGTTATAGAGATCTAATGATGTGGCTTTAATGTAACTATTGGATTAGTTGTAAGTTTCAATATTATATGGAATTCACTACCAATCCAATGTTTGTATATCATTAGGCCTCCAAATGAAGTCCAAATAGCATTTTCCGCTAAAAAAATAATATATATCATTAGTTGTTCACCACTATTATTTCAAATCTCTTTCTACCAATAGTTAATTAACACCAATTGAAACTTTTATGGCTTAATCACTTTCCACAGTAAGAGCATTATGAAGAACACCATCTTCCATACTCTTTTCGTGTGACTTGGATAGTGGGGTTGGTGTAACCTATCACAAAATCTATTATGCCCATCCAACAATCATGACAACCCTTATGCCCATCCAACAATCATGACAACCCAAAGTCTTAAATCTTTGTAGAATAATTTTTTTATATAAAAAAAGGTAGAACATAAGGTTTAAGAAAATCTAAAGCAAAATAAGAAAGAAATATATAAAAAACCGATGCATCGAAATTAGGGGAACTTTCCCCCATTCTATAAAAGAATTGTATAGACATCCTCCTGTGGAGGGATGCGATAGATATGGGAGTGAGAAGAGAGAGGGGCACCAGATTGAATCAATACATTAATCAACTTAATTCACGAAACTCACATTCAAATCAAACCAAGTCTCAAACCAAAAAATATTCATCCACAATCAGAGAAAGAGAGGAAAAACAATGCTGATCACATATTCAAAAAAAAAATAAGAATGTAAAACTGTGATAGATTAGATTCACATTATTTACCAAATCAAGATACATTAACTTCACATCAATGCACATAACCTCTAGAATCGTCCATTTGTTTGCCTAAAGTGGTGGGTGTGGGTGTTCGCGTGACGGTATGTCTGTGAGTGGAGAAAGTGTGCGTGTGTGAAATCCAACGTGGGTGTGCGAAATTGAGTGTGTATGCACATGAAGAGTGAGGAAAGGGGTGGACTTGTAGGCAATGTTTGTGTGTTTATGCGCAGAAAAGAGAGAGAGGGAGAGAGAGAGAGAGAGAGAGAGAGAGAGAGAGAGAGAGAGAGAAAGAGAGATGAGAAGCGTGAGAGAGATGAGAAGATTGAGAAATACCTGAAAAAAATAGATGGGCAATTGTTGGCTGTTGTTGGGGGTGACTGTCCAACGGCACAGGGAGAGAAGATATGAGGTTGTTGAAGGCAGAATGAAGTTGGACATGGCATCTTCACATAAAATGGCACAAAGATATCAGGGCAAGAGATGCGTGAGAGAGAGAGAGAGAGAGAGAGAGAGTTGGGTGTGTATGTGTATGTGTGTGTGTGTGTAAGAGAGGAGAGAGGAGAGAGGAGAGAGGAGAGAGGAGAGAGGAGAGAGGAGAGAGGAAATTGAGGTTATAATTTGGAAAATAGATCTTGGGAGAGACAGATAAAATCTATGTGTGAGAGAGTTGAGAGACAGAGGGGAAAATTAGGCGTGATTTCCATGGCGTGAAAGATAGAGAGTAAGAGGGGAAATTTAGTTTGGAAAATAGATCTTGGGAGAGAATGAGATGATTTCTGAGATAGAGGGGAGGATTAGTGATGTTCGGCATAATTAAAAAGGAGTAAAATGGAAAGATACATAAACTTCACATAATTTACCAAATCAAGATACATTAATTTCACATACTTTACCAAATCAAGATACATTAACTTCACATCAACGCATATAACCTCTACAATTGTTCATTTGTCTGCCAGAATCGTCCATCCGACTCAATCCATTGGGATTTCGCTACAATCAATTTGGCATAAAAGCCTGATTTAAAGTCGTTTGAAGCCCTCACATTTCTGACTTGCAGCCAAAGACTCTGTTTTTGAGTTTGGATCAAACGGAGGTGGGTGGGTTGTGTAGGTCTGACGGGTGGTGCTGTGATGGCTAGGGATTTGATTTGATAGTGGTGGGTGTGGGTGTTTGTGCAGCGGTATGTCTGTGGGTGGAGAGAGTTTGCGTTTGTAAAATCTAGCGGGGGTGTGCAAAATTGAGTATGTGTGCACATGAAAAGGGAGGAAAGGGGTGGACTTTGTAAGGGTGTTTGTGTGTTTATGCACAGAGGAAGAGAGAGAAGGAAAGAGAGAGAGGAAAAAAGAGAAAGAGTGAGAAATGGAGATGAGATGCGTGAGAGAGAGATGAGATGGTTAAGAAATACCTGAAATAGATGGATGGGCAGTTACTGGCTATTGTTGGCAGTGACTGTCTAACATCATAGAGAGAGAATATATGAGGTTGTTGAAGGCGGAATAAAGTGGACAAGACAGCTTCACATAAGAGGGCACAAAGATATTAGGGTGAGAGATAGAAAGATGAGTGAGAGAGAGTTGGGTGTGTGTGTTTGTGAGAAAGAGAGAAGGAGAGAGAGAAGAAATTGAGGCTCTAATTTGGAAAGCAAATCTTAGGAGAGACAGAAAATTTGTGTGAGAGAGAGTTGAGAGACAAAGGGGAAGATTAGGCGTGACTTCCATGGCATGAGAGACAGAGAGTAAGAGAGGAAACTGAGTTTGGAAAACAGATCTTAGGAGATAATGAGATAATCTTTGAGATAGAGGGGAGGATTAGTGATATTAGGCGTGATTAAGGGGGAGTAAAATGGAAAGATACATTAACTTCACATTATTTACCAAATCAAGATACATTTAACTTCACATCAATGCACATAACCTCTAGAATTGTCCACTTGTCTGCTAGAATCGTCCATCCGGCTCAATGCATTCGGATTTTGCCACAATCAATTCGGCGTCAAAGCCTAATTTAAAGCTGTATTGAAGCCCTCACATTTCTAGCTTAGAACCAGAGACTTTGTTTTCGAGTTTGGATCAAATGGAGGTGGGTGGGTTATGTAGGTCTGACGGGTGGCGCTGTGATGGCTGGGGGTTTGATTTGATAGTGGTGGGTGTGGATGTTTGCATAGAGGTATGTCTATAGGTGGAGAAAGTTTGCGTAAGAAAAATCCAGCAGGGGTGTGCGAAATTGAGTATGTATGCACATGAAGAGGGAAGAAATGGGTGGACTTTGTGTGGGGTGTGTTTGTGTGTTTATACACAGAGGAAGAGGGATAGAGAGAGAGAGAGAGAGAAAAAAAAAAGGGAGATAAGTTGTGTCAGAGATATGGGATGATTGAGAAATACCTGAAACAAATTGATGGGCAGTTGCTGGTTGTCGTTGGCAGTGACTGTCCATCGGTACAGAAAGAGAAGATATGAGGTTGTTTAAGGTGGAATGAAGTTAGACAGGGTAGCTTCGCATAAGAAGGCACAAAGATATTAGGGCGAGAGATAGAGAGATGCGTGAGAGAGAGTTTTGCATGTGTGTGTGTGTCTGTAAAAGAGAAAGGGGGAGAGAGATAAAGAGAGTGAGAGCGAGAGAGAGAGAGAGGGGAAATTGAGGTTATAATTTGGGAGAGATGGAGAAAATCTATGTGAGAGAGAGTTGAGAGACAGAGGGAAAAATTAGGCATGATTTCCATGGCGTAAGAGAGGAAACTAAGTTTGGAAAGCAGATCCTGGGAGAGAATGAGATGATCTTTGAGATAGAGGGGAGGATTAGTGATGTTAGGCGTGATTAAGGGGGAGTAAAATGGAAAGATACATTAAGTTCACATTATTTACCAAATCAAGATAAATTAACTTCACATCAATGCACATAACCTCTTGAATCGTCCATTTGTCTGCCAAAATCGTCCATCCAAGTCAATGCATTCGGATTTTGCTACAATCGATTCGGCATCAAAGCCTAATTTAAAGTCATATTGAAGCCCTCACATTTCCGATTTGCACCTAGAGACTCTATTTTCGAGTTTGGATCAAACCGAGGTGGGTGGGGTTGTGTAGGTTGTACAGGTGGCGTTGTGATGGCTGGGGGTTTGATCTGATACTAGTGGGTGTGGGTGTTCATGCAGCGATATGTCTATGGGTGGAGAGTGTGTGCATGTGTAAAACCTAGCAGGGGTGTGCGAAATTGAGTTTGTGTGCACATGAAGAAAGAGGAAATGGGTGAACTTTGTGTGAGCGTGTTTGTGTGTTTATGCGAAGAGAGAGAGAGAGAGAGGGGCAGATGGGGGAGATAAGATACGTGAAAGAGATGAGATGATATAGAAATACCTGAAACAGATGGCTGGGTAGTTGTTGGCTGTCGTTGGTGGTGATTCTCTAGCGACACAGAGAAAGAAAAGATGAGGTTGTTGAAAGTGGAATGCAGTTGGATAGGGCAGCTTCACATAAGAAGGCACATAGATATTAGGGCGAGAGATAGAGAGAGACGTGAGAGAGAGTTTGGCGAGAGAGACTGTGAGAAAGAGGTTCTAATTTGGAAAATAGATTTTGGTAGAGAGGGATATGATCTTTGAGACAAAGGGGAGGTTTAGTGATGTTAGGCATGATTAGGGGGGAGTAAAATGGAAAAAAAAAATTAGGTAAGAAAAAAATTTCAAATCTCATTTTGGTTCGTAGAATCTAAAATTTTGAAATAATCTAAGCCATTTTTTAGGTTGGGTTATCGTCATGCGTCAGATATGCCTTTATTTTTTCTTAAAACGATCCAAACCGTTCTTTATCTTTGGAATTAAAAACTCCACCTACTCTTTATTATATAGATAACAATTATGTCGTATTATTTGACATTGTAGTATCGAGCTTGTATTAATAAGCTATCAAAACTGAGTTCTATATCATGATCCAACTTAGTTTCATGTGACTACCAATTACCAAACTAATGTAATTGAATCTCATCCCATATCAATTTTTATAACAATTTGATCTAGATCCATCCCCTTCCCACAATCACTAGGCCTATCAAGTATCAACGAATTGGATTTAGATCGAATTTAATTGATTCAAATTAGATTTCAAAAATTCGATCCGATAATTTGATGAATTTTATTTTTATGATCCATATCCGATTCTGTTAACAATCCAAAAATTTAAAATCCGACCCGAATAGAACTAAGTTTTGTTTAAAATCACAATCACTAGGCACATATATATTTTTAATTTGATGAATTTTATTTTTATGATCCCTAAGGGTGCGTTTGGTAACGTTTTCGTTTTTATGTTTTTTTTTATAAAAAAAATAGAACTAAGTTTTGTTTTTTTTTGTGATAAAAATTAAAAATGTAAAACATGTTTGGTAGTTATTTATATTTTAAAAATTGTGAAATCAAAAATAAAAAACATGTTTGGTATTATACCAAAAATTTCCCACTCAAACCCCACCAACCAACCCCACTGACCAGCCAAAATCACCACCAAACCAAACCAACGGAAACCCACCCCCACCAACATCGAAACCCCACCCACACCACTGCAACCAACCGAAGCCCCACCCCCAATCCACCATCACCAACACCGAAATCCCACCCCCAACCCACCCCCACCACTGAGACCAACGGAAACTCACCCCCAATCCACTCCCACCAACACCGAAACCCCACCCCCACCGCTGAAACCAACCGAAACCCACCCCCAATCCACCCTCACCCCCACCAACACCGAAACCCCACCACCACCACTGAAAACAACGGAAACCCACCCCCAATCCACCCCTACCACCACCGAAACCCACAACCCACCCCCCAAAACCCACGGAAATCCACCCCCACCCCCACCCCCACCACCACCCACAAAACCAAACCATGAAAATCCCCAGCAGAACCCATCAAACAAGGGCGAGAGAAAGAGAGAGAGTGCTGGCTCTTTGGTGCTCCTTCGTAGCTCTGTCGCTGCCTCGTGAGAGAGATGAACGAGAGAGTGAGAGAGATGAATGAGAGAGTGAGAAGAAAGGGGTAAACAATGCTTTTATAGTTGGAATGAAAAAACCCCTTTTTTTTGCTGTTAACGGAGTTCGATGGCCTGACCTCATTAAATGGTTTAAAGGGCGCGCGTGTTTATGTTTTTTCGTGTTTTTAAAAGCACCTTTTTTGATATTTTTAAAATTTGGGGTTGTTTGCAAAACAGACCAACCAAAAAAAAAAAAAAAAACACTATCCAAACGCGTTATTGTTTTTTTTTTTAGCAAAAAATGAAAACAAAAACAAAAAAAAACAGAAACACATGGTTACCAAACGCACCCTTAATTAATTATTTTTTAACAAAGTATACCTAGTTTTTTTTTTTTTAAATAATCACTTAATTTCTTTAATAGTTATATAAAAATATATAAATAATTTGAATCGGATCATAATCAAATCGGATATAAGTATATCCAAATCCGAATTTTTGAAATATAAGATATCGAATTCATATTCGAATTTTAATTATCGATAAAAAATATTAATCTTTATTCGGCTAATCGAATTCTGATATGGATCATATCCGAATCCGAACCCGTGAGTGTCCAGGTTTGCACCGACTACTCCATCTAACTCAACGGCTGACCACCATGGCTTGAGTTGGTCTAGAGCATATCTCCAAATGGACAAGGGTAGCTAACCTTTAGGGGGTGTGAGAAGGAATTAAATCTAAGACCTCTAGATTATTAAAGGACAAATCTAACCACTGAACCACTCCTATAAATTTCACCTTTTTTAAATGGAAAAGAGATAGAGAATATATGTACTTACACTTAAGTACAAGGGAGAGGCGTTGCAAGATTGACAAATTGGTTAATTTTGGTGGTACTTGCCAATGGTAGATATTACGTCTTGATCATGTAGGTCTGAAATTGTGTCCCATATATCTTAGGTAGGTCTAGCATTATGATTCCAAATACATCACCTTATTTCATTATTCACCCATGCTGGCCCACATTGTACTATTGGAATAATGTATGTAGGCCCCCCATTGGTTTGACCAGTTTACCCTGAAAATTAACTTCCTAATCACATTCAAAGAATTACCCACCATGTAATTCATTGGTACGTCACTATTACGAACAACCCCGTCACTTTTTTAGAATTTATCTGAAATCATTAGTCATCAACTTTAATATTATTTGGTGGGAGATTTAGAACCCGATGATCCAAGATGATATATATATATATATTGCGATATTTTGTAATTAAAATTATTGTACACTGAATTATTATACTGTTTGAAATATGTGTGTTGGGTTTTTGAAATTTGGCGGGGAAGTGTGTGTTGGGTGTGTGAAATTTGGGGGAAAAAATATTTTTAATAACACAGATAAATCACTTGATTCGAACAATTTTTTAATAACACGACCAAATCATATGATAAAAATAAGAGTTACTTGGACTATCATTTTTTTTTCGGGGTAGAGTTTGATTCACACTCTATGTTCTAAGAAATATTTACTATCCGAAAAAACGGAGTCTAAACTATTATACTAGGATTATTACAAATCTCCAAGCTTACTAACGGATCGGATTTCAATGGTTTTAAAGCTTTAAGAGTTGGGTATCTGTGTTGCTAAACTTATGACCATAAATAAACAAGTTGTTTTGTGAAAATATAGAAAGATCAATCCTATAGGTGTCTTGAGTTCGAAACTTAGTAATTTATTGGAGTCAGGTCATGAGAGATTTATTCTTCATGAATACTCTAGTCTCAACGCTGCCTTTGACCGGACTAATGAGGAGATTAGTCGAAATGCGCGTAAGTTGGGTTAATAACCTGGACAGTTGAACTAAAAAAAATGAAATACAAAAAGAGGAAAGAATTTATGGCAGCATATTTAGGAGGAGCTGAACTGGCCACAACAGAGGCATAGAAATAAGGTACCATATATGTGAAACAATAGTAGAAGTAAACTAGATCATATCCTTCTTTTCCAAAAGAAAGTACCTACTGCATTTCTTTTTTAACGTTGCGAATGAAAGAAGACCTAATGAGTTTACTTCTCTTGGAGAATTATTGTACTACAAATAGGCCACTCCAAGAACAAAGTCATGTCACACAATTAATCTTTTTCCCTTTTGATATTAGAGAATAGAGAGTGATCTGAATCATATGTTTCTCGTGCGATTTAACCATAAATACTCTCTTGCAACAGTCAAACTCGAAACTTTGAGCTAATAGTCTTTGAAGTCATCCCATCCGAGCTACCTAGATAAGTGTTATAATAACATTACTCTCTATAGGTTTTTATTTTGAAGGTTTTCTCTTCTTTTTTTCCCCTGCTAGAGATCTTCCCATTTAAAATTCCTTGGCTTATATTCATGAAACATTGCAATTTGCATGTATAACTTCAATTGCTTCACGTTAATTACTCTCTTTTGTTTTGACTACATAACATGCCCCATTTGCTCTTCTTTCGGTCAACCCAGAAAATATCCACCTAAACCCCCTACAGTTTAGTGAATTTCAACCAAACCTAATAAGAAAAATCTTCAAGGAAAAGAGCAATAATGAAACAAATAAAAGAAAGAAAGAGGGAACGAGTGAGAGAAAAAGCAGAGAGAGAAAGTGGAGAGAGATTCATAAAAGGGTAAAAAAGGCTGAATTATAAGTAGCATTGGAGGGAAAAGATTCTCTTTAAAAGAGAAATTGTCGTCTCACACTAATAATTATACCTACTTTTCCTTTATCAAAAAAAATGAGTGGAGTGAGCTATACCATACTGGTAAAATGACCAACCTCTCAGATTGAGAGTAGGTGAGCAGTCAGTGTAAGTAAGCCTTTTTTTTTTTTTATATTTGGACACAGAGAGTATGTAACTAAGCCTTGCCGACAAGAATTTCTGTCTCTCTCTCCACTAAATGGGTAATTAGAGAATCCAAGGCTAAAGGTATCATAATACAGTGTACTGTCATGCTTTCTACTTTCCTACTCTCATTTCACTTAACCAAAAGTGATTTACCAAATGGGTTCCATTTTTCACCTTCCACTTTTTGTGAAGTCTGGTGGATGAATTTAAAATCAATCAATTAAGAGAGAGAGAGAGAGAGAGGTTCAAAATGGTGGGGGGGGGGGGGGGGGGGGGGGGGGGGTTGGTTTGTGGTATGATGATGGGAGGGAATTATAACTTCTAAGAATAGTTTCTTGAAAAATCTATTTGGCTTACTAATAGGAGCAGGAGGTAAGCAAGCCAATGGATGTCTTTCCATTATTGGAAGATTGTTTTTTGCAGGGAGGTAATATGATGATATGATGACCATCCATTGTAAATCACACCCACAGAAAATTGTGCCTTTGGAATTGGTAAAAAGTTGCATGTAAAAGTTCAAAAGGATAACTCATGTGATAACACGAGTAAATTGTAAATCCAAACGTTCTGAATTCGAATCTTAACAATCTCTTGAGATAAGGCCACGAGAGATGAATATCCTAGTCCCTACGTGAATGGTCTGTCTTTAACCGGACTGAGTAAAGAATTAGTCGAAATGTTCGTAAACTGACCCGGACATTCCTGTCTTTCATTGTATGAAGTGTAAAGTTCAAAAAATGAGTAGCGAAAACAATTGTCGAAAGAAATAGAATATAAAAATCTAGAAATTTTGAAATTTTAAAAAAGATTGCACATGTTAAGGGAGAAATATGAAATGCAATTGCATAGAATCTCAAGCAACACATCAACTTCTACCTCAGATTAAACTGGTCCATAAAGCACATTCAAGGTAGGAAATTATACGCCGTTCTTTGCAAAGCTGCTGTCATTTTCATCTCTATTTTCCAGCAGCTATTCATTTCTCTAAGGCTTGCCGACGATAAAATCTTATCAAGTTGCCTTTGAAATGCAGGGTAGAATTTGAGACACTACCAGAATATGTTAATACTCTGATATAAACATTGCATTAAAGAGAAACTATTTATAATTTGAGCGACTTATCGTTGTTTACAAATTGTTATAGATTACAAAAAACACTACGCAAAATTTATATACAACCCGATAAATATTATTAAATTTTCATGTATGATGAACACATTGAAAAATGAAACATGAATGAATAAATATGGATAAAACTAGAGCTGGATACCAGCTAATTATGGTTTTTTCCTACTCACAGGACCATCTGGAACCAGCAAAATTAGTTCAACTTTGTTGCCAAATCACTATCAAGCATCTTTTGTGTTGCTTCATGCAGACAGCCTTCCTCTGCTTGGGGTCCTCTCAGAACCTTTTTATCAATCATAGGGAGCATCAACCAATTACTATGCATGAAGATAACAAGCTTTGGAATGTTTCAAAGAGAAGTTACCCAAAGATGATTTAACTTAAGGGCCCTTCCTTTATCTCCATGACAACCAAAACTTGGAAAGACTTGCCCCTTGGTTTGTAGTGGGGCTCCACTTTCTCAAAAACAAATAAACCAGAAGATAGAGATGAGATAATAACAGTGGCAAGTGCTCCATCAGCAGTAGAAAAACTTCCGAGGTGGTTGACCTTGTAGCAAAACCTGGTTTGTTATCCACCCAACCGGTTTTAGCAACTTCTGGCTTCTTGCAAAAAGAAGAGTACACTGCAAAAGAATTCCAAATAATGTCCTTTCTTGGATCCTTTCTGCAAAGTCCTCTTTAATCATGATCTTACGATTTCAATTACCGACCAAGCATTTCATGGTGGCCTTGCCAGTCTAACAATATCGGTGCCAATGCTTCTGCAGTAGAAAAGATGAATTAGCATCATATTTCACATCATTCTTCTGTAGCAGAAAAACTTTCCACTATTTTCCTAGTGCTACGAGTTTGAAGCTACTTGAGGAAAATATATAATTAAACCTCAATGGTTTGAGCTCAGCACAAAAAGCAAAACCCTAATCTAGTTTTTAAATCTCAATTGATGTTGGGATAGTATAATCATTCTAGTCCCACAGCATGATTGAGCATACTGAATCAATCCTAGAATCCATCCAACTTTAGAGACGGAGTCAAGTAGAAGTGCGGATAACAAGATTGCAGCAACTACTGGTGTTTGATGAGGGCACATGACCTAAACTTGGGAAGTCAATGCCACCTTTATTTGAAATAGAGGACTTCGTGAAGCAGAAAAAGATCAATAGACACCACCATGGATTTTGGAATGCGTTTAGGCAAAAACTGTCTTAACAGTTCTCCTTAAGTTCCTTATAGGACGTCAAACCAACGCTCATCTCTTGAACTATATACCAACAGCCATGCTTCTGTAAGACGAGACAATGAGACATGCTCAAACAAGGGATCCAACCCAATCTAATTTTGAACTTGATAATTCGGGGAGGGTATACAATTGCAAAGACTGCCTCCAGAGTTTAGAAAGTCTTTCAAAAGAATTTCAGATCACAGACAGCTGACATCTTTACAAGATGGATCAATCAAACCTGAAATCTCATATGTAATAAGGATTTCTGAAAGTAAAATAATGCAAGGAGCATGGTTCTGAGAAATGGCTATCATGAAATCTAATATCAGTATTCTGCTGAAATAACTCTCACTATCCTATGATGAATTCAGCCAATGAACGAGTACTGAAAATTTGCAAGTTTGACACTAGATTGAAAACACTTGGAAGACGAAAAATCACCAAAGAAAACCCTTTCAAGAAGTCCAAAACTATGCGAGACTTTCATCCATGCCAAAGATAACAATAAGTAGTACTCAATGCCCACAAGAATCTTGATCAAAAAATTCAATTCATCAAATTCTTAGAAAATTCATGTGAGAATGTATTTGATCTTGGAACAAAAGAAGAAACAAAAACCTTCCTCTCTATAAATATTGTTCATCGCAAATTGATTAACAAACAAAAATGTTGCATCATTCTTCCTGGCATGCAACTGCTGCTCACTGGCTTTATCTTTACAAGCAAGACGATTTTCTTCAACCCCAATTACTCTAGAGAGATGAGCCACTGCTCAAATCATGAGGCCGTGCAGTTCAAATACATGATTTAATCCCCCATCAATTTCCCCATACCTCACCCAACTGCATCAAATTCTTCTAAAGAGCAATGAAACAAAAATTAAGATGTGGAAAGAATTCACAAAAAGTCCTACCAATTTGGAATCCTAAAAGAGAAAACCAAAAAGGGAAATTACACAGAGGATGTATCAACAAAAACTTCATTTAGCACATCATCCTCACCGTTTGCCAAGGCAAAGAGCTCCGCATCCTTATCCTCGTCGTTGGAAAAATCCCGCCTCTCAAGCTTTGAATGAGCAGCAATGAATATCAACTTCTGAGCCCTCTCCATTCCTGCCCTTGAATGTGCATGGCCACTGACCCATCTCAACAAAGACCAATTGCATTTGAATCCACATGAAGTTGCATGAAGGAAGATAAGCCTAACTGCAACTTTCCCCAGTGACTTGAACTCGGTAAGGTAGGTTTCCCACACAAGTCTACTACTCTGAGGGTTGGCAATTTTCATCTTTCCTGAAATGGGGTCCCTCTGCTTCAACTGTACAGCTTGTGCATATACTGGATCAAGCCCTTCTGTTCTCCATTTCATAAGTTCCATTAGCGCAATGTGAGCCTCCTCCCTAGATACAAGCCGGGTTATGAGCTTATCGACATCCTTCTCTTGCTCGGTTGTCAAGCACTTGAACGGTGGCAAATACTTCCCGCTAGTGTCCCTAATCAAATAAAATGGATCAAGTATAAATGCAGCAGCCCAAGCTGGGTGATAATTCTTTCTGAACCTCTTTTCAATCACTTTCTCCACAGGTCCTTCAGCAATGTGAAATTTAGCACACCAATCCTTCACTTTGACTCTAAGTTCTTCCCATAGAGGAAGGCATTGCCCAACTCGTGGCTTCTCCATCTCAATCTCCTGAGCCATTCCCTTAATCAGTTTCACCAGCGAGTGTACAGCTTCCAATTCGTTCCAAAAATGTGGATTCCTCATCATCTCCTCTATTTCTCTTGCCAATGGTTCCTCCATTGACACTATTTTATATGATTCATCGATCAAAACTAACTGAAGTGCCCGTGCCGAGCTCAATATGTCCTCCACCATTGTGTACACCGGTTCAAAATCCAACCTTTCATAATCACGCAAGGGTACCCTCAGTAACCCAGCATGCCCATACTCCTGCAACTGGTACTTATGAAAACTATTTCGAATTTGAGGCTTAGTATTGACAAAATTTGCTAGCTTTAAGCAATTTTCAGTCACATTCTTGAATAATGGAAGCTCTTTGCTAAAGTCCTTGATTAAACTATTGAACCCTTGAAACTGACAAGAAAGGTTAACCATCCAATGATGCTGATTTTCTAGATTTCTCAATGCCTTGGCCTTAAACTTGTCTGCAACTACACCTACACATTGCTGCACAGCATTCCCACAAATGTCAGTGATCGTGTCCCATAAGACTTCCTCGGCATACTTAGAAGGCACATACCCACTAGTAAACACTGCTCTCCGAAACACACTAGTCCCATTGGGAAGATTCACAGCCAAATTCACCAAATTCTCTTCCCCAACATGTCCATAATTCTTTGATTTCCATCCATCAGATGCAATTTGAAAGAACATGGCGTCTCGAATTCTTGCCTCTGATTCAGCCTTCGCTTCCTCAAATTTAGCATCTAATCTAGAACCAGTGAACTCTCTTCTAGATATTGCTGGCAATCCAACCTGGTTAAGAAAGGCTTTAAATTTTGGGTGCTCAAGACTTGAAAATGAGACTGACCCACAACACTCATAGACCCAATCAGCAAGATAATCGAGTGCTGAATCAATCTGGGTCTTGGTTAGAGTTGGACCAGGCGATGCTTTAGGACTCTTTAGCTTCTTTACACTGTCTTCCAACATAGCTAAAGCGCCTAAATCTTCTTTACCACCTGACAACATCAAATGCTGCTGAGCATACATACCACCACCACCACCACCACCTCCACCAGCAGCAGTAACAACAGTAGTAACCATCGAAGCCACAGGCGAGTATGCTAGCTCAACCGCGAATCTTGATGGATCAACAATAGCTAGCGGCTGAACCTGACACGAAATAGACGATGTACCACCACCACCGGCACTCCCACCACGACCACCGGACGACGAAGAACTACGCTTCCGGTGGTTGTGGTGCTGAGAAGAAGAAGCGATATTACCCACAGACGATGGTGAAACAGACGAAATGGGTTTTGGAGCAGAACTGAAATTCGGGCAAGTCCCTCTCTTGAGATGCTCAGAAGCGGTTCTTGATGGGTTCGAAGCCGAAAACACAGCTTCACAAAGAGAACATCTTAGCTTGACAGCTTTGGGCAAGCCTGTATCGGAATTCGGAACAAGGATGGGCTCGAGGTGTGCCCAGTACCATGCCCCTTTGCCCTTTATCGCTTTGGTCCGTACCATGACCAACCCTTCATATCTCTTCTGCAGTGCCTTCGCTGTGAGCTCGTCCGTCGATAGCATGACCGATGAAGTCTCAACGGCTTGTGTGGTGGTGTTTGTTGCTGCCATTGTAGCCACCTTAAAGAATAAATGTATGGAATTCCTGTATATTTTGGTTCCAAACGAGAGAGAAGTGAAAAGTTGTGGGAGTATTATAAGAATTTGATATCCTTGGAGGGTCGTTTTGAAAACTGTGATTGCTTTACTGTTGTTGTCGTCATCGCTGTTTTTGCTAGTGGGTTGAAGAAAAGTGAGGTTTATTTGATGATGGGTTTGACGGTGCATTTAGCCGGGTAAGGTTCTGGGTGGTCGCCGGAGTTTGGGCGTGTGCCGGTGGTCCATGGTGGACTCCGGCGCTCTGGTAATTTTGGGGCTGTGATCCAAAGTGGTAGTAGTGGGTTGGTTTCTACCTGTTTGTAGTGATGTTTCGCGGTGTTCGGAATTGGACTGCAGAGAGAGAGAGAAGCAAATTGTCAAGAAAGGGTTTTGGAGAGAGAAAAAAAGACACTCCCTTGTGTGGTAGTTGTGCTCGTCTTTAACTTACAAGTACACTTCACGCGCCTTCAAGTGTTGATGAATAGAAGATTCTGAACCAGCAATAATTTACACAAAAAAACAATAAATAATAATAATAATAATGAGTTTCAAATTGAATTGAATAACTTAGGTTTCTTGTATACAATTTTTGTCGCTAACAAGGAATTATTAAGGTTTTTTTTTGACTGTCAATAGTGTTTGAACCGGTTTATGCACGTCTTGATTAATCATCTCTTCGATTTAGTCAAAGACAGGTGATCTACAGCGGGACTAGAGTATTCATGAGGGATAAATCTTTCGTGCATTGACCCTAAGGGATTGCTAAGATTTAAACTCATGACGTTTGAATTTATAATTTTTTCATGTTACCAATTGAACTACCCATTGAGATTATTATTAAGGTTTTTTAGAGCATCACATTAGAGTGGCTGGATTGTTTTGACAAAAGTAGAGAAATTAGGTGAATTAACTTAAGGTTTGAACTTAATATATTCTATAATTGTGGTTCTAGACGTAAAACAAAATTTCAAATTTTTTAGGTAATTCCTGGTCCATTTCATTCAATTATGGATTTAACCGGTGGATTTGTGTTTCAGTTTATTTCAGATTAATCAAAAGGTCAAAAAATTGTTATATAATTTTTTTCAACTTGAGTAATGTACTATTAAAGAACTAGAATAGATTTCAATTTCTAAAATCACACGAGACGATAAAAACAACTAGAAGTGTATGTGTGATTTACTCAAAAAAAAAAAACCTTGATTCATCCTATGTTTTTTTTTTACATAAATTTCCCGGTCGCCTCATATGAATATTGTTACATGGATTGTCAATATTCCAATGCGAAATAGAATAAAAATTTCTTTAATAATGTTTTGAGGGCCATTTTATGGTGGAAAAATAAAAAAAAAATGGTTTAATAATTATCTAATTTGATTATTGGTCTCTTTGTAGTGGGAGAGTAAAACTCAGGCGCTTTTAAAGCTTTGTGGTTTGGATGGTTTTGTTTTTATATTTCTTAGTCTTTTCTCTTTCTTTTACGTTGTTGGGGTCTTGTTGTGGGCCTTGTTGGTGGGGTCTAGGCAGTCCTTTTGTTGTTTGTTTGTTTGTGTCTTTCTTTTTCTATTCCTTAGATTTTTTTTTATTCTTTTGTTTTTCTTATTGTTTTGATTTTATATTAGAGTACAGTTTAGCTTTCCTTGTGGCTGGATGTTGATGTGCACTTTGTAAACAGAGACAAGTGAAATATATCATTTTTTTTTCTTGTTACAATTTTTATATCATTTGGTAGATGCATGTATGCATGTGATTGATTTTTTCATGTAGACAGATTATTTTTAATGAAAAATATTTAAAGAAAATATGTATCTCAGCATGTAAAAAAAAATTATACCAACCGATAAATAAAACTCAAAAATATATAATAACATCACCAATAAACAAAACATGACACGAAAGCGAACCAATTTTTTTATAATAGGATTTACCAAATTAGACTTAACAACTGAATTTCTTGAACAATATTTACGAAATTAGACATAACACAAAATTATACACAAACACGAAGTTTATAAGTTGAGATGGGAAGTATATTGTATGTGATGAGCTCAAATTTAATTGGGTCAAGTCCAATAAATCCAGCAAGCCCAAGTCAACTAAAATGCATGTCAAGTCCAGTTCGCAAATCCGACTCAGCCCAAGTTCCAAGGAGTTCAAGAAAAATTAGAACACATGGAGAGTAATTATCGGGATACTCTCTCTCGAAGATCAAGGCAACCTATTATGGCAATTATCTTTTGTAGACACCCAGAGAATTAGTACATTTGCCCTCAAGTCACCACTTTAACCAATGCTCTGTGCCTATAAATTGTAAGTCATCTCTACGTGAGAGTACACATTGAACTCTACCTCTACACCTCTCTACACACACATAGCTTATCTCTTTCCTAGCTATTGTACCTCTCTCGGAACTAACCATTGCTCTCTCCCCCGTTCACCTTACTTTATCAATAAAGACTCCCCAGCCATCATTACCGTTTCTCAAAGTGGAGTAGGTTATTCGGACCGAACCACTATATATATGTGTGTTGACTCAATATTTACATTACTGTCATTGATTGTTTTATTAATTGTCCATTAATTATACTTCATCACACACTAAACTATTAATCTTGTCCAAGACTATTTTGTACATCATCAATATGTACCATTTGATTACTAATTGCGTCTTACCTTCTTAAAACTGCTTTATCTTTTGTTTATGTGTGAAATGTTACGTTTCTTCCTTCTTCTTTTTTATGTTTCTTTTTTTGGTCATGTCATGTGGGTTTATTAAGTCATTTATGGACAAATGATGTTAGAATGTCATATCAGTTAATAAAAACATTATATATATATATAGCGTTTAGCATTAACGAGAATGAAGAATCTTAAGGATTATATTGCATCATCAAATCTTTGTACAATCAACCCATAAATTTAAGCCCACGAAGTTGGTGATGTATATTGATCTAGTATTATGGACAGGTTATTTTAGTCTTTTCATGTTTTCTCTCCATTCAATTGCATTCGAACAAATAACATACGGGAACCATTATTGTTGAGGCTAATTAATCCTCCTCTTAGTACACAAGTGTTAATTCATTTTGTAAGAATTTGATACATATAACTAGAGTAAACAAAGTACTATGACGGGTCAGCCCCGATGACTAAGACCTTACTTCGAGTTTGAGGTTCGAATCTCTTCTCTGGTTCAGTTAAAAATAAGTCATTCACGTGGGAATTAAGATATTTATGAAAGATAAATTTCTTATGATTTAACCTCAAGGAGTTGTCAAGGGCATAGGAGAGCAACTTGGGCGGGCCAACTCAAATTCAACCTGAACCCAACCCAGAAAAGACAGGACTTGGGTTTAGATTTTTATATTTGGATTGAACTTGGGTTGAAAAACACTAACTCAAATTGAAATTGAAATTTGGGCAATACTCGGGTTGAAGTCTCGGGTTATCAGGTTCAACCCGAATATATAAATCGGGCTCAACCCAAATATTAAATTGGGCTCAATCCAAACACATTTAAAAATAAATATATAAATCAATAAATTCAATAACATAACTTATAACTAGGGTTCACACTTCACAATTCACTTTAACGAACCCAACCCGAATTCTAATCCAAAATCAGCTCGAATTAAGTAACCCGAACTCAATCCGAAATCAGTTCAAATTAAGTAACCCGAATTCAACCCGAGTCCGTCTGAATTCAACTTGGGCACTACTTGGGTTGAAGTCGGGTTAGTGTTAGGGTTAGAATTAAAAATTATATACTTAGGGTTGGATTAGAATTAACCCCTCAATCTGCCCGAATTGCACCCTTAGGGCCATATAGCAAATGTATAAAATAAAAGACTATGGATTGTGGCATTTCCTTAATTTCTACAAGAATTCCTAGGGTTGGATTAGAATTAACCCCTCAATCCGCCCGAGTTGCACACCTAGGGGCATATAGCGAATGTATAAGTAAAAGACTATGAATTGCGGCATTTCCTTAATTTCTACAAGAATGACCATAAATTTTGTTCACTAGAAAGACTGCCGAGAGAGAGCGAGAGAGAAAGAGAGAGGAAATGAAATAAAACCTTAAACATCTGGAAAATTTAGATCAGTAGTATCTGCCATTAAAACAAAACACATGCTCCAACACAACATATCAGAAAGGAAACCTTAAGAAATTGGCAATTTAGATGTAAACACCTTTTCAACTTGTCATTATCGGATTTTAGTGCTTCCTAGTGATTTTAATTTTCCTGTAGGGTCCTTTTCTAATGGTTTTCCTCTCCCTGTCAGATGCCCGTTTCCTTTCTCTCTCTTATCCTGCCTATATGGGTCTTGTGGCATTTTCTTCCCTTCGGGGAAGAAAGTCATTAGACAGATGTCAAGGAGCTGTGGGTTTGTCACTTTGTCTCCACCACTGTATAACTAAGGTTTTAATTCTTGTCAAAAGTTAAAGCAATTAGAAAGGAGCAATGGGTCAATACTCAACAGTAAATGAAGTTATGGTATTGATTCCATATCGTACTGAAAAAATATAGAATATAGTTACGATTTACTAAGGTTAACTTACAATTCACTGTAGCCAATTTATGGCTTTTGATTTTTTATCATCGAACGTAACAAGTTGAGATCGATTGTTTGTTTGTCTGAATCAATCCTAACTCCTCCTTATTTGCGCCATGACTACACATGTTAAAGTCATAATTTGACCCGATTGAATTATAAATTTTTGGTATGATAATTACAATTAACAAATAGTAACTAGCTCCCGTTAACTCTATTGAACTTGGTTTGTTTATCGTAATTTGACATGATAAAATTCTTATATCCGATGCGAAATCAAAATATAATAAGAAACCCATGTTGGAAAAATTCCAAACTAGTCATACTATTGACGAAGGTGGGAGGGTTTGGAGAAAAAAAACTTGGTAAAAGACAAAATTTTCTTCTAACAGGTTTTTCTTTATGTGGTAAGTGAGAGAGAAAAACAAAGAAAGATGACGATTGAGAGGAGAATATTTGTAATGATGCCCCAAAGAGAATGCAATAAAGTCGAAGAAATAATGAGAAAAGATGATTTGCATTTCTCTTTTTTATAAAAGTGGAAACAGAGGATGGACCAGAGCATACATAAGGAAACATAAACGACATGGAAAAGCTGAAAATTGTTTTAGGATATTATGACAACTGGCTGATCGAACACATGATTGCTACAAACATTATTAAACAATTTTTATTAAAAAAAATAAATTTAAATACGAACCTAGTTATATATAATGATTATAAACTAAATTATATAAATTTTGACACGTTAAACCGACAATTGCTTGGTCCTTTATCATAACATTTGATAAGTGCACATATAGGGATGACATTGTGACGGGTTTACTACAGATTCTTGCATGCACCTCCCCTATACCCCTAATGGACCGGTTATGGGGTGATGTAGAACGTATCACAAAAAATTACATAACAGATCAAGATTGTCGAGATCAACGTTGATCGAACACTAATCAAAGTTAATTTTGGGCAACAATGTCAAAAAATTTCATAAGATTCCATTTTAGAAAGCTCTGGGCGATTTGAGCACCAGTTGTTTTTTTTTTTGGCTTGACGTTTATGACACTTTTCTATTTTTATCCCGTTGTTTGGAGTATTTTCGTAATATTGTGTATTTGCTTGGTTTTATAATAATTTAGGACCGTTAAGGTTTCTTATTTATATTGTGTTGAAACCTAATTCAACAACTTTAGTTTATTTTGAATAAAATTTAGAGACGAGTTCTCTTTTAATTCTCAATTGACTTGGTATTCTTAGAAATCAATAAGATTTTTGAAGACTATAATCTACAATAATCGATAAGTTATAGTTTATGTTATCTGATCTCGTTTCTTTATTCATACCTCCCTGCATCATGGGGGTTGTACCGGTACTCAAAAGAGTCTCCAAGTTACAACAAACTTAACCGTGAATGATTGAGCTTGATTGAAATTTTCATAAAACAAAATAACAATACCATTAGCAGTCATTCTATAGTGCACTGCTAGTCTCATGGGCTTCTTATCAGTAATAGAATCTCAGATGTATTGCCCATATCTAGAACATTCTGTTGTGTTTGAAAAAATCGGCCCATTTGAAGTAAAAATCTAGCAAAAATGATTATCTCTTCATCATAGCCAAGGCCCATATGAATCATTCTATAGTGCACTGCTAGTCTCATGGGCTTCTTATCAGTAATAGAATCTGAGATGTATAGCCCATATCTAGAACATTCTGTTGTGTTTGAAAAAATCGGCCCATTTGAAGTAAAAATCTAGCAAAAATGATTATCTCTTCATCATAGCCAAGGCCCATATGAATCATTCTATAGTGCACTGCTAGTCTCATGGGCTTCCTATCAGTAATAGAATCTCAGATGTATAGCCCATATCTAGAACATTCTGTTGTGTTTGAAAAAATCGGCCCATTTGAAGTAAAAATCTAGCAAAAATGATTATCTCTTCAGCATAGCCAAGGCCCATATGAATCTCTTTAGCTTAAAAAGAAAATAAAAAATACAGAATAACGCCCACCGTGGGGCTCGAACCCACGACCACAAGGTTAAGAGCCTTGCGCTCTACCAACTGAGCTAGACGGGCTTGTTGCCAATGTTCAATGACATATTAATAATAAGTAAAGTATTTGGGTTCACTGGTGGACCTATTCATTGAGAACAACTTGCCACCCTGTTGATTTTATATATTCCAGCAACTTACTAGAAATAACCCCAACTAATAATTCTTTTGGGTGTGGCTACAATGGGTATTGATGTTAAAAGCTTGGCTCTTTGTTCTACATTTCTTTTTACGGAGGAAAACCACCCAAAAAAAAATGATTAAAACATTGGATTCGTTGAGGTAAACAATACTCGGATGTAGCTCATAGGCATGATTGTTTACTCTTTCTGTATAATTTTCTTTATAGATCTAAGCTCGACTTTGATTTAAAAAAACAAAATGCGAAACTCAAGAAAGGAAGGTTATAGTTCAAGATAGGTTGTCTTTGTACAAATGGCCACATTCCATCATGCACTCACTGGACACCAATTAGACTGAATAGTATGCAATAGTAGTTTTCAATCAAGGGTGGTAAGACAAAATGTTTACACCTGCAAAACTTACTAGGGTTGCATCATTCCTCTTGGACAGACACTAATTCATGCTCACCTTGGAATTATTCTTGCTGCAATTAAGCATGAAATTAGTTTCACTATCATGTAGTCTACCAAATGACTGAAAAATGAAGAGAGAGAGAGAGAATAGCTCACACAATCTAGTTCTCCCAAGTTAACCAACATGAGCCTATATAACTCTTGGTGTGACCATCAGAGAAGGGTGAACAAACTTGAAAAGAAATCAAACTAGAGATTTAGAGAATGCCACAATCAAGTACATAACTGCAAGCTAAACGATACACACATATCGTATGTTACGATGAACATGTCAAAAACTATTTCATGGTAGTATTTTGGAACCGTGGCAAAAAGTACTCTCTGAGTGATTCATCACGATGGACACCACCCCGACCACCACTTAGCAGTCAAGCTGCTATATATCCTCAGGAATTATTGCAGGGTGTTTTTCAGGTTCAAATTCAAGCATTGAACAAGAGAAGAAAGCTCTCTGCTTGTTCCCAGATTAATAATGCTCAATTGACAAGTTATACAAGATGTGAGAAACATGAACAGTCATCCTGATATACCGTTACGTGGGCCAACGTTTTTAGGGGATTAAGAAAATAAAAATAAAATCGAATATGATATGATATAAACAACCTCCTTCAAGGGAGATGAGAACCTCATGTGGTTCAATTTGAGAAGAACCTAATTTCTAAGACTTGTACAAGTTCAATACAAAATTCAATTATTAAGAATATGGTCTTTAAAATTTAAATACATAATGAGAATAATTATATAGATAACAAACACACTCCATTATCCCACTAACTAGATAACTACCTAAAAAAGTACCCACAAATATTCTACCGCTAACCCACTAAAATAATTTTATAATAACCACGTCTGAAATTAAATAAATAAAATGTGTATATTAAGTTCCCAAAAAAATAATTAAAAATAAAAATTAAAGGCAAAAGCATGATTCTGGAGTACTTGAACTAGTCAGCTTTAAGATCTTCTGTAGAGATCTGCATATCTCCATTCTGTTTACTACTACTTTTCAATCCATCCTTCAACTGAATCAGATCAACGAAATACTGGTTAGATTAAATAGACAGTGCAAAACTACACGACAACAAACTTTATTTTTGTCTATATTTTTTATCAGTCTAACATTACTAAACAACTTTAACAAAAATATTAAAAAATTAAAGTGTTACCTGTCGAATGAGTCTCTTTTGGTAACGATAGCCCTAATGAGATAAAGAAACAAATTTACCAGAAGATTAGGACTACCCACATCGGCACTGACATTAAAGAGCGATATACCTCCCGATTGACTGGCCGATCACTCTCTAGTAGCGTGTATGTTGTTGAAGCGGCTAAAATGTGATGGAAAGAAGAATTTCACAGCATTGGAATTTACAATACGCCACATTCATACCTAAGCAATTGCTATGGATAGTAGCCCATTTAAAATTCAATCCATCATCATCGTCCATTTAGAATTCAATTCATCATCGTCAAGGATAGTAGACAAAATGTTTCACCCACCACCACCACTATGATCACCACTACCACCATCACCACTCGGAATTAATCGTTGTCGAATAGTCTCTGGCATTTAAGCTGCTACATATATCAGGAATTATTGCAGGGTGTTTTATAGGTTCAAATTCAAGCAAACACAAGAAGAAAGCTCTCCGCTTGTCCCCAGATTAATAATGCCCAAGTGAAAAGTCATATGACATGGAAAGTCAATCATGAAATTCCTTCAAATTTAGAATATGTTGTAAAAATTTAGCCTTCTGTGCACAGAACAGTGTATGCTTTCACGATTTATTTCCCAGAATCTTGCCCACAACAATCAGAGAATAAATCAAAACCTTCTCAATAAGGAGTCCCACACAGTGATTACTATGGACCTTAGCAAGCAACATCTACTTACACAAACTCAAATCGAAGATAGGGAGGATCCAAAGTAAAAATTTCGATGGTTTATAGAATTAGATCAATTCTAGTAAGTGCAAGTATTATTGATAACCAATAAATTGAATCAAGGTTAGTTAGATCAATTTATAACTAAAAAAAATAGGGATCAATCTTAAAATGTTATGGTCGATCTTAAATATCAAGAAAAAAAATTCAATTAACCCCATTTTTATAGTAACTTTACCAATCATCAGATAAAATCATAAACCGATTTTTATTTTATGCAATATTTTATACGATATCAAAGAACTAGTTATTACTTATGCCTGAGGCACAACGTAATAAAAAAATGATCAAAAATAAACATATTTGTATTTATACCAAAAATCAAATCATAAATATAGATGAGAAAGAAAAAAATTTAAACCCCAGTAGTAATAGGAGTGAGTAGTGGTAATGGTGGTAGGCAGCAGTAGTGGTGGTGGTAGGAGACGGTGATGGTTGTGGTGGGTGGTAACGATTGTGGTGATGGTGGCAGCTATGGGTAGCAACGATGATGGTAGTGGTTGGTTTTGGGTGACGATGGTGGTAGTCATGAGTGACGACGGTGATTGTGGTTGGTAATGGTGGTGGTGGACGACGATGGGTTCTTCTGAGCGATAGTGTGATAAGTGGTGGCGAATGACGGTGATGGTGATGGTGATGGTGGTAGGTGTGGTGGGTGTGGATGACAATGGGTGGCAGTAGTGGTGGGCGATGACGGTGGCGACAGTGGTGGTGGTGGTGGGGTGGTGGCGGTGGTAGGGGTGGTGGTGGGAGTGGTAATGGTGGGACAGTAACGGTGGTGGTAGGGTGGCGGTAGTGGTGGTGGTGGTGGTGGGGTGGTTTCAGCGGTTGTTATGGCAAAGGTGGTGGTGGGGTGGTTGCAGCGGTTGTTGTAGCAAAGGTGGTGGTGGGATGGCAGCAACGGTAGTGGTGGTGGTGGGGGGTGGTGGGGGTAGTTGTGGTGGTGGGTTGGCGGCGGCGGTGATAGTGGTGATGGTGGGACGGTTCCAAACACTATTATATAGAGATTAACTTTAAAATAAAATTTAAAGAGATCTTAATCGCGAAAAGTAAAAATCATTTTGTTTATCTTTTGAAATTTGAATTGTATTGTACTTTATTATATAAATAACCACTAGGGTTGTGTTAATTTTAGGGAGAATTACACCCACACCCCCTGAAGTTTGTCACTTAATCACTCAGACCCCCTGACATTTGAAATATTACAGACAGACCCCCTGAGGTTTGTACGCGCGTAACACTTAGACCCCTGCTGTAAATATATCCATTAATAAATTACACCCAGACCCCCTAAAGTTTGTAAATATATATTACTTAGACTCCTTAAGTTTAAAATATTATACTTAGACAAAAAATATTTCAATCAAAGATAAAATATCAAATACTTGAAAATTTACAATTAAAATTCATGTTCTATTGAATCTTTTATTGAAATAAAATCAAAACTAAAAATTCAATTTTTTCTTAAAAAATCGTGATTAGTATACAATTATATTGTCTATTGAAATTTAATTTGGTCGTTTAAACGACCAAATTAAAATACCAAACTACCACAATTAAAGTTAAAAGATATTGTGTCTATTAAAGTTTGATCCCTTATTTAATTTTTTTAGTTTTATTCTAATAGATAGTGTAATTATATACTAACTATGATTTTTTTTTAAAAAAACTAGATTTTTATTTTTGATTTTATTTCAATAAATAACATAATAGAACATGAATTTTAGATGTAAAATTTATGTTCTATTATGAATGACTTAGACATCTTGTTTGATTTTTTAGTTTTATTCCAATAGATAGTATAATTGTATACTAATTACGATTTTTTAAGAAAAATTAAATTTTTATTTTTATTTTTATTTTTATTTCAATAAATAATACAATAGAACATGAATTTTGGTTGTAAAATTTAAAATATTTGATATTTTATCTTTGATTAGAGTATTTTTTGTCTAAGTATAATATTTTAAATTTAAGGAG
Organism: Ilex aquifolium; assembly: GCA_951799425.1. Taxonomy (NCBI): domain Eukaryota; kingdom Viridiplantae; phylum Streptophyta; class Magnoliopsida; order Aquifoliales; family Aquifoliaceae; genus Ilex; species Ilex aquifolium. The sequence goes on from OX637403.1 coordinate 30,286,362, forward strand.
TCTAAGTATTATATACCTACAAACTTCAAGGGGGTCTAAATATAATTTATTAATTGATATATTTACAGCAGGGGTCTAAGTGTTACACGTGTACAAACCTCAGGGGGTCTGTGTGTAATATTTTAAATATCAGGGGGTCTGAGTGATTAAGTGACAAACCTCAGGGGGTCTGTGTGTAATTCTCCCTTAATTTTATTGTGCACTAATGATTTGGTGGATGGATCGTGGGAATGTAACATCCTCGATCATTTATAATTTGGGTAGATCAATATAAACAAATTCAAACTTTATCCAAAATATGTGTATCTAAATAGAAACTTTAATTTTGTTTTATTAATTCGATCTAAATTTGAAAAAAAAATGCTCCAATTTATGTGCTAGTAAGTGATTAGAAATAGTCCCAACTCCCGAAATAATAATTCTTAGGGTTGTATAAGAAAAAAAAATCTTAGGGGTGGCTACCATGGGTATTGATGCTAAAAGCTTGACTCTTTATTCTACATTTCTTTGGTAGAAAAAGGGTTTGTTTTGCTGTGGGTACAATTTTTTAGATTTATTTGAGAAAAAGTGTATGAATAAGTTATTTACTCTATTAAGTTCAATTTTAATAAAACATATTGTGTTTAGGTACAAAATTTAAATGAAATCAAAACTGTTTTACTTAAATACCCTCCCTTAAATTATGCATTCTTGATTGACAGCTATATATCTAATCAAATATGTAAAAATTTCATTAGACTCTCTCACTATCTCTCCCCTATTTTCTCTCCACCTCTCTCTCTTTCCCCATTACTTTCCACATCTCTTCCCTATTTTCTCTATATATCTATCTTTGATAATTTATTTTTTTTTCAAATATGTAAATATTTGATTTATTTTTTCATCTCTCTTATTTTCTCTTTCTCTCCCCTCTATTTTCTCTAACAATTTCTCTCACTAACTATTTTTTCTCTCTATTTATATCAACATTACAACAACACAATTACACTAATCAGTTACAATTGTCTTAGAATACACCAAACAGTTACTCATGCATTCTAATAAACCAAACAGTTACATCAAACAATTCCACAAATTTATAACACCAACTCAATTTGTTATTCGATTGTTTACATAAACTAAATAGTTGCACTATTTAGTATCGCGACATCATTACACCAATCATATATATCAAATTTACTATAATGGTAAAATCTTTTGTGTAATGATAAACCCAATTTGGTGTATATAATTGATGTAACCATCTCGTGATACTAAATGGTGTAACTATTTAATTTATGTAAATAACAAAATGATAAATTGGGTCGGTGTTGTAATTTCGTATAATTGTTTAGTGTAACTGTTTGTTTTATTAGAACACATGAGTAACTGTTTAGTGTATTATACGGTAATTGTAACTAATTGATGTAACTGATTAGTGTAATTGTGTTGTGTAACGTTGATATAAGGAGAGAAAAAAATGGAGAGAATAAGAAAATAAGGAGAGAGGGAGTGAGAGAGATGAAAAAATTAAATTAAATCTTTATATATTTAAAAAAAATTATCAATATGAGAGAGAAATAAATGGAGAAAAAATAGGGAAGAAAGAGTGAAAGAGTAATGGAGAGAGAGGAGAGAGAATAATTGAGTAATAAATACCTTTTTAGTATTTTTTCAAAAAAATGCACTTAGGGTCAAATAAGTTTCCTTAGTGTAGGTTAACTCAAATAAGTCTAAATTTTTGTACCGACTTCCAAATTACCCTAGAAAAAAATGGTTAAAAGGTTGGATTCTGTGGGATAATCAGAACTTGGATCAACGTCATAGGACTTGACTTTTTTACTCCTGTCCCAAAGTTTTCAATGGGCTGGGATCACGAGAATTTCTCCATTGTGAAATATTTAATTTGAACTATAACTATTAACATAGGAATCAAAGACAATCTTAAACGGGTACGACTTATCACTAGACCACCAGCTGAGTTCAGGTGGTAAAAGCTCGCTGCTTTTTCCCATATTAATAATGCCCAATTGACAAGTAATAAAAGATCTCAGAATTTACAATCACAACACCATGCAACCATTCTATACGATTTTAATTCAAACACACTGAAAAAAGCAGAAATTTCTGCTCCACAACACTGAATAGTTTAAATCCTTCCCTAAAACTTCAAAATATCACAATTTCAGAGGGCCCATAGTTGATCCCCACCAGAGCCATTATAACTTCATAATCTACAAGACTAGAATAATGAGAACAATGGACAATATCAATTGAAACCTAAGGTTTCAGAGAGTTGTTACTAATGATGATGGCGTCAAACTGTGCGTATGAGCTATGGGATTGGATTGTGTGGTATGTACGATCTGCGTAGGGCTGGGTATGATATCTGAACTACAAGGCTCGTGAATTGGTGGATGAACGCTGTAATCAATCGATGTGTAGTGTGTGAAATGCAGTAAAAGTATAGTGGTTCACCGGCTAATGAGCTCGGCTAATCCACTCTCTAATGGAGGCTCTTGCTCCCTTCTCTTTATTGATGAATTGAACGTGTTACAGTCGAATACTCGGGGTCCCCCTTAATGGAGGTTGTCCCTCCCTTATTATAGCCTCATGCTTACCTCTAATTCGGAATTATATCCTACATTGAAGGGATTGCTCCCTATCTTCATCTCTAATTCCGGAGTTACCCAAACTCCTTATGGCTGGTTTCAAACGGAGAGATCCTTGCCTTCTTCCACGGGATTTTTCTTAGTTTTAGGAGGGGATCATGGTTGAATACGGGTTTCATGCCTTGGATTGGTTCTACTTCCTTTGTAAGGGTATCCGTTGTCATCTTGCTGGCCCCTTGGCATCTCTCATCTCGAATCTTTAGCAGGGAGTGTCAATGCTGGCTGGGCGAGCTCAGCCCATGGCTAGGGGGGGAGCTCAGCTTATTTTACCTGAGCTCACTAACTGAGCACGTGTCAGTTTTATTCTTGGCATCATCAGTTGCCCCCCAGCCTTTGTCTTAGGTTAGCTAAGGCAGGGGCTGACCTACACAGACTGAGTTAGGCCCGCATGTGGCTAGCACGTGGCTTGAGGATTTTTGACGGTTTGCAGCAATCATGTCTTTCCTCGATTCGCGCGCATATCTCAGCCCACGTCCCTCAAGCTTTAAATACTCAAAACGGCTATCTGAACCGTTTCTTCACACTATTCATCTTCCTCGCTGCCCTTTGTCCCTGTTCTCTCTGTGATTTCGGACTTTCTTGCTCAAAACTTTCTATTCCCTTGTCTGAAATCGAATTTCCAGCCCTCGTTTCGAAGATTCGAATCGTCTCCTTCCCCCGATTTTGCTCCAAGTTCCTGCTTGCCGCTGTTCCTGAGTTAGGTACGTTCTTCGCCCCTTTCACCTCCTCCTCTGCTCTGGATCCCTCGGATTCGAGGTGGTTGCTACATTTTTGGGCCTTTCGGTTCTTTTACTTTTGGAATCGTGACCATTGCCTAGCCCCACTTCCTCATTTCTTAGATTGGAGCTCTATAGTCCACATTCTTGCCGTCGGGAGTTACTGTGCTGACCCAAGGGTCATTAGGGAGAGTTTGATCAGTGTTCTCCCTCTTTATCGCTCCTTTAATCTTCCTTTTTCTCTTCCCACTATGTCGGCTTCTTCTGGAGCCACTCGCTCCTCTGTTTCGCTACTAGGGGGTCGATCTGAAGACACCGATTTGGGGGATATTGGTGATGAAATTGACAATTTTCCCTGTGCGGGAGAGGCCGAGGTCGGCACCGAGGAACCCCCCTCCTCCTCTTCTCCTATGCCCTCCAGACCTGATAAAGGCAAAGTTAAGGTGAGTGGAGTCGGGGTTGAAGAAAAAGTTTCGTACTTGGGGTCTGCCTTCAGGCATTCCGAGTCTGTGGGCTACAGTAAAGAAGCCCCTGAGCTAATGAAAATCTATAAGGTTCGGTATGGTTTTCCTCCTGGGGTCGAGCCCTGGTGCCCAGATAAATCCGTCTACTATGTAGAACAAGTACGCAATAGGGTCTGCTTCTTTCTTGCCGCCTTTGATAACGGTCTTCGCTTTCCTTTACACCCCTTCATCAAGGCTGTTCTGCAACATTTTCATGTGTGTCCTTCCCAGATTTCCCCCAACTTCTATGGTGTCATGGTTGGTTTTCTAGTCATCTTCAGGAAGCATAAACTTGGGGTTCCTAGCGTTCCTCTATTTCTAGAGTTCTTTAACGTTAAGCCGACCTCTGAAGGCTTCTTGTATGCCTCTAAGCGTGTCAACGTTAGGCAGCTTATTTCTAACATTCCATCCTCTCATAAGCACTGGAAGGAGCATTTCTTTTTTGTCGGGGGCACCAACTGGGAGTATAATCCTGCTGATAAGACAGACACTCTCGGTATCCCCACGGCTTGGGCTGAACCAGACAACTTGCGTGAGTCTTTTCTTGAGTCGACTGAGCTCTGGTCTGGAATTCATAGGCCTCTTGTCTTTTTCTTACTTGCACACTTTCTTCTTTTCAGGTGAACGTTTTGAGCTCAGCCCTGAAGATAAGAAGGTGCTAGCGAAGTTGGCGAAGATCAAGCCGGAGAAGTACGCCGACCTGATTGAGTCAAGATATTTGGTGCAGCTAGGTCTGAGCCTTCCTGTGGTGACTTTAGCGATTCCATTATCTGTTTTAGGGGCTGACGAAGGTAATTTCATCGTCACTTGCTTTCCTCTCTTCATCATCTTTCCTTCTCTTCTTTTTTTTTTTTTTTTTTTTTTTACATTTCCCTACTTTTTCCAGACCTCCCAAGTCCTTCTACCATGAAGGCTACTCCAGAAGAGCTTCAGGCCAAAATTGCAGAGCTGATGGAGGGTGGCAGGCCTGGTAAGCGCAAGGCTCGGGTAGGCTCTGGGAGTGGTCCAAACACTCGAGCTAAAATCCCCAGATTGGAAGTGCCTCCTCCCTCCTCTGCTACTACAGAATTGGTTCCTACCAAGGCACCGCCCTCCTCATCCGGCACCCCTCAACATGCAGTCATCTCTCCTCCTCCAGTGGCCCCTCCTAGGTCGGGGCCTGCTCAAAAGGGAGATCAGGCTTCCCCTTCCTCCTCTGAGGTTAAGGAAGCTTTGGGAGTGATCCCTGACCTCCAACCCGGAAAGTTCTCATACACTGCTTCTGGGAAGACTGAGAAAAAATCTGAAGGAGATGAGGATTCCTTTTTTGACAACATGGATCTTGCCGCAGGGGCTCTCTCTTCTATTTTCTCTGAGTCTGATGTTCTGAAAGCTGCTTCTATGCCTCTTGAGGAGTCTATTTCTTCAGCTCTCCAGGGGGCAGCTGCTGTAAGCGCTACCATTTCTCCTCCTTCACCTATTTTTGTTTTGTGGACTCATGCGTTCTTTCGCTTTTTCAGGCTGTCCTTCATGTGAATGGTCTACTGCATCGGGTTCGGTCCCAAGAGTGCTCTTTTCAGGTCTTGAAGAAGTATAAGACCAAGGTTTCTGAATTGTCTCTTGAGAACGAAGATCTCAGAGCTCGGGTGGAGAGCCTCAAAGAGTAGATGGAGACCCTCAATGAGCAGACGGTGAAGCAAGCCTCCGACCTCAAACACACACTGACAGTCAAGGTCAGAGCTGAGGAGGGGGAGAAGAAAGCTCGAGATGAGCTGAAGTTGGTTAAGGAAGACCTGCAGCTTAAGGTCGAGGCGTGGTCCAAGGCTAACCAGGAGGCCTTTGATGCCAAGAAAGAGCTCATCCAGGCCAATCAAGATTATCTTGCTCTCAGTGAAGCTAACGGCAAACTCTGTGAGGAGCTCGAGGAGCAGAAAGGTTTGGTTCAACAGAAGGGCAAAGAGGTCGCTGAGCTGAGAGATGAGGCCACCACCTTGTGGGCTACTGGATGGCTTGCCTTTAGGCGCAAGGCTATCAAAGCTTTTCCAGATCTTGACTTCAATTTCTCTATTCCCACCGAAGAAGAAACGGAAGAGTCTAGCTCTGACAATGAGGAGGGTGCCTTGGTTCCTTCAGCTGCAGCCTTGAGTCAAGACATACCTGCCCCTGGGACCTCTGGAGCTCTTATCGTACCTTCTGAGCCTCCGACGGTGATTCCTGAGCTCCTAGCTGCAGATCCTGCTGTTCCTGTTTCCCTTGCTTCTGTTGCTGAGGGCTCATCTGCCGAGCTGCGAGATCCTTCATTTACTCCTCATCCAGAAACTTAGCTCTTTTTACTTGTAATTTAAAAAAAAAAAATTTTGTAAGGAATTCTTTGAGATGTAACTTTGACTTTGGCTAGGACCTTGTGCTCCATTGCCGTTTTACCATATTCATATATACCTCGGACTTTCGTTCGCACACTTACTTGTTTTGCTTTGTTTTGACTTTATGCTTTATACACATATTCTCCTTCCCCCTTTGCTTTGAGGGGTGCTGTGTACTTCTTGAAGCAAAATTACTAGATTTGAAGAGTACAGGAGACTTGGTGCTATGCTCAACGGCTTCTCCTGAGCTTTTGAGCTCGGTAGTTTGTCTCTTAGGGATCCAGTCCCTATTCTTCTTTATTCTGAGCCGCTCAGCTTGGTATTCTGAACTGGTGTGCTCCTTTTGAGCTACATAGCTGGAGTTTGTGAGCCTACGAGCTCTCGCTGAGCTATTCAGCTCGTCTTTTGAGCCTAAAAGATCTGACTGAGGTTTTTGGCTCTTTTTTGTGAACTTTAAAGGTTCTTTTATGGCTCTCTTGTCTGAAATAGATAATAAATTTCAATGCTCCATATTTCTGAGAATAAGAGATTTTCTCCTACGTTTCACATTTCTCTTCCCCCCACCTTGCTTTGAGGAGTGCTTTAGGCCTTCTTTAAGCAAGGCTATGAACTTTTATACGCTGTTAAGTTTCTTTGAGGTATCGAGGAATCCAGCAGGAACTCTTCCTCTCCAACGTGTGTAGGGCCCTTAGAATTGCAGGCCCTCGAGACTTGTTACACAAGTGCTCTTGTTTTTAACTGGGCTGAGCTCAAATATGGAGGACATGTTGCTTGGTTGGGTCAGAATTCTTGTAGGTTGTTTTGAGTGCAAATAGGGAGTGATCTTGTACCAATTTCTTTTCCCGCGTTTTTCTCCCAACCGTTTTCCATAACCGCAACCACTTTCCATAACCGCATCCACTTTCCATAACCGCAACAACCTTTATTAATTAGGAAACTAAACAGGCAACTGCTTCCCCCTTTCTTGACTCTTGATTTCCTGAAAAGCTCCCAACTTTTCCTAAGCTTCTTACCATCTGTTAGATTCCCCTTTCTTTCTTGTATGAAATATTCTCGCCTTTCTTCTTGATTTCTTGCGTCTTTCCCTTACCAGCACTTCCGATGGCTGTTTCTGCTTCTTCTCTGTTCCAGGAACGCACCTCCTTTGGAATCGAATGGAAGTCGCACTGTCGCTATCTGCCTCCTTCAATACTTGGATCTACTGATTTGGTGGATATCAAGAAACGGTTTTTTCCTGATCTTGACTTGCCTTTGCGAGTCCCTACCCCTGACGAGCCCTGCAACTACCTCCCTCGAGGGGAAGTCTGCTTCTTTGAAGGTGCTCTGGACATGGGACTTCGCCTTCCCATTCATCCGGCCGTTGGGCGAGTTCTTGCCTACTATGGCCTGTGTCCTTCTCGCCTTTCTCCACGAGGATGGGCTGTTATGGTAAGCTTTTTCTTGTTCTGCCGCCTGCACGCCCTTGGCAGGTTCCCCTTCGTCTCTGAGTTTCTATACTTCTTCGAGATTGAAGAAGATGATGCCCCCTGCTTCAGTTTCTTCCGTTGGAGGAATTTCAGTTTACGTCATTTGGTTCTAGATCTTCCCTCCAATCCTGAAGGGTGGTCTAAGCGTTTTTTCTTCGCCTCTGGAGAGTCCTGGAGGTCTCCTGAGGATTGCTGCCGTAAAGCTAGGATCCCTCGGTCCTGGAAGAGCTTCTCTCGCATTGGTAAGCTCAAGCCGAGCTCTTTTGAACACTTCCTTTGGAAGGTATGCTCTTACCATGTTTTGCGTTTCGCAGGTCCACCTGATCTGGACGTGCCAGGGATGGTGAATATCAACGAGCTGCTGCTTGCTGAGTCTAAGACTTACTCCGAGCTGATGACGAGCGCAAACCTCTATCTGCTTGGTGCTGAGGCTACTGAATTTGAGTTTTCTTCCGTCCCCTATTCTTCCTGGACCTCTTTCTCTGATTCTGATGAGGAAGGGGATTCTGACGAGGACGGGGATGCTGGAGCTAGCTCAAAGAGGCGTAGGAGGGATGGCTCCTTTTCCCCTGACTCTTTATCCACTATCTTCCTCACCCCAGTAGGTCAAAAGCTTCTTGACTCACTCCATAAGGCCAAGCAAGAGAGGGATGAGCTGAAGGAGGAGAATGCTCGCCTGAAGGAGGAAGTGGCCGAGCTGAAGTCTCAGTTTAAGAAGAACTAAGATTTTTGTTTCCTCGTATCTTTCTTTCTTTTCTTGAATGATGCCAAACTATAATCTTTCCCCATATTTTTCTGAATATTTGTACTTTGGATACTCTTGATTATCAGATCTTTCGTTTTTTTTTTTTTTTACATGCACAATTCTTTATGAGTTGAGGGGTGCGTCTCGAATTCTTGCTCTTGTGTTTGATTCCATAGGTCGGACTACGAATGTTGATGGAAAACAGAAGACCATGCTGATACTGACCTTACTTTTCATCTGACCTCGTAGGTGTTCTCTGTTGCTCTGGACCTCTCGAGGTCTTTGAGGGTGTAGGCAGTGCACAAGGATCACTAGTAGTGGGGGAAAGACCGTTGGTGTCTCCAAGAAGAGTTCAGTCTTGAATTTGACTGTTGGTGTCTTCAAGAAGAGACCAGTCTTGAATTTTATGAGTCTTGAAGCTTGTATGAGCTGAAGAGCTCATCTTTTATTTATAAGCTTTGAAGCTTATCATGTATTTATGAGCTGAAGAGCTCATCTTTCATTCATAAGCTTTGAAGCTTATCGTGTATTTATGAGCTGAAGAGCTCATCTTTTATTCATAAGCTTTGAAGCTTATCGTGTATTTATGAGCTAAAGAGCTCATCTTTCATTCATAAGCTTTGAAGCTTATCGTGTATTTATGAGCTGAAGAGCTCATCTTTCATTCATAAGCTTTGAAGCTTATCGTGTATTTATGAGCTAAAGAGCTCATCTTTCATTCATAAGCTTTGAAGCTTATCGTGTATTTATGAGCTGAAGAGCTCATCTTTACTTTGGGAGCCATTGAAGGATGAATAAAAGACTTGCTCATTCTTATTTAAAAGTAGCTCTATTACAGATAACACTTACTGAAAAAACTTCTTAAGGTGCTCAGCATTCCACGAGTGAGGTAGGACTTTTCCCTCCTCTGTCTGCAGTTCGTAATTCCCGGGTCGGATTACCCTTGACACGATATAGGGCCCTTCCCAGTTGGGCCCCAATTTTCCATGCGTGGGATCCTTTCTTGCAAGCAGAAGCCTCCTAAGTACCAAGTCTCCAGCCTTGAAGCTTCGGTGCCTTACCTTCCTGTCGTAATACCTTGCAGTTTTCCTTTGGTAAATGCGGACGTGATGCAGAGCTCTGTCCCTTTTTTCATCCAAGAGATCGAGGTTTAACAGAAGGGATTCATCATTGTGCTCGGCATCTGCAAATTCCACCCTTGGTGATTGGAGCCCTATCTCCACAGGGGCTACTGCCTCGGTTCCAAAGGTCAGAGCAAAGGGGGTTTCCTGAGTTGCAGATCTGACGGTGGTCCTGTAGGCCCACAATACCTCAGGGACGTATTCCACCCACTTGCCCTTTAGGTTTTCTAGTTTGGTCTTCAAAGCTGACTTTATTGTTCTGATTGTGACCTCTGCCTGCCCATTGGACTGAGGATGAGCAGGAGCTGAGAAGTAGTTCTTGATCCCGAGCTCTGCACAAAAGCTTTTAAATTTTGAGTTATCAAACTGCTTTCCGTTGTCAGATACGAACGCTCTGGGAACTCCAAACCTGCAAACTATTGACTTCCAAACGAAGTTCTGAACTTTTTGCTCTGTGATGGTTGCTAAAGGTTCGACCTCTGCCCATTTGGTGAAGTAGTCTACTCCTATGATGGCAAACTTGCACTGCCCCACACCGGTGGGAAGGGGTCCCAGAATGTCCAAACCCCACTGCTGGAAAGGCCATGGGCTTACCACCGAGCTTAGGGGCTCGGGAGGACAGTGGGACACATTGGCATGCTCCTGACAAGTCTTGCATTTTCTTACTAAGTCGGTGGCATTTTTGAGCATGGTGGGCCAATAATACCCTTGCCTCAGCACTTTTCCTGCCAAGGCCCGAGCTCCTATGTGATTGCCACATATTCCTTCATGTACCTCTCTGAGTATGTAGTTGGCATCCTCATCTCCTACGCACTTAAGGAGATGCGTTGAGAATCCACGTTTGTACAGACTTCCTTGTAGCAGTGAAAATCTGGCAGACCTGGTCTTCAGCTTGGATGCCTCCTTAGCATCACTTGGCAAAGCCCCATTCTGCAGTTACCCTATGATGGGGTCCATCCAGCTCGGCTGAGCCTCGACTGATAGCATGTCCTCTTCTTCGACACTCACTGAAGGCTCCGGGAGGTGTTCCACTGGTATTAGTCTATCCAAGTCTTCTTGCGAGGCAGTGGCTAATCTTGCCAACGCATCTGCTCGTGAATTTTCTGCTCTGGGCACATGTCTAACCTTAACTTGCACAAATTTTTTTATTATTTCTCGTACCTTTTTGAGGTAAAGGACCATCTTTTCGCTTCTTGCTTCGTAGGCCTCTTCTATCTGTTTCACCACCAGTTGAGAATCGCTGCAGATCTCCAGCTGCTCTGCTTCCATAGAATAAGCAAGATTAAGCCCAGCAATGACGGCTTCATATTCTGCCTCATTATTTGAAGCTTTGAACCCAAATTTGAGGGCGTATTCGACGTCTATTCCTTCTGGGGAGGTCAGGATCATTCCTGCACCGCTTCCCTGCGCATTAGCAGCCCCATCCACTGAGAGTCTCCATATGGGGAGGTCCGGTATTAAATCTGTGGTCTCCACAGGCGCTGCCGCTGTGAACTCTGCAATAAAATCCGCCAAAATTTGCCCTTTGATGGCAGTTCTTGGTTTGTACCTTATGTCAAACTCACTGAGCTCTATGGCCCATTTAACCAACCTCCCCGAGGACTCTGGCTTATGTAGTACTTGCCTCATTGGCTGGTCTGTTGGAACCTCGATAGTATGAGCCTGGAAATAGGGCCTGAGTCTTCTGGCTGTTGTCACCAACGCTAAGACGAGCTTCTCCATCTTTGGGTATCTCTCCTCTGCCCCCCTCAGAGCTCTGCTACAATAGTAGACTGGTTGCTGAGCTCTGTCTCGCTCCCTGACCAACGCTGCGCTTGTCGAAAACTCTGAAACCGCCAGGTATAGAGTAAGGACCTCCCCTTCTAAAGGGCTCACCAGTACGGGAGGAGAGCTTATATAATCTTTCAGGGCTTTAAATGCTTCTTCACACTTGGCATCCCACTGGAACGCCTTTTTTAATATCTGAAAGAACGGCTGGCATTTATCACTTGATCTAGACACGAAACGGCTCAAGGCAGCTATCCTGCCTGTCAAGCGTTGCACCTCCCTTGTATTGGATGGTGACTGCATCTCCATCATTGCCCTAACCTTCTCTGGGTTAGCTTCAATTCCTCTGCTGCTAACTATAAAACCCAGGAATTTTCCTGCCGAGACCCCAAACGCGCATTTCGCAGGGTTGAGCTTCATTCTGTACTCCTTTAGGATTCGGAACGAATCTGCTAAGTGCTCGATGTGGAGCTCTGCTTTTAGTGACTTTACTAGCATATCATCTATGTAAACTTCCATGGATGCTCCTATCTGTTTTTGGAACATCCTATTTACTAGCCGCTGGTAAGTGGCTCCAGCATTCTTCAACCCGAAGGGCATGACCTGGTAACAGTATGTTCCTTGTTCTGTTACGAAGGAGGTCTTCTCCTGATCGCCTGGATCCATCCTAATCTGGTTGTATCCTGAGAAGGCATCCATGAAGCTAAGGAGCTCATTCCCGGCTGTGGCGTCCACTATTAAGTCAATCCGAGGTAAAGGAAAGCTATCCTTGGGGCATGCTCGGTTGAGATCAGTAAAGTCAATGCACAATCGCCATTTGCCATTAGTTTTCTTGACGAGAACCACATTCGCCAACCAAGTAGGGTAGTCAACTTCCCTGATGGCCTTGGCATGGAGGAGCTTGCTGACCTCCTCATTAATCGCCTTTTGCCTTTCTGGGGCAAAACTTCTCCTCTTTTGTTTGACGGGTTTGCAAGCTGGATTTACACTCAGCTTATGGGTGATAACCGAAGGGTCAATTCCCTCCATGTCTTCCTGCTTCCACGCAAACACTCCCATATTCTCCTTTAGGAACTGGATAAGGAGACCTTTGAGCTCTGCGTTTAGTCTAGAACCCACATAAACGAGGTGCTCTGGCTTCTCATCAAGCTGAACTGGTTCCAGCTCTTCCGATGGCATTGGTCTTGTCTCCATTTCGTCTCTCATGTCGAGCTCATCCAGTTGGATGTTCTCAACCTCCTTCCTTTTCACAGAAGCCATGTAGCATTCCCTTGCCACCCGCTGGTCTCCTCAGACTACTCCGATTCCATTGTCCGTAGGAAATTTCATGACTAAATGGTAGGCAGATGGGATTGCCTTCATAGAATTAAGGGATGGCCTCCCAAGCAAGATGTTGTATGCAGAGGGTGCATCGACCACTAGGAACTTTACGGTGGTAGTGGCTTGGCAAGGTGGGTCCCCTAGGGTGAGCACGAGCTGGATTGAGCCTAGGGGAAGCACCCTTTCCCCGGAGAATCCCAGCAAGTGAGTGCTTACTGGCTCGAGTCTCTCCCTTCCTATATCCATCTTATCAAACGCAGGTGCGAAAATGATATCTGCCGAGCTCCCATTATCGATTAGAACACGATGAATAGTTCTATTAGCCACCACTGCTCGCACCACCAATGGGTCATCATGCGGGTACTGGCATCCCTCCAAATCAACGTCCGAAAAAGTGATAGTTGTATCTATGCGTGGTGTTTTGGATACAGCGTACACTTCGAGAGCTTCTTCGGCTCTGATCCGGCGGAGGTGCGCTTTCCTGGCCGAGCTAGATTCTCCGCCTCCTGCGAACCCTCCTGATATTACTCTGATCTCCCCTAGAGGCTGCTGGTGCGGTGCCGGTGCCTGCTGTCGGGGTGGTGGAGGGGGAAGAGCTCGGTTCTGGTTGTCATTGGCTACAAAACGACGTAACTAACCTCGTTGGATCAAAAACTCGATCTCCTTCTTTAGTTGAATGCAGTCATCAGTGTGGTGACCATGGTCTCTATGGTAATCGCAGTACTTGGTGGGGTCTCTTTTGGCTGGATCTGCCTTCATTCGAGGTGGCCATCTTAAGAACTTCTCGTTTTGGACCTCGTACAGAACTTGCGACACAGCGGCGGTGAGTGGGGTGAATCGCTGGGGTCCATATCTGGGCTGCAGTTCAGGCTGCATGGGGCCCAGGCGGTCTCTGACATTTCCTCTTCTCTTTGGCGAGCGGTCCCTATCTTTTCTGGGGGACCTCTCTCGCCCTTTTTCCTTCCTGGGACTCTTGTCTCTTCTCTTCTTTTTCCTTCTCCTTTCGTGAGGATGTTCCTCCTACTTTAGAAAGGAGTGCCTCTTCGCCATTTATATACTTTTCTGCCTTGGCTAACACCTCAGCCATGCTTGCCTGATGGTTCTTTGATATAGAAAACATCAAGTCCTTTGACTGCACTCCCAGTCCTGCAATGAAAGCAGTTATGGCGAATTTTTCGTCTGGGACGTCTACCTTCAATGTCTCTAAGTTAAACCTTTGGACATAAGACCTCAGGTTCTCTTGGGGACCCTGCTTCACGTTCAGCAGATGGTAGCTTGGTTTTCTGTATATCCGGGCTCCTATAAAGTGAGATACGAAAGCAATGGAGAGCTCTTTAAAGGATGAGATCGAGGCTGGTGGGAGCCTGTGAAACCAGGCTAAGGCTGAGCCTTTCAATGTGATGGAAAAAGCTCTGCAGCGTACGGGATCCTGGTATCCATGTAGCTCCATCTGGTTCTTGTAAGTGTTGAGATGATCAACGGGATCTTTAGACCCATCAAAGACCTCTATTTGAGGCATCCTGAACTTCGGTGGGAGAGGGAAGTGTAGCACCCCCGTGGTGAATGGGGACTCGGTTTGCTGAACCAAGACATCCATTGTAACCGGAGCTTTACTCCTTACAGCCTCCTTCATGTGGCTGAGCTCTTGTTGGATGTCTTTGAAGCGTTGCTCCCAGCGCTGCTCTTTCCTGTCCGGCGGATAAGGGAAAGAATCATCCCTATCGCCCCCGTCGTTCTGACTTTGCATCTCGTCGTTATGGCCATTCCTAGGGGGCACATAAGGAGCATGCCCCCTGGTCTGGCTGCTTTCTCCTCCTTCGTCGACATCTCTGAGGGGGTCCCAGTGTCGCCGTTCCCTGTAAGGGGGGTTATTCTGGCCTTCTTGGGCCGGTCGTGCCTCCTGTGGGCGTTGTACGAGCTTTGATAGCTCTGCATTTTCCTTTAGTAATCGTTGGTTGACGAGGCGAAGGGCCTCCAACTTGTTATTAATGGGGGAATTCGTCTCCTGGATGTTCCCTGGTTGTCTGCCGTTGGTGGCTTCCTGCTGATCTTGCATTCGTGGTAGATTTGTTTGACTTCTGCTCATATTTCGAGTTGTTACCATCAGTCACTGAGGAATCAGTTTATTTGTAACAGGAACAGTCGTTCCCACAGACGGCGTCAAACTGTGCGTATGAGCTATGGGATTGGATTGTGTGGTATGTATGATCTGCGTAGGGCTGGGTATGATATCTGAACTACAAGGCTCGTGAATTGGTGGATGAACGCTGTAATCAATCGATGTGTAGTGTGTGAAATGCAGTAAAAGTATAGTGGTTCACCGGCTAATGAGCTCGGCTAATCCACTCTCTAATGGAGGCTCTTGCTCCCTTCTCTTTATTGATGAATTGAACGTGTTACAGTCGAATACTCGGGGTCCCCCTTAATGGAGGTTGTCCCTCCCTTATTATAGCCTCATGCTTACCTCTAATTCGGAATTATATCCTACATTGAAGGGATTGCTCCCTATCTTCATCTCTAATTCCGGAGTTACCCAAACTCCTTATGGCTGGTTTCAAACGGAGAGATCCTTGCCTTCTTCCACGGGATTTTTCTTAGTTTTAGGAGGGGATCATGGTTGAATACGGGTTTCATGCCTTGGATTGGTTCTACTTCCTTTGTAAGGGTATCCGTTGTCATCTTGCTGGCCCCTTGGCATCTCTCATCTCGAATCTTTAGCAGGGAGTGTCAATGCTGGCTGGGCGAGCTCAGCCCATGGCTAGGGGGGGAGCTCAGCTTATTTTACCTGAGCTCCCGAGCTGAGCTCACTAACTGAGCACGTGTCAGTTTTATTCTTGGCATCATCAAATGAGAAGCATACTGTTACGTGCCCCTTTTCAGAGATTTAAAAAATAAAAGTAAAATAGAATATGAGATAAAAAAAAAAACCCCGCTCCAAGGAAGGTGGGAACCTCCGATGGTTCAATTTGAAAAGAACCTAATCTCCAAGATTTCCAAAAAAAAATGTCAATACAAAATCCAACATATTCATTTCATAAAGAATGAGGTCTTTAAAATATAAATACATAAAAAAAAATAACTATATAGATAACAAACACACCCCATTACCCAACTACCTAGATAACTATGCACAAATACCTTATCACTAACCCACTACTAAAATAGCTTTATAATAACTACATCTGAAATTAATTAAATAAATAAAATATGCACATTACATTCCCAAAAAAAATTAAAAAAAGAAGGAAGTCAAGAGCATGATTCTGGAGTCCTTGAACTAGTTGCCTTTAGGATCTTCAGTAGAGATGTGCATACCTCTATTCTGTTTGCTACTGTTTTTCATCCCATTCTTCAACTGAATCAGATCAACAAAATACTTGTTACATTAGATAGACACTGCAAAACTACACGACCGTAAATTTTGTTTTTTGTCCATTTTTTTGATCAGTCTAACTCTAACATTACTAAATAACTTCCACAAAATATTCAAAAACTAGCGTGTTACCTGCTGAAGGAGTCTCTTTTGGTAACGGTAGCCCTAATGAGATAAATAAAAAAAAATTACCAGAAGATTAGGATCTGATCAGTTTAAGTTAGAAAAAGAAAAATAAAAGCTAAGAAAAGAAATTAAAAGTGTACAAATGACCTTGTTAGTTCCATAGATGTAATCACAATAGGTGAACATAATACCGAAGTTGCTTTGGCTTTGTCCACCAACATAATGATGGTAATCATGGTAATCTGCCCCACCATAAAAAGGAATATATTTTGTGGGATTCCAAGGAATATCGTACCTATAAAAACAATGACAGACAAGTTACAACATGGTACAAGTGCAATTACACTATAATTTTACTTCAAAAGATAAATTAGGCAAAGATATATGTAGTTATTGAACAGAATAAATGTAATTCTTTCAAAAGAACTAGTAATTGATTATAATAAAATTTTATGACACAAGGAGGATGAACCCTTTTGTGGTAACTTGATCGATGGCAAGTCACTACAAAAGTTGTAAATGAACCTCAAAATTTATTTATTTTTTTTTAAAAACTCACGAAATTTATAATAATGATACGATACCAATTTTTTTTTATTTATCTTTGGGTACCATAGACTTTTCCTTAATATCAAAACCTGTATAATACTATGAACCCAACAATGCAAAGATGTTGTTGTGCCCGAGACATATGCAGATTGCAGGAAACGGTGAATGAACCGAAACAACAATGTTACATACACTATTTGATGTGACATAATTAAAGTCATTAAATATTTAATAAATTTTGTGAGACTTATTAATCTATCGGTCTATGTTAAAGTGGTGCACAAAAACAGTGTATGTAACATTGTTGTTTCGGTTCCAAAGTACCCACAACACTCTCCGTGCAAAACACCGATTGATCATGATTGTTCGGACGATTTCAAAATGCTTGAATATACTAATACTTAGTGATGGTGTAAGTTAATGCTTAAAACGTTTTCATATTAGTTTATGAAACAATGCTTAATTTGAAATAACAAATTAATTTGAAGACATTTTGAAAAAAAAAAAGTGGCACTGGTGGTAGTGGTTTTACTGGTGTAGGAGGTGTTGTCTGCTAAATTTTTTGCTTGAGGTGGGAGAGAAAGAGAGAGGGAAGAAAAGTGGCGTGGTGATTTTGATTTGGGAGAGAGAACCAACCAGAGGTTGGTCCTGTGGATAAGAACTCAGATTTTCTCGCTTAATGCTTAGATTCGAATTTTCAAAGTTATGACAAATCGTTAAGGCTAAACTAACTCTTCAGCACCCAAAGTACGCGGTAGGACCTTAACTTCGGTCCTGACGTTGGTGCAATGGAGTCCACTATAGATAGCTAAGTGGTGTTGAGGGACAATGGTCTCTGTCGAATATGTGGAGTTTGCTTAGGGCCCCAAAATTTAGAGGCTCCAATTTTATTTTTTTTAGTATAATAGGCCATTTTTCGTATTTTAGATATAATTTAAATTTTTAAGGCCCAAATTTTAAGAGTTCAAATTAATATTTAATTTCGTTAGGTCCAAAATTATTCTCAACTTAATTAATCCTAAATTTTAGAGGGCTCCAAAAATTTACCCTTGTAATAGAGTAGGCATTTTTTTTTTAAGATATGATCCAAATTTTAAGAATTCAAATTAATATCTAATTTTATTAGATCAAAAATTATTCTCCGCTTAAGTCCAAATTTTAGAGGCCCATTAAATTGCTTATTCAAAGCTTAATTGATAATATCTTATTTACAATTAATTAAGATTGAATGAATTAACTATATTATCTATTGAGAAAAATTTATTATCAAAACTTAAATAAAAGAATTTGATCAATATTTTGCATCTAAAAAATAAAAATTAATAAATTTTAAATAAAAAATTAAATTATAATAATTAAAAATCTATAATATAAAACAGAACAGGGTTCAATAAGTCCATCTAACGATCTCAAATAGATTCATCCAACAGTCACCAACATTCCTCTCAAATCATTCACATTACACTATACATTCAGACACAAATAGGGGTGGCAATCGAGTCGTGTTGTGTCGGGTTCGTGTCGGGTTGAACATTAGTCGTGTCGAACATTAGTCAACCCTAACCCAACTCATTTAATTAATTGTGTCGTGTCGAGTTGACCTGTTTATTTTCGTGTCGTGTTCGTGTTCATATTCGTGTTTACCCACATAAACTTTGAATAAAAAATTTAACGCTAAAATTTTATTTTCACTTAATTGAATCTCTCCTCATACTTTTTCTACAAACTAAAAATTAACTTAATAATAATAATAATAATAATGAGTAATAATATTTTTTTTATACAATAATTATGTCAGTGCTTGATAAACAGTTACAAATAATTAATATTTTATTTATATAATACTAATTAAATATATTAATTGTACATCGTGCAACCAAATTAAACATCAGAAGTAATAGAAAAAATAAGTCATCAAAACATGAAAACTCATACATGCAACGAAAAGATCAAGTCAATCTCATTCGTGTTGACGGGTCAATTCGGGTTAAGCGAGTTGAACTCGAACACGACTCATTAACACTTCGTGTTAACGGGTCGTGTCATACACGGGTTTGTACCAAACTTCGTACCAATCTCCTTCGAGTTAAAAATTTCGTATCAAGTTATCGTGTCGTGTAAAAAATTGTCCTCCCTATGCACAAATTACTCTTAATAAATATATATTAATAGGCGAAATATTAACATGGCCCATGAAGTTTTTGTCCAGCGCCCAAATTCACCTTGGGCCGCCCCTGCCTATCTCCATATCTATTTAATAGGCATCGTTGCTAGACGAGTATAGGAGAGGGAAGACGTAGTATAGGAGAGGGAAGACGTGGTATGGTGTAGTGGTGGCGGCGGCAAAGGAAGCAGGGATAGGGTGGCGGTTATGATAACGATGTGGGTTTGTTTAGGACCGAGGAGAAGAATTGTTGAACCAGGTTAGAGTGTTGACAATAATTTTGACCTATTTGGATCGAACTTGGACCATTATCCTCTAATTATTGAAATTCAAAATAAATGATCAAAATCACGTTAATTTTCAATAGTGTTAAATATGATGTTGGTTATGAATCTTTATAATTACTATAGCTTATTAAATTTTTAATTTTTAGAAGTACCATATTTATTGAAATTATGATTACTTATTATAAAAAGAAAATGAAAAAATTTCAATCACACCTCTTCTAGTTTACTATATTTTTAAAGACACCCCTTCTATTATAAAAAATATCACTGACACTCCTTCTAATTTATATTTAACAATTATTGACACTCCTTACCATTAAACCACAATTTCTAACAAATTTTTTTTATCTAAAATACCAAAAATATCTCTACATAAACCCCGAACAATTTTTTTACATAAAATTCGATAAAATTATGACCAATTAAAATTTATTTATATTAATATCATTTATATGAATTGAATAGAAACCAATTATCCAATCTCACCATTTGTTTATACTCAGAATCAAACATTTCATAAGTTTAGTGAGGAAGAAGGCAATGCTTACCCACTGTGAGTATCAACTGCCTCAAGCTGCCTCAACCCAACCCACAACCACCAAGTAATCATGTGCCCCGGAACCATGGCGGGTCCGAGAAACATCGGAACCGAGGCGATCAAAATGTCTGCCCAGTGAGCATACGACGCCGTAAACCCAATCGGCGCCGTATACTCGTGGTGAACCCTGTGAATCTTCTCGTACCCCACTTACAATGCAGAAACCTATGAGTCCAATAATCCAAATAGTCCTCAAAAATAAAATACACCGTCAATTGGGCCACAATTTCCCCTACCGATGGTAGTGGCAGGCCTGTCCGAATTCCAATCATCTGCAAATGCATAGGTCTTATTTATTCTCAGTGAGATCAAAAAATACAATATTAAAAAGGGTAAATTACCATTTTACGTTTTTAAAAATATTCATCAAAATTTTATTTGGTATTTTGAAGTTTCAATTACAATAATAAAGTCTTTAGAATTTTAATCTAGTTTTCACATCAAAATTCATCAATCTATTATGATAGAATAATTTTCGTGATCACATATGATTTAAATAAACAGATATATTTGTCTTGTGAAAAATCTGTTAAATGTAGTGTAAAAAAACTAATTTTATTCATCTGATTTTGAGAACAAAATAATTGAAAATTAAAAAAAAAAATCTAAAGCGAGAATTTGATAAATATTGTAAATCAAAGAGAAAAAATTTCGCTACATTTGAGAGAGATGTTTCCACCAGACAAATAACCCTTTATGAGCAAGTCCTATCTTTCCGTTGGGAAAAAGTTAGAGGTATGGATAGAATGATTAGATTGAAATTCTATTAAAACTTTAAGAAAGTTATTGTAACAATTGAAACTTCAAAGGCCAAATAAAAATTAAGATTAATAGTATTTTTTGTCTTTAAAGTATGCACGTTTTTGTCAGTTTGAACCCTAAAATATCAATTTTTTTCTTTTTTGGTAACAGGAAAATCTCATGGCCTGTTCTCAGCGAGTAGAAGCGCACTTATGTCGCTCAGACTCGTAACTCTGAGTAGAACCATGGACAAACTCGGGTGTATGAACCGGTCTCTCAACTCTTACACCAGTTAAATTAGGACTTGCATTTCGTCGGAGACTCAAGACCCACACCAGAGACTTGAATACGATTCGTCCAAGCAACTGAGATCTTGTCCTACCAAGTAGCCACGCTTTGCGCCAAGATGACTTCGAACCCCTGACCTCCCACTCAAAAGTCAGAGGCTCTGGCCAACTGGGCTACCTCAGTTGGTTCCTAAAGTATTAATTTAGTCCTTAAAGTATTTAATTTGTGTTTAAATGATTCCCACATAGACGGACTGTTAAATTTTTGATGGAATGATCACATGTTGAACACGTGATATCTGAAAAAATGACATGTGGTCACTTTCGTCAAAAAATTTAACCAATTGTCTAATTAAGGACAAGAATGACACGAATTGAAACTTTAGGGACCAAATTAATATGATGAGAACCAAATTAACAAAGCGGACATACTTTAAGAACTAAAAATACTATTAACCCTAAAAATTATGTTCATATTACCCTATTAATTAAACAGAAAATTGTTGCTTTGAAGAAAAATGTTAACAAAGATAATCGTTGCGGATTTGTTACTTTGATTGCAGGGAAGGAGACGAGTTGGAGGGGTCCAATGACGAGCATGTAGATGCGCATTACGTCTCTGTAGCATCGGAAAATATCGCAGTAGGATGGTTTGACATTTAGTTGGATTTTGTAGGTGTGGAAGTTTTTGTAGATGAGGTCGAGGATGAGGTAGAAGAGTGGTACA
The DNA here is from genome assembly GCA_951799425.1 of Ilex aquifolium. Lineage (NCBI taxonomy): Eukaryota > Viridiplantae > Streptophyta > Magnoliopsida > Aquifoliales > Aquifoliaceae > Ilex > Ilex aquifolium. The sequence goes on from OX637403.1 coordinate 30,307,845, forward strand.
ACTGAGAAAGTGAGGAAGACGATGAGGATGCTGTGGCAGTAAAGTAAGTAGTCGGATTTGTTGCCGGAGTAGTTGAACCATAGCGTTTCCGCGGTGGTTAAGGTCCTGCCGAGGGCCGTCTCGGCTTCTTGCAGGGTTTTATACGGCAGCATTGATGTTGGTGGTGGCGGCAGCGGTGACAGGGAAGGGGTGGTTGTGAAGTGTTTGTTAGTTAAATTTTGAGGGAAAGTGTCAAACATATGTAGTCTATTTAAGGGGGGGGGGGGGTGTGGGTTGACATATGTAATGCAATATAACGTAAGAACAAGTAGTCCCACGAAGCTTTCGGGAAGAGGGATAGTCTTGTGTAGAAGGATAGCATTTCTAGTCGAACTCGCCTAACCCAACTAAGAAGGACTTCTCTTTTAAAACCAACCTTAAGACCATTTTTGTCTATTTGTTTATTAGAATTGAAGGGTCGGGAGTAGAGACAAGGTTGGTTTTGTGCAATCATTAATCAGTATTTATAAAAACTCAAGATAACGTAGAGATACACATTGGGCTCGTTTGGTAGACGTATTATGGGGGGATTAAATATTAGATTGCACTATTTTTTATTTAATCGGGTCTAATACTTTGTTTGGTAAGCAAATTTGATGTCGTATTAATTTTAAAAACGTATACTTATCGTATATTTTTTATACGTTAGACATGTATTATGGAGGTATTTTAATACCACCAAAAGATGTGGTATTATAATCCAACTCAAACGTATTATTTTACACATTTACCATTATAACTCCCCAACTGATAAAATCAAACTGTCATCAATATAACAAACACTGATTGAAGATATTTTTGTTAATTCAACATTAATACGATAAAATAATTTCTTAACCAAACAACCGATTGAATTAAATAATTATTATCCAACGTTTATTTTGAGTATTACCAAACACTAGATAAAATTACGTATTATTCTAATACCTTATTTAGTCTTGTCTTTTGTACTTCTGTATTGTATTAGACAGGATTATTTTATCTAATCCATCCATTTCTAATACGGCAACCAAACGAGCCCATTGTATTTATATTCACGGGCTAAAAAATTATATCGGTGTTTTATTATCTGACAATCTAATAATTAATTATATGATACATCATAATCACAATTATAAGGATAACATATTATTACCTAAACTTATTTAGATACTAGAATAGTAGATTTGAATATTTTTTATCAGATCACTAATAAACCTATTCACGATATATTAGAACTCTTCTAATCTTTTTCTATTTAATTTGAGTTTCTCAATCATTTTTCTACAAACAAATATTGAAATTTCATCCTTATTTTAGCCCAACACCCACAAACAACTGCATGTCACAATTCCACACCACCAGCCTCTTCAATATATATTAAAAAATAATAATATTATTATTTACACTTAATTTATTAATTTAATCTGTTATTGTCATTGAATTGACAATAAATTTCATTGTTCTTTGAGACCCGCCATAAATTCTATAGTTGTGATGAACTAGATTAATAAATTATGTTCACAAATTAGATATGTTAAAAAAACTCATAGACACTTGGAAGGAAGTTCAACTCTAAATATGAGAGTATTTTCAGCCAACACTATCGGTGCTGTCTTCGATCATTTTTTCAATCTTGCAAGTTTCAATTGAACAAACTGTATAGGATCTTAAATAATCTGTTAACAAGTCACTTGAAACAACACCACACAACACCCCCAAAACAATGCTCACAAGCTAGACTCCTCCACATCAAGAAGCAACTGACTTCAATTTCACATGGAATTGAGATGGTTCAATACTTTCAGCTACTAAATTCTTAGAAAATTGTTGGTCAGCTCAACAAATTATGATTTTGAAGCTTAAGCTACATAGTAATATTTTACGTATTTTAAAAAAAATAAGTCTTGTCATGTAAAGAAACCAAAAGTCGATATAAAAATACGATAATCTTGTGCACACTATCTTTTTGCTCCACCTTACTTACACCACCTGACGTGACACAATCACAACCATTGAATGTATGATAAATTTTATGGGACCTATTAATCTAATCGTATACATTAAGGTGGTACAAAAAGATGGTGTGTATAATTGTTGATAAAAATATGGAACATGAATCCGTTATTGTAGCTTAAAAGAAAATACTTGACGGTATCTATATCTATACTACTTTCAAATGTCAAAAAATAGGACAAACTTTTAATTTTCGTTGTTACCCTTAAAAAATGTGTAAAGATAATACAATACACACCCATTATAACTTTATTAATGTTATTTGTAACATAATTCCTATCTTGTACTATTCCCATTAAATTATGAGTTAGAGAAACTAGAGAGAAGGAAGTGAATGATTCTCTCTCACTTCCTCTCTTTATATATATAGAATAAACAATTAATAAAAAAACTATATTGAGAATTGAATCTACATACGTATTAGAGCTTTTATTTGGCTATAAAATTAGATTAACGAGTGGTTTCAATCATACCCTTAGGCTGGATTTAGGGTAGGAATCACCAGAAAAAGCAAAAGGAAAACACCAATGGAACAAGTTGATTAGTTTTGATCTCTAGCAATTTGGTATAGCAACTGTGGCGAAATATTCACCACCACCACCACCACTACTATAGTCACCACCACCATCGCTACTATGATCACCACCACCACTATCACCACTCGGAACTAATCGTTGTTGAATAGACTTTTTTGGCATTTAAGCTGCTACATATATCAGGAATTATTGCAGGGTGGTTTACAGGTTCAAATTCAAGCAAACATAAGAAGAAAGCTCTTCGCTTGTCGCCAGATTAATAATGTCCAAGTGACAAGTCATATGGCATGGAAAAGTCGATCATGCACAGAACAGAGTGTTTGCTTTCTCGATTTATTTCCTAGAATCGTGCCCACAACAATCAGAGCATAAATCAAAACCTTCTCCATACTAAAAAGTTTATTACCATAGATGTATCAAGAACATATACATACACAAACGTATTTATAAAATACAAACAATAGTGATACTGAAAGCAGGATTATTTTCGGCGTTATAGTCTATACTTCAAATAACTATGCAGAATTCAACGAGTATGCCATTGCCTACTAAAAGTGAAATGATACTGAAAGCAGCCATATCTCACATTCAACCATGAGCCTATTGACCTGACCTTTCACAAATGAAAATTTTGAATGCTCTACTTAAGCAACAAGACTGAAACTTCAGCAGAAACTCCAATCCATAAGACATGACTGTGATACATTGCATTTTAGCCTGTGTAAACACGATTTTTGTTCATCAGCTTTTATTTATATAACTTGTCTTGCAAATATTTAAAAGGAAATTAGTCGAAAGTCAAGATCAGACTGGAGACTAGTAAAGATTTTTCAGTCTGAAACTCAAACAACACACCAAAACGAACCAATCTACATGATTTTGATTTCGACAAACTGACAAATAACGGAAGTTCGGGTCCACGACTTGACACTGACTGGTTTAAATCCTCTCCCCACACTACTAAAGATAACAATTTTAGAGGACCCGTAGGTAATCCCCACCAGAACCACTACAACTCTTTAATCTAACAGACTGGAATATAGTGAGCTCAACAGATGATGTCAACTTGAAACCTAAGGTTTGAGAGAGCTGTCACTAGTAAAAAGCATACCCCAAAACGAAAAGTCGGGAGCAGGGTTCTGAAGACCCATAACTAGTCACATTTAAGATCTTCTGTAGAGATGTGCAAACCTCCATTCTGTTTGCCACCACTTTTCAATCCATCTTTCAACTGAATCAGATCAATAAAATACTGATTAGACAGAGTGTGAAAATACATTATAGAAAACTTCCACATAATATTCAAGAATTAAAAGGCAAAACAAAAAAGTAGATATCTTTTATGCCAAAAAGAAACAAAAAAGGATATCTAATTGTAAAATGAAACTGAAATATTACAACATGAAACCGAATGTCCAGAAAATTCACAAAACTGAGCTGCCTTTTTTTTCCTTGTGCAGATTTTAAAAAAGCTGTTTTTCCTGGGCAAAGCCTTTGGTCAACATTAAACTCAAACAAAACATTACATTCAAAATGATGCTGAGAAATTTTCCAGTCTCAAAGCCTAATGTTCATCAAATTTCCAGAATGCACTACAGATGTCCCTAATTTATGAAGCATTTAAAATCAACAGGTTATTCAGTCCATCTCATGCCTAGCACACTCCAGAAATACAAATGAGGAAGAAATGTCAGTCATGTTTCCAAGAACAAAACGGACAATAAAAAGAAGACAAAGAGCTGCATTGTTACCTGTCGAAGTAGTCTCTTTTGGTAACGGTAGCCCTAATGATAGAAAGCCAAAAAGCATTAGTAAAGATTAAGATCTAATCAGTTTAAGTCAAAAGAGTATAATAAATAGCATAAATGTAACTGTATAGTGACCTTGTCAGTTCCATATATGTAATCACAGTAGGTGAACACAGAAGCAAAGTTGCTCTGGCTCTGACCACCAACATAATGATGGTAATCATGGTAATCTGCACCACCATAAAAAGGAATATATTTTGTGGGAGCCCAAGGAATATCATACCTATAAAAATGAAAGCAGGAAAGTTAAAACATGGTCCAAGTGCAGCATAGTACATTTTAGTTCGAGGGATGAATGAGAATTAGATTAGGTAGCTTTACAAAAAACTTCCTGCAGAACACGTGGTTGATGCCTTATTCAGGCCATCCTTGAACCTAAAGAGAATACAAGTTCTTTGAGGACATATTTCAATAACATCTGAATTCAAGCACAATCGAATCACAATCAAATCCTTCTCAATTAATTGCCAAAAAAGGAAAAAGGCCTGTGTTAAAAAATGCCAACAATGGCATATCCATCCTTTATCCTGAGTTCCTAAATATGGCAGCATGACACTTGGAACTTTTTCAACCATTGCTTTTTCGGAATGCCCCTTTCTGGTGCCCACATGGGTTGATTTTCTGCAGCCTAAAGCATCTTCAATTGGTTTCCCTTAAACTCAATCAAGCTCAACAATTTGTTGCCCCAACTTCTTAGGGTCGGTTGCATAATCTAATCAATTAAGCTCCAACTCAGATATTCACATGTAGATAGCAGGACTGAAAACAAATCAATTTTAATGTCTCGGCCATCAATCACAATGAACACCTAAACTATTATTTCAAAAGAATTCAAACATTACACTGGTAATTTTCTACTCACCCATACTTTGATCCCACCAGCTAAAACTTCATTTACAGAAAATAAATCACTGAATAGTATACTGTGCACAAGCTGACTATTCATTCACAGAAATGAAATACAAGCAAGCATGACAAAACTATAGCAATCAAAAAATGTATATACCAATCTGGGAACAAGAGTGTAGTGTGCTCCCATAGCTAAATTGCAGTCCATTGCTACCAAATAATCTACATAACTTGCCCCATAATGCCACTGTCCTAATTGTAGAACCCAAAAGTCCAAGTTCTTTTCCTTTTCCTCATTCCTAGGTTAAAAACTTAGAATTACTAAAATGAATATCAATGACCTTCCAAAATAAAAAGGGATATCAATGATTCAATTCAACAAAATTTTGTACTAACTATATCAAAGGTTGGCAGCATGTATCATTAACGTCATCAAGTATTATGTCACTCTTCCTTGCAGGGTACATTTACATAAATCTTCATGCGAGCAATAGAATTTTCTCTTATCTTTTAGTTTTCCTTCCACCAAATCTTCATAACTACAATAAGTTAAAAAACAACAACAGGTCCACTCACACAATTTTCCCCACGAATAATGTTCTGAAATGTCTAGAAGTCATTTCAGAGTTTTTTTTAGCTCAATGTTACAGAATTAGCAACTTCTTTCAGGTTCTCGAGGAACAAACATTCAAGTCCTTCAGACCCTGGTTTACAATTGCTTCTGATTCACTTCCTAAGCTCTTCACAAAATTGTCTACAATGTTAGCATCTTTTCTCCAAAACCAAAGCTCATTTGGGTTTTCATCTTTTGGCTTCTAATATGGTGAAAATAGTCATTTTGAGCATAACGCTCGAGTCATGGCCCTGTAGACTCTCCCGCCCCACCCCCAAAACAAAAAACACATCCCAAACAGGGCAAAGATGACACATCTGCTGGGCATGAAGAATGGCCAAGGCAAAGTAACAGGTAAGCAGAACATCAAAAATCTACAATTCCATCTGCCCAGTAGGCCAGTACCCATATGTCAGAGAAATGTGGAGGTGGAGAAGGCCCAAGGCACTATAAAAGATATGCTCTTATCAACTTGTAAGTTGACGCGAACTACATAGATCATCTTAGTTCTTAGAGCTAAAACTACACAAACTACGTAGGTCATCTTTGTGTATAGATAATCTTAGTTGTTAGAGTCTCTCCGGTCACCGAGGATGATCGCCCGCACAATGAACGATTGCTGTTCATTTTGCAGCATTTGTAGCCTCCTCTCGAGGCCCTTTATTCCCTGTTTCATTGTGCGCATGCGGTCTCCTACGACGGCAGGGTTCACCGGGCGCAGGTGTCCCACATCTTTTATACACTTGAATTTCCTTAACCAACAGCTTTGGATTAATTCTAAACCCCTCTAGTCTAGCCTCATGCCTCACTAGAAGGTGCAAACAGTTCCAAATCCAATTATTCTAGTTCCAGTGAACCAAAATCCTACAATGGATCCTAATACCAAAACCTATATAAAGCCATCAATCCAACAATGAAAAGATGTTGTTGCCTGAGATACATGCATCAGTGGACTCAAAAACTTTAAAAGTCCATGGCAAAATAGAAACCACCATGATGCACAGTTTGACAGAATGCCAATGCAGTTGAAGTAGATAATTTTCGTCAAATTACCCAAGATGAAAAAACAAAGAAGATATAAAAAGTGAGATCAGAGAGAGAGAGAAAGTGATTTCAAAAAGAAGACACCCTTATGATCCTTCTCTCCGTGGGCAACAGTAAACAACAATTAATGATCCCACCAATTCCATTTACTTTACGGATCAATTAAATATCACACTCGAGCACAGTGAACCTAAGTGAAAGATGCTACAGTTAGAACATCATTGGGTCAAATTAGCCAAAGAAGAAAATGACAGTTATCAATAAACACGACAAAGGAAGTGTGATCAGGAACAAAGCATGCGTACCCACTGTGAGTCTCAATTGCCTCAATCTGCCTCAACCCAATCCACAACCAGAAAGTAATCATGTGCCCCGGGGCCATGGCGGGCCCCAGAAACGACGGAATCCCGAGGATCAGAACCTCCGCCCAGTGCGCATATGGCGCCGCAAACCCAAACGGCGCCGTATACTCGTGGTGAACTCTATGAATCTTCTCGTAACCCCACTTGCAATGCAGAAACCTATGGATCCAATAATTCGTATAATCCTCAACCATAAAATACACCGCCAATTGCGCCACAATTTCCCCCACCGACGGTAACGGCAGGCTCGTTCGAATTCCAATCATCTGCAAATGAACATGTATTATTGCCAACAAAATCAACAATACAATATCGACAAATTGGGAAAATGATAATTGTTGCCGGCGTTTTTACTTTGATTGAAGGGTAGGAGACGAGTTGGAGGGGTCCGACGACGAGGATGAACATGCGCATTACGTCTCTGAAGCATCGGAAGTTGTCGGAGTAGGACAGTTTAACCTTGGGTTGGATTTTGTAGGTGTGGATGCTTCTGTAGATGAGCTCGAGGACGAGGTAGAACAGTGGGACAACAGAGAAGATGAGGAAGAGGAAGAGGATGTTGTGGCAGTAGAGGAAGTAATCGGATTTGTTTGCGGAGTAGTTGAACCACAGGGTTTCGGCGGTGGTTAGAGTCCTGCCGATGGCGGTCTCGGCTTCTTGGATGGTTTTATACGGCAACATTGGCGGCGGCGGCGGTGGTGGAGGAGGAGAGATCTGAGTGGGTGGTGGGTGGTGGAGAGAAGGGACAAAAGAGGGGTCTCACAAAAACAGTGGTGGTGAGGGGTGGGGACTGGGAAAGGGGGTTTGAGAATTGTGGAAGTGTTTGTTTTTGTCAGCTTGTTTGTTAAATTATGCGGGAAGAAAACAGATGGAGGAGGGTATTCAAAAGACCAGGGCTTAACATAACAGTTAACACCACATGTGCAACGGGTCCATGCCCAATGGATAATGCTACACTGATCAAATTTTGAAGTCTAAGTCAGCTGTCATGTCACTTGAACTCTAAATTTGGTCCCAAAATTTGATCAGTGTAGCATTACTGTAAACGGTGATATGCAACATCATCAATTAATTACAATATATTTTGTGTGTAATATATTATTATTTTAATGATAATTTTTGATTATTCAGATATATATCAAAAGTAATTGAACATCGAGCGGTTAGTCTACTGAGTAAGAACTTGAATTTCAAAATGGGCACCCACGATGGTATATTATATTTTCAGACGTTTTGAGTTTAAAACTTGACAATTTTCATGATGACAGATCATGAATTTTCTAGTCTCGACATACTTAACCTGCTTTTAACCGAACTTATATAAGAGATAATTAGTCAAGATATATTTAAGTTAGATCGAATATCCCTAACTACAATACTAAAAAAAATATGTTTTTTTTAATAAGCCACTGCTCAGCCCAGTCACCAGTGGTTTCATGGTCCTTGTGCAATTCCTCGTCAGACATGCTAGACTGAATCAAAATTTGTTAGGTGAAAATTATGATGGCACACTTTTAGATTTACTCAAATTAAATAACACCCTTTTGTTCATAAAATTACAATCTACACCTAGTCATAATTTTTTTTTTTTTTTTGGTCAAGCTATCAAAATGGAGAGGGGGATTTGAACCTAACATCTCTTGGTGCATGAAAGGAGTGATCAGCCACTTGCATGGGACCCAAAGGTCCACCTAGTCATAGTTTGATGGCTCACAAGATTGATGGAAGCGCTACTGCGATATACGATTTTATCACGTCGCTTTTAAAGATATTTTCTAAAAGAAAAATGATTGATGGCTCGAATTGGTTTCGTGTCCATGTACCCCAAAGAATGGTTGAGTTTGGTTTAAGTGTTCATCAATCGGACTCACTTTCTAATTTTAATCGTGCACATTTCCTATTTTCTCCCGCCTCTCTAATTGTCACCTCGCCGGCGAAACAACCAGGACTGGGCGGGTAATGGGTAGCTGATGTGAATTGTGTTTGAGGGTGGTTGATGTGTGGTGGCCGGAAAGAAGAGATAAAAGGGTGGTTAAATCCTCGTTATCCCAACCCTCCAGAGACTCCTAAGAAAGCTATTTTAGTTTTTCGGATATTTAAGGCCAATTCCTACCTCTCTCATCAGTCTGAATGAATCCCACCTCCGCGGACGGTTGGCAGTTTACAATCCAGCTAAAAAATTGTCTTTTAGTATCTACTGTCACTTCTACTGAGCATCAGCCATGGCCAATGCTTTTTGTAAAGCGACCAACCCTACTACTATGAGTGGTCTTCAGTGCTCTATAAAATCCAATATTTCCACTTTCTTTTTCTAAAAAAAGTACTTGTTGATCATCAAAAAGATATCACGCAAGAAGGTTTTAACTGTTTGACATTTTTTTTTGTTACGGTGTGTTTAAGTTTGCGTCGATTACTCTTTCGAACTTTAAATCAACCACCATAACTCAAATTAGTTTAAAGACATGTCCCTTGAAAAATAAGAATAATTAATTCTTAAAAGGTATAAAAAGTATCGAATTTAAAACCTCTTAATTACAAGAGAACAAGCGTCTTATTTCCGACCTGTCATTACTCGATGTTTGGATGAAAGCCACTGAAGGCCTATTCTTAAACTAGGCCGCTTGTTTTTCTATGGGCTGAAAGCTACAAAACTATATGGTTTAGCCTTGCATAGTGACATTTATAATTAGAACAATTTGACAAGTCTTTTGTTGGGAAAGTTGGAAAAGAAGCAAAAACTTTATATGTTACTTGAAAAAATAAGAATAAGATACATCTATACTATTAACAAAGAGATGAGAGGCTTTAATGCTCACTCTTAAAATGTTGATAATTGGGCTTGTTTGGCGTTGATTTTTTTAAGTGAAAAGCTGCAATTTAAAAGTTTCGCAAAAAAGTCGGAGTTAAAAAAATCTCCCCAAAATTATTTAAAATATTCTTTAAAAATTTGAAAAAAATTAGAAAAGTCTGTTTGAAATGACTTTCTAGTTTTTTTAGGCTTTTTTGTATCAAAATGAACAAATAATTACATAAATGTATAAATTATGCATAATAGTTCTCAAAATATGAATTTTAATTTTTTTTACATCATTAATAATATTTTATAAATATAATAAACTAAAAAATATTATGTTGGACACCCGACAAAACTCCAAAAAATCGAAAATAAAGCTTATAAATTCAACTTCTTGAATCAGTCTAAATAAATTTTTTTGGATCCAAAAAATTACTGCATAAATTGATCAAAAAGTCAAAATCCAAACAGATCTGACTTCTTTTACTCTAAAATCTATAAAATCAACATATTTCCTTTATTTCTTCGCAAATAATTACTCATAACTCTCTAGTTAAGTCCACTCGACCGTATTTATTCATGAAATATCAGTATTACTTTTGATTAATTCTTCTAAAACAACTACCCAACTTTCTTTTAAATCTAATTCAATTATCTATTTCTCTCTTCATACGGGTAACCGTGTGTATAAGACTAGTCTAAATGTCTAATGATTATTGGGCCGCAAAGAGAATCAAATGAAAATCAAGTAAAGCAGCTTTCTTTGACTGCGGTGTGAAACATAATAATAATAATAATCTCTTGACAATAGCATTAGCAACCCCTATCTCACTTTAGGTGTGCAAGAAAAGAGCTTTTACAATCAAAAGGCATGCTATGTTGTGGAGGACCACAACATCAAAATGGATAAAAAGTAATTCTGTCAAACAGATCAGTTATGAGTTTTGAAGTTCTAAGTCTCACGATAAATATATTTTTTATGATTGGTTATAATATTTTATGATCGATCATGATTATTTGATTTTTTTTTTTTTTTTTTTACAAAATTTGAAAGACATTTACAACTTTTAAGGGTCATTTATAATTTTTTAAGGTTATACTTGAGATCGATCCTAAAAATTTGTCACTATGATTTCAAATAACCTTCAAAAATTGTAAATGACTCACACAAATTATAATTTGAGCCATACAAATAGTTATAAGACCCTAAAAAATTATATTAAAAAATTATCATAATTAAATATAAAATCTTATATTTCAACCTACAAAACTTATAAATTTTAACGACACGATAGTAATTTTCTTTTGGTACTGTATCTCTTATCTTTACATATCTATATAATAAAATACCAAACAACTTGAATTTTTATCCTCTATATATTTTTCTCTTTTAAAATATCATATATTTCTATCACATGTTCAATCATTTAATATTTAATTAATTTATAATTTATAATTTAACATAATTTTTATTTTAGACATTATTCATATATGATAGTATATACAGATTGAAAATTTTTTGTCGAATACATATTTTGAAAAAAAATTATTAATATTTTTAAAAAATAATAAGTAAAAATAAATTTTAAATAATGTAATTAAAGAAATTAAAGAAATTATTATTTTATATAATGAAATCAATTATTTTTGTATTCAAACTTTATGTTTCATTTTACCTACATCCACAAGTTATGATTAATATATATATATATATACGGGCCAGAAAAGAGTTGCAGTGGTAATCCTGACTAGACACAGAGAAAAATGTGAGTGATGTAATGATAAAAGTTCTATCGTAAAAAGTCTATGCTGCCAGTGCAGAGGGACTTTGAGAAAAAGCAAAGCATCTTCAATCTCATCTCTCCTCCACACACATCCTTGAGAAAAAGCAAAGAAAGGTAAAACAGAGGATCACATATGTCAAGTCAATATCTACTCATTTTGTGGGGCCAAGGTACCCAGTATACCATTGAAGTGAGACTGGGTCCACCAAGTATGATCTGGTTTTCTGTGGTGACGATGATGTGATGGCCGTTAATGATTTGTAGTATGGTAACAAAAAAACATATCATTCCAAAAAATAATTTTTGAAAATTACTTTTTTATTATTTAATAGTGACAGTTGATCAAAGTAAACGTAGGATTATAAAATAAAGAAAATTTACTAGTGTTATATTTTTTTATTAGATTAAAAAAATAAAATACATTAATTTTATTTCTAATGAATCAAAGATTTACAAGAATCAAAAAGAAAAAAATATATTTCAATCCTATTTTCCTTAAGATCTACAGTCTGTTGAGGTTTGAGGAAAGGAATATTAGGCCAAAAGTTCTGAATAATAATTGGTGTAGGACAATACAACAAAGTTTGGAAATTATTTTGCCTTATGTTGTCAGAACTAGAGCTATTTGAGTATACTGGGCATGTCCATTAGTAGGAGTTTTGAAATTGAATGTGGATGGGCTGCTAAGGGTAATCCTGGGGTTGAAGGTGGTGGGGCTATTCTGACAAATGAATGGGGAGGTAAGGTACTGACTGTATCTTTTTATTATGATATTTGTTCAAATATACTTTTGGGTTTGGTGGGTGAACTATGGGAATGAGACATCATCCTTATCTTTTTCAGATTATTATTATTATTTTTTTCATTGCTCAAATCTCTTTAAGATATGATCACAATATCGATCTTTAGGTTCGTTCTCGAGACTTGTAACAGACGTGATCAAAGGTTTTATAATCAAGGACCTATTGTGGTGGTGTTTGGACGTTGTCTTTTACACTCGGTCCTTTTTTTAAACAGCAAAAAAAATTATAGTGTGATGTGATAAGCTCCACACCATTGAGCTAATAAAAATATGAAATGTATTGACCTAATTAGAAAACATAAAAATAATTTTTTACATCCACAACCAACTTAAAACATTAATAAAAATTTTGAAGAAGTACGACACAAATGCCCTAACATTATATATATATTTGTTTGTTTGCTTATATTTTTTTCTCAAATTTTAGGTTGAATTGAATTTTCTAAATTCGGGTTGGATTCAGATTGAACCATCAACCCAAAGTCCCAACTCAAATATTATTTAAATTCAATTTGGAATAATTTTTTTTTTTGCCCAAATCCAACCAGGGCTGGCTCAATATAAATGGGAGCTCTATGCAAAAGCTTTAAATGAGATTTTTTTAAAATTTATTATAAATATATTATATGATTAATATTTTACTTAAAAATTATTCTTCTTACTTTTTGTGACGCAAATTTAGTGATTAAGCTTTTACATTCAAATTTTGCTAATGTAACATATTCAATGGATAATAGAGCTAATTCATTCAATCTTTCTTGTAACATAGTTGATCGTTAGTAAAATTTTATAAGTTTTAATTTTGAAATTTTTTTTTCAATCGAAGCAACTGTTACGAGTGTTGTCAATACTATTTTATAAGTAATGCATACATTTAAAAGAATCTAACATTTTGATATAACTTAATGTTTCTATTGGAGTAATCTATTTGTAAAACTTCTGTTAAAACTTTTAATTCTGAAAATAAATCTAATCCACCAATATCGAAAAATTGATCATGTTTTAAGGAGTTCTCAAGGTTAAGAATATTTTTTTAAACTAAATAAGAAGCCAAAAATATTTTCATATGATTTAAATTGTTCAAATTTAAAAAGAGTAAAATATTAATTAAGTTTTTTTTTGTTGTATTAATTAATTATCCCTCCTTAAATAATACATAACTATTGGTTTTTTTTTTTTTTTTCAAATATGTAAAGATTTGATTTAATTTTATCATTCGTTTAAATTTTGAATATTTTTTCTTATATTCTTACTCTTTCTCCCTATTTTTCGCTCACCGTTACTCTCTCATTCCTATTTTTTTTTTTTCTCTCTCTCTCTATTTTCTCTCACTCTCCCCATTTTCTCTCTCAAACTCTTTCTCTCCCCTGTATATTCAAGGCATCATTACTCTCTCTCTCCTTGAAGTGTGACACCAAAGAGATACATGAAAGTGTGACACCAAAGAGATATATCAAAGAATAACACCAAGCAAACAAGAATAACATATAGTGACACATGATAGAGACTATAAATATTGATACTAAACAGATACATCAAAGTGTGACACCAAAGATATACATGTGGTATTCGTGTCACTTTTTTGTAGTCTTTACCATGTGTCATTGTATACTACATTTCTGTACTTCTTCAATATAGAGAGAAAATAAGGGGGAAGGGAGAGAAAGAGAAAATATGGAAAAAAGAGATAGATTAATGATGCCTTGATTACATAGCGGAGAGAAAGAGTTTGAGAGAAAAAAATTATGGGGAGAGAGGGTGAGACTGGGGGAGAGAGAAAGAGTGTGAAGGAGAAAGAGTAACGGTAAGAGAAAATATAGAGAGAAAGAGTTTGATGCATCAACAAGTCTATTTAGAAGGTACTTCAGACATTTTTGCCTCAAAATTGACTTTTATACAGAAGATTTTTTATAAATGGACTTTTACTCAAATAACTCCTAAAAACTATACCGACTTTTGTTTTTTTTGAAATTTTTTGAATCATATATAACATTATTTTGAAAGACCGTAACATTATTTAAAATCTCACTTATTTAAAAGTCCTATACAAATATTTAAATTGTGTATCTATTTAGGTGGGTCGAACCCAACTCAAGTATTAAAACTGCAGCCGAAGTATTAAAAAAATCCGATGAGCTTGATTTAGTCCACTCAGATTACACCCCTAGCATGTGCCATAGACTTTAGAAAAGCATAAGCGTTCAGCTGTTTCATCTCTCAATAAAGATCTTCTTTTTTCTTTTTCTTTTTCTCTTTGAGAGATGACAGAAAATCACAGGTCAAAATCTAATCATTTTGGGGGCCCAGATTCTATTGTGAAAGTTTACGGTAACCCAAATATATATATATATATATATTATATATATATAAATAGTACTACACCATTGATTATAATTTTTTATTATAAAATTACATTTTTAAAAAAAAATTATAACTATTCTAAGAAAGATCATTATTGATCATAAAATTTTAGTATCGATTATAATCTTTTATGATTGATCATTACATTTAAAAATTATAACTTTTATTATAATAACATTTTTTTGATTTTATTATTCTTTGAAGGCATGATTGGACCCACAATACAGTGTCCCATTTGAAAAATATTTTTGATATTATATTTTTAATTAATACAAATATATTAGATTATAATTTTTCCATTGATGAAGATTTTGGTACCGTAACCTTTCCCAATGTATTATCAAGCTTCTTGGTGACGTAATTGCGGAATAGCATCGTAATTAAATAAAATCATTCAGTAAATCATCATCGATGTCAAAGTTTTTAATTGTATAAAATATATTAAAAATATTTTTTTATGCGATAAATTACAGTATTATTTATTTTCAATAAAATTTAAATAATTAATTCAAACATGTCAAATGAATATAACGAAAATCATTTTTCAGATATAGTGACAAACTAAAAATAAATAAAAATATTTATTTAATTTTATTACATAATCACTTGAATACCGTAAAATTCCATTATGTCTCTGTGAATAGATGACCCTGATTTTACTTTATCCCCTGATCATTGATTTGAAAATATTACACCATTAATTATTTTATATTTTAATTTTGCATTAATTCTTATATTTTGGCAAAAAAAAAAAAAAAACTCGTTGTTAATGGTATAACATGTTTAAGCTAATAGTCAATGTGCATAATGAAATTAATTGATAAATTGAGGACCAAAAGTATAATTTTTAAAATTTGATAGAAATATAACTTTAAAAAATGTTTTTTAAAACTTGAGTTCAAGTTCAACTTTAAAAAATGTTTTTTAAAACTTGAGTTTGACTCATGTATTAAAACGAGTTGAGTTTGAACAATTTTTTAAACTTGTTTAGAAAATGAGCCTAAAAGATTTGACTCGAGCTCGCAAAGCTCAACTCGTTTATATGTAAAATAATCGAGTTACACGAGTTTGGCTTGGGTTCGACTCTGCTCTGACTCGACTTATTTTTTAAGCAAGTCGAACTTGAACAATTTATTAAACTCATTTAAAAAAATGAACTTGACAAACTCGACTCAATTATTAGCTCTAAGTAAAAGTTATCAGGTTGTGGAAATTGGAAAGTGTCTAATCTTATTTTGCCCACACAAAGGCCCAATAAAAAGTTAAAAGCGTAACATCTGTTTTCGACCTACCTTCAAGGCTTCACCATCGAATCCCAACTCTCAATACAAAAATGTCGTAGGCAACTCAACAAAGATCTAATTATCCGACATGAATTGATATGAAATTAGTAAGTTTAGATTTAATCTTAACGAGTTCGGGTGATAAAATCGCTTAACTTACATAATAAACGAGTCGTGGTCAGGTAAAATACCTTAACTCATTATCACCTATTAACCCGTTTAATAAATTGATATAACACTCGATTATCCGTTTATCACCCAATTACTTGTTTAATAGATTGCCTAATTTGCTACAAAATTAAGGTTTTTAATTAAGAATATTTTATTATGTAGAATTAGCGGTTAACACGAATCATATCGTATAATCTATTTAATAAACGAATCGTGTTCAATTTCATAATTTGTACCTTTTAACAAACAAGTTGTATACGAGTTGGAGTAATTTTTGACATAATCCTACTAAGACATGACATGAATCGACACGATCCGACACAATTACCAAACTTATCTTACCTTTACTAATAGGGGCTAATCCATCCTTACACTCAATATCAATTGGTATTGCATTACGTGCATAAATTTGCGACATAGTTCCCCATTGAACCCAACACATGCCCAGTTGTTAGGTTGTGTAAAATCTGCATATGGGCCAATACTTACCCAACTACTTGGTCGACCAAGAAACCATCTTCTCCCGTGAATTAGAGCCATGGATTTCATGGAAGTCCAATCCAGTCTATATTTGCCCAAGAGTTAACAGAGCTTCATGTGGGTCCTTTCCAAATACTCAGCTTCATTTGAAAATGGTCACCTCTCCCTCTCCCTCTCGCTCGTTACTCACGCCATTTTGCAATAAATCACTTTACAGCATTCAAACGACAAACCAGGCTGTGGAACAAGTGATTTGACAAATGGGTAAAGAATTTAGTGAGTTGGGAATTGTAATTTGAGCACTTGCATCGTGTTCTCACTAATATTTGCTTGTTCTATGTGTAGTCTGGAGCTGTACCCACTATTTCATCTGTATTAATTGAGTGATTTTGGCTACCGAAAGCCCAGGAGATTGAATTTGAGATTGCGAGGTTAAGTCCTCTATTGGTTCTTTTCTCGTTTACATCATATTTTATTCACAGTATCTGGGTTTCAAGTTTGCAAGTTATGTTTATGACAAAATGCCTCTTCCAAAAATGGAAGTTCATTCACTCCCTCAGACTATATTCATAGCTAAACAGATGTAATATACGGGTTTTAAGTTCAGTTGAGCGGATCTCAAACAAAGTTCCAAATGCATTTGCAATTTCTGGAAGTGTGGGTGGAATTTGACTATGAAAATTGAAAATGTTTTTTGAAATCTGGAAGTCATCCTCGTTTTATAATGTTATTTGTATGTCCAAGTTCAACAGTTCTTTTTGCTGTTGCTGTCAGGTATCATGTAATCCTTCTGATTCCATCCCCACATTCAAACAAAAAAAAAAACAATTACAGTGAATTTCTAGGACAAGTGAAGTATATATAACTGCTATATGAATTGGGTATTCTTGTTGTAGAATATGTTATATGAATCATAATGTGCAGATCCTTATCCATGGGGTTCCTTACAAGTTATAGTCCTATAGTTTGCTTGTACTTTAGCAGGAAATTTTCCTTATTCTAGATTATAATCGCCTGGATTTATCAATTAGGCATAGAGGGTCTACTAGCTTCCAGTTCAGAAAGGTGAAAGCAGGGAAACATCGTGGTGTGACGAAGTGTATATCAAAATAGTTTACCAAAAGTTGCTTATCAAATAAATATGGATGGTTGAATGAGTGGGTTCTACTCAAAAAAGTTAATGGAACGCACTGATCCAACAATTTACACTAATTTGATGAGCAATATTAAACTTTTTTAGTATGTGTAGTTGTGGACAGGGACCGAGCCAGGTTTTATTCTAAGGGGGTTCAAGTCTTATATACAGAAACTCGTTGAAGATATTTCCATTTATCAGATTCAAATTCTAATGCTCAAATTTCTCTTAAGAATATTCAAGCTAAACAAAAATAGTGACCAAAGAAAGGAAAAGAAAATGAACAACAGATTAGTTTTTAATGCATTTTCACTTGCTCATTTATCAATGTGGTACTGCACATTCTTTTCTACCTACGAAACTCAATTATGATTGAATTAGTATTAAATTTTTTAGCATTTACACAGTCAAAGTGTGGGTAAGAAAATTATCATTCATCCTACTGTGAAAACATATTTCAACAATGTTTATGGCCAAGAAAACCCATTCTGCAGGTGCAGTAGAAGTAGAAAGTATAAACACAAATCTAACCAAATTATCAATAAATGGTAGATTGGTTGAATTTCTAGGCTTAATCAACCATTTTTTGCATTCTTTGTTTGGTTCTTTCAACAAAGCATCCGGTGTAGCATTAAAATTTCCAATTTGGTATAATTATTCCTAGGCATGAAACACAGGTGGATTTTTTTGCTCGAGTTCTCGGCTCTTACATGTAATTTTTGAATAGGTTAGGACTTATGAGATTGAATGGGTTAGATCACTGTTTGAATATTGGCAGAACAGAGAAGCTATTTTATGAACTTCTTGTGTATGCATGGTATAGTTTAATGAAAGAATTGAGGTGGTTACCCAACTTAGTATATTATTTGACTTAAGAATATTTGATTGACGTAGTTCGTCTTTGGTAGATCACTCAAACACCATAGCTCCTGATATAACTGCTGCTGCAGATAAATATATGGGGGGCCAAGCTATTGACACAAAAGAGTCCTTCTTTGTACTATAACATGTATATGTAGGGGTTCTATAAAACCCCCCTTGGGGGGGAAGAGAAGGGGGGGGGGGGGGGGGGGGGTCCCTGGAACTTGTGGATAATGACTATTTTCATTATTTTACTTCTTCTGGAATCTTGTTGCACATGTTGTTGTACAATGGATTGTTTCTGTCTTTGTTGTTTAAGCTGCAGACTTATTTCTATAGTAATTAATATTATTTATGTTTATGCTTTTTTCCCTTTACAGGTCTATTGCAGTCCATGATCTATAGCCCACCTTGTGAGTCATTATGAGTGGCCGACTTCCTTCAAGGTTCTTGTAAAAACAGCAGTACATATCTTGACAGATTGTTTGGCTTACTACTATTGGTGCCATGATGGGGTAGGGAGAATATGAATGGTGACATGCCCCTCTGCCAGTGATGTGTAGGTATTGACGATAGAGCTACTTGAAGATCAAAAAAATACTTTGATACCTTAGTCGCCTCGTCTTCCAAATGCTGATTTCAAAACTAACAACATTGTTGAATAACTCTCTGACAGTCAATCCTGCGAAGCAAATCCATGCTCTAATACTCATTGCTGGTCTTAATCACCTAGAGCCACTATTGGTCCGTCAAATCCTCATCGCTGCAAACAATTACTGTCTGAGTATTACTCAGTATGTTCAATTAATCCTCCACCATATGCAAAATCCAGACGTTTTCTCAATGGCATGCACCATTAGGTTTTTCTCCCTACATGGCCAGTTTAGAGAGGCTTTTGCTCTATATGTACAAGTCCAGAGATTGGGACTCTGTCCAACTACATTTGCTGTATCCTCTGCTCTAAGGGCATGTGCCAGAATCGCGCATAAGATGGGTGGGATATCAGTTCATGCTCAAACTCAAAAATATGGTTTTCGTGGGGTTGTTTATGTGCAGACAGCTCTTGTGGATTTCTATTCAAAACTTGGTAATATGGAGACAGCACATAAGGTCTTTGATGAGACAGTTGGAAAAAACGTGGTTTCATGGAATTCACTATTAGCTGGTTATTTGAGATCTGGGGATTTAGCCATGGCTCAGAGTGTTTTTGATGAGATGCCGGAGAAAGATGTAATTTCTTGGAACTCAATGGTTTCAGGGTATGGGAGGAAAGGGGATATGGATCAGGCTTACTGTTTGTTCCAGCAGATGCCGGAGAGAAATACAGCTTCCTGGAATGTGATGATTAGTGGGTATGTAGATTGTGGGAAGATAGAAATAGCGCGGGGCTTTTTTAAGTCAATGCCGCAAAGCAACAATGTTTCTTGTATTACAATGATTGCTGGGTATTCGAAATGCGGGGATATTGAGTCTGCTCGTGAGATCTTCGATCACGTGGGGGGGAAAGACCTACTCATGTATAATGCCATGATTGCTTGTTATTCACAAAATAGCCAAGCAAAGGAGGCAGTTCAGCTATTTGACGAAATGCTTCAACCAAATGTGAATATTCAGCCAGACAAAATGACATTGACTAGTGTTATTTCTGCTTGTTCTCAACTGGGAGATTTGAGATTGGGGTCTTGGATTGAGTCATACATTAATCAACTCGGTATTGGAATGGATGATCATTTGGCCACTGCATTGATTGACTTGTATGGGAAGTCTGGGAGTATTGATAAGGCTTATGAGTTATTTTATGGCTTGCAAAAAAAGGATTTGGTTGCTTATACAGCAATGATTTTGGGATGTGGCATAAATGGTAGGGCAAATGATGCCATCAAGTTGTTTGAGCAGATGATTGATGCTGAGATTCGCCCAAATTTAGTTACCTTGACAGGGATATTAACTGCCTATAATCACGTCGGTTTGGTTGAAGAAGGGTATCACTGCTTTACCTCCATGAGGAAGCATGGACTTATACCCACTGCCGATCATTACGGAATCATGGTTGATCTTTTAGGTAGGGCAGGACGGTTAGAAGAAGCACACGAGTTGATAAAGAGTATGCCAATGCAACCTCATGCTGGGGTTTGGGGAGCATTACTTCTTGCTTGCAGTTTACACAAAAATGTTGAGCTTGGTGAGATTGCAGCTGAACATTGCTTTGAGTTGGAGCCTGATACTGCTGGTTATCGTTCTCTTCTTTCCAATATTTATGCCTCTTCTGGGAAGTGGGATGATGCAAAGAGACTGAGAAAGGCTATTGAGGAGATGGGTATGACCAAGATACCAGGTTGTAGTTGGATGGAAAATAGTTGACCAAAACTTAAATTTCAATTTTTGCAAGCTCAGAAGCCATAGACTTCAACGTTTGCTTGGTTGGGTCAAAGCTGTGTATGCCTTGTCTTCATGGAGGCAAGTGCTCTCTGTTTTATCTCACTTGCCTGACAGAAATCGATGAGCTTTCTATGTTTGAGTTCAAGCTGAATGCACTTTTGGTGCTTTCTGAGGAGCCAGTGAGTTCTCCATTTTCTAATTATTGTTTTCACTATATTTGAAATTTTTCCAGTTAGACCAGGTGAAGATTAGTAACCACACTGGATCCTCTCTGACACTAATTATGGTACAGAAACTGTGCAGAAGACAATAGCCCATATCCTAATCCTCTTATTCTCTGATGCCAATCACAATGGAAAATATTACAATATGTGATACTTGTATCAGCATTTTCTTAGTCTAAACTTAAGCACTTCTGTTGCAGCAATGTATTCAAGATCATAACATTTGATATTCTGATTTCTCACCTGAATCATTTACAAATTTCTTCTTTAACTGTATACGTATGTATCAACTTGATGAAATTTCTAATTTTCCATGTCAAGTTTCATATAACATCTAGTCCCATAATGTGGTTTCGATTGGTTATGTGAATGTTTAATTCCACATAGTTGGCTGTTTTGGGGTAACTTATTTTTAAGTTATTTACATGTTTCTTCTTCAACTGTAGATTATTTTGTCCAGTTCCAAAGATAGAAGGCAGGATGATATAACTGGTGAAGTAGCTTGCATCGTTTGGTATGTTAAACGACTGAATCTTTGGGCTAGATTGTTTTCGAGAAGCTAGAGAGGTTGCAGTACTGTGGCAAGTAGCACTAGCTGCCCATGCAATTTCTGACTTCCTCCTACCTTCCAAAAGAAACGGCTGAAGCTTTTTACAGGTTTGATCCATCATCTATATTTGGATTTTTTTTTTGTTGAAAAGACTCCGTATTGCTCGCTTATCAATCCTATTTATGAGACAATCTATATGAAAACATTTTTCCTCAATATACTTGCCTCAATTAATCTTTTAATACATATGTATGTTTCTGTAAAGAAGACTATTGAATAAATAAGGTCATTTAGCTATGATAAGCTCATTCCATTACCTCTCAAAAATACACTATAATACATCTTTACAAATCATCAGCATAAATAACTTCAAAAGAAGTAAACTTCTGAACCAGCAGACATGAAACATAGCCCCTAATTCTTTTTTTCTCGTAGTGTATTGGTAGAAGACGCACTTATATGACTAAGGAAAATGTACTGTATAGCGTGATTAAGTTCATTTATTATTTTTGTCCACTTGGCCCTTTTAGACAGAACAGAATGCTACAGGGACCTTTATATCACCGAAATTCTGAGTTTGCATATTTTGTTATAAAGAAATGGCTTTTTGTTTTTGGTTCAACGGTCAATGGTATTTGGGCCAGTTTATTCGCACATCAACTAGTCCTTTCTCTGGTTAAAGGCATGTGATCCACGTCCATGCCGGAATTAGGATATTCACGAGGGATAAATCTCTTATGGTTTGGCCCTAAGGGATTGTTAAGATTTAAACTTAGGACGTCTGAGTTTATAGCTCCTCTCTATTATCACTTGAGCTACCTGAAATGGCTTTATGAAAGAGGTTTCCTTAGAATCAAGGGAAGTATTTGTATAGAAAAGAGGATATGGACCATAGTAAACTAGGTGGTGATTTGAGGAATTTAAGGATTTTGTTTACTCTTGTAGAGATTGAATAGGAAATACTTTCACCTATGGATGACAGGTATACAACCAATTGTTGTGATATTTAAGTATTTGATGATTGGTGGATTGGACGGACGGGAAATTCTGTTGCTCATTCTGTAGCTAAATATGCTTCAAATCGTAAGGATGCAAGTTGTTTGTGGAGAATTTGTCCTAATTTTTTGTACCCTCTCATTCATAATGAGAGTTTGAAATAGTTGTTGAAATAAAAGTTATCGTGTCGTATAAAAAAAAAAACAATTATAGGTCATAAGCAAAATTAATAGACACGAGAACGCATCCTTGCACCTTCCACTAATTTTCCCAAAATCTCCAGAGAAAAAAGAAATAATGAGGGCAAGATTAAAAAAATAAGAAGAAATTAATGAAAAGGTACCTAGGCCTATGGCTATAACCATATAGTAAAGTCTGATATATTTTTAGTACCTTCCTCCATCATCCATCTTTAGATAATGTAGCCATGGTACCTACTACTATGTTTTAGTGGGTTTGTTTCATTCCACCTTTTATGCATCAATCTAACATATCTTCCATGAGGTTGATAGGCCTAATGGCCAAATTACGAGTTCGAATTTTATCGTCCTTCTCCGTAATAACGTTGGACAAAAAAAACTTATCTTTTATGATTTTTTCATAAATAAACTGGGGAATACTGTGGTCCCGCATTTTTACTTTTCAAATTCAAATGATAGATTCCCCCCCACTCTCTCCCTCAAGTCCAAATAGACGAAAACATATTCATTGTAATGGTGATACAACGTAAGTATTGATGATATGATATTACCAATTAATAAAATGTAAACAAATAGAAAAATGGACCTTACATAAACTAATAACTACCTGTTCATATCTATATAATAAAGTAGCTTACAATTCAAATTTCAAAAGATAAACAAAATGACTTTTGCTATTCGCGGTTGAGATCGCTTTAAATTTTACTTTAAAGTTAATCTAACGGCTAATATTAACACCCTAAATTTAATAGGAAAAATAGGACCCTAAGGGTGTGTTTGGAATAACTTTTTAAAAGTACTTTTAGAAATTATTTTTCATAAATGCTTTTAAAAAAAAAGTGTTTAAAATTACTCCACTACTACCTCTACCACCACCACCACCGCCACCGCCACTGCCACCACCACCGTCGTCGTCGCCGTCCCGCCACCACTGCCACTACCACCACCACCATCGTCGTCGTCGCCACCACCGCCGCCGCCACAACCACCACCATTGTCGTCATCGCCACCACCACCGTCATCGTCGCCGCCACCACCACCGTCGTCGTCACCGCCACCACCACCACCACCGTCTCCCCCAATGCCACCACCACCATAACAACCATAACCGTCTCCGCCCACCACCTCTTACCCCTACTACAAACCGATACTTAAATTCTTTTATCTCTTCTCTATGTTTGTGATTTGATTTTGAAAATGAAAACAAATATGTTTATTATTTACCATTTTTTATTATTCTGTGCCTTCAGGCACAGGTAATAACTAGTAAACTAATAACTTAATAACTATCTAAGTGGAGTTTATTTTGTTCATTTGAAGTTTTATTATGAGTAATATTATTTAGACCTAAAAATCTGATCTTATTTGTTGACCTAATTCATTATGACTTTTGGATTGATTGTGGACCCTAGTAAACATTAGAACTTACTCTTTATCCAATAATTCCAATAAAATCGCATCATCAGGCCAATAAATAAGGTTAAATTTTTAAGTCCAAATAAAATTATTCTTTTTTTTTATTAATTAGTGATACCATGTCATGAATGGTGATATAATATTATCGTTATATTAAATATTTTCTCCCAATAATAAATTAAGGGATAATGCTATACTTACTAAATTTTCTTACAAAATCTTCATTCCAAATGATGTGGTATAGTTTTTCACTATCAAATAAGTGAATTCTATTAATATTCAATGAAAAAAAATTATGCCACATTATTTAAGATAAAAAATTTGATAAAAAAATTTAAAAAACATAACATTTTCCTAAATTAAGAGGCGAAAGTGGACACTGGTGATAGGTAGCCGACCGAACCCTCCATAAGGCGTCGTTTGCAATTTTGTCCAGTCCAGCAGAGTGGCTGCTTACATTATTTTCAGTTAAATCGATCTCTATCACCAGCTGCGACCTGTTTCAGGTTTCCCCTCCACCACGTGAAACATATTCTTCTCAAATAATGTTATTTGCACCTAAAATGTTAATATAAGTATGGGTTCGGTATTTATTGAAATTTACTATTAATTTAATATTTGTGATTGATTAATAAACCATGTTAATATTTTAGGTACAAATAACTTGTGGGTAAAATATATTTTTTTGGTCCATAAATTTTGTGATTTGTGTTAGTTTGGTCTCCAATTTTTAAATTATGTTAATTTGGTCCCTCAATTTTTTAATTTGTGTCATTTTGGTATAATCGAAAATGGTAGTTGAAATTTACTAACAATGATCATCACGTGCATTTCACATGGTCACACTTGAGATGTATATTTCGAAAACTTTAGAGACTAAAGTGACACAAATTATAAACTTGAAAAATCAAAATAGTACGAGTTACAAATTTGAGGAACCAAAGTGACTTCTCAAGTGTGGTCAGGTGAACATCTCAATTAGTTAATTCTAATTGTTGTTTTCGATTAAATTAAAGTGACATAAATTAAGAATTTGAGGGATTAAATTGACAAAATTAAAAGATTGAGGACTACACTAACACATAATACATATTTGAGGGACTACTAATATATTTTACCCTAACATTTTCCATTCTTCTCACCAAAACCTAACCTTCTTAATTGAAATTGCCATATTTTTTCTATAATCATTTGCCCCAACCTTTAGGTAATATTGTAATTTTGGTAAATGTCAGTGGCAACACCATAGTCCTAGAATTTCCAAGAAACTTCGCCCTTCCTGATTGACGTACCAACCTTCGACTTATATGATGTCACTTCAGGTATCGGCCAAAATGATGCGTAAAAATATGATTACCACTAAATAGATTGGTAATTGAACGAGTTCGGGTCGAGTTTGTCGAATTCATTATTTTTAAACAGGTCTAAAAAGTTATTTAAATTTAACCCGTTTTTTAAGAAGTTTAAAACGAGCCGAATTTAAATCGAACCCGAATATTTATACATAAACAAGTTGAGTCTAAACGAGTTGAACTCGAATTGTTCAATTCGATTATCAATCTTACCACTAATTACGTAATATTACAATTTAACAAAAATATAATAAGCGAGTAACTTTAACTCGAACTAATTTAAAAATATATCTTTCAACAAACTTTTTGATTTGCTTAATGAACCACCCCTCGGCTCTCTTCTCTCTCTCTCTCTCTCACATTCACATACACAGGCACAGGCACAAATTCGAAACTCTTCGAATCCTAACCACTCCAACATTCAATTTTCTCTGAGAATGACCACTCCACCACAACTTAGACGTCCAAATGGCGTCGTCAGCCTCCTCTCCGCCTCAAACGGAGGTCGAGTTGCGAAGTCCGACTCAGTTACAAACTCTCAGCTCGTCCGAAAGCACGGAGGATTCATCGACGTTCCAAAAAAACTGACGCTGCAAAAGGTTAGTGGCAGTGGCACATCACAGAAGCTGACGAAGCTGTTGCTCAACGTGAACATTCAGAATAGTTTGGGGCCAATCCAGGTGGTAATGTCGCCGGAAAACACCGTCCGAGATTTGACAAAGTCGGCTGTAGATATTTATGTGAAGGAGAAGAGAAGGCCGTTGTTGAGTGAAACTGATCCACGGTGCTTCGAGCTTCACTATTCGTCCTTTAGTCTGGAGAGTAAGTTCTCGATTTTTCTGTATCTTTGGGAGTTTTCTTGATATAGTAATCGCAAATCCTTTGTTTGGCCCAAAGGTATCGGTTCTGTCGGACAAAGGATCTTCTCTGGAATAGTAAATATATTCTTTTGCCTGACCAGAAGGTGCTTGTTTTTTCTTAAACCAATTGTATTCCGATCATTCTAAAGGTATCTTAAGCGGTAATAGAGACGAGTCGTAAATTTAGACGTCATGAGTTCAAACATTAATAATTCCTTAGGATCAAATCATGATTTATTCTTCAAGAATATCCTAGTTTCTACGTGAATGGTCTGTCTTTGACCACACTAAAAAACAGATTAGTGAAGGTGCGCGTAAGTTGATCGAAGCATTCAACTGTTAAAAAAAATTTATATTCCGATCTGGGGGATAATTTTATTCAGTAGTCATCATAGATTTCATTACTTTTCTTCCATTCTATCCTCCCATTAGTCAAAGATATCAAATCATCGAATCACCATTGAGAGCATTAACCCCAAAAGGACGCAAGAGCTCTAATTGGTTTGCCCGCGCTTCTCAAACACCACCTGTTCCATTCACTCATTAGTCAAAGATATCAAATCATCAAGTCACCATTGAGAACATTAACTCCAAAAGGACGCAAGTGCTCTAATTGATTTGCCCGCTCGAGTCTAGCGTGAAAAAGCTTCTCAAAAAACCACCTATATCGCTTGACCTCTTTAGGCTAATTAATCGGTATAGAATTCTTCCACCTAAAAAAAAAGGTAGGATTTAGTGTTGCAATCCCAATTATTACTCGATGGATCGTTGGAAAACTGCATAGCTAAGCAACATTTTTCATACTGACAATCCTTAATTCATTGGAATTTTGTCTCTGACTATTTTCCTTATATATGATTTGTTAAATGAAATCTTATTTTGCTGTTCTGATCCACCTAGAACCATGTTTATAATTGAATCACAAGCTATCATACGTTTTATCTTCGATTTGTATCACCTAATTTTCCATTAGGAGATGACTTGTAGAATTTTGGTCTATACGTTGTTTAATTCAAGATTACGTATACGTTATTTTTTACACACTTTTCAAAACCTGTCCCGTGATCCCAAGTTTTTTCTTGACTCATATGACAAGAAAGTTTGGGAAATGGTCAGACTAGGCTGCTCAGCCATGGCACCCCAAGATGAGCACATATTATTACTTGATCACGTAATAATATGCTATTGTAGTACATGATTTCTTATATGACCATGTCATGAAAACCGCATTATAATTTTAGCATTAATCCCAATTCTTGTGAAATTTATGCGCCACGCAGGCTTAAAGCCGGAGGAGAAGTTGATAGACTTGGGGTCGCGAAATTTTTTTTGTTGCCGGAAAGCCAATTCATCTTGCTCCGACGAAGCAAAGGCGGCAGCCAGTTCCTCGTTTACATTGACAAAATTTATGGACTTCTTGCTATAGCTTCTCATTTGATCTGAGGAAAGCAATGGAGGAGGCAGCCAAAGTGTTTGCATATTTGTCGATAAAGTCATGTATGTATTATTGTACAGCTCTATGGCCTCTCGATTCATTGTTGCTTGTGTTTCTATCAATCTTTGTTCATCATAAGTGGCGATCCCTTGCCTTAATTACATGCATTATTTGGAGAAAGAGAGAGAGAGAGGGGGGGGTGCCTTCCATATGCAAATCATGTTTCACCTACTTCACATACTTAATGGATACGTCGGAAAGTCACCTGCTTAGAGCATTCAATCCAACAACAATTGGTAATAAGAAGAGATGCTCTTTATACATATAAACCAAATTTAAATGATCCTAGTCATTTGATGTGAGATATAGATTCTCTTACACCCTCCCTAACATGGGATTCAGGCTCGCACATGGGACTAACAGACAGATATGTCTATCGAAAAAGTCAAATAGGTAAGAGATTTTGTATACTCACCATTTAAAGTCTTATTCTGATATTGTGTTAGAGCATCTAACTTAAAATCAATTGTCTATGGGTGTAGTAGAGCCTCAACTACAAACTAAACTTAAGCGATTCTAATTATTCAATATAAAATACAAACCTTTTTTATACCCTCACCCAAACAAAATAAATAGAATAAACAATGGGGGAGTAGTAGTTTTGATTGAAACAGAATAAACTAGTTTTGGTTTAACTTGTTTTCGCAAGAAAAGGAAAAAAGAGAGACTCTTAGTTCAACAAGGATAAGGCAAAATAAATTCTTAGGGTAGTTCAGTGTTTGAGCCTAACTTTTGGTAATTTATAGGTCTCAGGTTCAATCTCTTTCCACATCTCCTAAGAATTAACCACTTTTATCCCTTTATGGATATGCTCTAACCCAGTTAAAGTCACACTGACTAACTGTTGACCTCGAGAAAGTAGTTAGCGCAAGTGTAGATACCGTGTAACCAAAATAAAAAATTGAGGCAATAGAGAGGAATCCTCACCCAATTCTTGTAATTTTCTATTTTTTAATTTTAAATGAAAAAATTACACTTTGACTCCTTGGCCGTTATATTGTTTTACCATCAATTATCACATTTTTTCAAGTGGTTTCGGTAACAATGTGAGGAATTCAATAACCAATAGGGCATAGTGAGATCAGAGGTAATAATGAGATTACTGTTTTACTAAATGATGCGGAGAAGAACAGTGACATTGATCCACAAGAAGCTCAACAAACTCTCGAAATAACGGAAGATAATTTGAGAAAAGTTGAAGGAAAACGACAAATAATTGAGGCAAATCTAGCTCTCCGACGAGCTAGGACACGAGTAGAGGCCATCAATGTAATTTCGTAATTAATTGGTGCGTCCAAATAAAATAATCAAAAGAAATTCTGACAAAATAAAAAATTGAGGCAATAGAGAGGAATCCTCACCAAATTCTTGTAATTTTCTATTTTTTAATTTTAAATGAAAAAATTACACTTTGACTCCTTGACCGTTCTATTGTTTTACCATCAATTATCACATTTTTTCAAGTGGTTTCGGTAACAATGTGAGGAATTCAATAACCAATGGGACATAGTGAGATCAGAGCTATAGATGAGAGGTCAAAGTGTAATTTTTTTCATTTAATCTGGTCGAACCCTAGCCATGTCCTTCGCCCGAAACAATTGGTTGACTAGCTGCACACCGCGAGTACTTACTTGTCGTCGGCGAGAGACAGTTTGGCTTTGTACTCCGACCGTCTCTGCATTCGTCCGATTCTTTACTTCCATTCAGAACTCCCACTTTGTGGTATCGATTCCTAGCTTCTTCGATTCTCATTTGGGGGTTATCGTGGTGAGAGAGAGAGAGACGGAGTAGAGAATGGGAGACGTGTGGGCATGGCTGGTGTTCTTCTTCGTTCTCGTAGCTCTTCTTATGGTTGTTCTTTACCAGGTCAATCCCTTAAAACCCTAATAGCTTGTATAATTTTCTCTTTCTCTTTATTTTTCTTACATTTTCAATATTTCTCGATCATTTGACGGGTATATAAAACATTGCCATGATTTATGATGAGCCTAGGTCTGATGGCAAATGGGGAGTGCTTGGCTTGGTAAGCCAGTAAGGGTCTGAAAACTTTCCACTTTACCTACCATTTTCTGGATATGTACCCATATTCTCTCCTAATTCATAAGCTAGGTAATCCATTATATAGACTCTTAATTATTATAATTATGCAAAGGGATAAGGGGTTGTGGATCATTTTAATAAGGGGGTAAGAATAATGCCTCTTTGAAACTTGCTATCTCAGTGTTACCATGGCTGCCAAGTGACTATATTTCGAGAAATTCAATGAACTTGTATTTCCCTAATCATGTTTGGATATATCTAGCCATGATTGTCTAGAGTCAGAGTGCTAATTTATGTAAAGTCCAGGTACAAAGCAGTGACCTGAATCCTTGCTTATTCAGTTGTACTTGATCATCAAACTTCATAGTATATTGAAAATTACATTGCAAAATGCCTGAATTCTCAAATGGTGGAGCTCTAAATATAAAACAAATTCAGGTGGAAAAGTTTGAGAGGTTTGGCTGTGGGTTGTTGAATCAGAGCTTTGAAATTTGAATTTTTTTGGGTTACCATTGGCAATAATACACATCTGAAAACAAAATGGTGACGAAAAGTATTTTAATATTAAAGCATCATTTTACGTGAGGAAACATGCGAAAACCTTGGTTCTTTGTAGTCCATGTTGCAAAACGAGATGAAGGTCCTTGGATCTTGTCTGGAGAGGAATCTCTCACACATACAGTGGGAATTATGTGTTGGTTGCTGATAGAATCATTTCCATAGTTTCTCAATTTTCCCGCACCTCAGAGAAAGAACTGATTTGTAGATTGAGAAAGAGGTCTCATGACTAATGCATATGTTTTCCTAATCTTTTGGGCGTCTTTCTAACCTCCACCTTCTCCTCCCTTTGAGAAATGTATTTCAGTATGACCTAGGTGAGATTCATGAGAGAAATGGCTTGAAATCTCTTTTGAATTTGAGAGGTCCATTGAATATTAGATTTGTAGTATCCAATCACGTGCAAGAATAGGACCGGGTTATGAGTCCATGTCACAAAATGTGGTTGTTGCATTGACTGACCAAATACTACTCTTGAGCTTAGTCACATAATTCGCCACCCACCATCCACGCTCCATCGTTCGGAGCGTGAATTCGCATATTAAGAGCAAAATCGACATAAATTCGCATTCTCATTCCACTAAATTTGCAAATTCAAAAAATAAATTCGCTAATTATATATTTAAACTCAAGCCCAAGTCAAAAACCCAAGGGTTTAAACTTGGCTAGCCCAAATATTAATAAGGCTACCTCCGCTTTCCAGCTAAGTAGCCTCACATGCAGCAGCTGAAGAACAGGAAGCCATTACATCTTATAGGCATGAGTTGCCACTGGCTTCTCATGTCTATTCGATGTGGGATGTTGTCCAAGGCACAAAAATGCTTCCAAAGATATTTGTTGTTGCCAACTTTTTGTTTAACCATTCACTCTATTATTTCCAAACCAAATTAATAGTTAAACAAATTTAAATAATTTATTATATATTTGTGTATAAAATTTATTTTTTTAATTATATTTTTAATAAATTTTATACATATTAATATGTATGTATATATATAGTATGACGCTCTCAATGCGTTCCCACTCTAAGTTATTGCGTTCCCAGCTTAAGATATTTTTGAATTTTTTCGTTTTTGCGCTCCCGCTTCTTTCCCCGCCCCCACTCCCACTCTATGTGACTTAGCACCTGAGTGTGATTGGTGGCCCGATTGTGTATAATGGGTTAACTTTATGATGTTGGGCTTAGTTTACATAGGGGATCATCATTTCATTAATTAATTGAGATAATTTTGAATGATCTAGCCATTCAATCTGTTGTCTCCCAATTAGAGTCTATTTGGTGGATGTTTATATGGTTTTCTTTGGATTTTTTCTGATTTCTTGCAGTATAAACTTAATGCAGAAATTCAGTTACCCCGTATGTTGTCATTTTTATTGGCAATGATCAAGTATGGTAGATGAGAGAGAATGGAGAAACTTATATCATATAACCATGCTGGGTTCAGGTAGAATATAGTCAACTTTGCTTCCTAGAACTTTAACATCCCTATAGTTGGGGATACCAAATGGTTCAATTTCTAAAGCAGCTAACAAGGAGCATGTATTGAGATTTGGGAGTTACCTTTTGACTTAAGTAGGTTTAGAATATGGAATCTCACATTTGATAAATTTGTTGCAGCTCATGTGCTTAACGGATCTTGAGTTTGATTATGTCAACCCTTATGATTCTGCATCTCGGATAAACAGAGTGGTTTTACCAGAATTTATCATGCAAGGAGTTTTATGCATCCTGTTTCTTCTAACGGGGCATTGGTTTATGTCACTGCTGAGTGTTCCATACCTGTACTACAATGCAAGATTGTAAGTTCTCTCAGCCCCCTGGCCTCTCACCTTAAATTAGGGTGACTGAAGTCCTACCCAATTTTAGAGGTGCAGGCAAATGCACATGCACGCGCACAAATTACACATTCTTTCCATAGCATGTGGGTTCCTATATTTGTGTTAGCTTCACATGTTCAGCCAAGGGGTGACTTATTATTTTTGCCTGAGCAAATTAGTGAGTGCTTCTATGGCATACTTCTACGCCATAACTTGGTGATATATATTCTGTGCAAGAGATGCTTGCCTTCAGCCATCTCTGTGGAGAGGAAAGTTGGCACTCAGCAGAGCTTCTCCTGCTTTGAAAGGCGACAGAGCTACATCCCAAAGATTCCCTCTTTTTGGAAATCCAATTTGTGGAGCTTGACCTCTTACAAAATTCCTTTCCCACAATTCTTTGTTGCATTGGAACATGCGGATGTAAGGGTTTGATTAGAGATGAACCCTGTTTAATGGAGATTAGCTAGTAACCTGTATATAAGGGTGGGATGTTTTTAGTTTTGAACTTTTTTTAACCTTTCCAGGACATATTATGGTTTAGATCTCCGTTGGAAAAATGAATAAAAAAATAGCATATGGTGAGGAGCAGGTTACTGGGTTGTAAAGCTCATCAATTTTGTCTCATTGCATAGCTGTTCTATGGTTTAGATCCAAAAGAACTTAAGTACTACCTTGTGGTTAAGTTAAACGGACACATCATTCTTTAATCTCATGAATGTGTGGTAAGTTCGTTATTGTCTGTAAATAGTGGATTCACTGTAAATGACCCTCTTATTCTGACTGATCTTTTTCATGGGATGAGATACATGCAAAGAAAGCACCTCACTGACGTAACTGAGATCTTCAACTTGCTCGATTGGGAAAAGAAGCAACGGCTTTTCAAGCTTGCCTATATCATTCTTCTCATTTGCATCTCCCTGTTTTGGTAATGTGACACATACAAGTTTTTATTTTACAATTAAGACTTCGCACATTCGAAACTAATCAAGTTCTGTATTTTTTTGGAAAATTTGTTGCAGGGTGATCTTTAGTGCATTGGAAGAAGATGAGGAAGCACTGTAGCTTCCATTCTCTTGCTTTATGGTGGAGGTATCAAGCGCCATCAGCTTTGGCATGGTGTCAAGGATTGGCATTGAGGCACTGCCTTGTTACAAGATGGGGTCTTTCGTAATTGATATAATTTGAGGGGGTGCTAGGATTACGAAGTTCATTACCTTGGCTTGAGCTTTGATTGCGATTCCAAATTCTCTTACTGTTGTATGATTGGGATATTTCATTGATCTCTTGTCCAGTTTAAGGTTTTGAGCATTTGTGACGATTATTTTTCCTCTTTTTTTTTTTTTGGGGGGGGGGGGGGGGGGGGGCCAAAGACAGAAGGGTAACAAAACAGCTCTGCTGTCTTATTTCTTATGTTGAAGCCCCATTTGTTTTATGCAAGTTGTATGGAGATGTATGTACTGCAGAAGTGCAAGTTTTCACCTCGTTACTGACACTCTACTGCAGAAGTATGTAAGTTTCAGGCTTGAATCGT
Organism: Ilex aquifolium; assembly: GCA_951799425.1. Taxonomy (NCBI): domain Eukaryota; kingdom Viridiplantae; phylum Streptophyta; class Magnoliopsida; order Aquifoliales; family Aquifoliaceae; genus Ilex; species Ilex aquifolium. The sequence continues at coordinate 30,342,181 of OX637403.1, forward strand.
AAGATATGTATCTCTCTCAGCCTCTGCGACAAACGACACGGCTGATATTTCACTAATCCTTCTGCCTTTGTGGTCCAGTTCATCTCCCTTCGCATTTCGAATCACTACTTGACAGTGCAATGGTGGATTCTTCTATTGCCCAGCCAGGAAAGGAACTGTACTCTTCCCAAGCCTATTTTGGCTCAAAGGTAGAAGAGGGGCATAGCCTGGCTTGAAAGAATTCATGCCACTCTAAAAATTTTATACTATGTTAGTAATAATCGAGGGTAGTGTAAATATCATAATTAGTTTTTAAATTTTAAATTTTATTTGAAAATAATTTAATTTTTTTTAATTGTCTTAATTTAATCTCTTAATTATCAATTTTATTTCAATTAAGTTTTTTTGTCATTAAAATAAATGACGGCACATGTGACTTGTCTCCATTTGTTCTAATAGTTAAAATTGACGAAAAAAACTTAATTAACATAAAATTAATAATTGAGATATTAAATCAAGACAATTGAAATTTTTTGGTTTTTTTTTGGGTCTCTAGACATTGAAAGTCGAGTACTAATATTCATGCTTTTCATTAAAAAAAGAGTGAATAACACATGTAATATTAAATTGTAATTTTTATGTCAATTAAACTCCTGAATGCAATTTTACGTTAATTGAGCTCTCAAACGGTCAAACTAACCGATTTGATGAAGCACGGTCAAAATCAGCAAACCCTAAACCCTTCAGTTGATTCATCAAATGGATGAAGGTGTTTCACAGAAGGGCCAGACAGATTACTACAAATCGGGTAATTTGAGGGTTCAATTGATGCAAAATTGAGTTTAGGGGCTGAATTAACATAAAAATTATAGTTTAGGGGTCACGGGTGTAATTCACTCACAATATATATATCCATGATAGACAGTGGTATCCTTGCAGCTCCTCTGCAGTTACGGAGAAACAACACCGCGTGCTGTTAGCGAATAACGGCGCCGTTTTGTTTAGTTAGCACAGTAAATAATTTGGGCCAAAAAACACCTGTCAAAACGATGGCGTTTTAATAGGTTGCACAGTTATTTCTTACTTTCCCCAAAAGAACAATGGCACCTTGGTGTGAAGTGTGAACCTGTCATACTTGTGGTGTCGGTGGTACTCGGCGGCACACTTTTCCACCTCACAACAATGACGCGCCACCCCTCCACCACCACCATAAGCAGAAGACACTATCCCTCCAGACCCACCACGAAGATTCATTTTTTTTCACATGACCTCAATTCTCTACTTCCCCATTTTTTCTGGGTTTTCAAGAAGGTGAAAGAAGAAGAAGAAGAGTGATGGGACATTCTGTGGGTTCAGCAGATGGTAACACGTGTTCTCGGGGGATCACTGTGCTCCGACGACTGATGTCATGACACACGTCCTCGGTGTCGTGTGATCCCGGTACTAAAATGGTGACACGTGTCCTCGGCGTCCGGATACCACTGGTGGTTTAGATTGATGACACGTAATCTCGGCACTCAATGAACCTCGGTGCTGCCTCATCTCACACGTGTCCTCGGCGCCTATGTCTTCTCGGGATATGAGGGCCCGGTACACGTCATCTCGGCTCCAAAAGCTCCCCGACGTCTTCGGCTTATGGAAACTAAGGTGAGGAAGGAGTCACTGGCTTGTCCTTTCCGTCAACTCAGTAAGGCAGGCTGGGTAAGCAGAGTTGGCAACCAAGGGGATAAGGACACGTAGTACTGTGAGCAGAGCAGTACATAGCTTTACACAAAGGTCCCAGTCATTGTCCGGGTATACAGGGGATAATTTAATAAACATTCAGTATGATGGGATGTCCTTGATGACTGGGATAGCCCGGAAAGGGGCGCATTAAGTGCTACAAAGATCAAGCATTCAATACATTTGCAGAGGGATAAGAGCATTTATTGCTCGGGCGCCCGAGGGAAGGGGCATTGATTGGTCGGGACTCCGAGCAGTTAAGAGCCTTCAAATATCTCTGCAAAAGGGGAAAAACGCTTCCCCATGACTGACATCTCCTACTGTGCACTAGCCTGCAATGATTACTACCAACAAAGGTATAAATAGCCCTCTGAGAGGCAAATCGAAGGTACGCAACACATGCAAACAAGTGTGCTCCGAATACTCTCCCTCTCAAAAGCGACTACTGACTTGTCCGTCGGAGGGGAAACGCCGGAGACACTCCGACGCCCTTCTAACTCTTCTTTTCTTGTCCAGGAGAAGCCGGAGTCCAACACCGTTTGTGAGGCTCAGTTCAACCGTTCCACAAGGAGGAGCCACCGTCAATCCAACCAGTTCCTTTTGGCCTACGTCACGCCAATCCACTTCATCGCTAGGATTCGACGTCAACGGTTAAGACGAGTTCGCCCTAGTCCTGCTTCTACTCGAACATTTATATTGTGCAAAAATCTGTACGCACAATCTGGCGCCGTCTGTGGGAAAGATCATATTTCCTGAAGATCAGTGACCATGGTGAATACTCGTCAAAAGGGAAAGAGCACTCAGCAAAGGAACGTTGAGTTAACAGCCCCATCCATGTCAAGAACGAAGGATCGCGTGGAGAGCGTGAATAGGGAGTGTTCTGTTCACTCCAAAGGGCCGACCCACCAGACCAACATGGGTGTTGGCTCTGGAAAGGCAGCCCCGTTGGCACGGCAACTTGCTGAAGTGATAGAGGACCAGTTCGGGGATCGCCTGAGACAGTTGGAAGAGGACAACGTCAATGTCCTGAACCGGCTCAATGAGTTCACACTTTCCGGCGGAGGATCTCGAGACCAGAGGCAATCACACGAGCCCCCTGTCAAGGGAATGAAGGCTCGAGACCTCAGAGATCGCCTCAGCGGTGGATCGAATAGCTCCAGGGCTTCTAAGCGCCCGAGGGCCAGGAGGGAGCTCCCGGAGGTCCCAGCCAAGAAGACAAAGTCATTGGCGTGGAACGACCTCCGTCGGAGACTCTCCGGGCGAGGGGGCGTGGAGGAATCCAAGGAGGGGTCTACACTCTCTGTAAGGAACAATAGGTCAGGACGTCCCATCAGACGCCGGGATGAGCAAGAAGTAAGATCTCGGTGCCAAGAAGATCTCCGGGTACATTTGAACTCCACCCGAAGGGGCAACACCATGATAGAAGAAGACGCGGATGACGAGGTCATTCAGTCGCCCTTCACCGAGGCTATCGCGAATATGGAGGTATCAAAGAAGTTTGTCGTGCCAAGGTTTAAAGTTTATGACGGGCGATCAGACCCCGAAGCTCACTTAAGGCAGTACAAGCAAATGATGTCTCTTTACCATTCGGACCACCGATTGCTGTGTCGGGTATTTTCAATGAGTCTAGGCGACTCTGCTATGAAGTGGTTTGAGACCCTTCCACCCGGCAGTATAGGGTCTTGGAAGGAGTTAACCAAGCAATTCTTGGCTCGGTTCATTACAGGGAGTAAACGCCCGAAAGATGTCGGGTCGTTGTTAACTTTGAGACGAAAGGAAGGAGAGACTCTCCGCCAATATGCTACCTGCTATTGGGAGGAAGTCAACGAGGTAGAGGGGTGCTCCGAAGTCATGGCGGCTGCCTCCTTCAGACTTGGCCTCTCGAGGGACACCGACCTCTATAGATCCTTGACAAAGAGGACGCCTACTGGCATGGGGGAGTTGATGGTCCGGATAAATAAGTACTCCAGAGTGGAAGACGAAATGCTGGGGGGCAAAGGAAAACTCTTGGCCCCAAGGAGAAGAGAAGTTGAGAGAGGGGACCTCCCCCGAAAGGGATTGATGCCCTCATCTAGTGGCTCCTTCAAAGGGGTCCAAACCGTGTTCAAGGAGCCCATTTACAGGCTGCTCAACAAGATTAGGAGGGAGCCCTTCTTTAAGTGGCCGCCTAAGATGCTGGGTGACCCGTCCACCAGGAATCAGAAAGTAAGGTGCTCATACCACCAGGATGTGGGACACCTCACCGAGGACTGTAGGGTTTACAAGTCCTTCCTGGAAAAGTTGGTACAGGAGGGGCACCTGAGGGAGTACATTGAGGAAGCGGCACCAAAGGAGACCCGTGTTGCTGATGGTCAGGTAAACGTTCAGGACAATGTCATCGATGTCATCCACGTATGTCCCACGGATCGCCCAACGTCAAATACCCTCAGATCGGATCTTAAGAGAGTGACTTTCACAAGGAAGCTAGACGAGGAGAAGGGGGAACGACCCAGCAAGAGGGTCCGGGAAAGCAACAAGGACATCACATTCTCTAATGACGACCTGACTGGCGTCGTGCTGCCCCATGAGGACGCCTTGGTCCTCACCCTAAGGGTCGGCACCTTTGATGTCAAGAGAATCCTGGTGGACTCTGGGAGTTCCTCTGAAGTGATGTATTACGAAGTTCTAAAGCGCATGGGACTTGGCCCCCAGGATCTCGTCAAAGTGGGCACACCCCTTGTCGGGTTTAATGGCTCTTACGCCCTGCCCTTGGGCAAGATTACGCTACCCGTCGTCACAGGGCCAGTTACAATAAACACAGAATTTGTGGTGATAGACTCTGATTCGCCTTACAACATAATCATGGGGCGCGCCTGGCTGCATGCACTAGGAGCGGTGCATTCCACCTACCACCAAATGTTAAAGTTCCCAACTCCAGAGGGGGTAAAAGAAATCCGTGGGGATCAGGCGTCCGCCAAGACATGTTTTTACTCCGCTGTGAAGGCGGGAGTCGCCTCCAAGGAAAAGGAGCGGCCCCCAGAAGAACTGCTAAACAAATAGCAATTACAGTCCGGGCGGCTCGGGGTCGACGAGCCGCGGATCGATCCGGCAGACAAATCCATGGAGGATCTCCTGAAGATACCTTTGGTTGAAGGAGACGAGGAAAGATGCTTTTTGATTGGATCCACCATGTCCCATGTTGAGCAAAGGGAGATGACGGATTTTTTGAGAAAGAATGCAGACGTGTTTGCATGGGATTCCATGGAGATGAAGGGGATAAGCCCCGACGTTATCACTCACAAGCTCCATGTTGACCCCGCCCACAAACCGGTAAAGCAGAAGCCACGACGCATGGCTCCGCATCATGCCCAAGCAGTAAACGAGGAGGTGGAGAGGCTCCTGAAAGCCGACACCATCCGGGAAGTTCAATTCCCGGAATGGCTGTCCAACACCGTTTGTGCTAAGAAGAAAGGTGGGAAGTGGCGCGTGTGCGTAGACTTCACGGATCTGAACAAAGCCTGTCCCAAGGACGACTTCCCTCTCCCAAAGGTGGATCAACTGGTGGACGCCACGGCAGGGCATCAGCGCATGGCTTTCCTGGACGCCAGGGCAGGATACCATCAGATCCCCCTCCATCTATCTGACCAGGAGAAGACCGCGTTCATTACTCCCATGGGAGTTTATTGCTACAAGGTCATGCCTTTCGGCCTTAAGAACGCTGGGGCCACTTATCAGAGACTTATGAACCGGATGTTCAAGAGGCAGATAGGGGACACGATGGAAGTCTACATCGACGACATGCTGGTGAAGAGTCGAAGGAAGGATGATCACATCAGGGACCTGGAGGATACCTTCTCCACCCTGCGGAAGTATGGTTTGAAGCTGAACGCGGCAAAATGCGTCTTTGGAGTTGGATCCGGGAAGTTCCTAGGGTACTTGGTGAGCCGGCGAGGAGTCGAAGCCAACCCAGAACAAATACAAGCCGTCCTAGACGTTCAAAGCCCCCGGACGGTTCGGGAAGTCCAAAGACTCACGGGGATGCTGACAGCCCTAAACCGATTCATGTCTCGGTCGTCAGACAAATGCAAGCCCTTCTTCGATGCTATCAGAAGGTCCGGGAAGGGGACTTGGAACGATAAATGTGGAGAAGCACTCGAAGGGATCAAGGAGTACCTTAGGGTCCTCCCAACCCTGTCTGTCCCGATGCCAGGGGAAACACTATTCCTCTACCTGGCGGTGTCAGAATTCGCAGTTAGTGGAGTGTTAGTACACGAGCATGAACGCGAGCAAAGGCCAGTGTACTACGTAAGTAAGGCCTTGTTGGACGCTGAGACAAGGTACCTACCACTGGAGAAGTTGGCTTTAGCATTAATCACAGCTGCGAGGAAGCTGAGGCATTACTTCCAAGCCCATCCAATTATGGTCCGCACGGACCAACCTCTGAAGGCTATACTGAGGAAAGCCGACCTTTCAGGGAGGCTCGCCAAGTGGGCAGTAGAGATGGGGGAACATGATATCCGCTATGAACCTCGTACTGCCATAAAAGGGCAAGTGTTAGCGGATTTCATAGCAGAATTCTCCAAGGAAAGACTCTTTTCCCCTCGAGGGGAACTCCCCGGCACGGTCAGGCAACTTACATCTCCATCCCAGGAACCCTCCTGGAATCTCTTCGTGGACGGATCCTCCAACAACAGAGGTTCCGGCATAGGAGCATTGCTGGTCTCCCCGGAGGGAGTAGTCACGGAACAAGCTGTCCGGCTAGGATTCAAGGCATCCAATAATGAAGCGGAGTACGAGGCTCTAATTTCGGGGCTCAAACTCGCCGACGCTGCAGGGGTGGCAAGGCTGATAGTCCATTGCGACTCCATGTTAGTGGTAAATCAGATCAGCGGAGAATTCGAAGCAAAGGACTTTAGAATGAAAGCCTATTATCGCAAAGCCGTGGCCTTGTTCCACAAATTTGAGAAGAGAGAAATCAAGCAGATACCCCGGGCCGAGAATGCCCATGCCGACGCCTTAGCTTGTCTGGCCTCGGCCCTGGACTCCACCACGACGCGAAGAATCACCGTGGAGTACCTTCCGGGTCCCGCCATAGATCCAGTTCCTTTGGTGACTGTCATTGAGCAGGGGGAAAAGCCTCCTAGCTGGATGGATCCATTGCTTGGGTTCCTCCTCTCCGAGATACTCCCTGAGTGTCCAAAGGAAGCCAGGAAGATAAAGATGAAGGCCCCAAGGTTCTGGGCTTCTCCGGATCAGAGGCTGTATCGAAAGTCACTTTCCTGGCCGTATTTACTCTGTGTCCGTGAAGACGAGGTTGAACCACTCTTATATGAGGTACATGAAGGCATATGTGGGGGGCACTCAGGAGGACGAACCATGGCCCACCGCATCATGTCACAGGGGTACTGGTGGCCGCGAATGCAGAGGGATGCACAGGCATACGTTCAAAAATGTGACCAATGTCAGAGGTTCGCCCCGGCTATTCGACAGCCAGCCGGGGACTTGCATCCATTGACTTGTCCCTGGCCGTTCGCCCAGTGGGGACTTGACTTGGTTGGGCCGCTCCCTAAGGCCCCAGGCAACAAAAGATTCCTGATAGTGGGAACTGACTACTTCACAAAATGGGTCGAGGCTGAGCCTCTGACTCATATCAGGGATGTGGACACCAAGAAGTTTGTGTGGAAAAACATAGTTACAAGGTTCGGGATCCCCCGCGCCCTTGTGTCTGACAACGGAACGCAATTCAACAGTGGACCTTTCAAGTCCTTTTGTGAGCACCTCAAAATTCGAAACTATTATTCTACTCCTGCGTACCCTCAAGGAAACGGACAAGTCGAGTCCTCGAACAAAGCCATTGTCAATAGTATCAAGAAAAGGCTGGAAAAAGCCAAGGGAAAGTGGGTGGAGGAGCTCCTCAACGTCCTATGGACGTACAGAACCACCCCTCGCAGGTCAACAGGGGAGACGCCATATGCCCTCGCATACGGGGTTGAAGCAGTCATCCCTCTCGAAGTGGGTCTTCCCACTATAAGGACATTGGCCTTTGACATAGGAGACAACGACCGCCAACTCGGCCTGGATGTAGACCTCGTGGAGGAGAAGAGGGAAATGGCAGCCTTGAAGCTGGCCAAATACCAGGAAGGGGTGTCCAGGCTCTATAATAGAAAGGTCAAGACTCGGGAATTCAAAGTAGGTGACCTTGTGCTCAGGAGGGTGGTGGCAAACACCCGAGACCCGGCGGATGGCAAGCTGGGGCCCAACTGGGAGGGTCCATACAAGATCACGTCAGCAGGAAGCTCCGGCTCGTATGAGTTGCAAGACATGGAAGGAAACAATGTAAAAAGACCATGGAATGTAATGAATTTGAAAAAGTATTTCTTTTGATGTTCAAGTCTTATAGTAATCATTTTCCTGGAAAATGCATAACCCCGAGGGTACGGAGTCCCGAACCCCTGTCTCCAAATAAACAAACAAGTAAAAGTTTCCCGAGGGGGACATGGCCCCGAGGGGAACGTTACCCCGAGTGACAGACGCGTCGGGGTGGTACCCGAGCAGGTGCCCAATGGAAGAAAATCAAACCCCGATGGGAAGAAACACCCGACACTTCTTGCTTAAATAAAGTACTTAGTGTGTGTATCCCTGGAGTTCACAAGAGGAGTACATTGGAAAAAGTATATAGGAAAACAAAGTTCGAATTTCATTTCCAAAATGGGGCTTTGCGTCCCCCGAGCTACAGGATTGAAAATAAAAAGTTACATAAACGAGGGAAAAAAGCCTAAACTACTGCGCTGGGGGCTCAGTCACTTCTCCACCGATGTTGCCCCCTATGTCTCCAAAGAGCTCATCGATGCTGGCAGATAGAGTGTCCGCAGCAGGGGCGTCGGCGGGGGGCACAGAGGCAGAAATAGGTGCCGGGGGATTAGCAGCCGTCTGCTCCACATTTGCACCGTCGGCAGAAACTTCCCCCGAGGCGGCTGCTATTTCCTCAGAAGGAACGTACTTGTGTTCCTGAAAAAGTGGAGAGTCCTCAGGCACCTCGGCGGCTCTCAGACCCGCATCCCAGCCCAGTTTGAAAAACTCTTTCTTCTGCTCCTCGAAGGCCACCAGGATGTCGTCGGCACACTGGTCAACGATCTCCTGCTGGGTCTTGTTAGCAGCTTCCAATGCTGCCCGGACCTTGTCCAGCTCCTGGGTGAGTGCAGAACAAGTCTGCTCTGACTCTGCCACCTTGGCTTCCGCCGCCGAGAGTTGCTTGGTGGATTCCGTGATTTTCTTCTCGGCATCGGCTAGGGACGCATTGGTTTTCTTAAGCTTGGCCTTGGCACCCTCGGCCTCCTTCAGAAGTGCAGCTATTTGTGCAGACTGAGAAGACAAAGTTTTGTCTCTCGCTGCCACTTCCTCCTTTGCCGTTGCAAGAGCAGCCTGAGCCTCAGATTTTTGCTTCTCTGAGTCCTGGAGCACGTCCCGTTGGGAGTAGAAGCGGTCGGCAATAGCAGAGACTTGCTGAGCAGTCTGCAAAGAAGGTGGAAAGTCAGCACAGTTAATGAAACAAGGAAGTGAAAGGAGAAAATTGACTTAGACACTCACCACCAAGGAATTCTGGATGATGTTACGAAGAAGTTGATTCAGTGGCCTGCCTCGGTGCTCCTCCATGTCGCCATGAAAGAGGAGGGTCTCACTCACAGCATAGGCCACGTAAGGAGAATGGATGATTGAATCAGACTCTCGGATCGGATTGCCTTCACGATCCCGAACCCGAGGACGCCATTCCGCCGCTTGAGTCATTGGCACTGAAGGGGAAGGCGGAGTTGTGCCAGGAGTTGATGATGACGAAGTAGGAGCGGGAGTACCCCTACCCCGACCGGCCACATCATGTTTCTGCTTCACTCTCCTTTCCTCCTCAGGGTGGGGGTCTCTTTCTCGGCCCCGTCCGCGCCCCGAAGGTCCAGAAGGGGAAGGAGGAGGAGGAAGGTTGGAACGAGAAGTCCCCCTCGGTGGTGGAGGAGGATCGACTGGTGGAGTCCCTCTTGGCGGTGGGGGGGGAGGTTCATTGGAACTAGTTCCTCGGCCCCGACTGTCTTTGAGGGCGGCTCGTTTCTTAATCAAGTTCAAGTCCAAGCGATAACCAGACATCGCAACTTCAAGGGCGTCCTCTGTGTTCAAGCTCTCAAGAACTTCGAAATTTGGCCAAGTCTCCCTCGCCGACGTGCTGGGCTCAGCACCGGTGGTAGCAGCAGGACCCCTTATCTCAACGACCTCGTCTTCCTCCTCAGCAGCTGTACCCTCGGCGACCCCCTCTACCTCGGCTTCAGTGGCCCTGTCGGGGTCGTTCTCCAAGTTCGCCTCAGTGGGCTCCTCTTCTGCCAAGGGATCGTAGTTGTGAGGTGTTTGGCTAAACTTCTTGTACCCCGGGGTGTAGTCAAGGAGGAGATGGGCAGCACGACCCAGGCCCTTGTTCCCCAAGAAGTTCCAGACGAAGCTGATGTCACCGATGTTCACTTGGTTCCGAGGAAGAGCAGCTGTCTCGGAGTCGGGGATCCCTGCAAACAAAACAATCATTAGCCGAAGAACATTGGAGGAAAAGCAGAAAAGTAGACAAGGGAAGGGCCGACGTACTCGTAGTCCTCCACTGCTTGGGACACCACAAGTCAGCGGCGTATTCTGGACCAGGCCCTTTCTCCCATTGACCACCGAAGATGAGGAGGTCATCCTTGTACCCTTTGTCGGAATCTGGAAGGTGGGTGACAAGGTACATGGTGGTATCCCGAGCCTTGAGGTAGTACATTTGTTGGGGCATGACCCTCACCAAGGCATAACAGAAGAGAATGTCGTCCAAGCCGAGGTGAAGGTCATGACGCTCGTTCAAGGCAATGACACCCATGATGATCCTAAAGGTGTTAAGGCAACACTGCCCCGGGAAGAGTCGAAAACGGTGAAGGAAACGGAGGAGGATAGGGTGGAGAGGGAACCTAACTCCGCCCTCCATTATGGCCTTCGTATAGAAGGGCATCTCAGCCTCGGTGCCGACATCTACCTTGTGCTTTTTTGGGTCAAACTTATCTATTGTGACCTCGGGGGGAATGGAGTAGTGGGTCCTAAAATTTACTATTTGCTGCTTGCCCTCTACGGTGTACTTGCGAGGCCGAGAGGAACCAGCCTCGTCTGCCTCGGGGACCTTCTTGGGACGACGTTTAGTCATGTCCTCGGGGACAAGATGATCCTCGGGGGTGTTCTCTCTGCTTGATACACTCACTGGACTCAACGGAAGGAAGACCGGCGGACGGAGTATGAACAGGCAGGGTCACTCTTGACACAGACGAAGGAGAAGAAGGCGACTGGTCGCCGGAAAAACGAAGAAAATAGAGGAAAGAAAACGAGTAATGTAAGGAGACTCACCGGAATGAGGAATGAAGAAGGAAGCGGTGGCGGCAGAGGACTGTGGTCTTCAGAAAAAAGCGTCAAATGAGGCGGCGAAGTGAATCAGTTGCAGCGACTCTCCGGCGAACTTTCCGGCGATGAATAGCTCTGCAGAGTTAGCTTTCGAGAACGAAGCACGGATGAACTAAGTGTTGTTTATATAGTACCTGTCCCCATCATTGCGCACGAAGCACGATGAGGGGCGCATTTAATGCGCACGATCTCCGAAGAGGGGATTGCGGCTGCAGAAGTGATGGAGTTGGTGAGCCCTCTCACCTTCTCCACGACACGTGTCCTCTGTCGTACGAAGGCCAAGGGCTGGGGGGCAGTTGATGGGACATTCTGTGGGTTCAGCAGATGGTAACACGTGTTCTCGGGGGATCACTGTGCTCCGACGACTGATGTCATGACACACGTCCTCGGTGTCGTGTGATCCCGGTACTAAAATGGTGACACGTGTCCTCGGCGTCCGGATACCACTGGTGGTTTAGATTGATGACACGTAATCTCGGCACTCAATGAACCTCGGTGCTGCCTCATCTCACACGTGTCCTCGGCGCCTATGTCTTCTCGGGATATGAGGGCCCGGTACACGTCATCTCGGCTCCAAAAGCTCCCCGACGTCTTCGGCTTATGGAAACTAAGGTGAGGAAGGAGTCACTGGCTTGTCCTTTCCGTCAACTCAGTAAGGCAGGCTGGGTAAGCAGAGTTGGCAACCAAGGGGATAAGGACACGTAGTACTGTGAGCAGAGCAGTACATAGCTTTACACAAAGGTCCCAGTCATTGTCCGGGTATACAGGGGATAATTTAATAAACATTCAGTATGATGGGATGTCCTTGATGACTGGGATAGCCCGGAAAGGGGCGCATTAAGTGCTACAAAGATCAAGCATTCAATACATTTGCAGAGGGATAAGAGCATTTATTGCTCGGGCGCCCGAGGGAAGGGGCATTGATTGGTCGGGACTCCGAGCAGTTAAGAGCCTTCAAATATCTCTGCAAAAGGGGAAAAACGCTTCCCCATGACTGACATCTCCTACTGTGCACTAGCCTGCAATGATTACTACCAACAAAGGTATAAATAGCCCTCTGAGAGGCAAATCGAAGGTACGCAACACATGCAAACAAGTGTGCTCCGAATACTCTCCCTCTCAAAAGCGACTACTGACTTGTCCGTCGGAGGGGAAACGCCGGAGACACTCCGGCGCCCTTCTAACTCTTCTTTTCTTGTCCAGGAGAAGCCGGAGTCCAACACCGTTTGTGAGGCTCAGTTCAACCGTTCCACAAGGAGGAGCCACCGTCAATCCAACCAGTTCCTTTTGGCCTACGTCACGCCAATCCACTTCATCGCTAGGATTCGACGTCAACGGTTAAGACGAGTTCGCCCTAGTCCTGCTTCTACTCGAACATTTATATTGTGCAAAAATCTGTACGCACAAAGAGATAGAAAAAAAGGTGCAGTGGATGTGAAATATACCAGTTGCAATGAATGTGGTAGAAGACAAACTTTTCAAAAGCAGATGTTGTCTTAACTGCTGTTGATTTCCGGAGCAAGGGATGCTTCTATTTCCAGTTTTCCAGTGCAACGTTTGGCGGGTTTGTCTTTGGGGAAGAAGTAAATGTGTAACCTATTAAAACGTCATCGTTTGGGCAGGTTTTTTTTATTTTTTTTGTCCAAATTTTTTATTTTGCTAACTAAACAAAACGGTGTCGTTACTCGCTAACAGCACGCGGTGCTGTTTCTCCCTAACTGCAGAGGAGCTGCATTCCCTTTATCCAACGCTCCCAGTACCTGACGGGGACGACGTGCAGTACCACAACCGTAAGAAGCCGTTCCGCCACCACAACGATCGCCGTCACTTTGAACTCCAGAGACCGTCGTCTCTGAGCATCAACAACAAGCCCTATTGTCTTTCTCATATTGCGATCATAGAAAGCTCTTCGTCCAGGTACCCCTCGTTATGATTTCACCGAATCTCATATTGGGGTTTCAATATTTTTGGATTCAGAAATGTGGTACGAGTTGAGTGGCGGTTCGTCAGTCAAAACTCAAAAGTGATGGCCTGATTTGGGATTTTTGATTGGTCTATGTATTGTGGAAATTGGATATATTAGGGTTCGTGAAATCATTGTGAAGTTCTGTTTGATTACTGTATGTAATCTATGTATGCAGCGAAAAAATCTTGTTCAGTATCTGATTAGAGCACTAAAACATTTGCATCCTTCGATATACATGTTCTGTCACTTAGTTTTTAAAGATCTTCTTAGAGGTGTTCTTCGATTTGTTATAGTGCAATTAGAGGTTATTCTTGCATAGTGTTGTTTTTCAAACCCGGTAAAGCTGTAGTTTTAGTATTATAAGTTGATGGAGCTTACCATTTTACACTTCAATAAGAATCTGGTTATCTGGATGGTAAGAGTAGGACTTAAAACAAGATTCTTTTATGCAGTTTGGCCACTGATAGACGAGGGTGCTTGGAGGGATCAAATGGATACATAACTAAAATTTGACAGCTTTTAGCTGCCTTTGTGTTCGAACTCACAACTGAGCACTTTATCCTTGCACTGTACAATGAACTTGGATGCTATATGTAGCATTTAACACACAAATAGCGAATCTATGATGTAAGCGATTTATAACATTTGAGTTTAACTACTTAAGTGATGAAATTAGGAGTTATGTGCGGAGAAGTTCTTTTAATCTGGTTGACAGATGGCTAATAGGCAATGGTTGCAAAAGCAGTTCTCTGTTTTCATTTTGTTCCATTGTTTAGCTACGATGATTTTTTAAGGTGTTATATGCCCATGCCCTTATGGTGATAGTTATGATTATCTTATCCACTGGCATTGTGTTATGTTGCAGTTCAAGCTTCTACGATTATTGCTAAATCATGGTAAACGTCATCAAAGGATTATTAATTTCATGGTAAATACTGTTTCTGACCTAAAGCTTTACCTTATGATCACTGCTCATCTCGTGTATGCTTCTCTCAGTTTAGTGGTTCACTACTTGGTTTATATTCTTATTCTTTTCTTCTTTCTTTTCCTCTATGGCGGCGGCGGGGGTTCTTATTTATTTTTGCTTTTTATGGGGGAGGGGGTTGGGGTGGTGTTGCTCACACCAGTGCTGTGAATACTTGATTTAACAAAAGTTTAGAGGCCACGGAGACCCCACTAACTGCATGGTCCTTCCCACCTTATTTTGATTAACTTATATCTGTTCATAGCTGAAAGACATAATAAGGGATTTGAAGAAATGCAACCATGTCAAGTCATTGATTTACAAGTTGTATTATCTGTATATGGTTGACCTGCGGGTTTGGCTTTTGATGTGATTTGAAGTACAGCAGCTGTTAAAATTGTTAAGCATGGATTTTAGCAACTGGTATAATTTGGTTTACTAGCAGTGCATTAATATCTTTTTGATGTGATTTGAAGAGCATGCATTGCTTATCCAGGGAACAATTTAAAGGTCCTTACGAGTAGTCCATGTTTTTCACAATGCCTATGGCATCTTTTGCTTGCATGCATTCTTCCCTGGTCTTTCTTACTCTTACCATCTTCTGGTCTTACTCTGACAGTGACATACCCATGGCACAATTCATCATCAACTTGAATGCTTCATTGCCCCAATCCCAGAAGTTCATAATATATGTCTTGGATAGTACTCATGTATTTGTAAGATCCGATGTTGCTGGAACGATACGAGAAGCCATTAAGGAGTTCCGAGATCAGAATACATATGAGAAGCCCGCTTGATTCTGATCATTGACACAATCAAGTTTGGTTCTACCTTTCTTTCGTTCCCAGTTTATGATTGCTACGTTTGTAATTGTAAAAGTCATGACTTTTACCTGAGACATTTGCTGCTTGTTAGTACTGATCACTAATATATTCTTGAACAAGACATTCAAGAAATTTTTGTGATTTTGTTGTCATTTTCATTGAGAAATACAGCTAAAAGAAGAAGAATCCATTGACCTACCCCATTATCTCCACCCGTTAAGAACTACGAGATCACCCCAAGAACGCCTGAAAGGCACTAGTTAGCTGCTCTCTCGTTGGAAGATCTATTTTAGCATTCATTGTTAAAGTATAACTTCATACTCGAAAAGGAAATGGTTGAATAATTTTCTTCAACTATGTTTCCCTTTTTTTTTAGACATACAAGTGAATTGTTATTTTTCCCGATCACTCTTCTCCCTTCCCTTCTTAAAGAAAAATTATTCAAACATTTCCTTTTTGAGTGAATTTTTCTCTTTGTTTTGATTCTGCCTCTACTTCAATTAAAGCTAGCTCCTACTCCTCGTTCATGGTTGTTGTCATTGGTCCTTCGTTCTTAATGGTCATTGTATAATGAGAAAGTTAACTTTTACCTTTAGACGAGAAAGTCCCCCTATCAAGCAGTAAGCGGGAATTCAAATTGAGACTGCATTTGATTTCCTATCAGATGAAACTAAGAGTTATTTAAATGAATTATTATTTTCCAAGGTCACTCTTCTCACTTACCTTCTTAAGAAAAGGAATTTATGGTGGAAAAAAAAAAGGCATCCATTCCACAGATATAGACATGAGGGCATAAAATTTAAAGGAAAAGGTTAGGCTATAGATTTAGTTGCCATTATTAAAATTCAAAAAAGGAAGAAGAAAGATAACCTATGGTTCTTAATAAGATGGCACTGGGTCCTAACCTATCAAAGTGATGAGGTTCGAAACCTACCTTCCCTCTCCCTCTCCCTCTCTTAATTCTAGTGGTTTTATTATAAGTATAGGTTTTAAATGGACATTTATTCGATCTGAGAATAACTAAAAATAACCCAACAAAAAAAAAGATAAAACAAAAAACAATACTTAAAAATATGGGTTAATTGTATTTTTTGTCTTCAAGTTTCACCTAATTTTCATCTTGGTCCTAGTTTTTTTTTATCAATTTCATCATTCAATTTGAAAAATGGTTTCAATTTAATTCAATCTATTACTTTCTTTAATAAACTTGCTGAAAAATATCACACGTCATCTTGGAAAAATGGCATGTTTTTTTCATAAAAATATTAACTATCATATTTGATAAGTTGAACTAAAATTAATCTTTCGGTCTTTGATAACTCAGAGGTTTCAAATTCAATTCTTTCTCATAACCCTTAAGAGATAGCCACATGTTCTAATTCAACTCAAGTTACGGTAGTCAACAGCTGAATTCGAGGGAATAGTAGACACAAACCTAGACACCTTGTAGCAAAAAAAAGGTTGAACTAAAATTATGTGGAAGGTTGAAGGGAGAAATTGATTAAAAAATTCAAGGGCCAAAATTAAAATCAGCGTGAACTTTGAGGGGGTAAAAAAAAATCAGTAGACATAGAGGTAGAGTTTGGATCACCATGTGAGGATTGAGTTGGATTGGATTTGAATCCAAACCCAATTCAATCCAATGCAAAGTGGTCCGAATGGAAGGATTATAAAGTAATGTATCAAATCCTCTCTCATCTTTGGATAAAAACCATTTGGTTTGTGGGCCCCATTCACATGTGAAGATAAAAGATATTAAAATAACCATTGTACCCTTGTGTAAATAAATGTAATCCAATCCATTAATATTGTCTTATTTAAGAAAAAAAATATGAATCAATAAATTACGCATTTTTACAACACATTTTAAATAAAAATATGTTTATAATTTATTTAATTTAATTTGTACAATACACAATTAATCAAAAAAATCATATGCATCGTGCAAAAATAAAAAACAATGTACAACACAAACGCATATTTGTAGTCCGAATATAATGCTTGTACATACAAAAAAGACAATGGTAGACAAAAAGTCCTTATTTTACAATCGTTCATACACAACGTACAAATTGCCTATTGCAACACTATAGTCTGTTTTTATTCTGTATTTTTATGTGGTAATGTTTAGTCCCTTTTTTAACAACACAACCTTCTACACAATATTTGTAAATTTTTTTTTTTTTTAACTTTTGTGCAATACACAATTTATCACAAAAAATATGAATGGACAACAATTTTAAATATCAAACAAAAAAACAAATTTCATCCAATTAATGTTTTTAATAGGACCTATATACATATATGCCTTGCATATGTTAATACGAATTGAACTAAAGATGAAAAATAACCTCTAAATAAGACTTTTATACGGAACGAATTTGATATAATATAAACTTAATTATAAAATAATTAATAAATGAGTCAAATTAATAATAAATAATACTCAACGCATGAGTTTATTAGTACTGCACATAAATCTGAAATAATATAATTCGAATATGACTTGCTGCGATTGTCACCCATAATTCTAAAGATGTGCATTTATTTGTATGAAATACCTATATATCCTTTGCGTTCAATGAATTTATCCATTTAAATTCAACCATTTTTTTTGTCAGCATGTCTAGAATTCCTAAGCTTATACAAACTTCCCATTCTCTGGTTTCAAGGCAGGTAGGAACAAAATTAGATAGAGAGAGAGAGATCTTCTTGCCGCCGAGGTCCATACCACACAGACAACAACAGAGGAAGAAAAGGGGGGAGAAATAGAGAGATAGCAGATCGGAAGGAGAGAGAGATAGCAGATCGGAAGGAGAGAGAGATAGCAGATCAGATCTCATCCTATTAGATCTGGTTGAATGTTATATCCCTTCGTTGCTGGAGAATTCCATACTTCGCTGGAGAGTTCCAAATGACACAGACTACAGACGAAGAGAGAGAGAGAGAGAGAGAGGCGTTGTGGTCCACACGAGATAAGCTTCAAGCCAAAAATCATGAGATGTTTGTTTCGAGTATTCCCTGCTACACAAACATAGGAAAAGAGAGAGAGAGAAGTATACCTGGTAGAGCTGGGACCAAGTGCTATTTACGGAAGAGAGAGGGAATGGGTGAAAGTGAAAGTAGATAAAAACCCTAGAAAAATTATTATGGAGGATATTTTAATAATTTTACAACTAATCCTACAGACTAACTTTTGAATCCCACACTTCACGTGGGATCCAGTTATCTGCCTCAGAGTTGGATTATTGGGTTCAAAAACTACGGACGAGTTTTTGAAGCCCAACGAAAATCCCATTCTTTTTTGACATATCCAAAACAAGGATATATGGACCCTTACACAATTTTAACCCAATCCCACCTCTAATCCCCCAAATCCGGTGATCCAAACACCACCAGAAGGAATACTTGAATTAATTGGGTCGGGTGGTGGTCTCAGGTACATTATAAATCGGGTTGGAGTAGCCTTCGGACTCTGAGCTCTATCTCTCTGGCTGGACCATCTCTTCTTTGTTCCGAAACCTCTCTCTCTCTCTCTCTCTCTCTCTCTCTCTCAACACACCAGCACAATGGCAGTCTCTCTTCCTACCACCGGTCCGTCGTCATCTCTACACTCCAGAACTGGAGTTCCTCGGCCTTCTCTCAGGTTTCCTGTCTTTCCCTCTCTCTCTCTCTCTCAACACGCACAAACACACCCACACACACACTGTCTCTCTTTATATTTATCGGTACCCGGTGGAATCTGAAAAATGACTTCTGTGATATACTCTTTCCTTTGGCAGCTGTGGAAGCAAGGTTTTTGTAGGGTTAAGGCTTCAATCTCCAAGTCTCTGCTCTTATCCCATTATTTTGTTTACTTTTCTGTCTTAGTTAATTTGCTTTAAATTGTTAAACTTAACGTATAGATCTTCTGTCAGATTCTTGGGGAAGTGCAAAACCCAACCTGAATGTTGAATTTTACAATAAAGTACATAGGAGTATAGAATCCAGGTATTATTTGTCTTTCTTTTATCTGGGTATTCATCTTCGCACCCAAATAGTGTAGTTTATTGATGTTTAAATCAGCAGTAGTGTAATATTTTTGTGTTAGTCCTGAGTAAATAATTAGGTATCACCAGATGAATGATATACACTGTTTAAAAGGATTTGACTTGAATTTGAGTATTTTCATAGAGACAAATGCATAATTTAGAGTGTAGATATTTTGTTGTTGCAAAAAAAAGAAAAAGAAAATAGAATCTTGGATTGGCACATTTTTTAGCGGTGAATCATGGGTGTGTTTCTAATGAAGATAGAGCATGTTTACCAGTTTCTTTGCTGCCCCCCACCTCTCTTTTTTGCACTTGTTGTGTGTGTCTTTGTTGTTGTTTTTTTGTTGAGGGGCGGGGGGATGGTTTCGCTGAAGCAGCTTGCTTGTATAAGGTTGTGTGGGAGGAAGCAGATTTTTTAGGCTGTTGAGGCAATAACTTCGACCATGTGTGTAAATGTTTAATGTGTTGCATTACAGTGCTACATAGGCATAGTATTCAAGACATAATAAGCACTTTTTAATCTCTCTATCTTCCATGTTCTTTTCATTTCCTTTTTTAAGATGTTGGGGCGAGTGGACAGTGTAAATTTTTCTATTTTATTGACTAATTTTTTTTTTTGAAATATCCTGTTTCTTGGCAATTGCATTAGTTTATTTTGCTGTGCTGTCTTTTCTTATATTTATAATTCTTTGGTACTCAATTGATTATGTCTGAGGATTGGTGTCTTACAATTGTTCATCTACCGTGCATTTGCTCTAGTGTGCTTTATGAATTTTCTTGATAATTTCACTCAACCTTGAACCTTTAAAGATGTGCATTTTCATGGGACAAAAGTAGAAAACTGTTATGTCTAGGTTGGCTTGCATCACATAAAATATACACATGGTGATTTAAGCCTTGAAATATTTGGCATGTCATTTTGCTTTTATGAATCTGCTAATTAAACAATGTTGTCATTTGGTAGTCTTTTGTTTTGATATTGTATTGCCACGAAATTTTAGTAGTTGTATAGATTTGATTCTTTCCATATTGATTCATTGTTCCATTTCCAGGACTTGTGATGGTAAAGCAACACGAGCACGAGTTGCAATGATGCCTATAGGGACGCCAAGAGTGCCCTATAGAAATCCTACTGAAGGAACCTGGCAATGGGTTGATATATGGAATGCCCTTGTAAGTCTCAAAGGCTATTATTCTTACAAGCGAGTGTATTAGCTATTTTATGACCTCGAAATAACAATTGGTGTATTCAGGGCGCACACCATGGGTTTAGTACTCTCATCTCTATTGCCAACTTGGAGTTCCGTGGATCACTATCTTAATTAGATAACTTTATCCGCCCAACTTTGACCTTCATCAGATCTGAAATAGTAGTTCTTTGAGATTGAAGGACCTAAAAACGAAGCAGATAATTAACTAACATGAAGAAAAAAAACTTTGAAAACTGAAACAAAAGATCAACTAAATTTCATACACAAGATTACAAAATCAATAGAGAGGGTGAATTGATGTTTTGTGTGAGCTATACAGAACGGCATAGTCTATCTTCACTTCATGTGAGTTGATGTCTACATATGGGTGAATTGGTTAATTTTGCTTTTGAATAGTTTCCTACCTGATTTACATTTTCTTTTTCCTAGTTGTTTTTGATGATTTCTTGGTTGGCAGTATCGGGAACGTGTTATCTTCATTGGGCAAAATATAGATGAAGAATTTAGCAACCAAATACTGGCAACAATGTTGTACCTTGATAGTATCGAATCTTCCAGACGGCTGTATATGTACATCAATGGTCCGGGTGGAGATGTGAGCTTCTCCTTATTCAAGTCTTAATGATTGGCTATCTACTTTGTAATGTGTTTTGTATCTTGATTTGTCTCCACTAAACTTACTCCTCTTTTGCAGCTTACTCCAAGCATGGCTATTTATGATACAATGCAAAGCTTGAAAAGTGCTGTTTGCACCCACTGTGTGGGATATGCTTATAATTTGGCTGGGTTTCTTCTTGCTGCTGGTGAAAAGGTAATATAGATATATAATATAACTCACATAGCCTACAGCATGAGTGTTGGATATTCCGTTTTTGGCACTTGCACAAGCAATGATAATCGAAGATGGACACCGACTTCTCCTACTTTCTGTGCAGCTTATTATTTTTGCATTTATAGTCACGAGATAGATTGAATGGTGAGATTATTGAGTTAGGGCATTCTTCAACAGGAAGAGTCTGTGAGTTAGAATGTCTTCCTTGGGGTTCTTTTCTCTAACGATTTTCACATTGTGAAGGGTAATCGCTTTGCAATGCCTCTTTCACGAATTGCATTACAATCTCCAGCTGGGTCTGCTCGTGGTCAGGTTTGTGTATATATCATCTCTTCGGAAAAAGCTTGTCAAATATCATACATAAGTTTCCTCCATTGGGGGTTTTCTTTCCTTTGCACGTCCTCATGCATTTACAAAATTCTTTTCAGGCTGATGATATTCGTAATGAAGCAGATGAGCTTCTCAGAATCAGAGATTACCTTTTCAGAGAGTTGGCTCAGAAGACAGGCCAGCCCGAGGATAAGGTATTGCTCAATTTTAATGTCACGCTGATTGATTACTTTGATGAGTTGATTTGGCATGTTTTTACTTAAGCATGACAAAAACAACTGTAAACAGCTTAAGCTTTTTCTGGTTAGACTCTGGCCAAAATCTAAAATATGTAGGAACGTGAAAGTGCGCACTAACCTTCATCCACGTTTTTCTTTCTTCCATAGTAAAATAATTATCTGCTTTTGTCCAGATGCTTCAGTTATTTGTAACTTCCGAATACGTGTATGACCGAAGTGTAAATATATTTTACTATAAACATTCAGATTCACAAGGACTTAAGCCGGATGAAGCGCTTCAATGCTCAGGAAGCTCTCGAATATGGGCTTATTGATCGTGTAGTTAGGCCGCCCCGTATCAAGGCAGATGCACCACGTAAAGATGCTGGAACTGGTCTAGGTTAGTTTTTGTGTTGCTTGTACTTCGGATTGGCTGATAGCCGTTAGACAGTTCAGGATGTGGCGAAGCTATTTGTTTACTTACATAATGAGCTATTCTGTCAGAAATTGATGCATAAAATAATATTTGGTGATCTAAAATAATTACGATACATGGAGGGCTTGGGAAAAAGTTCATTATGTCGAAAGGAGGATTCTTGTACCACTGCGAAGAAGTGGATGTGTACTATTATTTGGGGAAACAGTTTTGTGCATCGATTTCTGTTGTACATATATCTACTAGCAGTGTGCTTGGATCTTTTGCCACATATTGCAGGCTAGCCATATTGTGGAGCATGTTTCACCACAAGTTTTTCAGGCCTTGACTGTCCCTTCTGTATCAAAAAGAAAGGTTACTGGAAATCGAAGCTCTGCTTAGATAACATGGGGATATTGGACGGTTCTGCAGTTGCGAGTATTTCTCTTTCTTTGCTCTATCCTTTACATTTGGCTGTGGGTAAACTTTTTCCTTTTGGGGGTTAAGCTTAGATTTATTGTAGATATTAGGGAAATGCTATTTTGTCTTTCCAAGTCTTCACCATACAACTTTTGCCATTAAATTTCACAACTTGAAGCTTAACTTGTATATGTATAATATTCGTTGTTAACTAATGAAACACGTTGTTGTCATTGTTCAGTTTGGTGGCAATACAACTTAACATGTAAAGAACTCTAGAGTGTAAAACTAGCCTCTTTTCATAAAACAAGTTCATAGTACGCCACAGTGAAAGAGAAAGGGAGGGTTGGTTTCTCTGGAAAGTGGGAGTCAACCCTTATGATGTTGACTGCATAGCTGACTTAGTACTAACTGTCATTATTGGGTTTCATTCCTTGCCGTTAAAACCTTATTTCTTTTTTGATTTTTGTCAAACATTTACTGTACGATACCTGCCAGAGAACACAATGTTGTGGTGTCTAATCAGGTGGTTTCTTATTCTCTCCCAATGCAAAAAATGGTAACTGGCATAGAATATTGGCTGTGAATCTTGAAGTTGGGTATGGCTGGTCAAGTTTTCTAGCATATTGGCATCTTGCAATGAACCAGTAAACTTGACAAGGGATATTCTCCTGTATTTGGTCGGCTCTGCTCCGAGAGACCCGAGCAGGGACGACAACAAAACCCAGTTCGAATCAGGCAACTAGAGCCAGAGATCCGACGTTTTGAATGATCAACAAAACCTAATCGAGGTATCATACAGGTGTGGTGATGATTGTCTCTTTTTTTCTCGAAGAAGAATTGTCATAACTACGCGCCTTCTGAACTAATGGATGCGATGCAAATATAAGATATACAAATTCTATCTAAATTAATTAAACTCATATTTTATCGGAGAACAAGACACAAACTTAGTATGCATGAGTTTACATCTATATAATAAAGTAGCTTACAATTTAAATTTCAAAAGATAAACAAAATGATTTTTGCTATTCGTGGTTGAGATCACTTTAAATTTTACTTTAAAGTTAATCTAACGGTTAATATTAACACTTTAAATTTAATAAGAAAAATAGGTCCCTAAGGGTGTGTTTGGAGTGACTTTTTAAAAATATTTTTAGAAATTATTTATCATAAATATTTTTAAAAAAAAATAGTGTTTGAAACCGTCCCACCACCGCCGCCATCGCCACAACCACCATCGCCGCCACTGTCGTCGCCGCCATCACCCCCACCACCACTGTCGCCGCCACCCCCACCACCACCGTCGCCGCCACCACGATCATTGCCACCCACCACCACCATCACCGTTTCCTACCACCACCACCACTGCCGCCCACCACCTCTCAACCCCACTACAAACCGATGCTTAAATTCTTTTATCTCTTCTCTATGTTTGTGATTTGATTTTGGATATGAATACAAATATGTTTATTGTTTATCATTTTTTATTACTCTGTGCCTTCAGGCACTGGTAATAACTAGTATTATTATATTCGATCATTGAGCTAACCCGCTCACAGGGTTACTGTACCAAAACTTTCAGGTGACTAGCTTTCATGTCCTATGTTACCGCTATAAACAGCTAGAGATTCCACCAATCACTAGAGATAAGTCCCTCTCCAAGTTTACGACCTTTTTTTTTTTTTTGATCCACAAGTTTACGACCTTCACCTGACAAGAAGTAGTGCTGGTACTACTTTGAACCGGGGAAAAGTATACACCCATCAATCACTATTTATCCAACAACGAAGGGAAAGGACATGAATCACTTAGGCTTGATCTAGATTAGGATTATAAATAAATGTATCATGACGCATCTCCAATATCTATTGAATAGCCTCTCTTCAGACAAAGAAGATGGCAGGCATTGTCACAATGATAAGGTCCTTTATAATCTAGAAATCACGAGTTTGAATAATGAAAACAGCCACTGTACTAGTAGGGGTAGGGATAAGACTACGTATATTTAACTCTTTCTAGACTTTGCAATAACGAGAGTTTCGTACACTGAATACACCTTTTTAGCATCTCGTCAGACAAAGAAGAAAAATGATGACCCATCATAAAAAGAAAGCCAATATAGTGAAGCTAGTGGCATATTAAAACCATAATGCTTCTCATTCAAGATGGAAGTCAAATTCAGGGGTGAATAACACAACAACAGTTGAAGAAGCTCATCTACTGCACTAACTAAACTAAAACAGAACCCAGCCGGAAAACAACATACCGATACTAGGTTTACAGACAAACAAAGTGAAGTGAAGTGAAGTGAGATACATCAATTGGAGTCTAGTCCCAAAGTGATCAGTTACAAATCTTCATTGCAGAATAGGCCGTGGTCAAGGTCGTTGAAAACTATCCAGGCAGAGTTACATTAATGTCAGTTGGCTTTCTTGAGTCTGAGGGCAACGAAGACCAGTTTTCTACACGGAAGGAAGAGGGTGATGATAGGTTTGTTTTTGTGGCAGCTGTAGTGTGCTGTGCATGCCCACCATATGTCTCTTCAATCCCTGCGCTAGAAATCGGAATGGCAGCAGTAGGTGTGGCAGTCGTTATAGCCTCTGTTTTCTGTTTCTTGGTCTTCTGCTCATGATGGTTCCCCGTCAAAAAACTGCCTACAACAATCTGATGCATGGCAAGAATGGCAAAAGATTTATAACACTTCTTATCTGTTCATCTAAAAAAGAACCAATCACAATTGGGGCTACTTTTTATGCACACAATCTAACAAGAGGGCTTGGCAGGAGGCCAAAACACATATTCATATCTGCTCATAGCACCAAAAAGAACCACTCCACAGTTATTATCAACTGTAATACACAAACTACCTAGAGGGCTATAAAAAAGATCAAAATATATCCCCCAGAATTGGCAATTTTGATTGCTGAATAACATTCATTCCTCCCCCAATTTTCCACACCTCATGAGGCCAAAAAAAAAAATTACATAAAGGAAAAGCGAATCCATACCTGCACAGGACTGGCAGCTACTAATAGACCAGCGACTCCACCCCCCACAACACGTCCATCTGGGCTTGCTAAAGAAACACTCATCCCACCAGATCTGTTCCTTATTCCTCCACTTTCTGATGGCATAAATGATCCGGTCAAGGAGAGTATCTCAAAACGACCCTACAAGAACAACAGAGGGAAGAGTTTATATATATGTCACTGATCTATGAAAAATACAAAAAGAATGAAAAACAACTAAGAACCATGCTGAAGGCATATATCAAAGGCTATTAGGGAACCTTCAGAACTGGTTTGTGCCCAGGTCTCATCTCATTCAGTAATCTTGTTCTCAGGAGAACCAACAATGGGTTGATCTTCAGCAAACAGTTTAAATAAAGAGCCACATTTCTCTCTCTCTCTCTCTCTTTATCACATTCACATCATGTGCATGCATAACATATATACAGAGAGAGAGAGAGAGAGAGAGAGAGAGAATTTTGAGACATCACTTTCATAGAGGGCAGGAGAAAGAAGCAACAGATCTGGTGGGATGAAGCAAAATATGTACATGCAAGGCTGTTTATTCAATTTGGTTAAAAAATCCAAAGAATTCGTATATACACCACTAACCTATGAAGCACGGATACTTTGTCAAGGTCGACGTACCCGTATCGGATACGATACTCGTTGGATACACGACAATACGTATCGGATATGTATCATCCGTATCTGATAATTAATAAAATATGTGGATACTTCGCGAATACTTCTAAATATGGAGCAAGATGTACAATTTTCAATTTCAAGCTATACCCCCTTCTTTGGAGTTCACATACAATATAAAATATCAACAAAATTTCATCTGATTTTGAAGACACGGGTGTTTTTTTAAGTATTATCTATTATTACATGTTAAGAGTGTAAAAAAAATGAGTCACTTACACTATAATTTTAAAAATAAATACTTGTAAACAAACCAACTAGTTAAATGTGGTTATAATTCCTTCAATTGGTCATGCTCATTTTATGAACATATCATAATGAGACAATATTACATCATTTTCATGGTAAAAATTCCTAATTTTACTTACTAATGTTAAAGAATTATTGAAAAATTGTAATTTCTAAGTCGTTAAATAATAGTAAAATATAAAATATATTTTATTATAGACGTATCCTGGTCGTATCCGTATCCTTTTTTTTAAATTTTGTCGTATCGTCGTATCCGTATCGTATCGTACCCGTGTCACGTATCGATATTCATGCTTCCTAGCCACTAACAATTCTTGAGCCTTTCTTCAGCATACTATAGTACCAGCAATTTGCAATCTATAATTTACAGTAAATAATCAAATTATTTTGATTGTTATTATTATTGTTAACATTATTATAAGTATTACTACTGCTGTAAATTTTGTGTTATTTAATGTGCCGACAATAATACAGAATTAGATTGGAATATCATGTTTTAGATTTATGATAAAAAGCACAATTAATCCAGAAGATTAAGCATTTGAAGAAAGAAATGATAGGTTGCACCACCTCATATGTCAATGTGCCCCCAGAAGAATCAGGTTGACGGAGTGTCACACTTGAAATTACGCCATTTGCAGAGAGAATGCATATTGTCCGCGGACCTTGTTGAGAAAATGATATCACCTTCATTGTGACGTCCTAAGACAACCAAAATAGAATTACCAATTATGTAAAAGTTGGGACCTTCAAAAGTTGTTTTGCTAACTTTTGCTAAATGCACAGCCTTGCACAAGGGCATAGCTCCTTTTTTAAGGAAAAGGTTGCAACTTGCCAAAACAGCATTTCTCTAATGTTTACCAAAAGTGATTGGTATAGATTTCACTCTTTTTCCTATTAATCGCGTAGGCCATGATTAAGCACCCAAATTATATAAGACGAAGTAATGTGACGTACCCAGCAAAAAAAATGCAGCATAGGACTTAGATTAGACTAAAGTTGCAGTTTACAGCGTCAAATAAGGTATAAAATTTAATGAAAAAAAGGTGTCTGAGATACCAGAAGCTTGTCGGGGGTCAGAAAGAGGAAGTTGTGCTAAGCTCTAATATAATTATAACGTTTCAAAACAGAACAATTGTAGTTCTATACAGCAGTGGGAACAAGTAAGGATCCACAAAACATAGAGAAAATGAATACAATTACAGTGAATATTACATTTTTAGTTCTATTTGTGGTGAAAGTAGAAATGGTAGTGTAGAATAAATCAATATAATTTAGGAGGAATCAACAAAAGGATTTAAGAACATATAAATGAGGAACGAAAAGCAATAAAAGGATTTGATACGACATAAATCATACAAGTTCTTTCTTTTTCTCCAATCTGAACTATTTTCAGGCAGATTTCTGGCAAAAATTCAGGGAACACCATATTTTTACAGTTTCTCTCTGCTTTTTTGTTTCCTGGCATGCTTATAAGGCTAATCACCACCAAAAACATGCAATATTTCACTAAACTTTGACAATTGTAAAAATCAATAAGAACTAAGAGATGAACCCTCCGTAGATGCAGGTTGATGTTGATAATAGCCACATTTATTATAACATTTACCTCTCCAGCATTAACCGTGATGATATGCGGCGTAAAGTTAGCACCAACAGAGCATGAAACCCATTCGCCTGAATGAAAACATTGAATATTAGTGACATATATACAATATACATTTTATATGCAAAAAAACATAAAGTTAAGTTTTAATATAATGTTGAGGAATTTTAGGAATACATACATATATACACACACACGCACGCGCACTTCAGACCACCAAAAATCAAAACATAAGAAAAAGAACTTTACTTGCATGCATTATTCAGAATAATGAACTAGGAAATTCCATTTTTGTAGACAAATAACAACCTGCTTCTTGATAATTTTCACCTTTAAACAAAAGATTCATCCAACCAAAAAAAGTCTAAAACCAAACCACAAAGTCATAATCTCTCACCCGAGACTAGAAATATAAAGCATAGCGTATTAACATATAGTTGCCTAATTTATAGGACACAAAATGGCATAACGATGAACCCTCACTAACTTTAATCACATTACGAGAAACTAACAACTACATCAAATCGGGCTACATACACGACAAAATCGAAAATAAGAAATTACTTTTATTCCACTTTAGCACCGGATGTAAGAGACCAGGACAGATCTGAAACGCAGATCTCCTTGTCATTACTCCAGTCTTTTAGTAAGACTAAAACAGGTTAACCAAGATGGCAATTTTCACAGTTTACACTCTTTTCCTTCATCTTCATATATCTCCCCAAAAGGTAAGACCCCCCCTAATGACAGCCATAAGCTAAAAGATTCCATCATTTCCACACCAACCCACAAATCCCACCTGACTTTCTGAACTACCCATATTCTGATTTACATCAAGATCTTAGTTGGGGTATCAATTCACAGGTCCCACATCTACCCCCAAACCATATGCTATAAACATAGATGATAGAACACTCATCAATTCTACTACAAAGATCAAAGGAAACCAAATGCACAAGTCTTAGAAAACAAACATCAACTTTCGTGCATGTAAAAATCTAACCATTATAGCAGAAGAGAAGACAAAGCATTTAAAAGAAAACCAAAAAAAAATAATAATAATAATTTTTTTTTGTTTCCAATTACCTAAACTCTCCACCTCCATCTTGGGTGCTTGCTTGCTGGCCGACCCCACCGGCCGGGCTTTGCCTCGCTTCTCCGCCGAGAAATCAATCACCGGAGGTGGAGCCGAAGACGATATTGGCTTCGGAGAAATCGCCATATTAACCGACCCATCTGGTCCGTACTTCCTCGGCCTACCTCTCTTCTTCTTCACCGGCCCTGCCACCTGGATGGCCGCCGTACCCGTCGGTGGAGAGACACCCAGTTGGGGTATCACAGTTTGTGTTGATCCAGTGACCTGACTAGGGTTTTCAGTCCTCGGAGCTACATGGTAGTCCGACGGAGCATCTGATCCCACTACTGTTACTCCACCACTACCTTCCATATCAAAATACCCCCAAGAAAATTTCTACAAACTTTTCATGAAAAAAAACATGATTTTCCTCACCCCCAAACACCCAAAAACTTATAGATTCTCAGGAAAAAATAACTCAATAAATCGAGAAATTTTTTTTGCAACTGACATCAAAACACAAAAACCTAAAACCCAGAAAAAGAAAATCAAAAAACTGCTTCAAGTTTAATGCTTGAGAAGCTTTTTAAAAATTTCTAACACAGCTAAAAAAAAGAGCAACAAAAGTAAAGAAACATCAAGCAAAAAGCACACTGATACTGTTCATTTGAAATTTGAAGATAGTTTCAAAAAACAATTTACTTATTTCTTTGGGGAAAAAGAGTGGGGTTTGGGAACAAAAAGACTGCAATTTTACTTTGATTCTATGGTGAGAAATTGGGCAAATTTCAGGTTTTAGGAGTTAAAGCTAATCTAACTTTCCTCATGGTGTCCGAATTATAATTAAAAATATAGGAAGAAAAAATATTAAATATTAACCCCTTTAATTGTTAATTATGAAAAGCAGATATATTATGAATTTTGGTTAAGAAAATGGTTGGAGTCCGGTAGAAAAGAAGATAAACAAATAAATAATTATGGTTGGGAAAAGTGAAAATTAGGTTGCCAAGCCTTGAAGGCACCCTTCCCTCTTTCTTAAACAAAAAATAAGTAAGAATATGTATATAATATACATACATACTGTATTATATAAGTGCTTGCTGTACCAAATACAGACAAAAAGAAATATGAAACAGGGGAAGTTAAAATTAGAAAAAGAAAAAGTAGGTAGCTTTGCTTTCTGCAATTTCCAATGGCCTCTCTCTCTCTCTCTCTCTCTCTCTCTCTCTCTCTTCATTCAAAACTTGAAATTTTTTCACTCACCTACTAAATTAGAAAACACTACTTCTGGTCCAGTGACTAAGTTCAAGAGTTCTTAGGGAACAAGAAGATTGGCAATGTAGGCCACACCTAGAGAGTTAAGTTATGGCATTTTTGTTTTTTTCAAGCTATCTAATTGTGAAATAGGAGTGTTATTTCTACTCGTGGATAGTAAATATGAGGGTTGTGATGAGTGTTAATCCTCTGCTATATCAAAGTCTTACAAGTATACATTCTGCTTGGAAGAAGGCATTTTCAGTTTCAATTAGGATAAGCTGATCAAATAACATTAATTTTCTAGATTAATTACACCCATATTCCTTGAAATATGGGTTGATTACATGGCCACCACTAGATTTTTTTCAAAATAAAAGGGGGAACCTCAACCAAATAATTTAAATTATTCACACTTAACAACCCCTCCCCAAAAAAAATAAAAAATAATAACACCTCCCAGATCCCCTTTTTATTTCTCCATATCTTTCTTGGACACATGCAAATGCACACATCTACATTTTACTTATTTGACATAACAAGGATGGAGAAAAAGGTACAATAAGAACGAAGAAAAAAAGAAAAGAAAAATGTAAGTGATAAAAACCTTGTATCCTTGATCAAGATGGTATGAAACTTGAGAATTGGGTATTGCTAAAAAACACGAACGAATAGCACTTTCTACTAGTAAAACGAGCAAACTGTTAGAAACTAAGAATAGACTGATCAAAGACACTTTGATAGTTAAGTCAGTAAGGATTCTTGAGAATATGCAAAAGAATTGCAAAAAAATGCATGTATACTTTTGAGTTAAGCTCCTCCAAATATTTATAGCAGTTTATACCCTCTTCTAGGGTTCTGCCATTGGCGGTGTAATGTGACACACCTTCACTTTAGTCGAATACTTCGCCATTTATGTTAAAAGCCACCTTAGGCTTTCTTTCTAGTTTGTCTATTCGTTAGTTCACGTTTATTCTATTTACTTATAACTTACGTAACTTTCTTACTAGTATTACCTCTAATTTCCCGATATATCCTACCTATTTTTGGTTCGATTTCATCTTTGGCGGAGTCTACTTAATAGTTTCCATTCTTTTTATTTGGAGCATCTTTGTTTATCGAACAACTTCACCATATACTCGGCTCGGTTCAAGTTTATTAGGTAGATTGGCCTACGGCTCTTCATCTATCAACATATTTTTCACCACGTGTTCACTGTCACGTGTTTCTTTTGGTCACGTGTTAACACTAATTGAATTTATTAAATAATTTAATCATGCGCAGTCATTTTGTACCCCTTTCAAATAAGAAAGAAAAACGAAAAAAGAGCATATGGGTTCATGATTAATTTTGTTCCAAAAAGAATATATATATATGAATATAGCATCTATCTATTCCCCAAAATAATAGTAATAATAAATACCTCAAAGTTTGAAGATAAAATTATATTAAGCCTCCACACCGTCCAAGGGACCACTACCATTGACTAAGGGAATGCAACCAAATGCAAAGGGCAACTTTAATAATCATAACATCATATGCTCTCCATAAATTCAATTTCAATAAGTTAACAAGAAAAACAAAAAAAACATAAAGTAAACTCAACTAAGCCTAGATAATAACAACCTTTTTAAAAAAAAATAATTGATTCCTTTATTTTTTTATGTCTATTTCTTTATTGGGTTTGTGTAATCAAACCTGGCTTATATTTGTAGCAATCTGCTAGTGGAAAGTTTTTAAATCGTTTTAAAAACCTTTCGGCGCTTCAATATAAAAAAAATTGGCAATAATCCGTACATGAAAACACAATACAATATAAAATTCGATCGTCAAAAAATCGATTCCACTTATATCAAATATCAAATTTTCCCTTCCCTTTCTTTAATTTCTACCCATTATTTTATAAAACAAAAATCGAGGAATTTTTTTTCAAAATATATGATCTTAAAAAAATATCAATATGTATATACTATAGTATATGAATAATGTTCAAAATAAAAATTGTATTGAGCGGAAAAAATGGATTATGTGATAGAACTGAATGATGTGACGGAAATGGGCGAAAAAAATACGTGAAAATAAAATTCAAATGTCTTACTCCCTTATTATATAGATCGACTACTCAAGAATACATAGACACATACGTGGTTCACCATACACATTGATAGACTTATTTTGCTTATAGAATTTATTTATTTATTTATTGTATATTGAAGGATATTTTATATCAAGTTGGGTAGGAGGAGGAGACAAAAAGGGTGACGCTCAAATTCAAACTGTTCACTTGGTAAAAACGTCCCTTGCATCTAATTTTATTAATTTAATGAGAGAAGACGTGAGAAGTTTTTTCTTTGTATTTATCAAACTTTTTTAATCCGATTATTCATCATTTTAATATGACTATCTTCCAAACTTTATACTCTTTCAATTCCTCGCTCCTTTTTTTTGTTTTCTTTTCATTTTTTATCTCGTATCCATTTTTTTTCTCCAACACTATTGAATTGCATTAAACTAAGTTGATGGCAAAGACTGAAGTCGATAGAGATGTTCAGATGGAAGAAAATGTAAATTTCGTGCATTGAACGGGATTGACAATAATATATATTTATAGGGATCAAGTTCAAGAGGAGGATGCAGACCTCCACTTTTTTCTTTGCTTTTGGAGTTGGAAGTGAGGGTGTTATTCATTTCTTTCGATTCCTCTTGTAAAACTAAAGGCTTGGAAGTGGGGCCTGCCAGTGTCATTAGATCGGATTTGGATCGAATTTTGACTGATTCAAATTCAAATTCAGTTTCAAAAGTCCGATCCAAATTCGATGAATTTTATTTTTGTGATTCATAATTCGTCTGATCCGATAATTCAATCCGGTTTGAATATTTTAATTAACTAAATTTTAATAAATTTTACTTAAATTTTAATTAAATTTATTTAAATAATTAATTAGTATATAAATATATAAATAATTCGAATCGAATATTACAAGACTTGAAAATTGTCAAGAATCCGAGACATTGAGACCCGTGAGCCCATTAGAAAAGCCAGTTTTGTGGTTTCCCAATCCTAGTGGGTCAAGTATTACAAGACCATGTGAAATGTAACAAAGGGTCAAGTGTGTCATTGTCCAGATCAAAGAGTGTGTCAATTCATTGTCTATGCTGCGTCTCAACTTCCCAGTCAATTGGTGTATGCTGAGAGACTTTTGTGTTGGCATAGAGTATACTCCAAGTTCCAACTCATGGTCAAGCTTCTTTCTCCTTTCATAGATACTCCTACCGTCCCACGAAACGGGGTCGCATGATCCAAAATGAAACTCATGTTTTGACAATATTTATTAGAAATATAAAATAAGTACTTATTAACTACGTGTATACGGATATATTTTTCTATAAAAGTTACAAAACGAATCAACGACCCCAAAATAACGAACCAACAAAATCTATCTCTACCGTACCATTTATTAAATGAAGTATCATACTAACGTATCAAATCGATCTACCATCTAGATAACATAGAGCAAAAATCTCAGCTTTAGGGTTTCATATGGTCTGCATCCTTCCCCCCACATCCTTGGGCTTGTATCTGAAAGGACCCAACATTATTGGTGTCGGTTATGAGTAAAATAGGCTTAAGACTATTTCACCAAGTTTTTAGTCAGGCCTTGGCTCCATTTGCGTAGAGACTACTAACCCAATACAAAGTTAGTATGAACTGGTTGGTTTAGCCTGGCCTTACCTCAATTTACAAATAGCCCAACCCAAGAGGCTGACCCAGTCAGGTGACTTTAATTACCTGAAATTAACAACATTTTAATTACCAAAAATTAAGAAATCACAAAAGAAAAAAGAAAGGAAAGAAAAGCTCAAGTTAAGAAAGATGAAGGCCCAAGTATACACCATATTCCTCATGAATACTCTAATTCTAATGTGGATGATTTGTCTCGGATCGAGAAAGGGATTAGTTGAGGTGCATGTAAGCTGGTCCAGACACTCATGATCGTTAAACAAAAAAAAAATATACACCATATGAACAAATATCATAAGATATAAAAAAAATGAACAGTTCAGTGTTAATTATTGTGGGTGTTGAAAATGAGCACATAAAAAATAATTTTACCACTCAAGTAAAGAGACTGTTTTCATGATGCATAGAATGAATAATAAATAATAAAAAATACAAAGCTAATGGGAACTTGGCTATGATTCTTAATTCTCCAAAGTCTTCCTAGAGGTCTAAAGCATTCTTCTAGAATATTCCATTAAGAAGATACCTTACGATTACAAGTTTGCGTCAGCCAGAAACTTCAGCTAGACATTATAAACAGGGCAGTAGTTGCCAAACCCATGCATCTTCAAGATTCCATTTACAAGAAGATAAGGATTACCAACAAACAGCCAAATATTAATTTGTTCAGAAGCAGCTCTCTTTGTTTTATTCTTTGATCAAGCCCGGACGCCTGCATAAAAAATTATTCCTACTTACTTTCCTTTTACTTTTTTATTCATCCTATCAAACAGTATGAATTTTAAACCGTATTAGTTCTATCACATTAAAATTTATTGAATCCATACCCAACTCCTGTGTAGTTTTCTATAGTCAGATTCGTATTTTGTTTATTGAATTTGTGTCAATCCATTTCTTAAGGACGTCTGACAAATCAACTCATTTGTGATTCGAGTATGTCCAAACTAAATTCATACCAATTTAATTTTTTGTGAATTTCGTGTCAGATTAACATATCATATTAAGAATTTTTAATCTTAGCTTTGATAGTATGCGTTGGATCCCTTCCCCCCCCCCCCCCCCCCCCCCCCTCTCTCTTACCTATGCCTTATTTTCTCTAATTGTCACCATAGGAAAATAGCCACACCAAGCTGTCCATGAGGTTTGCAACAAATGAATAAGGTTAACAAGGAAGGTAACACACTATATTTTTAAATACAACATTGTTTCTTCCTCCTTGATGTGTGGCTCTTTTCCTATTATCTTAGTTCCCTATTTCGTATGCAAACATCCTAAGGTGAAGTTTCACTTGC
The DNA here is from genome assembly GCA_951799425.1 of Ilex aquifolium. Taxonomy (NCBI): domain Eukaryota; kingdom Viridiplantae; phylum Streptophyta; class Magnoliopsida; order Aquifoliales; family Aquifoliaceae; genus Ilex; species Ilex aquifolium. The sequence goes on from OX637403.1 coordinate 30,377,456, forward strand.
CAAAATAGGTTTATTGACAAATCACCTAGCTGCCGGGGAGACTCACAACAAATGACATTAAAATCAACGAAAACAAACATTACTTTGACATTGTATTTCTCTCCTGAATTTATTTTTATTCTCATCGTTGGCATTGCTTTCTTTTTCACTGAGTAGCCATTGTTCATCGATACGATTCTGATTCTAATATATTCCTCAGGCCTACTTAAAATATAATTATTTAGGTTGTAAATGCGGTTATTTCACTCAATCTCGACAATGTATCATATTTACATGTAATGATTGGAAATTTTGACGAATAAACCAAGAGAGTACTTCCAAATTTAGGGATTGTAATACGATGTGTTAAGTTGATTCAACAATGAAGCATAGAAGTAATTGTCTATGGTATGGTGTAACTTGTTTTCTTACCCTTAATGATGTACTAGTATCATAATTTTTTTTTAAGTTCTTAGATATCCTCGAGATAACCTGCAAAGAGGTGGAATAAATTACCCTTGCCTCGGGCAAAAACTAATCCATTGATACGCCAGTTGAGAGAATTAAGGATGACCAACTAGGTTATGCCTAGTTGATAGATCAAAATTTAATGCAAATAAATTATGTTCAATCAAATTCTGAAAACCAATTGCTACTAAGAATCAGTCCATAAGAGTGAAGAATGAAGGGTTACAAATAGGCATGTCAACGGATTGGTTTTAGATTGGATTCTAATTGATCTGAATCCAATATGATAATTCGACGAATTTTATTTTCGTGATTCATATCCGAATCCGTTAACAATCTGAAATCCAATATGATCCAAATAACTTAATGAGCTACATTTGCTAAATTTTTACTAAATTTCTTTAAATAATCACTTAATTTTATCAATATTTATATAAAAAAATATATAAATAATTCGAATCGGATCATAATCAGATCGGATATAGGTATATCCAAATTCGAATCCGTGAAATATAAATATCGGATTCGAATTATCGTTAAAAAATATTAATCCATATCTAACTAATCGAATTCGGATCAGAATCTTATATATTGACCGATCTAGTTACAAGGCATTTGTTAAATTATTCTCGTTTCTATCCTGAGTAACTGTCTCTCTCTCTTGATAGTATGACTTAGGAAAGTATTTGGATATACTATGAAATATATTACATACTCAATATTTTTATGAATGAAACAATTTTTACCGATTAAAACAAAACCACCACGATGAATTGGCTGAGCATTCTTAGTTACCTAAGTTCTATTTACAAGATTAAAGCTTCCTTTTGGATCATTCGGCAAAGTAGATATACTTTATTCTAGTTGTTCTCGTCAGCCAAAGGCTCCAAAGGTATATGTGCTTATTCAAGAAGGACCTGCCAAACGCAGGCATCGTTACCAAATAGATTACCCACTATTTCATTAGCCCCCACAAAATCTAAGGTTTAATGTGTATTGCAACGTTAACTATCCACTTAAAACTGTGACGTTTTTGTCTACTATTGATGCGATCTGTTGCGCCATTCTTGTTCCCAATTTTGCCAACTTCTCCTCACAGCCGTCCAATGAAGGTAGCTTGACCAATTCGTTAGTTGTCGGTGGGATTCACGACATAAATGTTAATAAAATTAAGGGAAAAAATGGATGAATCGACTTAGATTATATGAGTTTTATGTTATGCGGGAACATTTCAACATATAGACAAAGCAATTGTATCGACATTTGGGGCTATGCGTGGCATGGTCGATTAGGTAGGATGGCACGGGGTGGCAAGAGGGTTAACCAAACATTTTACGTTTTTTTTTTTCAAGTATCCCCTCGAGTTCTCCATGTGTGAATTTTATAAGAATCGAAGGTCTAAACTAACCTAATCAACCTCATGAGTTAGCACCTTTTGTTCATAATTTTGTGCTGATGAATAGCATCTTATGACAAGAAGATTAATACAGAAAAAAAAAAAAAAAAACACATCTCATTAGTCTTATTACTTGTCTTTTCCTTCACCAAGATGCTTATCCCCATGGCCTATTTTCTGACCCTTTCTTGGTAGGTGAAAGGATAATGTGCACTATATTTTAGGTGAAGCTCAAGTGCTGATTTGGAGTGTTTGTCCGGATCTTAATCATACAATTAATTGATAGAGTGAACACTACAGTGGTAACAGTAACGAGCTGTAAAATCAGACGTCCTGAGTTTAAATTTTGACAATTTTTTGTTGTCAAACCATGAGAGATTTATATCTCACGAATACTCTTGTCCTAGCGTGGATGACCTGCCTTTGATCGGGCCGGGGAGGGAATTAGTCTAAGTGCGCATAAGCTGACGTGGACACCCCTAACCGTTGAAACAAAAAAAAATATATAATTAAAGTCATGCACTTGCAGAAATCAACATTGAATAATTGTCCCAAGTGAAGTTTGTATCAAATTTATTGAAAATGTGCAGTTCAATTAAGTGATCAATTTAAGTTAATATCATTACTGAATGGATATGATTGTTATCACCAAACTATGACACTGAAATGGGATGCTTTTTTTCCCCCTGATCCATCAGTGCTAATTATGAGTTCTTTGCACTTAAGCCACATCCCAAATACTATTGTTTTTTTTAGGGGTGTAACATGAGAACTTCGCAGGGGTCACCCATCCTAATACCACTCTCGAGTCTCGCCCAAATACGCCAAATCATATAGTTGGGCAGTTTCTTAAGCTACTAATTTGTTTCTTCATTAAGGGTAGTTTGATTCAACAGGTCATATAAAGGGCTTACATAAGGAAATTTAAATCTTGGGAATAATTTAAATATAAATTCTATAGTAATCGAAGTAAAAATAGGGTAAAACTTCAAGAAAAAGTATGATTAACCCTATTTTTTACGGTTGCCAAGAATCGATCTGGTTTTTTAAAAAAAGTAAGGATAGAAGGTAGAGTTTAGTAGTTGACTTCTGAAAATCCACATGCAGTGTTTGGAAAAGATGCTGAAATTCTGAGTCTTTGAACCATTCTGCTCAAAATTCTACACTTCACAGCTGGGTTATGGTGGGCACAGGCCAATAATGGCACCAAATATGGGGTAGCAAATCTTGCACCCTTAGCTTGCTGGATAGTCTGATTGTTTAAGAGAATGAGTCAAACAGTTCTTTGGTTATGGGCACTGGTCCTACGTCCTAACCACGTCTTTCTACTCATAATTAATTAAAGATTCAAACAATCATCTGTCAATTACATACATCAGTTAAACTCGAACTAAGAACATGCTGCAGTTGTTGACATGGTAGATGACAAGTTTTCAACCGCCCCCCCCCCCCCACGCGGCCCATTCATGCATACTTGAATTGCCTCTTGTTCCTTTTTTTTTTTTCTGGGTGGGTTTTCACTCGTGGTCAGGAAAGTATAAGTTTTTATTGGTGTTGTTGATTGAGACTCCACCTTTGGAATGTAAAACAAGTTTGGCCTAACAAACAACTTGGAACCCCAATGTTAAAACTTTTGGATGACGTTTTGGTATTATATCATTGTCTTCTATCCTTTCTTTTAGTTTAGCAATTCCTTCTGTCTTTAGCATTGACTTTAGTTAGGACATTATGTTTCTAAAGCAGTATTTTAAGGGCATTATCAAAATGGTGGAGAGAGAGAGAGAGATGGGGGGAGGGAGAGAATTATAAAAAATGGTGGTGGGAGGCAAATCCAAAGTAGGAAGCAGAAACTAGTTTACTTTAAGGGATGGATCCATTGAATGTCTGGAGTGTTGGCGTTTTCTATTGAGAATATATATATCAACAGAGGAAAGGCATAAAGCCTCTCTCTCTCTCTCTCTCTCTCTCTCTCTCTCTTCTCTTTGACCACTTTCAATATCAATTTTGTCGGGACTAATTTAATAAAAAAAAAACCAATTCCCAATACTATAATGTGAATACCCACATAATCTATCCGTTCACTTGCAGGCTTTAGCTTATTTAAAAAGAATCAAGGATTGTTTGGATTCTAGCTTAATATCATAATGCTAGTTGATGATGTTTAAGCCAAAATGCCGAGGGCTTTAGAACTACTTGACAAATTTGAATGCAAGCCAGCGTCCAGAATCTACAAATAGATACAAAGAACTAGCTACCAAAAACCTTCACTAATTACAGTTAATATATAGCTTGAACTGAAACGACCTGACTGAAACCAAAGGGAATGAATTTAGAATTTAACTGTATAAGGTATAAATCATGGTGAGTTAGTTTGGGAGGTCAAGACTCCTAGAACTATAATGAGAGAGACCTTTTAGATACAAAGGGGGGAGTTTTGTTGATTTTTTTCATTAGCCGAGAACTCTTATATTGATTTGTTGCAAACGACTCCAAATTCAAATATCTTGTATTCAAGTTCACTATTGGGAACAATATATAAATTCATTGTTATGTGTACCATGTTTTTGAGCTCTCATAATCTGACAAGAAGTAACACATAGTCCTTATCAAGTCAAAAATCTTAATTTGATCCCCCACAAACTGTTTAGCCACTCTCAGCTCTCCACCCCTTGATGATAAGGTGGGCTAAGATATCAAAAAAAAAACAAACATAATAAACAAAGTAAAAGTGTTCTCTTTCCAACACAATTATAAAAGAAAACCCAAAAGGCACCCCCCCCCCCCCCCCCCCCCCTTCAATGGTGGAGGAAAGACCTGTTAGTTGGGAGGGGTTGCCATTTGGCTGTGGAATGTAAAAGTGAGACGCAAGTGGAAACCATTTTTAACTTTTTAAGTAAGATTTATTATAGTGCTTCATATATGGTGAAACCAACCTTTCAAGGTGAAAGGTTGTAGCAAGTTAATTTTTGTAAACAACCTTTGGTTGACTTTGTTTGTAGGTAGCTGATATGGTGGTACATTTTTCACATAGTGGGTCCCGAGGCATAATGACTTGGTAGAAAATTCTCAATCTATCTACCGACTTTCAATTCAAAGGACAGACCAAAAAGGAAAAATAAAATTCAAAGGAAAAATTAAAAAAACCCAGCCAAGAAGATGTTAGGTAGGAAGCACAATTCAATGACCGGTGGAAATAAGACCAGTCATATGACGAAGGGTTAGTTTAATCTGTCTGCTGGACCTTATATTTGTCCCTTAAATTAATGATGACACTAGATTCTTCCTTTGAAGCCAACTGGACCCAGGGAAGAAACACTACAAACGAGAAAGAGATTGTAGAAAAAAATCAAGTCAAACATTACAACTAATACTTCTTCAAACAAGTAGCTATGTACAGAATACAAATGGGTGCTGTGTGAAACCAACTTCTCCTATCTCTGCCAGCTACCAACAAGCACTATAACCACAACCCTCTTTCTACCAATAACTTTTACTTTTTCTCTGTTTTCCCTAATCTAAGTTCAAATTTTACTCACCCAAACAATTTGAAATGGTGGGACTGGCCCCCATATCATCCATCTAATGTGTGTACGTGTGTGTGTGTCTACCTATTCAACCAACCAAACTCCTACCACAACAACTAACCTCACCAAATCTCACCCTTTTAACTCTCTTCTCTCTTTACTATGTACATATGCCCAACTCTGAAGCAAAGTATATGCCAAAGTGCCAATAAAGGGAGGGCAAATCCCCAAAACAAGTTGACTTTAGTTTTATGTGTCTATTCAAGAATATGATCTGATCAATCCCAAGTTGAATAGATTCTTTCTCACTAGGCTCCCAAGTGACAACAACACAGCCCCACCAACACTCATCGGGGCGGGTTCATCCTTTTCTGCCTTTTGGTGATAGATTAATGGCAGCTCCTTCACTTTTAAGTTACTCAATCCAATTCTCTGTCGAACTGCTTCGATGATTTTTGGATCAGCTGGATTCCCAATTGCATCAGTAGGATTCCCAATTGCATCAGTAACATAGAACACATTTAGGGCCGTATCCAATGTCGTGGATATCTCAGCCCTTGTCACATTAAGACCATTTTCTCGGAAGGTTCGAGTCACATCCGCTAATAGCCCTTGTTTATCAGCTGTGCATAGTTCTAACCTTACACCCTGTAATCACAAACCAAAACCTATGAGCTTGCATGATCATACAAAGGATAAGAAACAATGAATAATTCAATGATTCGGAATACAAAGAACAAAGAAGAATAAATACCTCAGATGCTCTTCTTTCAATGGCAGCTTGTAGGCATAGAATCACACGTTGCTTTTCAGCCTCTGAACCAATTGGGGTTCCATCTGTGTGCCTAATGAAGAACTCCTGAATAACATTAACCAAACTTGTAACTAAATTGACACATTTAATTAATGGTGCATAGTAAAAATTAACCGGATAAGGGGTTTACGAATATATACCAAGTATGCTCTGTCTCCTGCTGTGTTGATGGTAGCATGAAACACAAAATACTGCATGTCTGTCAATGTGCAGACAACATCAAACAGAAGCTTTGTTCGATCTATGCAATGAATATTTACAACAGAATAACCCCTCTCCAAACAATTCTGAACCGTAACACTGGGTGAATCGCCATTAGTCCTAATTGTAGGATTTCTTTCATAATCGCGATCTGCAAACATCATCTGATGAAGCCTTCTTTCAGTATGAGTAACAACATTAGACACCGAAGTCTTAGCACTTCGAATATCATTGTCACCCTTAAGCACATTCCTTAACCGTGTTCCAATTCTATCGATCTTCAGAGAGTCCTCAATCTGGGAACCCGAGTCATTATCCTTAAGGTAAATAAGTGAAGCAATTCGGCCATTGTGTGTCCACATCTTAGATTCGACCACATTACATTGCAGATCAGCGAGCACCCCAAAAACCTCGGATAAGAGGCCGACTCTATCTGTCCCGGTTAATTCCAATGTTGTCAAACCCTCATAGCATTTTGATCTCGTATAATGAATCGTACCTAGTGACTGTAACATACAAGCAGGTCATAATTCTTAGTCCAAGCCATTAATATGCTAAAAACGATATCAACTAAATAAAAATAGGATCAGAGTACTTAATTACCTGTTCAATGTAACTGATGACGCTCTCGTCCGTTACTTTGTTACCATTTAAATCAGTCACATGAAAAACTGTGCATCAATTAAATAAAAAAAGAGCACAATCAGTAGAAGTTTCAAGAAATATTAAGCTTCACAAAATTGAAAACGAATTTGCTAACGTGGGCCAGAAGAGGCTCACGTGAGCCAGAACGGAGTTGAATGCTAAATTGCGTTTACCATCCATGAACCACCTTCCGTCAGAGCAAATGTATGCCTTCTTAATTGAAAGGTTCATATCTGTGAGAACCTGCACTGCCTCTAGTAGAATTCCATGTTTTCTTACACTATCAACCTGTAAAAAAGTCATTCATCGAGGGAAATTAGTCAAATAATCTTTTGCTTGACAAGTATGAACAAAGAGAAGAGATGCTTTCTTGTCAATTTCCGAGAAGCTCACCGTAACAAGAGTTGCGTTGGCACAAGCGGTATTGTCGACCATTACTCTGCGAAACACAAGAAGGAGACAAGTCAGAGTGAGGCCTTCTGAAAAATACAAAATTCGAGCGTAGAATTTTGAAAGTGTCACTGATGGAGGAAAAAGAAAGGTTTCCACAGATCATTGAAAATTCAAATGAGATGCGTGTACACTTCTGGAAAGAAAACGACCAGAGATGGAAGAAAAGTCATAGAAACTTGAAAAATAAGAAAACTAAATAATTTAAACTTATTAAGTAATTGAATTCAGGAAAATTTAATAAATTTTAACGCATCAAATAGAAGTAGTTTTAGAATGAAAATTCTTGGAAAATAAACTAGGAAAGTGTTACAGAATCCCATATCTTTTCGTTTTCGGTAAGCGATCCCAAAACCTCTATACTTCTAGATCTCGCTTTATTTTTGAATAAATTGCCAGAAAATTGAGATAAGTACGAAAAACCGAGTCGATTTAGAAATTAGAAGACCTAATTCCATGAAAAATCAAAAAGAACTTGCAGAAATCGTTAATTTAAGAAAATCAAAAGATAAAAACGAAGAACAACTGAGAACAGTAAAATCATGTGCCGAAGATGAAAGGTCGTTGTAGAAAGAGTAACTGACCTCGGCGTTGTCATTCGAATCACAAGCTTTTCATATTCATCCAAATAGGAAGGCCACTCCATCTCTCCAATATCTTCTTTCATTCTTCAATTTCTTCAGCGACAAACTAATCAGACACACAACAAACAATTCACCTTCAACTAAACTCCGAATTACAGCCTGTAATTCTTTCAACCTTCAACGATGACTTGAACGAAGCAAAATCAAAGCACAACCGTATCCCCTGTGCTAGTTAACCCTCAATATTCCACTTTTATCGTCGAAATCGCCGTTAACAAGCCTGTCCAAGTCTCTGTTCCTGTAATCCCTCTCTCTCTAGAAGCGTTGGTCTTTCCTCTGTCTACACTCCTACAGCGCAAAGAACGCCTTGGTCTTGCCCTCGTTCCCTCGCTCCCATAAGTCCTATTTATATGTATTTTTTAATATATTTTTGTTATTAATTTTTTTTAGCTGGAGAATATATTTTATACCTTGGAGACCACGCTGATCCGCACTAGGGTTTGGGGCCTCACATGGCGTGACAAATGCTGCCCGGACGACTACCCAACTAGGGGTGGCAATCGTGTCGTGTCGTGTCGTGTCCGGGTCGTGTCATGGCGGGTTCGGGTTGAAAATGCATCAACCCAAACACGACCTGCGAACTAAACGGGTTAGGTCATGTGGACACGAACACGACCTGACTTGAAACACGACTAACCCGACACGACCTGTGACCCGAGATTTACACAGGTCGTGTTCGGGTAAACACGACCCAACCCGCCTAACACGACCCAACCGACACGACACGACCCAACCCGACAAGACCCAACAAAAAAAAGAAAAATTTAGACATGTTACAAATATCCCAAATACAACATTAAGCAATGCAAATCATGATTGCAGCACCCCTTAAATTGTTGCAGTAAACATTAATTAAGCACATTAATGGGATATGAGATATAAAAGAAAGGAAAAGGTCGAAATTAACTTTGAATGAGATAATAAAACAAGTATGGTGAGGTTCAAAAATACACCCAAATCCACATCGGCAGATAAACCCAGGTTATCCAGAACAACCCCAGCAACATTACCACCGTTGCACATTATCCCATTCCATGAAGAAGGACACCCATTGAAGTCTATAGACTCCTCATTCCATGAATCAAGCACATAACTGGTCGGGTCATGCTTAATTCCTTTCTTGAACTCAAGCAGTGCCAAAATGTCCTGCGATGAAAGCTGCCCCATGGAACAGACAAAAAATAGGAATACCACAAGAAGCCTAAAGAGCTTCATACTAACACCCAGAAAATTGGCTGTCCCCAAGTAAAATATAAGCCTACTTTCAAGAATCAAATGGTTTTTCCAGCTCACAATATCACTATTCAAAAGAAACCCAACTCGGTTTTTACACCATTCAAGAGCAAAACACAAACCCCCAAGAAAAATGGCTTCAACAAATACATAAAACAGATGGGTTCTATGAGCTACTGAATCCAGATGTCAAAGAAACCCAAATGTGTTACACACCAAAGAATAACAAAACATACTGCTCAACATATGTTATCTAAAGCCCCAAGAATCACATACTCAACTGAAACATCCTTTGTGTTCAATGAAAACCAGAAATGCAGAAGAATGCTCCAAAAAATAACACTTTCAGTTATACAAACTAAGCTACAGCAATAAATGACTGAAACAAACCACACAAATTCAGTCACTTTCAGAGATTTAACCTATAAAAGATTAGTATTTTCTTACCAGACCCCTACTGTATAACTCAGTGAAATCGGTCACTTTCAGAGATTCAAACTTTAGAGCAAACCAAATTTCTTTCTAGCAAATATTGAACCTTTGAACAGTCTGAAACTTCAGATTTGCATATAAGCATAAACTTCCATCTGGAGTACATTCTGCAACCAGAGCTCAGGCTCGGAGCCTCAGACCATTGAGATGCACGAAACAAAGCAAGCGGGTCTTTAAATCTGCATTTAAATGCATTAAATACAATGAACCCAGAAAAAATTGACTTCTACAAACCCCACTATCAACAGAAATTAGCTTCCAAAACCAACAACTTCAAAAAAACACAGTAAAAGGACCCTTATACACAGTAGAAATGATTCTGCTTGTACCTCTTATTTTAGAGGATTTAGGTAGCTCTTTTATTTTTCTTTTCCGCTGTACCGAAAAAAAAAAATATGCATATGAAGATAATTATATACAAGTATCAACACCAAACCATGTCTTCTTCAAAGACCATCGTGTTGAAGAGCTCTGACTTTGAGACCTTCGAGGTTGAGGAAATCGTGGCCTTGGAGTCGCAGACCATTAAGCACAGAGCAAAAATGATCCAACAGAGGCTACAGAGCAAAAATGACAGTGGGATAAGAGTGAGAGAAAGAGAGAGAGAGAGAGCTAACTTGGTCTACTACTACTAGTCACCGACGCCAAGCCAAGAGAGACCGACAGAGGGAACGAGGGAGGCGGGCTGCTGGACAGAGGGAATGAGGGTTTGGAAAATGAAATTAGGGTTTGGAAAAAATAAAGTTCTTTATATAGTGCTGGGTTAATTCGGGTCAAAACAGGTCAGCGGGTTCGTGTCAACCCGATTAAATTCACGGGTCAATTCGGGTCAATTCGGGTTAAACGGGTTGAACCCGAACACGACCCATTAACACTTCGTGTTGACGGGTCGTGTTATACACGGGTCGTGTCAAAAAATTGGTTAACCCAAACCCATTTATTCGTGTCGTGTTCGTGTCGGGTTATCGTGTCGTGTCAAAAATTGCCACCCCTATACCCAACTACCCGGGATGACCTAATTGGCTAATTCTCTTTCCACATTGTTTTGTATTCTCTCTCCAATTTTACCAAATTTTGTTGCCACGCGTCTCTTGATCTTTTTGTAATGTGCTTTGCTTGCTACATTGAGGAGTTATACCATATCCTCGGCCTCATGTGAAGTAATTGTGTTCTAACAAGTAAACTAATAAATTTATCATCTTATTCATTAAAATTTCACATAAATCTACTTAATTATATATTAATTCGTATAGATTAATTATATTAAAAATCTACTGGGTTTGCTCATTAAGGTTGAATCTGCCGACTACACAATTATGATGTCCACATGTGTGAGTAAGCCGATTGTATCGGCTTTTATGTTGTCATCATTGTTTCGGCCGGTTGGATTTGCTCTTCGAAATTTAATATGAGTTTTCATTTCTACCTTTCACTTTTAATCATTTTAGTTTAATACTTAGATTACCTCTTAAATTATGCTCTGAAATTAAAATTTTCCCTCAATTTCAATTGTCTATTATGGTATTATACACTTTTTTTTTTGGGTAATAAGCAATGAATGTATTTAGGCCTTTTTGCTTCTTTTTATGATGATTATGCTATGTTCTCGTTAAATACAAAATAAGTAATGAATAATCCTATAAAAACGTAATTTAATGACCTTAACCACATAGGGTAACACAAGTAGTAATAAGGACAAACTGTAAACTCATACGTAGGGTTGTTAATCAAATTGAGTTACTCGAGATTGGCTTAGGTTCAGCTCGTTTTTGACTCATTTAAGTTCGATTTATTTTTTAAACGAGCCGAACTTGAATAAATTTATAGGCGCGTTTAAAAAATAAGCCCAACAGATTTGACTCGAACTCGACTAGCTCGATTCGTTTATATGCAAATATTCGAGCTCGACTCGAATTTGACTCGTTTTCTAAATGAGCTCGACTCGAATTTGACTCGTTTTCTAAATGAGCCGAATTTGAACAATTTTTTAGATTCGATTAAAAAAAACAAGTTTTTTTTACTCGGCTCGAACTCGTTTGACTATCAACCCTTACTCATAGATCCTGTATTTGAATTTTGACAATTCTTTAAGCTCAGACCATGAGGGATTTATCCCTCGTGAATACCCTAATCCTAGTTTGGATGACCTGTCTTTGACCGAACCGAGAAGGGAATTAGTCGAGGTGCGCATAAACTGAGTCGAACGCTCTTAATAATTAAACAAAAAAAAAAAGGTAATTTAATGATCTTATAAAAAAAACCTAATTTAATTTAGTTATTTGATTTACCGTGAGTACTAATATTACATAGAATTCATTTTCCAATTCAACTGTTGTAATTAATTAAGTTCTTAAATTAAATTTAAATAACATTTTTTTTTATAATTACGCACCCGAATGGCATGCACAAGCACACCTAATTATAAGAAATAGGTTAGGCCAAGATCAAAGATTTTAAATGATCAAGTAATTATATTTTGTTTTGATTAATCCAATTTTGAAAACTGCATGAGTTGATTATCAAACCTTGGATTTTTAGGTGGTTGGACTTTTATTTTTATTTATAGTTGGTATTATTTGATTGCTCCTCGTTTAGACAATGAGGAATCAATTATCTATTCCGCATGCAGCATGCATTGTGAGCATATTCCTTCGTCACTACACATACGTGGGTAATATAGTCATTTACTAAGGATTTGGTTACTACAATGCATGCTTTATGAGGCAGCATAATTTAATTGGTCGTGGAAACGGGATCCAAATCTTCTTAAATATATTTTTTATAAATTTTTTTTAGCACATCATTTACTATTAATAGGTGAAAGACTCATTTATATACAGTAAAATTGTGTTTGAGTTGAACACTGAAAGTTGAATTTTGAATTTTAAGTGTTTAATGCTGAATTTTTTAATTTGTAAACTGTTTGGTATCAACTGAAATTTAAATATTTAATTAAATCAAACTATTTGACAAATATAATAAGCTGAAATCTGAAAAATGTTATTATCCTAATTTTACTCTTATTTTTAATTATCTCTCTACAACTACCTTATTTCTACCATCATCATCATAATGGTAGCAGTGATGATGATGGTGGCAGCAACGGTGATGATAGTGGTGGTGGTGGTAGTGGCATAATGGCGGTGGTGATGACAGCAACAAAGTGGTAGTGGCGACAGTGACACAATGGTGGTGATGGTGGCGGCGACACAATGGTGATGATGATGGTGATACAATGGTAATACTGATGAGGGCATAATGGTAATAGTGACGATGATACAATGGTGGTGATACAATGATAGTGAAGGCAGTGACACAATGGTAGTAGTACTGGTGGTGATACAATGGTAGTAGTGGTGGCGACATAATGGTAATGGTGACGATGACACAATGATGGTGGTGGTGGTGTCGATGACACAATTGTGGTGGTGAGGGTGACACAATATTGATGGCTACGGTGGCACAATGATGGTGGTGGTGGTGGATGAAGAGTAATGAAAAGTTAAGAGTATAAAATGTATTGATGATATATTGTCCATTATGAGTTATTGATAAACTCTTTACTGACTAACATTTTCAACATTAAAGTGATAAATAAATGATTTGTTACTTAAAATTTTAACTTATTTTTAAGAAGTGCTTAAAATATTTAGTGGTATGAGTTTTAAGTTATCAAACTGGTTTAATACATTAATTGTTTAAAGTATTCAATTTTAAGTCTTAAGTAGTATTATCAAACAGTCCTAAATCTATGTAAATGTAACTTGAATACATGATAGGTGACGATCAACTAAGAAATGACTTGAAAACAAAAAATATATTAGACGAGATGTCACTTTGTGTAAACGCAACTTGACAAGCATGACTAGACGTGGTAGTGGAGAGTGATATTTTCTTTTCGACAAATCATCTACAATACATTTTTTTTTTTTTGATCAAAGCAAATAGGATAACCATTTCATTAAGTGTGAAAATTGAGGTTACAATCAGTCAAAAGAAAAGCCGTAAACTCGGGAGGGGGGATCCTAGCCAATTCACCGGAAGCGAATTGTTTAACATATTGACCGCTACCTAATGAACAGTTTTGTTAAAGACTCTAGGCTTGTGTAAAAAGTTAAGATTGTATAACCTAGCATAATGTCTAATGTTCTCAATGATTACACTAATTTTCCACGGGAAAACATCTTCGTTGGAGTTAAGTTTAATGACATTGAGACAATCATTCAAAATAGTTGCATGTGTGATCAGCTGTGCTTCGGCAAGGAGGCATGCTTGCCTCACAGTCTCTGCCTCCGAGAACAAAACAGACACCGCTGAGAAAGATTTAGCACTGCCAAAATCAAATTCTCCCCTATCGTTGCATATCACCGCTCCAGAAGCTGTCTTTGCTGATATTGATTTGAAAGCTCCATCGCAGAAGATACGAGTCCCATCCTCAACCTCTTGTGGTCTCGCCTCTGATTCCTTCTGTCTCTAGTTGATACCCCATCACTAATTCTAAGTTGATCTCTCCACATGGCTTGTGCATGTGTGGCATAGGCATTAACTTCTTCCATGTTGAAAATGAACTGGTTTCTTGCCTTCCAAATTATCCAACCCACATCTACTATACATTCAAGTGAGATATATTATATATAAGTGAGTTCCTTACACATTAATAATGAATTTAAGGAAAATTATATTATTAAATTTATAATTGTCTAAAATTTAAAATTAATTAGACCCTCCTAATTTTTAGAAAATTAGTAATTAAGAGAAAGACTTATCAACGTATTAAAGTAACCCGAAACATTGGGTCCTACCGGCAGGCCTCTTGTCTGGCGATCACGTGAAAGCTCGTCAGAAAACACGTTCATTGATTGGGGCGATGTCCGTGCCACCGACTCTGCTCGACCGCATGATGCTTGCTGCTGAACCAACAAACAAACCTTCACATAACGGCCCTTAAGACGACACTTGTGGCGGCTGACCCTTCACTTGGCGGGAAATCGTTGAGGCACCTTCCCGCCAATCGGTGGGATAGCGTCATCAACACCATCATGGGTTACTAAAAAATCAAGGACTAAGATTTTTCCAAATTTAATTTATTTTATTTTCAATAAATTATCTACTATTAATTTAAGTGAGATCTTTAATGTATAAAATAATTTTTCACTCCTTAAAAGAATATAATCTAACAAAAACGAAATAAAAAATATTAAAAAATCAATTTTAAATCAAAATAATTGAATTTCTTTTATAAATTACATCCAAACTTTTTGCCATTAAATTTTTATTTTTTTAATTGAATCCCTATTATAATAATCAATTAGACTCTTTCACGAATATAGATTTCATAACTGAGTGAGGGACAAACGACTGAAAAATGATATACTCGAAGGTTGGTCATTGACAACTTTATACATTCTTTTGTTTGAGGAATACTTTTTCGAAAATTTTTGTTTTATTTTTATTTTTTTAATTTTTGGAAACCCGCCAATTTTGGTCTTTTACTTTTTGACCGTTTACATTGGCGCCAAATTCGAAATTTCAAAGTTGATACATGGCACAATGGGCGATGACTTTTGGTGAGGGAGTGGAATTCTGTACAGCGGCGCCGCAGATCACTCCGTGAGACACTCGTGACATGTTTTCCTCTAACGGGACCCACACATACCATGCCCAAGTAAAATTAATTTAAAACCAAAAAAAGGTTTCTTGCAAGTCTCGGTTGATTTGGACCTAATTGTGTTTGTTATGGTAAATATTCGATGATTATTCATGTTTTTTCTTGTGGGTCCCAGATGGAGATTTTAGGATCTTTGTAATTGTAAGATTCCTTTTCTATCATCTTGGCCGTACATAATTATGTTTCTCAAAATTTGATTTTGCATGCTTATTAGTCAAAGTATTAGCACGTGAAATCATTAGTTTGGGATTCTTAGTGAGATTTTGATTCTATAACTAATCCCAAAGTTTGAACTTGATGGTAAGTTTTTATTAATTAAGTTGAAAAAATATTAATTAAGTTTTTATATTCAAAAATTTGATGGTAAGAGAAAAAAGAGAGAGAGAGAGAGAGAGAGAGAGAGGAGAAGGAGTGATTAGTGAGATTCTCTCCAATACACTTTTTTTTTCAAGACACGTCATTCACCATGTATTCAGGTGGAACTCATTTGTACTTATTAATGGTGGATGATGTGCCTTGAAGAGAAAGTGTGCTAGAGATAATCTGAATCAAACAGAGATAATGATTGAAAAATTATGATAATAAATTTGAACTTGACTTTTTTTGGGGGTAAAAACTT
Organism: Ilex aquifolium; assembly: GCA_951799425.1. Classification (NCBI taxonomy): domain Eukaryota; kingdom Viridiplantae; phylum Streptophyta; class Magnoliopsida; order Aquifoliales; family Aquifoliaceae; genus Ilex; species Ilex aquifolium. Next base: position 30,393,589 of record OX637403.1, read on the forward strand.
GATTTTTAGTAGTTTTAGTTTTATTATTAGTTTTTGTTAATATAAAAAATTCAATTTTAGGGCTTTTTAATTTAATGGGCTGAATTAATAAGTTCAATTAATTCAAGTTTGAAATCGTTTATTTAGGTTTAAATATACCATTTTTTTTGTGGGGCTTATTTCTTATAAATTCAAAATTTTTTGTTTGGTCTATTATTATATCTCTAAAAACTAGCGGTAACTCGTGTCTGAAAGTACGATGTAATGTGAATAGTTTTGAGAGAAATGTTGGTGGACGTTAGATGAATTTATTTGAAACCGTCAAATATACTTATTGAAATTTGTTTTATTTTATATTATTGATATTGATTACAAGACTCGAAAAATCTTAAAGAAGTCTAAACATTTAGACTTTATTAACCTACTGATTGGGCCGGCCCTGAGTGTCACAATCTAAGGGCTAGCATTTCCTCGTTAGGGGCAGGCATAAGGTGAGGGACGTTACTTATTGACCCAGAAAACTTAAGCAGAAGGCAAAGGTCTTTGGGTATGGCTTGCAAGTCTGGTTTCTAGTTGCCCCTTTATGTGAACATGGTAGTGATGGAATTGACTTGATGAATGAGTCGCTTACTCTTTCATACTAAACTTTACACAATAATACAAACAATGATTGTATAACAAAGTTCATATGCATATATACTTCCTATATCACCATATTTTCACTTTTTTTTTTTGTGAATATAAAAAGTTATTTGAAAACTCGGGTATCACTCTATTTAGTTTCTACATACCAAGCACTCGAGCAAGTTGGACTAGTTAAAAGGTCAATATAGCTCAAGTGCTAAACTCGAGATATAAAATCTCAAACTTGAATTATATCTGCACCATAATTTAATCCAAAGGTTCAATTAAGTATTGGTCTGTCTTAAGTTTTTGAATTCTGGTTAAATTCAAAGTGCATTTCTCTATTTAAAACGTAGATTTATTTCACAAGGTTCAATTCATATTGAAATTGGGAATCATTCTTGAGCTATATAACTCGGATTGAAATTTGGCCTGGCCGTAACAATTTTAACAATAAAAGCCTCTTCCTAAGTAAAATATCTTTTAGATTGGATTCGAGTTGACATGTTTAAGTTGCACCTTAAACCTGTAGACAACAGTGATGTCTGAAAAAGGTAATTAGTTAACAATCTTTACTATAATCCGGAGAGGTTGATTCTCGAACTTGAAACCATGACATATCATTTAGACAGATAAACACTTGCTATCATTTTCGATTTGATTTCTAGTATAATATTAACACGCTAAGGTCAACATATGACATAATGGTTTGTAAAATTGTTGGGTTGATGGCACTATGGTGAAATGAGCATGGACGGTTTGACACTCAACTTTCTCAGAACACACAGCCTTAAAAAGTTAGGAAGGTAGCAAGCTTAAAAAGTTAGGAAGGTCGGTGATGCACATGCCAGGCTTTCTCACACTCGCATTTCTGTTCTTCATTCAGCAAAACTCGTCTTTAGCGTAGTTACAAGGTTGTTCTATTGTAATATATAATAAGTTACGTGTTCTTTGTAAGTACAAATGAAGATTGTGTACATCTGATTTTCTTGTATATACACCCAACCCCCCCCCCCCCCCACCCAATACACATATATACAACCAAAAAGAGAAAAGAACACATGACCATAAGCCATAGTAGATAGACCTACACTTTCAGAAACATCTCTCATTATTGGCCCCTCTCTAATATACTCAATCACATGGCTCTAGCTGCAACATGCCACAATGGGTTGCTACTGTCATTTTACCAAAAAAAGTTGAACTCTGCTTTTCAATTTCTCCTTGTCTGTTAGATGTAAAAGGTCATTCTAAGTGTTCCTACACCTAACTTACGTGGTGAACTGAGGTAAGTCTACAACAAATTTTTTTTTTTAGAAAAAAGAATTGTGGTTAGTAATAATGTACACACCATATTTGTCCACCGCTTCACTTTTACCATTACCATGTGAAAAAATCACATTCATTGGATATCTAATAAAGTCAATAGATCTCACTGACCTAATGGTCCACATTAAGACGGTGATTGTTGAATTGTTACAAGTCAATTGAGTGATGTTATAAGTCAATTGACTGATGTTACAACTTAAATCGGGGAATTTTTTTTTCAAAAGATACAAATAGGTCAAAGTTATGACAACGAGATTCAAAAAAATTGGGTTTTGCAACCAATTTTAATTGATCTTATTGAACCATAACTTCACTTGTTTGAATTATTTATTTGACCTTATAGAACCGTAACTTTCAAAATGATAGTGAAAATTAACTTTGTTAATGGAAATGGGCTGGAGGACAGATGGTTTACTGTTGACAAATTGACATGTCTTAAATGTTGCAGTTGCTCATCACTGCCATATGAGTACCATATGAAGTTGTTCTTATGGCCTTCACTTTTTGTAAGGAAAATGCTATAATTATCAAAAAAATTTATCAAAATTTTCATATCAAATAATGTGACATAATTTTCATTATTAAATTTTAATGGAATCTATTTATCTGATGGTAAAAAATTATGCCACATCATTTGAGATGGAGATTTGATAAACAAATTTGATTATCCTTTTTCTAATTCTCTACCATGTTACCTACCATAAAAAACAGTTGGAGAAGAGAAATATCTATAATATAAAATAGGGCAGGTTTCAATAAGTCCATTCGACGGTGTCAAATAGACTCATCCAACTGTCACTAATATTCTTCTTAAAATTATTCACATTACACCGTGCCTTTAAACACGAGTTACCCCTAATAACTCCATTATGGTTAGCAACAAATGGGCAAGTCATAAGTTTAACCATCAGCCTGATGAAAGTGAAACTACCAACGTAGATGGCCTACCTCTGTTTGGGTTTGTCAACGGATTAGATTTTAGATTAAATTCTAACAGACCTGAATTCGAATTCGATTTCAAAAGTTCGAACCCATACGTTGATGAATTTTATTCTCGTGGTCCATATCCGAATCTAGTAACGATTCGAAATTCGATCCGATCTGAATAACTTAATTAATTAAATTTTAATAAATTATACCTAAATTTTAACTAAATTTCTTTAAATAATCACTTAATTTTTTATAAAAATATAAAAATTTGTCTATCTGACGGTCTCAAATAGACTAATTCAACGGCAACCAACATCTCTTTCAAAACCATTTACACTGAATCGTGCCTTCAGGCACGGGTTACCTCTAATATATAAATAATTTGAATCGGATCATAACCGGATCGAATATAGATATATCTAAATCCAAATTCATAAAATATAAGATATTATATTTGAATTATCAGTTGAAAAAATTATTCTATATTTAACTAATCAAATTCAAAATTCAATCTATTCACAGACGTACCTCTCTTGGCTACTGCAGTCTGTAACTGTTGTCTAAGGGTGTTCAAATTTTCGACTAGCCGCAAGTTCCTACCATACCCTACTAAATGGTTAGCCGCAAAAATCGGGTAGGAATGCGGAAGAGCTATCCATTTCCGCATTCCTACCCTACCCTACCCGCATTAATTAATTAATATGATTTTAATGTATTTCATATGGTTTAAACTTAAATTAATTGTTATTGTATTTGTGTAACAATTATGGTGGATTGATGTTCATACTTTCTTGTGTTTTATTATAATTGTTGTTGTTGTTGTTTTATATTTTAGTATTATTGATTTATTGTGTTGTTAAATTGGTGCATTCAAAAATTAATAGTTACAAAAGTGTTAACCCAATTTCCTACCCGATTAATCGGGTAGGAATACCACACCTGTTGGGTAGGGTAGGCCAAGAAAACATTCTTCCGCAAAGTATCGGGTAAGAAGACAGAAGAGCATATTTCCTACCCGTAGGGTAGGGTGAACACCCCTACTGTTGCCATTGTTTGTTGGAGTTGTTGGTTTCATTAATTAAACTGGATTGGGCTTGAAACCCAAATAATCAGGAGAGATTTTGTTTTTATGGATTGGCCCCTATCTCAACTGATGGTTTGAAGATGACCCGAAACCAACCCGAGATCAACGACCCTAAAAGAACATGACCATTTACCAAGAGTCGTAAATGAATCGGGCTAGTATTTATGTAATGACTCGATTTTGACACGACAAGACCAAGTAGTGAACCTGGCTGCAGATAGTACACGAGTGCTGAAGCCTGATTCATAGTTGGTCAATTTGGAGCTGGCTGAAAATTTCAGCTTTTGGAGGATTTAGCGAAAAGAAGATTGGTCCGTTTAGATCCGGGTTTATTAGATTGTTTTTTCATCAATTTTTTAGAAAAAAAATAACTTTTATCAGCACAAAAGAAAAGTTAAAAAATGACGCTTATTGAAGGGCCTTCAAGGAAAAGTCGATTTTTTCGAAAACAATTCAAACGATTCTAAGATTTTTTTTAATTCTGATTTTTTTATTTTACTTTTTACACACTATTTCACACCCAAAAAAATCAGTTTCAAATGGGCCTAATATTTCAATCGTACCCATCCAATATGGATTACAAAAAAAAAAGGTCCAAGTCACCCAATGTTGTTGTCTCTGAATTTAGGCTGGGCCATGAATGGCCCAAAGCTTTGTCTTAAAATTCAATCTAAAAAGTAGTTTCAGGCTTCTACTTATCCAATTTAGAAGAAAAATCAAATCTGAAAATTTAAGGGCGTGTTTGGATTGCAATCTTAAAAAATAATATTTGAAAATAGTTTTTAAAAAGAGTTTTAGGAAAATGTATTTTGATATTTTTGAGGCGAAAAACTTGTTTGATTAAATGATTCCAAAAATAGTTTTATAGAACAGAAAATAGTAAAACTTGTTTGAATTGAGTTTTTCATTTTAATTTTTTTAATATATTAAACTTGATAAAATGCAAAAAAAAAGAAGAAGGAGAATTTCAGTGCTGGAATCCAGATCTGAAGCAAGACGTAGGAAAAAACTAGATCTGAATCAATACGCCAGAAAAAAAATTCTAGATCTAAAGCAAGACTTCGAAAAAATATCGAGATTTGAAGCTGAAACCTAGATTTGCTTCCTTGAAGCCGCCGGAAAAAAAACCTTTCGCGAGATCTGTGTGTGTCCTCTGGTTTTGTCAACATGTTTTGCTGCTTTCGCTGGAGAAGATCCAAGATCTCGTTTCGTATGGTTTCGCCGAAGTAGAGAGAGAGAGTAATGAAGAGGGAAAGACAAAAAAAAAAAACCTTTTACAGTAGGACATGTTTTGTTGTTAAGGGGTTTCGAAGGGAATACTTCATTAATGAGAATTTTGTTCTCCGTGTTTTTGTTTTTCCTTTCTTTTATTTTCAAAACACCCAAAAACAAGCCCAACTTGTTTTCATTTTTTGTTCTTTACATTCTAGTTTTTTCAAAAATCGGAGAACCAAAAAATCAAACCAAACATCATCTCTTTACTTTTTACTTTTTAGTGGTTTGAGAACAAAAATCTGTTTTTAAAATATAATTCATACAGACACTAACGAGTCGTTTGGTAATATTTTATTTTCGCAAACAAACAGCCCCTAAGTTTTGGGCAATTCCATTGGTATGAACCCAAGGAGGCCTATTCACGTCAAGAGACTTTGCATGTTAGTCTGCATTGTTGTTTTGATCACTCAAGACGGGAAAGAAAAGTCAATCTTATTGAGTGGGAAGCACGGCCAATCTCAGTCTTGTTCACTGCAACAAAGGGGATTTTTGATTTTTTTTTTTTAAAAATAGTGTTATTTGGACTTAATTTACAAAAAATTATGAACAAATACCTTTTAAATTATTTAATTGTGAAAAAAATACATTGACTAAAATTTTTTGTAGATAAGACCTTTGACTTGAAATGTATTGTATTTGAGTAATATTATTTGGATTTAAAAATCTGACATAATTTACTGACATAATGATGTGGCTTCATAGGAATCATTTGATCAACACCAAATTCCAATGTTTGATGGGGGTCACAGTGAATTAAGTCAATAAATTAAGTCAGTAAATTAGGCTCCAATAGCATTGCTCATTGTATTTAAGTACTCATTGTCAGATTTTCAAATATTTTCTTCACTAAAATACAATTTTTCTTATTTGAATGCCTGTTAGTTTGACAGTTCCATTTTTTTATGGGATTTGATTTATTATATTAATGGTTTCATATTTTAAGGGATTAAACATATTTGAAATTCAAATTATACCATACGGAATATATCTTAACGGCTTGACCTGGATTTTGAAATTCATTTTTTATATTATTTTTTTAATGTTAAACAGTTCTAGTTCTCAAATTTAACAACAGTGTTACTTTGCAATGTTACATTGTGATGTAACACTATCATTCATTAAAAATAATATATGTGGTTGTCACATTTGTGATGTCACATTATGTGATGCATACTATTTAGATTGTATATGAATCTATAATTTCACAATTTTTTTGTCAGTGATTAAAGTATTATCAGTAACTTGAATTGGAACAGAAGGAAGATCGGTCTTCAATGGTGCTTCTACATTTGTGTTGTTTTTCTTTTTTTGGTTGAAAATTGAAGGAATTTGTAGCAGTTTTTTTTAAAAAAAAATTTGAAAACCCATGTTTTGATAAATATAATAGTTGTCGAATTTAATGGGATTGTTGCATGATTTATGACAGTTTCCTTAAGTACCGGCTCACAAAAAATCCTTTAATTTATTGATCTAATAACTCATAATTAATGGATTGACAATGAACCTCAGTATTTATTGAAACTCGCTACCAATTCAATAATTTTGATGAATTAGGTCAACAACTTATGTTAGTAATATTATTATTTCCAAAATAATCCAACTTCGAGACTAAGGTTGAGTTTGGTAGCATGATTTTTCTGTTTTTGTTGTAAATTTTTGTCAAAAATAAAAATAAAAATGTGTTTGTGATATGTTTCCATTTTTTTTAGCAACTCTATTTTAAAAACAAGGTCAAAAAATAAAAAAACAAAAAAGGTGTTTTCATAAACACCCAAAAACAAAAAACAAGCGTGCTTAATCTTGTGGTTAATGAGATCCCGACTTCGATTATGCTTAGCAACAAAAAAATAACATTTTTTTTGCTTGAGTATAAAACCCTCCCATTTCACTCTTTCTTTTCCCCATCTCTTCTACCCCCTCACTCCTCTCTCTCTCTCTCTCTCTCTTTCTCGCACCTCTTTGATTTTTTGTTTTTATTTTCAGTGGTTGGGTGGTGGGTTTTCAAGGAAGTTGATGGTGAGTTTTCAGGGTGTTGGTTGGTGGGTTTTTAGAGGTGTTGGTGGTGAGTTTTTGGTGGTTGGTTGGTGGGTTTTTGGTGGTGAGTTTGGAATGGTGGAGACGGTAGTGTTGGGTGGTGGTTTTTCGGTGGTTGGGTGGTGCATCCCTAATTGTATTTTGGGGAGAAATGTATTTGGGATTAAAAAATAAAACAAAATAACCACAATGAACTATGAGAACACTATAATACCAAACATGCTTTTTATTTTTGTTTTCATAATTTTTTAAATATAAAAATGACCATCAAATATGTTTTATGTTTTCAGTTTTTATCACAGAAAAAATAAACGTTTTCAAATGCACCATAAATTTGTGATTCAGATGATGTGGCACACTCACATACCAATTAATTTTTCTTGTGTTGTCTTATTTGTTGGGTGTGAGACTACCATATTATTCGACGTGATTTCTCGTTACCCCCTCCCCCTCCAACCCACACACACAAACAAAGGAGAATATTCTAGTAAGCAAAAGAAGGATTGATAGACTGAGAAAAACAAATTTGCAAGGGGTGTCTCATGTGTTAGCTTTGAAAATTTGGTGGAAAGAGTCCCTGAATATTCACAAAACATTTATCTTAAATGGGCTCTTTGTTTAGAACAACAAAGTAGGGAGTCTAATTTGATTTGACTCTTGGTATTTAAAGGGACAGACACACTCTTTATTGTATAATTAATAAATGTGACACGTATACATGTTTCATTAAATGTTTTGACTATAGAAGCTGCAATTAGAGTTGCTAAAAGTATTTTTCTCTATTTTAACTTTTCATGAAATATACTCTCTACCGTAGAAAAGATTTTCTCTAAAATAGAAAACACTATTATGCCCTGTTGATTTGAAGTAAAGTTGGGTGCACGAAAATTGATGGAAAGAAAGTTTGGTGGATGGAAAGATTTTTCACTTTTGTTATTATAGGAAAGTGTAAGGGAAAGGAAAATTGGAGGGAGAAAATTTCCCTCCATTTCACAATTTTTTTTCCACCCACAAGTGGGTGAAAATTGAGAAGAAAATGTGGGACAATATGCTTTTTAAGATAATTTATTGTTTTGTCCTTCAATATATTCTAATATATATATTGCACCAATATATAATTCATTATTTAAGGGTAGAATTGTAAATTGATGATACATGTTTTTCCTTTCCTTTCATTTTTCATCCAATACCAAACGATGAAAAATATATCCTTCATACTTTTCATCTCTCCTTCCAAACAAAAAGGAGGAAAAATAGTTTTATTTCATTCAATGATAGAAAGTTTATCCTTTTCAATTTTTCTTCCTTTCTTCTTTCCATCCTTCATACCAAATGGACCATTAGAATTTTTCAAGTTTTCACAATTCTATTTTTTTGTCAATCTCTCAAACTAGATTTCTAATCGAGGCCCGTCATTTTCTGTAACTTTTTATCCCCAAGAAGTACATCTCGATCCGTTTTCACGACAAATCGAGCCAAAACAAGCCGATCGGACCTTTAGGTCGAAATTCTAATTTTAGAAATTTCTAAGTTTTCACAATTCTAGTTTTTCCTCAATTTCCAAATCTGGGGCTCTAATCGGAATGCTGTCATTTTCTATAAGTTTCTATCCCTGAGAAGTTTCTCGAAGTCCATTTTTATGGCAAACAGAGCAAGAATGGGCTGATAAGACCCTTAGGTCATAATTTTAATTTTAGAATTTCTAAGTTTTAACAATTCTACTTTTTCGTCAATCTCTCAAACTTGGGGTCAGATCGAGACGCTGTCTTTTTCGATAAGTTTCTATTTTCGAAAAATATATCTCTGTCCATTTTTCTTGAGCGAGAAAGGGCATATCAGAACCTTAGGTCAAAATTCTAGTTTTATTCCCTATTTGGTTTGAAGAAAAGTTGGGTGAATGAAATTTTTTTTCACTGTTTGGTATCAAAGGAAAATATAAGGGAAAGGAAACTAGAGGGAGAACATTTCTCTCCATCCCACATTTTTTGACACCCACAAGTGGATTGAAAGTGAGAAGGAAAAGTGGGACAATATGTTTTTTTAGATAAGTTTATTTTTTTGCCCTTCAATATATTCTAATATATGTATTGCACCAATACACAATTCACTATTTAAGGGTAGAATTATAAATTGGTCATGCATGTTTTTCCTTTCCTTTCATTTTTCATCCAATATTAAATGATGGAAAATATATTTTTCATACTTTCCATCTCTTCTACCAAACAAAAAGGAGGAAAAATAATTTTCTTTCATTCAATGATAAAAAATTTGTCCCTATTACTTTTCCTTCTTTTGTTCTTTTCATATTTCGTACGAAATGGACCATAAGGAATCCTCTGAGTCACCTAATTAAGTGACGTAAAGGATCACCATTAATGTTATGTCACCTATTATTAGGTGCCCATTGTTAGGAGTAGTTGATCAACAATATAAGTAGAAGATCAAGAATGCAATACAAACTGAAGGAATGACTTGCTTTATTGAAAACATTGATATGACTTTTATAGCCTTACAATAAGCTGCACTAACTAGAAAACAAAAAAGTAGCTCATGATTGCATGATCTAAGCTACGTGATACAGGTTGCAAGGAATAAGTCAAAAACTAAAACAGCACCCCTAGAAACTGGGATTTATTCTAACAGAAAGTAAACTAACTTGATACTCTAACTGAAAATCCTAACTCCAAGCAATTGACTCCTTCAATCCCTCCCTTAAACTAACTACTGTGAGGAAATTACATCACATACTCCCAGTTTCTCCCTGAGCTTCTAAAATGCATCCAGCTTTAACGGCATGGTCATCAAGTGTGCTACCTGGTCTTGTGTTCCACAGTGAACTAGTTCAACTTCACCATCTTTAGTGAGATCTCTCAAGAAGTGAAAACGCACATCAATGTGCTTACTCCTCCCATGCATGATTGGATTTTTGGAGAGTTTAATTGTCGAACTATTATCACACATTACAGTAGTACTTCCTTCCTGTGAATGGCCTAACTTCTTCAAAATCCTTCTCATCTAAACTGCCTGACAAGCACAGGCAACAACTGCCACAAATTCTGTTTCTGTGGTTGAAAGGGTTACTATGGGATGTTTCTTTGATGACCATGAGACTGCACCAGAACTCAATAAGAACACATAATCAGATGTGCTCTTTCTGTCTTCCAAATCACCAGCATAGTCACTATCCGTGAATGCTAGCAGCTCTTTTTCCCTTCCCTTCTTATAAAAAATTCCATAGTTAATGGTGCCCTTCAAATACCTCAATATTCTCTTGGCAGTTTGCAGGTGAAGTTCAGTTGGTTTTGTCATGTACCTGCGTATAAGACTAACACAGAACATCATGTCTGGACGTGTGGTAGTGAGATACATTAAGCTTCCCACTATTTGCTTGTAATAGGTCTCATCCACTGTGATTCCATCATCATCCCTACCCACTTTAGACCCTGGCACAACCGGGCTACTCACTGGATTACTCTCTTGCATCCCAAAACGTTTCAAACCTCCATGGCATATTTTCTTTGACAAATAAAAATACCACCAGGTTTTTGCAATACTTCAATGCCAAGAAAGAACCTCATTCTCCCCAAATCCGTCATGTCAAACACTCTCATCATTGAACTTTTAAAATCAAACATCATAACCTCATCATCACTAGTGAAAATTAAATCATCCACATAAACACTCACAATCAAACTTTACCTTCATTGCTCCATTTGATGAACAAAGTCTGCTCATTAGGACATCTTTGGAACCCTTCATTGATGAAATGTGCTTCAATACGGCTAAACCAAGCTCGTGGAGCTTGTTTTAGGCCATATAAAGCCTTATGCAGCTTGTAAACCTTGTGTTCACTGCCTTTCTTCTCATATCCTCTTGGCTCCTCCACATAGATATCCTCATCAAGTTTACCATGGAGAAACGTAGACTTTACATCAAGCTGAAATATCTTCCAACTCCTCTGTGCTTCAAGGCCTATTATCATTCTCACCGTATCCATTCTTGCTACTGGAGCAAACACTTCAGTATAGTCACTCCATGTTGTTGAGAGTAGCTCTTAGCCACCAGTCGAGCTTTATACTTGTCCACTTCACCGAGCTCATTAAGCTTTGTTTTAAAAATCCATTTGACTCCAATCTTTTTGGCACCATGTGGCAAATCAGTGAGCTTCCAGGTTTGATTCTTCTCGATTGAGTTGATCTCAGAATCCATTGTCATCCTCTATCTTGAACTCTTCACTGCTTCTTCAAAGCTCACAAGATCTGTGGATTCAACTAAAGCCATATTAACCTCATTTTCTTCTTCTGACAACCCTTCTCCACTAACATAGTCCTCCATCCAGATTGGAGCCTACCTATTCCTTCCTCCACCTGTATTGATTACTTCTCCAGGAGATGCATTCACTGCCATTGGAACTTCATCATCAACTGTTTCCTTCACCACTGCTTTCACTAATTGTTTCATCACCTTCTTCTACATCTACATCAGTTTCATCACCCCATTCTAGATCTACCAACAAATGCTCTTAAGAGCTTGCATCCCAATCCCACTGTTTATCTTCCTTAAACACCACATCTCTACTGATTACGACCCTTTTAGAGATAGGATCATATAACCTGTAGGCTTTGGACTCGTCACTGACCCCTAAAAGCACACAACTGAAGCTTTTATTTTCCAGCTTTGTCCTCCTTGCATTTGGCACATGAACATGTGCCAAACACCCAAAAACCCAAAAATGCTCCACTGTAGGTTTCACACCACTCCAGGCTTCTTCTGGAGTAACATTATTAACAGTTAACGTAGGACACCTATTCAGCACATACATGGTCCAATTCACTGCCTCAGGCCAGAAGGTTTTAGGAATCTTCTTCTCTGAAAGCATAGAACGAACCATGTTCATTACAATTCTGTTTTTTTCTTTCGGCCACTCCATTTTATTGTGAAGTGAATGTCGCGGTTAGCTGCCTCTTGATGCCACTCCTCTTGCAAAACTCCTTGAACTCCTCTAAATTGAATTCCCATCCTCTATCAGTGCGTAAGCACTTGATATACATGCCAGTCTCTTTCTCAACAAGGTTCTTAAAACATTTAAAGGAATGTAAAGCTTCTAACTTGTTTACTAGAAAGTAAACCCATGTTTTTTTTATTGAAATCATCAATAAAGCATAAGAAATACCTCTTCTTGCTGTTTGATGTGGGAGTTACAGGACCACAAATATCTGCATGAATTAGTTGTAACTTCTCTGTAGCTCTCCATGCACTCTTTTTGGGGATGGGATCTCGATGTTGCATGCCAATTAAGCAATCGGTGCAAATCACTATGCTAATAGGGAGATGAGGCAGACCACGTACCATGTTCTTAGTTTGCAAAGTATTCAAACCTTTGTGGCTCAAATGGCCATATCGGCGGTGCCATAAATGAGAGAGGTCTTGTGAGCTTGTGTGGAAACATACAACTTTCTTTTCTTGTATGTTGGTCAATAGAATGAACATTCTATTGACTGTCATATTTGTTTGAATGATCAAACCCTTGTCTGGATGGTAAATCTTGCACATTCCTCCATGGATTAGGATTACAAGCCCATTTTTCTTGTAATTGTCCCACACTGAGGAGGTTGTTCTTCAATTCCGGAATGTAGAAGACTTCTGTAATGACATAGACTAAACCATTCAAGTTTAGTCTGACATTTCCTCTACCAAGCACTGTCATTCTGGTGTTGTTTCCAAGCCTCACTTCTTGTGTAAAACTTTCATCCAGCTCACTGAACATGCTCCTATCTCCACACATGTGATTTGAGCACCCCGAGTCCAAAAACCATGCATCCTCTCGCTTGGCTTCATGCATCTCCACGTAAGACATTAACATCATCTTTTCATGCTCATCTAATTCTGCATAGTTTGCCTCTTTGTTCTAGTTTGGACACTCATACTGAAAATGGCCAAGTTTGTGGCACTTATAGCACTCAATTGCGGCTTTATTGAAGGCTTGACACTCTCTTCCTCTACCTCTTCCTCTATAATTGCTTCTGCCACGCCCTCTGCTACCATTTCTTTCATCAACAGTCACCTTTAGTGCTTGTTCATCTCCATTGCTCCTGTGGAATTTTTGCTCATGCACAATGAGTGAACTTTGCAGTTCATCAATGGTGAGTGCATCAACTTCCTTAGATTCCTCGATTGAGCAAACTATATAGTTAAATTTGTCAATCAAGGATCTAAGAATCTTTTCCACAATTGTAACATCTCTCATTTGCTCTCCGTACACCCGCATTTTGTTAGCAACAGACATAACTCGAGCAAAATAATCAGTAATGCTCTCAGTCACCTTTATCTCCAGAGTTTCAAAATCCCTCCTCAGTGCTTGAAAAATCGAGCGCTTCACCCTAGCATTGCCTTCATATTTCTTCTTCATCGAGTCCCAGATCTTCATTGAGGTGTCCTTTTCCAATATAGTCTCCAGAATGGTTCTGTTGATTACTTGGAAAAGATAATTCTTCACCTTTAGGTCCTTCAGCTTCAGCTCCTCAAGCTTCTTCTGCTGTGCCTCTGTCACAGTTGCACCTGCCTCTGGTTCTGTGTAGCATGTCTCTACCAGGCTCCAATACTCTTTGCTTCTCAGGAAATTCTCCATAAGCATGCTCCAATGGTCATAGTGACCATCAAAGCGAAGAATTGCAGGTTGGACAAAATTTCCTTCGCTTGTCATCTCTCTCTTGCACTGTGTTTGTAAGTCACTCAAAGCTGCGGCTTTCTTTCGTCTCAGGCCCAGTGGGGGCTCTGATACCAGTTTGTTAGGAGTAGTTGATCAACAATATAAGTAGAAGATCAAGAATGCAATACAAACTGAAGGAATGACTTGCTTTATTGAACACATTGATCTGGCTTTTATATCCTTACAATAAGCTGCACTAACTAGAAAACAGAAAAGTAGCTCATGATTACATGATCTAAGCTACGTGATACAGGTAGCAAGGAATAAGTCAAAAACTAAATCAGCACCCCTAGAAACTAGGATTTATTCTAACAGAAAGTAAACTAACTTGATACTCTACCTGAAAATCCTAACTCCAAGCAATTGACTCCTTCACCCATCACATGGGGACTTGGTTTTATTTTTGTTTTGACTTTCTCCCTTCCATAGCCCCTACATGGCTTTGCTGCACATAGATATATAATATGATTATATCACTGGATGCTAATGCTTCGATGTCTTTAAAGAAAACAACTTGGTTAAGGTTGAACATACTCATTAGCATTAGCTAGCTGTTGAAAGTTTCTAAGCTTACAGAGCCTGCCTTTCTCGAAGACTAGTAACCTTTATGGGCATGATTATGAGTTTTCTACCGTAGAATGATTGATTTGAACCATAGCTAGTAGTTTGGAATGACAACCAAGCAGTAAACAGAGTTGTTCCCGTGAATCGAACTTTGCTTAATAACCACATAGAAATCAAGAACAATCTTAAACGAGTATGACTTACTACTAAACCATTAACTCGAGTTGTTAAGTCTCCATTAATTTGATTCCAAACGAAATTTGCCATAAATTTACAATAGAGCAGTGACCTTCCTAGTTGGCAAATTTAGTAGATGATGGCCTTTTTTTCTTTTGGTTAGGTGACTAGTTGGATGGGTTGTCAAAGCACAGAAGAGAGATTCCATGAGTTTCAGAACCAATACAAGAAGAGAGAGTCCCAAAAACAAGTGTTGATTCTTTCACACTTATTTAACTAAAAAAAATCATCAGAGAAGCTCGTGGTTTGCCTTACTGTGTGTCAACGCCACCAACGCGTCTTTTCTCTCACTTCCACGTCCACTCACTCACCACAACGTTACACTGAAGTTACCTAGACCTCTCGTGTTTGTCACTTAATTATCGAACATCTCACATTTGAAACATCACATCTACATCACCTGAGAATTCAAAAATGACTAAAAATGTTCCTCCAATTGGACATTCAAATAATTATATTTCAAGTGATGTATTGTATTGTATATAAAGAATATTATATCAATACCTGCATTATATTGGGCATTTAAATGGTAAGTTTAATTTTAAACTTTAGAGTATAACGGGCTCACAAAATAAAGGGTATTATGAAAATTATAATTTTTTATTAGGTTGAAATTATATTTTTTAACTGTTATATTAATATATATCAACGACAAAGGGTTATGTTATATACGTGCACAAACATCAAGAGGTATAGGAATAATATTCTAAATATGAGAAGGTCCAAATGATCAAGTGACAAACTTTAAGGGATCCAAGTATAATTTATCCAATTAATTTAAAAAGGCTGTTAATTTCAGGTGTGCATCGAGGGTGTAAATTAAAATTTTTTATCTTTGTGAGTATAAATTAAAATTCAAAAGATCTTTCGGAGTACAATTTACGATTAACTTAAATTAGAATCACTTTAAAACTTAAAAATTCTGTATTCAATGTATTGATGTAGCGATGTGGCCACTAACATGATCCAGTATATATGATATTTAATTATTTACTTTAATATTATTTGATGTGTTCACTTTTGAATTGATGTTAAGTTGTATATTTGCGAATTTTTTTTGTTCTAATAAAATTCATAATTTGAAGGTAAAATTATTTATAATTGACCTACAATTGATCTCTTTTTGTCTATAAAATTGATGATTGACTTGTTTCAATTGGATTATATTGAAATTATTACCCTTACTTCTTAAATTTTTATTTCGTTTTACAATTTTAATATAAAAATATAAAAAAAACCGTCAAATGTAATTATAAATAGACGTAATAAGCCTTTTATTTTTGTAGGAGTTGTAATTAATATATTTTTATAGTTTTTTATTCATATAAAATATATGTATTAACTTTTGATCTTTTTCGAGTGTAATTAGCGATTGACTTAAAAAATACCATTTGGCAAATAATAGTATTGTTTGGTAATGACCATTTTCATTTGCATTAAAAAAAAAATTGACACTAGGCTTTTATAAGATTTTTTTGTGAACGTTTAAATTTTAATGGAGTTTAAATTTGTAATTTACATTATTTTATTAACATATATAAAATATAGGATTATCTTTATGAAAACCCAAAGTCATTAATCTCTTTATGCTAGAGTTGATTCTAGTTAAAGTGACCGGTTCCGCGCTTGCTTGTGCAAGTGCTTGTTCTCTGTTGGGTGTGGTGAAACTCAGTCTTTGTGTTTACCAATTAGTAGTGGTATATTTCTGTCTGATTTGAAGAGTTGTTGCAGATGCTTGAGCAAAAGGAGGAAGCTTCTTTTCTGATAATTTTGAAGGGAGCAAATGCTGTTCTCCCTCAAGTGGTCATCGCCAGTACGATTTTGGCTCTTATATATCCACCTTCTTTCACATGGTTTACTAGCAGGTTGTTTACCATTTTGTAATGATTAGGTTGATTTATGTACTGTAAATGTGCATGATCTGTTAGATGCCATGGGAAAAAAATAGTGTCTTTTAATCCCTCTAAATTTGTCACGAAATATGATTATCTCCTACCATGACAAAAGCTTTATATACAAACTAATTATCAAAATTTTGTTTTGAAATGATCGAATCATTCGAAACGTTTTCGTTTTTAAAGAGACCGAAATTCTAATACTTAGAGATATTTCATAATGTTTCGAGGTATTATATAATGTTTCAATGCATTTGCACATTTGTTTCATAATATTTTTGGATATTTCAAGATATTTTTGGTATATTTCGACCAATATTTTGGAAATATAATTCTTCAATTTCTTATTTTTTTTAATTCTGTTTCCGAAATGGGTCAAAACGTTTCCGAAACTCGTCGACACGTTTTTGTTTTCTAGGTGAACGAATCAATGCATCGAAACAAAATTTTGATCTTTGATACAAACTACTTGAACTTCCAGTCTTTTGCTCTTGATACTAAACTGGACTACTTTCAGGTATTATACCCCAGCTTTAGGTTTTCTGATGTTCGCAGTAGGAGTGAATTCTAGCGAAAAGGATTTTGTTGAAGCATTCAACAGACCAGCAGCTATTTTTGCTGGTTATGTCGGCCAATTTGTTGTAAAGCCTCTTCTTGGATATCTTTTTGGCACAATTTCGATGACTATGTTGGGTCTCCCTACTTCCTTAGGTAAAAGCATCTCTTCTCTTTTGAAAATTGGTGAATGTATTCTAACTTCCACTGTCAAAGTTAACGTCTTTTGATATAAGTTTTTTGCGGTAGCAGTATTTATTGTCACAAAAAAACATATTTTGGAGAAAATAAATATTTTATGATGGTAATGCTATCATAAAAGGTTCATTTGTTGCTACAAGTATTATATGAGATAGTAGTTGCCGTCACAAAGACTTTTTGACACTACGCTTATTATGACGAAACATGCCGTTATAACACTTTGCAGTAATAAGTGAAGTCTCAAAAAGTCTTTGTAATGGAAACAACCCCGTCTTTATTTCAGTAATAATATTTGCAACTGCAAAAAAATCTTTTATGACAGAATTAATGCCATAAAAAAAAAATCTTTCAACACATTTTTTTGTCACGATAAACACTGCGGCCACAAAAAAATTGTCTCAAATGATCCTAATTCTTGTAGTAGTGTTCTGTACGCAGTGAAACAATAAATATGTACTAACGTCCGTAAATTTATGATTCAGCTGCTGGGATCATGTTGGCTTCTTGTGTTAGTGGTGCCCAACTCTCAAATTATGCCACTTTTCTGACAGATCCCACTATGGCCCCTCTAAGCATAGTGATGACATCGTTGTCAACCGCAACTGCAGTTTTTGTCACTCCAATCTTGTCACTGCTGCTTATTGGCAAGAATATACCCCTTGATGTAAAAGGAATGGTGTCCAATATTCTGCAGATTGTAGTTACTCCCATTGCTGCTGGCTTGCTACTGAATAGGTGATGATATGATTTCAAATATCTCTTAAAATGGCATATCTAGTGCACGAGACTCCTGTCATTACGGGGTTTGGATATAATTAAATATACGTAATCTTACCTCTGCAAACAAGCAGAGAGAGACTGTTTCTACGACTCAAACTCGTGACCTCAAATCACAACAGAACAACTTACCGTTGCGACAAGCCCGCCCTCATTTCAAATATCTCTTATTATGATAAATCATGAGTTTCTTACCTATTTTCTTTCATCTACACAGGTTCTTTCCTCAGATTTGCAACGCTATACGACCATTTTTGCCTCCCCTATCTGTATTGGTGACTGCTCTCTGCATTACTTGCTATCAACATAGAATCTGTTCTTTCTCCTTTTGGAATATCTGTTTTGTTGCTTGTCATTGCATTTCATTTGTCGGCATTTATTTTCGGATACGTCTTTACTGGCCTGATCTTTCGCAAAGCCCCTGATGTAAAACCGCTGCAGAGAACATTATCCTATGAGACAGGTGGTTACACTTCGTCAAAACCATGGCAATAAAGAAAAAGAAACAAAAAAAGAGTATGTTTCTTAAGCTGATTGATTCATATACATATTTCTGTATTGTAGGTATGCAGAGCAGTCTTCTGGCCCTTGCACTTGCGAATAGGTTTTTCCAAGATCCATTAGTGGGTGTGCCTCCAGCCATATCTGTAAGTTGATCTTTCACTGATTAACCACTTAGGTCACTATTTTGATCCGAAATAGAAAAATCTGATGTCGAATTGTCTCCTTTCTGTAATGAGAACCACTAACTCCAAGGAAGCTCAAGTGGTAACAGAGATGAGTTGTAAACTCAGATGTCTAGTTTGAATCTCGGCAAATCCCTTAAGATTAGGCCATGAGCGATTTATTCCTCCTGGATTTTTTGGTCTTGGTGTGGATAACCTGATATTGACTAGACCGATGAAAGAATTAGTCAGAATGCGTGTAAATTGACTTGAACACTCCTAACCGTTAAATAAAAAAAATAAAAAAAAATGAGAACCGCATGAGTGTAGTGTATCACCTGCTAAGAAAAAAGTTATACAAGGTAAGTGTGGTTGGATTGTGGATGTTCTTTCATTTGGTGAGTCAATTAAAAGTGGGGTAAATCTGTCGGGTGTTATAATAGTGATATGACTCGAAGCTTAGGAATCAGCATCACTGACTAGTCCAGCTTTTCTTAGAATGATGTTACGTAAATTACATCAATTATATAGGCAATGTGTCTCCAACATTAGCTTTATCTACGTCTTGCTTTCGTTAAGGTGTATCTACAAATGGATGGTGGTAGCTTCTGCTTTATTGGTGGATGATTCTACAAGAACAAAGAGGCCCTAAACTTGCATTAATCTGTATCCATAGATAAAGCTGAACTTTGAAAATGTAGCAGACCCTGAGTTGAGTCGTGGCTCAGTTGAGTGGAGAGAGAGAGAGAGAGAGATCTTTTTTACCCTGAGCACCCTGCATGAAACACGAAACCATTCGTGCAACCAAATGAAATTAAAGGCAAATGGAAGATAAACGATCTAGTGACAATACTGCTTTGATTTCTAAAAGTGGTCAACTGTAAAAGATTGTATACACTAGGTGTCTGAATGACTACAGAATCTCTTAGTCTACGTAAATTTCTTAGGATTTTGAACTCTACCAATGTTTCTGCCATTTACAGGTGGTAATCATGTCGTTGATGGGCTTCTCTCTCGTTATGTTGTGGACCAAGAGAGACGAAACAGAAACTCCTAGAGCTAGTACATCTGCTGTCATGGTGTACACAAGGCTCATAAGGAGACTAATGAGGACACCTGAAGTTGGAACCATTTGAAGGTAGTTCGGGGTAGTATTATTAGGGATGGCATTCTGGAAATGGAACATGACTTGTGTTATAAAACTCAGAAGCCAATCTGTAAGAATGTCAAAAAGGTCTAAAATTTTATACAGTGGGAAATGCATTTCATTTCTTCCCTCTTTCAGAAGGTAACTGTTTGTAGTCAGTTACTCATGTGCAGATGCCAATGTAATGATTCATGGGTGTATGGTTTAATCATCTCTCTCTCTCTCTCTCCTGAAATTTCTGTGGTGAAATGCGTTAGGGACCACTGGTTCCTGTGTGTGAAGGGTCTTGTAGGGGGATAGACCAAACACTAAGAACTAATTTTTGCACATGGTGATGTTACTAGGCTTTCATCTCTTCCGAACCGCTTCAAGCCATTTCTTCTTGAGGTTATTCTTTCATTTGATGGTAATCTGGAAATCATTTGTACTAGTTTGGGAGTTAAGTATTCATGATTCAAACGATAGGTTATGGGTTCAAGAATGAAAATGAACCTTATAATTATAAGTAGAAGTCAAGACCGCTTATCATTTATTCATTCGAAAATTGCTCAACAGTCTTTCCACTCGCATATTTTTGCCCTTAAAATCACCTATACACTTTTTGGTTCTAAAGGATACGTAGATTGTTCTTTTTTGTTATTTAGTCCAAAGTAAATTCTCCTTTAATTTTTAATTACCTAAATGACCTTCAGTATTTCACGTCATATCAATTGCCGAAAGATGTAGTTAGGACAAAGATATTAGACAGAGAGTTCGTCGCCGTTTACCATGAGAAAGCAGTTACAACTTGTTCTCTTACTCTCTCTAAATCGTGTGCAACAACTTGAATAAAGTTCATCACAGTTTTATCTGTCTCTATATACTCTGTTCTCTTCAACAAGTGTTTAAAGGACAAAAACATGGACAGTTTTTCTCAATTTTTCATGCTTTCCAATATGATCCAAGTAAGATGGTTTAAGTAACCTTGTTATTTAGTGGAGACATTGTAAACTTACATTTTATTGTATTTCACTAGGGATTTATGGTGGTTTTCTTTATGAATTTGCAGTAAAATGGGCAAAAGAATCATGAAAATTCAATACAGATAAAATAGAAAAAAAAAATAAACTCAAAACAGATAAATTAAAATAGTAATAAAAATCAAAGTTTTATTAATATAGATAAATTAATTAACCTAAAACAATTTTAAAAATTTAAGACTTATTAAAACAGATAAATTTATGTTGAATATAATGAAAATCAAAGTTTTTTAGAACAGATAAATTCACATAAAATATCATCCAAAACAAATTTTATGACACAGATAAATTCATGTTATATATAATAAAAATCAAAGTTTTATTCCTATAGATAAATTGACCTAAATAAATTCAAAACAAAAAAAAAATCATGGAAAATAAAGTGTAGCATATAGATAAATTAAATATTTAGAGATGAAGAGGGATGATGTCACCACCACAAATGATGGAGATTGAGAAGTAAAGATTTGAGAGCCACTTACGTGTTGCCGCTGCAGATGAAGGAGATGGGGTTGAAGTATAGATGCAAAAAGGCAATGCTGCTATCGAAGATGAAGGAAACGAAGAAGTAAAAATGGAAAGATAGTAATTTGTCGCCAACTTAGACGAAGGAAAAACACGAAATGACGGTATAAAAGATCACCCGAAGAAGAATGCTCCATGGATTCATGTGAGCCCAAAGATAATGTTCACTAACGTATTGACTTGGGCTGAAACCAGGCCTTTGACTGGTCAGTGGGCTGGGCTAGCCTTGTCCACAAAACATACAACCCGTTACGATAAAAAGTTATGTCAGTTATGTTTATTATTCTCACTGTAAATGATCAAACGAGACAAAACTGAAATTGCTCGAGTTTTTCTAAATATATGATGAATATTGTAATGTGGTTGTCTTAAAACTAACTTTCATAGGTTGGTTCAATGCCAAAGATTTGTGTGGTTTACAAATAATTGCGTGCATTCGAAATTTATGTTACAATCATGAATCTAAAAAGTTTGTGGTCGTACGAAAAGTCCCAAATGGTATAAGTTTGTGGTTGAACTTTGCTTTTTTGTTTATTTATTTTTCATGTTTTTGGTGGTGAGTCACCACCTTACTTTTGTTTTGACTTTCTTCCTCTCACTTCGTATTTCGGGAAGCTTGGTTCTATGTCCTCCTCCCTTGTACCTTTTTCCTTTTAGTTATATATACAGATAAGGGTCTTGCCAAACCCCCCATCCACACTGGGTGGCTTGACTAAAAAAAAAACTTGAGGTGAGAAATGAAAGAAGGCACCTTGTGTTCCCGTAAGATTTCCAAGACAAACAATAGGTCAAAAGCAAAGCATTGGGATGCCCCCTCCCCAAGTATGGACCCGAGAGAATTGAGTGATTTAAAACACTATATTATGAACCAAAGGCCATGGTTTTGACCTTACACAAAGCTTTTTATAGCTTTGGTGGCTATCCCAGAGGTGTTAAAATATGACGCGATTCATTATTATGACATGAAATTAGAGGGTTTGAGTCTTCTTTAAATCTCTCGTTCGTAAACGAGTAGACATGATAAGACACGATTAATAAACGAATCGAATATGAGTGCAGTCAATCAAAAAAAATAAACGACACGACTCAATTTATATACTGGTTTATGAACGACAAGAACCCGATATGACCCGACTCGTTAAATACGAATAAATAAACGAATCTTTTATAAGTGATGTGTTTTTTGACACAAACCCATTAAAATCTGATACGAATCCGTTTCATCCGACACAATCAACCGGCCTAATCCCAATTGCCATATCACTAAGCTAACTTGACACCAGTCAGATCGACTTTAAGACCATTGCACTGCCTATTTACTATACCAAGCAAAGAAATCCACTCATGTTGGATGTCACAGGAACATTTGGAGGTTGCATTTCTTGAACATCCAGAAAACTATGGACCATCACTACAATGCACTTGCTAATTTCAATGCTTTGTTTATTGTATTGCAGTTAATTAATGAACTCAAATGGGAAACCACTTGCGAAGAGGATAAGAAGATGAGAGGCAACAACTTCAAACCGAAAAGAGTGGACCTGTGAGAAAGTATAAGCATGTAACATTTTCCCAGATTCCTTGCTTATTAGGTGCCCATCACATGGGGGACTTGGTTTTATTTTTGTTTTAACTTTCTTCCTTCCAACTGTTACAACCCTACATGGCTTTGCTGCAGATATATATAATATGATTATATCACTGGATGTTAATGATTCGATGTCTTTAATGAAGGAACTTGGTTAAGGTTGAACATAAAATATCATAAATTCACTAGCAGTCTAGCATTAGCTAGCTGTTGAAAGTTTCTAAGCTTGCAGAGCCTGCCTTTCTTGAAGACTTGAACTTTCTAAGTCCATAAGTCTCCATTAATTTGATTCCAAACGAAATTTCCCATAAATTTACATTAATAGAGCAGTGACCTTGCTAGTTGGCAAATTTAGTAGATGAATATTCATGGCCTTTTCTTTTGGTTTAGTGGCTGCACAAAATGTCACATATATATAGATTACTTTGGCTTACATATCCCAATTTGTCATATCACTAAACTACACCAAGCAGAGAAATCCACTCATGTTGGATATCAAAGGAACAGTTGGAGGTTGCATGTCTTGAACATCCAGAAAAACATGGACCTCCACAATGAACTTGGAGAGAGAGAGAGAGAGAGAGAGGGAAGGGGCGACAAAGAGCATCTTTATTGCATGGGTTTTCGACCAGTAAGGTCACGCGACAGCAGAGAGTCCATGAGTTTCAGAACCAAAACAAGAAGAGAGAATCCCAAAAACATCAGAGAAGCTCGTGTTTTGCCTTACTGTGTGTCAGCGCCACCAACGCGTCTTTTCTCTCACTTCCACACCCACCCACCCACCCACCACCAACATTACACTCAAGTTACCTAACCTAACAACCAAATTACACCCTCTACCATCTTATGGTTAACTGAGGCTGAAACATGTCCGAGGCGTCGATAAAATAATTTTCGGATCATTGTTCTGTTTTCTTATCGCAAAAAATTGAATTACGATCACTTCGAAACTTAAATTTTTTTTACCTGATGTATTGATTTATCGATATGGCCACTAACTTATATACATTACAACTAACCTTGAACCGTATAACTTGAGAAATCATTAAATGTCAAGTTTTTAATTGTTAATAGAATTACTCATACAATTTTTCCGTGCTTATTAAAAGCTCATGTACAGTTGTTGCTCAAATTGAGGACCACAGCAAGAGCCAAAAGCTGAAGGTCAAAGAATAGAGACCCGTAGAAAGCGGGAGGAGAGAGAGAAGGAAGAAGAGGGAGGGGGTGGGGGGGACTGACACGCGTCAAACTTATAGAAACCAAGTGGACCCGCAAACGTTAATAATGAGACATCCACCCTCCTCTCTCACACACGCAGCCACCCGATTGATTCCATTTGAGATTGAGAAATTACATGGGAATCTAATTTAGGGAATTAATTTAAGCTCATAAATCATGAAGATTTGATTTTTTTTTTATTTTTTTTGATAAATATGAAGATTTGGGTTCAAGAATGAAATTTTGGTAAATGAGAAAACCTTAATTATTCAAAATGTGCATAAGGATTAAACCCTTGACTGAGAAGAAAAAGAAAAAAGGTTTGTGTTGAAAGGAAACGGACAAAAGAGAGGTTGAATTGGGAGATAGGCACTTGGAACTATATAATTGAATAGCTTTATATAGTTTTAATAGAGGGAGACGGAGGAGGGAGAGGAGAGGAGAGGGAAGGGGAATAAATATTCAATATAACGCTGACATCATTGAACAGGTAGTGAGTTATAATAAATATTAAGACCCACAATTAAATCAATGAGAGTGATGTTGGGAGTCAATAAATGTTGTCAATATTTTTTGTCCTAGTAGCATTGCTCTTCTTTCGATCTAATCCTAACTTAAAGTGCATTTCACTTTTTTCATTTGACTTTTTATTGAATGGTGACACTATATGAAAGTGATTATGTGATGTAACCATTGCATTAGGAGTGAGAGAGAGAAGAGAGAGAGGATGCATCATCAACCGCCTATAAGTGCACACATAGTTATCAATCAAGCAATTTTATTGGGATATAATTTGGAAATTAATGATTGTGATCATTGAATTGTTAATGGATCTTAGCATTGAATGCATCTCACTATTAATCTAATGGTTATAATGCATTAAGTTTTTAAATTGAGTAATGCTACACTGAGCAAATTTTTGGACCAAATTTAGAGCCCAAATGACATGACAACATGTCATTTGGAGTTTTTATTGGGACCCAAATGACATGACACCAAATAAAGAAGTCCAAGTCAATTGTCATGTCATTTGGGCTCCAAATTTGGTCCTAAATTTGGTCAGTGTATCATTACTCTTCTAAATTATGTGCTTAACCTATGACCAATCTATTCTTTCCATCTAACCCTAACCCAATACGCACCCCCATAAAGCAAGAGAACCCACACCCATTCTCTCATCTTCACCCTTCCCAAACCTTAACAACAACAGCAAGAAATACCTTTAACCTTAGGAAAGCTTACAAAGAGTTGTAGAGGGAAGAAAGATGGTTGATTTCAGCTGAGAATTTGGTGGGTGACACTCAAAATCCACTGCCTTTTCCTCTTTTATGGTGAATTGTACTTTTTGATTCATTAAACAAGCCCAAAAAACGTCAAAGCAAGCAGGAAAGCAAAAAAAAAAAAGAGAGAGAGAGAAAGAGACGCAACCCAAAAGTCCACTCCCTATACCTTCCTTTTCGATTCCACTTTCTTCATTTTTGAATCATTACAACCTTTACTTACACTTCGAGTTATCGATCTTACAGGACACTGGTTTTGTGTCTGTGAAGAAATTAGGGTTCTGATCGAGAAAAGGAAGGTAAACTTGAAGCAACAGCATGGATCCAATAACAGCATCAGCGCATGGCCTTTCACTCCCACCTCCATTTAATACCAGAGATTTCACTCTGCAACACCACCAATTTCACCACCAGAATTCAGAAGATGATGAAAGCGGCACGAGTGGTCTAAACATGGGACAGAACCGAGATCGTGACGATATCATAAACCCCGGCGAAGGCAGAGAAAGTTTCGCAGAAACTGGTGACGGCGACATGACAAGAAGGCCCCGGGGAAGACCCGCCGGATCAAAGAACAAGCCCAGGCCACCGATCATCATCTCTCGTGATAGTGCCAATGCCTTGAGAACCCATGTCATGGAGGTTTCAGATGGGTGCGATATCATGGAGGGCATAGCAAATTTTGCTCGAAGAAGACAGAGAGGGGTCTGCATTATGAGTGGAAGTGGCACTGTAACTAATGTAACCCTAAGACAACCGGCCTCACCTGGTGCAATTGTGAATTTACGTGGGCGGTTTGAGATCTTATCCTTATCTGGGTCATTTCTGCCACCACCAGCGCCACCATCCGCGACCGGGCTGACCATATACCTAGCCGGAGGACAAGGGCAAGTGGTGGGTGGTGCCGTGGCTGGGGTGCTTCTGGCTTCAGGTCCGGTGGTGATTATGGCTGCCTCATTTAGTAATGCTGCATATGAGAGGCTTCCATTAGAAGAGGAAGAGAATGCTCTTCCAATTCAAGATGGTTCTCTTGGATCTCCAGGAGGGTTGGGACAGCAACAACAGCCACTATTGACAGACCCATCACTATTCCATGGCATGTCGCCTAACCTTCTCAACTCCATTCAATTGCCAGCTGAAGCTTATTGGGCCACCGGTCGTCCTCCATACTAGCTGAGAAACTAATCATCGACTGTTTCTCTTGCTCCATTGTGACTTGGAGGAGAGCACGGTTCAAGTCATAGAAATAATCTCTTTGCTTACAGGGTTAAGGTTACATACATCTAATCCTCTCTAAACTCTGCAATGATAGTAATCTCGTGCATTGTGTACACCATTTACTATTTACCATCTTTTAGCTCACCAAGAACTCGTAGCAATTTTTTTAGGAAGAAGAACTTTGGTTTGTTGAGATTTTCAGGTTGATTCGTTTCCTTTCTCTCCATCTTTCTTTATATTTTATGTTAGTTTTGTGTTTGAAGTTTGACAATCTATTGGTATGCCTTTTTTAAATTGAAGAACTTTGTGAATTGTTGTTTTCTTGGTGGGTTCTGTTTTATGAGAACAATTGAGGCAATTTGTTGAAACAAATCCATAAGAAGAAGGAACAAAGTGATCATCAACTAGTGAGATAAATCTCCAATCTCTCTCTCACACTAACACTGGAAGAAGGTTTAGGGTCTGCCCTTTCTTTTCACACACTCAGAAAACAACCTATGCATTCCTCAATGTCGTGAAAACCCATCATCATTTCGGCATTCATTTTATCAGAAGAGGAACAACATTTTATGTAATTATGTTGATCAAAACTAATGTTGTTATGGTGTTGTGTTAGTAAACTGATGTAATAAAAGGAGGCCACCGACTGTTTCAATGAATTGGTAGTCAACTACTTACAATAAGAATATATATACGCATATGGGCGTTATAGTTTCTAACTTAATTTCTAACCATTTTCTTTTTATATTTGAGGGTTTTTCTTGGTAGAAAAGATAGAAAGTAGGAGAAATACACTTTTTTATTTTTAAAAGAATGAAAGTATGAGGGATACACTTTCTATCCTCAAAAGAAGGAAAGTAAAAATGATACGTTTTTCTTTCTTCGTGTTTGATAGGATGGATGAAAAATAAAAATAATTAATTTTTTTTTATATTGGTAAGATAGAAAAAATATTTTTTTATTTATTATTTATTTATTATTTTTAAAAAATATATATATAAATACATATTTTATCATTATATTTATATATAAAATTAATGTATAGATATTATGTAATTAATAAATAATATATATATATATATATATATATATATATATATATATATCAAAAGATATATAAATAAATAAGATATATTTCAACACAAATAATTAACTTTTCATCCATTTTCCTTCTAATTTTGGAGGGATTAATTTTAGTGAGTTGGAAGAAAAGTTCATCCATTTACTTTTCCATTATTCTTATTTTTCTTCCTTATCAAACATAATGTTGTATATATCCCTCAAACTTTTCATCCTTTTATTTTTCTATCGTACCAAATAGAGTATTAGGGTTAGCTATGAAAAGATAGACATTAGCCACATTTGCATTGTTCTTGAGGTCAACTTACGGAGGGATATCGGGGTCAACTTACGCGCATATCGATTAATCTTCTCTTTACCAATAGGTCTTTGGTCTAATGGTACTCCTTGACTTGTGAATGTTTTGCTCTCTTTAGGTCAATAGTTCTAGTCCCCCTCCCCTTTCCCATCCCCCCCAAAAAAAGAGACTAATCCCTTCTTTAGTCCAGTCAAGAACAGAAAAAGAAGCTCCTTTTAGTGACGGTCATCAGAGCCTAAGCTACACCATAGACTCTAAACCTCTTTCACTCCCGCAATGGAAGATGATAGACTAATTTTCCCGCAAGACTCATATAAGACCAATGACCAATACTCTGATACCAAATTGTAACGTTCCTAAAATCGGGGGTCTTTTGTCAATCCGTTGATCACCCATCAACCCACCAAAGTACCTGTGAATGTTGCATAACCCAACACCACGACATAAGATCCCTTTCACCGGGATCATAAACAACACAGAGTTTGGGCAAAGTCTCCCTTGTATTGGGCACTCACAAACGCATAACCAGTATACATTTCAATCACTTGACCATTTCAAGTTCCTATATACATCAACATCCTTTGAACAAAAGGACTCAAGGCCCGAAGACTTGGACAAGATTATTTTAAATTTTTGAAAATTTAAGAGAACCTACCGGTAGATGATCAACGTTCTACCGGTAGAAGAATTTCAAATAGCTTTTCTACCAGTAGAACGTTAATTATCTACCGGTAGGTCTACTTAAATTTTCAGAAATTTAAAATAATCTTGTCAAGCCTTGAGTCCTTTTGTTTAAAGGATGTAAATTGAGTAATATTAAGGATAAATTGATGTATATAGGACCTTGGAATGGTCAAGTGATTGAAATGTACAAAGGTTATGCGTTTGCGAGTGCCCGGTACAAGGGAGACTCTGGCCAAACTCTATGTTGTTTATGATTCCGGTGAAGGGGATGTTATACCGTGGTGTCGGGTTATGCGGCATTCACGTGTACTTCCGCAAGTTGAAGGGTGATCAACAGGTTGACAAAAGACCCTCGATTTTAGGGACGTCACACTTTTCGATGCATTGGAAAAAATTATTTTTGATGCAAGTAGATAAAAAACAGGAGCGGCCCGAGATATTTTAGGGCATAAAAATATTAATTAAATTTATATTCAAGCTTTTATTACCATATTTGAACTTGATTGTTAAAATGAGAAAAAAAAATTGAAAATTATGATGATAAGTTGAAACTCAATTTTTTTGGGGGGTGAAAACTAAATTTTTTAGTAGCTTTAGTTTTATTATTAACTTTTTTCTTTTTTAAAACAAATTAAATAAATTCTAGGGTCTTTTAATTTCACAACTAAATTACTAGGCCCAATCTATTTAAGTTGAAATCTTTTGTTTAGGTAAATATTTAAATTTTGGGTTTTTTTGTGAGTCGATACTTAATTTACTACTTAATTGTTGAAAAGTACTCAATAGAAAATGTTTTGTATTGAAGTAATTTTTTTTTTAATGACTGAAATGTCCACAAGGTAACAATTATATTTGGTGCAAAGAATGGGTAAGGAAACTGTCATAGATCATGCAACAATCCCATTAATTTTGGCAACTGCTATATCCCTCGAAACATGGATTTTCAAATTTTTTTAAAAAAAAAATCTATTACAAAATCCTTCAATTTTCACCCAAAAAAAAAACACAAATGTTGAAGCACCATTGAAAGTCGATCTTCCTTGTATTCCGATTCAAATTGCCGATAATGTGACATTACAATGATACATGACAATGTAACACCTTCATTAATACTTTAATCATTGACAAAAAATTGTGAAATTATACTCACTGATTCATACACAATCTAAAAAATATACGTCACATAATATAATATTACAAATGTGACATCCATATATATTATTTTTAATGAATGACAATATTATATCAGAGTGTAACATTGCAAAGTGACACTAATTTCTGCTAATTAATGAAGAGATTTTAGGCTAGAATTTACAACTAGTAGAGGAGAAGAGAATTCTAGATAGACTCAATTACATACAAACGTAAAGAAGAGAAATTATAGTTATGTGAGAGGAATTTTAGGAAAGGAAAATTATAACTATGTGGGAGAGATTTTAGGAAAGGAAAAAAAGATGTAGTTTAAAATTTAAATTCACTTGTCCCATTAAAATAGAAAACTCTTAATATAATAAACCAAATTTCATAAAAAATGAGACTATCAATCTAAACAGCCCAATAAATATGGGAAAGTGTATTTTAATAAATGAAAAATCTGAAAATATGTACCTAAATATAATACATTTAAAGTCAAGAGTATTTATCTACAAAAAAATTTATTCAATGTATTTTCTAACAATTAAGTAATTTAAAAGATAGCTCGTCACAATTTTTCGTTAAATTTTTTTGTTTGGATTATTGCTATATACCTATAAAATATGTGGCCTCCCTTCAAGTGAGGCCTTAATTTTTTTTTTTATTATGCTTGTGTTTTTATAAGACCTTTTTGCAAGGTTTAAAGTATTTTATTTTTTATATGAACTATTTATAATATCTAAAAATTTAGGGCATGTTTAGTTTGCATTTGAAAAATAGTATTCGAAAATAGTTTTTGAGAAAAATTTTAAGAAAGTGTTTCTGAAAATTTTAAATTGTAAAATCTGTTTGGACAATAATCCACAAAACCCACAATTCCCACCTCTCTCTTTCTTTCCCTTCTCTCTGTCTCCACAAACAACACACACACAGACGCATACACACACACACACACACCCACACCCACACCCACATACGCATATATACACACACACACACACAGATGCATACACACACAGAGATCTTTGTAGATTTGAAGCTTCAGTTGTTGAGAGAGAGAGAGAGAGAGAGAGATCAAATGTGAAGCATTTGGTTGTGGTCGAGAAGAAGTTGAAATGAGATATAACTTCAGCGATTGCAGTGGAGAAGAAGACGCTGGATAAGACACTGGCGCTGGCTCTGTGTGTGTGTGTGTTCGTTCTGTCTGAGAGAGAGAGAGAGAGAGGAAGGCCAAAAAAAAAAGGAAACTTATATACCATGATTAGTTTTGTTGCTAAGGGGATTTGAAGGGGAGACCTCATTAAAGAGTTTAGGGTTTGTTTCCCTTGTTTTCTATTTTAGCTTGAAAGTTCAAAAACATATAGGTCATGTTTGGTTAGTTTTTCGGAAACTGTTTTTTGTTCTCAAAATTTCAAAAACACTCAAAACATGTTTGTTTAGCATTTTTGTTCTCAAAATTTTGAGAAAAAATGAGATTTGAGTCAAAGAAACAGAATACAAGTCTAGCTTATTTTCAGAGTTTTCTTTGAAAATTTTGAAAACAAGGAGAACAATTTTGGACTTTAATGAGGTCTGCCCTTCGAGTCTTCTTAGCAGCAAATTTCTTCATTCCTTTTTTTTTTTTTACTTAATATATTATATAATATATAAATATTATTATATAATATATTATATTATATTATAATATATATTATAATAAATATTATATATTATATTATATTTTAAAGTTTGGTTTATTGAATTTTTTTTTATGAAATTATTAATCTAAAAATAACTTTCTTATATTTTTTTATTAATGTTTGAATTACTGTTCAAACATATATTTAGGCTGTCCAAACAGGTTTTACTATTTTCTGTTCTGTAAAATTGTTTTTGAAATCATCTAACCAAACAAGTTTTTTATTTCAAATAATATCAAAACTATTTTCTTAAAACTCTTCTCAAAAACTGTTTTCGGATACCTATTTTTGAAACGCAAACCAAACAGGCCCTATAGTTTTTGTTCTCATTTTTCATTTTTTTTGAAAATTTGTTTTTGAAAAATGCTAAACAAACAGCATCTCACAAGATTTTGTGTTTTGAGACACAAACCAAACACTATCATAAGGTCTTCTTTAAAAATATGACCTAAAGTCTAAGCTTTTTTTTAACAATACTGTTAAGCCACCCCTCCCCGACCCTGATAAAGAATTTGGTGTCGTTGATTGCTTATTGAGAGCCATTGGTGGCGATTAAGAGGATGATTAATTGGAAGTTAGATAAAAACAGAAGTGGAAGAAGCACAAAAGTGGAGAACAGAAGAACAATGGTGAAATGAGTGGTGACAAAAATAAAGTCATTGAAAGATTTAAATAGTCTTCAAAAACATAACGGTCAAGCCCTTTGTTTGTAACACATGGCCATTTATCCGGAATTTTAGATCCCCGGGAATAAAAGAAGAAGGCGTTAATTGTTTCTACCATAGATATTGTGGATAATCGAGTCGAATTTTATAAGTTCGAGTTGAGTGTATCAAACTCGTTTTTTAAACGAGTCTAAATAATTGTTTAAATTCAACTCGTTTAAAAAATGAGTCGAACCCGAACCACACCTAAAACGAGTCAAACCCAAGTAACTCGACTATTTTACATATAAATGAGTCTAACTTTACGAGTTCGAGCCGAGCATTTTAGGTTTGTTTTTCTAAACGAACATAAAAAATTATTCGATAGCAACTTATTTTCTAAACGAGCTAAGCTCGAGTCGAGTTCTCTACGAGTCAAATCCGAGCAGAGTCCGAATAGTTCAACTTAATTATCAGCCTGACATATAGAAATTACTAGGAAAAGACACATGTTACAATAAGTCTTACCATAGGATGATTGCAGTCAAATTGTCGGTATCAATTTTATTACCTCCAAAAAAGTACCAAAAGAAGTCATTGAACTACACTTGCACAATCGTTTGAAGAAACCTACTAAAACAAGTCAAGGGAAAAAAAACCACCTCGAAGAAACTCGACCCTTTGAAACTGGTCACCAACGGACCCTGAGCAAATAAATCCGGCCCAAAAACTTTTCTTCTCATTGGACCCCTATATATGAGCCGCAGCTTGGCCCACAAAGAAGGATATTGGTTAAGGGTGCTCCAAATTTTGAAAGACCAGCTGATAATTCCAGCTTAGAACCGAACAATGGTGGGGCTATTATATTTGAGTGTGAGAGGACACATCTCCACACTATATAAGGACAAGTGGCTGGAGTCGTCAATGACATGGCAGTGGGGTCCAACAAAGTCCAATAGAATTGGTGCCACGACAATACACCACAATGTTGCGACAGTGTTCCAACGCCACGACAAGCACCCAGTTCCACGGCAGACACTCCAATGCCGCGGCAAGCACCTCAGTGCCGTAGGAAGGATCAAGCACCGTAAAAGACCGGAATACATTCTCATCACATCGAAAGAGGTAAAATGTATTCTCGACCAAGAATGGACAAAAGTGGAACTGCGGGTGAATTATTTTCATTTTATTACTGAATTATTATTATTTACATGAAAACGTGGTCTAAATTCACCCTTTGTAATATAAAACCTTATTATTCACAAAATATACTTTTGTATATAGAAAATATTAGAAACGTATCTATTTTTTTTTTTAGTTTAATGGTCAAGAGTATTTAGCATATTTGCTTTTGCACTGAACAACGTAAGTTTAAACTACGATTTTATACAAATATAACAAATTTTTTTAAAAATATAATTATGATGGAAAAATTGAATAAAAAAAATGATCATTTATTAAAAACAATTAATAGGCTCCAGAGT
Organism: Ilex aquifolium; assembly: GCA_951799425.1. Classification (NCBI taxonomy): domain Eukaryota; kingdom Viridiplantae; phylum Streptophyta; class Magnoliopsida; order Aquifoliales; family Aquifoliaceae; genus Ilex; species Ilex aquifolium. The sequence goes on from OX637403.1 coordinate 30,427,445, forward strand.
AGTATAGTCTCGCAAAGAATCCTAGTACGGGGGGGGGGGGGGGGGGGGGGTAGTTGCACTATAAATGGATAAATGGGGTGTTGTGGGGTGGCTCTAGAAATACGGGACCCGCGTGCTCTCTATTTTCTATCTTTGCGGTGTTTTCTCCTTCCATATCTATGCACAACCCTTCTAATTCTCAACGTGTTTGCTCATCGTCAAACTCTCTCTCTCAGCCTCTCTTTCTCTGTCTCTCTTCCTAAATATCTCCTCTCTTCAGCATCCAAAGATTCCATAGAATGCTGAGGTGATTAGCTGAAGCCAAAGAACGTCTTTTGTTAATCTTTCTGAGATTCAAGTATTTACTCTCTCTCTCTCTCTTTCCTTTTCCTCTCCTTTACATGAACATATACACGCATATATATATTTTTTTTTTCTTTTTTTGGGGGGAGGGGAAAGGAAAGGGGGAGGGGGATTTGAACCCTTGACCTCAACGTCTTTTGTTAATCAGAACGTACGTATTTATTTATCTTTTTTGTTTTTTTTTTTTGTTCTGGTAATTGTTATTGTCATTACGAAACCTTGTTGGTGTGGAATTGGTAAATTTGATGCTGGGTGTAGGGGCATTCTTGTCCTTCGAAATGTGAAACCCAACAACAGTCAACAGTCAAATTCTGCGAACCCTTGACCTCAACGTCTTTTGTTAATCATATTTGAGCATGCAATATGTAGAAATTTTAATCATGGGTCCCATCACTTCACAGAAGGGGTGATCGGCGAACCCAAACCGCTGCTCACTTTTCACCTTTCAGGGGTAGAAAATAAAACATGGGTTTAAGACTTGAGAGGAGTAACGAATGGAAATATTCATAATTAAGGAGGTTAATTTTAATCATATATTAAAAATAACCAAAAGTATTAGGGGTCAAAGTAAAATTTTCAGGGTCTGTAACTTCCCCACCTCCTCTTGTGGAGTTGGCAACCCCTGGATCAGCCCACGAGGGATTATCCCTCTTGAGATAATTCCATGAGCCGTAAATTCAGATGTTCATATCTTGGCAATGATGACCTGTTTTGACTAGATCAGGGAGGGATTAGTGAAGGTGCGCTTAAAAAAACAGAACCCCACTATTTTAATTTGACATTTATGTAATTTTCTTTGGAAAAGAATAGTCTAATGTGATGTTTTCATTCTATGAATGTGAGTGAATCAAGATCAGATTACGATAATCATAGCAGAACTTTTTTACTATTTATTATAACTATTGATCAGATTACGAGTAAGAATTACTAGTATTTATGTATTGGATGTGATTAGAATTTTGCAATTATTCTATGTCAGGTTATAGTCTTCAGAATAGGAGGACTGTGATTATGTATTTATAAAGATTAATCAGTGAGCAGAATTTCTTTCTCGTCTACAGACTATTGTCAGATTGATACATATGATCACATTATGCAGGTATTGAAGTGAGAATTTGCTGTGTGTTTTGGGGGCAAAATGGCCTCAAATGCAACAGTTCATTGCCTGCCGCCCATGAAGGCTACATCCAATGGGGTCTTCCAGGGAGATAATCCTCTTGATTATGCACTTCCTCTGGCAATTTTACAGATATGTCTGGTGATTGTTCTCACACGACTAAGAAGAGGAGTCCCCACCTATTGACTTGGCAGTATGGCCCTCCTCAAAGGAAAACTGAGCAACGGGGATGGATGAGTGTAGTTGTTAACCTCAAGTTGGGGTAGGGTAGGGTCTCAAAGGTGTAGTATGCTCGAGTTGGTCCCCCAATGTGTGGCTCACTCACTGTCCATTGATATGTACTTGACTAGGATATGGAATGACTCTTAAGCTAACTAGGGTCATTGGTTCGAACCAACATATTGAACGATGGGACAGGTGGATTGGTGGCATAAGAACTGAAACTATGTGGGTTACTTTTATTGGACAGCCGGACTAAGACTTACAACATATACCGATGACTTGGCAGTGTATATGTTGTAAGACCACGTGGTGAGTGGTGAGTGGTCATCGGCATCTCCGCGATCGAGACAATTGTAGGTCGGCACGGGTGTTAGAGGACAGCAGCAAACAACCCAACCTGTCCAAGTACTGTACTATGCATTACTTACCCATTACAAGACATTCACTACTATTTGGTCTTACAACATATACCCACTTCACCTACTCTTTATCCACTGGTTAGTTGCCCTATTAATAAGCAATTCGAGTTCTTTCTATCTCATCCACTTATTCATAATACACTTGGTATAAACACGTGCATAACCCAATTAATTCTACTACAACCAATTTCTGGCATCAAAGTATAATCGGTCAAAAGAACGACCACCATAGGCCTAGTAATCTTATTATTTCAGTCATCTTTACGAAAAAAAAAAAAATTTCAGTATGTATAACATCACAAATTAAATATTATACATTTCCAATTGTCACCTATCAATTTGTTGAAAACTTTGCCAACTTGCCTGCCCAAAACCTAATATTATGCCAGCTTTTTATTGGTAGTGTGTACATACTGCACGTGGCATTTATAACTCACCCAAAAGTTTCTCCATATTCACCTATATTCTTTAATGATTCCTGCTGTGGTGGCAGATTGACAACTTTTAGAAAACAAACTTCGATTTGGAATGTGAAACAAATTAGCAAGTAATCTGTTTTTATGTTACTGGATTATATTTCCCTTACGAAGTTATCATGAATAACCAAATTTAGTTTTCAATTCCAAAATGTTTAGCAGAGCACAAAATCAATAACAAGTGCATGGCTAAAGTTTGCAAACCAGAACCAAAGTCAACCAAAACCAACACAAACCAAACATACCTACCTTAATCACTTAAAAGTACAAATCTGCTAGCAAAATTCTATCTTTATCCCCATCTAAAAGTAATCTTTATTTCTTCCTTGAGGCATATATAATTGTGTTAATTAGGAAGGTTGCTTAGAACATGCATAACCCTTATTACTTGAAGCACATACTTGCTACCAAAATTCTATCTTTTCTGTCCTCTTTAAGATTAAAAAAATAAAATAAAAGGCAATCAAGCTTTATGTCTTCCTTAAGCATATAAATTATAGTCATGTTCATATCAAAGTAGTAGCAGGTAAGCCCAATAATTAGCAGTAAACAAAAAGCAAGAAAAGCCAAAACCTTTAAAAAGCAAAGGCTGCAACCACCAACTTCAACAATAATATGTTACACTTTATTCTAGAATCCAATCCAACCTCCTCCCTCAACCCAATCCAGCCTGTTTCTACCATAAACCTCCAATTAATTTCATACCCAAACCACTTTCCTAACTAGACCCACCCCCCACCTCTCTCTCTCTCTCTCTCTCCCCTACCCTAAACAAACTAAACCCATGAAATCAGAACACCAAAAAACAAGTTCAAATCCAAACCGGGTTCAGTTCAGAACCTCTGTACCCTATCACCCTTGACCAACGGATTAGCCTTGGCAATGGCTTCCTTTCCAAGCCCCTTGTAATCGATCGGGCACTCGTGCTTTTCCGGGTACCTATGGGTCCCACAGAAAGTCTTTCCGCACCTACACAGGAACCCAAGAACCCCCACCTTCTTATTACAACTCAAACACCTATTCGCCATCTTAGGTTCACCACTCTCAACCAACGGCAATGATTCAGCCACAGAAGTCGACGTCCCCACGTTGGTCTGTAAATTAATCCCATCAGGAACAGCCGATTGATTCTGATTCTGAATCACCAGTTTCCCCATAGCCGCCATAGCCGAAGCGGCTTGCTGTTCGTTGTTTCGTAAATCCCTGTAACACTTGGAACATAGATTCATCGTCGCCGCCGTGCCGAAAAAGCCACAACCCTTGGCGCATAGTGCCGGCTCCGATGGTTGGAACTCCATGTCATCGCTGATCTTGTTCCCTTCAGAACCCATTTCTCTCTCTCTCTCTCTTCGAGTCGAAACCTAGGAGTTTGTGTTGAAAATTTCTTCGTCTTTGTAGTTTGTGTCTACAGAGTCAAGAAAAAAAAAAAAAAACGCTTATATAATGCGACAATGTGAGACTATCGATTATTTATAAGGCTTCGTTTGGCCAAAAGTCTTTATAATGACGATGGTTTTTAGTGTAATGACTAATATATCCTCCGACTTGTACGCTAAGCAACCAAAATAAGAAATTCAGACGGTTGTTTTGAATGTAAATAAAATTGAAATAGGGGTATTAATGTCAAAAAAATAATTACGATGCCGACTTTTTCCACACCCTTTATTTGTCATAGAAAGTTTAGGAAATCGAGTGTAACTTAAAAAGACAATATTACCCTCATAATTCTGATCTGACTAAATTACAAATGGACAATGTATTCTCACCACTCCAGTAAAGGAAAGTTTTTGTATTAAAATAGGGCACACCACATTCGAGGCCATAATCGAAATATCCATAGGATTTCCGCAAGTCACCGGAAAATTACACTTTTTTTTTTAAATTAAATCCCAACCGTCCAATTCGCATACTTCGAAAAATCAAACGGCTTACAATGAATTCTAACGACCACAATGAATTTCCGCAAGTCACCACATATTTATTAGCCGTCAGATAAATTTTAAAGTAAAATTTAAATAGATCTCAACCGTAAAAAATAAAAGTCATTTTGTTTATCTTTTGAGATTTAAATTGTATTTTATTTTATTATATAGATGTTTTTTTTTTGTCACTCAAACAGTAAGTGTCCATATTAATAACAATTTTAAATTATATACTTATCACATGATACTTAAATATAAATAAAAAAATAAATTAAATAGCTCTTACCTAAATTTTGGACAAAGATCTACTTAAATTAGATAGTTTTGGTTATGAACTATCCAAATAGTTACCAAAATTACACATTTTGGTTTAAGGGCTACCCAGATTTTAAAGTCAAAGATCTACCTAAATTACATAATTTTAGTCAAAGATTTACCCAAATTACATAATTTTGGTCGTGAGTTATTCAAATTTAGGTGATTAGTTACTAAAATTACACATTTTTAGTTAAAAGTTATCCAATTTATTTTTTTATCTATATTTAAACATCACCTGAAAAATTAATGATAAATAACTATTAATTACATGTTCAATAGTGACCAAAATAATAAAATTGAGATATTGTGATTAAAATAAGACAAACTCCATAGTTTGGAACCTCCAACTGCAATTAATCCTAATTTTTAATTTCTCAATTCACAAGATTAAAATTTTCAAATTTCAATTTGGTATCACAAAATAATAATAATAATAATAATAATAATAATGTGATTTACTATTATATAAAATGCTTAAAATTGAGTAATATACAAATAATTGATCATATAAATATTTTCTAATTTTTTTCCCGATGTTAAAACTCGAATTCTCGGCCAACTGAAGATCAAGTTGATCGGAAAATCGCAACAAAACATGAACTTAAGGCACAAGACTGGAAGAGTTTTTTTCCGACGATCAAAAGCATCACAGCTTTGGAGTTTGTTTTCACACATACCTGTTGTTTTCTTCTTCCGATGCTTTGGAGTCTGATGATGAAGACAACGATCGGAATCTTCAGGCTTTCTCTCTCCAGAACTCGTTTTCTGTAAGTGATTTTGATCGGTAGGCGAAGGTGGAATTAAGAAGAGTCGCTGAGAGAGAGAAAACAGAGAGGCCAACCGTACCAACACGCGTAGCTTATGCTGTTAACCACGGCACCCGTGGTTTTGTGCTAGGCATTGGCTATGGCACACGGTATTATCTTGCGGCTGCTATTTGGGACGTTGGATCAGATGAAGTGACGTCATTGTGGTTCTAGTCGATGGTTAGATCCGCGTTAGCAAAGTAATAAGGTACATGGAAGATGTCTTTAGACTAATCCGAATATTCTAATTACTGAAAGGTTGCTTTCAATAAAAGAAAACCTTCATTGACAGTGACACGCTGGTTTCCGAGGCGTTCCTATCTAGAATGCGGGTCGGACTGAGGTTGCACCGACCGTATTTGGATCTAGTCCAGGAGAAAATAGGGCAGTGGGACCCAGAGGGCATTCATCCCCTGATAACACTGTCATGGAAAACATTCATTGCAACTGGGAGTTTTTTCATCGGGTTAAGATCCCGCATGTAAATTCACCAAATTTTGATCAAATTCAATTAGTCAGATATATATTAACTAATTATTGTCTGTTCCTGAAGGCACAATATAATAAAAAATGGTAAACAATAAACATATTTGTATTCAAGGACGGAGCCAGGATTTTTGTTTATCCCTGACTAAACTAAGCATTCATTTTACCTAACATATTCCTAGGCCTCACACATTTCATTACCAAATCATATTTGCAGTTATCAAGAAGATTACAAAACCAAAGTCTAGTAGCACCATTAATCAGGACAAATACTCACCTGTAAAGGCAAAAGTTCTTTCAAGAAGTCATCAGATTGCAACTACAAACTTGCTACTTTCTTCCGATATGCTAGCTCTCTCTGAATCGCAAGCTCCACTGGCATAATATTCACCCTCCTCTCTTCAGTCATTCTCTTTCAGTTAAATTCCCTGCAAACTTAAATAATGCACAACACCTCCATCAGTCAAACGAATTCGAACTAGTCTTGTTACACCAACAATGCACAAATGACAAAACTCCTGCTTTTTCTGGAATAGAACATGAGAAATTCAACTTTTTCTTAACAAAATAGGAAAAACTGCTCAAAGCAGGATGGATTTTTTAAAAAATCATATCCGCATTTCAAACAATATTTGAGAAAAAACTATTCAGATGTCACTAACATAGGAACTCAGCAAGAAATATATCTATACAAATTCAATGCTGCATCATGCTTAGAAGGTCTTCCTTGAATCTTGAACAGTTTATTTTGATTTACACGAGACAGGTAAATTCGTCTCTTCCCCATTTGAGGCTTTATATTCTCACCCTTTAGTAAATAAAATAGTGAACTTTGAAAGTGCTCCAACTCACAAAAAAATAAATAAAGATTCTGGTTGCTGAGGTTGATGGCTGCACTAAGGATTAATACGTGGTGACTACCTACACAAGCAATGATCCAAGAGTAATAAAATTTGAGGAAAAAATTTAGTAAATCAGTGACCAATCTGTTTGTTGAAAATCATTACACATTATATAAGAATGAAAAGAGCAGCCTATGCAGAGTACACCATTCGATAATTTCCAATCAAGTTGGAATAACAGATTAATTTGTAGAGAACTGTTATGCTCAAGAAAAGAGGCAACTACAGCTTTTTGTGCATTTACACTCATTTATGTACACATACTAGTATTGGTGAATTTGAATTGCAGAATCTAAAAATTGACTCCCAAGAAAACATGAAACGCGACTAGGCATATTTGGATTGCTATGACAAACAATGTCTCCGAAGTAATACAAACTGCAATGAAATCATGTTTCAGTACGATTTTAATAGGTAGAAGGCAATGAACACCTTAAAATGCTTGATAAAAAATGTGTAACTTCTCCAGACTTGCTATGAATCAATTGTCCCCGCATTAGTGAAATGATAATCGATTCACATAACAAAGAGAGAATAGAACAGGGAAAGGTGTTAGATTCATAGCAATTGCATTTCCAAATTTCATGGTACTAGCAGATAACAGTAGCAATAAAAATGTTCACTAACCAAAAGAGGAAACAGAAAGAAATTAGTCATTAGAAACAGAAAACAAACAAATCCATCAGAACAAGCACAACCCATCTTCTTTAATTCTACACCCATACTCAAAGGCGCTATAAAAAAAGATGGATCTAGACGTTTTCAATAAATAAAACGCTTGAAATGTCCGGCGAGAGGGGAAGGGAGAGGGAATCCCAATTATTCTGAATAGAAAAAGGAAAGAGTGGTGTACAAAAAAATAGTACCTCAGAAGCTTCTTGAGTCCTTCAATGGCGTCATCGCATGAATATTTTGCCATATGATCTTCTCTCTGCCTTACACATCACACAAAGCATTGCCGTCCAAGGTAGAGTTATACATATGAGATATATAATATTGCATATATGTTTGGATATATAATATTGCATATAACCCAAATTGAGCAGTAACAAAGTGTAGTTTCCTGATCCTCATAGCTGTGGCTTGTGTGATATATCTGTAGAGACTAGAGTCTAGAGAGAGAGATTTGATGGAAGGATTAGACCAAGAGCAGGAGCCGCTGTGTGTTGCGCCGTTGCTTGTCCGGAGATTTGGGGAAGGGACTCGCCGCTCGCGTGAGAGAGAAGCTTTGCAGGTTTGCAGGATGGGACTCGACTGATTTTGGGCAAGTTTTGCAGGTGGACTGGGTTGGGTTAGTTGGGCTGGATGGGATTTTTTTTTGGAGTGGGGGTGGGCTGGTACTTAGTGGTAAATTTTTTTTTTTTTTTTACTCTGGGATTCAGCCCATCTTAGCCCACTAGTAGATCCGTCCTTGTTTGTATTCATATTTAAAATCAGATCACAAACATAGAGAAGAGATATAGGAATTTAAGCATCGGTTTGTAGTGGGGGTGAAAGATGGTGGGCGGCAGTGGTGGTGGTAGGAGACGGTGATGGTTGTGGTGGGTGGCAATGATTGTGGTGGCGGTGATGGTGGCGGCAGTGGTGGTGGTGGTGATGGTGGTGGCGGTGGCGACGGTGGTGGCGGTAGTGGCGGCGATGGTGGTTGTGGGGGTGGTGGAGGCGGCGACGGCTGTAGTGGCAGTGGTAGTGGTGGAGGCGGTGGTGGTGGTGGTAGAGGCGGCGGTGGTGGTGGTGGTGGTGGTGGTGGGAGTGGTGGTGGTGGTGGTAGAGGTAGTAGTGAGGTGGTTTCAAACACTATTATTTTTTTTAAAGTACTTATGAGAAATAATTTTTAGAAGTACTTTTAAAAAATCAGTTCAAACACACCCTTAGGAGTCAATTTTTCCTATTAAATTTAGGGTGTTAATATTAGCCATTAGATTAACTTTAAAGTAAAATTTAAAGCGATCTCAATCGCGAATAACAAAAGTCATTTTGTTTATCTTTTGAGATTTGAATTGTAAGCTACTTTATTATATAGATATTATATATCTAATAAAATATAATACAATTCAAATCTCAAAAGATAAACAAAATGACTTTTATTATTCGCGGTTGAGATCTCTTTCAATTTTACTTTAAAGTTAATCCGACGGTTAATATTAACACTCTAAATTTAATAGGAAAAATAGGTCATATAAGGGTGTATTTGGGGTGACTTTTTAAAAATATTTTTAATACTTATAATTTCTCATAAATACTTTTAAAAAAAAAGTAGTGTTTGAAACCATTCCACCACCACCACTATCACCATCACCCCACCACTATCACCATTACCACCACCACCCCCGTCGCCACCCCACCCCCACCACACCACCAAACTACCATCACCATCATCACCAGTACCACTACCATTACCACCTCCACCGTTGCCACCCCACCACCACCATCAATGTCACCACCCCACCCACTGCTTCACCACCACTACCACCATCCCCCCCGTCCCTTACCACCACTATCGTTGTCGTCACCATACCACCCCCTACCTTCACCACCATCACCACCCCCCACCACCACCACCGCCACCGCCACTGTCCTACAACAGCCGTGGCCACCACCCCACCACCACCATCGCCCCTATCGCCCGACCACCACCATCCCCACTAACCATCACCATCACCACCATCACCTCTACCCCACCATCATCCTCACCACCACTACCATCGCTCATTCCCACTATAATCGGTGCTTAAATTTTTTTTTCTCTCATTTATATTTGTGATTTAATTTTAGATGTAAATACAAATATATTTATTGTTGATCATTTTTTTATTACTTTGTACTTTTAGATACAGGCAATAACTAGTTTATCAATAATTTAAATTTAAATTTGTTATTTTATATTCTATAAATTTAGATAAACATACATCTAATTAATTATAATCTTTGAAATATGTATATAAAAATATTAAAAAATTAAGTGATTATTTTAAAAAAAATTAGATGTAATTTATAAAATTTTAGTTAAATTATTTATTTGGATTCAATCGAATTTCAAATTGCTAACGGATTCAAATATGAACCATAAAAATAAAATCCGACGAATAATCAGATTAAACTTTTAAAATCAAATTCGATTCAAATCAGTTAAAATTCAATATCTTCTTTTTTCATTCAGTTATGAAATAAAAAACATTCTATTATTTTTTATTTTGTGATTTTAATGATCCATGTATACACATAAGTTAAAATCTTAAACTAAGATCGACAAACAAGGATAATTTCTGAGTACCATGTTAAAAAAAACTTTTGATACTATAGTAATATTTTTTTTGTATCGATTTATCATATTTTCACTATTTGATAAAGATATTATATTTCCAATAATTGTTGTTTCCATGAAAACATTTTCTAAAAATACAGTATTACAGTTTCCTAAAAATAACATTGATTTAATAAATAAATTTTGAATTATTGCTAAAAGAGTTGCATAAGAATAAGTGAAAATTGGAACTATGGATAATATTACAATTTATTTTGTCAATAAAGACAGGTGTAAACTTATTGAGTTATTAATGACATATGATGTATAATATTTGGTAAGTAAGTCCAATAGTCTATTTTTTATTATTATTATTATTTCATCAATTCTCATGCAATTTGTTGCCCAAGGCTTCTAATCACCACTGTGCACCACATGTTCCTCCACTAGCACCATAGAGAGAGAGAGAGAGTTTTGGGTCTTCTCGATAGAATTATCTCTTGAAACGAATTACTTTGAGTGAGGCTTGTTCAAGTCACATCGTTATTAGGTCTGTCAAAATCCAACACGACACGATTAACCGACACGAATCGACACGGATTAAGCGGGTTTGGGTGAGACCTTAACGGGTTCAGATGATAAACATGTTGACTCGTTTAATAAATGGTCGTGTTCGGATGAAACATGTCAACTCGTTTATAATATATTTACCCATTTAAATAAAATTAATATAATAATAAATTAATAATTATTTTAAAAAAATTAACCATATTTTTTTTTTAATGACAGCTACACAGAAAATATATAAAGTTATTTTTCCCTAACCCTAATCTAATTTCATCTACGCTGAACGGCTGAAGCTTTGGTGTTTCGCCTCCAGGCCCTCCAACCTCCACTCTTCTGTTCTTCTGCTCCTCTCTCTCTCTCTCTCTCTCTCTCTCTCTCTCTCAGCGAGCTGCGAGCAAGTAAATCTTCGAGCCATTTCAAATCTTTGGGCCAGGCTGAGTCGCTGACCACGATAAATCTTTAGACATTTCAGATCGTAGTCCTGATTTGATTAGTTGATTTTGGATCTGTATTTATATCTGTATTAGATCGGTATTTCAGTGTTAGATCGGTAAGTCAGCTCAGTGTTAGATCGGTATTTCAGTGTTAGATCTGTATTTAGATATGTGTTCTTTGTTATTCGACTGTGCTGCTGATGAATAAAATCATATTGGTAAGTTTTTGCTATTCAACTGTGTTCTTTGTTATTCGACTGTTTTCATGATGTCTATATGACAGATAATTGATACTTTTATGTTTCTCTCAACCCAATTTAATCTCATTCCTAATTTCAATTGTACTAGTCAAATGATATTTGATACTTTTACGTGTGCACTGAATCTCAAGAAATAGCATTCTAAAGTGACAGTCTGAGCTCCAAATCTAATTCTTGGGTGTCACTGGATTCAGAGTTCTGACTGCTTGAACCCATTGGATTTGAATTGCTTCTGTCTTTCTTTCCCCTTTGTTCACTAGTCTTATTGCTTATGTCAATTATGTTGTCACAGTCCAACTTCATTTAAGCAAGTGTGAGTGAAGTGCTTGATAAGTGCAAGCTCTTGAAGTTCATTTTACAAACACATTTTAAAGCAAGGCAGATCATCGAAAGCAAACAGTATTGTACAATGCAAGTCCGGAATAGTACATAGATTTTGTAAAATGTTCTAATTCTATATTTATCATTGATCATGACTAAAGAGAAGTAATGTCAAGTTTTTGTTCCTTATCTAGTTTTGAGTCTATTTAATTATTAATGTTTTATAATATTTCATTTTAATTTGTGTAGGTCATGAGAATTTGGTTGTTGAATTTGCTCGTTGTCGTGGAGGTGGAGATTTGATCTCTTTCACGAGATTTTGTGAATCATGAAATTTGTGGTTGTTTGGGATTGTGGTTTGTAATATGATTGTTATTTGGCGTAATTGTGTTATTTTAGATTGTATTTATGATTTGTAATATGGTTGTTGGTAGAATTTGGTTATTTGGGATTGTGGAATTTGGTTATTTTGGATTGTATTTTATGATTTGTAATATGGTGTGATATCTCTAAATATCACATTTATTTGTGTTAGTTTGTTAGTTTTATAAAGTTATATAGCATTTTTAAATAAACAAGTAAATGGGTCAAACGGGTGGTTTACCGTGTTAAATCGACCTTACCCAACTCGACACGTTTAAAATTAGACGTGTTAAACGATTCGTGTCATATTACTCGTTTATTAAACGGTTCGTGTTCGTATTTAGATTTTTTATCCGTTTATTAAACGTGTCGTGTATGAGTTTACATGTTTTTCACCTGTCACCCGTTTAACCCGACACGTTTGACACCCCTAATCGTTACCAATGGGAGTCCAAAAGGTTCTCATAGGCGGGTTGTTTTTTATTTTTGCTCGCTTAGATATCTATTGATTTAAAGATGCAATTCCCAACAACTATGTTCATGAAGATGCAATTCTCAACACTCCTGGAATAGAAAATTGGATTTCGGTGTTTCTTTTGGAAGGCTGCCAGAATATATAGATATTGATTTGTGAGGCTCCAATATTATTTAGATGTGAGAGGATTCTAAATTTTATGTCTTTTAGGTGTGTAATCTTGTTATACTTGAATATTATTTTTGGCAATTTCAGGTACGATCTTATATGAATTTGCTATTAAATCATCAGAAACGGTCATGTGGATTGTTTTGCACCGTAATGGATAATGAATGCCCATGACATTCTTCAATTTATATGTTATACTCAAATGGTGTTCGATGAAATGTATGAGCTAAGGGTTTTATTATATTGTGTAAAAAAAAATTAGATCTCCACTTTTACTTGATTGTTTTGATATATTAATCTTGGATTTATTTTGATATGGATGAAAAAATTATATGTTTGTTTTTGTTTAAACTTACGAATCATTCTATTAGTCGTTGTGGTTGTTGCTGTGATTGTTACTGTGATCATGTGGTTGTTATTGTGATTATATGACTGTCTAGTTCACGTTACTGTCTAATTCCATGGAATTCTAATAGTGATTGTAGTTGTTACTGTGATCGTGTGGCTGTCTAGTTCACATTATTATCTAGTTTCGTAGAATTTTGATAGTGATTGTGATTGTTACTATTATCGTGTTGTTGTTACTATGCTCGTGTAACATAGCAACTACATTCCCAGTCATCGTCTCTTATACCTCACCCACACGAGCATTGTTATTACTGTGATCATGTTACTATGACAGTGACTGTTATTGTTACTGTCCATTTTATTATATAACTATTTATATCATTAAAGGTAAGTTAGTCTTTATGCCTTTAATTGTCATTTAAACCCCAAAAAGAACATGTATGTCCGTCTTGTCCTAAAAGTCCACCACTGTGGACCCACATCCAAAAAACTCTAAAAAAAAATAAAAGAAAAATGAATTCTTGCAACTGGGTCAATAGGGCCTTGGGTTGAATAGAGAGTGGGTAGATATATGGTGGATCAAGCCCAAAAGGACATGGACAAGGAAGCTGGGCATTGGACAGGCTGGTATGGGCTAATCTTCCTTGGTTCAGTTTTAGAATTATTATATTTATTTTGAAAAACATTCAGTTTTGGAATTTTTTTTTGAACAATCAAGCTTCCATTTTCATTCAACTCGGAAATAAGCTATTACAATCAGAAATATGAAAAGTCTTAAGCTCTAATGCTGGACAACTGACCCAACTCAGTGGGAGAGAATGAGACATAACAGATGCTGCCACCCAATGAGCTGCCTTATTATAGGCTCCAGACTTGTGTAAAAACTTTAAATTAAACTGTCTTACAATAGCTTTAATATCCACACAAAAAGAACTAACTTCCCGGGGGAAACTCCTTCAGTTGAGCTCAGCTGGTATCACTCACAATGGTGACCTGGTAGAGTTGCAAGGTATAGGCTAGAGGAGGAAGGGAGGAGAGAGATACAAATTTGGGTCTGTCAGAGAAGAATGAGTATGGCGGAGAAGAAGGAATAAGGATATTAAGGTCATTTTAACTTTTTCATTAATAGAGTTAATTGTTCGTGTTGATCCATTAACCACGTAAAGGTTATAATTTATAAAATTAGTTTTTTAATACACATAAGAACATGGTATATTAAATCGAGAAAGAAGACAAAGAGGGCGAGACTCATATGCAGGTTGTTCGCACCATAAGGCCAATCCCTTGCCGAGAGAAAAGTATAAGACTTGAACTTAGAAAGTCAATAACCGCAGTTCCATACCCACTAAGCGACCCCCATGGGTCTCCTCATAATTTACAATTTGAATATTGCATACATGTATTATGATGTTAATGAGTGCCATGATGTTGATGATGAAGTATGAATAGATAGACACAAAAATGAGGTATGAATGACAGTTTTATCCTCCAAAGGTTTTATAATTTTTACTTAACTCCTTTAAAATAACTTGAGTCTCGCATTGAACTCTTAATTTCTTTAAAAAATAATAATGTGACCGTAATTTGGAAAGGACATTTCATTTTTTGTCCATTGGCATCCTAATTATCATATACGTGATCAGAAATAAAATTATTTTCATTGGGCAAAGTGTAATTATTAAAACAAGTCATTGCACAAAATTACATTATAGTAACTTTTTTTTTTGAACAAAAAACATTATAATAACTTCACATATGTAAAACCAAACGCCGACAAGTTTGAGAAATTAGAGGATCAAATGCGATATATTTTATATGACAGAAACAAAGTAGAAATTTCAAAATCTTGCAGGAGCCAAAGTGTCATTAACCCCACAAATGGAATGGGGGTGAAATGGACAGTGGACCCATGGTTGATTAATGCATTGGTGCACCATAATTGATTCACATGAGCTATGGTGGTATATATTGTACAATCCAAATGGACAACCACCCCCCCCACCCCCCACCCCCAATTCATTGAGTACACTACTAGAAACTGTAGTAGAACAAAACAGAGAGAGTTTCATTTATTTGTTGACTACTGCATCTTACTCATATCGTTGTACTAGTAAAAGAGGAAATAAGTGAAGGTTTTCAGTGGCTCTGGTGGCCTTCAAATTGGCATTATTATTATTACCTTGCGTATGCACACTACACTTTACATAAATATTTCTGATTTTTATAAGTATATTAATTTTTCGTACACGTACAAAATGTTTATATTCTATTACATAGGTGGGTTATATGTTGTTATTAAGAAGGAAAACATCTAAATAGGTATGACACGTTTGTGTACAGACATACGCATACATTTGTGGGTAATCCAGGGAACGCGGCATGTTATGATCTAGGGAAACAACACTAATGAATCGTACAAAATCAAGTAATTTTGTACCCCTTTAGGTAAGTAGGCATGGGCATCCACAGGATTTTTCAGCAGATAAAAGCCTATGGTGGGAAGATATTGTGCAGTGGAGTCACCAAGAAGTGTAAACCACAATAAAACCCCGAAAATCTTGTAAGGTATACAAGATGATGATGATTTTCAAGTGAATACCCCAATATTTTTCTGTGAGTGCATGAGTAGAATGTGGAGAAATCATGAACACCAAGAATGTAAAAGAAAGATATAAAGACAGACAGAATGGTAGAATTTCAGAAGGTTGGTTACTTCCTTTTGTTCTTCCTGATACATGGAAAAATATCGTGCATAATGCATAAGACTTCTGCCTATATTGCGAGATCTAGGAGACATAAGTAGTATAGGCAGCTTTACTTACATTGTGTAACGGCTGATTTTTGGACGAAACTAGTATGTATCGTTTGAGCGGATGAGCACTTGTTGTTACTCCATGTTCTTCCTCTCTTTCCCTCGCATATGTAGTTTATGTTTGTGAGCTGGTCATGGAGATGTGTTCATATATCCACTTAGTGACAGCACAATAGTACTTGATAACATCAGAAATAAGAACATTTGTTAGCTATGTCTGTTGACAATCATGCATGACTATTTGTCTACATACATATCTGCTTACACTTATAGATACATAGCATTTTATTTGTATGGTACAATTGGAGTTTTTCATATAAGTCATCATAATGTGCCATCAAATGCAAAGAGACTTAGAAGAAGGTTTACACAGGCCCTCAATATAAGATTTGACTCTTAGATACATGTATTCAAACCAAGTATAATGAAGCATGGATAAGAAGGTGGGGAGTGGGAGAGGCAAGTGTGGAATACTGATAATGTCACCTTCCCAATCTAATGGTCCACAAAGCCTCTTACTTACAAATCCCTCTAAGGGTACACAAAGCAAAAAGCTCAAAGCAAGATAGGGGACCACTGCCTGAGGTGACATGTTAAAGTTACTTGTAGATTGTATTAGTAGCCCCTCTTAAGTTGCATTAACCATCCATGCAAAACTTCACTAATCAAATAGTGCCAGGGTAGCTTATGGGCTCACCGTAGCGAAAGTGGGAAAAACTTTTTTTTTCCCCATAATTTGGGGAATTAACTTGATCTCCGACCACATGTTTTTTGGATTTATGTCTTTGATGCAAATCTTTTAGATGCAGGCAATTGTTTTATGAGTTTATCTTTCTATCATTCTAGATGTATGCTTTTCAATGAGCAAAACATGGCATGCTCAAGTTGAAGGGTAATCTTCCCCATTTCCAAGATAGGGGTTCGTTTCTTCCCAGACCCCAGACCCCAGTCACCTAGCGGCTCCCATCTTCACTAGATTCATCATTCAATATCAACAAAAAAAAAATAAAAAATTCCTTTCTCTCTGTCTCTCTCATTTGAATACATTGAATGTTTCATGGTTGCATTTAGTAAATTTGGAGAGGTCACCTACTGCTTATCCTCCAACAGTGACATTCCATTAGAACATGAAGTTATGTTCAAATTTCTTCATTGGACACTGCATTAAATACTCAAAGCAAAGGCATCCAATTTGGAGCGAGGAATGGTAATGTTAGGTCCCAGATGGAAACAACCAGCAATTACCAGGATGTATCCAACAAAGATAGTAGCCCACCACTGGCTTGCTGAAATAGAGGAGTGAGCAGAATAGCATTATTACTTCTCAGGTGAATCCAAAACAGGGGTAACTATTCAGGAAACTAGTGGGAGAACAGCAGTACAAGAATCCTCATACAGAAGTATGTGGCAGAGCATTACCTAATAGAACGACAATAATGGTTCCTTTTTTTTGGAATGAAGCGAGACTAGTTCCACTCTTAAGGTTTCACTAGTTAAGATATTGAGACGAACACAACACGAATTTAAAAATAACATGACTAATTAACACAAACGATAAATAGATCAGACTAGTGTATAGACACGGATAACTCGCTTGCTAGCATTATAAAAGAACATATACTATATTTTATTTCATCTATTGGTTTACTACTATACAAATGGTTTTAAATCGAGTGATTTTTCAATAACATGTGAATAAAGCGAATACGGCATGAAATCAAAAGGAAATGATCCACGATGTAAAGTGACACGACAAGAACATCACACAACAAACTTGATTTAGTCATCGTTTCCACGCGGTGGAGGAATATTTCCCTTGACTAAAATACCCCCATTTCTATTGCAGAACTGGCCTTGTACCTGTCATGACAACTGGGGAGGGTACATTTGATTAATTCGTAAGTTCCCCTTAGAAAATCAGGCCACAAAACTGCCAAATAATGTGTCCAAGTAAAGGAAGATATAGAAGGCAGAGACCTTTCCTTCCCCTTAGGCTTTTTCATCAAGGATATAGATGGGGCTACTGCATTGTAATCATGAGTCCTCTTGTCATCATTACCAGACTGGAAATTTCTCTCTTTCTGTCTTTATAAACTTGTAAACCAGCCAAGGCACCACATGGGTGCATACTACACATTGAAATCAATAAACCCACCTATTTATAGGATCTCACAATCACCCTATTCTCTCACTTTCCACTCCCTCATTGCAAATCAATTCTTTCTCTTTCTTCTTCTTCTTCTTCTTTGTTCTTCAAGTAAGTTATAAAGAACTGTAGATATGTGTATTGGTGCCATTGAATGGATTTCATCACGTAGCGGCGTCTGCTATATGAGAAGGCAACGGTCAAAGAGATGTAGGGTTCAAGTTCAGAGACTTATTAGGTGGATTCTAATAGGCAAAAAACTCTGTATATCCTCATACTATATGCTTCTTTTGTTGCATACTAATGCATTATGGTTGTGCAGGTCTAGCAGGAGGGGAAGATTTGAAGAAGAAAGAGTTGGGGAGGACATGGAACTAAAGAATTTGAAGTTGTATATGGAGAACATCAGTATTCTAGAAGAGAATGAAAAATTGAGGAAGAAGGCTACCATCCTCTACCAAGAGAACCTTGCTTTGATGTCTGAGGTTCAAAAGATATTCTCTCGGTTCGACTGTGTCTCAAACACCCTTTCCTAGTTCTGATAAACAATAGTATGATGAGGAACATAAATTTCCTCCATTTGCACCTTTTGTTTTAGTTCTTTAGCATCTATCTTTCCCTCCCTCTTTTGTTGGGCTGCAATAAGAAAAAATGGGGTTTTTTGTATTTTATGGGGCAATATTTGTTGTATGAAAAAAGGAATTTTATTGAAAACGAGGATTAGATGCTGTATTCAACCTTCTCCTTTGAGTGGAGGGGAAGAGCGGGACAGTTAACTATATGTATCACAGTATGCTCAATAATAACATCTTATTGAAAAAGAACAACCAATTTGCGAGATTTTCTTGTGTGAGGAAAGACGTTTTCTTAGTTCAAATATGATAATCACCACATCAAGATGTAGCAACCTTATCATTACGTCAAGGCCTAACCTCTCTGTAGTACCATATACAGTAAAACATTCAGCAGTTTACAAGTGTTAAGAGAGTTGTTTTTTACGGAAAGTTATAAGGAAGTAACCTTAATAATGTAGGGATTTCTCAAGTGGGTGCCGTTTTATATAAGTGGATTATGCTTCCTTTTATGGGTTATCAAAGATGAAAAGGTTTGAGAAACATCAACTGTATGAAAAGTGAGTGAACGAAGAAACAAAGAAAGTAAGTCTTGAATCGGAGACGAATATTTTTCTTTTCTTCTTCTTCCTCTCTTTTTTTTTTGTTGTTCAGGACCTTCAGGTAGTTCGTTTTCTCCAAGTATGATCTTCTACCAAGGATGTTCATAATAAGTGCATTAGTTATGCATTAGAACTTATATATATTACTACTAAAAAATAGTCACCAAACCCATTTTCTTCTCTTTTATGTATGATTAAATAAAGAAATACAAAAACTATAAAAGTTACTTTACCAGTATGTCAATCTCGACACCTAAACCTTTTGTCCCAGGATCGATACTTCACGCGCGGCTGCTTTAGGCCAATCATCTACCAGGTTTAGCTTATTACTAACCAGTGCAAGTCGAGAGGATTAACAGACCGAAGGCCTAGATGTCCCTGTAACAAACAAAAAACACATTATCCATATTGTCACAATCACAATCTTTATTTTTATTTTTAAAATCCGGAAGAGAGAAACCATCTGCTTAGAATGGAACTTGATCTTATGACATTGTTTCACTTGGTGAATAAGATCCTTGTCACTGAGATGAAACTTTATAGTTCATGTCACAGCTTATTGAGCATATGATCACAAAACACAGTTCTGATGCAAAAAAGAGACTCTGTTTAACATAGTATTTAAGTTGTTTGTTTATAGGTAATCACAAATTGTTCATAAGCTGTATCCAATAAACTCTTCAATTCATATCTCCCCTGGATGTTACCACAACCTAGAACATTCTTTAAGAAAGTATTGCAAAACATTTTTCCTCCCCTTTTGACCCTCGAGCGGTGATGCTTAGAATCCAAGGTTCTTACACGTCAAGCAACAAAATCAAAAGGAGGGATCCTCAAAAGTCCAAAGGCTGCTGGCTCAAGACCTTTTTTTCCATCACCAATTAACTATATATATAAAAGCCAGCATAGTCCACGAGCATACCGTTATTGCGACATCAAAACAGTGTCAGATGTATTCAATGTTGCTCCATGTGCGAAAAAGCTGTTTTTATTTTTCGAACTCATGACACACGAGTTGCAATGAAATAATCTTATTTTGCTACATCCAAACCCAGCTTCACTATTTCATTTCATACAATACCTAAACAAAATCAACACTGAAGTTATGATAGGTATTGCTATGTAGAGAAAGATTATATGACATGGTCTTGATGATCATTTCCTCGGGTGATTATATGATCATGAACTTTCTTCCTCCCACCTCACAAATCAAACCAAGGATGTATCACTTGGACAGATGAATATTTATTCATTGCTCCAGATACCAACTCCCCACATCCATAGTCAAGCAATAATTTATGTTGATTTCGAGAGCCATCCCACTAGGCCTCTAAAAAGATATACATAAGGTCAAAACCATGGCCTCTGGTTCATAATATCGTGTTTTAAATCACTCAATTCTCTTGGGTCTATACTTGGGGAGGGGGCATCCCAATGCTTTTGACCTATTGTTTGTCTAGGACATCTTAGGGTAACACAAGGTGCCTTCTTTCATTCTTCACCTCGAGTTCAACTTATACCATTTGGGACTTTTTTTCCTCCTACTCTTTCTTTGCAACTTTCCAATGTCAAAACTCTATTATTGCAATTAATAAAAGAATCGTCCAACCACATATCTTTTTAGATTCATGACTGTAACACAAACTTCGAATGCACGCAATTATTTGTAAACCACACAAATCTTTGGCATTGAACCATCCTATGCAAGTTAGTTTTAAGGCAACCACATCACAATATTCATCATATATTTAGAAAAACTCGAGCAATTTCAGCTTTGTCTCGTTTGATCATTTACTGCAAGAGATCAGCAAGAATAACAAGCATAATTGACATAACTTTTACTAGTAAACATCATGCTTCTTGTTAACAACAACTTAACATCGACGCTATGAAAAAGAAGAATTAAATTAATCGAAGCAAACGTTAAACAGGAAATACAAAAGACAAATCAAAAAGCCTACATATGTGGTAATCCTATGATAAAATCAAGCAAACTTTCTTTGAAAAAAATATAATGAAGAAACTAGGAAGGTTAAGGTCAAACCAATTGGTTGACAAACTCACCAGCAGAAAATAGGACAACCTCTTGTTTTAAATTTAGCTTAATCCATTCGGGCATTTCGACAGTCAACTTCTTTGCAATCATCGGACGACAAGAAGACGAGTTAAAAAGCCTTTACTTTCAACCGGGAATTGGCATTGTCTACAGTTTTAAAAGAATTTCTACATTATAGTAAATGATGAAGCTTTCAGTTTGTTCCTCATCATTTGTTTCCTCCAAAGATTATAGTGCTAACGTAAGTTCGGTGTTTGTAAATCCTAGAATACCAGCAGACAGACAGAGAGACTGAAATAGGAGGGAGATTCAAATTCAATTTGGCACACATCTATATATAGAAGCTCCTGAATCTTGGAGTGACGCTAACGGGCCATAAGTTTTGTGGACGGACTAGCCCAGCCCATTGTGGGCCTTTGCGGCCCAGTCAATCCGTTACTGGGCATTTGGTTGGCGGTCTTAACTCCTACTTACAATTACAAGGTTGATTTTCATACTTGAACCATCATATATCGTATGAGTTATGAACACTTGCCATCAGTCCAAGTTCGAGTCATGAAGATCGCATGACATTTTCATTTTCCCAGATTATTTTATTTTGGCAAATATCATTTACGTAGATTACGTTTCATGTAATGATAACCTAACTCCCAAACTTGTACAAATGAGTTTCAGATTACCATCAAATGAAGGAATAACGTCAAGAAGAAATGGCTTGAAGCAGTTCGGAAAAGATGAGGGCCTAGTAACCTCACCATGTGCAAAAATTGGTTCTTAGTGTTTGTCTATCTCCCTCCAAGACCCTTCACACACAGGAACTAGTGGTCCCTAATGCATTTTCACCACAAAAATTTCGGGAGAGAGAGGAGTAAGTAAATATTGAATGCAACGGTAATACCATGTCAACAATCAATAATAAAATACCAAGTTGACAAAATGAACCCCACTTGGGTAGTTATTTACTTACATAGAGAAAGAGCAGATAGTAATTTGCTTACATGGAGAGTTAGTTATTAAATTTAATAGAACCCATTTGTTTTGATATTATTGGTTAGTGATACCACGTCAGCATTGCCACGTGGTATCACCATTTGTAATAAATATTTGAGAGAGAGAGAGATGATTAAACCATACACCCAAGAATCATTACATTGGCATCTGCACATGAGTAACTGACTACAACAGTAGAAATGAAATGCATTTCCCACTGTATAAAATTTTAGGCCTTTTTGACATTCTTACAGATTGGCTTTTGGCTTTTATGCTTCTTAAATCCACAATACAAGTCATGGTCCATTTCCAGAATGTCATCCCTAATAATACTCCCCCGAACTGCCTTCAAATGGTTCAGGTGTCCTCATTAGTCTCCTTATGAGCCTTGTGTACACCATGACAGCAGATGCAGTTAGCTGTAGGAGTTTCTGTTTCATCTCACTACTATTTCTTCTCTCTTGGTCCACAACATAACGAGAGAGAAGCCCATCAAGGACATGATTACCACCTGCAAATGGCAGAAACATTGGTACAGTTCAACATCAGAGGAAATTTACATAGACATGAGATTCTATAGTCATTCATGACATTCACAATTTTTTTCTATGCATTCAAACTTGTAGAGTATGACGTGACAAAAGTATATGACCTCTTGTTGTGGGTAGGCAACTAATATATACAATCTTTTAAAGTCGACCATGTTTAGAAATCAAAGCAGTATTGTCACTACGTTTTTCTTCCATTTTCCTTTAATTTCATTTGGTTGCACAAATGGTTTCGTGTTTCATGCAGGGTGCCCAGGGTAAAAAAGCTCTCTCTCTCTCTCCCTCTCCACTCAACTGAGCCAGGCCTCAACTCTGGGTCAGCTACATGTTCAAAGTTCAGCTTTATCTGTGGGTACAGATTAATGCAAGTTTAGGGCCTCCTAGTTCTTGTAGTATCATCCACCAATAAAACAGCAGCTACCACCATCCATTTGTAGATACACCTTAACAAAAGCAAGATGTAGATAAAGCTAATGTTGGAGACACATTGCCTATATAATTGATGTAATTTACGTAACATCATTCTAAGAAAAGCTGGACTAGTCAGTGATGCTGATTCCTAAGCTTCGAGTCATATCACCATTACAACACCTGACAGATTTACCCACTTAATTGACTCACCAAATGAAAGAACTGTGGAATAAAGTCGCATCATCCACAATCCAACCACAATTACCAGGTATAACTTTTTTCTTATCAGGGGCTACATCCCCTGCGGTTCTCATTACAGAAAGGAACAATTCTACATCAGATTTTTCTATTTCGGGTCAACATAGTGACCTAAGTTGTTAATCAGTGTAACAGCAACTTACAGATATGGCGGGAGGCACACCAACTAGTGGATCTTGGAAAAACCTATTCGCAAGTGCAAGGGCCAGAAGACTGCTCTGCATACCTACAAGACAGAAATATGTATGGATCAATCAGCTTAAGAAACATACTTTTTTTTTTTCTTTTTCTTTATTGCCATGGTTTTGGTGAAGTGTAACCACCTGTCTCATAGGATAATGTTCTCTGCAGCGGTTTTACATCAGGGGCTTTGCGAAAGATCAGGCCAGTAAGGGTGTATCCGAAAATAAATGCTGACAAATGAAATGCAATAACAAGCAACAAAACAGATATTCCAGAAGGAGACAGAACAGATTCTATGTTGATAGCAAGTGGAGCTCCAACACAGAGAGCAGTCACCAATACAGCTAGGGGAGGCAAAAATGGCCGTATAGCGTTGGAAATCTGAGGAAAGAATCTGTAGATGCAAGAAAATAGGTAAGAACCCATATGATTTATCATAATAAGAGATATTTGAAATCATCTCATCACCTATTAAGTAGCAAGCCAGCAGCAATGGGAGTAACTACAATCTGTAGAATATTGAACACCATTCCTTTTACATCAACAGGTAACCTCTTGCCAATAAGAAGCAATGACAAGATTGGAGTGACAAAAACTGCAGTTGCGGTTGACAACGATGTCATCACTATGCTTAGAGGGGCCATAGTGGGATCTGTTAGAAAAGTGGCATAATTTGAGAGCTGGGCTCCACTAACACAAGAAGTCAACATGATCCCAGCAGCTGAATCATAAATTTACGGAAGTTAGTACATATTTATTGTTTCACTGGGTACACTGGTTAGAATGCATTCACCAATTTTCAAAAGATCGGAAATCCCTTTACCTAAGGAAGTAGGGAGACCCAACATAGTCATTGAAATTGTGCCAAAAAGATATCCAAGAAGAGGCTTTACAACAAATTGGCCGACATAACCGGCAAAAATAGCTGCTGGTCTTTTGAATGCTTCAAGAAAATCCTTTTCGCTAGAATTAACGCCTACTGCAAACATCAGAAAACCTAAAGCTGGGGCATAATACCTGGAAAATAGTCCAGTTTAGTATACAGAGCAAAAGACCAGAAGTTCAAGTAGTTTGTATATTCACAACCAAAAAAAAAAATAGTTTGTATATAAAACTTTTGTCAATGGTAGCAGATAACCATATTTCATGGAAAATTTAGAGGGATTAAAAGTCACTATTTCCCGTGGCATCTAACAGATTATGCACATTTACAGTACATAAATCAACCTTAATTATTATAAAATGGTAAACAACCTGCTAGTAAACCATGTGAAAGAAGGTGGATATATAAGAGCCAAAATCGTACTGGCGAGGACCACTTGAGGAAGAACAGAATTTGCTCCTTTCAAAATTGTCACAAAAGAAGCCTCCTTTTGCTCAAGCATCTACAACAACTCATGAAATCAGACAGAAATATACCACTTCCAACGTGTCTACCGTAAAACTTTGCAATTACCAAATACTGAGTTCACCACACCCAACAGAGAACAGCACTTGCACAAGTTCAATTTGACAGTTGTTTCTATTTTCCTCTTTTTTTCTTTTTCTAAGGGGCTGCTATGTAAGCATATAAAATGCCGAAATCTATGAAAATTCAAGTGTTTTTCCATTACCACAACTAGTTCATGTTTTTAACAAAGAAACCTATTAATTAGGTCAGTGAGACTTGACTCTTCACAAAATAAAAATATGCTCAATGAAAGAGCTGTTAGGAATAGAAAGGGACAAAGGGAAGATGAAGTCAATAAGCCTGAAGATGCTGAAAACCAAGATGAATTTGACGAAGTCTCCATTTGCTATTCTTGTAAGTTTAACCTAAACTAATAAGTTCACAATTAGATTTCTGAATCCCAAAACTAATTTTTTTAACGTTATCAGGAATTGTTTCCCCTTGGATAAGTGCTTAAAGTTTTTGGCATAAAAAATTCTCAGAGCCATTCTATATGAACAGCATAAGTGATGAGAAAATGATAACAGCTGAAATAATAAACCATTATTAACTGCAATCACGGTAATAGCACTGACTATCAACTGGCTTGATGCAATTCCATAAACACAAATATTTGTACATTCAATGTATAAAAAATAATATTTTCAATAACTTAAATAAAAAATATAGGCAATACCTGAGGAGGTTCAGATGCATAGTTTGAAGAAAGATCAGTCTGGAACGAGTCAGAGAACTTGTCCGATGCACATCTGCCAACTAATACTCGTGATCTCCCAACTATATATAAAAAAAAAGCACACTATGAACAAGCTATTGCAGAAATGGAGAACTTTCAAATAAAGACGCGTAATCAGAGAGATGAGTAGCATAAGTAGTGTGAACTTTACCTGGAATAACCGGATGAAGCTGAGTCGGAAACCCTAGAAAACTGACTTCTGCAAACAAATAGATTCCAATTCTCAATCAAGACGGAACAATTGGATAATAAAAAGCAAATACATCAATACATAAGAAAGAGAGGACCTGAGGAGTAGGAGAATTTTCGAGAAAGTAACGAAATTTGTTGTTTGTTGCAGAGATTCTTGAGAAGGAAAGGTGAGAGAAAAGGTTGAGGATGGTGCAGATGAAGAAGCCGATGAGGATGGTGCAGATGAAGAAGCCGATGAGGATGGTGCAGATGAAGAAGCCGATGAGGATGGTGCAGATGAAGAAGCCGACCAGTGGTATCCATTTGAAAACGCCAGAAGCTGAATTGTGTACAAAAGTCACAGGAAGTCAATGTGTGGGGAGGGTTTCCAACAGTCGTAGGAGTAACTGGAGAGCTAGGTGAGAGAGAGAGAGAGTCAGCAGCTCCAGGGAAAAAGGATGACAATGGTTTGAATCCCACTGTGCCATCTCTCAGCCCAACTGGTGCAATCTTATACTAGGGAATCAAATGACAAATCAAATCAAATGACTTTTGATGTTTGTTTGTTCGAACAGGTAATTGCACGAAAAAAAACCAAGCAAACACAAAAGATTAGAATATGGTGGAGTAGGTTACGGTACATCCAAGGAAAAGTTCGGTACCATACCGAAAATTCCAAATTATAACATTAGGGGTATGTTTGTTAAATTTATGGTATATTTATACCGGTTGGTAGACAAGACAAGACATTGAAATGATAAGACAATACCGTCTAGCAGCCATTAAGTCAGTTGAGGGCAAAATTACAACATTAGTGGGAAGTTTACGACTATAGTAGACAAAATTACAACATTAGTGAAACTTTTACAACATTTGTGGGAATATTTACCAAATTTGTGAGAATATTTACAATTTTAGTGGTATAGTTACCAAATTTGTGAGAATATTTACAACTTCAGTGGTATGTTTACCAAATTTGTGGAAATCTTTACAACTTCAATGGATTCATTACTAGTCCATGATCGATCAAATATGATTTTGATCGATCAAATCTCCCCAACACATACCACTGAGGTTGTAATTATTCCCATAAAGAATCCATTGAAGTTGTAAATATTCTTATAAAAGTGGTAAATGATCCATTGAAGTTGTATATCTTGGATTAGTTGTAAAATTTTCATATATTAAGCACACTTGTGTATTCTGATCGATCGATCATATATACTGATCGATCATGGACTAGTGATTCACTTTAAAAATCTGCAACAATTTGATCGATCAAATATGGTTTTGATCGATTAAATCTCCCCAGTACTTTTACTTCTAATTCACAATACAAATCAACAATAACATGATCGATCAAATATATGTTTGATCGATCGAATTTACTTACCAACGATTTGATCGATCAATATATATTTCTGATCGATCAAATTCAATTACAACTGACTGATTTATCCAATTTGAAAAAAAAAATTTAATTTTTAAATCCAATTTTAAATCTAATTTTTTTATAAAAAAAATTTAAAAAATATAATTTATCCAATTTTTTTTAAAAAAATTTAAAAAAATTAATTCCAATTTTTTAAAAAAAATTTAAAATTTTTCCAATTTTTTAAATTTGTGCAACAATTTGATCGATCAAATACGGTTTTGATCGATCAAATCTCCCCAAATTTGTGAAAATATTTAGAAGTGCAATGAATTTCATACCACAATTATGACAATGCATCATAAAAAAAGACATAATGCATCACTTATACACCTAAATTATCACCTTTAACATTCAATTCATTCAATTAACATTCAATAAAAATTCAATTTATCAAATAAACACTAAATTAATATTATTTTTCATCCAAAGTATTTAATTAAATTGTAATTAAAAAATTAATATTACAATAACACATTCAATTCATCAAATTAATATTAAAATTCAACTTGTAATTAATTAACACTAAATTAATATTATTTTCATTCAAAGTATTTAATTAACATATAATTAACAAATTAATATTACATTAACATTCCAAATCAAACAATAAAGATTCAATTTCTCTAATTAAACATACAATTTCATCTAATTAATATTCAATTCATCAATTTCACACCAAATTAACATTCAATTTTCATCCAATTAACATTCAATTTTATCTAATAAACATTTAGTTCATTAAATTAACAATTAAATTCAACAAGTTAACAATAAATTACTCAAATTAACATCAAATTCATCTAATTTGCATTCAAATTCATCCAATTAACACTAAATTAATCAAATTAACATCCAAAATTATTTAAAAAATATTCATTTTTTTAAAATTTAATTTATCAAATTAACACCAAATTAAAACTAAATTAACATTCAATTCATCAAATTAACACTCAATTTTATCCAATTAACATTCAATTCATGTAATTTCATCCAATTAAAATTTAATTTATCAAATTAAAACAAAATTAACATTCAATTCATCAAATTAATATCCAATTCATCGAATTAACACCAAATTAACACTCAATTTCTTCTAATTAACATTCAATTCTTTCTAATAAGCATTTAATTCACTAAATTAACATTCAAATTAAATTAGTTAACATTAAATTAATCAAATAAATTTTCAATTTCATTCTATTAACACTAAATACATCAAATTAACATTCAAATTATCAAATTAACATTCAGATTTATCAAATAAACATTCAATTTCATCAACTTGACATGTAATTTCATCAAATCAACGGCAAATTAACATACAATTAAAATTTAATTTATCAAATTAACATTCAATTCATCAAATTAACACCAAATTAACAATCAATTTCATCTAATTAACATTCAATTTTTTCTAATAAGCATTTTATTCACCAAATTAACATTCTAATTAAACTAGTTAACATTAAATTCACCAAATAAACTTTCAATTTCATTCAATTAGCACTCAGTTCATCAAATTAACATTCAAATTAACTTTCAGATTTATCAAATTGACATTCAATTTCATCAAATTGACATTCAATTTCATCAAATTGACATATAATTTCTTCAAATCAACATCAAATTAATATGTAATTTTATCAAATTAAAACATAATTAAGATTCAATTCATCGAATTAACACCAAATTAACACTCAATTTCTTCTATTAACATTCAATTTTTTCTAATAAGCATTTAATTCACTAAATTAACATTCACATTCAACTAGTTAACATTAAATTAATCAAATGATCTTTCAAACATGTTAAATTCAATTTTGAAAAAAAATTTTAAAAAAAATTAAATCCAATTTGAAAAATACAATTTTTAAAAATCCAATTTTGTCCACTATTGAAAAAAACCAAGTTTTTAAGAAATTGAAAAAAATTCAATTTTTTAATTGTACAATGGATTAAAATAGATTAAACATATTTGATAGATCAAATATATGTCTGATCTATCAAATATACTTTTGATAAGAAGTAAAAGTAATGGAGAGATTTGATCGATCAAATTGTTGCACAAATGTGGTAAACAATCCACTGAAGTTGTAAATATTCTCATAAATGTCGTAAAGAATCCGTTGAAGTTGTAAACATTGCCATAATTGTGGTATGAAATCCATTGCACTTCTAAATATTTCCACAAATTTGGGGAGATTTGATCGATCAAAACCGTATTTGATTGATCAAATTGTTGCACAAATGTGGTAAACAATCCACTGAAGTTGTAAATATTCTCATAAATGTCGTAAAAAATACATTGAAGTTGTAAACATTGTCATAATTGTGGTATGAAATCCATTGCACTTCTAAATATTTCCACAAATTTGGGGAGATTTGATCGATCAAAACCGTATTTGATCGATCAAATTGTTGCACAAATGTGGTAAGCTTTCGATCGATCAAACATATATTTGATCGATCATGGACTAGTGGTAAACAAATGTGGTAAATTTTCGATCGATCATGGACTAGTACCATACCGAAAAGGAGAACAAAATTACAACATTAGCGGGAAGTTTACGATCGATCAAAACCATATTTGAAAAAACTAAATTAGTGGGAAATTTTAAATCCAATTTGAAAAAACTAAATATTTGATCGATCAAAACGATATTTGATCGATCATGGACTAGTAATGAATCCATTGAAGTTGTAAAAAATTCCACAAATTTGGTAAACATACCACTGAAGTTGTAAATATTCCCACAAATTTGGTAAATATACCACTGAAATTGTAAATATTCCATAAATTTGGTAAATATTCCCACAAATTTTGTAATTTTATTCACTACTGTTGTAAAATTTTCACTAATGTTATAATTTTGTCCACTATAGTCGTAAACTTCCCACTAATGTTGTAATTTTGCCCTCAATTAACTTAATGACGGCTTTTCTTTATGTCTTATCTTATTATTTCAATGTCTTGTCTTGTCTACCAATCGGAGTAAACATACCACAAATTTAGTAAACATACCACTAATGTTGTAATTTGAAATTTAATCCATTGTACAATTAAAAAATTGGATTTTTTTTAATTTCTTAAAAAACTTGGTTTTTTTCAATTTTCAATTTTTAAAAAATTGGATTTTTCAAATTTGATTTAAAATTTTGTTAAATTTTTTTTCAAAATTGAATTTAACATGTTTGATAGATCAAACATATTTTTCAAATTTTTTTTTTCAAATTGGATGTAAATTTTTTTTAAAATTTTTCCAATTTTTAATTTTTTTTTTTAAAATTAGATTAATTAGTCAGTTGTAATTGCATTTGATCGATCAGAAAGATATATTGATCGATCAAATCGTTGGTAAGTAAATTCGATCGATCAAACATATATTTGATCGATCATGTTATTGCTGATTTGAAACGTACTGGGGATATTTAATCGATCAAAACCATATTTGATCGATCAAGGACTAGTAATGAATCCACTAATGTTGTAATTTTGTTCTCTTTTTCAGTATGGTACTAGTCCATGATCGATCAAATATATGTTTGATCGATCGAAAGTTTACCACATTTGTGCAACAATTTGATCGATCAAATACGGTTTTGATCGATCAAATCTCCCCAAATTTGTGGAAATATTTAGAAGTGCAATGGATTTCATACCACAATTATGACAATGTTTACAACTTCAATGGATTCTTTATGACATTTATGAGAATATTTACAACTTCAGTGGATTGTTTACTAGATTTGTGCAACAATTTGATCGATCAAATACGGTTTTGATCGATCAAATCTCCCCAAATTTGTGGAAATATTTAGAAGTGCAATGGATTTCATACCACAATTATGATAATGTTTACAACTTGAATGAATTCTTTACGACATTTATGAGAATATTTAGAACTTCAGTGGATTGTTTACCACATTTGTGTAACAATTTGATCGATCAAATCTCCTCAGTACTTTTACTTCTTATCAAAAGTATATTTGATAGATCAGACATATATTTGATCTATCAAATATGTTTAATCTATTTTAATCCATTGTACAATTAAAAAATTGGATTTTTTTCAATTTCTTAAAAACTTGGTTTTTTTCAATTTTTAAAAAATTGGATTTAAAATTTTTTTAATTTTTTTTTCAAAATTGAATTTAACATGTTTGATAGATCAAACATATTTTTCAATTTTTCTTTTCAAATTGGATTTAAAATTTTTCCAATTTATTAATTTTTTTTAAAAAAAATTAGATTAATCAGCTTGTTGTAATTGCATTTGATCGATCAGAAAGATATATTGATCGATCAAATCGTTGGTAAGTAAATTCGATCGATCAAACATATATTTGATAGATCATGTTATTGCTGATTTGTAAAATACTACAAATTTGATCGATTAAAACCATATTTGATCGATCATGGACTCATAATGAATCCATTGAAGTTGTAAATATTTCCACAAATTTGGTAAACATACAACTGAAGTTGTAAATATTCTCACAAATTTGGTAAATATACCACTGAAGTTGTAAATATTCCCATAAATTTGGTAATTTTATTCACTACTGTTGTAAAATTTTCACTAATATTGTAATTTTGTTCATTATAGTCGTAAACTTCCCACTAATTTTGTAATTTTGCCCTCAATTGACTTAATGACGGCTCTTCACAAGTGTCTTGTTTTGTCATTTCAATGTCTTGTCTTGTCTACCACCGGTGTCATTTCAATGTCATTGAAATCGTAAATAATCCATAAATTTAGTAAATATACCACTGATGTTGTAATTATCAACCATTGTCATTTCAATGTCATTGAAGTTGTAAATAATTCATAAATTTAGTAAATATACCACTGAAGTTGTAATTATTTCCACAAATTTAGAATTTTCGGTATGGTACCGAAAATTTCAATGGATGTACCGTAGTCTTCTCCGAATATGGTAGGGTGTCAATTTTTTCCGTTAACACGAACCCGATTCGAACCGAACTCGAGACAAACTCGAAAATAACACGATTAGTTGACACGAGTAATAAATATGTCAAATTAAAGTTCGACACAAATAACACGATTAATGGGTACTGTAAATAAAAAATAATTATTTAACGAGTATTGTAGATATACAATAAAAAATTTATATTTTTTAATATTTTTTTAAATAATATTATATTAGTTGTTGTCAAATTAAATATTTTTTTAGTATAACGAATATTGACACGAACCCGACATGTATCGAAAGTGATACGACACGAAAATAACACGATCGAAAATGACACGACACGATTGACACCCAATTAATACATATGTAAGGTTGGTAGTTGTGTAATAATAAAAATCCGACGATAACCAAGTTTCAAGTCCTTTCTTTATTCCAAATAAAATTTTACGATGTGATTCCCATTCAATACTATGCTATGACTCAAATAATTACAAGGCATTTATATTTTTAACTTCAACAATTTTACACACATCAAATTTTTAAGCCAAATCAATCAAAATTATCAGATTATTTTAGAACAATTACTCAGCATAAATACAATTTAGCTTCAAGCTGAAAGAGTTTGTGACTTGAAGCTTAAATAGCCTTCGTTTTCCCTTAAATTTGTAAGGTCAGACTCAACTGTACCACTCTTGAGGATTTCTTAATCTTTTTTTATTATTAGTAAGCCTGTTGCTCAATGACAGCCTAAAACAAATATTTTTTTTCGATTAAAGAAGTTTTATGGGAAATGTTTTGTTGCATTTAATAACATTGACCCAAAACAATAAATTTCTTTTATCTAAAAATTATCCATTTTTTTTTAGAAAATTAATTGTTCACTCTGACTTGACCATTTTTTGGTAAGTTATCATTTAGTTACCTAGTAAAACACAATTAAATGTAAAAGAACAAAACGCCATAACCCCAAAGTATCTTCTACAATTTAAAATAATAAATTTCTCGATAAGATACAAGATGATCTCAATTAAGTTCCGCAATAAAATGAACGTTGATTTTGTCACTGCGTCTTTAATTGTGTACATTAAAAAGAAATTACTGAGAAATTAAACTCAGAATTAGTTAATTATAGACAATTTGTTTTTTAGATTTGTAAGAACATGGTGTTCCATTTTCAGGGGTGGCTCAAGGTAAATTGAGGCCTAAAGCGGTAATACTAAATGAGGCCTTTTTATTTTTAGTATTATTTTTTAAAAAAAATATTTTTAATTTTTTTTAAGTGAGAGAGGAGGATGTGATACTTTGTTTTTGTTTTTTAAAGAGAGGCAGATATTTTATTTATTTATTTTTTAAATTTTTGATTTTTGAGTTTCTAATATTATAGATTGAATTGTAAGCCCAAATTATTGAAATTATAATTTTTTGATTGGACTTAAATTTTTTGGGGCCTAAAATTTTCATGAATTTAAATTTTTTATGTGGACTAGTTATGTATCTACAATTATGGGGCCTTCTAAAAATTTGGGGCCTAAAGCCCATGCTTTTTTTTTAATACTATAGGGCCGCCCTGTCCATTTTAATACATAATTGAGTGAAATATACTAAGAAATGTGTATTTTGCGTCTTTTATTTTCATTATATTTGGTTTAGGCCAAATGAATATTGGTTTTATGTTTCATTATGGAAATTTAGTCTTGCATCTTAATACATTTTTCTGCTCCTACAAGCAACAAGGATAGATTCTAACATCGCAAAGTTCAAGTTCTCTAAATTGTATCAAATACAAATTTAATCGATATATAGTTTACAGCTATTACTTGTATCCATACATTATGTAGTACGTATGAGTTTGAAGAAATATATTGTTGGAATATTTATCGTGACCAAAAATGTGTATTGATATGAACGTTTTTGGGCCATTTTCTTTTTTAAGTTGGACAATTAATTGTGATTTTTTTGTGTTATATAGTGCATTTTGGCATGAATAATGACTAGTGTGTATATATATATATAGGGCACTATCATTAAAATATATGTAATTAAAACTATGAGCAATGCTACAAAATTTAAATGAAACTCAAAAAGTTACAACTGAAATACATATCATTTCTTTGATGAATGAGTCCCATCAATTTTTTCAATGGGGTTCATTCATCCAAAAGATGATATGTATTTGAGTTTTAACTTTTGAATTTTATTTGAGTTATGTAGTATTTTTTTTAAACTATTAGCTTAACAAAAAAAATTATTGGACTAAAAGGAAAAATAAAAAATATGTATCCGCAGTGAGAAGTGCAATTGACTTTTGTTTGGTTCAACTGTGAGAAATGTTCGGGTTAACTTACGTATATCTCGATTAATCTATTTTTTTATCCGGTCAAAGATAAGGCATTCACGCCGATATTAGAATATTTATAAAGAATAAATTCCTCATAATTTAATTTTAAAAAAATATTAATATATAGCTCTTCTACGAGGTGAAGTGAGATTTTTTTTTTTTTTTCATTTATTTGGTTAGAAGGATTAATCTTTGAAGCTTTGGAACTTGAAAGTTATTATTACTTGGAAGTTATTATTACTTGGAAGGCTGAAACTGAAATACTGGAAAGTAAAGCCTAATAATGAGTAAATAATTGGTTAAGTCCTACGTCACTCCTACCTCACTTTACTCCATTGCTACAAAAGCTATGAAGCACTTTGGCTTTTTCATACAGCTAAGTGGTGGGACACTCTCCACTGGATCATTCCCACGTCATTCCAAGCGTGACGGTGAAGTAACGACACGAAAAAAAAAAACAGAGCCAGATGTCACCTTCTGCTTTCCGTTTAATAAGTACACCTGCCACCCCCCAATCCCCTCTCTTTCTGTCGCGTGTCAAGCCTCCAGCTTTATACGACGCCGTCCCAACAGTATCAATGACATAAATTCCTCTTCCCCTTAATTTATTTGATTCTCATATATTTTCATTATTTTATATAAAAATGTTAACAAAGAAATTCATTTAGTCCACTATAATTTATTATAACTTCAAGAACTTCCTCTATATTATCTAAAACTTCACTCCACCCCTTTTTAGTTTGGAAAATGTTATTTGAATTTAATCTAGGAAATTAACCAATTAGAATTGTTGGATTGAAAATGACTCTATCTAACATTAGAACTCACAATTAATCAAATAATTGCATTGAATTATGTCTTCAAATTAAGCCTCCATAACATTGCTAAATTAATTTTATTTTATTTGTTTCACTCACACCCTTGACTATTAATTAGTGACCATGTCTAAAGGTTCAAAAAGTTGATAATTTCACAAATTTAAAAAAAAAAATTAAATTTACCTTTAAAATTGAATAATATAAAGGAAAATAATTCAGTCACACCCCTTGTAAATTATTATAACTTCAAAAACAAATATTGTATTACCTTAAATTTTATGGACTTCCTTTTTGATTTTATTTGTTAACTCTATCAATATGGAAAGTATTTTACAAAATTACCTATAAAAAATTTATACATATCCAAATTAAAGGATTGTAGTGAAGATGAACTGCACTTCTAAAGGGGGTTATCGGATCACATCTTAGTTTTGATCTCCCTTTCTCTTTCTTCTATCTAGCTAAAATCGACTAACTCTAAGAGCATCTCCAACAATAGTAGCTATTTTAGCTACCCAAAAAACAACTTTTTCTATTTTAGCTACTCACTTTTTTAATACACACTCCAACAGATTCTCTATATTTTTAACTACTCCTTTTAAATATTATTTATCATCCCTTTTGTATTATATTTTTTGGGAATAGTGAAAGGGAGAAAGAGAGAGAATGGAAGAAATGAGAGGAAGAGAGAGAAAATAATATATATTTATGTTTACATATTGCTACAGTGATGCTCTATATTTAGAGCATCACTGTAGCAAAAATGCATTATAGCTATTATGAAGAGCATCTGTTGGAGCATGAATAGTGGCTTTGGTTAGCTAAATTATACATATTTTGGGCATTTGAAGCATCTGTTGGAGATGCTCTAAGAGGGTTATAATAGTTGATTGTGAGAATGCGATGATAGTTGATTGGTGGTGGAAGTGAGCTAATTTATTTTTTAATAAACTTGGTTAACATGAAAATTCAAATAGTTAAACATATGATTAAAGCGACGTAAGATTTATGTATATATTGTACGTATGTGATGTATAATTTGTATAACAAATTTTGTGAATAATTTTGTAAAGTATCATTTCCTTCATTGATAAATTTTATGAGGGGATGATATTGAAGTTTTAGGAAACAAAGAGTCTCCTTGAAGATATTATATAACTGCAAATGTGGCGTATGAAAAAAAAAATTACACTTACATAATCACATTTGTTTACAAGGGTATAAATGTAAAAAAGTAAAAAGTATTCATTCAATTAGTATCATCGATTGACAAATATTGATGAGCTAGAGACCTAATTCAATGTAGTCATTCGATTAATTATAAGTTCCAATATTAAATAGAGTCCACTTTCACCCCAATGATTATATTGAATTATATCATAAGATTAAGTTCCCAAATAGTGGCACTTAATTCTATAATGCCTCTTCTTATGGATTGTCCTAATTAATTGAGTGCATATTGTTTCTTTCAAAAAATAATAATAAGGATTATCAGCGGAGTTTCACAAAAGAGCAATATTATATAGACTTAATTTGAGAATTTAATTTAATACAGTCGCTGAATTAATTGTGAATTTCAATGCTATGTGAAAATCACTTCCAAATCCAATCCAATTAGAATTAGGTTCTCATGTTAAGTCCAAATAGTATTTTACTTCGCACAATAGAAAAGGTGTTTCTGAATTATGTCAATCTATAGGGGTGTAGATGAAATTTTCCTTCCGTTAACTGATTCGATGTGTTCCGTGGTTAACACCTGTCTTTATCAAGTTATTGTTTCTCTCTATCTCTCTCTCTCTTCTTCCTCATATAGCTTCTGCCTACACATATCCCTGCGTATTCATCTTATTGTCGGTTCCTAAAGTTTCTTTCTCTTCTCTTTCAATCCACGGTTTTCTTTCAATACCTCTTCCTCTATTGATATACATTCAATTCATTGCCCCTCTCTCTCTTCGCAGGCTTTGTTCAAGGGGGAGAGAGAGAGAGGAGAGATTTTAACGACCGTTTAACGGTTAGTTTGAACCCCCAACTTTTCTAGGGTTCAACCGCCTAATTGTACTTGTAAACACGATTCGATTTATTTGATTAGGTGGCAATGACGTATGAATTGAATGATGAGGATGAGGGTGGGGTTGTGCCGGTGTTGAATCTGAGGATTGGGGACACGAATGGGGACTATTATGTCAAATTGAAGGGATCGGAGGAGGGTTTTCACGATGGTGATGATGGTGGGGCCGCATGTTCGTCTTCTGGAATGATGAGCAGCAGTAGATGGTGCTCGCTCTGGTGGTGGGCGAAGCTCGTGTTGTTGTTCTCATTCTTGGGGGTTTTGGCTGCTGTTTTCCTCAAATGGGTCGGACCCTTCTTCATGGATAAGGTCCTATTCATTAGAATAATATTTATTTTTATTCCTTTGAATTCTATGAATACATGTGTATTTATTTACATTATTTGGCATTATTCATGCTGAGACAATAATATAGCTCATAATTGCTTTTGAGAGTGTTTATAACTGTGGCAATGTCAAATATCTGCTTATTTTATATGCTGCCAGCCGCCACCATGTTTAATTTTATCCCAAGGTTATAAAACTGTCTTTTCCCTCTTAGTTGGATCAAGAATGTTTTTCCTGTTTAAGAATCACAAAGACTGCATGAGGCCTGCTATTTAATCTACCAATAGTTTCCACCTTGGAATTACCAGATCATAGTATGTTCTGTTTGTTATGATGTGAGAATATTCAAAGTTTGAGTGAACATCTTCACAATGTTGTTTTAGGATGTGGGTATAGCATGAAGATGGTTCCTTGTCTTTTGTGAGGAAGTGAGAGCTGCGAAAAATGGGCATGAAAATGTTGAAATATTGGCAAGTTTTTGATTGAGCAAGGAAACTAGTTGTGCACTCTTCGATTATGAGACACGATAAATGTGTTTTGCCTCTGGAGTATGTTTTTTTCTTGGCAGAACATGGTTGATGTTAAATAACCCAAGCATTCTATACCCATTCATTCTGGAAAAATTGTACCAATAACTACTTTCAAACACTTTGCTGTAGGCATAAGACTGATTGTCAATATGAAGCGGGTGTCATCTAGAAAAAGATCAAATCTAATTGATCTGCATTTTACCCTGACTGATCATCTTCAACATACAAATCTGCACCCTCAAAGTGTTCCTATTATCCATGTCAACAAATTCTGCTAGAGGCGCAGTCTAATGTCCTCTTCTTTTTTCGCCTTTTATTATCCCTAATGGCTAATGGCAAGCATGATTGCAAATAGTCCTTTGTTCTTTCACATTTTTGACAGACGGCTTATATTTTACAGGAGATCATTCCTATAATAAATTGGGAGAAGGCAACATTTAGCACGCCAGTGCTTGGACTTCTAATCTTTGCTTCTGTGGCATTATTCCCTACCATCCTTTTACCGTCTTCACCTTCCATGTGGGTGGCAGGGATGACTTTTGGTTATGGGTTTGGATTTCTACTCATCATGGGAGGGGTGACCATCGGCATATCACTTCCATATTTTATTGGTTCTCTTTTCCATCATAAAATCCAAGTGCGTATCATTGTGTTTCTAAATCCTTCTTCGTCTTTTGTTTTTAGAGGAAATCCGTGTCATGTTTTTTATTGCAAATGAAGACTCTTTTCCTGTTGTCCAAATTTAAAGTTAAAACTCTTTCGGTTCTTATGTAGGGTTGGATAGAAAGATATCCTAAGAAAGCTTCTGCCATAAGGTTAGCTGGCGAAGGAAATTGGTTTAATCAGCTTCGAGCTGTCACATTAATCAGGATCTCTCCTTTCCCATACATTATATACAATTACTGTGCTGTGGCGACTAATGTTAGGTATGCTCCATACTTATTTGGGTCACTGATGGGAATGGTGCCGGAAATTTTTCTTACTATATACACGTAAGTATACTCTCTCTATCTCTCTCTCCCTCCTCCCTCTCTCAATTTTTTATTCTGGGTGACATGTAAAGAATGCTCATTTGTTTGATAGCCTTGAAAACTTGCCTAGATAATTGTGTTCATGCATACCTGGATGAACTTCATGTTTTTTTGAATTCAGATTAGTTGCAGAACACATATATAAACCTCAATGAGATGCCATTGTCCATAATTGTCTAGGTTGTTGCACTCCACATTTTACTTGTTTGAGTGATGATTTCCTTGAAGTGTTGATTGCCTTGCTGCATTGTTCTTTTTCCTCTTGCTGCTGATGATAATTATGATAAATACAATTCTTATTACTGTTAATAGTGTTTTTGCATCGATTTTTATGCATTCTTAGGTTGGTGAATGGGACTTGGTTTTTGTGCCATGGAAATGGACAAAGAGTATGTTATATCGTGTTTGTTTGTGATGCTTGAGAGTTACCAAGATTTTTAAAGTGGTGCGACTTGAGAGTGTTAAAAGTAATGCCACCACCTTTGTAGATCATCACATAATCTGATTGTGATGGAAGTTTATGAGCCACTTGTTTTTGGCGGTCGTGGTAGTTGTTCTTGTTTAATCAATGTAAACCTGGGTGCTTCAATCAAAAGGATGTGTATTTTCAGAGTATTGAAATTTGAAAATGAAATGTGGTGTACTTGGTTGATACATTGTTCAATGTAAGAGGGTCATTCGGTATGGGTGCATGTGAAAATATTTATTATTATCAGAAAGACTATTAGTCTTGTTTTGAACAGATCTTTTTTGAGAGTGAAGCTCTGAGAGCCCTCTGAAGCTGCCCCTCTGAAACTGATTTACTCAACATGCAAGGAATGACATGAAGAATGAAAGTCTACCCACGTATGTTCA
Organism: Ilex aquifolium; assembly: GCA_951799425.1. Lineage (NCBI taxonomy): Eukaryota > Viridiplantae > Streptophyta > Magnoliopsida > Aquifoliales > Aquifoliaceae > Ilex > Ilex aquifolium. Next base: position 30,467,907 of record OX637403.1, read on the forward strand.
TGAGCGATGACACATGAGGAAAGCAAGAGAAAAAAAAATTACCTCTGTGGTCATCCATGGTCAGGAAGGAAAAACTCCTTTTTGTTCTTCCTTTTCCTTTACTTAAAGAAAGACCAGATTGGCCCGTTCGGCCATAAGTATTTTTAGAAAATTCCTATTTTGCCAAATCCTCAGCTGGACTCCGTAAAATAAACCAGAAGAGGAGTGTTGGGTTACTGACTTAATAAAGAACCTCTAATCGCATTAGTGACTGAATAACCCAATGTTGTGTGTCACATTCTCATTGGACGAAAAAATGTGGTATGATACCGAAAAGTAACGTTTGGGACTGAAGACGGACCCGTTCTGTTGATACTATTTGTACCAACTATGATGTGGCTTATTGAAGACGTCTCAAATCAGCAAGGTCAACGTAAGGCACCGGTGCCATCCCAGTAAAAGATGATGTCTGTTGGTGACTGATTGCTTTTAGGGCAGACATATGGGCAATATTGTGTCCTCCCATATCACTAGAATCTTATAGTTTTTTTCATGAAGGGGCATTATAATGTTGTTTATTGTGTCTTCCCATATCACTAGAATCTTATATTTTTTTTCAAGAAGGGGGGCATAAGCATTATAATGTTGTTTGTGGCAGTTTACATGACATTGTCAGCATGGATGACCAAAGGACCTTGGATTGGTAGCACTAGGCCATGCCTGCTGAAAATTCTACAGGAAAAGAGATATTCCCTAGTAGGGCTCTAGATGCCTTTTTACCTGGAGCATGTGCTGTATGCGGCCATTTTTGTAAGCCTGAGGCCCAATATTAGCTTATTTCTTGCCCAGGAAACAATGTTGACTACTTTTTGACTTTTCATGTTTGGTGTTAGTTTCTTCTTCTTCCCCATCTTTACACTATATGTAATTCATGCCTCCAGTTGCCCGAGACCTATGTTACTGCATATACCATTTTGGTTTGCAGAGTTCCATCTACCTAATGGAAGGGTTGTCTGGGTAGTTACTGATATTAATTTCTGTGTTTTCTTGTTTCTTATATTTTCAAGGTTTTTTCTTTCAAGTTGTATTTATGCAAGGAAGTAATGAAATGTTGCTCCTTTTCTTATGTTGCTGTACATGTACTAATAAGCAGGATGGTTCTCAACCACATCCCCCCTCCTCCTTCCTTTCCTTTCCCTTTTCTTTTGCAGTTAATGTTCTCCCAACTCATGGGCATTTTTGTTTTCTTGTAGGGGAATCCTGATCCAAACTTTGGCTGATGCTTCACATGATCGACATTCCCTTTCAGCGCCACAGATAATTTTCAATGTTTTTGGGTTTGGCTTAACTGTCACTACCACAGTGATAGTTACAACGTATGCAAAAAGTCGGCTCAAGGAATTACAGGAGGATGAGGAGCTATTACTGCAGTAAGCTTTGGTTTTCTTCCCGGTATGGATCAAGGCAGGACATCACCTGCCACTAAGTCAGGTCAGAATTGCACATATGATAGGGAAGCATTGCTGGGGTGGGTGCTATTTATTGATCTGCTCTAAATACTTGGGAGGTTGATCTCCAGTTATTTGGTGTCAATGTGCATAATTTGGAAGGGGGGAGAGAGTCAAGAAAAAACAGCTAACATGGTTGACATCCATATTGGACCAGTATAAAAAGAAGAAGAATTGTTGATTAATGTTCTCTCTCTTTCTCTCTCTTACACAATGTGAACTGGCATTGTATGTAATTAAAATGGCTGCGTTGAATTGGAACTTTGTGCAAAAATCCCAGAAACTTCTGATCTGCAGAATCAAGATTCTCGCATTCGTTGACTAAAATTAAGTTAAAAGTTTGTGATGTGAAGGATAGCATAATGTTAATGTTTTTGACACCATATGTATATCTGTGTCATCTGTAATCCCCTTCTAATCCTTGTATTGTTGAAATTTTCTCTATATCTCAAAGCCCCCCTTCCAAAACAAAAAAAAATTGACAAATCTCTTGGACCTCACAGTGTCGGGAATTTTGTGCATTGTCTTTTAGCCCACTCATTTACGAGTGGGACTCACTCTTATGCAAAGGGCAACTAATGGAGGTTGAACTGTAATGAAGGTCAACTCAACCTCAACTCCGAGGAGTTGGATTGCTTACCTGTTTCTCAATTTCAGTGCTTATTAAAGAGTAACTGAAAACGAGGACAATCTTTATTGATTGGAGAGAATATTTTTAAAACCCACAACCCCACCCAACAAAAAAAATGAATATTATAACTAACAATTTTAGAATATTTTGGGAGAATCACTTTTATTTTTATTTTGTGTGCCAAGGGGGTGGAGGAGACATGGGGTCGGGTTAAATTTTTTCTAGATGGTAGGAGAGAGAGGAAAATAAAATCATTTTTTATTTTTATTTTTTTGTTCAGTGGTTAGAGATGTTCGGATCAATTTATGCATATCTCGATTAATTTCTTCTCCGATCTGATCAAATGTAAGTCATTCACGTTAGAAATAGAATATTTATGAGGGATAAATTCTTCTTGGCTTAGTTATAAAGAATTATTAAAATTTGAATTCAGAACGTCTGAATTTATAACTCGTCTTTATTATGAGTTGAAATCCTAAAGTGACATGTTTGGGGAAAGGTTGTGTGTGTGTGAGAGAGAGAGAGAGATATTAACATTGACATCCACTCAGGTTCACAAAGTCATACAACTATCAACTCACATGGTGTATTGAGCTGGCGAGATTGGTGTGCTACAACTGGGGCTTCATTGTACCACAAGCCTATAGAAATTGTCAGACCCAACATTATACAAATTGTCACTCTCAACATTTTTATATCATTTTTTCAACTATTCTACAGTTTTTTTTTTCCCTAATCTCTTCTATCAATTAGTATATCTGTTGGATTATCGGATTTTACTATATCCCATTAACATTCAATTGCTATGGTTACATCATGTCAATTGGTTAGGAAAAATTAGTTAGAATAAAACTAGTATTTTTAGAATTAGAATATATGAATATAAAATATTAAAAATATGAACAAATCATCTAAATTTTGGGTTGTCAATATTGAGATTTCGGAGTTTGTAAGGACAACATGATCGTTTGCTAATCAAGCCATTCTCGTTGTGCAACTATATTTGGAAGACTCTATGAAGCACGGATATTTCGAAATGGTCAAAGTATCGGTATCGGATACGTTTTGGATACGGATACGCCTTTGATATGGCCGGATACGTATCGGATACGGCTGAGAAGTATCCTAAAATTAAAAAAATAAATTTGATTTTCGGATACGGCCGGATACGCTTAGAATATTCTTCGGATACGGCGGGGTATTACTTGAATTTTTAAAAAAATATAGGGGCACAAGAGCAAATATGTTTGAGCCCTTATTTACAAATATATTATAGAATGTATGATTTATAAATGATAGAATAGTTAGTTATTATTATATATCTTTGGTAAATGTGTGATTCACTTTATAAATCATAATTATTACATTAAATATAATAATAAAATTAAAAAATATATATATTTTATGAACGTATCCTAGCCGTATCCGTATCCTACTTTTTTAAGTTTTGCGTATCGCCGTATCCGTATCCGTGCTTCATAGACCTGAACTGTTAGCACCGATTAAAATTCGATTCGAGTTGATTAAAATTTATATTTTTTTTACTTATTAAAATTTGTGCCAATTAAAATTTGATTCAAATTAATTTTTTATGTATTAAAATTTGAGTCGATTAAAATTTATATTTTTTTACGTATCAAAATTAAGGTCAATTAAAATTCAATGCGTATAAAAAATTCATAAAACAGAGGGGGCCTCATTGAGGATATGCTTATGTAGAGAGAGTATGGGTGAAATTTTTTCTAAAATATATATTGGGTAAGTTAATAAAATTATATTATAGTTAAAGTTTTTAATCTGAAGTGTCAATAAAAATTTACAAAAAATATAAGAAATGTCTTTAAAAATATAATTATTAGAAGAGATGTTATTGATATTTTCCTAAATTATAATTTATGTTATTTTTGATAGGATAGTAAATGAGGAGGTAGTCGTTCTCTTACGCTAATATGGGAAGGAGAGAAAAGGCTGCAATGCGTCAGTGTGGGGTTCAATTCAATTGAGTTGCCAACTACTTTTTGGTTTTGTTTTGTCCCTTTGAAGAAGCATTCCAATCCAAGTCTAAAAGCAAAACACCAATCAACATGGCTCCAAAGAGGTGGACGTGGACATTATGGTAAATTCACCACCCCTTAATGCTTGTTTGTTTGATTCTTCTTGTCCTACTTAGTCAAACATGAAAAAGACAAGTTTAATTGAAAACCAAAAAGAAAAGAAAAAGTCTCTACATCTACAACGGGTAAAAGAAGCTTCATGGTTTAGCAGACTTTTTGCGATACAATTAATAAACGAAATAAATATAAATAAAATTAATTAAAAAAATATATAATATAATTTGTTTATAGTTGCACAATTGAGAGACCAATCATAATACACAATTTTCAGAATGCATAGTATTATGCTTAGACCGATCTCCTATTTACGTTAAAAAAAAACAACCCATTGTCTTCTGAAAAGTCTTTGTCGCATTAAACTCACCGAAACTTCAATGTACAACCTCATTCAATTCAACCAACCTCTCTCCTCTTTATCATTTTGTTCTTGTAATGAGTCTGCGGTGGTGGTGATGGCGGTCTTGGCTTGGTTGGTGGAGGGAATAAATGCTTTTGTGTTGAGTACAGACCCTACAGGGTTATTTTGATGTTGAAGACTCAAGAGAGAGAAAGAGAGAGAGACAGAATGGGTTCTCATTTTGTTTGCTAATTCATCCCTTTCATCAATATATTACACAGAGAGAGAGAGAGAGAGAGAGAGAGAGAGAGAGTGAGTGTGTGTGTGTGCACATGGTGGCAGCCATTGAAATATAGAGACTTGTCATAAGCAGTTATTAAAAATTGCCTCACCTGCTTCCTTTTCCAGCCAAGCCACGGCAATTTCATGTCATCACACCTCATCATCTGGCATGCTTAACACTTACCCTTTTTCTATTTCTCTACCATCTTCCCCACTTCACCCTCTTGAAACTCTGGACACAGAGAATTTAGGGTTTTGATTCTTTTGGTATCAGAAAGATTCCCAGAAAAAAAAGAACCGAAAATTGGGTACCCACTAAACTTCTCTTCCAACCCATTCCCACAAATGTACTTCCTTTTCTTCATCTATTGAAGCCAGATTCAGCATTGAAAATGTTACTGTTTAGTATCGATCGCGATGTTGTTTTTCTCATAACGGAACCCAATTTACATGAAAGTAGCTGTGTCTGAGCTCAACCGGAGTTTATGGCATTTCACAATCGGATCCGGCATTCATAATGCCGTCACACTGTCATGAGCATGAAGAGGTTAGGATACTATTTTAACCACCTCCTTTTGTTCTTGTCACTTGCTCTTTTTGACTTGGACAGAGTTGTTCCAGTTACTGAAAAGGAGATATTGCTCCAATTCAAAGGTAACATTACAAGTGATCCCTCTAATAGCTTGAATTCATGGGATGTTAATAGAAACCCTTGTGTAGATTACGGTGGTGTTTTTTGCAATTCAGATGGAAATGTAGTTAAGATTGTCTTGTGGAACACTAGCCTTGGGGGAGTGTTGTCTCCAGCCTTATCGGGATTGAAATCTCTACGGATTATTACTTTGTTCGGGAACCGATTCACCGGTAACATTCCATTGGAGTATGGAGAGATTGGTACATTGTGGAAGATTAATTTGAGTTCCAATGCGTTATCTGGGTCCATTCCAGATTTTCTAGGGGATTTGCCAAACATTCGGTTTCTTGATTTGTCCAAAAATGGGTATACGGGAGAGGTTCCACCATCTCTATTCAAGAACTGTTACCAAACCAAGTTCATTTCTCTTGCTCATAACAATCTTTCAGGTTCAATTCCTGTATCAATTGGGAATTGCTTGAATCTTCTTGGGATTGATTTATCTTTCAACAGTTTAATTGGTGGCCTTCCTTCACAAATTTGCGACATTCCGGGATTACTGTACTTAACTTTGAGGAGCAATTTGTTGACAGGAGGTGTTCAAGAGCAGGTTTCAGGATGTGGGAGATTAGAGCTTTTGGATCTTGGTAGCAATATGTTTTCTGGGTTGCCCCCTTTTGGAGTCCTTGGATTCACAAATCTTACACATTTCAATATTTCACGAAATGGGTTTGAAGGGGAGGTTCCAGAGATTGAAACCTGCAGTCTAAGATTGGAAATTTTAGATGCTTCTGGGAATGATTTGTATGGGGATATCCCGTTGAGCATTACAAGATGCAATGGCCTCAAGTATTTGGACTTGGGGTTTAACAGGCTTAATGGAAGCATCCCAATTGAGATTGCTGATTTGAAGAGGCTTTGGGTTATTCGATTGGGGAATAATTCGATAGATGGGACAATCCCAGCAGAGTTTGGGAGCATTGAATTCCTTCAAGTTCTTGACTTGCACAATCTCAACCTTGGTGGAGAGATCCCCACTGATATAAGCAATTTGAGGTTTCTTCTTGAGCTGTGAGTCCAATCACCCCATCTTCTACTGTTCTGTGTTATTGATATTACTTTTAAATGAAGTAGAATAAAAACCTAAAATGTTACTGCAGGGATGTTTCTGGCAATGCTTTACAGGGAGAAATTCCACAAACCCTTCACAACATGTCATACCTTGAAATTTTAGACCTACATCATAACCAGCTCAATGGAAGCATACCATCAACTCTGGGAAATTTGTCCAATCTGCAAATTTTAGATCTGTTGGATAATTTTTTATCTGGGCAAATCCCTTTTTCTCTTGGGAATTTGAAAAACCTAACTCGTTTTAATGTTTCTTACAACAACTTATCTGGGGCCATTCCTTTCATTCCGAACATCCAGAATTTTGGAGCCTCGGCATTTTTTCACAATCCAGGGCTCTGCGGGGTGCCTTTGGACATAGCATGCACAGGCAATGGTACAACTCCGTCAACAGGAAAACCCATGGCATTGACAGTTCCCGCTATTTTAGCAATTGTTGCTGCTGCTGTGATCCTCACTGGCGTTTGTGTGATAACCATCATCAACATGAAGGCTCGCAAAAGGAGAAGAGATGACGAGACAATGATTGTGGAGAGCACTCCACTAGCTTCAACAGACTCAAATGTCATCATTGGAAAACTGGTTCTCTTTAGTAGAAGTTTGCCCTCAAAGTATGAAGATTGGGAAGCTGGCACAAAAGCTTTGCTCGACAAGGAGAGCCTGATTGGTGGAGGATCAATTGGGACAGTCTACAGAAGTACTTTTGAAGGTGGGATCTCAATTGCAGTAAAGAAGCTCGAGACTTTGGGAAGAATCAGAAACCAAGATGAGTTTGAAAATGAAATTGGAAGGTTAGGCAACATCCGACACCCTAATCTTGTTGCTCTGCAAGGCTACTACTGGTCCTCTAGTATGCAACTAATTCTATCTGAATTTGTTTCCAATGGAAACCTATATGAGAACCTTCATGGACTTAGTTATCCTGGCACTAGCACTGGGGTTGGTAATAGTGAATTGAATTGGTCTAGGAGGTTTAAGATTGCTATGGGGACAGCAAGAGCACTAGCATTTCTTCACCATGACTGTAAACCCCCAGTTCTTCATCTCAACATTAAGTCCACTAACATACTTTTGGATGAAAATTATAAGGCCAAATTGTCTGATTATGGGTTGGGCAAGTTGCTTCCTCTGCTAGATAATTATGGTTTAACCAAATTCCACAATGCAGTTGGGTATGTTGCACCGGAGTTGGCACAAAGTTTGAGGCTCACTGACAAATGTGATGTTTATGGTTTTGGGGTGATTTTACTAGAGCTGGTTACAGGGAGGAAACCAGTGGAGAGTCCGGTGGCAAATGAGGTGGTGGTATTATGTGAATATGTTCGGAGATTGATAGAGAATGGCTCTGCTTCAGATTGCTTTGATAGAAGTTTGCGGGGTTTTGCAGAAAACGAGCTGATTCAGGTTATGAAGTTGGGATTAATCTGTACCTCTGAAACGCCTTCGAGGAGACCAAACATGGCTGAGGTTGTTCAGATTCTTGAGTCCATCACGAATGGATTGCAACCGTAGCAAGGGAATTAGAGAGTTGTTTTTGGACTGCCTCAGAGTTGAATTAGCAGTATTAATCTACCTGCATGAGTATTTGGTTACAAAGTGGAGAGAATAGGAGACATCAGACATCTTAGAGCAAAGAAAAAAAAAACAGAAGAAGATTCTTTTGTATTCATTTTGGGTTTTTACCAGTGTCAATTGTTCCTTGTAATTTCTGCAACAAGTTCATTGATTTTTTGTATCCAATTTGCAAATAGACAAGAACTATTGAGAATTCATACTTCATTCCATTTTTGAAAATGAAATAGAAGTGGCTTGTTTAATGCCCCGAACCCAGTACAGAGAGCTTGTGCAGTGTTGTAAGAACATATTAGGGTTAAAAACAGAACGGTGAATAACAATGAAAATTTTCTTAACAAATCTATCTCTGATATAAGGAAGCTGCAGTGCAGCAGTCAATGCAGGCCAATCACAGCACTCACAGTCTTATGAGCTCTCCTGAGGCTTTGTCCACCCACTGTCATTAGCAATATTTGGTTAGATTGACATAGACATGGCTTTTTCATGTTTACTTCTTTTGGGATCCCTAGTAGACATGTTTCTGGAAAACCAGAGCCCAATAATAAAGCCCCCTATCCAAACCACCTACAACAGGAAACCCACCATTCCAGTGGCAACAACCAACTTCCCCCACCCTGTAACCACCTCAATGGATCAATCTGCTTTAATTCAATGAATTCATGGAGCTTGATTGAACACATCAAGAAAACCTATCTGATTTGAATGAGAAACAAGTTGCAGGAAGGGGGAGAGGGGTGATTGAGAAAAAGAGAGGGGGCGGTTGAGCTCGAAGGTCAGTGTTTGGGGGAGGGGGACGGGGACGGGTACGTCATCTACTAAATCATCTAAGTACAAATCAAACACTTAAAGAACTCAATTAACAATATCAACACTTTGTGAACCAAAATTGAGAAGAAATACATATTTTAAGAACCAATACTGTAGTATTTTTGCATCTTCATTTACATTAATTCTGCACAAGAAAGTTGGAAATGAATTTCGTTCAACATAGTAGCTACTTCTTGCTTGCTTTTGCATCAATGTTAAATGCCTATTCTAAAACCTCCAGAACTTAATGCAGCTAGGATTGATGAATTGTGAAGCGGGTAAAAGATTCAGGTGCCCATAGGAGAAGAAACGCGGGAATGAAGACCAAGAACAATGGCACGTAACCTTTTTTCTCACCAACTAACTCAGTAGCAACCCCCGACAGGATCCTGGTAGACCTCTGGTCAGTTCCTGTGATAGGTGCGCTAATTTCATTCCAATCCAATCGATTCTAATCATTCATTGTTTTCAACTTTTCATCGACCATGCACAAGTTTTCATATGTGGAGCAACCGAAATTCCAATGCAGTTCTCCTCCCAAGGAAAATCCTCGCATTTTCAGTCTTATTTATTGTGGCTCGAACCTGCAGCTCCTAAACCCGACAAGAAATTATCCTACCAAAGTATCAGCGCGATCTGCTTTAGCTTGAATATAATGAATCGACTGTTAACTCAGCTGCGAGATTTACAGGTTTCCGAAACTTCCCGAATGCGTTCCACAACTAGAGGAATATCCTTTTCACTAATAGTTGTAAAACAGAAGCGAAACCACCCAGGCTCAATACAGTGACAGGAAGATCCAGGAGTTACATTAACCTTAGCAACGTTCAACAACTTATCCCAGAGCTCAAGCTCACCTTTCTCACTATACGAGCGGATCAAGCCACTCATATCCGCCCAACAGTAGAAGCCCCCACTGCTCTTCGTGCATTCAATACCCAATTGTTTTAACCCAGTTACAAACTTAGAATACATCCCGCGAAGCCTTTCTCTGTTCATTTTGATAAACTTCTCAATGAATTTGGTATCTGAGAGCATAGAGACAAGCAGCCGCTGGGTTGGAACTGAAACGGATGAGAATCTTGCCAACTTTTTGGCAGCGGCAAGGACATTCTCATTGAAGCTATAGAGTACCCCGACCCTAAAACCTGGAAGAGAGAGGTCTTTGGATAGACCGTAAACTATGTGAACTCTGTTCCGGTCAAAATCTTCTGAATCAATGATTTCTGCCATGCTCACAAACTCCTCACTTCCATGATTGGACCCTGCTAGTATTTCGTTGGAGATTATGTGAATGTTCTTTTCTGTTGCGAAGTCCAAAAGGTTGTAAAGTGCCTCCCAATTGAGAAGACTGCCCACAGGATTTGAAGGGTTTGAAATTATGATTCCACGAACTTTAAGACCGCGTTTCTTTGCCTGATTGAATGCTCGGTCAAGGGAAATTGTACTTAAACTGAAGTTGTCTGCACTGCGGCAAGGAACAGGTATAATCTCCACCCCAGTTCGCCATTTGACATCCCTGTCAAGACTGCATATTGTGTTTCAGGTTTAGTTTTCTGTGGAGGAAAAATAATACCAGAATCAGAAATTTTGGATTACATGTTAGGAAATTTACTCAGGGTAATATGGCGAAGGAACAAGGAACGCATTTCCTGCATCCGCCAGGCAGAAGGTAAGCATCTCTATTGCAGGTGTTGCACCGGCTGTTAATACTATCTGTGATGGGTTGAAGGACACTGATCTTTCCATGACTTGAGACATGAATCCAGCCACAGCCTGCAGTACTGGTGAAATTAGCATAGGAACATAATGATTAAAGCCAACTCAATTGACTACAACACCAGTTACTCTGTTTAACTATAAGAAAACATCAACCACAGTTCACAGTATTGAAGATATGATGGCTCAGATGAACAAAAGGCAAACTTCAATTACATTATTGTATAAGGCAAAGGCACAAATGTTCAGAAGAAATTATTGGCATAAATGAGAAAGCACATGGGTAGAAATATCTAAGAGGTTGTTAAAGAAGAGAAAAGGAAGGACATCCAGAAATTGAAAGTAGCAACTCATATCTGAACAAGGCCTTACAGTCCGCAACCATTGTCCCTTGGACAAGTACCACACAGGGATACAAGGGCAGGCATCAGAACCTTTGATGGGTCACATGCATTTGAATAGGGGCAAAGTTTTAAAATAATAATAATGAGGACAACGACAAACGCCAACACCATGGCATTAGTTATAATCACTTCATCAAAAAACAAACCAGAGTAAATGAAAAATAGCATCAAATGAAAATTCGTTGGAAAAATCAAGGTTCTAACTTCAATATAAAAAATTTGCAGCCAAGAATACTCTGGTAAACTAAGAGAATACCAGTGCTAGTTTTATTCTATTTGAATCACCACATCACACGTGAAAATAGAAAAGCAAACAAAGTTTTGTGCACATGCTAAAATTTAGCAAAGCTTATCATACTTAAGAGCTGTCAGATCATTCTCTCAACCAAATTTCATGGCATGGCACACTAGAAATGGGCACATTTTAGGGTCAAAGAATCCAAGTATCACAGGTTACAAAGATGCAAGTGCCAAGATGAAATATTACAATAGTACACCAAGCAAAGATATAGAGAATATATTTATTTTTTTCATGCATGAAAGAAGGTGAAGTTCTCCTCTCTTTTTACCATGACCAAACCGAAAATAAGACGAAAAATGTGCTGGCTACATTGAGCAAGGTTTCTGAAACATATGAATCCATCCTGTGCTCAAACTCAAAGATTAAGCCCCCTTTTTGGAACACGAGTTTTGCTTATCTGCAGAACTACGAGACCACACACCAACACATAAGTATCAATAACAAAGCCATTAAAGTATCAAACAAAAAGTAGCAAAGTTGGTTGGTACTTCAGAAAACAGTGGTGGCAAATATTATCCTAATTTCAAAATTACTTAGGAATCATGTTGGTCTTGAATTTATCAGATACTTAAATAGCTCGAATAAGTAGAAGGAACTTAATTTTTTATTATTCACATAAATAGCATTTGAGCCCCTTATTTCTTTAAAACTCAAAATTATTTCTATATGATTGGCATATGAAAACTTCCACAAACTCATTGCCATGTTACACCACATATCTAGACCAAATCTCATCAGTGCATGAGCATATTTCAACAACATACTGCCTAACTCTGCACCGTCCACTTTCAATGGAGACAAACTTAAACAAGAAGTTGAAGTTGCAAGTACATACTACAATTTGCATAGCAGGGCTTAAGTTTTACAGCTATTGTTACTGACACATTCATTGAAATTTAATTTACCTACAGCCATACTGATGTCTGCCATCGAACTATTAATGCATGTTGAATTTCTATATCTGAATGTAATCTTATTCATACTCTTTCACATCCCAACAAATCACATTGGCAATTTTTTTATCAAAATGATAGATTTACAATCAGAGTAATCCTTTCACAAAAACAACCTCAATCCATTCAACAGGAAGAGTTATTGTGGCATTTACCATTTTCAGCTCCATCAACCCATCAAATGGCTGATAGGTAGCAATCCCACTTATGCTCAAATCTTGGCCGTCAAATGCGTCCTTTCCATTCTCCACTAACCATTCTTGAACCAAATCCAATGACAACTACAATCAACAAACAAGAGGAAACCCCACAAACCTATCGAAATTATAATACGAAAACTAATCATATCAATCAAATACGAGGGAAAAACACTTAGCGTAATATATATATATATATATGTATATATATAAATTCCTAGAACTATATCTATATGCATAAGCATACACCCACTTTGTTTTCAGCCAATCCAAGTTGAATTATGCCATCTGGGTTACTCGTTTCATCATATGGGTCCTCTGAAACTCTGTTCAATCCGACATAGTACGGGCCATCAGCTTGTTTTACTATGGAATTAGCCCTAGAAGATATGGGTGCTGGCGAACCAGAACCTCTGGGTGATAACAGAAGACGAGACTGAACCCTTTGCAACCCAGAAGAAACCTCCTCCAACTGACCCGCAGACGGCGACCTTGTTGTCTCCGCCGGCGGAGGAGCGGTGGGTCCACCAGAGCGGTTGCGCTTGAGGTAGAATTGCAAAAAATAGAATAGAGCGCAGGGGATTACTGAGCCCAATACTAGACCACCTCGGCCTTGGACTACACCTTGTAAGGGAACTATAACCCTCATGGCGGTTGTGGCTCCGCCACCGGAGCCACTGGTGGTTGCAGTGGTGGATTTGGTGGTGTCTTCGTTGGATTGGGCGGTGGGTTTTCGAGTTTGGGTCATCGTTGAGACATGGTGGAGTCGCCGGAATATGACAAGAAAGGATTCTGGTTGTGGTGGTGATGGACGGAGGGTTCGAAGGAGTGTTGTTGAAGAGAGTGAGAGGGTGGCTCTCTTTCTCTCTTTCTATTATATATTTTTATATATATATTCACGATAATTTTGATGATTTTGCGCGGTAGCTTGCTTGTTTCGGGGAAAGAAGAGGATGAATCTAGTCGTTGGGATTTTCTTGGAATGTGTGAATTGACTGGAGTGTCCTCGGTGGAGCTTTTTTTTCCCCTCTAATGACTAATGACTAATTGGCTAATGATTTTTTATTTCATTGTAATTTGGGAAAATTTCAGTCACACTCCTCTAATTTATCATATATTCAAGAACACCTCTTATAGTTTTTGAATCTTCACTGATACCCCTTTGTAGTTTATATTTAAACATCACTAACACCCTTTGCCATTAAACCATTATTTCGAATAAAAAAGATTTATTTAAAATACCAAAATTGCACTTACATAAACCCTAAATAATCTTTTTACATAAAATTCGATTAAAATTTGAGTCGATTAAAATTTTTTTTTTACATATTAAAATTTGAATTGATTAAATTTAATTTTTTTTACGTATTAAAATTTGAACCAATTAAATTTTTTTTTTTAGTATAAAATTCGAGCTGATTTAAGCTCAACCTTAGTTGTTAGCGTCGATAAAAATTCGATTCGAATCGATTAAAATTTATATTTTTTTACTTATTAAAATCCGTGCTAATTAAAATTCGATTCAAGTTAATTAAAATTTATTTTTTACATATTAAAATTTAAATCGATTAAAATTTATATTTTTTTACGTATCAAAATTCGGATAAATTAAAATTCAATGCGAGTTGATTAAAATTTGATTCAAGCTTATTAAAAACATATTTTATTCAACTCGAATTGAATTTTAGTTGACCTGAATTTTAATACAGAAAAAAAAATTTATAAAATAGAGGGAGTCTCATTGACGAAATGTTTATTTAGAGGGGGTATGGATGAAATTTTTTCTAAAATATATTATGGGTAATTTAATAAAATTATTTTCTAGTTAGTCTTAAATTTGATAGGGGTGTCAGTGAAGATTTAAAAATTAAAGTGGATGTCCTTAAAAATATGATAAACTAAAAGAGTGTAATTTAAATTTTTGTTTTGATTTTTCTTAGGAATATCATACCAAAACTTACATATGAATAGAATTAATTATAATTTATTTGAAACTAATTATAACTCAATTAAATTAAAAAAAATTAGGATTAATTTCAAGGGACTCCTATTGTCTCGCCACCTAGAGGCATCTCGGTGAAGAATTTCCTTATACCTCCCGTTTACTTTTACATTTGTGAGTGCTACCATAATTTGGCAGGAACTCTTTCAATACGTCGTAGCTGCTTGATTATTCAATAAATGAATGCAATGAATGTGTTGTTGATAAAGAGCATAGCAAGTGGGGGCTTCCTGATCCGTTTTCGACCTTCTCCATCTGTTCTTATGCACGGATTCTGCCACTTAACATTTTTTTCGGTCGGCATCTAGATTCCTCTGCTTTCGTGCATGCCAAGTTTAGAGTCTGAGAAATATCTCTTAGTCTAAGTAGTATGTTCCTTTGGTACGGTATCATTATGAGGGATCTAAATCCGCGACCTTATAGATTATCCTAACAAGTTAAACGTGTCTCTGCTATACCTCTGAAGTGTAATTATAAAGTCAATAATTGGAGGATGAAATATCTTATTTTTCAACCATAAAAACTAAATTTTTATAAGAAAATGTTTTTCAAGCTGGGATATCCCTATGCAAGGTTCACTTTTCTAGTCAGAAAGGAGACAAGAACTAACGACTTAAAGAACGGGTGAAAACGAAATTTAAAGCCAACGAAAAGAAGGGGGTAATATAGGAAATTAAAGGAAACTTAGATGTGTACTATAGAAACTTCCATTAGCGACTAATCCTGTTGTGCATGTGGTCAAGAAACGTTGTTTTAATCTACGGTTCTTAATTCTTTCTTTTGAAATCCCAAAAGAATCTCCAAGCAACCAATAATCTACCTCGTCATTTGGTCATCAAAGTCCTATCTTTGCTTGAAGACAAAATCCCAGTTTTGTCCCTTCTATCATCAGCCACAATCCCAGGCCCAGCTACATGACGCAAAACCACCATAAACTAACAATCATGGGACCACTTTTTTTTGTTACTAAAAATAACAATTATGAACTCTAAAGATAATTCAAGTGATAATCGAGATGAACAGTAAATTTAGACGTTTTGAATTCGAATTTTGACAATATTTTGATGTCAGGCTATGAAAAATTTTATCTCTCAAGAATATTTTATTACCGACCTGGATTATACTAAATTATATTGTATATTGCATACATGTGCACTGATTACGATTCTCGTTGGATTAGTAATGAGCACGCAATGAAGGATAGTTTCATTCCCAATTGAATAACAACTTGGGAATTGATTCAACAAATTATATTAATGAATTATTAGTTAAATAGAGATATTCCCCGTGTGAATTGATTTAACAATAGTCTGGGTCAGGTTCACATTATTATCAATCCATAACATTGAGGGTACAAATTAAAATTTTTAATGTTAGAGAGTGTAAATTGAGAATCAAAGTATTTTTTAGGGTATAAAGTGAGATTAGCCCCACTTCCTTTATTGACACTAAAACCCACCAAACTTGTAACTACTAATAAATAGCATTCCTCCACATAATTAAATAAAATATCATAACACCCCCCCATTATAAATATGAGCCCAACATCTTACCCCTCTCTTTTTGTGATAAATGATCTATTATTAAGTGAAATTAAGTAATAGTATAATAGAAATGATCTCAATCTAACAAATTTATAACTTTACGGTAACCTTCCTTCGCCTTGAGAAAAATAATCCTTTGAAAATAATACTCTAGATTATATTTTTCACAACCACCAATGCAAAATATAGCAAAAACAAGCTATACAATTTTGTAAAAAACCATGCGAACCCACGAGGACTTGCCAACTTTTTTGCAACTTGGCATTTTGTATTTCGATAACTTTGCATTAAAAAAATTCAATAACTAAGTGCAAGTCCAAATACTCTCTTCCATCTATTTATAAAATACAATTTAATTGTATTTCTAGTACCAATTAACTGAAAAATGATAGAACTATGTCTAGAGACCATACGGAAACCATTGCCTTTGAAGCATCAATACATCTAGGACACACCCGTTTTAGAACAATTCAAGCCTCCCATCCCATAAATAGGCTTATTAATTGATCGGATCTTGATTCGCTTCCAACCAATTAGTCATATATAAATTAGTATAATAACTTGATTATTCGAAGTCAAATTTTTTATGTTAAATTTACACAATTCAAAGTAATAAATATTAATATCCAATTTAACAATCATTCACTCTGAATTTTGGTAAAATCAATTTAAAATTCAAATATATGACACTATTTGAATTACTTAGGTCAATCAGATATTTATTTTTAACGGATATGGATTAGAATCGTAACTGATGGTACCACAAAATATTTAAGGATGAGCTTGGTTTCTTAGGTCATGCTTACCAGCTCGGGAGCTCAGCTCATCAGTATTACTCGTGGATCTCGACTTTAGACTTCAACTCCCCAAAGAAATTTGTTCAAAAGACAGTTGGATCCCACCAAGTCCCTCAGGCATCAATCACCCAACAGGCGCAAGTCTCGTTGCGCAATAAGGGGCAACCGTTATGAGGAAGGGGCGAGGATCTCGCCCCAGATCAAGGAAAGCTCAGGAATATATAAATAAAAGGCAAAACCCTCTAGAGAAAGGGATATAGTCATTGTAGCCTTATAAAATATTCTCTGTAAACCGCATACAATTATTAATAGATTCAGGAGCAAGAGACTCCCTTAAGAATGGATTAGCCGAGCTCTCGAATTGGTGAACCATTATAAACATTGTGCGTAATCATCCATTAATCTCAAAAAAAAAAACCTATCCTTTAGAGCCTTGGAGTTCAAACTAAATTGTTCAGTGCACCTTATATTCATACCTTTGTCTACTCGCGTTAATAACATCATCAGTAGCAAAGTTCTAAAATCCGATCTAAATCTAATCTATTATGTTTCCTAAACAAGACCTTGTGCTCTCTTGCTGCGGGAAAATCTGTAGAAAAGGTAATGGATGTGGACGTTTGAGGCTGAGATAGGAAGTTGGTTGAGTGTGGTGCAATGCAACCAGGGCCAAAAAACACCATGTTGTGGGTCTACAAACGTAGACATTTGAGAGTTTGGCTGGAAAATTAACTATCAATGGCTGGACGGATTGTCAAATAAGTCCAACCAGATCTATCGTCACTGTCCTGCATAAAATTCCATACTTTGGAGCAGTATAGAATATACATTAAATTTTGGATGTAACCTAGATGTGGACATTTCATTTATTTTTTTTGAAATTTTTCAACGGTTAGTAATGTCCGAGCTAGTATATACATATCTCAATTAATTCTCTTCTCAGTCCAGTCAAAAACAAGATATTCACGTCAAGACTAAAGACATCTGAATTTACAGTTCGTCCCTATCTTTTATTAATTCTTTTTTCTGGCCATCCATTTTGGCATCTTGTTTTTAACATCGTTTAATAACATTTTTAAAATTTTTTTTGTTGGTATAAGTATATTTTTAAATTAGTATTTGATCTGCATTTTACAGTTCTAATTTCCTATTTTTGATTTTAATTGCACGTGTAGTAGCATGCATATGCATATATAGTCATGTATGGATTACTGTTTGTAAACTAGTGAAAACTATGACAATTCCAAGTTAAATAGTGATGGAATTGTCATGTTAATACTGAGGATATCGGGTTCGGTCGGGCCAACGGGTATTGTGAAGAGGTCGGCCGTAATTTATCTATTAATAAATGATTTTTTAAAATAATATTATTTAAATCAATTTAGAGATTAACCATGGATCTCATTAGAATTCATAAACCCCATTATTAAAATTAACCTTTAATTATTGGGTAAAAATCATTCGGACCCCCTGAGTTTTGTCTTAATGACACGGACACCCCCTCACATTTAATTAATTACAGTGACACCCCCTCACATTTGAAACTCGTTACACAGACACCCCCTCCGTTCCATGGCCGTCAATAATGAAGACGGAAAAGAGTGACATCACCTTAAAAAACTCTTGTAATTCCAAAATTAGCCCTCAATAGTAAGATTAAGTATTATATATTAAAATTAGTCAAATGGACTTATTTTTATACACAATTATTTACATAATACTCAATTTTATGTATTTTCAATGGAAATTTTTTATACTAAATTTCTTAAAATGGAACACAGTACTTCTTATTTGTTTGAGAAGGATGAGATATAAAAACTTTAATTTTTCAAAATATAAATTGAGGATGCGGAGATGGTTGAAAGTAGACTTGTCAATGAAAGGATTTTAATCCTAATTCAAGTCAATTTAACCAAATATGAATTAATATTGTAATTTACTTACTCGAATCCGATTAATTTTTTTAAAACGAATTTAAATTTGAATAGATGTAAATTCAATCTGATAAAAATTCGATTCGATATATATATATATACACACACACATATGGATACATATTTAATTGAGAAAAATTATTATATATTTTCAATTTTAATTTGGATTTAATTCTGAAATTGAGATGTTGAATTTAATCTTACTATTTTTGGGGAAATTTTAATATATAATACTTAATCTTACTATTGAGGGCTAATTTTGGAATTACAAGAGTTTTTTAAGGTGATGTCACTCTTTTCCGTCTTCATTATTGACGGCCATGGAACGGAGGGGGTGTCCGTGTAACGAGTTTCAAATGTGAGGGGGTGTCACTGTAATTAATTAAATGTGAGGGGGTGTCCGTGTCATTAAGACAAAACTCAGGGGGTCCGAATGATTTTTACCCTTAATTATTTTCAAATTTTAGTGGTGGGTCCCTGATGACCTGACAAACGGATATAACCGTTAGGGGGCAATCTCGCAATTCAATGCCTACAGAAAGGGCAAAACTCAACTTGCGCCGAAATCTCAGTGTCCTGTCTCGACAGGTTTTCGCCGCCCGAAACACTATCCAGACAAAGTTGACAAACAAATCCTTTTCTTTACACATAATGACAATCCCATCCCCGTTCTCCAACCCTCTCAATTTTCAAATCCCCGGACTCGCCATTTTCAACAAACCCCGGGGGCACATTCGTCCTTAAAGTTAGTCAACGCTACCACCTCATTCGGACCCCCATTTTTCAAATCTCGGATCCTTCTTTACCCTTGCTGACTCTGCTATAAACCCTTCTCTCTCTCTCTCTCTCTCTCTGGCACACAGTCGGTCTCCGTCTCTGTCTCTGTCTGAATATAGATAAGAGACCCAAACATGTATGCATTTCTAAGTTCTTGTTGCATTTCATGCTAATGTGCGTCGTTGTACGCATTGCGAGAGTTTGGGTTTGAGCTCTCAGCTATTGAAGTTCCTGAAGCCAAATCAGTGATTTTGGGGCTTGGAAGTGTTCAAAGTGTACGAAAGGGCACTGTGTAGAGTGAGGGAATGCGATCGAGATGGACGAAGAAATGGAGGATATGATTGAGTACACGTACACAGCAGTTCAAATTGATCTCGATTACGAGTTCGATGCTGCTCGGCATTTCGATTTCAGCCGTGAAGAGTCGCTACCTGAAGCTCGTGGAGCTGAGCTCTGGTTCGAAGCCGCCCCAAGTTATCCACCTTCTCGTAAGTGTTTCGAGACTGAACGTTAACGTTTCTTCACTCTTATACATGTAATTGGTTTCAAGTTGTGATTTTCATGATTTTTAATTTTTGCTGGGACTCGACATAGTCATCTCCTATTAATTTGAGCGATATTGAGCTAATTCTAGCTAAATTTTGAAGCTTAATGGCTCTTATGCTTCTCATTTGTATCTTCTAGGCTTATTTTTTCGTAGTTTGGTGTATGTTGTGGTGCGTTTTTGTTTATTTGCATGCTATTTATTCCATTGTTTGAAGTTTTTATTTTGGTGAATAATCCTATTAGATAGGAAGAATTTGGTTTACAAGAAAGAAGGGGAAATGTGGAAAAAAAACCCCTTACTCAACATTCAGAGTACTAAATCACTCATCAGAACACAACTCAATCACTCCTTTTTAACAGACCAAATGATGACCAGCAGTATGATCATCACTCAAAAACAAAACCAGCTTCAACTATTTGAGCAAAAATTGCTGAATCTTAATTCCCTGCTCAAGGAAACCATGTCAGCATCCTTCAGAAGTCTTTACTTTGCTTTGGTGTGACCATTAACAGTAACCACCAAGAGTTTCTGTTACTGTGCTTTCATCAAGGTGCCAAACAGCTTGGGGAGAGGTTCCAGTTTAAAACAATGCACCTATCAGTAGGAGAATCTTTAATTTTCAGAAATCATCCTCTAACAGCATCACATATATTGGCTGATGCAATACGATTCCCGTTTACAGCATGACAGAAGATCCTTGCAGTTCTTTGATTCCATATGTATTGCCTTTGGCTCAGTGGTACTCCTTACCATGTGAGTCAAAGGTTCAAATTCCCCCTTCACCCTCCCCCTCCCCCTCCCCCCCAAAAAAAAAAATGTAATAGAGAGCTGCAGAAAAGCATAATCAAGAAATTATTTTCTACATAGATTCCTCCACTCAGCTGCAGCTCTATCAACCAGAGATTGCCATAGTAACAGTGATATTGAAATTTATTGTACATTGTTCAACAATATCTTCAAATTTTCTTAAGGCCCTGTTTTTTCTGCATGAAATATTTCCAGGAAAATTGGTTCAAGGAAAAAAAAATTCCTTGTGTTGGGAGATTTCTTATCATAAAGTTTGAATATCAAAATAGATGATCGGTCTTTGACAAACTAATTATGTTATATGAAAAACAAATTTTCTTTTGTTAAAGACTGATTTTGGACTTTTATGCTGCATTTGGAACAAGAATGCATTCCTTTTTCGGCGACATGTATATACATAAAAAAAATTTATATAAAAAGATAAACTAAGAGAAAGGTGGAAATAGGGAGATTCAAGATGGAATAGAGGATCTTCACCAAGGTGAACAAATAGGATGGAGACTGTTGGCCTCTTGCAAGGAACCCTGTAAAGGAAACTCTGTCTCCAACTTAGCAGCATAAGCAAGTGGAGATTGCTTGTGTAAGAAATTAGTAATTTAGTTCAACTGCCTTGTGAAAATAAGTTGGAGTTCAAGAAGATGATGTCAAGTGAATTTACAAGATCACATGCTCGAATGATAATTGCAAACGGGCCCTAACCCTTGAGATTGCAAATTCATATTTCTATTGCACACGGTTGTCAAGTTTGGGTATGTTCTCTGGTTGTTGTTATAACCTCAAATTATAGAAGTGTCCACATACATGTGGTTTATGTTCTTATTTGTTAACTTATTTATTTATTCTTTTTTGATTTCAGCTTTTGTGACGAATTTAATCCCAAGAGAGCATATCTTACTGGAAAATGTTAATACCTCTCCAAAACCTAAAGATGTGGATAATGCAACTTTGCCTCGTATTGAATCTGATATTGAGTCGAACCCAGATGTTTCTGTTATGGATGTGAACAGCAGAGGTAGTAACATTTGCTTGCTTCTTGTTTTTGGTAATATTTGATCGCTGGAAGAAACTTATACCCTTATCTTGCATTGAGGTTTACAAAATCAACCAATAATCCTCACTTTTTCTTAGTGTACAAGGCACCTAAGTTAGATGTCTAAAGGTGTGAAGCATATGCATGATGGAAGCCTCATGCCATAAGACATGGGTTCAAAATGGCTTGACCTTCAATGTTGTGCTTTAAAGTTTCATTCTGTGATTGCTGTACACGTACCGCGTTTGACACACCAGGGAATAAGTAAGAGAGCTATTATAAATGTCTTTTGCATGGTTCCTGTAAGACACTAAGTGTTATCTATTCAGATTCATTACCCAGACACACTAGTATACTGACTGCACTATATCATATCATTCTACCGACCATGGATGTGTTATGTGTCATGTTGTCTTACAAATTGTGAAGCTATGAAGCACGGATACGGATACGAGATACGGGTACGATACGGTATGATACGAGTACGGTGATACGACAAAATCTAAAAAAGAAGAATACGGGTACGGTCAAAATACGACTATAATAAAATATTTTTATTATTTTCATTCAACATAATACTTATATATTTTGATAGTTTTTTAACACAATAAGGAAAATTAGAAATTCTTTTTAGTTTGAAGAAAATATATATCGTATCAGTATGTATATTCACAAAGTGAAGTGATTAATTAAATGAATCAAAACTAATGTTTACCGAGTCGGTTTATTTAGAAGTAATTTTTGCTAAAACTATAATATAATAGATTTATTTTATTCTCTTTTGACATGTAATTGTAGATAATACTTAAAAAATACTCATGTGCCTTTGAAGTAGTATGAATTTTTGTAAATATATTATATGGTATGTGAATTCGAAAGGAAATGTTAAAAATTCAACTCAAAAATTATATATATTGCTTGAACACAAAAGTGTCTGTGAAGTATCCTAATATTTAATTATTATCGGATACGTATGAGGTGTATTTGATACGTATCCTCGAGTATCTGAAGAATACATATCCAATAAGGTATTCGATACGGATACGCCGACCTCAACGAAGTATCCGTGCTTCATAGCTGCGAGGAAAGAATCTAGGAATATTCACCAACTGACAGAGTTGCAATCTACAAAAATTTCAGAAACAACCCCAAGTACCAACAGATGTTTTGCGTTTCCCCTGATCCTATTCATTATTTGAAGTGGTATTTAGTCCAAGATGGTTTTGCTGGTCTTTTGTAAATTTTGATAGCTCGACTCTTTTTGCTGGCTATTATATTTTAACCATACTGTTCTCTTTTGAATTAAATTCTGCTTTTCTTTGACTGTTACAAAATTACAGTTTACTACACCGCATTCCTTCAGCTGTTCAATGTTGCAGCTTACCAAACCAAACTAAGTCTTATGTCCCAATCATTTGGGGTTGGCTATATGAGTCCGTCTTCGCCATTAATTTTGGTCATGCGCTATACACTCATTTCTAGCATTAGCGCATATATCAATGTTGCAGCTTACTACACTCTATTCATTGCTATCAAGTGTTTATGTTTCTGTCCTCCGTATTTTACTAACTATTGAAGGACAATAACTTTCACATATCCTTGTTTACATGTTCAATTGTTTAATCAATTTTTTTTTTAATTCTCTTCAGTTTTCCTCTAACAATTTATTGTTGTTTGCTATCCTAAATCTTTCTAGGGTTGACATTTTATAATCATGTGATGAAAGATAATGTCAAACATACTACCAAGTCATTTGTGAAGCCATCTTTTCCAAGGATCTCAACTTTGATGAAGCCTACGGCAAGTCAATTGGCCAAGCAAAATCGAACTCGTCAAGTAGGTGATGTCAGGTGAGTATTGAAAAAAATTATTTTCCTCAGTGACAAATAACATTTGTAGTATCAGAATAACAACAATTCGGGTTCTTATTTATGTAAATTGCAGGGCTTTTGAATGTTGATGTGGTCCTCACTCTTAAATATATTCCTGATCTAGTCATTAGCTCTTCTCAGACTGAATTGTGTTTTATCCTTTTTTGGTAGTTACAAAACATTGATGTTTGAATACTGCCAACTTTGGCGTATCATGGCTTTTACAGTGATTAGACAACATTTCCTAAGAGCCAAGGTTTCTTCATTGACTAGTGAACTGGACATTCGTTCTCTTTTATTGGAAGGCTTATCTTGTTTGTCAATTTTGTTATGAATCTCATCACTGGCATCTCTCTGTACTATCCTTATTTTCTAATGATTTTATTGCCTGTGAGTGCTAGGTTTCAGAAGGTGGTTGAGAACAATAAGAAAAGCTCAGACAAGCCTTGCGGGAATGAGACTCAAGCTGCTAAGAGACAAAAGCTTGAAGGAGGTCATTTGTGTAAGGTGAAATTTTTGAGTTTGTTAAGAATATTAGGGTAGTACGTGTAAATTGTTAATAGTAAGAGGATGTATGTGTAATTCTTATTATTGTGAGTTAACTATAAATACAAGTGATGTATGAGAGCTAGGTTAAGATTTTAACCTCTCTCTGTTTTCCCTCTTAATATTGTCTCTCATATTATGTTAATCCTCCAAACTTAACATGGTATCAGAGCACTTAAAATCCTAAATATATTTTTTGAATAAATTAATTCAATTGGAGGTGGTGTTGTTCGTATCTGTGCTACAGTGGTGGTGGTGATACGGTCCTTGTTCGTATCTGTGCTACAGTGGTGGTGGTGATACAGCCGTTGTGGCTGTGGTGGTGTGGTCGTTGTGGTGTCGCGCTGTTGTGGTGGTCGACGCGTAGTCGGAGACTGGGGTTCCAGTCACGATCGACTGTGGTGGTGTGGTGGTGGTGTGCTGTGGTGGTGTGGTTGTCGAGGTGCAGTCAAGATCGACTGTGGTTGATCGCGTGTGGTGGTGGTGTGTTGTGGTGGTGTGGCTGTGCTGTGGTGGTGTAGCGCCGTCGAGACCAGAGGGCTCCCCTGGAACCCTAATCGAAGAAGACGAAGACTGTTTGGATCGGGTCTGGGTCAGATCGGGTTAAGCCCGAACCTTAAACTATTTTCGGTTCAGTTCAGTGGTCCGGTTCAGGACCTCCAGTCGGTCCGGTTTAGTGTTCTAATCCGGTTTTCCAGACCGGTTCAGCGGTCCAGAAGGTTCATCGGTCCGGTTCAGTGTTCCAGCCCTGTTTTCCAGACCGGTTCAGTGTTCCAGACCTGTTTTCCAGACCGGTTCAGTGTTCCAGCCCTGTTTTCCAGACCGGTTCAGCGGTCCAGCAGCTTCAGAGGTCCGGTTCAGTGCTTCAGATGTCCGGTTTAGTGGTCCAGAAGCCCCAGCCGGTCCGGTTCAGTCCTTCAGCCCGGTTTTCCAGCCCGGTTCAGCGGTCCAGCAGCTCCCTTTCCCCCGGTTCAGCGGTCCAGCAGCTTTTTAGTTGCTATTTGTTGAACTATAATGGATCCTAAGCAAGATAGTGGGTCCCTTACTCCATTTGTGCCACCTACTTCTACTCCGACTATTATTAATGGTCCTTTGACCTCTGTTAAACTCAATGGGACCAATTATACTTTATGGTCTCGATCCGCTCAAGTCTTTCTTCGAGGCAAAGGATTTAAGAAGTATCTGGTGGACCCAAAACCCAAGGAAGATACTCCTGGGTATGATCAGTGGGAACAAGAGGACGCGCAAATCATTTCTTTACTATTGAATAGTATTGAGCCTAGTATTTGTTCTACTTTGCTCTATCTTGACACTGCCAAGGAGGTATGGGATCACTTGGCTACTATGTATTCTGGTACGGGTAATTTTACCCGAGCTTATGAGGTGTGTCAGGAGTACTTCCGGCTGGAACAAAGTACTCTAAGTGTTGAGGATTATTACTCTCAGATTCGGGGAGTCTGTGAGGAGATGAAGACCTATCATCCGTTTACTACTGATGCAGCAGTTTGGAAGAAGCAACATGAGGACATGAGTGTTGTTAGGTTTCTAGTAGGGTTGAAACCCGAATATGAGGCTATTCGTTCTCAGATTTTGGGTGGCTCTGGCCTTCCATCACTACTTGAGGTGTTCTCTCGTGTACAGCGTGCTACGTTGTCTGCTTCAGGCAACCATCATGGTACCCCCACTGATCGCTCAGCTCTTGTTGTTCCTAGTAGCCACAGTGATGGTCATCGAGGTGGTCGTGGTGGTCGTGGTAGTCGAGGACGTACAGGAGGTCGTACGGGTGGTCGTGGGGGCCGTAGTGGACCTCGTTCCTGTACTCATTGTGGCCGTGGAGGGCACACTGTTGATTTTTGTTGGGATTTACATGGAAAACCTTCTGGTGCTGCTCATCAGGCTTCCTATCAGGATGACACCTCAGTTGTTGCTTCTATAGCTCGGTCAGCTCCACCAGATACTGGGTCGGTTACTATTACACTGGGTCGAGAGGAGTATGCCCAGTTTTTATCCCAGCAACAGGCTGTTCCATCTCCCTCCACTGCTACTTTTGCCCAGTCAGGTATTGCTCCCACTTGTTTATTGTCCTCCACTTGCAGTCCCTGCATCATAGACTCTGGCGCTTCTGACCACATGACTGGTGCGTCTGATGTTTTTTCTACTTATCAGTCTGCTACTTCCACTCGTAGTGTTACTCTTGCTAATGGTACTTGTTCTAAAGTTTCAGGTTCGGGGACTACTCACTTGAGTACTGATATGTCCCTATCTTCTGTCTTATTTGTCCCTCAATTTCCGTTTAGTTTACTTTCCATTAGCAAGATTACTCGGTCTCTTAATTGTTCTGTAACATTTTATCCTTCCTATTGTGTCTTTCAGGATCTCAAGACGAAGAGGAAGATTGGTACGGGGCATGAAGCTGGTGGCTTATATTACTTTGATTTTGACTCACCTACTCGGGCTCTACAGACCTCGTTGTCCCCCTTTCAGTGGCATTGTCGTCTTGGACATCCCTCTCTCCAGAATCTGAAGCGTCAAGTTCCTGGTCTTCGTTGTGTGTCGTCTTTGTCTTGTGAAGCTTGTCAACTTAGTAAGCATCACCGTGTGTCATTTCAGTCTAGAGTCAATAATCGTGTGTCTAGTCCATTTGAGTTGGTCCATTCTTATGTATGGGGTCCAATAAAGAATATTTCATCTAATAAATATCCTTATTTTGTGTCATTTGTGGATGATTATTCTCGTGTGACTTGGTTGTTTTTGATGAAAGCTCGGTCTGAATTATTCTCTATATTTGAAACATTTCGTAAGGAAATCAAAACTCAGTATGGTTGTCGTATACGTATTTTACGTTCTGATAATGCTCGGGAATATGAATCTGATCCTTTTTCAGCTTATCTTAGTAAAGCTGGTATTATTCATCAGACTTCTTGTGCTTACACATCTCCACAGAACGGTGTTGTTGAACGCAAAAACCGTCATTTGTTGGAAGTCACCCGTGCCTTGTTATTCCAGATGAATATTCCCCGGTATTTTTGGAGTGATGCTGTTCTTACTGCTTGTCATCTTATTAACCGTATGCCATCCTCTGTGTTAAATGGGCAAAGTCCATATTCTGTCATTTTTCCTAATAAGCCTTTATTTTCCTTACCACCTAAGGTTTTTGGCTGTGTTTGTTATGTTCACAATTTGGGTTCTGGGTTTGATAAACTTGACCCTCGAGCTACCAAATGTGTATTTCTTGGTTATTCCCGCACACAGAAGGGGTATCGTTGCTACAGTCCTTCTCTGCGACGATACTTTACTAGTGCCGATGTCACGTTTGAGGAATCTGTTCCATATTTTTCAGCACCTTCTCAGCCTTTGGATCTGGACTTTGGGTCATCTCATGTACCACCATGTACTTCAGATATTCCGCTGCCCACTGTGTTGCCATCTACTTTACCTCTCCGTGTTTACTCTCGCCGTCCTCGCCCATCGACTGAGGTGCCCGTACCGTCTTCCTTGCCGTCTGCTGATCCTGGTCCATCAGGTAATTTAGACTCTCTACCTATTGCTCTTCGAAAAGGTACTCGTTCGTGTGTTACAAATCATCCCATTGCTCATTTTGTTTCATATGATGCCTTATCTCCTGTCTTCTCTTGTTTTACCTCTCAATTATCTACTATATCTCTTCCTAAGCGTTTACAGGATGCATTATCTGATCCGGGTTAGAGGACAGCTATGGAGGATGAGATGGATGCCTTACATCATAATGGGACGTGGGATCTCGTTCCTTTACCTCCTGGTAAACGAACTGTTGGTTGTCGTTGGGTGTATACTGTTAAGTTTCATCCGGATGGTTCTGTGGAGCGTCTCAAAGCCCGGCTTGTTGCAAAAGGCTTTACTCAGACTTATGGTGTTGATTATGAGGAGACTTTCTCTCCTGTTGCTAAAATTTCCTCTGTTCGTATCTTGATTTCTTTGGCTGCTAATCTTGATTGGCCCTTGTTTCAGTTAGACGTCAAGAATGCCTTCTTACATGGTGACTTGGTTGAAGAGGTATACATGGAGCAGCCACCTGGGTTTACTGCTCAGGGGGAGTATAGTAAGAATGTATGTCGGTTAAAGAAATCTTTGTATGGTTTGAAGCAGTCACCGAGGGCATGGTTTGGTAAGTTTTCAGATGCAGTTTTGGAGTTTGGTCTTCTTCGATGTCAGACAGATCATTCTGTGTTTCATAGACAGACAGATGCTGGATATGTGCTATTGGTAGTCTATGTAGATGATATTGTGATTACTGGAAATGATTCTAAGGGGATTGCCAAGTTAAAAGTATTCTTGCAGGATCGATTTCACACTAAGGATTTGGGAAAACTCAGGTATTTCTTGGGTATTGAAGTGGCTCGATCTAAATAAGGTATTTGTTTATCCCAGAGGAAATATGTGCTTGACATGTTAGAGGAAGCAGGTTTGCTGGGTGGCAGACCTATTGATGTTCCTATGGATCCGAATCAGAAACTATTGATGGATGATGGTGCACTGTTTGAGAATCCGGGTCGGTATCGCAGATTGGTTGGGAAGCTTAATTATCTCACTATTACTCGACCGGATATTTCTTATGCAGTCAGTATAGTAAGTCAGTTCATGGGGTGTCCTAGAGTACCACATTGGGAGGCAGTTACTCGTATTCTGCGATATCTCAAACGTGCTCCAGGACTTGGATTGTTATATCGAGCCAATGGACATCTTAGAGTGGAAGGTTTCTCAGATGCTGATTGGGCTGGCTCTCCTTCTGATCGGAGATCAACCACTGGATATTGTACCTTCTTAGGAGGTAACGTTGTCTCATGGAAAAGTAAGAAACAAACTGTGGTAGCAAGATCCAGTGCTGAGGCTGAGTATAGGGCAATGGCGCACACGACGAGTGAGTTGACTTGGCTACTACACTTTCTCCAGGAAATTGGGTTTCCAGTTCAACTTCCTTTACAGTTGTTCTGTGACAACCAGGCAGCTATCCATATTGCTGCCAATCCGGTGTTTCACGAGAGAACCAAACATATTGAGGTTGATTGTCACTTTATTCGGGACAAGATAATAGCTGGGGAAATTACAACTCCATTTGTGAAATCTGAAGATCAGCTTGCAGATATGTTTACCAAAGCATTGAGTCGTACATGTCTTACAGGGATTTGTTCCAAGCTTGGATTATATGATATATATAGTCCAGCTTGAGGGGGAGTGTTAAGAATATTAGGGTAGTACGTGTAAATTGTTAATAGTAAGAGGATGTATGTGTAATTCTTATTATTGTGAGTTAACTATAAATACAAGTGATGTATGAGAGCTAGGTTAAGATTTTAACCTCTCTCTGTTTTCCCTCTTAATATTGTCTCTCATATTATGTTAATCCTCCAAACTTAACAGAGTTTATGTATACTGTTCATTCGGATTGCTCATTTTAAAGATCCTGTCATGTAGTATACTGGATAATTGGATTATTTAATTATCTTTCTACCTTAAAAGCACACTCCTAGTGATGCTAGGTTATGGTGTGCAATATCGATTCAGTAATTGCTATTTATGCATTGAAAACTTAGTGCTAAGTGTCCATATATTTTGCATTTGTACTTTATAGGATCTTTAATTCTCAGTTTGTTCTGAGTAAGTATGTCAGATATTTTCTGTTAAACTTAGTTGTACATCTGTTCTCCGACTTAATTAGACCATGAGCTATTTTTCTTGTTGAAACATAATTTGTATCTGCAGAGCTATCACATGCATCTAGCTCTTTTTCAAAGCATTTTTTGTGGAATTTGGTCTAATTTTGGACTATGTAGAGGCGTGCATGTTTAACCCAATATTATCCAAATTGATATTTTCTGCTCGTTTTAGATAAATATTTCTAACTATGCCAGTTTGAGTTGGTGGTGCAAAGTTGCTATTACTAATGATATACATATCTCCATTGAACTACTTTTGCATAAGCTTTGGTTAGAATGCTATGAATGTTCCATCTTTTTATCGCTTTTTCCCGTGAGCGTCTATTTATTCTGTGCAACAGGTTGCTGATACAAAGCATCAAATTAATTTGGTACACAAGGCACCTAAAAGGGTATGTTTCCTGCTGCTGGAAACATGTATTGCTTTTCGATTTATATTTCATTCTTCTCCCATGCTTGTGACAAAATACCCACAGTTTTTTTTTACTTTCTTTATTCTTATTGCTAAAATGTCAAAGACATGCTTGACAAATGGTTCCAGAAGGCTGTGACATTTGAATAGATCAACCTGATATATGCCATGCAGGCTTTCCTCTTCAAAAATAAGAAGAGGATGGTTGAATGTACATGTACTTGAATGTATTTCATAAAGCATTTGTATGTATGGTTCCACATATACATTTCTGTAATATGCTCACTCATCTCACAATATTTTCAATGTTACTCTGGGTAATGTCGGCTAAAGTTGAGAGAGTAACATTGAGTGAGGGTTAGAGAAAAGAGGGGGTTTTGGTGGTCGTGTTTTGCCGCCACCGCTGGGGGGTGTGTGTGTGTGTGCTAACAACATTAAAATGTTAGGCGACTTGTGGTAATCTGGTAGGCTTTTGAAACTTCTATTTGGGATGATGATGCAGGATGGACACACTGAGGAAAACTCATTGCAACCTAAGTTAAGACTTACTATTCCTAGAGAGCCTGACCTTGAAACAGCGCATAGGGCACGGAGGATGAGGTCAACATCTCTATTGCTATTCCGATCTTGTCTTGGTAAAAAACTTGGTTCAATCTAGTAGGCTATATAAGCCCTTTGCTGTTTGTTTTCAGGCCCAAAACTAGTGGAGAAGCTGAGCGTGTAATGTCAGCTGCTCCTAAATTCAAAGCTCTTCCATTGAACAAAAAAGTTCGTATTAACATTTAATAAACACCTGCAACTTCATATAAATGTTCACTTATGTTACTTAGATTTCACTCGGATGTTTTGCAGATTCTTGCGGCTCCTTCATTTTTAATTCCTAAAAGAATCACTCCGCGATTGCCTGAGTTTCAAGTAATTGATTTGTGTCTTGCCTCTTGCTTGTCCTTCTACTAATTTCTCTATTTTTTCAGTTAAGCTTCATGGCCAACAAGGTCTTCTGAAATAATGTTCTTTGCTTATGTTTTGTGGATGAGATTCACGTTTTTCACATTGCTATTCAGGAATTCCACCTGAAAACATCAGAGAGGGCTACACAACATTCTTCTGCAGTTTCGTCAACTTCGAACAGTCACAAGCATATGGATAAGGTTACTCTTTGAATCCAATGGATGTAGGATGTAGGATTTAGGATGATTATATTCCATATAATTAGTTGTCATTTCACACTGAGTTTTGCTTAAGAGGGTCGAAGCCCAGAGTGCAAGAGATAGGAGAGTAGAAGAATATGCAGCATAAAAAGTACAATTGTATCTGCAGTAGTGAATGGATTTTAAAGATTTTGCATTTACATCTGTTTATGAGAGTCAACATGCTATTGCTCAGAAAATGAACATATTTTGTTGCAGGTATTGCATAAACCTAGTGCTAATTCAATTGCCGAATGTGGAAATAAAGAATCCAGAAGGTAAGATTTCGTGGATATTTCTTACAATTTTAAAATTAATCATGTAAAATGTATTCAGTTTGCTTCTGTCCTTTTTTATCAGTCTTCATAGCTTTTATATATTTCATTTGTGACTTCTAATGTAAAAGGGCATTAATTAGTCCCAGGGGCAACTGACGATTTAAGTCGAAATAATAGTGCCCTAATTGAAACATGTATATTCATGGTTAGAGCAAATTTGATGGATGCTCCAAAGCAGGAGGGGTGTGAAAAAAATCACTACTTTAAAGCTCGGCCACTTAACAGAAAGGTATTATTAGACATGTATGTTTTGTCTGATAATATTATTAGACGTATCTATTCTGGTTCTTAAACTTTAATCTATGTTGCGCATAAATGCAGATCTTTTCAAGTAAAGGAGATATTGGAGTTTTCAGAAATCTCAAGCGGGAAACAACGGTGCCAATGGTAGTCCACCGACACTTATGGCTATCTTCTTGCTATATATTTTAGTATGGGTAGTTTAAGTAATGATGTTTTATGGTACTATGCTTTAACTTCCCTGCAGGAATTTAATTTCCAGACAGAGAAGAGGGTTCAACATGATCCACCAGTAGAACTGTTTAACAAGGTAAACATGGAAGCATTTATGTTGAGTTCCAGTCTGACAAAATTCTCATTTTATCTTTGATTTACAAATGATAACAATTGCTATGTGATGCACCTCTACCGTTTATCGTTTCTTGCAAATTACTTCACTAGTACTAGTACTAGAACTATGGAAACTGTTGTTGTTTGTGGTATTCCAAATATAATAAAATTACTTATTAAAATTTCTAATTTGAAACATTCAATTTAAAACAAAACAGTAACAGTCAAGAACGAAACAGTCACACTAGTATGTACGAAACAGTAACATGTAAATCCGTAATTAAACAATATAAAAACTGACCCGGGTTACAGATCAGAAACTGAGATTGAACTTTCTGCAGATTAAGACTGCTAGTGTTTGACACTATGTCCTTAAGACAAATTTTGCTCTCACACACGGTGCTTATAGAAATCAAAACATCTGCCTCCTAGGATACAATTATCTTCACGCGAATAGATGTAGCACTCCAATCTACTCACCCAGCGAATCAGAAATTATGTTGTATACTCTTTAAATGCAAACTGCCTTAATGGCGAAAATGAAATGTTCTAATGACCGCCTTAATCTTGAAAATAAATTGATGTAGAATGGTAATAAGCTTTGATTTAT
Organism: Ilex aquifolium; assembly: GCA_951799425.1. NCBI lineage: Eukaryota > Viridiplantae > Streptophyta > Magnoliopsida > Aquifoliales > Aquifoliaceae > Ilex > Ilex aquifolium. Next base: position 30,501,144 of record OX637403.1, read on the forward strand.
ATAGACAAACTGATGACTGTTCTGGACATCCATCATGCGAAAAGACACAATTCAGAAGACACACATGTAGCCAGAAGACACCAATGTATAACTGTTTTCTATGAATAGATGCTACTCAGAAATTCGGACCGGGAAGGAAGACAAAATCCGAACCAGTGCAAATTCAAATTCAACGGGCACTGAAATTAAATTTCGGTTCAAAAATTTACGCCTAATTCGTTAAATGAACTTTCTCCAAAAGATAAGGCTTTGTCTAAACCACACCCACATTGGGCTAAGTCGTGGTTGAGGCAAGGCGGGCGACGCGTGCGTGTGTGGTTGAACCTAAGGCATGTAGGCTCGCTCCACTTATAAAATTGTGATAACTCTTGGGGCCCAATCCCATAGAGCAAACTTGGCCAATATATGCCCATGTATAATTTCTTCCTCAACCAATGTGGGAATATTGTCAAATCCCACATTGTACAACTTCTATTTCCACATTCAAAGAGGGTTATTTTGGAGCTTATTTTCTCATTCATTTCTTTCTCGATTTGAGCAAGCGAATATACTATGTTATTCTTCTCACGGAGTAGAACGCGAACGCACAAAAGTTCACTCGAAACAACAAGCGGGTTTCACTTTAATTTAGATTCAAAATCGACCAAAAATCAGATTTTAATTACTAAAATCTGCTTTAGTCCAACAACTATAATTGCTTCCAAGTTATAATTTCGTCATAATTATCAAGATAACTTCTTTTTTGATGACTCAGCCTTCTCTCTTTGTTAAATGCTAGCTCTCTCTGAAATCTGAACTCCAACCGAATGCTGGATCTCAGTTGAAATTCTCTCGCCCAACATGTATACCTGCAAAGGTTCTACTTATTCCTTGTTATTCTCGATGATTCCTCTGCCTAATTCAGTTTTGGGATATCCTGTTAACTTATATGTTGCTTCGTATAAGGGTTCGAAAGAGAATAGATTGGTGGGTTCCTTCAATCAAGGATGTGAGGTAAGCATGGTGCTTTTCATGAAGTATTACCATGTAGTCTTTATTGATCATTTTTCTGCTCTTCTAAGTAGGCATCTAGATGTGTGCTCGGTGTGTGATCAAATGTAATCTCACCGTTCACAAGTTCTTTTTGTAGGTGAAACATTTAGAGAAAGAAAAACCACCCAGGTTTGGGGTGAAGAAGATTCCACAAGGGAATGATGGGGAGATCACTGCTTCTGGTCCTCCGTGTGGCATGAGCAGGTTCGTGAAATGAATTTGATGAATATATGCTTTGAATATTTTGGTTGACATTCGGAAGTCTGTAACCTTTGACCTTGAAATTGCAACAGGGGATTGGACATTCGCTGAGCATAGAAGAGGAAAATATTTCAAAATGTTGCTCACAATGGTCGCCATCAGCTTCTACTTTTTGCAGTTTCATGAAGATTGCGAAATCCTTCTCAATGTGGATTACTACAAAAGACATGCTTTGATCTGCATACGGAGTCCATCGACAGAAAATAATTCTTTATGCTCTGGGATTCTGATTTTCTCACAAAAGTTAATGTTAATCTGTCGAATATGTTGGTACACATGTAAAAACTGTCGAATTATCAATAAAATGTTGAAGTTAAGTGTTGTATTTCTTCCCACATTTATTTTCCCATCTCTGTTTAGGTTGTGTTCTACCTGTATGCTGTTTGTTCTTCAAAGCTATTGTGATTGGGTTGTGGAGTGAGTTGGATGCTTATTCACTATTGTAGAACGCATCGAGACCATTCTAGAATAAGGCCTAGAGAAATTTCGAAGGCACACCGCCACTAGAGCTTTCTGAGTGCAATACTGATGTCATTTTTAACAAGGCTTATTCCTTACAAGTTACAACACGGGAAAAAAATAAAAAATTAAAACGAGTTAGTTCTTAATAAAAAGCACTACATGCTGATTTCCAAGTACAAAGGAATGATAGCAATGCCAATTGGAAGTTCTATTGATCTTCAGTTCTATTTGTTTTGACATAGTCAAAATAACTTGCATTATTGACAGCTCCAACCCAAATACTTTTATTTTAACATCATCCATTGTATCCTTTAATTTGGCTGCTTGCATTGGCTTTGTAAAAGCTTAGTATTCAAATGTGGCCTAATGTTCTCATAGTGCTGCCATTAGCTGGCTGGTTAACTGATGCTAAACCTCTATAAATTGCACCAAGATTAACCCCTGGTACCAAGACATAAGCCATTTGAGGAACATTATATCAGGCAAAGAAAGCTTTTCCTTCCTCTTAATTTCTCAATGGCCTCCATACGTATCGTGATTGCAGTCGCCATTGTTGCAGCAGTTGTTGCTCCAACTTCTGCAACAGATTTTGTGGTTGGAGACAACAAGGGTTGGACAAAAAATTTTGATTACCGAGCTTGGGCTCAGGGGAAAGAATTCCATGTTGGGGATTAAAAATTCTAGTTGAATTTGGGTTGAACCAAAAATGGACGGTTCGGGTTGAGTGCCAAAAACAGAGATCCCAATTCAAGTACTGTTACAATTTAGATTGAGATGAGACTTTTTGGCCTAATTCCAGCACACCTATTGAAAATCCCTGTTCAAGACTGAGGTTTTTGGGTTAGGTTCATGTTTTCTCACTAAGTTGATTACTTGTTACTATAGGGATACATGTCTTCTTATTTAGCTTTACCTTTGTCTGCTATTCATGTCAAAACTTACAAAACACACTCATATATTGGCATAGTGTATATTTGAAAAACTGCTCAATCTTTTAGTCTCTAATCAAATTGTTTTGGTGCAGTTTTCAAATATCCACAGGGAGTTCACAATGTTTTCAAATATATAAATTGACTTTTATTTATAATGTGAGAATTAAACATAAAATTATTCAACCATAATTAATGGGTGATGGTGAGGGCCTTCTATCATATTATTTTAGCTTAATTATTATGTTATATTATTATTTTATTTTTTATTATACGACCGTTTCGACCCGTTGACTTAATGATTGAACCAGTGATGCATTAATCAAATCTCTCTATTGAGTTGATGTTCGATCCGATTCTGATAACTATGGTTAAAACTATGTAATCGTATTCATGTATTTAGTGTACCTTAATTAACTCACCTTAGCAACTGTCATAAGTGGGCAACAGTGGGAATAATCTCTCCAAAATTATTCAGACAAAAAGAAAACTTGACAAAATGCATCATCTAGTCAGATACAAAGTAGTGTTTTTAAAACCGACCCGGCGGGGAAGGTTGACTGGGTGGACCGGAGCCTAAATGGATGAACCGGTGAAAAATAGTTGAACCGTTCGACTCGGACGAATTTAAACAAATCAGACGGTTCAATTAATTTAGTATAAAAGCATAAGTTTTGGGTCCTTTTAACCATTTTGCCCTAAATCGATCTCTCACCACATAGCGGTGTTTTAATACCCGATCCGCCCCGGTAGGTTGACCCGGTGAACAGGTGCTTGAACCGGGACGGTTCACTAGATCGTTTATGCACAAGAACGGGCTAAAATCCGTTGAACCGGCTAAAACCCGCTGACCCATGCAACCCGTACAAGTTTAATTAAACCGGCCGAATCATTTTATTTTGTATAAAAAGGTAATATTTGGGCATTTTGCCTTAAATCCATAAATCGACTCTGTCCAACAAGTCGATCGAAGACGAACGACGAAGACCAGCCTCTGCCTCTGCCTCTGCCTCTGCCTCTTCGCAACAGTCGAGTAGTCGACGACCTTCTCAAGCTCTCGGCCCAGTCTTTCTCTCTCTGAGTTTCAGACTTTCAGATTCAGCCTCTCATCTCAAGTCTCAATCTCAGTTCTTTCTGTGTCTCTGACGCTGCGAGCAAGCAAGGGAAGAAGGCTTCAAAGCTCCTCCCCATCGAAGCATCGACGACCATTGACAGCAGTAGGTACACTATATACTCTCCCTCTCTCTCTCTCTACTCTCTAACATGTACACAGTTGACAGAATATGCCCCAATCGGCTAATCTGCTATATTTGATTTTTGATTTTTATACATTGAATCTTTGATAATGCTATGAGCAAACATGCAATTATAAGTAGTTAAGTATTGAGCTTTGAAAGATTTTACATTATAATGGAATAATTTTATTGAAAATAGTTTAGAGCTTGTGAAATTCTCCTTGTGAGATTGTTTGACTGCACTGCGTAAATTCTCCTTGTGTATGAGCTCTATTATTTTTATTTGTTGGGGTTTATACTTTATTTATTGTCTTGTATCTTAGACTCTTAGTTTATATTTTAAAGTTTAAAGTTAGTTTGTTGTGTTGTGGGGTTTAATTACTTGTGGCTTTTTGGTTTTCATGTCTTTGAGTTTGAACTTTGAAGAGTGCAAATTAAATGGATTATGCTTAGATTGATGCATTGTCGAAGAGTTGGATTTAGACTTGGAGCCTTGAACTTCAATAGTGGTATTTTTCTCAACTTCACTTTACAAGTTGTATTGAAAATTGAATACATTGAAATTGGATACATGTTTGATGTTATTTTTATAATTATTGTGATTTTTTAGCCTATTTATTAGTATTTATAATTATTTTTTAATTTTTTATTATTTTACCGGTCTGACCAGTGATCCATTAGTTGAACCAATGGCCCATTGACCCGGTCCCTTTACCGGGTTAATGTCCGGGCTGGGTTTTAAAACTATGCTTGTATCTATTAACCCAAAAATTACTTATATTATACTGGCCACCAAAAAAAAGAAAGTGCTACACAACCCAAATGAAATCTAAAAAGTTCAACCTAAATGCATATAATTCATTGGATGAATGAGACCTACTCCTCCAAGGGATGATATGTATTTGGGTTGAATTTTTTGGGTTTTATTTGAGTTGTATGACATTATTCCCAAAAAACCCAAACGGTTACCCCCCACCCCCAAAGCCTGATTTCATCGCCAAACCCCGAATATCACAGTCTGCCTCCACTACCCCTTGTCAATTATTACATCCAACCGCCACCGCCACCCGTGGCCAAATATCACTGCCCCATCACCTAAACCAATAATCCTAATCCTAATTCCAACCTCCAAATTGCTCAATTTCACAATATCCTCATTCATTACGAGCCCTTGCATTTCAATTGAAACCTATTTCAATTCAACCACAAAACCAAAGAGACATATATAGAGGGAAGAATGAGAGAGATAATTTCAGCTAAACTGTTCCACTACCACGGGCGCATTACCCAGGTCTGCGCAAGCAACAATCTGTCATGATTGCGCCTGCAGCCTCTTGCCTCACCAGACCAGAGAGTATCCTAGGTGCTAACTATGACTTCACTCTGTCTGAGGTCGATGACTTTGAATGCTCCAACTTTCTATTTTTGATCAGGTTCTTCTTCTTCTTCCTATATCACATGTAACTCTGCAATCCGAAGCTTCCTCAAGTTTTTCCCTTTGTTTTGCTTGTGTTTTTGCTTTAACTATACTACCTAAATGCATGTATTCTGCGATGATACTGGTCATGGCTACTCATGGGTTTTGTTACCCTTGTTGAAAGTGATAGGGCTTGGAATATGGTTGTGAGATATTAGGTGGGTTTTCTTTTTTGAATTAGAATGTTAGGGCTTTCTGAAATTGATAAACTGGGCTTCCTAAAACTGAAAATCGAGGTTTTTTGATTTCTGTCCTCATTTTTTTTTTACTTACGGACTTTTGGTTGTACTTATTTTCTGATTGAAAGTTGTTTTAGATTAAATACTTTTTTGATGTTTATTATGGTTGGTAAAATAATGTTCAATTTTTTTGTGAAGTTACATATCTATGATTGCATGATGTAAGATGGTGAATTATGTAATGTTCAATCATGATTAAATTGTGCCCATGCCACGTTCTTAAATTTTTGTTTAATGAGTTATATTGATGTTTTTCATGATATCATCCGAAATAGTGTTTTTTTTTATCTAAATTGGATCGAGATAAATGTAGTCTTTTCTAGGTTCATAAAAAAACATAATTTTAACATGCCACGTGTATACGTTTCTAGTCGTATCCATTCCCATGTGATATAGTCTAGTATATCAATACCGGCATTTTAAAAAGTGGCTGTTATGGGGCATATCGGCCGTTGCATAATGGTAACATGCAACGGCTATCGATGATCCCCGTTGCACTCATTTTCTTGTGTAAAAGTTTTTTCATTCATGTAACCCTCATAATCGTCGATGCATATCAGATAGGTCCGATATAGGTCATAGCGACCCGAAAATCCAAATGAAAATTTAGCCAATCCAATTGAGGGCAACCTCTATTTTTCTCTATTCTTTACCCTCCAAACTCTTGATTTACTCGTTCTAACTTCAAATCTTAATCACAACTTCTGCATTTCAGTTGGGATTTATCCAATTTTACGTCGAAATTGAAAAATGAGTACCTATGAGAAAGTCTTGGATCATTTATTGGCCATGAGGACTTGTCAGTGCTACCTCTTGAACTCAAGACTTAAAAAAACTTTGGGATCTGATTGTCTTCTCCAAAATAGCTCAATATTACTTCATTCTCTATGTCTTGCACGGAGATAGATTTTTGAATTTGATTTGGTGAGTGAGGAACGGAAAGAAATCAAATAAAGAAAAAATGAAAAAACCTTTGAACGGGAGAGAGGAGATGATATGTGGTGTCTTTATCACTTTGCAGATCATATTTAATTGTTTATCTGTTTTGGCTAGCCGAATGAATGAATCTCACGTGTAGATTGAAACTATCCCAACACATTGAAGGGTTTGCTAAGGGCTGCCCATATTTTTTATCCTTTTAGGGCTTGGACTAAACTTTTGGGGATTATGTTGGGACTCTTCAAGCCATATTTTTGGAACTTTTCAGGATTTATTTGGGCCTAAATTGTAGTGTTGGTATTTTTAATATTTAATGTCATGGTTAACATACAATGAAATACATAATTTTTTTTGTAATATTCACTTTGAGGGTGAGGTGTGAATTGAAAAAAAAAAAAATTCAAAGCTCCCATTTCTGTTAATATTATGTAACATCTGTTAACTCGTTTTCGGTACATCGGCTGTTATTACTGTGTAAAACTATGATCAGAATTAATTGCAGCAACCAATTCTTTATAGGGACCCTATATCAAATGCAACTTCTATATCACTTAGTATTGTTGTGAGGAGAGACCTACAATATTCCGTAGTTTCTTTTCCTTTTTTTTTTCCTTTGTTCATGTTTGTGTGAATAGTAAAAAATGTATTTTAGAGTTAAGAATAGAGTGAATGAATACCAAAGATCAAAATTTCATTGTGGTGTATTGTTTCGATCACGTAAGAAAAATAAATGTTTAATTTTTGGAAATATTTCAGAAACATAATAAAAACGAATAAAAAAATTCAGAATTTATTTCTAAAACATTGATCTAAAAATACCAGAACATCTTCAAACACATCGAAAAATTTCAAAATAATTGTGTAAATATGTCAAAACACCGCGTAATATTTCGAAATACCTAGAAGCATTGGAATTTTAATTCCATCATTTGATTCATTTTGGTCTCTTTGGAAACAGAAACGTTACCGTTTCAGTCGTTTCGAAATGAAATTTTGATCATTGTTGAAGACAATTAGTACAGTTGTCTTTTGCCAAAAGACAGAACACACCTGAAAAAGCACACATTTTTTTGGGGCCTAAATGCAAAAAGACCAATAGAACACTCCAAGAATAATCATATCTTAAAATTAAAACTTTGAAAGTTTATTTAGACCTAAAAGTAGAAAGACAAGCAGTCCTTTTTTAAAAAAAAAAAAAAAAACTAGCATTACATGAAATAGTTAAAAGAATTATTTATGTCTTCTCTGAAGACAACATAACCAAAGCCTCCATGAATAGACCATTGCCATGAAAGCAAAATCACCATGAATAATACAAAACTTTAAGGGTGGGAGTCAAAGGAAACAAGGATGCAAAGGAGGATGGATGGGCTTATAGCAACCAATAATGTGTAGAAACTCACCAGATCCGATGATCTCTTCATGTTCTATGTGAGTATGAACATGAGCGTTTAGGTTTCTATAAAGAAATGTTTAACGATATCCCAGTAAGTTACTACTATATGGGGGCATAATCATGGTGAATTGGTGATATCTTCTCCGGATGTGGCCTTGATGTCTCTGGAGCTCTTCAGTGGTAGTATGCTAACTTAGACTCTCGGAGCACATAAACAAATCAAATATTTGAGGCACCAATGTTGTTATTGGAAGTGATTGATGGGAGGAATTGCATTACACAACATTTTAGAACTATTTTGGAGAACTCAAATAGTGACTTAGTCATATCCAAAGGAGAATCAGATTCATGACTAGTTACTACTTTTTCCATCTCCTTAGGGTCTACAACATATATATTTTCTGGCTAGTGAGTGGCTTCACTCCTTCGGTAGATGAAATAAGTCACAACCTTATTCCAGTTTTCTTGGAATCTCGCATCGTTGCCTCTGGACAGATAGCAACGATGTAGCTTGAGATTATGTAGGGCTAAAACTCACCTACTTGATTAACTGCATCCTGAATTATTAGATTGTTTGTTGTTTTGGGTTGCTTTTGATCAACCCTTTTTGCATGCAAGTTAGAATGCAAACAACTTTGAGGTTTAGCACCCATGGAAAAAGATATAGTCGTTCTATTTTCTCAATTAATGGATTTTAAGTACATCTCCTTATTAAGTGCTATTTGGAATGCATGTTCCATTACATTGGCGAAGCAATTTTCCCCTTATATCAGCCTTACAACCACCTTGAATCGAGCTAAGTGTCTAATGGGGGTCTTTTGCGATTCAACTTTGCAACATCAGACCTTCAAATCTTGACTATATATCATTACAAAAATGCTTTATTGTTTTAGATTAATAAGTTGCTCATAACCTAGACAGTTTTAGGGCATATACTTCTCTTGAACCTGAGCTTTCACCTCTTCCCCATGTGTTGATTCATGGAAATCAGATTCTTTTTAAACCAATCCCACCATGCTTGTGTGGCAAATTTTAACTAACATTTTACGTCTCTTAGCAAATCTTACTCTCCAATTGTCCGACTGATTATACCTAAAAAACACTCCTTAAGAGTAGCAAGCCTAGTGGAGAATATGATAGGATCATCCCTTCCTTCAAAATATAGGATCTCCATCTCCATCTCCATCTCCATCTCCATCTCCATCATCATTCTTTTTTCTTTTTTTCTTTTTTTGATAAGAATCAAATTTTTTATCTCGTAGAAAGAGTCAAAATACATAGATGGCGGATAAGCAATCCACCGAGAAAATAAAGCAAACTTAACTAGCAACTACAAACATCGTTCTAGTTGTGTTGGAGAACCAATAAAAGTGTGTTATGAAACTCCTTAGTAGCCATAACCTAAAGAGAAGCCAAGAACTTCGTTGTATCCCGTAAAATTCCTTTTCTTTGTAAATTTTGTGGTTCCTCTCCATTCACACCGCCTAGAAAATTGCCGAAGTTCCATAAAGTAGAAGCTTTTTTTACCTTTTTCAAAACCATCAAAACTCATTACCAAAAGGGGGCACAATTAAACGGTGTCACCCACACAAAATTCACTTCCAACAACAACTTATGCCTCAAGAAATGAGCAATGGGGCAATGAATAAACAAATGATCAACACTTTCACAACATTGCTTCCACAAAACACACCAATGAGGAGAAATGTAAGTGTTGGGCCTTTTCTTTTGCAACAAGTTGCAAGTATTCACCTTACCATGAGCTATCATTCAAGCAAGCACTTTCACCTTAACATTATCTTTTTTCCTTCAAAATCATGGAATAAAGTTCAAAGAAGAATCATTTGAATCATCAATCAACCACTGAAAATAGGAACACCCAAAAAAAAATAAAAAAAAATTCTGGACGACTCAAGAGAGCAAAACTATCTAGCACTAATTGAAGAGTCCAAATATACCAAATCAAGCAAAGAAAGAAGGGAAGGATACTCTAAGATGTCTCGGTCATTTAGATTATGGGAGAAATTCAAGTTCTATCCCCCGAGGGTAGAAAGATAAGAATAAAACACTCTAGAGACCCGAACACTATGAGACCCCGACAATCTAACAAGACAAGGAATTGTAAAGCTAAGGATGACTCACTAGTCCAAATATCCTCCCAAAAGGAAACTCTTTTCCCATTCTCCCCCTCTAAATATGCCTTGTAAAATCATTCAAACCTTAAAAAATAAATTTTCATGGATTACGTCCCTTCCTTCAAAAAATGTAAGATCTCCATCATCATATGTCTATATTGAAATCACAAAACATAGGATATTCCTACGTTGATACCAAAATTGATAAGGGATAACCAAAATTGGTATGGTTTAGGAGCTGTGAGGCGTGCCTATGAAAATTAAAAGTGGGTTTTAGGATTCAAAAGTGTTGGAATTCAAGTTTTGTTGAAAGAAAAGGTTGGATTTGCGAATTAGAGCTTCATTGGATCAAAAGAGAGCATATAGATTGGTTTGGAAGTGTTTAGATGCAGAAAATTTAAGAAATAATAAGAAGAAAACTACAAATCACTCCTAGGATTCCTTAGGCATTACACACAGGTTGTTGAATAGCATCCCATAATCCTCAAACTTGTAATTGCTGAAAATTTTTAGTAATCTCTCTCTCTCTTGAGAACATCACACAACTATATAAAATGTTCAAAGCATTTCCTAATTTTAAAAAAGTTTAGGACTTGGAAGACTCTAAATTACCTATAGATTAGGAACTAATATACACTAAAATCTAAAACTAGTACAATAAATCTAGAACTATCCAACCATAAAATTTGACACAAAGGACGACCCATTTGTCATACTATAACCGTTCCAGCAGATGTTAAACTTACAAAAATACCCAATGACTTTAAAAAACTTGAAAAACACACATAAAATAATACTACCATAAATGGAAAAATAAGATTTAAATAGAGTTATGCATGGTTCCATTTGGGCCTTTCTCTTGATGGCAAGCCAATTCTATTTGTCTTTGGACTTTTTTTTTTTTGTTGAGCATCGTTTGGATTGTATCAAACTATCAATACCCCTTGTGAATTTTTAAGTTGTTGAGGGAAGGGGTAAAAAATTAACTTGGTGCAAACTTCATGCTTCTCTCTCTCTCTCTCTCTCACACACACACACACAGACAGTTTATTTGGTGGTGGATTTATCATGCATGTTAATCTCCGTTGTATGTATGCAATGAACTAGAGAAGAATTAAATTTTTTCAGGGCTCCCTTGTAATGGATTCTCCTGAACATGTACGAGATAATGTAAAACGGGACATGGAGGATAAGTCAGAAGGGAGGAGTGATAGGGCCAGAGATGATGCAGAGCGAGAGGGAGATGATAAGAGGAAGCACAAGTCAAGCAAGTCAAGAAAACCTGAGAATGGAGATGAAGCTGAAGGGGTTGATAGCAGTGGAAAGAGAAGTATTGGCAATAGAAATGAGAGCCGAAAAAAGTCAAGTGGCTCAAGCAGAACAGGTAGTGAAGAAGATGATTGTGAAGAAAGAAAGGAGTATTTTACACAGATGAAGAGGAAACAAGAGGAGAGTTCGTTGGAAAAATTAAGCAATTGGTATCAAGATGGAGAATTCGAGAATAAGCATGACGGTGGAGACAAGTCTGGTAGTAGAGATCATGGTAGAGCAGATGAAAGTGAAAGAAGGAAGTCAAGTTCAAAGTTCTCAGATCATGAAGTTTCCCAGGGCAGATTTATAGGAAGAGATGAAAGAGCAGATGATGGAGAGCTTGAGAAGGTGCCGGATACAGATTCAAGATATCCGGAAAGGAGGGAGAGGGGCCGAGATATGGGTCATGGATCTTCTGAGCAGGAGAGAAACCCGAGGAGAAGATGGGAGGAAACAGATACTCTCAGGAAAGCTGAAGAAAGCAGCTACACAGAAAAATCTGATCCAAGAAGTGAGAAGTTTTCTGATCCTAAGCATGCGAGTCCTAGAGAGAGAAGTGTGTCTGACAAGGGTATGAAATTTTCTGACAGCGAAGAAAGAAGAGCTGATTCGGAGAGGAGCAAGACCAAAGGCAGGCCTGAAGCTCCAGAAGAAGACAGTAGGGGAAGTACTTTGGCTCATGAAGATAGAGGTAAGGAGCGAATTGAGAGGCATAGACAGCAGACAAATCCCACTAGTCGGGATGTTGCTGAAAGTCATGAAAGGTCTTTCAACACAGATGAGGATGGTGACACAGGGATGAGAGACAAAAGTAGAAAAGAAATAGAATGTTCTAATAGGTCCAGGTCCCCTGACAGGAGTGTGAGGCGTCATCATGAATTAGAAAACTTGGATATGGATTATGAAAGAAGCACTACTTTCAAGCGGAAGGAAACAGAACAAGAAAGTTACAGGGATGATAGGTCAAGAGGAAGAGATGATGGTTGGAGTGACAGGAACAGAGATCGAGACGGTTCCAGAGATAATTGGAAAAGAAGGCAACCCGGCAGTTATGATAGGGAAACAAAAGATGGGGATGCGGTTTATGATTACGGCAGAGAGTGGGAGCTGCAGAGACATGTTCGTGAGAGAAGTGACAGAGAAAGGCCTCAGGGTCGTTCTGGTGGTAGGAAAGATAATAGGACTGAAGCTGTGAAGACCTCATCGAATTATGGAATTACAAGTGAGAATTATGATGTTATCGAGATCCAAACCAAGCCCTTTGATTATGGAAGAGATTCTGGATCCACCTTTGGTAGGAAAACTGAAGTTGGTCAGCAATCTGAAATGCCACCGGCACCAAAAGATGAGGAGTGGGCATATCCACCAGAGGACAGAGCGAGAAAAAATGATATGTATGGATCTGGGCAGCCTGGTGATGAATCAAAAGATAGATTTATGGATGATGGTCCTCCCATGCAAGATCAGAATGCATGGAGGGATGACATTGGCTTTCAGGGAGGGCGAGGAAGAGGCCAGAAAAGTTTTATGCCCAATCGCACTTCTGTTGGCCAAAGTTCTAGTGGTGGTTCTCAGCTTCCATATGGAAATCAGGAGCTAGGTTCTTATGGTAGAGCTGTTCCACAAGGGAATAAAGTGAATAGAATTGGGAGAGGAGGAAGGGGTAGGCCTAATGGGAGAGACAACCAGCAGGTTGGTCTCCCAGTACCCATGATGGGATCACCTTTTGGACCACTTGGAATGCCCCCACCTGGATCAATGCAACCATTAACTTCTAGCATGTCTCCTGCTCCAGGTCCTCCTATTTCCCCCAGTGTCTTTATTCCACCATTTTCACCACCTGTTGTTTGGCCCGGAGCTCGGGGTATTGACATGAATATGTTGGCTATTCCACCCGGTCTCTCAGCTGTTCCTCCTGGGCCATCGGGACCAAGATTTGCTTCTAATATTGGGACTCCACCTAATACTGCCATGTATTTCAATCAACCCGGCCCTGGAAGAGGAGAACCTCTGAACATATCTGGCCCCAATTTTAATGCCATAGCACCAGCGGGGCGAGGACAGCCCCAAGACAAAGCCCTTGGTGGTTGGGCTCCTCCTAGAAATGGACCACCTGGTAAAGCTCCTTCCAGAGGAGAGCAGAATGATTACTCCCAAAATTTTGTCGACACTGGGATGCGACCCCAGAATTTCATCAGGGAACTAGAGCTCACTAATGTTGTGGAGGACTACCCTAAGCTTCGGGAACTTATACAAAGAAAGGATGAAATTGTTGCCAAATCCGCTTCTCCTCCTATGTACTACAAGTGTGATCTGCGCGAGTTTGGGCTGGCTCCAGAGTTCTTTGGAAGTAAGTTTGATGTCATCCTTGTGGATCCCCCATGGGAGGAATATGTTCATCGAGCACCTGGGGTTACTGACCATATGGAGTACTGGACATTTGAAGAAATAATGAATCTAAAGATTGAGGTAATTTTGTTTGCACAGAGCTCTTCATTGTGCATTTGCCCCTGGTTCTATGACTGGGTAACAATGTATTTTGCCATTTGTAGGCCCATAGTTGACGGTTTGACGAAGCTTTCTGTTGTGAAATAAAGATTATTGCAACATGTTTAACGTCCGAAATAGATGATGCCACCTTGATATCTGAACCATTTTTTCTTCATGTTTACAGGCAATAGCTGACACACCTTCTTTTATATTCCTATGGGTTGGTGATGGGGTTGGCCTTGAGCAGGGACGACAATGTCTAAAGAAGGTAGACATCTTAAAACCTTTAATAGATTAGATAAAATGGTTACCAAGTGGCTACTTTATCTTTCATTTTTTTTCCTTTTGGATTTTGTTGTGTGTTCCCGCCCTCCCGCGGGGGGGGGGGGGGGGGGGGTTGTTTACTTTGCTGAAGATCCTGTCAGTTACCTGCAATGTCGATCACATTAACTGCGTTTTGTCTTGTTTGTGAAGTGGGGATTCCGTAGGTGTGAGGATATATGCTGGGTGAAGACCAACAAAACAAATGCAACTCCAGGATTGCGCCATGATTCTCATACTTTGTTCCAGCGCTCAAAGGTACCAAGTTATGTTTCTTCTGCTCTTTCTACTTTTCTGATCCCCAATCTATGAGGAAGATCGGTATGTCTATTGAACCATATTATTTTGACATTGGTCATGAAGGAACACTGCTTGATGGGCATAAAAGGAACTGTTCGTCGCAGTACTGACGGTCATATAATCCATGCCAACATTGATACTGATGTGATTATTGCCGAGGAGCCTCCTTATGGTTAGTTTCAATTTCACGCCTTGGACTTCAATGACCCTTGGTTTACAGCAGTTTAAAATATTTTGGTGGTTGCTTTATTTGTAAGGATAATGTGAAAATTGCAGGTTTAAGGCAATGGTACTTGCAGTTTCATGTTTAGTCCCTCCATTTTTTACCCCTATTAATTTTAGTTAACGTGGGTTTGCCATCATGTATATGATGTTTTGGTACACACAAGAAGGAAATTGAAGTAGACATTTTGTCAACTTTTTACTGTGGCATTGAGAAATAATTTTTCTTTTATATGAGATTTTGAAGTTTATGTGGACCTTCCACCCCCCCCCCCCCCCTTCCCCCCTTTTTCAGCGGCCCCAAATACACAAAATTGCATTGAATATATGAAATTTGTGGAATGGACTTTTTTTTTCCTAAAATTTGAACTTCTCCTTGCATGTAACATTATGGGCTGATCAATGCAGAATGTGTTAAAAAATCTTATTTGCCAATGGGATTGCAGGTTCGACAGCAAAGCCGGAGGATATGTACCGGATAATTGAGCACTTCTCCCTTGGCCGAAGGAGGCTTGAGCTCTTTGGTGAAGACCACAATATCCGGTCAGGTTGGTTGACTGTTGGTAAAGGACTATCCTCATCAAATTTTAATGCCGAGGTACAGTGTCCTTGCGTTCTCTTATCTGAACTGAGAAAGGAAAAAAAATCAATGAAAATAGCTGAATCCACTTTCCCGTCATTTGACGGGTTTCTAGAAGTAGTTCATTGCATGGTCAATTACGCTTTATTTATTTAGTGGATAAAATGAAAACTGTATGTGATGACTTGGAATCCTGCTTGTCTAGTGATGATCATAGTAGAGAAGTGGAAGTTTCTAAAAGCTTATGGTACTTCAAAATATGAATGCATTTTGGACCGGGCTTTGGTTGTTGGTTTGCTGTTAGGTAAATATATTTATAGGTGGCTTTGATGCAATGGCACAATTGGAGATGTTGAGAACGAGATAGGTGAATCTGGAAACTGCCTCTACCCGTTTTCCCTTCTGGGGATACTTCCTATTTTAAAGGCGTGTGTTAAATACTCTTGTTATAGAAGTTTGTTTCTTTAAGACACTAATTTTAGCAAAATGGATTCTCTTGGAAAAAAACAACACTGAAAAAATGCACACCTATGCCCATTTAAACAGTTCCATAAATAGTAGTGTTATCGTATCATGTGATACAACATCTCATGTTGTTCATATCCTAAGACCAAATTGGTATGATCCTATGTGGTTTTCTACAAGTGCTGACCAGGAAATTGGTAAAATTTCAGGCATATGTGAGGAGCTTCGCTGATAAGGAAGGAAAAGTTTGGCAAGGTGGGGGAGGACGAAATCCTCCAGCTGAAGCACCTCATCTCGTTGTCACCACCCCTGAGATAGAGGCTCTCCGTCCCAAGTCGCCGATGAAGAACCAGCAGCAGGCTGCTTCTATCTCTCTGGCAACAAGCAATTCCACCAACCAAAGGTCTACCGGAAATTCGCCACAGAATCATATAGTACTCTCATAGGACCCTGTAGATTCTTCTTTGAATCTATTTTCAATTATGTTTAAAAGTGTCTCCAAGTTTTTCTGAACGGTATCTCTTGCCACCCACCGAGAGAGTGATTGATACAAGAAGAATCATCAAAAAAGAGAAGTTCCCAGTAGTGTTTATTTTTGATGTTATAACCAGAAAAATTAGAAAGCTCAATGTGACGTGTCATTGTATGCATCTAACTGTTGAAAAAATTCTGGTAAAAAAAAAAAGAAAAGTTAGAAAAATTCACTTTTACGGAAATTTTATTTCTTATTTCTTGCATTGGCCTAGTTATATTCTACATAATGAAGGTGAGTGATATCTATTGTGTTTTGTTGCTGTTGGAGAGAAGACATCAATAAGACCTGCAAGCACCGGATAGTATGCAACGATAATTTTCAATAATACAATGTGTACTTGTAGTCATTTTCTATTTGGCCCATTTCAAACAAAATGAGAAAAAATAGTCCGTCAATAGCATAGCTCTTTTTTTTTCTTTTTTATTCCGGTCTTCATTCGAAGGAAAGGCCTTCGCATTCCTAATTCGGTAGGGTCGGCCGGTTTTGTTTGCCCTAGCTTGGTGAATTGCATACTCGAGTAATGATATTGTTTGTGCGTCTTTTATCATTCTCGCTCAATGTTTGTAATGCTTGGAAAAGCAGTCGTAGAAGCGTAGCCTATTGCCACGCCAACCATCAAATACAAGATTGGACCCTTCTCAAGTATTTGATGAAATGGCCCAGCTCAAAAAAGGATGAGTCTCGTTAATCGGAGTATGCGTTAATTTCATTCTTTTAAATAATCACACCTTTTTAAATCTAATTAATATCATATTTTAAATTAAACATGTCAGATGAACTAAAATTAAACTAGGCAAAATGAAAAGGTTCGCTAATTTTATAAAAAATCATATAAAGGCATCTCAAGCAATTGAAAAATTCTAACCTTTCTTCTAATTGAACGAGTTTGCCGTGCAAAATTTGAATTGTTGTAATTGACAATAAATTAACTCATTTATTAATGATTATATTATCTTCAAGTTCTTTTGAGAACTAAATGATTTTAATTAAATTGATTATAGAGATTACTCTTCTACTTATAGAGAATCCTGTATTTTTACTCTATATTTTCAAAAAAAAAAAAAAATTACTTTCTAAAAAGTAGAGAGGATTAGTGGAGATTCTTTTAGGAGGACTTGGGTTTTGGGTTGCGGTGACGTGAGGGGGGTATGAATCTGTAAGAGATTGGGTCGGCCTAGAAAGTTTTGAACCACTAAAAAGCCTAAATGGAAATGGGTCGGGCCTGCTTTTCTCTCTTTCTGCCTTCCTATTTGTGCACTTCAAGGACATGTTTGGATTGAGTTTTATCCAATCCTATATTTAGTAAGTGATATAAATATACGTGGGATTTAAGAATTTATATTAAATTATATTAATTAATTTACTAAAATGTCCATTATTAGGTGAATAGAAGAATGAATTTTTAGGTAAAATAATATTTTTGTCTTCAAATTCAACCTTTCACTTTTGAAACCCACCCCCATGAGTTTTATCAAATCTCCATTTGTGGATTTTAATTAACTATTTACTACGGGCTAAGATTCATTTACCGTATGAATTTCGAATCTCAAATCTTAAACCAAATATAAGTTTAAAAGGTGTATTGAACTATTTTCACAAAAAATACCCATTAAATCTCATCCAGACACGCGTACCGAACATGCACCAAGGGGTTGTTTGGTAAATGAGTATGAGAGAATTTGACAAGATGGGTTTGGGAAAAATATAGTCCAATAGACTCCCAAAACACTTGTTTGAATGGTTTTTTCAAGTCATGGATAGTAATTTTGGCTCACAGTTGACCTGACATGTTAAACCCTTAAATGTGGGTTTCATTAAACTCATGGGGTGAGTGGGTTCCGATCAAGCCATACTCGGATTAGTGATACAAATGCTATTTGTATCACTGAATTAAACAAATATGAGTATGTATTGAATTAGTCAATGAATAATATAGTTATTTATAAGACAAATATATGATGATAATGATGATATATCCGTGAATTTTACATATGTATAAATTATATACCAAACATGAATATAGATTGAAATCTTCAATAAATTCCATAAAAAACAAAGGTG
Organism: Ilex aquifolium; assembly: GCA_951799425.1. Taxonomy (NCBI): domain Eukaryota; kingdom Viridiplantae; phylum Streptophyta; class Magnoliopsida; order Aquifoliales; family Aquifoliaceae; genus Ilex; species Ilex aquifolium. The sequence goes on from OX637403.1 coordinate 30,519,534, forward strand.
AGAATTGAGTTTGGGCAAACCAATTGAATTCCTCACCCAAAAATCATCAAAACAAGCCACAAGAGTCGAGACACTTGGGCCTCAACCACTGTTGTTGGACCGTGGAACACGCACTTCTTAGGACCGTGAGAGTAGTCAATATATTCTCAATCACGTGCTACTGTCTGCTTAACCTAGATGACGTGGCACGAAAGCGGACAAGAGTAATGAAGAAATGTGGCAGGTTACGGGTAAGGTTATCAGCATCGTACCACCCTCACAGATCCTTTAAATTGTGTCATCATGTCATGTACCCCACAGCAGATCTAGTGTTAGATTTTGGTGGGTGGTTCTGTTCCCATACAATCAGTTCCATCTTACTCTGGTGCAACTGTTGCTCTCTAACTACTCACACTTAAACTCGATTTAATTTTGTGTTCTTTCACATCTAACAAACCAAAGGTGAAAAAAATATTAGGTGTAATAGTAAGACTATGTTATTAATATCGCATCGTGTCATAAAATAAAAGAAAAAAATGGACATTATAATGTTTTCTTTCAAAATTTGGAGAAAATAATTAAATATTGGGAAAAATAGACCACTGTTGATATTTTAGCAAAAATACTCCACTGTTGATATTTTACCAATTTTTTTTTTTTACTATTAAAAAAAAGATAGAAATAAGGGAGAACGCCTAGACTATCCTGATAGGGTCTAGGATCTCACTGGTGGAATTATGTGGCCTCTGACCGCACTAGTTATTCTTTTCGAGAACGAACCTAATTAGGTTAGCATAACGGTCAACCACCGAGTTTTAATATAGAGTTCAAGACTTGAATTTTTAATCTTAGAATGAGAAGTTCGATCGATACCCCACTAAACCAGCCATGCTTTTACCAAATTTGACAGTTAGTTAATAACAAGAAAGAGGGATGTGGGGATGCTAACATCAAAATGGGCATTTCAGCAACCGTACTAATTTTCGTAAAATTATGACATGTTTCACCAATTGGAGCTTTCTAATTTATCAGCCATCCAAACCCATCAGGAGCCATCCGAAACCCTAATTAAGAGAATCCAAAGTCTGCCACTTCAATGTATAATTTCTGAGGAGCATCACAACCTAGGCAAGGTTAGGCAAGGCATTTTTGCCAATACCAAGTAAAAAAAGAAAAATAATAATAATAAACATAGTAAATATCCTTGGATTCTAACTCTAGGCCTTTGTTTGGTACAAGAGCAATTGAGTAGATGGAAAATAGGGAGGAAAAAAAGAGAGTTTTCTTTGTCTGGTTTCAAAGAAAAAGTGAATGGAATAGAAAAATGTGTGGATAGCTAATCCTTTCTGCGCACCATTTTGTTTCCGTCCATGAAGGAGCAATTGGTGTTGGAGTTGTTATAAGGGAAGAATGTGACCAATTTGCAGCAACTATGTCCAAGAAGGTAGTTGTGAATGGTGTTTTACAAATAACAGAAACAATTGCTACTAGAGAAGTTATGCTGACGACAATCAGAGAACATAGTGAAGAGTTTGATCCTAAGAGGCTTTCTTAGTGGGTATCAAGAATGATATAAAAGAGTTTCAATATCCCGAAATGTCTCATATTAGATGTACTAAAAATAATATTACGTATCATATGATAAACTCTTTATCTTTGCGACGCTGATGTATGGATAGAAATAGAACAAACACTTGACTTAATCATTATTCTCTTACTTTTAGAAATTTCATATTAATAATATTTTACCATTTCATTTCCAAAAAAAAAAACAAAAGAGAGCACCATAAGAGATGCTCAAGAGTAAATTTTAAGTAAAATTAAACTTCAAGCATATTTATTGATGTTTGGCAGAAAAAATATAATAAAGAAGGCCAGATAGAATATAAACTCGAGTAACGTTATTTAAATTTAATTTATTAATTTAAATAAATATGATAATTAGATTAACAATCGATCTTAATATTGGTTGAGATCCATTATCAATTAAAAATTGTGATAAATTTAGTTACAAAATAAAATCAAAATATTAAATTAAAATAATATTATGTTTATATGGTATCTAAGTTAAAATTACCCAACTGTTAAGGGTCTAACAGCACTATTGAAAAATTACGTCAGTGCCCATACCTAGTTGTTTTTTACTGATGGAAATAAAAGATGATTAAATTTTTATTTTTGTAATGAGTTATTATAAATAAATTAAGACAAGATTTACACCAATAATAACGTGCTATCCTCAACCAAACAAAGGCAATTGTGTAGTAGGGAGGCGATAATTATGACCCCCACCCAACCCTAATTGATGCTATGGACAACGGAATACAGTTGGAAAGGCTTTGCCACCAAAATGCACTTTCCTCATTCTATAATGTTGTACAGAATTTTAATAGTAATTTCTTTACCCTAGAGTACAGTGTATATATATATACTAGTTATTGCTTGTGCATGAAGGCACAGTGTAATAAAAAATGATAAACAATAAACATATTTGTATTTATATTCAAAATCAAATTACAAACATAGAGAAGAGATAAATGAATTTAAGTATCAGTTTTGTAGTGGGGGTGAGAGGTGGTGGACGGCAGTGGTGGTGGTAAGAGACGGTGATGGTTGTGGTGGGTGGCAATGACTGTGGTGGCGGTGATGGCGGCGAGGGTGGCGATGAGAGCGGCGATGATGGTGGTGGTGGCGGCGGCGGCGACGGAGGTGGTGGGGGGTGGCAGTGGTGGTGGCGGCCGTGGTGGTGGTGGCCGTGGTGGCGACGGTGGTGGTCGTGGTGGCGGCGGCGATGACAACGGTGGTGGTGGTGTGACGGCGACGGCGGTGGGGGTGGTGGTAGAGGTAGTGGTGGAGTGGTTCAAACACTATTATTTTTTTTAATGTACTTATGAGAAATAATTTCTATAAATACTTTTAAAAAATATCTCCAAACACACCCTTAAGAGCCTATTTTTTCTATTAAATTTAGGGTGTTAATATTAACCGTTAGATTAACTTTAAAGTAAAATTTAAAGCGATCTCAACCGCGAATAGCAAAAGTCATTTTGTTTATCTTTTGAGATTTGAATTGTAAGCTACTTTATTATATAGATATATGTTATTTTGTATATAAAAAAAGTTATCTCTATTCTAAAAAATGTCGCACGGCCGACTTCGTATATCGGTTAAATCAGAATTCGCACAGTCAACAAAGAGTCGAATCGAAGTCGAAGGGTAAAATACAAATCACCTAGTTAATGAAAATTTACTCTACTAAACCAAATTGTACTGAAACTGAAGAGGTTGACCTAAAAAATTATTAAATTTCGAGCTCAGGTTTATTTTGTATTCATATGGGAAGATTTCTTCTGGGTGCGGGTGACAAAAGGCACGTGATGTGATTTTCAAAGTTGAGGGAATCTAATCAATTAAAAACCAAGACGCTTCCCGAGATTTTCAGTGATATAGATGCAAGAAAACAGCTCTTGCCGACCCTCCACCAACCATTTATAATCCACCAACTGGCCTATATAATGCAACCTCAAACCTCATCTTCAACCTAGAGGTCCCTTAGGTTTTCTTCTCTGGGTGATCTGATATATTGCAACCTCATATGTTAGGGTTCTAGGTCTTGTGTGGTTAGTTTTGGATGATCAGAAGTTTGGGGTGCAGTTCATTTATTAAATGGCCTTATGGGTTCGGGCGATGCTCATGGATCTGTGTTCATGGGTGTTTTCTGAACAGATATCAAGAAGGTGAATCTAGGATTTGTATGTAATACGTAATAGATCAGTGGTCTTTATAGGTAGTTTTGTTGAGTTTTGGTGGTTCGTGTGTGTTTTCTATTGCTAGATGCTGATTTTTTTTGTCGGTAATTTTTATGGTGGTGAGCTTTGGTGATTGTGTTTTTTTTTTTTTGGTACTTATGAATATATTTTGAGGTCACAGAGTCATTCAGTGATTTTCTTTTCTTGTTGGGGTTTCCTTTTAGGTTTGATGATGGAAGTTTTAAAGTGGTGTAGGGTATTTGGGTGGTATTCTGGCTTGGGTTAGTTAGAAGTGGAATTAGGGTTAGTGAGATTAGGGTTTTTGGAGTGGAGCTCCTTGAAGTCCAATAGAGGATATTGCTGGGAAGATTGAGCTGCTGACTTATGGATCCCTCAGTCCTATCCCATTTCTGTTTGATGGATGGGCTTGTGGCTTGCATATGTCAGGAGCTTTCACTACCCAAGTCAGATCCTTGTTTGGATTGAAGGGAGCTCTACACTTCTCTCTTAAATCTTTATTTTTTGTGTTCTTGTTTGTGTTCATTCAAGATTCAGATTCATTGTCCTTGAAGTTGGACAGGTGATTATATCTTACAGTGATCAGTTTACTTTTCTTTCCATTAGTGGTTGAATTATTTGCTTGTATTGCTCTATATTTTTCTTTGCTATATCTGGTTCATTCTGGAGGTCAAACGCTTCTGTTTAAGCATTTCACCTTGCTATTCTCTAGTTACTATACAACTACCAACTTTTTAATTGCAGATATCAACATATTCATCTAAACTATATAGAAGCAGATGGATCCTCCGAATCATCTGTTTCTTGAATGCTATGGGTGTACTTGGAGATCCAGTCTGAAGATTGGAAAAATATGGTTAATATATTCGTTGCCAGCGTTGCATTCAACCTTGCCTGTCCCAAGAAAGAATAAAGGAGGAGGGTGGTGTTAGGTAGGTGGCGGTAAAAGATAAAATTTTATCGGATTCACTATGAGAAGTTTAAATAATATTATATGCACTAATGTTAGGTTGGGGCGTCTAGTGCATTATTGAAATGAATGGTGAAAATGGTTTGGTTTGGCTATATTCGTTTTATAAAGTATGTTTACTTAAAATCCCTAATTTTTGGCAGTGGATCTTCGGTCTACCGCTGCATTACGATGCTTATAAGCTGTGACTGAAATCAAAGAAAAGTAGGATAATTTGTTGGATTTAATTGTTGGGGTTCTAAGCTTTGCTGTTGATTTTCTTTTTCCCTTTCATAATTTACGTTATTATTGCTTTGTAAAAATCGTTGTTGTTCATATCATTCGGACATCATTCCTCAATGCGTAAAGTTTATGTGTGGAGGGGAGTGTCACTCTCTCTTGTAATGATGTCAAAAGAAAGGGCAACGGAATGGTGGAATCAATGAAATGTGTGTGTGTGTGTGAACAAAAATACTTCTCAAGCACAAGAAGATTTTGTGTGTCGTGTTTTACTTGAAACTGTATTCTAAGGTCGTCTCCTTAGGAAAGGAGATGAATCGTGTAGAAGGTAATTTTTAGTGAAAGAAAAATGTAAAATTTTTTTTTTGTTTGAAGTCGGTTTGTGATTGGTGTTGTGATGAAATTGAAATGAGAAACAAATGTTGGTTAATCAAATGGGAATGTCAAGTCAACTCAAACCCTTCTTCCAATGGTGCATAGATGAACGATTGATTCGTGGGAAGTGAGGGACGAGATGAAAGTGATGATTTAAATATAACCCGTGACAAGTCTACGGGATATCAAAGACTCACACCATGTCCTCTCTCAACCCAGTTAAATCGAACCATCGTACACCGATGGGAAGAAAACAGATGAGTTGAAATGGCATGCCCAAGAGTAGGTCTCCTTTGGATTAGCCAACTTAAAGATTTAGTTACTCATGCTTAAGGTAAAGACAACAATGTAATAAAAAGACATTATGAAGAAATGAAGATTAAAGTTAAGCATAAACGAAATGTATCAATATAATTTTCGAATAATTTATTTATGTACATCACTTTTTGTTAAAGAGTGAATGAGAAACTATTCACTCTTCATTACTTTGGTAAAGTTAGAAAAGTAAGTGATGTTCATCCTTACAAGTAAAAGAATTACAAAGTAAAAATATATTACATAAATAGTCGATATTCGACAAAGAATGAGTGAATTACGCTCCACCACTCATCTAAGGAAAGAAGGAAACTCGATAAATGGAAGTAAAAAAAATAATAATACAAGAAAGTAAAGAAAGCAATAATGTAAGAAAGTAATAACAAAAAAATAATTAAGACTTTTGGAGGGTTTTTCACTACCAAATGATGCTCTTTACAAGAAAGATGATACAAGAAAGAAAAGATTATCTTTACAAGTCCCAAGGGGTGGTATTTATAGGCATTCAAAAGATGTCTTTAGTATATCCTAAAAAATGTTTTTACAAATATCAAGAAAATGTTCTTAGTATATCCTAAAATATGTCATTTACAAATATAAAAAAAATCTTGATTTACATTTTGATCTCCTTTTGTTTTGAACTTTAATAATTGATACTCTATGTTTTGATAATTGGCTCCCCAATAATTTATAGTTTTGACACAAAGAAATCCTGAAAACAACAACAATTAATATATTATCATTAATTTACATACTAACCCTAATTTGACTAATTTAAATAATACAATTGTTCTATTAACCCTAATTAAATTATGCATTAATTAGAATAAATATCACACCATATTTAGGTAACGGAATCATAATATTTTGAGATTGGATCTGTATAATTGATTAACCCTAATTAATGCATAATTTTAATTAGAGTTAATAGGACAATTGTGTTAGTTAAACTAGTCAAAATAAGTCAAATTAGGATTAGCATGTAAATTAATGATAATGCATTAATTATTGTTCTTTTCAGGATTTTTTTGTATCAAAACTACAAATTACTGGAGAGCCAATTATCAAATCATAGAGTGTCAATTATTAAAGCTCAAAACAAAGGGAGATCAAAGTGTAAATCAAGATTTTCTTGATATTTGTAAATGACATCTTTTAGGATATACTAAGGGTATCTTCTTGATATTTGTAAATGTCATCTTTTAGGATATACTAAGGACATCTTCTTGATATTTGTAAAGGACATCTTTTAGGATATACTAAGGACATCTTTTGGATGCCTATAAATACCATCCCTTGGGGCTTGTAAAGATAATCTTTTCTTTCTTGTATCATCTTTTTTGTAAAGAACATCATTTGGTAGTGGAAAACCCTCCAAAAGTCTTGATTGCTTTCTTGTTATTACTTTCTTGCATTATTGTTTTCTTTACTTTATTGTATTATTGCTTTCTTTACTTTCTTGTAATATTCATTTCTTTACTTTCTTATATTATTGCTTTTTTTACTTTCTTGTATTATTGTTTTCTTTACTTTATTGTATTATTGCTTTCTTTTACTTCCATTGTTGAGCTTCCTTCTTCCCTTAGAGGAGTGAAACTCTTCCACTTTTCTAGAGTTTTAACAAAGCCGTGAAGGGTGGAACGTGATTCACTCATTCTTTGTCGAAGATCGGCTCCTTGTGTAATATATTTTTACCTTGTAATTCTTCTACTTAGAGGGATAAACATCACTTACTTTTTTAATTTTACCAAAGCAATGAAGAGTGAGTAGTTTCTTATTCACTCTTTAGCAAGAAGTGATGTACATGAATAAATTATCCGGAAGTTATATTGATGCATTTCGTTTATGCTTAGCTCTAATCTTCATTTCTTCATAATATCTTTTCATTACATTGTTGTTTTTACCTTAAGCATGAGTAGCTAAATCTTTAAGTTGGCTAATCCAACGGAGACCTCATCTTGGGCATCCATTTCAACTTATTTGTTTTATTCCCCTCGGTGTACGATGGTTCGGTTTAACTGGGTTGAGAGAGGACATGGTGTGAGTCTTTGATATCCCGTAAACTTGTCACGGGTTATACTTAGATCGTCACTTCCATCTCGTCCCTCGCTTCCCACGAATCAATCGTTCATTTATGCACCATTGAAGGAAGGGTTTGAGTCGACTTGACATTCCCATTGGAGTGAAACCTTTTGATTAGCCAACATTTGTTTCTCATTTCAATTTCATCACAACATCAATCACAAACCAACTTCAAACAACAAAAAGATTTTACACTTTTCTTTCACTAAAATTATCTTCTACACGATTCACCTCCTTCTCTGAGGAGACGACCTTGGAATACAGTTCCAAGTAAAATACGACACACAAAAGTCTTCTTGCGCTTGAGAAGTATTTTTGTTCACACACACACACACATTTCATTGATTCCACCATTCCGTTGTCCTTTCTTTTGACATCATTCCAAGAGAGAGTGACACTCCCCTCCACACATAGACTTTACGCATTGAGGGATAATGTCCGGAGGATAGGAACAACAACGATTTTTACCAAGCATTTTTTTTTTACCGGAATTCAAAATCAAACAAAATCAAAGTTATTTACATACATATTTATCTATGAAAATTGAAAAAAGACTAAATGCACAAATTGAACTTGGAAATTTATGGCGTCTCAGGATCAGTCTCTACCCACGCTATAGGTTGGCATTTTAGGACATTCCTTACTCGGCCCACATCTTTATTTCAATAACAAGACTTTGTACAAAAAATATTTACAAAAAAGTTCGGACCCTCAACTTTCATCTCAAAACACGTTTTTCCACAGTTTTGTCTTTATTAGTCAAAATCTAATCCGAGTCATCGCTTGTGTCTATGTCATTATTAGTGACCCTTCCAACTTCTTGTAACACATAACATGTAAGTCCCGGGCTGGAATAAGATGGTGTGTCAAGAAAATTCTTACTCTGCCCATACACTATCCAGTTTAATCGATCGGTTGCACGACCCAAAATTGGTTCAGAACACTGATTGTATTTTTTCATGTGAAAACACCTGTCACATTGTTTACAAGCACCCAGTCGTTTGACACGACGACGTTTAGCAAAAGTGCTTCTGCCACACAATGATTTTGCTTGTGCTTCCCGGATTTCAATTTTTCTCACAATTCTTGCCTTTTTCATTATCACAGCATACACATCGGATGGAAAGGTGCGTAAAACGCCTAAACTGAGCCAACAAATTTTACTATCCATGCTTGCTAAAATTAGAGACACCCTATCTGGTTCTTTAACGTCTGCCAGTCACAAAGACAATTGAAGCTGCATCCGATGTGATCATGAAATATAGGCACAAATACTGTAAAAATACGCAATCCAGAATAAAAATAAACAGAACCCTTTTTTTTTTTGCAGGACTGTGAACTGTTCAGATCTAAAACTAGAATTACAAATACGAAACTAGAGAAAGTAGATCCACACCCCCCAATCTAAACTGAACATTGTCCCCAATGTTTCGAATTTACCAGTGTATGAAGTTTGAAAATGAGGTTGTAAGGTACAGATCTGTTCATCTGCCGAAACCTACAAACAACACACACTAATTAATCATCTTCTAGGGAGATCTGTGTTCGGCTGTAAACCCTTAATCTTAAATGCGAACAGAAGAAGAACACCCATGAACAAATACAAACATATAACGCAAATTATTAAACAAATGACTGGGTCTTCGGGTTCTACAACCATGCATTTGTAGGGGGTGGGTTGTTTTTACAGAGAACAACGAAGAAGAAGAAGAAAAGAAAAGAAGAAGGGAGGGGGGGACCAACACCGGTGATGGGGGAAAAAAAAAGTGGGAGGCCTAATAAAGGCATCCCAGTGGGTAGGCCCCTTTTTTGTTTTTGAAAGCGAGTGTCGGCAGGCTCTAGTGTCGGTAGGCGCGAATATTCCCACAAACATTGGTTTAAGATGCAAATAGTGCTCCTCACCCCCCAACTTGAATCATGTATTGTCCTTAGTGAAACAACAAGATATGATATTCAATAAAAGACAGTAAAAAAATGAGTAGGGTTAGAAAACACCTTGCAATTTAGCTTCGATAAAAGCACCAATATCTGAAACTCAGAAAAACAATACTATATAACCAAAGAAAGTAAGTGACATAAAAATAACATAAATAAATAAAAGCAATTGTACACTAAAAAGTATAAACAGTAGCTACTCCTTCACCAAATTCGGATACACCGGATCAATTAAATCCTCCTCCACTATCTGTCCTTCAAAACCCTCAAAGAATGGCTTAAGCATTTGGCCATTGACCTTGAATGTCTGGCCATTGTCGGGGTTTGTGACATCCACAACTCCGTTGGGGTAGGCCACCTTGACAAGATAGGGGCCATCCCAACGGGATCGAAGTTTTCCTTGAAAAATGGATAGACGAGAATTGTATAATAACACTTTTTGCCCGGACTCAAATGATTTTCTCACAATGGATTTGTCATGAAAGATTTTGGTCCGTTCTTTTGAGATTTTGGAGCTTTCATACGCCTCTCTTCTAATCTCCTCTAATTCATTCAACTCTAACTTTCTTTGCTCTGCAGCCATCCTTAGGTTGAAGTTCAAAGTCTTAATGGCCCAATAGGCCTTATGTTTCATTTCGACTGGCAAGTGGCAAGTCTTTCCAAAGACAAGCCGATAGGGAGACATGCCTAATACAGTCTTGTAGGCGGTGCGGTAGGCCCATAAAACATCAATCAGTCTCTCAGACCAATTCTTCCTGTTTGGGTTAACCGTTTTTTCTAAAATGTTTTTGATCTCCCTATTGGCCAATTCGGCTTGGCCATTGGTTTATGGGTGGTATGCAGTGGATACTTTGTGTGTAACACCATATTTAAACATTAAAGATGCAATTGACCTATTACAAAAATGTGACCCACCATCACTTATTATCGCATGTTCTCTTTGAGGAACTTGACTACAACCCGGTGGTCATTAGTCTTGGTCGGGATAGCCTCCACCCACTTGGATACATAGTCCACTGCCAGTAGAATGTAGAGATAACTAAATGACATAGGGAAAGGACCCATGAAGTCGATACCCCAACAGTCGAATATTTCTATGACAAGCACAGGGGAAAGGGGCATCATGTTTCTTCGGGTCACACTACCCAAGCGCTGACATCTATCACATTCTTTGCAAAATGAAACACAGTCTTTTATAAGAGATGGCCAATAAAAACCTGATTGAAGAATTTTAGCTGAAGTCTTTTTCACAGAGAAATGGCCACCGCATGCTTGTGAATGACAAAATGTCAGGACGTCCCGCTGTTCATTCTCAGGTACACATCTCCTCATGACTTGGTCAGGACAGTACTTGAACAGGTACGGGTTGTCGAAGTAAAAGTATTTCACATCTGCCATAAATCGTCTTCGATCCTCTGGACTCCACTACGGTGGTATCTGTCCTGTTGCAAGATAGTTACATATATCAGCATACCAAGGACACACAGAATGAATTGAAAGCAATTGTTCGTCAGGGAAAAAGTCAGGGATAGGAATGTGCCCATTGGCCTCTTGCACCACAAGCCGGAATAAATGATCTGCTACCACGTTCTCAACTCTTTTCTTGTCCTTGATCATCAAGTTAAATTCTTGTAGGAGGAGTATCCACCTAATGAGTCTTGGTTTAGCATCCTGCTTAGACAACAAATACTTCAAAGTAGAATGATCAGTAAAGACAACAATAGGTGAACCTATGATGTAAGAACGAAATTTATCTAAAGCAAATACTACTGCTAACAACTCTTTTTATGTGGTAGTGTAATTCATTTGAGCTTCATTGAGTGTTTTGCTAGCGTAGTATATTACATACGGTCTATTTTCCTCCCTTTGACCGAGCACTGCACCGACCGCGTAATCACTTGCGTCGCACATGAGCTCAAAAGGTAGATCCCACCTGAGTGGTCGCATGATCGGAGGTGTGACTAACATGCTTTTAAGTTTTTTAAAAGATGCCTCACAATCATCTGACCACTCGAATGGGACCTCCTTAGACAATAAGTTCGTCAAGGGTCAGGCCAATACACTAAATTTTTTTATAAAGTGACGATAAAACCCGGCATGGCCCAAAAACGACCGGATGTCCTTGATGACTCTTGGCGTAGGGAGGTTGGAGATGGCCTCCACCTTGGATTTGTCGACTTCAATACCCCTTTTCGAAACTATATGGCCAAGCACAATTCCCTCCGTCACCATAAAGTGACACTTTTCCCAGTTCAAGACTAAATTTTTTTTTTCACACCTCTCCAACACTCTCTCCAAATTTCTCAAGCATCCATCGAATGAGTCCTCAAACACTGAAAAGTCATCCATGAAGATCTCCACTATCTTTTCCACCATGTCACTAAAAATCCCCATCATGCATCGTTGGAAAGTCCCCGGAGTATTACATAATCCAAACGGCATGCGGCGGTAGGCGAAGGTAACATAGGGGCATGTGAATGTAGTCTTCTCTTGATCTTTCAATGCGATCTCCATTTGATTATAGCCAGAGTACCCATCTAGAAAGCAATAGAATAGGTGCCCTGCTACTCTTTCCAAAACTTGATCAAGAAATGGCATTGGAAAGTGATATTTCCTTGTGCATGAGTTAAGCTTCCGGTAGTCAATGCAAACCCTCCACCCGGTTATGACTCTCGTAGGTATAAGCTCATTCTCAGCATTCTCCACCACCGTGACTCCAGATTTCTTTGGTACTACTTGCATGGGACTAACCCACTTACTATCGGCAATCGGAAAGATGATGCCCACGTCAAGTAGTTTTAATACCTCATCCTTCACCACCTCCTTCATGATGGGATTCAACCTTCTCTAAGGTTGTCGGGAAGGTTTGGTATCCTCCTCAAGATAAATGCGGTGGGTACAAATGATAGGGCTTATTCCCTTGATATCGACAATTATCCAACCAATTGCCCCTTTATGCTTTCTCAATACCTCCAAGAGTCTTTCTTCTTGTTCCGCATTCAAGATCGAGCTTATAACTACCGGAAAAGTTTCACCTTCACCAAGATAGGCGTACTTCAAATGGGAGGGTAAAGACTTCAACTCCAAGTTTGGATTTTGTTTATTCGATGGAAAGATTTTCTTTTCTTGGTGGGGTAGCTCTTCGAATGTAAGGATCCACCTTTCCACCCCTTTCAAATCTTCTACCTCCTCTTGCTCCTCAAACTTTTCAAGATCAACAACTCCTTCTTCCTTGAATTTTAACATCTCCTCCAGCTCCAAGTGCTCCTCAACCAATGTGTCGATTCTATTGACCTCACTTACTTCCTCGTCATCACCTGGTTGCTTTGCCAAGTTGAATACATTGAGCTCCATTATCATATTCTCAAATGCCAACTTCATTAAACCGTTCCTGCAATTTATCACAGCATTAGATGTAGCAAGGAAGGGTCTTCCAAGTATTACGGGAATTTGGGAGCTAAGGTTTGCAACAGGGTATGTATCAAGCACAATAAAATCGACGGGAAAGTAGAATTTATCAATTTGAACTAAGACATCCTCAACTACTCCCCTTGGTGTACGGACACTACGGTCCGCCAATTGAAGCGTGATTGAGGTGGGCTTTAACTCCTCAAGCTGAAGTTGTTGATACACCGAGTAAGGAAGGAGATTGACACTAGCCCCCAAATCGAGCAATGCTTGCTCCACCCGGCAATTTCCTATGGTGATGGCAATTGTTGGACAGCCGGGGTCTTTGAATTTCGGAGGAGTGTTGGTCATCAATATTGAGCTCACTTGCTCAGTGAGGAATGCTCTCTTGTGAATATTCAGTCTCCTCTTCACTGTGCATAGATCCTTCAAAATTTTTGCACAAGATGGGACTTGCTTGATGGCGTCGAGGAGTGGAATGTTAATCTTCACCTGCTTAAACATTTCTAAAATATCAGCATAATTAGCCACCTTGACAGGTGGCTTCAAACGACTAGGAAACGGGGCAGGAATAGGGGAAACAATCACACTATCATCAACCAATTTCTTTTCCTCAACTTCCTCTATTTCTTTCTTTTCACTTGACTCACCCTTGTTGGTGTCACCCATGGTCTCTTCTTCTTTTTGCAATGTGGTTTTGGGTGAAACCTTTGGCACAACAGATTTATCGATTTGTTTTCCACTACGAAGGGTGGTGACAGCCTTGAGTTGCTCACAATTCTCTTTAGTGGACTCGGATGACTCAATCACGTGTTGGCTCTTAGGGTTCTCTTGGGGTTGAGCGGGGAATTTCCCCTTTTCTTGTTGTGACAACTCTATGTGATTGGTAATTTTGGTGAGTTGAGCTGAAATGTTATTGTTAAAGGTGGTTTGACTTTGGATGAAATTGTAGAGCACATCCTCCAAGTTCCTCTTATGGGGAGGTTGGTAGGTGGAAGGATTAGATGGTGCTTGTTGGGGAGAACTTTGGGGAGATGGACCTTGGGAGAAATTTTGTGGGGATGGATTTGACGAATACCCTTGCGGATTGGACAGGGGGTATTGGGAGCTAGACGCTTGCCCTTGACCTTGGGATTGAAATTGATTTTGCCTAGGAGGTACATGAGGTGAATATGCATTTGAACCATGAGGAATGAGATTTTCATTTCTCCAACTGAAGTTCGGGTGATTGCTCCAACCCAAATTGTAGGTGTTTGAATGTGGAGAAAATGATTGCCTTGTTTGGTTAAAGACATGTACTTGCTCATGGTACACTTCCTTAAGTGTCGGAATGTTGGGGCAATCCGATATGGAATGTCCCACACTTTCACAAATTGAGCAAAACTTCTCTATCTTTTAAACATTAGACACCTTGTGCCTCCTATTGACTTCAAGACTTTCAACTTTCCTTGACAATTTAGAAATTTTTGAAAGCAAGTCTTCCCGGTCTCTTATGTCATACATCCCTCCCCCTTGAGTTTGGCCACTCCCTTGAGGAGAAGATCTTGGTACATCGGTGGGATCCCTAATGTCTCAAGATTGTGCATTCAGGGCCAAAGTACTAAAGTAGTCAAGAGCCTCATCGGGGTCTTTGTTCAAAAACTCGTCATTACACATCATGTCAATAAATTGTCTATGACTCGGTGTAATTCATTCATAGAAGAAACTCACCAATTGCCATGCTATGAAACCATGATGTGGAATGGATTGCAATAACTCCTTGTACCGATCCCAACATTGGTAGAATTGCTCATTGGGCTTCTCCGAAAAGTTTTGAATTTCTTTTTTCAAAGTGGTGGTTCTATGAACCGGGAAAAAATTGTTTAAAAACTCGGAGAGCATTTGGTTCCAAGATGTTATGGAGTGAGGTCTCAAGGAGTTAAACCATGTTTTTGCCTTATCTCTTAGGGAAAAGGGAAACAATTTCAGCATAGCTATGTCTTCCATACCATGATTGGTGAGGAAGGTCGCAACTATTTCCTCGAAATTCCTTATATGCAAATAGGGGTTCTCCTTTTCAATTCCGTGGAACGTGGGAAGCATCCCCGGTTTAACTAGGAAGAGATGAGCTTGGGGTGGGTTGGAGGAAATCTCTCATTGACCTCGCCGGAGGCTCAATGTGGATGTTATTTCCTTCATTTACGGGAAGGGGAATTTGCATTCTTGGATTAGGCATTCTAGGTTCTCGTCCTCCCCCACCCTGTTGCATGTTCGGGTTTGCACCTATATTATTAAAATTATCACCCGCATCCTCAGGCAGGTCTAGGTCAAGGTTCATGGTTGCCTAACTAGTCGATGTTGTTCGTCCCAACCCCACATATACAAAATTATCTACAAATGAAAATGCAAACAACAAAAGTATATACAAGGATCAACGTACCTCAGCCCATGATGAACATCACGGGACTTACTTTCGTTGTCCGGAAATCACCTTCTAGGTTCAATGCTTGCCTTCCCCGGCAACGGCGTAAAAAATACTTGGTAAAAACCGTTGTTGTTCCTATCCTCCGGACATCATCCCTCAATGCGTAAAGTCTATGTGTGGAGGGGAGTGTCACTCTCTCTTGGAATGATGTCAAAAGAAAGGGCAACAGAATGGTGGAATCAATGAAATGTGTGTGTGTGTGTGTGTGAACAAAAATACTTCCCAAGCGCAAGAAGACTTTTGTGTGTCGTGTTTTACTTGGAACTGTATTCCAAGGTCGTCTCCTCAGGGAAGGAGGTGAATCGTGTAGAAGGTAATTTTTAGTGAAAGAAAAGTGTAAAATCTTTTTGTTGTTTGAAGTTGGTTTGTGATTGGTGTTGTGATGAAATTGAAATGGGAAACAAGTGTTGGCTAATCAAAAGGTTTCACTCCAATGAGAATGTCAAGTCGACTCAAACCCTTCCTCCAATGGTGCATAGATGAACGATTGATTCGTGGGAAGCGAGGGATGAGATAGAAGTGACGATCTAAGCATAACCCGTGACAAGTCTACGGGATATCAAAGACTCATACCATGTCCTCTCTCAACCCAGTTAAATCGAACCATCGTACACCGAGGGGAGGAAAGCAGATGAGTTGAAATGACATGTCCAAGAGGAGGTCTCTCTTGGATTAGCCAACTTAAAGATTTAGCTACTCATGCTTAAGGTAAAGACAACAATGTAATGAAAAGACATTATGAAGAAATGAAGATTGGAGCTAAGCATAAACGAAATGCATCAATATAACTTCCGGATAATTTATTCATGTACATCACCTCTTGCTAAAGAGTGAATGGGAAACTACTCACTTTTCATTGTTTTGGTAAAGCTAGAAAAGTAAGTGATGCTCATCCCTCCAAGTAGAAGAATTACAAGGTAAAAATATATTATACAAGGAGCCAATCTTCGACAAAGAATGAGTGAATCACGTTCCACCCTTCACGGCTTTGTTAAAGCTCTAGAAAAGTGGAAGAGTTTCACTCATCTAAGGGAAGAAGGAAGCTCAACAATGGAAGTAAAAGAAAGCAATAATACAAGAAAGTAAAGAAAACAATAATAAAAGAAAGTAACGAAAACAATAATATAAGAAAGTAAAAAAAGTAATAATACAAAAAAGTAAAGAAAGTAATAATACAAGAAAGTAAAGAAAGCAATAATGCAAGAAAGTAATAACAAGAAAGCAATCAAGATTTTTGGAGGGTTTTCCACTACCAAATGATGCTATTTACAAGAAAGAAAAGATTATCTTTACAAGTCCCAAGTGGTAGTATTTATAGGCATCCAAAAGATGCCCTTAGTATATCCTGAAAGATGCCCTTTACAAATATCAAGAAGATGCCCTTAGTATATCCTAAAAGATGCCCTTTACAAATATCAAGAAGATCTTGATTTACACTTTCATCTCCCTTTGTTTTGATCTTTAATAATTTACACTCTATGCTTTGATAATTGGCTCCTCAGTAATTTGTAGCTTTGACACAAAGAAATCCTAAAAAGAACAACAATTAATGCATTATCATTAATTTACATACTAACCCTAATTTGACTAGTTTAACTAACACAATTGTCTTATTAACCCTAATTAAATTATGCATTAATTATGGTTAATCAATTATACAGATCCAATCTCAAAATATTATGATTCCGTTACCTAAATATGGTGTGATGTTTATTTTTTTGTTATATAAAACACCTTTACAATGCACAAACAACTATAATAAACTCCAGCTTAGTCCATTAAGAGCAATGCTGATGCATAATTTGGAATTCAAAATGACATTTCAAATCAATAAAAACTATTGGATCAAGAGGTTTCATTTAAACAAGTAGATGGATTTACTCATCTAATAACTCCCTGTTAGTGGAGGATTTAAATTTGAGTTGCATAGTATTTTTCAGTCTATTAAACGGAGGCATCAACAAGAAGTGGGCGGTTTGGCGTGGTTAGGTTGGGTTTCATTTATATTTGGCAAGCCTCTTGATCGAAAATGTTATTTCCTCACGTATTGTAGAGGAAAATCATCTCTCTTCAGGAGTTGTATTCCTTGAAGTTTTCTTTGTTGTCTTTCGGTTAGGATAGAGAAATTTTTGATTTGTATCGACATATCGTGTTCTTGATTTCGTGAGTGTATAGTGTGAGCTAGCTCTTGGCTCGTCTGAATATGGAATAAAGTGTATGTACCTTTCTCGATTGTGTAAGATCTATATTATTAGTACAAGGATAGGGTAGGGTTTACTGAAAAAACATGTTTTTCTTCCATTCCCTCGAGAAGAAAGAACACAATGAATCTGTTCTTTTCGTTATTAGTATTGCCTTCATTGGATTGTGAAAAAATGTTTCTAAAAATACGAGTTTTGTCACTATGGTAGGATATGGACATTGAGGTAAGTATTTTGGTCTTTGCTTAGCACCTGTTCAGACACGAGACCAATATTGAATAGTAGAGAAAGAGAATCTTGTAGAAAATAGGGTGAATTGCCTTTTGATAATACCAATATTCTTGATAGAAAGTTATACTGATCAAATTTGTTCATTTAATTTTATACCAAATGATGTACAAAATTTATATCATTGAATATTGACAAGACTCGTTTATATGATTAAACATGTAATATAAATTAGAAATGCAATAGAAATGAGCGGAAAAAAAAATGTGAGAGATCAAATTTAAAATGTTAGATACAAGAAAGAGATAGGAGAGAAAAAGTCTTGGTGTGAAAAGGTATAAGTCGAGCGGGATTTTTAATTTACTTTTGGGGGGAGGAGGAAATTTTTTGGAGATGATTTTGAACTATTGGATTGAATAAATTTCAGCCACTCTTATGATAGTCTAATTTAAGGTTTTAAAATCAATCATGTTTTATTATATCGATTAGTGAGATTTATTATTTATTTATTAATTAGTAAAAATACTAAATCATTCACTAAATACATTATTTAGGATACCTTCTTAGATGGCCATTATATTATGAAATATGACACGTTAGAATTTTGCTAAGAAAAATCTTAAGAGGGAAAAACTCTCGCAAGAAAAAATACTACATTTTTACATATTGTAAATATTGTATTTAGTGAATGACCTACTAGTTTTTATTAATTAGTAAATAGACTAATAATTTACACCAATTAGTGGATCATTAACAAGTTCAAATGTATGAAAAATAAAATTATTAGAAGATCTTAAATACTAAAATCTCTAAACTCTTGAAGAATTAGAGTGACTTTCGTTTGCATCTTTAAAATTATTTTCTTGTTTTCATGGGTTTTAGGTGTGTTTTGAGTTTGTTATTTGTGGATTTTGTGATTTACATTGGGTTGGTACTTTGGAGATCCTAAACTAAGAAGACATCCAAAGTAGTCTTGAACAATTTTAAAAAACGTTACTATGATTGTGTGATTGTTACTGTGATCATGTGGTTATCTAGTTTACGTTACTGTTTAATTTCGTAGAATTTTGACAGTGACTGTAGTTGTTATTGTAATCGTGTTGTTGACTAGCCCACCGAGTGCAACTCCTCTACAGATAAGGAGAAACAACTTCGTGTGCTATTAGTGAGTAATGACGTCGTTTTGTTTAGTTGGCACAAAACGATGACGTTTTAATAGGTTGTACACAAGGGCGGAATTATGCATGGTCAAGGTGGGCAAGTGCCCCCTTCAATTTTTTTTTAATTTTTTATTACCTAGGTATATATATAAATATTTATATAATAAAATACAATACAACTCAAATCTCAAAAGATAAACAAAATGATTTTTGTTTTTCGCTGCTAAAATCTTTTTAAATTTTACTTTAAAGTTAATTCGACGGTTAACAATAATACTTCAAATTTAATAGGAAAAATAGGCCTTTAAGGATGTGTTTGAGGTGACTTTTTAAAAGTGTTTATAGAACTTATAATTTCTCATAAGTATTTGTTTTTTTTAAAAGTAGTGTTTGGAACTGCCTCATCACCACCCCTACTCCCACCCCCCACCACCATAACCACTACCATCACCATCGCCACTCCACCATCACAATTCCCCACAACATCCCCACCACCATCACCCCTACTATCACCACCGTCGTTGCCACCATCATTGCAGCCACCCCACCACCACCATCACCACTACCATCATCATTCCCATCACCCCACCACCACCACTATCGCTACTGCTATTATTACCGTTACCGTTACCACCACCCTACCACCCCTACCCCATCACCACTACCACCACCAACACCATCGCTACCACCACACCACCACATCTGCCATAACAACAACCACCACCACCACCATTGTTGCACCACCACCATCGTCGCTGCCACCACGACCATCACCACGACCATCGTTGCCATAATAACCACCACCACCGTCGCTGCCACCTCACCGCCACCACCACCCCCACCCCCATTATCGCTGTCGCCACCCTTCCGCCACTATCACCCCACCCCCACCACACTTACCACCACCCGTCATCGCCCACCACTGTCGCCACCCACTATCACCCACCCCCCACCACACCTACCACCACCACCACTGTCATTCGCCACCACCCATCACACTGTCGCCCACAAGTACCCGTCGTCGTCCACCACCACCGTCACCTATGACTGACACTATCACCATCGTCATCCAAAACTCCCAACTACCATCACAGTTGCTACCCACAGTTGCTACTATCACCACGGTTGTCGCCACCCACCACAACCATCACAATTCTTCCACCATCTGCCGCCCACCATTACTACCACCGCTCACCTCCATTTAGGGGGTGTCAATCGTGTCGTATTTGTGTGACTCACATGTCGTGTTATTTGTTCGTGTCATTGTTATTCGTGTCGTGTTCGTGTTAAGACTCACGAAAAAAGTCTATTTAGTGTGTTCTGAGTGTTAAACATTAGTCTAGACTACTCATTATGCCTATTTAATAATTGTGTCAATTTTATAATCGTTCGTGTCGGGTTCGTGTCAACGGGTTAGAGTTGACACCCCTACCTCCATTATAATTGATGCTTAAATTTATTATTTCATACTTTCAGGTACGAATAAATATGTTTTTTTTTTTTGAATCAAAAAAAAAAATCCACCAAAAACTAAGAACAAAAATGCTAGCCAACTACCGTCCTGTCAAAAGAATAAAAAACCAAGGGTCAGTTAAAACAAAAAGAAATCTGTGCCCACCAGCCATAGAGTGGTGCAATCTATTAAAACGTCATCGTTTTGGCAGGATTTTTTTGGCCGAAATTTTTTACTCTACTTACTTAACTAAACAAAACGACGTCGTTATTCGCTAACAACACGCGGTAATGACGCTGGCGGCTGGCCCTTTGCCCTCATCGTACATATCTCTCTCTCTCTCTCTCTCGTTCGTTTTGTCGGGGATGGTGAGTATGACGCTGACCGAAGATGCGATGATGGGAATTCTTCTGAGGTTGCCGGTGATATCCTTGTTTCGTTTCAGGTGCGTTTGTAAATCTTGGTGCGCTTTGATCAAAAGCTCTAATTTCATTGCTATGCATTCAGATCTTGCCACTTCCCTGAAAAAAAATGATTCTATCCTCATAAAGCGTTACCTACAACCTGATAGCAAAAGTGTGTTGTCCATCTTCTCTGGTGAATCGCTTGGCAGAGGTGTACCACCGGACATTATTGATGTACCATTTTTCAAGGACGAATATCTCGAGCTTTTTGGTCCTTGCAATGGCATATTTTGCGTTACGGATAATGGTGACATTGCTTTGTGGAACCCTTCAATTAGAGAATTCAAGACAGTTCCTGCTCCTTCCTTCACTTACCGGCGGGGTTTGAAATCCCTTACTGAGTGTGTAGGATTTGGCTTCGATCCCATTACTAATGATTACAAGGTGGTAAGGATGGTGGAGATATTCGAAGATGACGATTATTATCGTTATGAATGTACCAAAGCTCAAATTTACAACCTAAGTACTGATTCTTGGAGAGAAATCAACGCCGTTGTGCCCGATATTTCACACTTCCTCTGTTTTGAACCATTTTTTAATGGATCCTTTCATTGGAGTGCAAATTATTTTGTTGGTGACGATGATTCTGTTGATGACAAAGATTTTATCCTTTCTTTCCACATGAGCACTGAGGTTTTCCAAAAGATGGGGTTTCCGTATGTTTGCTCCATTGGGGATGGAAAAGACAGGAGTCTTGGAGTCTTAAATGAATCCCTTGCCTTGATTCTTTATGATTATTCTGCGGTGGAGACGAAAAACTTTGACATATGGGTGATGACTGAATATGGGGTTAGTGAGTCTTGGACTAAACAATTCACAATCGGACCCCTTTCAGGAGTCCACTGCCCATTATCAATTTGGAAGAACAATGAGCTCCTTCTAGAAGCTAGCAATGGACAATTGGTTTCATGTGATCTCAAAACACAAGACATCAAGGAATATGAGATCTATGGGGTTCAAACTACGTTACGGGTTCTAATCTACAACGAGAGCTTAGTTTCAATCAAGAGAGGGGAGTGAGCTTGGAACACAGTGAAGAAAAATAAACTATCACCAGCCAATGTAATTCTCAGCTTGATTTGTATACCTCATCAAGGCTATGTTTTTTATGGAGTAAAGACCGCGTATAAGTATATCTTCTATGGCAGCCGTCTTTAATTTCTTCTTGCTATGCATTTTGTTCTCTGCTTTAGTCTTTGAGTTTGTTGATATTCATGTGAATCTGTTTTGATGAGCCACTTGCTTTGCAGAATGCGGCACATTAATTCATTTTTTGGAAGTCGCTATCATTTTGTTATTGTTATGAATGTTCAGCTTTTTTTGACTTCTGAACTTCAATAGGTTTCTAGTGCTAGGTGCTAAAACCATCGTTCATCAACTAAAACCCGGGCCAAATCCACAAGGAACTGAGGGCAAATGATCACCTTATCGTTCTCAATCTAATCTCAGAATCTTTGTCGATATCCAGTGTTTAAAGTGTCAATCGAGCTTGGTATGACTCGGCCAAATCATATCCTACTCTCCCCCTGCCTAATTGATACCCATTCACGATACACTAAATCAATGTCTCCCTAGAATCGGAGACAACTCGGTGGGTTTGGTGCATAAATACCGGAATCGTGGCTACCCTTAACGTTTCATGAATTGGGTCACACAACTCGAAACGGGGTGGGTTCACGATCCACTTTGCTTAATTTTCCCGCCCCAAATTGTAACCCAAACCTGAAACCCTAGATAAATACTAGTTAACTATGTATATGTACTTGTGAATTACAATTAAATATGATCTCATGCACATAATATATGAGATCCATTGTAAGCTTCTTCCAGCACAAATAATGATTCACATGGTGAACTTATCAGATGAAAGGAGGAAAGCTATGGGATGAATTAAACTTATCAGATAAGATGTTTGGGCTGTCTGTCTGGTTTCGTCAATCAGGTTCGATTGTGTCCATTGGTTTTGTGACTTATTCTCCTATCATAAACTTCCACAAGTTTACCAAGAGTAAAGGGATTAGAGATCATGGTTGTCTCTTTCCCTGATAATAAAAAAAAAGAAAAAGACAAATATTTTAACCCTAATGTCTTGTCACGTTGAAATAAATATTGAAGCACAATTCAGACAAAGAATATGATCCACCAATCCCTATAGCATTGACAAACATCAAGCTATCTTCTGAGACCACAGGCATGGCAACAAGTGGAACAGCCTTCTGCAATGTTATTCCCAATTTGTCCTTCATGTCCAAGTCCTCTGGTTTCACCCCAGCAGGAGGAAGCTTCCGATCAAATGATGAAGAAGAGTAGCTAACATCAATTTTCATCATTCTCACACCAACAACTAGGATTGTCAGTAGATAAAATTTTGATTCGGATTTGATTAGTCGAATATGAATTATTTTTTTTTATCAATAATCTAAACTAATAATCGAATCTGATATCTCATATTTTACGGATTCGGATTTAAATATACCTATATCTGACTCGATCCGAATAGTTTAATTAACTAAATTTTAACAAATTATACCTAAATTTTAATTAAATTTCTTTAAATAATTATTTATTTTTTAATATTTATATAAAAAATATATAAATAATTCAGATCAGATCATAATCAAATTTTTTAATTCGAATATGAATTACTAAAATAAAAATCTTTCGGATTATCGAATTGAACTTTTAAAAAAGAATTCTGATTCAGATCAATTAGAATCCGATTTAAACCTAATCCGTTGACAGATCTACCAAGAACCCATTCAGGGCCAATTTAATATTTAGTGCTAAATGGTGTAAACGAGAAGCCTTTTGCCTTCTCTAACATTAATATTTTATGATTGACCATGAATAATTTTAAATATATATATTTTTTTATTTTTAAAATATTTAATTAAATCATAAAAATAATAATTTATAATATAATTTTGAAATTTATTTTCCGTTACGCAATTCTATCGCCGTAGATAAAGGGATATGTCATACTGATAATATCAATAATGTAGTAGATTTTTATATGCCGTTGTCATCATGGGCCAGCAAAATCCGTTGACTTATTTGTATAGACCAGGGGCAGCCCAACCCGAGTAGGGACCCTAGTAAAAAATGTTATGTGGTGGCCTAATAATATTTATTTAATAATAATATTAGTATTAAATAGTTATAAAAAATATTTGTTTTGTCTTTTTTTTTTTTTTGAGATACAACATATTAATTAAAATTAAAATTTTACAAATAAAAATTGTGTTAACGGTAATCAAATTCGGATATCAAATGCAAATGATACATACTATTTGTTTAAGATAAAAAAAAACATAATTGAAAATTAGTTTAACTAGTAAGACAACTATGGTTGATTAGTTTCAATTAGTGTATTACTTCTACTCATTCTATTTTATAGTTATTCTATTCATTATAAACAAATTGATCAAAAAATAGCCTTAAATTTAAGTTATAGAAATATAAAATCATTATTCATACCTATTATACATTAGACAATTGATTTTAAAAATAATACTGCAAAGTGATAATACATATAATATAAATATCAGGTGAGATAAGAAAATTAGGTTGAACTCAAGGCCCTAATTTTTTTTGAAAGAGGTTGTAAAAATTTTACGATAATACTACTTGTACTTGATTTGATGTCTAAATATATTGAATTAATAATGTATTTTATTTAATGTTAGCACTCCGTGTTAATTCAATTGTTAAAATGTACTGATTATTTAAATTATATCCTAACATCTAAATTACATATCATTATATAAAATTTTATTTTGAGGTTCTAAATTTTTCTTCCAATTTGGGGGCTTAGGCAATAACTTTAGTGGCCAATAGGTTGCTATCCCACTGCAGGCAAAATCCCATGTGAAGAACTTTATCACTAATCCAAGGGAGATGAACCTCAAAAAGTCGGCAAAGATTAGGTTTCGTATGTCTTGTTCGCGGCTTTGATGCATTCCCTTTCTCTCCTCGACATCCAAAAAAGGAAATACCATACCAATTTTTTTTTTTTCAGTACCAATAATTGTCCTCTTTATTTTGTTATTGGAATACGTTAGGTCTACAGCTGTACATTAAAAAAAAAAAGAACGAAAAATCGAATATAAAAAGAGGACAAAAACCTTCGTGTGGATGTATAACAAGACAGAGATCCAAAAACTGTGCCACAGAGAGATGGATTTCTTGAGTTCTGTATTATGTCTTCTGCTTATTGTGATAGTCTTTCTCTCTTTCCTTTCAATTGTCAGAGGAAGCAAATCAAGTCCTGGAAAACTTCCACCAGGACCTGTCCCTTTTCCGATCATCGGAAATCTATTAGAACTTGGTAACAAGACGCATGAGTCTCTGACAACGCTTGCCAAGACCTATGGCCACATTATGACTCTGAAATTTGGCTCCATAACCACGATAGTCATATCATCTGATACAGCGGCCAAAGAAGTCCTCCAAAAGCATGACCTTTCCTTCTCCACTCGAACTGTCCCAGATTCGATCCACGCGAAACAACACAATGAAGTGTCAATGGCTTGGATACCAGTGTCAACTCGGTGGCGAAAACTTCGAAAGATTTGCAATTCCCACATATTCACTACTCAAAGACTCGATGCCAATCAGGCTATCCGACGCCTAAAAGTGCAAGAACTCCTCGCCTTCGTTCGCCAGAGCTGCCAAGCTGGTGTTGCGGTGGATATTGGCGAAGCAGCATCTAATACTACCCTTAACTTGTTATCCAAAACAATTTTTTCAGTTGATTGGGCCGACACCAATTCCGAGACTGCAAGAGAGTTTAAGGAGTTGTCGAGGAATATTATGGAAGTGGGTGGAAAATCTAATTTGGCAGATTGCTTTCCTGTGCTAAAATGGATTGACCCACAAAGGATAAGAGGTCGCATGACTGGATTCTTTGGGAAAGTGATAAGGGTCTTTGATAGTGTGATCGAAACACGGTTGCTGTCAAGAAGAAGTGTTGATTTCGTCCCAACAGATGATGTATTAGATATTCTTCTCAACAAAGAGGACAGTTGTGAGATTGAAAGGAAAGAAATCGAGCACTTGTTATTGGTTAGTAAAATATCTTTATCTCTCTTTCATTTCCCTGTTAGCTTGCTAATCTTTTTCTCTATTTTGCTTGTTTATTTAAGAGTTTTTTTTTTTTTTTTAATTTTGTTTATTTAAGAGTAAACTACTCAAATGACCCTTAAACTATGATTCGCATATCAATTAAGTCCTTGAACTAATTTTTGTGTCAATTGAACTTCTAAACTCTAAAATTTTAGTAATTAAGCCCTTTTATTAATAGTCGTTAAGTTTTTGGACGGAATATCTCACGTACTCACCACATGGACAACAGATTAGAGATATTATAGACAGTTCATGCGAAACCTATTTAGACGAAGAACCTCATTTCTTATATTCATCAACCGAAACTCTATACCTACACCTTTTTTCATATCCATTAAATGAAATAAATCAGCAAACTCTTCGAATAGCCTACATTTATATAATTTGTTTTTTACACCAGATCGAAAAGCTTGGTGATCTGCTTGGTTTGATGGTTATGAAAGAGGGTTAGGTTTAGGGTTTATTGATGAATATAAGGAATGGGGTTCTTCGTCAAGTAGGTTTCAAATGAATAATCTAAAATACCCCTAATTTGTTGTCCATGTAGTGAGCATGTGAGACATTTCGTTCAAAAACCTAATGATTGCTAACATATAAGGGCTTAATTGCTAAAATTTTAGAGTTTAGAGGCTCAATTGACACAAAAATTAGTTCAAGAGTTGAATTGCTAAAATTTTAGAATTTAGAGACTCAATTGATACTAAAATTAGTTCAGGGATTTAATTACCACGAGGGTCATAGTTTAAGGATTATTTGTGTAATTTACTCTTTATTTAATAACCATCATCTCAAACACACCCTCTCATGAGCTCATTCAATTGGCTAATATAAAGTTCCCGAATTCATGTTCAACGCATGCACAGCCTCTAGCCAATTCACATTTTTGAATGGAAAACCTGATTATAGGCGGACATACCTTGAGTTGTTAAACTACAAAGGAACCAAACCCCTTAAACAATTCGACTCCTGCCTGTTGTTTTTTATTTTGTTGGGTAAATTGTCTGCTGAATGTTTGTTTTAATTATATGTACAATGACACGAATTGGGTATTGTGTCATAGGATCTATTTGTAGCAGGAACTGATACAACTTCAAACACGTTGGAGTGGGCAATGGCAGAGCTACTTCGTAACCCTGTGATTCTTTTGAAAGCTCAAGAAGAGATAAAGCACACCATTGGCATAGACAGGTCAGTAGAAGAAGGAGACATTGCCCGGATGCCTTATTTACAAGCAGTTGTGAAAGAAACCTTCCGGTTGCACCCACCAATTCCTCTCTTACTCCCTCGCAAAACTGAAGCAGATGTGGAACTCTTTGGCTTTTTAGTCCCAAAGGGTGCACAAGTGTTGGTGAATGCGTGGGCGATAGGGCGAGATCCAAGTGTATGGATGAACCCCAATTCATTCATGCCGGAGAGGTTTATGGGGTCGGATATTGATGTCAAGGGACAACATTTTGAACTGATTCCATTCGGCGCAGGAAGGCGAATCTGCCCGGGCATGCCCTTGGCCCTCCGGATGCTGCACTTGATGTTGGCTTCACTCATTCACTCCTTCAATTGGAAGCTTGAAGATGGATTTTCTGCAGAGGATATGGACATGGAAGACGAGTTTGGGATTACCTTGAGGAAAGCTCATCACCTATGTGCTATCCCTATGCAAGTGTAAATGATTGGCATAAGAACAACTGAAAAAGGCCTTGGCTTTTAATATGTGATATCTAGTGCCAAGGAAACTAAATTGTGTACAAAGATCTGGCATCTTTTACAAGTTCAAGGTCCATGGTAAGTTTCTTCTAGCATGAAGATTAGTGATTGGTCTAATAACCACTATAGTTTATTGTTGAACTGTTAGGTCGCGGGTTCAAATCTCAGCGGCCCCCTTCCTTGTAACAGTTTCAAATAGGGATCAAGTTTCTTCTGGCACAAATAACGATTCACATGTTGAAGTTATTCGAGTCTCTCTTTCTCTAACAATAAAAAAAAAAATTTTAATCATTATGCTTTATTACATTGAAATAAGTATTGAAGCAAATACCCAACCAACCCTTATAGCATTGACCAATGTCAAGCTATTGCTAAGGGCAATAGAATGACAAGAAGTGGAACAACCTTTTGCATTGCAATTTCGAATTTGTCCTTCACCATTCTAACGCCCAGAGCCAATCCGGGGTAAATCCGACATTCAGAATCTTTTTTTTTTTTGTTATTCTATTGCCCCGATCAAATTCGACATTCAGACTTGAACGGTACAATAAAAAAATTAATTACACTAAGATCAAATTCCGGGCAATGGACCAAGCATTGACAAACACTTGGGCCATTGAAAAAGTCCTGGTAATACAATAAGGTTAAAAGCCTCACATTGAAGTGTTTATATTAGAAGGATCAATAACGGGTCAAGATGGACCTATCAGACCCGCTACTCAATTGGCCATAATGGGTCACGGGTCGGACAACCAGGACATTGAATTGTTATTCGGCTTGAATGGGCCAATCCACCAAGAAAGTCTGCAGCTCATGACTTGTCCATCAGGTTAAGAATCATGGACTTCTATTGGTGGATGACAAGCTTACTTGATGGAGCTCTTTGCGGGCCTAGCCTAATGGATACATCCAGATATCTATTTTATTGGGTTTTTCGTATTTTATTTTATAACTTTGTATCTTTAAAGATAAAATTTTTTATACTACACTTTCAATGTATCATAACTATTGCAATTTGGCTCATCTATTAGTTTCCGTTATTTTTTTTTGGTTAAAAGACAAGCCTATTGACACTGACAAAAAAACTAACGAAAAGCTAAAAACAGAGTCATATTACAACACTTTTGATACATTGAGAGTACAATGTGAAAAATTTATATTTAAAGGGTACAAAATAAAAATCTTAAAATCTTTTAGGTTTCCAAGTGCAATTCGCCCTATTTTATTATTGTATATCTATAAAATTAATGTGGACATGATATGTAATAGATAAATAAGATATGTGCATATATTAAAGGATATAAATGTGAATAATATAAATTATAAAGTGTAATTAACATTTCATACACTTTTTCTCTCATTTTTAGAGAGAGATTTTGGTGAAGTGCAAGAAAGATTAATCATTTCACTTTTTGTATCATTTAATTTTTCTTTCTTACCAAAATGATGTTTTATATATTGTTTCAACTTTTTATCATTCTATTTTTTCATCTTTTAATTTTTTCATAATACCAAATAAAACATTAATCGATGAAACATGTGTGAAGTGTCTTAGCGAACAATTTTATATGGGGTTTAATTATGTCTTTTTTTTTCTTCTAATAAAAACTTGTTACATGTAAAGATTGTTTATTTTATTATTTCACTTGAATTTATTATTTTCACAATTAGTGACAATGATAAATTAAAGGAAGATAAAAAACCCCAAATCATTTAGAGGTATGGCATTACAAAAAAAAAATTGGTTCCATAATGCTCTATTTAATAAAATACAAAGATTGAAGACATAAAACAGACTTTTATTTTTTGCGGTTGAGATTGTTTTAAATTTTTATTTTAAAGTTAATCTAATAGCTAATTTTAACTCCTAAATTCGATATGTTTGGGGTGACTTTTCAAAAATGTTTTTAGGACTTGTGACTTTTCATTAACACTTTAAAAAACAAAAAGTAGTGTTGAAACAACTTATTTTAATTACTTTCAAATAAGTCAAAAAATAGTTTTACCACTTCAATAAGTAAATAAATAAAAATTAAAAAAAAACATCTATTTTTTTAAAATCACTTCTCTATAAAAATACTTCACCATCACCACCACCATCATCACTGTTCCCCCTCCAAAAAAAAAAAAAAAAAAACCACCATCACCATCAATTGTCACCACCGCTACTGCCGTCCACCATCGTCACACATTTTTTGATAAAGTACTTTTTATTTTAGGATTTTTTTTGCTTTAACAACCAAACAGTGTTTATTTAATTAAAATATTTTTGAGAAATACTTATTTAAGAAGTACTTTTTAAATTTTATAAGTCATCTCAAACACAACCTTAATAGAGAAAATAGCCCCCCTAAATGAAGGAGCTTACTTAAAAACATGCAGTATCATTTCATTCTTATATTTATTACCACTACCACCATCATCTCACCACCATCGTCGCCCACTGCCACCACCCACCCACCATCGTTGCCCACCACCACCCAGCATCACTACTACCAACCACCCACTACCATCACCTATTGTCGCCCACCATCTCTACCATCCATGTCACCCACCTCCATTACACTTACCATTTACCACCACCACTATCGTCGCCGCCCACCATCACAACCGCCATCATCGTCGTCTTCCCACTACCACCACCACTACCAACAACCATCACTGTCACCCACCATCGTCGTCACCAATGATTACCATTATCATCATCGTCAACCAAAACCCACCACTATCATCACCGTTGCCACCAATGACTGTCATTACCACCACAGTCATTGTCATCCACTACAATCATTACTGTCTCCCATCACCACCACCACCACTATCACTGTTCACTCTCACCACCACCATTATCCATCATCGACCATTAACTGCTCCCGAGTATCAAGCATACCTGAAGCAGAACTTAACTACCCTTCATTTGCGATAACACTTGGATCAACCCCTGAGACATATACTATGACATATACGAGGACAGTGACCAATGTCGGCCCGGCTAACTCATCTTACTAACCTGCCATTTATGAAGTACCAGGAGTTGTTCTTAGTGTCGAGCCTTCGAGGCTCGACTTCTCCGAGGTGAATGAAAAATTGACGTACCAAGTAACATTTACCCGATTAGCCAAGAGTGAAGTCAGTGTGCCCTATGTTCAAGGAGCTCTTGTTTGGATTTCTGGTAAGTACCATGTTAGAAGCCCCATCTCCGCTACGTAGGAGTGACAGATTGAAATTTCCTATATGAGAAGGGACTTTAATTATAGTGAGTTTGTAATGTTTAACTCATTGCCTCGAATAACTGATATTTTGTATCACCAATGCCTTGAATAATATTCAATAACTGATGTTTTATCAAAAGTCAAGTTTTTTCGTTTAACCATAAACTATCATATATTTTTTTGTTTGTCTCTCATTAAAAGTTAATTTGGGACTATGTATCAAATCACTCTTTTTTGTTGGTGAAATACTAGGTGTTCTATAAACATATCTAAAACGCCTAGATTGTTTCTCTCGTAATTTATATTTTATTGATGTTGCTTCTACCGTGTTAAGAACAGACTCATTCTGATAATAGTAGGGAGATACATCAATATTAATGAAGTCTTTAGAAGTTGTGCTTGACTAAATTCTTGGGAAGACAGTCATCGCTCGAAGAATAATTCAAAATAATTAATTCCTTGGATAGTTCTTGTAGTTGTGAAAGACTGTATTCTGTGAAACATTAATTCCTCCCGGGCTTAAGTCAAACAAGGCGTCAACATTGATGTTGCCCTTTTGAAAGTTCAAAAGGCCGAGTATTTGGAAATTGTCAATAATTCCAGCTAAGCTTTAATGCATACAAGACTTACAAAAACAGTGAATATACCGATGATATTAGCACTATCACCATCATCGTAGCCCACTGCCACCACCCACCCACCATCGTTGTCCACCACCACCCACTATCACCATTACCCACCACCCACTACCACCACCCGTCATCGCCCACCATCTCCGCCATTCATGTCACCCACCCCCATTACACTTACCATTTACCACCACCACTATCGTTGTCGCCCACCATCACAACCGTCACCATTGTCGTCGTTCCACCACCACCACCAACAACCATCACCGTCACCCACCATCGTCGTCATCCGTGGTTGCCACTACCATCATCGTCAACCAAAACTCACCACTATCATCACCGTTGCCACCCATGACTGTCATCACCACTACAGTCATTGTCATCTACTACAATCATTACTGTCTCCCATCACCACCACCACCACTATTACTGTTCACTCTTACTACAATCAGTACTTAAATTTCTTTCTTTCTTTTCTATATTTGTGATTTGATTTTGAGTATGAATACAAATATGTTTATATTTGATAAATTTTTTTAATCTTATTACAAGGGCATTGTATAACTTGGTCTTCATAGCGTGACGTGTGGTACAGTGAACTTGTACGGTAATCAACCCTTGAAGAATATAATATTTATTTATGTGAGAGATTTCAAATTGATATAAAATAATTAATGTAATATATCATCAAAAAACAAAAAAAATCAATTTGAAGCCTTCAAGTAACATATATAGCTTATAGAAAGTTGTTTATTTTAGAAACACTGATTGCTTTGGATTATATGATTGATATATATATCTATTGATAGAGTAATGAAGAACACATAATCATGACATACTTTAATCTATGAAATAGTCGTCCCACGAATTTTTTTTCGAAGAAGTACAAAGGGGTACAACACAATTCAGTATACCTCGTAATTTAATATATTATGTTTTTCATACTAATCTTTCATGATTTTAGAACGTGTCATCCCACGCTGTTTATATTAAACAAAGTCAAACAAAACATCACAACATGTTGCCGTTTCAAAGTCCAAAAGGCATGGATTTGGCATGAATATGTTGATTCCATCTGTATCATATGCTTCTAAATATTCTAACACATATTAGACTAAGTGCTTATATATATATTATTAGATTGAGTTGACATTTAGATTTGTATCATTAAAATTCTACCCCCATTGATTTATTCAGCTCTTATTTTACGTATTGTTATACTTTACAAGCAACAAAGTCTTATTGATGATCTTGGATTCAAAACTTATATTTTTTTTCATTTATCAACCATCTCGGGCTGACCAAGTCCGTTCAAGAGGATTGATACATATATGTTGTGCAGCATCACGAAGTGCCTATTTCGATCCCCCCCCAAAAAAAAAAACAAGTGTAATATACCTCTTGGAAACCAAAAAAAAAAAGTTGAAAGAGTGGCAAATTCACATATACTTTGTGAGCACAAAATTAGCTTTTATTGATGATATTATATCCAAAAAATGTCCTGTTCATCTGTCAAAGTTGACTTGGTATGGTCTTAGTCGTTAGACACTTGAAGAAGTGGTCTGCCGCGTAAAAAGACTACTTAAATTCTTCCAGAAGGTCATCCAATCAGTTTTTTATCTCACTATTATTTTATTAGCAGATGCAACAGATTTGTAAGCTTAAAAGCACTATATATATCAGCTAAGAAAATACAAACTATCACAACAAATTCTCTGTTTTTTTGTGCGCTGTTTTGGTCTTTCAACATAAAGCACTACTCCTTCTCTAGTTCTTCTACGTCAATTCAATGAAGAATAATATGTCTTTCATGGTGATTGTCGTTCTGTTTTTCACGTTAAGTTTCAATCCATTGGCAGCTGATACCACGGAGCAAAGTAGTCTACAAACTTACATTGTTCATGTCAAGATGCCACAGAACCAAGTTTTCGCTCATTCCGAAGATTTGGAAAGTTGGTATCAGTCATTTTTGCCGACAACCACCGCAACCTCAAACGAATCACCGCACATAATATATTCATACCATAACGTGGTCACCGGGTTTGCAGCCAAATTGTCCCCGGCAGATGTGAAAGCCATGGAAAAGAAGGATGGCTTCATGGCCGCCCGGCCCCAATCAGTATTATCTTTGCATACAACCCACACTCCTAACTTCTTGGGTTTGCACCAAAATTTAGGGTTTTGGAATAGCTCAAATTATGGTAAAGGTGTGATTATTGGGGTCTTGGACACCGGAATATGGCCAAGCCATCCTTCGTTTAGCGATGAAGGAATGCCACCGCCGCCTGCTAAATGGAAGGGAAAGTGCGAGCTCAATAGCACTTTTTCTTGTAATAACAAGCTCATCGGTGTAAGGAATTTTGTGAGTAGAGAAACTGAGATAGCGGTTGATGATGATGGACATGGCACTCACACAGCCAGCACAGCTGCCGGAAACTTTGTGAAAGGTGCCAATGTTTTTGGCAATGCCAATGGCACCGCAGTTGGTATGGCGCCTCTTGCTCACTTGGCCATTTACAAAGTATGTAGCTTTGGATGTGGTGACAGTGACATATTGGCTGCAATGGACGCCGCTATTGAGGATGGCGTTGATGTGCTTTCCCTCTCCCTTGGTGGAATTTCCAATCCTTTCTATGATGATAGCATTGCACTTGGTGCATTCAGTGCAATGCAAAAAGGCATTTTTGTAAGTTGTTCAGCTGGTAATCGAGGTCCTTTCAATGCCTCAGTAGCGAATGACGCCCCATGGATTCTCACTGTTGGTGCAAGCACTATGGACCGAAGCATAAGGGCAACTGCACTGCTAGGAAACAATGAGGAGTTCAACGGCGAATCACTTTTCCAACCTAAAGATTTCCCTTCAACTTTGTTGCCTCTTTTTTACCCAATATTTAACAGTAGCCAAATAATTCAATCTGCTCAATTGTGCGACACAGGATCATTGAACAATACTGATGTTAAAGGGAAGGTAGTGATTTGTGAGGTTGGTGGCGGGATATCAAGAGTTGCCAAAGGACAAACTGTGAAGGATGCCGGTGGAGCCGCTATGATTCTCATTAATCCAGTGTCCAGAGGCTACACTCTCTCAGCTGAAGCTCATGTCCTTCCTGCAACACATGTTAGTTATGCTGATGGATTGAAAATCAAAGCCTATGTAAATTCAACATCAAGTCCAATGGCTACAATCTTATTCAAGGGAACTATAATTGGAGCTAATAATGCTCCGATGGTTTCTTCTTTCTCTTCCAGGGGTCCTAGTCGTGCTAGCCCAGGAATTTTGAAACCTGACATTATCGGCCCTGGTGTGGATGTTCTTGCTGCATGGCCTATCTCTGTGGAAAACAACACCAATACAGATTTGACATTTAACATTATTTCAGGTACTTCAATGTCATGTCCTCATCTTAGTGGCATCGCAGCTTTGCTCAAAAGTGCTCACCCCAATTGGTCTCCTGCTGCCATCAAGTCCGCGATCATGACTACTGCTGATCAGCTAAATCTTGATAACAATCCCATTCTCGATGAAAGGCTACTTCCAGCGAACATCTTTGCCACTGGTGCAGGCCATGTCAACCCATCGAGAGCCAATGATCCTGGGCTTGTTTATGATCTCCAGCCTAACGAATACATTCCTTACTTATGTGGTTTGAATTACACAAACAGACAGATTGGTGTCATCACACAACAGAGTGTGAATTGTTCAGTGGAATCAATCATACCTGAAGCACAGCTAAACTACCCTTCATTTTCTTTCACACTTGGGTCTACTAACCATACATATACCAGGACGGTGACTAATGTTGGGGAGGCAACTTCAACTTACACTGTCGAGATTGTTCCACCACAGGGAGTTGATATGAGCGTTACACCCTCTAGGTTGGACTTCACAGAGGTGAACCAGAAGATGACATATCAAGTTACATTTAGCAAATCAATCACAGGCGGGAATAACACATCTGCTCAAGGATTCTTAAGGTGGACTTCTACCAAATACGTTGTTAGAAGCCCAATTTCTGTTATGTTCCAGTAAGGAAGGGATGGTTCATATTGTACGTAGCAGCATGTAGATTTCAATTTCGTTTGTCTTAATTTTGTTGATTTTGGATTTTGTTTAGAGTGAACTGCTTGGATTACATATGTTTCTTCAATAAGTGATCACATTGGAAATTCACTTTTAATGAGTTTTGTATTCCTTGATGTTCTTGTACTCTCTAAAAATTTCAATAAGGTCATCCATCTTAAGTCACCTACATTGGTCTTAAACTTTTCAGAGTGACGGAAAAAATATTTTCAGATCGACGATTAAAAAAATATTTAAAATTTGATCTTTCCGTTCTATAAATTCAAAGAGATGTGGACGAGGGTCAACAGATTTTAGCCTAGACGGATTGCGAAGTTATACAGTTTTGTGGTCATCTCACTTGAAAAACCACTGGAAGGACAAAAGATTGTGATGAAAAGTGTAATAGAAGAAAAGAAAGCGAGCAAGAAATGCATTTTCTTAGAAGAAAAGGCCATGTAGTTGAGGGTAATCATTGGTAACCTCCTTCAATTTTATACTTTTGTACTAAACCAAGATAAGCTTGAAAATAAAACCTAGATAGTGACAGTGATAACTTTGGGAAGTCCAAGCCTTACTGCTTCATTAAGTTTTTACTGCACTACCATCTTATAATCCTAAAATTTTTATTCCCTAATAATCTATCAAGAAACCATGCCACCTGGACTTATCACCAAGAAAGCTTCTGGAGTTTACTAACAACCTAAGCAAGAGCTAGCATATACCAATGTATATTCAACAATTTTCGAATCTATTTGATCAATTCTGTATCACTATGTAAAAATGAAACCCTAATTCTAGAAATTCACATGCATAAAATTCAACGCCGTGTCATGCATAAAATTTACATTCTCATCCTATTTTATCATTTGCACCCATCCCGTTCAAACATAAATAATCATCACATATATGTGAGAAATTTTTGATTATAATGTTTTATGGGGGTTAGAAAAACTAAAAAATGATAGATAACGATACGCTATAAAAGGTTCGGGAAAGTTGGATGAGTGGTTACATGTAAAAGATTCTGATTGGAGAACAAGTAACATAGACATAAAACAAAAAACATAATGAAATTCGAGGGGTTGAGGTTTAGCACCTTAGTATGAATTAGAGAGGAATAGACTGACTTAGTATGAAGCTTTTTGGCAACAAATTTGTTTTTCCGTGACAAATTTTGGTAACAAATAATAAAATTTGTTGTCAAAAAGTGATTTTCGGTGACGATTTCAAACATTCCTCGCAAAAAACTTTTTTATGATGTTTTTGGCTACAATTTTTTTTAGTTATTGCCAAAAAACTTCGCAAAAACGTTCCCTCCAAAAAAAATTTGGCAAGAACGTTGACACTAAATTCTAATTTTATTGGCAACAAAATTATTTGTCGCTAAAAACTGTTTTTCGGTCACAATTTTTTTTTATCAAGTATAGGAAAATAAAAATAAAATTAAAAAAATCTTACCGACGATTTTGTTTGTTGCAGAAAAATTATTTAATTTTAATTGTTTGGCGACACACATTATTTTGGTAACAGAATTATTTAATGTAAAATAATTATTTTGATTGATAAAAATGACATATTCAAAACGACATAGTTTTAGAGCCCTAAGAATAGTTACTGGTTCCAACGTTTTGGAACCCTAAATTAAGGTAATTCTATGCCTCTCTCTACTCTGCTCTCTTGGTTCATTCCCCGCTGGTTCGTTCGACGAGGTGAAGGCACAGACTTGGGACACCGTTGGCCAAGAATGGTACCCATTTTCTCTCTTTATGTCTCTCTCTCTCTCTCTCTCTCTCTCTCTGTTCATATGTGTTTTCCTTGAAGCTTTGCAGCTTCGCAATTAACCTTTGTTGTTTATTCAAACTAAACCACCAGAGTGGGAGACACACACACACACACACACACACACACACACACACACACACACGTGCACAGCCTACCAGAGACAGCTTCACACACAGAATACACACACATGCCTCCCTCTCTCACGCACAGCCCACTCCTCAAACCACCTTCACTTTTTTCTACCTTCTTGGAACAAAATTTGTTATTATTTTTTTGTTAGAGTGCTTTATCTTCTAGATAAAATAGCTAGTTGTACTGCAAAAATAAAGTAAAGGTAGATATTCTCTAGTCATATGGGTGAATCAACACACAAAACACTCACATCGCACAGCGTCCATAAGGTGTTCGATCAAATGCCACAAAGGTCTCAATTTTGGTTTTCAATTGCCGAAGCTTATGTGATCCAATTCAATAGTAATTAATTTGTTTGATTTTGATTTCAATTTCAGAATTTACATTAAATTTGATTTTTTGATTCAATTATTCCAATTTTTCAAACCACGTGTAGATTCAATCCTCTCCCAATCCTTCTTTTCCTATGGGTGCTACTTTTAAAATTCAATATTTTTGTGTTTACTATTCAATATTTTCTTTGAATTCTCACGGTTGTCCTCCAATTCTTCAAGGCCAGAAGACAGGACACTACTGGGCTTCAATGGACAATGAATTGCATGGTTTGTAATCACTAATGAACTTATTTTTTGTACATGTTTCATTTCTTTCCACTAAATCATTTGGTGTGATATGTTTTTTTGTGGATCGTCTAGGTTTGGTCACACACCAGTTTAGGGCTCTAGATATAACATTTATACAGAGAAGTTGAAGTATTATGATGTACGATTGCTTTCACCTTATTAGTTTTTTTTATCAATGGTACGATTGCTTTCACCTCTTAAGTCCTTTTGTTTTTAATTTTTATGTGATGAATATGCTTTTAGTTTGTATCAAAAAGCCAACGTTGTTCAAATAAAAGTTTAGCAGATTTTGAAATTTTTCCCTTAACTTTTACTCTAATTATCTTTTTACCCTTACATTTGTTTTCATATGTTGGTTATTTTCCAAATGACTTCACTAACATTTGTCATTGCATGACTCATTTGGAACCGGATATGAAACACTCCCCACCTTACAAAAATTCCGCCCTCGAAATTTTATAGGTATTTTTTTTTCTCGCGAAAGAAAGTATATCAAAAAATCATTACACAACAAATCTATCATATGAACATTATGGCACAAAAATCAGCCACTAAGCCATATATCTGGTGCATAGGCTATATAAATCTGCCACACGAGTATACATTTGCCACTAAAACAATAATATCCGCTATTCAGACAATAACCATAACTAAAGCATATAAATCCGCCGTTGAGGCAACAACCCATGCATGAAAATGTTTCAATTCATTTCTTTTTCTTTATTTTCAATGCATGCATCATCATGGTTTTTATTCTACTCTTGTCTTTACTATAGGATTGTACTGGAAGAATTAGGTGTGGCAAAATTGGCAGCCTATATTAGGTCCAAAAGTGCTAGTATTCAAACTTTGTTTCTGGTGAGCTGATGTGAAAAAAATTACATTGATTTCTTGTCTTATAAATACATGCTTTCATATTTATGGATACTTTATATATAATTTCCATGTTGTAGATGTGTCATGGAACTATGTTATCATTCTAGTATGTGCTTGACCAATGTAAGATTTTAGTCCCCAGAGTTTTGATGAAAAGGTAATTTGCAATAGTTTATACACTTTTATCTTCTAAACTTATAAGTTTGTGTATTGTTATTTTATGTGTGTCAAAGGTTTGACAATAGATTACGGAATTGGTAACAAGGTTTCAAGAAGCTCGTGTTTGTGATGTGGGCATATTTTTGTATTTTGATTTCTTATGGATGTATTTGATATTTCATATAGTATTTAGTTATTTGAGCAAAGATGAGTATATTGGATGCCAGATTGTTCAAATAGAATAAAATTTCATTCAATAAAGTTTTTGGTATTGTGTTTTTGGGGATTGGATGTTTATGATTGTGATACATTTTTGTTTTCGATCATTTTTTGAATAATTAATAACAAAAGGACTTTTGGCGATGAATATGTTTTCGTCGTTGAGAGTATCAAATTCTTTTAGCGAAGAAATTTATTCGTTGCCAAAAGGTTTGACCAAAATTTTTTTGGTCTTTTTTGCGACAACCCTCATTTTATTGCAACAAATGTTTGTATTTTAGCGATGAATAACTTGTCGTCCAAATGTCTATCTTTCGCAACAAATAATTTTTATCGCTGAAAAAAGCACTTTTAGTGACGAATTCAACTTTTCCTCGCAAAAAACTTTATCTGACGAGCCTAGCGCGACAACTTAGTGGCAAAAACATTTTGCCACAAAAATTTTTTTGCGACGAGTTTTATACTTT
Organism: Ilex aquifolium; assembly: GCA_951799425.1. NCBI lineage: Eukaryota > Viridiplantae > Streptophyta > Magnoliopsida > Aquifoliales > Aquifoliaceae > Ilex > Ilex aquifolium. The sequence goes on from OX637403.1 coordinate 30,559,544, forward strand.
TAGCGACGAATAAATTTGCCTTTAAAAATCAAATTTGTTGTAGTTGAAAGGCCAAAAAGTAATTATAGAGGTAAAATGAGCTAGACTCAAAATTCAGTAGGACTAATGATATTTGATTCGGATCGAGCCAACGATCAAGACTCATCGCTTTGTCATGAACTCTTTCAATTTTAGGTCAAATTCCATTGTTTATACCCCAAAACCTCGTTTTTGCCATTTTAAGAAAGATTTAAAAAATTAATAATAAATCTTAGAAAATTTCGAATTCAGGGCCATTAATTTTGTTAGAGTCCAGACAACACGAGTTTTATGTTAATTAGGAAAATCGTATATTTCTATTTTTGATAATTTTCGTAATGTTAGAAATTTTGCTTTAGTAATGAGAACAATTAGGGTTTTACTCATTCTTATTTATATAGGGGTGACAATTTTTAACGCGACATGATAACTTGATACGAACACGACATGAATAAATGGGTTTAGGTTGACTATTTTTTGGTACAAACCCGTATATGACACGACCCGTCAACATGAAGTGTTAATGAGTCATGTTTGGGTTCAACTTGTTTAACCCGAATTGACCCGTCAACACGAAGTTTTTAACTCGAAGGAGATTGATTTGGCCTTTTCGTTGCATGTATGAGTTTTCATGTTCTGATGGCTTGTTTTTTCCATTACTTCTGATGTTTAATTTGGTTGCGCGATATACGATTAACATATTTAACTAATATTATAGAAATAAAATATTAATTATTTGTAACTGTTTATCAAGCACTGACATAATTATTGTATAAAAAAAAATATTATTACTTATTATTATTATTATTATTAGTTTGTAGAAAAAGTATGAGGAGAGATTCAATTAAGTGAAAATAAAATTTTAGTGTTAAATTTTTTATTCAAAATTTATGTGGGTCAACACGAATACGAACACGAACACGACACGAAAATAAACAGATCAACTCGACACGACACGATTAGTTAAATGAGTTGAGTTAGGGTTGACTAATATTCGACACGACACGAACCCGACACAACCCGACTCGATTGCCACCTCTATATTTATATTGCTCTATAGATTATTAATTAAATAATATCATATTTCATTGTTTTTTTTTTCTATTTTCTCTGTGAATTCTTAATTTTTTTTTTGGCTGGATACATAAAGAATCGTAGTGTTGTTTATTTTCCTTGTTTCGCTGCGTCAATTAAGGAGGTTGTATAGACTAGTGGATAGTTCTTGTAGTTGTGAAAGACTTTATTCTGTGAAACATTAATTCCTCCCGGGCCTAAGTCAAGCAAGGCGTCAACATTGATGTTGCCCTTTTGAAAGTTCAAAAGGCCGCGTATTTGGAAAATGTCAATAATTCCAGCTAAGCTTTAATGCATACCAGACTTACAAAAACAGTGAATATACCGATGATACCGCCTAATTATTGGGAGAAAAGTGGGTGAATGAACTTTTTTTTCAACTCATCAAAATCAGTCATTCTAAAATTTGGAGAAAAAATGAATAAAAAGTTAATTATATGTGTTGAAATATATGTTATTTGTCTATATATTTATTAATTATATATTATTTATACATTAATTTTATATATAAATATAATAATAAAATATGTATTTATATTTTTTTTTCCAAAAAAAATCATCTTATCAAACAAAAAAAAAAAATCAATATTTCCTACTTTTCATCCCTCTTACCAAACACAAATGAGGGAAAAAAAAATGATTCCTCCCTTGAAGAACATAAAATGTATTACTCCTATTTTTCATTCTTCTATTTTTTCATCCACCCTACCAAACGGACCATTTAACACAAGAACTTAAATCATGGGGTGTTGTTCTTTGAAAACCTAATTTGCACGCGCACACATAAATATATTTAACATAAGATTAAAGTTGAACTAATAAATATTCCTTCGAAATATAAAAGATCAATGTTAGTTGGACATAAAATACTGACTTGATTTATTATTATATTTTTTGGTTAAACGGTCAGGATTATTCGGACCATTTAATTTACGCGCACCTCGACATGATTTGTTGATTTAATCAATTATTGTTATAGATTTAATTGTAGGTCTTAATATTTGTTGGACCTACTATCTATTTAATAATTGAAATTGATTAAATCAACCAATCATGTCAATATTTTAAGATAAAATAACATATTTTAATATAAAATCATGTTAAGGGATTGAGTATTTTTTTACCAAAAAATCTTTTTCTTCCATTGTCAAGTTGACGTGGTGTGGTCAGAGTCGTTAGAAAGTTGGGGTGGTGTACCGCGTAAGGAGTCATGACCCTTTGAACAAGTTCTTCCAAAACTCATCATACGGCATATACCAGAGATTGTAAACTTAAAATAATAGGATCAACACTATAAATATCAGTCTCCAAAACGCAAACTCCTCAACAAAACATCAGTTTTATGTGCTCTGTTCAATCTACCAACTCAAAGCAGTAATCATTCTCTAGTTCTTCAACATTAATGGCGAAGAAATGGTCTGGACTACTGTCAAACATGGCTTTCATGTTTGTTCTCGCTCTGTTTCACACGCTAAGTTTCGGTTCATTGGCGGCATCGACGACTTATATGGTGGGGCAAAGCAGTCTACAAACTTACATTGTTCATGTCAAATTGCCCGACAACCAAGTTCTCACTAATTTCGAAGACTTGGAAAGTTGGTATCAGTCATTTTTGCCCGCAACCACTGCAAGCTCAAACGAAGCGCCGCACATAATTTACTCGTACCGTAATGTGGCCACCGGATTTGCGGCTAGACTGTCCCCAGCGGATGTGAAAGCCATGGAAAAGAAGGATGGCTTCTTGGCCGCCCAGCCCCAAGAATTATTTTCTTTGCATACAACTCACACTCCGAACTTCTTGGGGTTGTACCAAAATTTGGGCTTTTGGGATAGCTCAAATTATGGTAAAGGTGTGATTATTGGAGTCTTGGATACTGGAATACATCCTAGCCATCCTTCATTCAACGATGATGGAATGCCACCTCCGCCTGCTAAATGGAAGGGAAAGTGCGAACTCAATGGCACTTTTACATGTAATAACAAGCTCATCGGTGTAAGGAATTTTCTTAGTGGATCAACTAAGATAGCCATCGACGAAGATGGACATGGCACACACACGGCAGGCACAGCTGCTGGAAACTTTGTGAAAGGTGCCAATGTGTTTGGCAATGCCAATGGCACTGCAGTTGGCATTGCGCCTCTTGCTCACTTAGCTATTTACAAAGTATGTGACGTTCGTTGTGGTGGCAGTGACATATTGGCTGCAATGGACGCTGCTATTGAGGATGGTGTTGATGTGCTTTCCCTCTCCCTTGGTGGATTGTCCCGTCCTTTCTACGATGACAATATCGCAGTTGGTGCATTTAGTGCAATGCGAAGTGGCATTTTTGTGAGTTGTTCGGCTGGTAATCAAGGTCCACTTAGCTCATCATTATCGAATGAGGCCCCATGGATTCTCACTGTTGGTGCAAGCACTATTGATAGAAGCATAAGGGCAACTGCAATGCTAGGAAACAATGAGGAATTCAACGGTGAATCAGTTTTTCAGCCTAAAGATTTCCCTTCAACGTTGTTGTCACTGATCTACCCAGGAATGAATGGTAACCACAGAGCTGGATTCTGCATTGCAGGATCATTGAACAACAGTGATGTCCAAGGGAAAATAGTGTTATGTGAGGTTGGAGGTGGGGTATCAAATATTGCCAAAGGAAAAACAGTGAAGAATGCTGGTGGTGCCGCAATGATTCTCATGAACCTAGAGTCCAGGGGCTACAGTATATTAGCTGAAGCTCATGTCCTTCCTGCGACACATGTGAGTTATGCTGACGGATTAAAGATCAAGTCCTATATAAATTCGACATCAAGGCCACTGGCTACAATCTTATTCAAAGGAACTATTATTGGAGCTAATAATGCTCCAATGGTTTCTTCCTTCTCTTCCAGAGGCCCTAGCCAAGCAAGCCCGGGAATTCTGAAGCCAGACATTATCGGCCCCGGTGTGAACATTCTTGCAGCATGGCCTTTCTCTGTGGAAAACAACACTGATACGAATTTGATGTTTAACATAATCTCGGGTACTTCCATGTCATGTCCTCATCTCAGTGGCATCGCAGCTTTGCTCAAAAGCTCACACCCTGATTGGTCTCCTGCTGCCATCAAGTCTGCCATCATGACTACTGCTGATCAGCTAAACCTTGATAATAAGCCCATTGTTGATCAAAGGTTGATTCCAGCTGACTTTTTTGCAACTGGTGCAGGCCATGTAAATCCATCAAGAGCAAATGATCCAGGGCTTGTTTACGACATCAATCCTGATGATTACATACCTTACTTATGCAGCTTGAATTATACAAACCAACAGATTGGCATAATCACACAACAAAGGGTGAATTGTTCAACAGAATCCAAAATTACTGAAGCACAACTAAACTATCCTTCATTTGTTATCACACTTGGGTCTACAAACCAGACATATACCAGGATGGCAACTAATGTTGGCGACGCTACTTCATCTTACGCTGTTGAGATTGTTCTACCTCCAGGAGTTGATGTGATTGTTGAGCCCTCTAGGCTGGACTTCTCAGAGATTAACCAGAAGTTGACATATCAAGTTTCATTCAGCAAATCAGCCGCAGGCGTGAATTTCGCATATGTTCAAGGATCCCTAAAATGGAGTTCTGCCAAACACGTTGTTAGAAGCCCAATTTCTGTTATGTTCGAGTAAACAAGAGGTGGCTCATGCCTACAGTTCTAGCAGCATGTAGCCTTGAATTTTCCATACCCTAATTTTCTTGATTCTGATTTTTGTTTTGTTGTGAACTGTTTTGGGCTACATATTTTTTCATAAATGATCACAATGAAAGTTCTATTTTATTTTATTTTTTAAATTTGAGCTTTATATTCTTCAAATTTATCACATTTTTTGGAATTTCAATAACTTTGTCACCTTAAGTCACTTACATCCCGTTAAAATTCTGAAAATGAAAAGAAAAATTTATCGGATGATATGAACTAAAAAAAAAGTTAAACTTGATGAGAAACTCGAGCCAAATCGTAGTATTGGCACGAGATGATATTGGCCAATTCGGTGAACCAAACAGAGAAGTTTTCGGATGGCTCGGCCAAATCATTTCAAGAAGTAAAATTTATAAGTAATGTGAAATGATATCAATTCGAAAGAAGTCAAATTAGATACAATTCGACAAACTCGTATCCGTATCCGTATTGATCAATAATTTGCACCTTGCACCAAGGAGATTGCTTACACTCCCATAAAAGATTCGACATTTGGTATGTGGCCATATCAATCTATAATACATAAGTCCTAATAATTTCAAAACTCTCAAACATGTAGTTCAATAAATAAAAGTGATTTTTTTCACTAAAGTCCAGTTAGGATCCATCTCATAGTGGTCCATGGATCACAACTTTCCCTGGTGTGGGTTGGCACTTGGCCCCCATGAGTACCGACCATTGACTGGTCGATGTTGCCGACCATTACTCTAGTAGGTTGTACCAAGATATTTTCGTTAGATCTTTTTTAACTTGCATTATCTTGCAGTTGTTTGACTTCTTTCCACCAGATTTTATATTAGTAACTGAACTTACAAATGTTAGAAGAAATTACGTGAATATTGTATTAGATAAATAATTATGTTACACTTTTTTCTAATAGCTTAAGTTTTTAGGGTAGATGGTTATTTAACATAGTATCAGAGATGAACCACCCAAAGAGGGGCCACACGTGAGGGGGAGTATTAGATAAATACTTATGTTACGTCATTCTCTAACCCTGTATTCGAATCTCGCCGCCATCCTAATTATTAAAAGAGTTTCTAGGTGCTAGGCCCAAAATCTAGTCTGTACAACACGTGAGGGATCGTGTTGAAGTATAAATATTTAAATTACATACTCTCCAATAAATTAAACTTTTAGAATAGATGGTTATTTAACATATTACACATTTTATGATTCCTGCCAAGATAAAGGCATCGTTTGTAATCTAAGCTCTCCATTGTGAATGTATAGCTAGTGCAGTGAACAATCCAAAAATAAAATATCTAAGATTAAAAATACAAAATTTACGTGGTTCAATATAGAAATTTTATCTATGTCCACAAGAGAACAGTAGCTTCACTATATATCAAAATCTCCAAAGGATTATAACCTATTTATAACTACCAGTTAATAACCATAATTTTGATCCAATTTGATGATGCTCAAATTGGTTTTATATATCACTTGTCAAGTAATTAATGCAGTAAATAAATAAGGCGACACAAGCAAAACATAATTTAAGTGGTTCGATCAAAGTGAACTACTCTATTGTTAAGGGCTAAGATAGCTTGGGTGTTTTATTGCTTCCAGGAGTGTTGGGTGCTCAAGTATGAATAACAGACGAGATAGAAGATGTGAGAGATGCCCTCCATGTGTAGGCGGGGCTTACAATTTATAAACAGCTCCTAACAAATTGAGGCGTCTTATCAATAACAGAAAGGTTGATTTGGTGGAGTGAGCGCAATTCTCGCAACAGATGAGACAGTTGTAGAAAGGGCGTGGAGATCTCCTCAAGACTTGGTCTCAGGATGGCGTGACAGACCTCCTCACTCCAGGATGACATGAATGATGATCTCTGATGGCGTTACTGACTCCTTGATTTTAGGATTGCATGGCTCTCGAGGCTTTGGTGAGCTTGACTAGATATGTGTCTCTTCTGGGCCGGACCCACTGAAATTTATCTGGGTTGGGCTCACTATCTGAGTTGGGCCTGATCTGGGCAGAGACCATTATCTAATTTAGGCCTGGGCTGGGCCCATCACAACTAATAAACAAAGTCCCGAAAAATCATAGTAATACTCTTCTACCATATATATATTAAAAATTTCCAATATACCCTCTGCTTATCAAAGGGGCTATGTCTCCTGCACCCTAAATCTATTATTTGATCCCAACAATCGACAGTAGATATCGCTGATGGGCAATGGACATTACTTCACTCTGCTACGCTCTAGCCACCTAATGAATATAAATCACCTAGTACTATTCCAACAAACTCTACTAAGTAAACCTCACTTGCAAAAGATGGAAAAGTTGTGATAGAATGCTTTCTCTACTAGAAATTGTTTGTTGCCTCGTTGGAAATTTGCTGACTACAAGTAAGTAATCTGTTGCCTTGTTGAAGTTGTCTCCTCACTAATCTTTTGTCTTGTTGAAGATTTCACCTTGTTTATCTGTTGCCTTGGACACAATACCCTTAAACAAACAGAAAATTAAGCAAATGGTTAGTTCAAATGATAACAGGGACGAGCTGTAAATTTCGACGTCCTGAATTCATATCTTGGCAACCCCTTGGGGCCAAGTTTTAAGGGATTTATCCCTCATGAATATCCTAATCCGGGCATGGATGACCTGTCTTTGATCGGACCAGATAAAAAATTAGTCGAAATACGCGTAAACTGACCCGAACACTGACCGTTGAACTAAAAAAAAAATGAAACAAAGGAAAGAAGGATTCGTTTCGCTGCCTAAAATTAGACTTCGTCCTCGGATAGTTTAATTTCTAATCTAAGTTTTTATTTTTTCAGGAACAGAAAATTTCATCATCCGAATCAAAGTTGAGGTCTCACGTTGCATAACATATTCCACATTCTAACGGGCCTTCAACGACTCAAGCTCATGACCAAAAAACAAAAAAAAAGGACTCAAGCTCACGATGTGTCACATGGATAACTCGTATTGTATGTAGGCCGGGTCGTACCAAAAGACTAACAAGCCAATGGCCTCTTAACCATCCCTCATAAGGACAGTTGATTTAGTTTGTCCCAACATATTAATAAGAGTTTTTCGTTCAAAAAATAATAAGAATTTGCATTTGGAACAATGTAAAACCGATTCAATAGTTCAAGACCAAAATGAGATGACGATTTAATTTAGGGATAAAGTGTAATTAACCCAAAAAAAAATTACAAAATGAGACTAATGGGTCTTCCAAATTTCCATCGACCAAAATAACGCGCAAAAATTGAGAAATAAGGCAACGTTGGAAAGGGTGGTTTGCGAGGTATTGTAAGTAATATAGCGAAATGTTAAAATTAATACTAACTATTTTTTTGGATTTAACTTGACTCCAAAAAATTATAACTAAATTTACAAGAAATATAATTTTCGATATGATACTTTTTTGGTACTTTAGTTCCACTCTTTTCTTTTGTAAAATAACGATGGTAAATCACAAAGGCAAGGGACCCAAAGAATATTTTGAAAGAGAAATGTTATTTGGATTTAAAAATTTGATCTAATTTATTGACCTAATGATGTGATTTTAGTGAAATCATTGGATCAACGTTAAGTTTTAATGTTTGATGAGATTTATAATTAATATAAAGATAATAGTAAATTAAATTAATAAATTATGTCACAATAACATTCTTCATTTCGGAAGAAACACGACAAAGAGACCCCATTTTGGGAAGTCAACTTTTTGTTGAAGCTTTGGACTTTCCGTTGCAAATCTTAGCTAGACCCCTCCCTCTATTCCAAATACAATATCAATCTCGTTCCTACCAATGTTTTAGTCTCATTAGGTGGTCAATGAAGTTTCTTATGCTTCATAGGAGGGGGGAAAAAAAACAAGACATTGTCCAAGGGCATTTCTTGTCTCATGTTCCTCTTCCAAGTAAAGGATTCACAGAAATGAACCTGAGGGTGACTTAACAATCTGGGCTACTGGATTGTAGGTAACTCTTTTGTCTTTGTTTATGGTTGTGCTGTTGGTGATAATTTTCATTTTTGAAAACTCATATTAATCCTTGAATAGGCAACGGTGTAAATATTTTGACGGTTGTCAATATATCATGTAATTATTTCTAAGACCTTTCTTGGACTGAATCATAATCACTGAGTATTGCAAGAAGTGAAAAATTGTGATAACATAAAAGTACATATAGTTTGGAATTGATTTAGGACGGTGTATGAAATTAAATTCAATATTTTAAGTGACAATCCGTACCATGGACCTATCCGGAATTAACAAAATGGAAATCCAAACCTTGACATGGCATGAATTTCTTGACATCTTCAGGTACCTACAAGTTTGAGTTTTTCCTTGTCAATGTTATCCAGTCAAATGACTAAGTTAATCTAGAGGCCTATGTGACTGTTTGTGGGTTTTATCTGTTCAGAAACACCTTTTGACAATCCCTATCTAAGGTGGGTTTAGCTCATAGATGACCCAGTTAAACCATTAGGGAAAGGCAGGCCAACACTAATGTATTCCAATGAATTATATTAAGGGTGCATTAAAAATGCCGTAAACATAAAATAACACAACAACTAGCTTAGAATTAATCGCAATTTTGTTCCTAACGCATAGATTAGCGGCATTTCCAAGTCCCAATCCAATCAACATCTTCAACTTGCTCCGAGCCGGCCATCTTTGCATCCAACACTCACTTAATTTCTCCCTCCAACTATCTCTCTCTCTCTCTCTGTGGAATATGTAGTATATATACCTCGTGTGGTGGTTGTTCTAAAGCAAGGCAAAAACATATTCTAGTTCTGCAATCAAGGAGAACAAGATGGGTAGGCCAAACATTCCTTTCTTGTTCATTCTCACTATTGCTTGCATGTTCAGTTTCACTCTAGCCACTGCTCACGAACCAGAAAGTTCATGGGAAAGTAATGCTGACATTGACCAGAGCAATTTAGATACATATATCGTCCATCTGAATCAGCCCAATCGTCGAGTTTCCACTCATTCAGAAGATCTAGAAAGCTGGCACCATTCATTTTTGCCACCAACCACCACTAGCTTGAATAAGCAATCACGCATGGTGTATTCCTATCGTAATGTGATCAGCGGGTTTGCAGCCAGATTGTCACCACAGGAAGCAAAAGCCTTGGAAAAGAAGGATGGATTTGTATCAGCTCGGCCCCAAAAGGTGTTGCCTTTGCATACAACTCATAGTCCAAGCTTCTTGGGCTTGCACCAAAATTTAGGGTTTTGGCAAGGCTCAAATTATGGAAAAGGTGTGATTATTGGCATTTTGGACACTGGAATTACTCCATCCCATCCTTCCTTTAGCGACGAAGGAGTACCGCCTCCACCAGCTAAATGGAAGGGGAAATGTGAACTAAATGGCACGGTGTGTAACAACAAACTCATCGGTGCAAGGAACTTTGTGAGTGGTTCGACTGAACCACCAATCGATGACGAAGGACACGCACCCATACATCGAGCACTGCTGCCGGAAACTATGTGGAAGGGGCGAATGTTTTTGGCAATGCCAATGGCACTGCGGCTGGCATGGCTCCTCTCGCTCACTTGGCTATTTACAAAGTATGTGGTGAGACAGGATGTGACGAAAGTGACATATTGGCCGCAATGGACACTGCAGTTGAGGATGGCGTTGATGTGCTCTCTCTCTCCATTGGTGGATGGTCCTCTCCTTTCTTTGACGATGGCATTGCGATTGGGGCATTTGGTGCAATTCAAAAGGGAATTTTTGTTAGTTGTTCAGCTGGTAACTCTGGTCCAGTCAATGCTTCGTTATCTAACGAGGCCCCATGGATTCTTACTGTTGGTGCAAGCACCATCGATCGAAGCATAAGTGCAATGGCACTGCTCGGAAACAATGATGTGTTAGATGGCGAGTCTCTTTTTCAGCCTCCTATGTCGGTCGATTTATTGCCTCTTGTTTACGCTGGCACGAATGGGGATCAAAATGCTGCATTGTGCGGGCCAGGATCATTGAATAACACTGATGTCCAAGGCAAGGTTGTGTTGTGTGAAAGAGGGGGTGGGATAGCTAGAATTGCCAAAGGGCAAACAGTGAAGGACGCCGGTGGTGTCGCCATGATTCTTATGAATCAAGAACAGGATGGTTATAGCACATTAGCTGATGCTCATGTTCTTCCTGCAACACATGTGGGTTACAAAGCTGGACAAGATATCAAAGCCTATATAAACTCGACCTCGTCACCTTTGGCTACAATCATATTCCAAGGAACTGTAATTGGAGTAGATTATGCTCCTATGGTTACCTCATTCTCTTCCAGAGGCCCTAGCTTGGCAAGCCCAGGCATTCTGAAACCTGACATTATTGGTCCTGGTGTGAGCATTCTTGCTGCATGGCCCATCTCTGTGGAAAACAACACCAATACAAAGGCCACATTTAACATAATTTCTGGCACCTCAATGTCTTGTCCTCACCTCAGTGGCATCGCGGCATTGCTGAAAAGTGCACACCCAGAGTGGTCACCTGCTGCTATTAAGTCTGCAATCATGACAACTGCTGATCAGTTAAACCTCGATAAAATGCCTATCGTTGACGAAAGGTTTCTTCCGGCTGACATTTTTGCCCTCGGGGCAGGGCATGTCAACCCATCTAAAGCAGACGACCCAGGGCTTGTCTATGACATCCAACCCGATGATTACATCCCCTATTTATGTGGATGGGGTTACACTGACCAAGATGTTAGTGTCATTGTGCAACGGACCATTAACTGCTCCCAAGTATCAAGCATACCTGAAGCAGAACTTAACTACCCTTCATTTGCGGTAACACTTGGGTCAACCCCTCAGACATATACGAGGACAGTGACAAATGTTGGCCCGGCTAACTCATCTTACTATCCTGCCATTTATGAAGTACCAGGAGTTGTTCTTAGTGTCGAGCCTTCGAGGCTCGACTTCTCAGAGGTGAATGAAAAATTGACGTACCAAGTAACATTTACCCGATTAGCCAACAGTGGAGTCAGTGTGCCCTATGTTCAAGGAGCTCTTGTTTGGATTTCTGGTAAGTACCATGTTAGAAGCCCCATCTCCGTTAAGTTGGAGTGACAGAAAAAGACTGTCAGGATTCCAACTATCTTATAAGATTGAAATTTCCTACATGAGAAGGGACTTTAATTGTAGTGAGTTTGTAATGTTTAACTCATTGCCTCGAATAACTGATATTTTGTATCACCAATGCCTTGAATAATATTCAATTTAAAATTTCTGAAACTTGGATCTTTGGAGAAAAGAAAATGGTGCTCATTTTCTAGAGTAAGTCTGCATACAATTGATAACGAGCTAGTGTTTCTTTTTCAAATACCAAGCATAGCAAGGGACAACACTATGCCAAAAAATCATGACACCCATGGACATAGAAACAATGGAAGTCACAAATCAAGCCAAGCTTATGTTCTTAATTAATTAGTGGCAGAGGTAAAATCATGCATATACCTGATTCTTGTAGTTCTCATAATTATATGAGTCTCATGTATTTAGTTATCTTTTTTTCGTGGACTGGAGATGATAGATCTCTTCATTACTTCACCAAAACTCTTAACTCATAGCAAAAACGGTTCACAAGAAGAAAAACTAAACTATATTTACAGAATAAAAGCATATTTCCATTACATGAAATAACAAAAAAATTGTTAACATTAGAGTGCAGAGTCCGGGATAACTCAAAATAGTTATTTATATTGCTATTGTTAGACTAAGTGCAAGAGCTAAATGATAGTTTTGTATATGAAACTCTTGTCGATGTAGAGTCTAAATGTTGAAGGATTAGATTTGTTAAAAAAGTGAGATCATTAGATTTATTGGATCTACTCCATGGAATAAATTCTCCTATATCGTCTCGCTAGTGGTCGGGTCACCATATCCGTATAACTCACCATATGGAGTTTGGTTAAATCTCCAGAATCCAATCTTCTTACAAACGTATATATTATTCAAAAATTTTTTTTTTTGGATCAAGTGTTATTCGAATTTAGAATGGTAGATTTTGACCCCAAACTAAATTTAAATAATTAAAAATCTCTGTCCAATTATTGAATTGTCCAAAATACACCTCTAGTCTTGGTAGAGCAACGGTTTAAGTAAAAGTAAAATCTTAGTAAATTACTTAAAAAAATATGGATTTCTCGATTCTACAACATCATAAAGAGTAATGTTATTAGTATCTAAAAATTTAACCTAATCAATCTACTGATCTAATGATGTGTCTTCATTATAATTGTTGAATTAACGCAGTTTTTTTTTTTTAGTTTAGGATAAGTATACGGCACCCAAAGTGTCTATTTAGCAAACAGTTTCCCAACTAATTAAGAAAAAAACATATGCCGAAGGAAAATTGAAAAATAAAAAGTGAAAGGTGAAGATAACATAAGAAATAATATAAATGAAAATCTTTATGGGAACCATGTTAAAATTAAACCCTTAGGGAACCCTAAAGGACCCAAAACAACCCATCTCTTAACTGCCACCAAAGGCCAACACCAAACACATTTTTTAAACAAAACTTCAAAACATCGACTCTAAATCTGATTTGTTTGAACACTAACAAACAACCCAAAACAACGTCTCAGGCGTAATTAATGCTATGTAAATAGAAATTGGGATGACAATGATGAATAATGAAAAAAGAGAAAAGAATGATGAAAAATATTAGCTCATTTGCTTACCCACGGTATATTTGTAATTATCATAATATATTAACATGAGACATAATTAGATTGAACATTTGAGGGATGGAAATTGGCTTAGTTTCAATAGTGATAGGGTGCATGAACAGACGATGATACAAATGAGTTGTTCATCATCTCATATTCAAGCAAAAAAACAGCATCCATGGAAATACCCTCCCCTTCTAGGTAGCAAGTTGCCAAAGTATAGTATTTTACATTGTCCAGGGAAAGAATTGTGCATACTGATAGTAACCTCAATAAGTATCCACTTTATTATAGATAGTGCTTCATAGACAATCATCCCATAAAGTACACCATTTGCTATGTTATTAGAAGAAACTTGAATATTAGAGTAGTGATGTCATTTACTTTAGGACTATAAAAGCACATAAACAGGTCAAGTAGTCCTACAATCTGCAATCTCAATCATTCTGCATAATTAAGTCACGTTAAACAACTTACAATAACAAGAAGAACGAAAAATATTTTTTCTAAAATATATCCATCAACTGGTATCTTATTCTGCTTAAACAGAAATGGTTATTTATCATAAAAGTTACACTAAGCTCTCACCATGACCACCCAACAATCACCTTGTAGCTTCCAAGAATCCCCCAAACGTTGCTGCATGGAATGTTCTTTTATAATCATACAAAGATAAACCACAGATTTTCTAAATCCAATAAAAAAATTTCAAAATAGATTTAGGACTTTAGAGGGAAAATCTAATGTTTATTATGCACTTAAATATTGAGATTGCTCATCCTTTGTCATAACACTTATGCATGATGAATTTATAGACTTTTTATTTCTGATTCATCTAAACCAAATAGTAATATGCAAGGCAATACTATTCACTCAGTAGTACATCATTTAAACTCGTTTACGAAATACCTAGGATTTTTTTTTGCATTTAACAGATAAAATCAGTTCACCAATAGAGAAGAATAATTAAAAAAATATATGCATAGAAACAGAGAGCTAATTAAATAGCTGAAACTATAATAATGTTACTCCTGGAGAGGATAAACCAATGTTTGCTATATGTGAGTGCACTGGGATGCTCTAAGTGAAGCTTAGAAAATTTGGTTGGGGTTATGCTTGCAAAATCTATGGGAAGCTTCTAAATTATGGATAAGTTATGGAAAGGGATAAAATTGGCTTGGCTTAAGAAATGATTGGCTATATCAATTTTGAAAAGATGGTTGTTAGAATAATTGAGACCAAAATTAGATGATTTTAAGTGTTGAGTTAAAGGACAAAGCAATCCTAAAGGCTAATGGCTGATTAGCCCACAGTGGTTTTGGTGTCGAAACAGGGCTAGAGTGGTAATAGAAAAGAATAAAAAATGAAGGAGAAGAATATAAAGATGAACGTCTTGGAATCTCATCAAAAATTCCTAAGGACTCACATGCTAAGGTTGGGTAGCATCCATTAGATTGAAGCTTACTTAGAAACTAAGAAACATATAGGTTGTTGGACTTCTCATAGTTCTGAGTGCTACTTATAGTGTGCTTATATAGTTCATTTCAGCAAATTATATATCATATATAACCATCCTACTCTGAAAGCCCAATGTGGTAGAAGAAACTTTTAAGCCATTCCAAGTAGCTAATATTTTCGAGTCCTAAAAATCAAAATATTGTCTTGACATAGATAATCTATAATTGTCAGAGGCATCTTACTATTGATCATAAAAAGAAGGTGATATTGTTTTTTATGGTGCAATGATATAAAAATGGGGTTAACAATTTCGAGGCAGTGAGCTCAAAATTGAGATAACTACTTTATACCAATAAGGGCAAACAATGATAAAGCTCAAGTATAAACTAGGTCATCATTCTGGCACCTCTTATTAAGGCACCAAGCTGAATAACCACCTTTATGATCCTTTATTAATTATAAGAAGCATAAGAAGAAATATCAACAGTCAACAATATATTGTCCACACATCTATATATCCTATAGCCCAGATACATATATGTAACTTGATTTACATGAACACCAAATAAGCTTAGTCTACTATCAGAGAAGTGTAAAGATATAATACAAATAATTTAGAAGCTTACAACCTTCAAACAATCTAGTAGATCAAGGAATCCTCCGGATGTATCACCGATGCGGCCAATCACGTCACCAATAAAGATCACAAATATTTGATGTAACTTATCACAATTTTTCATAGGTAATGGTGATGAATCAATTATCAAGTGTGCTACCAATTGTTTAAGAGAAAGCCTAAGAGATGACCCTGCAAAACAATTCATCGAGCACTTGGCAAATCAAACAATACATACTCCAATTGTTACATCCTAAAAGACAATCAAATTGGATAGAACTAATAAGCTTGAATGCGACAAGTTATCAAAAGATAGCTACCTGTACATGAAATTAGAAAATGCCACAAGTCTTGACACTGCTAATATGAATCAACAAAACTCAAGTCAAAAAATTAATAAGAGTTAGCCTATCATATATTTTTTTATTTTTCTTTAGTTGAAAAAAAAAAGCAAAATAATCTCTCTGGCATATATATAGAAAGAAAAAGCATGACCACAAAGGAATCATTAATTGGATAGGAAAGACAGATCATCACTTGTTTAAGCAATATGTTGGTTTGGTAACACACAAACAGAGTGAGCGACCGAGAACTATCTTCGTGAGGAAATTGGACACGAAGAAAGAGGAGCTTGAAGCTAGAGGTGTGTTCTTCTCCACCGTCAACTCAAACACCGATTTGTTGTTTGTGGGAGTATGTGGATACCCCTTCATCCAGCTTTTCAACGGTGGACTTTTGGGCAACGTAAGAATGTTGTTTATGCGATGCATATATAGTCTCTTACTGTCGCATAACAGAACTTGAATTTGAAACACGTCTACATGATATGGTAAAGGAAAACATTTCTTCTTTTTACTAAGTTATGAGGAAAATAATTCAGAATGAAGTTCAATTGTCAGAAGAATATATAGTTACTTATCCCAATCCAATCCCCAAACAAACGAAGAGAAGAAAAAAATATTTTTTCTTTATCATGGAAATTAAAATCCTACATAATGTTGTTCATCAGCAATAGATCACCGAACATAAATAACTTGAAAATCCGATACCCCAAAAATGAATGGGATTTATGGAAATCCGCAAATCACAAAAACATAGAGCTATAAGATCAACATAAATATCCACATTACTCACGGAATATAAATATGTTCCTTTACTATTAAAAATAAACAAATCATAGCACTTCTTGAACGAAAAAATGCATAACTGTTACAGGAACATATATTCATAGCCTACAATCGTAAACCATAGAAAGAAGGCAAAATTTGATACCCACAAACCTATGGTTTCATCAATTCCAAGGATACGGGAAATACAATAATTTTAGACATTGAGAGAGAGAAAACTAACTAACCTTGCACCATCCAATTGGTAAAAACGAATGTAAGTAAACCAAAACATGAAGAAAATGACACCCTCATTGTGTTGGCTGTCGGGGCTTAATGTCATTACTCAGACTTTCAATGGTCTCACCAATAATAAAATTTTCATCTTACCAAAAATCCTGCAAATCTCAAAAATTGAGCAGGATTTGATTTAAGCCTATCAACGAATAAGAACATATACGATTGGTCTTTGCTACAGGTGCATTTGTTGACGTGATATACACTCACAAAATAGCATATCAAGATTCAGCTACAATTATTAGATTAAATAACAACCATTCAGGCCCTATCATTAATTGTTTATGCAATAAGATTTCCACACCAACTACTACTGTCACAAGGTAGTTCCTTAACTTCTCAAAACAACACTAAATGCTTAATTAGTTTTCAATACAACACTTATCGAACACATTGTGCATCGAACACATTGTGCTTAATTAGTTTTGGGCATTTCATCAACACATTGTGGGCATGTCAAAATTGGTCTTTTAGCTAAACAAATGCAACTCAAGTAATGCGACATCCAATTCAAGAAAACCAAAGTTAATACTAACAGAGATATAGAAAAGGCAAAAAAAATAAGAAGGCATTGGATGACACAAACACATTAAGTGGGAAGTTTCAATCATTAAAATTAGAGGAACTAACTTTTGCAAGCTCAAATGACGCGAAGATGAGAGATTCAATCAGAAATTCATAACCAGTCGGGGAGTTCCAGTCGGAGAAACCAGCGGTACACCAGTCGAAACAACAAGAGGAGAAAGAGGGGAGTGGAGTGAGAGAAAATGGCATGACAACGTGAGTTTCCATTAATCCAAATAAGAGGTGTGGACAAGATCATTGGGTTTTAAGAAGGAATTTAATTCAGACTCTATGGAGAATTACGGCAAGAGAAAAAGCGAGAGTTACAATTGCTTTGGAAAAAAAAAGTTACACCCTCTGTCTTTTTGGTTTCTCTTATAGAGATAATGTATTCGACAGTGTCAGCACCGTAAAAAATACTAATGGATTCATTAACAGGAAATTAATTTGTCTTTATTTTGTTGATGAAGGGCTATTCAAAAGTTTTAGTTATTCTGACATTTAAACTTAAAAGTAATATGATGTGACATTAATTCTGATGGATAAGAATGGCATTGTTGTAGTATTAGAGGGTAAAGGTGAAAAAAAAAAAGTTTTTCATATATTCTGGTATTTTAAAGTAGTATAGATTTTAGAATAGTATAGTATAGTATAGATAACATATAACAAAACAAATGAAAGACAGTGAAGATGATCAAGGTAGATGTGTTTTTTTAATCAACAAAGAGATTTATTTATTGTAGGAGACAATGAGTTATAAACATTTTAGAGGTAATTAAAAAAATTAAATATAATTAGTTTCATAATAAAAGAAAACCAAAAGACATTGTAGATATGATTGACTTTATATCAATAGTTAAGGGTAAAAGTGGAATATAAATGTTTTTCAAGTATCCCCACTTTTTTAAGTAGTATAGATAATCTATATCTATACTATTTATAAAAGTGGCTAACAATAAAAAACTTTTAATTTTCTCTTTTACCTTCAATTAATATAATAAAGTTCATTATATCTCTTATACCCTTTTAACTTCTTAAATTAAATACATAAACCTATCATATTCCATTATCTTCTAAAATTAATTATATTCACAAACATATATATACTAGTTGGTACACACGTGTGTTGCACGTGAACCATTTTGAATTGTATTTTTTATGTATATTTTTTGTAACAAAGTGCTGCTTGGCCAAATTATTTTTAAAAGAAGTTATATTGAAGCCTAAATAATAAGCTAGATTCCAACTTAAAGACACATAACCTTTCGGTAGCCAATCTTGCTTAGAACTATAATGTTAATAACCAAGACCAAATTTAACAAATTCCTAAAACAACAAATGCATGTCAATTGAAAAAGGCCAAAATCATTCTCAAGTTTCTGGGGTCATAGCTCACATTAACTTAACAGGCACCTCTTTTTTGACTAATACAACTTTTTTTCTCATTGTCAAGATTAAAATCAAAAGCAATAAACAAAAAAATGTTAATAACATATCGAGTCTGTATCCAAATTAGGCAATCATTTGTCATACAATCGAATACAAAGATGTGTGGTCTTTATCTTGTAAACATTCATATTCATTATTCAGGATCCTATTTCTCATTGAATATGGTTTAGTGTAATTTGATGTAACATTGAAGAAAAATAATATATGAAATTCACATATTGCTAAGTCATAGCTTAATTGGTTTTCAAAACTATAATTCATTAGCATTATAATTATCCGAAATCCCAAAAACTCATACATGCTTCCAGACAATATATGTTCTAATGATGGAGGACTTGTTTGCATCTCATAAAAAATGTAATTTAAAGATACTATCAAAAACATCATAAAATTAAGTAAATATAGATGCTCCATCAATAGTTTTCTTCTTTTTTCTTACCACAATAACTATGACGAACGTGGTAAAACCGCAATGATAATAAACGAAACTAAACCAAAAAAGTTGATTTGCTCCATTAATTGCTTGTTTACTCTTGGCCGATGATCTGGTTTGAGGTTCTTTTTATCAATAACATTATTAAGCTTCAGAGTTCAAAGAGGAAAGGATTAACAAGAAGAGCAGACTAAAGAAATTGGAAATGACATTTTTTATTACACATACCAAGACCTAGAAGAGATATAAGACACATCATTGCTGCTATGGTGATCAATGCAGATTGCCTGCAACAATGATACTTGGCTATTAACATGGGGAGGTTGATAAAGCCTTAGTTATAGTCTTAAAGTACATAGTAAATACCATTTGAAGGAATTTTCTTGATCCTACTTTATTGATTGCAATATTTTATATAAATAATGCATAACAAGAATCTAAATTACAAAAACTGATGTACCTTTGATAAAATATATTGCTCATAATTTCGATAATCATAATTTAAACTTGAGCATCTTTATTGTGTGGAAAATATCCACTTAGTAGGCTAATGTTAACATTGCTATCAAAAAATGTGCGATAAACACACTAAAACAACCACATCATAAAGCAACAACTGATTAAACAATTAAATTGGACAGAATGTATGTTAACATTTTTGGTCATTAATTAATTAACATACCAAGACTTAAAATTTTTATTACATCAAGCCTCAATAGGAGTGGTTTAGAATATTCTCCTTCTTCTAACTACCATGGCCACTGTCGTTGCTTCGGCAACCAAAATATTTCCACTGCTTGTGAGCAAAGAAGCCACAAATGAAGAACCTCGCAAAAAAGCTTGAATCACTAATCTATACACAACACAAACTTCAGCATATTAGAATCAATAGATTCTTAAATTTTCAAACAAGAATATCTATAATTGTTGGGTGAATGATGAATAACATGAAATTTATCAATGTGCAAATTATGAAAAAAGCTAGTTCATCGGCATTCAAAATTTCTTTACCGAACTATTGGACCTTTCTAAAAGATCTTTGCCTGCTGAGTCAAAAGCATCAAGCCCGATGGGATTGTAAAGAAAAAGCTTGTAACAATACTACAATAACTGTAATAGAATTGTTGAAAATCATGAAAAATTCTTTGATTCTCAAACCTATTAAATCGGTTTGTGATGAATCTGTCGAGTGTTTTTGGAACCATCTAGATGTTCTCTTTCTGTTCAACACAAGGCCACCTTAATTTCTTAAAAGATGGCCTTAAATCAATTTCAGTCAATCAGGAACCACACTCAACCGTAGAACTGTAAAGCAACAAATGGGGTTCAAAAATTCAAGTGAAAACGCACAATTGAGCAATAGGTAATTGTGTTCCTTTGCATTTTTTACCAAAATTCTTTCTTGAAGATTCCAATTGAACCAAGTCCACAAACATCATGGGTCATCAAAACATCAACATTGACCCAGACATTCTCACCAGGGCTCAATTGGGGCTTCTCAAAAGCCTTGGCGAAGATCTTCTCTGTCATCATCATCGCTATCTTGACCTAATAATCAAGATTAATCACAAACCCACCATTAAAGTTCACCAAATTATCAAACCATGTTCCAAATAATTTTAACCCGAAAACAAGAAATGAAAAAAAAAATTAGAAAAAAAACCCAACTAAGCCAGTGGTGGAAATTAAGCTTGCGTCCAAATTGCTGTGGTGCCATGACAGATACAATTTTCCTGGAAACTCTTTTCCTGGAATTTTTGATGGAAAATGAGAGTTGTGCATAAATTGAAGAGGCCTATGCAAAACAAGGGACAAGTAGATCCCTCATAAACAAATTTAATCTGTGGAGGATGCTCTATCTTGGTGAGTACCCAAACAGAGTAGATAAGCAACATCCAAAATATACAAAAAGCATAACCCAGATCAAAGTTATTTACAAAAAAAGGACTCTTATATAAAACAACAACTGGGAAGAAACCATTTCTGGACAACGCTTTGATTCTGAGATGTGTCCTTGAATCTCAAAGAAGACACTTTATCCCTTATGGTGTGTAGAATGGTCTCCAACACAGATAGGCAGTCCCTCGCCTAGTTAGTATGAACTCTAAGGTTCCTTTCCCTCCATATGTAGTAAACAGCAACAACCAGGCTCACCGAGAAGACACCTTCGTTTTGGGCTCAATCCTTACGTTTTGAGATTGTTGAATGATCTTTGAGATAAAGAATATGAAAAGTTAGTATGAGTCATTAGCCCAACAACCAACACAAAGAGTGAGTTTGCAAAGGTCACAATTAATGCATATAGTATTAATGAATCCATTAACTTAAAAGGGAGTAGCTCTAGTTGGTATATGTTGAGGTTAATCTATGCAATCGAATGATCTTTGATATATAGAATATGAAAAGTTAACCAGAGCTAGTAGCCCAACAGCCCACACAAAGAGTAAGTTTGCAAAGGTCATAATTACTGTTTATAGTATTAATGAATTCATTAACTTAGTGCTGCCATTATTTAGTTTGTTGAGGTTGCAACTTTAAATTTGGAGAATAAGCAACGCATAATTGCTGTCTCGGAGGATAAAAGTGGAAAAAAAATATTTTTCAAGAATGCTGATATTTTAAAATAGTATAGATAATGGATATATTTTTAAGTGGTATAGAAATATATTTTTAAGTATATTTTTATTTGAATAATGGATATATTTTTTGTTAATTAAAATTTTTTCACTTTTGTTGACATTTTAAATTGTATAGATAGATAGATATAGATATAGAATATATATAAATATAGATTTATTCATTTATTCCTATAATATGAATGGTCTAAGAGTTAAATTAAAAAATATAATATAATTGTCTTTATATAATTGTTTGAGGATAAAAGAGAAAGATAAAATTAGTGTGACATAAACTTTAAAGGATAAGGATGACATAGTTATAGTTTTAGAGGGCAAAAGTGGAAAAAAAATGTTTTTCAAATATGCTTACTTTTTAAAGTAGTATAGATATATTACTTATAACCCTAATTAATTTTTCATTGTCAATCATGTCCTATTGCATCATTTAACATCCTTTCAATATTATATTATCTATTTATCTATCTCAATATTTGTGCAAAACTTTTGATTGACAATAATATCCTTAAAACATGTTAATAATATATATCTATATCTATACTACTTATAAAAGTGGCTAACAAAGAAAAAATTTTGATTTCCTCTTTTACCATCAATTAATATAATAAAATCAATTATATTCATCATACCCTTTTAACTTCTTAAATTAAATACATAAATCTATCATATTTCATGATCTTCTAAAATTAATTACATTCACAAACATATATATTTATACTACTTATAACCCTAATTAAATTTTTATTGTCAATCATGTCATATTGCATCATTTAACCTCCCTTCAATATTATATTATCTATCTATCTATCTCAATACTTGTGCAAAATTTTTAATTGACAATAATATCCTTAAAACATGTTAATAATCAAATAATATCATTTTGTTGTGATTTTTCACTGGGCCAGAAATCTCTCTTGCAAGTTATTGTCAATTAAAGAGACATAACTCTTATAGAACCCTTGGAGTTCCATAACTCCAAGACATGGAACGGTGAGAAGTTGATTGGCTTGCCAAACTTATAAACCGATTTTCATAAAATATACCTAGATATTATTTGCAGATTTCAGCTAATGCATCACCATGTTGGAGCCCAAGCCAAAGGTTTTCCCTCTCCATTTGCAACCACTAACCAAACCAAATATTTTTAATTCCTTTTATTTTGTCATCTTTATCATTCTGTACTGATGCAATATATATGTTATGACACTACCTTTATTCCAAATTATCACAAGCTTTCTCTCGGTGTCATATTATATCTTTTAATTGGCTAACTACCATAGTTTATGTTCTTCATGAATATGAGCACTTTGTCTTTCCAGATTTCAGCTAAAAATTTGAAATCATCATTTGTATATTGTGGGTGATATTTAATGAATTGTATGTGTATGTTTTAAGGCTTCTCATGTGACATATCTCTAATCCCATCAGGTGACTAAAATAAAAACTTCAACCACCTAACTGGTGGTTTAATAATTGGGAAATGTTTTATATCCTAAATTTGTATCCCAAATGTACACCCCAAATGAACGGGAACCATTGGATGAATGAGTTCCATCAACTTTTTTAATTGAGACCCACTGATCCAACCATCCTTATTGATTTGAGATGCACATTTGGAATACAAATTTAGAATATATAGCATTGATCTTAATAATTTGGTTCGATTTACGGAAATTTCATTGTTTTCACAGGTATTTCTATGATATGGGGTTAAGTCATGACTCGAGTCAATCTTTGAGAGCACTTGCAATTTCTTGTCATCTCTAGGCCCCATTAATGGACTTTTCTCGTGAGTTTGAACTACTATGATTACGCTCAAACAAGAGTCCTATTTCAATTGCTCCCTCAAACCCTTTTTTATTGACCAAAAAAATATACAAAACTTCCGCTCATGACCGCATTTAAGGAGTAAAAAATAATGTACACACTTTAATCCATGTTATAATAGGACTCTGTGAGTTCTAATTCAAAGCTCTGCCCAAGGGAGGGATGGATGGAAAATTACCAACTTGACCTGATGTTATAATTATGTTGTATCACTTTCCAATGTACCAAAAAAATAATAATAATAAGTATGTTGTATCACCGGTGTTTGATATCAAACCAAATGATGTACAATTCTAATTCTAGAGAATGTACTTAAAAAGAAAGAAGGTTAAAAAAAAAAAAGCAAAAAAGAGAGACAATAAAAGGGAAAATTATACACTCTTCATTGCCTCATATGTTGAAAGGTGAAGGGAGTTTTGCAAAACCATATTCTAAGATTACCATATACATATTATTCATGCCCCACCAATTCGAGGCATTTCAAAGTCGCCATAGAAATCTTGCGGGCGACAAGATTTGAACACAGGACTTCCGACTCTGATACCATGTCAAACAACCACCTACTACAAAAATTTAAATTTGTAGAAAATGTATAATTTAAATATTTATATTTCAACACAGTTACACTAGCATTTTCATGCCACTTTGTTGTCAAACAAGAAAGGGGAAAAAAAGAGAATAAAAACAAAAGAGGCAAAAAAATATAAAATAGGAACATAAAAAAGCCAATATTTATGTTCATATTATGTGCAAGTTCTTTTATCTTCCAAATGAAAGAAAAAGGGCAAAAGCCTTCCCCAAAATGTATCATATAATTAGGTACAACTATTTATATAATAAAATAACTTACAATCCAAATTTCAAAAGATAAACAAAATGACTTTTATTTTTCGTGGTTCAGATCGCTTTTAATTTTACTTTAAAGTTAATCTAACGACTAATATTAACACCCTAAATTTAATAGGAAAAATAAGCCCATAAGGGTGTGTTTGGAGTGACTTTTTAAAAGTACTTCTAGAAATTATTTATCATAAATACTTTTAAAAAAAAAATAGTGTTTGAAACCGCCCCACCACTACCTCTACCCCCACCACCCCCACCACCACTACCTTTACTACCACCGCCGCCGTCACCACCACCCCCACTACCACCGCCACCTTCACCACCGTCGCCACCACCGCCGCCGTCGTCGCCACCGCCACCACCATCACCGTCGCCGTCGCCGCTACCACCACCATCGCCACCGCCGCCACCACCACCATTGCCGTCATTGCCGCCACCATCGCCACCACCGCCACCATTAACACCGTCGTCGTCGCCGCCACCGCCACCACCATCGTCACCATCGTCGCCGCTGCCACCATCGCCACCACCGCCATTGCCACGACCACCATTGTCGCTGTTGCCGCCGCTACCACCACCGTCGCCACCGCCACCACCACTGTCGCCGTTGCCGCCACCACCACCACGGTCATCGCCATCGCCGCCACCACCATCGTCGTCGTCGTCGCCACCACCGTCGCCGTCACCACCCCCGCCACCCCCACCGCCATCGCCACCACCACCACCACCACCATTGTCGTCAACACCATCGTCACCGTCACCACCACCAACACCACTGTCGCCGCCACCACGGTCATTGCCACCCACCACAACCATCACCGTCTCCTACCACCACCACCTCTCACCCCCACTACAACCGATACTTAAATTCATTTATCTCACCTCTATGTTTGTGATTTGATTTTGGATATGAATACAGATATGTTTATTATTTACCATTTTTTATTACTCTGTGTTTTCAGGCACAGACAATAACTAGTAATACAACATTACACTAGTTGTGGGGATTGTGTCGTGATAATTAAGGGTGTTAAAATATGATACAATTCATTAATACGATAGAAACACAATACAAAACTAAAAGAGTTGGACTTTCCTTAAGCCACTCGTTTAGTAAACGAGTGAACCCAACACAACACAATTAATAAATAAATCGGGTATAGGTGAAAGTAATCAGAAAAAATACACAATACGACTTATTTATATATCAGTTGTATATGATTCATACACGACACGAACCCGATATGACACGATTCATTAAACACGAGTTAATAAAAAAATCGGATATAAATACAACATTTTTTAACACAAACTCACTAAAACTTGACACGTATATGCCTCACCCAACATAATTGAGAGGCTGGAGATAACATCACCACGAGCTGAGAAAACACTGCAGCTAATGCCGTCACGAGCTGAGAATACACTATACACAGTATCTTCTGGGTCCTTTACTGATTAATAAGTCATGTTTTCTCCGTGCTGGCCAGCTGCCTATCAAAGGCATCAATTATTAGCTTTTTATTGGGTTTAATGGGTCAATTTATGAACATCTCAACTAATTTTTCTCTTGTTCGATCAAAAAAAGGTCATTCACGTCAGGACTATGGTATTTATGATAAATAAATCTCTCATAGTCTGACCCCAAAGAATTGTCAAGATTTGAACTCAAGACGTCTAAATTTATAGCTCATCACTGTTACCGCTTCAACTACTCCTTAGCATCAATTATTAGCATGGCTCAGTTTGTGATGCCAAACCCCTTTTCACAGAAGAAGAAAGAAGAAGAAGATGCCGATGGTGGAAAATTGGCAGTAAAATGAATGGAATATCAACAGATATATCTATGTAGACAATGAAGTGAGCTCCAACTGCGGCATCCAAGATACTGCAATAACTAGTATTATATGGTTCTATTAGTATAGTCAATCTTCTCTTCACTTAGCCATGTTTGGGTCGGCAAGAAAATTAGTTAGGTCTCTCGTCTACGAGACTTAGTACTTTCATGCGGACCAAGATTATTGACGAAAATCTGTAAGTAAATTAGTTAGATCTCTCCCCTCGTCTGCGACGCTTTGGTGCTTCCATGCAGACAAAGATTACTGACAAAAATCGGCAAGAAAATTAGTTAGATCCCTCGTTTGCGATGTTTTGGTGTTTCCGTACGAACAAGGAATACTGACTTAATATGATCAAACAGCCATGTTTTGGCTCAGCAAGAAAATTAGTTGAGCAATGCAATAGAAACCTAATTTAGATATCTAATTCAATAAAATCATTAGATTAGTTGTGATTTATAATATTAGACATGACCCACTTTTAATTTAATGCTTACATTAAATTAAATCCTCAAATTAATTCCAAATAACATTTTTCAAATTAGTTAGGTCTTTCGCCTACGATGCTTTAGGTGCTTCCATACAAGAATACTAATGAAAATAAGATCCGAATAGCTCAACAAGTACATACTTGTTTCATGGGATCTCACATGAACACTAGAAACTCAATACTCATGTCATACCCCAATTTGATGCGTGTAATTTATAGGTAATTTACGCATATTTCGTGAGTAAATGGCCAGGGTTGTTCTCGGTTATTAAAAAATTTTAATCATTAAAAACCAACAAGAATCCTACCAAAAAAATAAATATTACATCCAACCTCTAACCAAGTCCATACACATACTCCCATTGCCGTCTTAAGAGAATAGAACTGAGCTTAAACATTCTCAGTAGTCCACATAATTATGCTCTTTTTTAGCAGCACTTACATATGCTCTTTTTTAGCAGCACTTAGATATGCTCTTTTATTCTGAACAAAAAACAAAGATGTGCTCTTTTAGCAGCACTTAAATGTGCTCTTTTAGCGGTACGGCACAGCTTAAACAGTTCCCCACCGGCCATATCAGTATGATCTTTTAGCAGTACCTGCGAAAACAATGAAAAACTCACTCATATGGAGACACAGGCCCATCTCCTCCTCGAACTTCTATATATATCGTTGCAACAAATCATTACAGAAACACAAACAGCAACACATTTCTTCTATTGCATTTCTCAATTAAGTGTAAATATTTGCCAGACATGGCTACCATCACATTTCTTCTCACTCTTATTTTTCTGCTTAATTTCTGTCCTGAGGTTGCCGAGGGAAGTCACTTTCCCAGGGCAGATGAAGGAATAGACAAGGATGAGTTGAAAACTTATGTCGTGCACATAAAGCAACCGGAGGGCCAAGTTCTAACCCAATATGATGATTTGGGTAGCTATCACCAGTCATTGCTGTCGGTTATCTCTGAAAACTCGGAACAAACAACGCTTGCTTTACTTGTACCAAAATGTGGTTCAGTGGCTTCACAGCAAGACTGACAGAGGATGAAGTGAAGGCTATGAAAATGAAGAATGGGTTTGTGTCAGCACATCCAGAAAGAATGTTCCGTGTACAAACAACTCATACCCCCAACTTCTTGGGATTGCACCACGATATGGGGTTCTGGGAAGAATCGAAATTAGGAAAGGGTGTCACCATTGGAGTGGTGGATTCTGGAGTTCTGCCAAGCCATCTTTCGTTTAGGGATGAAGGAATGCCTCCGCCACCTGCTAAATAGAAAGGGAAGTGTGAATTCAATGGCTCGGACTGTAACAACAAAATCATTGGTGCAAGGTCATTTAACATTGCAGCCATGGCTTCAAAAGAAGTGAACCCAATGCCACCATTTGATCATGATGGGCACGGAACCCACACAGCCAGCACAGCTGCGGGTAGGTTTGTGAAGAATGCCGATGCACTGGGACAGGCTAAAGGAACAGCAGTTGGGATAGCACCTCATGCTCACTTGGCAATTTACAAAGTGTGCTTTGGACCTGAATGTCCAGAAAGTGATATATTAGCCGGAATTGATGCTGCTGTTGCCGATGGCGTCGATGTGATCTCAATCTCTATCATTGTAGACGAACTACTTCCATTCTTTAATGATAGCATTGCAGTAGCCTCATTTGCAGCAATTCAGAAAGGAATATTTGTAAGTTGCGCAGCAGGAAGCTTTAGCCCTTTCAACGATACTATACGGAATGGAGCCCCATGGATTCTAACTGTCAGAGCAAGCACCATTGATAG
Source organism: Ilex aquifolium (assembly GCA_951799425.1). Taxonomy (NCBI): domain Eukaryota; kingdom Viridiplantae; phylum Streptophyta; class Magnoliopsida; order Aquifoliales; family Aquifoliaceae; genus Ilex; species Ilex aquifolium. The sequence continues at coordinate 30,588,365 of OX637403.1, forward strand.
ACGCATCGAAGCCACAGCAAAACTTGGAAACAGGGAAGAACTTGATGGTGAGTCCGTGTTCCAACCAGATGACTTCCCTCAAACATCATTGCCTCTCGTTTACACCGGATCCAATGGCAAATCAAATTCTTCTTTCTGCGGTGAGGTATCCTTGAAAGGTATAAATGTTGAAGGAATAGTATTGTGTGATCGAGGAGGAGGGATAGCAAGAATTGCTAAAGGAGAGGAAGTGAAAAATGCTGGTGGTGCAGCAATGATTCTCATGAACCAAAAAACCGATGGCTTCAGCACTGCAGCTGATGCTCATGTTCTGCCTGCAATACATGTGAGTTATGCTGCCGGACTGAAGATCAAAGCCTATATTAACTCAACAACAACACCTGTCGCAGCTATCTTGTTCAAAGGAACTATCATCGGAGATCCATTGGCTCCCACTGTTGCTTCTTTTTCCTCGAGAGGGCCAAACACAGAAAGTCCAGGGATTCTGAAACCAGACATTATTGGACCTGGGGTCAGCATTCTTGCTGCTTGGCCATTCCCTCTCAATGAAAACTTGAAATCCATATTCAATGTAATGTCTGGCACTTCAATGTCATGCCCTCATCTCAGTGGTGTGGCGGCATTGCTCAAAAGCTCTCACCCTTATTGGTCACCAGCTACCATTAAATCTGCTATAATGACCTCGGCTGATTTGGTGAATGTCAAGGGCGCACCAATTGTTGATAAAATGCTTCAACCAGCAGATATCTTTGCCACCGGTGCAGGCCATGTTAACCCATCAAATGCAAATGATCCCAGGTTAGTTTATGACATCCAACCTAACGATTATCTCCCATACTTGTGCGGTCTAGGATATACAGATGAGCAAGTTGGGATCATCGCGCACAGACCAATCAAATGCTCAGAAGAATCAAGCATAACCGAAGGGGAACTAAACTACCCTTCATTTTCAATTGCACTAGGCACATGTCAAACATTTACAAGGACCGTGACAAATGTTGGTGAAGCATACTCTTCTCATTCTGTCAGGGTTACTGCACCAAAAGGAGTAGATGTGAGCGTTGAGCCAAATATGCTTTATTTCTCAAAGTTGAACCAGAAGGTATCATATTCGGTAACATTCAGCCACCACAGTGGGACGACCAGCAAGTTTAGCCAAGGGTATTTGGAATGGGTCTCCACCAAACACATTGTCAGGAGTGTAATCTCTATTAGGTTTGCCTAAGAAAACAGATGCATCTAGACTTGCCAATTCACCTAAGAAAACGGATGCATCTAGACTTGGTTGGCAAATGGAAACTTGTATCCACATAATCAAGATATCCTGTTTGTATGATCAACATATGTGCATATGATTGAAGTGTTATCTTCAATGCAAAGCATATTCTAAACCTAAAGATCTAACAAACAAATCTGTATCTCTTTACACAAACTGGGAAGAATCATGTACTAAAAAATGGATACACTAAATACTAGAGTTGTGTGAACTAAAAAAAGGAAGTAAGGTGCATTAGGATGTCCCACGAAATTCAAATGGCCCCACTTGCATTTTTCCCAGCATTAGAACTAAGAATTCATGAGTGCTGCATTAAGGAAGGTAAGGAAGAAACAACATCAGATATGATTGTTTCCAACCTTTACAACTTAATATGTCCAATTAGCGATTTTGCAAATGCAACATTCAAGATGATAGATTTTCCACTTGGACCACAAAATAAAATGCAACAGGAATACTCATTTTCTACAAGGTAAACCCTCATCATCTGATACCGAGAAGAATAAATTTACAGAGAATGATAGAAAACATATAAATCACTCTATTTCTCTTTTTACTCTCTTAGATCAGTGCACCAACCATGGAAAAGCAAATATTCTTTGTGTGGTTTCTCTTCTCTTTTTTCTAACCAACAGATTTAAAAATGCTGCAATGAACTCAAAAGTTGCATTACGAAAATATACCCAATAATTGGTGTCAAAGTTTGTCATTGCATGCATCCCACTCTCTTCAGGGATTGTCCAAATGCTCTCAAATTCTCAACCACTTACAAATCAAAGTACTCCAAGCTTTGAACCCCCAATTAATTTTGTGTTACGCATGTGTATATCATCATAAAAACACAATTATATAAATTATAGACTAAAGCCACAAATTCTTGGAAGAGCACCAGTTAAAACCAATAAAGACTGTAAAGAGAAATACAACATACCCAACTTCTTGATGTATGACGTCGGAAAGTAGCCGGGCCGTAATATTTTCAGCGCCTGGACAATTAAGCTCTGCTGATTGTTTCAGCACTGATATATAATGCTATTCTGCCGCTCTGCCTGCAATAAACACTCAAACACCAGACTGTTGATTTAGAGCAGACACATAGCAATTCCCACACACTATACATTGGTTCCAAATTCATAACATTGGTTCTCAGACAATCTCTTTTTTTTTCCCCTATTGGAGAAAGCCAAAGTTAAAGTTGCTGACACAAAACCTCTTTTGAAAATCATATCCAATTGTACCACCAATAAAAATCGTATCCTATTACAATTGTAGAGAATATACTTAAAAAGAAACAAAAAAGCAAAAAATAGAGACAGAAAAACGGAAAATTATACACACTTCATTGCCTCGGAGATGTTAAAAGGTGAAGGGAGTTTTGCATACTCATATTCTAAGACTGCCATATACACATGATTCATGCCTGACGAATTCGAGGCATTTCAAAGTAGTGATAGAAACTTTGCACAGTTACACTGGAATTCTCATGCCACTCGCTATCAAACAGGGAAGGGAAAAAGAGAATAAAAACAAAAGAAGCGAAAAATATAAAATGGGAATATAAAAGCCAATATTTATGTTCATATTATGTACAAGTTCTTTTATCTTCCCAAAAGAAAGTGAAGGGCAAAAGCCTTCCTCAAAATGTATCATAAAATTAGGTACAACTATAATACAACATTACGCTAGCTGTGGGGATTGCAACATTATAACATCACCACGAGCTGCCTGGCGAGAAATAGAACTCCATCGAATCTTAGTCTTCACGAACACACCAAGTATAGCCTCATTTCTTGGATCGCAATCATTCAAGGGACTGATGATGAGTCCTCCTTTTTGAACCACAGAGCAAGTGCCTGCAAAGTTCAAACACCTATCAAACTAACAGAATGGTGTGTTATGACACTGCAGCTAATGCCATCAAAAAGTAAACTTAAATACACTTACACAGTATCTCTGCGTTCTTTACTGATTAATAAGTTCTGTTTTCTCCATGATGGCCATCTGCCTATCAAAGGCATCAATTATTAGCATAGCTCAATTTGTGATGCCCAAAGGCCCCTAACCCCTTTTCCCAAAAGAAGAAAGAAGAAGAAGATGCCGATGCTGATGCTGAAAATTCGAAGTAAAATGAATCGTATACCTACTTAAGAATGTCATTTTCACAGACCTGCTTAACAAAGAACAGTTGCAATTGTCAGAATTCCTATTGTCTATGTTCCACGCTTCAATTAGGATCAACTCATACACTTGGGCTGACAAATATCATTACAGGAACCCAGACCACTAGCGCTTAAAATAAGATGTCTAAAGGAGTCTAACTGGGAAAAAAATGGAATATCAACAGATACCTCTGTAGACAATCAAGCAAGGCCCAACTGCAGCATCCAAGATACTGAAATAACTATTATTGTGGTTCTATTATAGTCAATCAACTCTGTCCTTTCTCTTCTTCCTGATACAGTCAACAAAAACAGTCCCCATCTTTCCCAAATCCAGAGATATGCACTATAATGATCGGGTGGTGGGTAGTTGTATACTAAAAATGCAAAATAGACAAAACATCTCTAAAAAGGGACAAATGGCACAAACTATCCATGAGGTTTGCATTTATTACTCTGCCCACTATGGTTTCATGTATGACAATCAGCACCGTATTGACTAGTGGTCAACTAACACAGTCGGGCAAATGGCCCAATGACTATTTTATGCTTTGATAATAACCATATAAAACCAACCTAATTGATAAAGCCAAATACGGCCAGAATCCAGTCCTAAATTCGAGAAACAGAAAACAAAAAAAAAAATTCTCTGCTGTCCTTCCCCACCAAACTCCAAAAAAAAGAAAGAAAATTAAAAAAAAAACTCATGCACCTCTACCCCCACAAACCTCCCCAAGCCCCCTCCCCCAAAAAAACAAAAAAACCAATACCATCATCATTTCGTCTCTCTCAAACTCTAACCCTATGTTCCATCCCACTCCCATGGCATCGTGTGACGACGACTTCCCTCTCTGTGATGACAAAACAAAACAATCAAACCTAATCTCCACCACCATCAACCCCGTTCCCATTGATGTCCAACAAAGTCCACTTCCATCCGCACACTACCAAATTTTTCTTAAATTGCTGCCGCAACAACAACAGGTGTTGAAAGTCCTAAGAAATTTCCACCAAGGGGGTTGGAAGGACTAGAGAGAAGACCGATGGGGTCGAAAGGGAGAGAGTTCTGGGTGGGTTTGGGTGGTGGTGGTTTTAAGAGCAGTGGGGAATACTCTACCTTGGGGATTTGGGGGAAGAGGATTGGGAATGTTGGTTAATGGGGACAGTCTTTTCAAAAATTTGCGTTTTTTTTTATTGAATTTAAGGTGAATCCCTCCCCCCCCCCCAAAAGGGAGCGAAAGAGAGTTGGGGTTGACTATAAGGAGACTTGAAACTTCAAGAGCTTTCATGAAATTTTTGCAACCACAGAGGACAGAGCATTAAAATAATTCAGAAAAAAAAAATTTTTTTGAACAATCAAACCAATGTTGGTTCATAAATAAGCTAAGTTACCCACAAACCTTTAATGAAAGTAACTATAATTTCCAATAAGTGTACTCTAGCAAAAGACTGCCCTTTGCCCACATCTCAGCCCATCAGGAAATGAAAATTGCAATTGTACCAAAATAGAAGAAAGCAACAAAAACAATAAGAAAATTAAAAAACAAACAACTAGCTTGGAAATTTGGGACTGGCCAGTTAAGCAGTTTTGATATTGAAGACCGACCAATAATATGAAAAGAATAATTACAAGTTTCAGAAAAACAACACCAAAACTTGCGTCAGTGCAATAAATCAGGCAAATATACTAACATGGTGGTACATTTTTTTGGTAGTTCTGCTATGGGCTTCCAGATATTCTTCATACGTCTGCATTCATAAAAAGCAAGAACAAATCAGTTATCATCCTAAATACTTGTGGTTTTTTTTTGGTGGTGGTGGGGGGGGGGGGGGGGGGGGATGAATAGAATTACTCAGATTAAAGAGCCAACCATTATGATGATCAGGCAAAGAGCTAAGGACGACTAGAAAAATGAACAGCAGCATGATGAGCAATTGACAGAATTGTGGAAGCAAGAAAAATGGAAAAAATATATGTAATTTTTGGAAAAATGCATGGTTTGAGAATCCATATCAAAATACAAAATTCACATACAACAGTCCAATATGTTGCAAGAAGATACCCAAGAATAAAACCCACTCAGGCCAAACAAAACTTGGCTAGTTGGCTTCTTGGATAAGAAAGAAAAGTAATTAAGTCATAAAATCTAATATACAACCCCAATACCATTTCAAGAATGTCATCTTCAGTCAGGGTACTCGTATGAGGGCTTCTTTCTGCAGACAAACCCCAAACATCAAGCCAAGAATAATTATCCTGTTCCAATTGTGTATTAGTGACGCTGTGACTGATTGGAGAATGTTTCGACTGTGTAAGTTTCAGTGTCCCCGAAGTGATGGATAAATTCTCAGGAAAATTTATACCAGATGGTCTTTGGTGTGCAAAATGAAACCTGCCTGCTTGAGGTTGATGTTGGCATAGTAATGAAGGATAAAGCATGGGTGACGTAGCCAGTGTCATATGTGCTGGGGGCACATTATAATCTTCATCTCTTAAAGAAAATGAACGCTCTATACAGGGCCTTTTTAAAGGATGATCATCCTCAGGAAAATCATATCTGTAGAAAGTAATAACAAATAAGGCTCATACTCAGGACTTGGTGAACCTGTTATTCTTTACACTCAAGAAAAATATGTACCTTTTCAATTGTGCATCCATATCAATCTTCCCGTTAAGAAGCTCACAAAGAGCTTCTCCAATATCAGTCGGTAACTCCTGAGAATAGTACATGAATCATAGTCATTTACACAAGGCCTCTCAGAGTAGCTTACATCCACAAACACAGGCATCAAAATAGTATAAAGGAGAAAATAAATAAATAAAGGATCAAGATTGATACCTGGCAGTCTCGACTAATTTTGATAGGTTTGTAGTGATTCAATGGATTTTTCAGATGAAGAGTTTTTTGAAAAGGCAAGTTATTTAACTGCAGCCATTTGACCTTAAAACTGCGCCCCCAGGGATTATTTCCCCCACTCCCTTGACTCCAAACATTGTCTCGTCTCCACCCAATTGAAGACATCATTTGGGCATAACCTTGGAAGAAACCACTCATGTTGACACTAAATATTAAAATTACCTTACCAGCATTCTGCAAGACAAGCAAGTGCCACTCCATAAAGCATAAAAATTCATAAAGCTGTTCATGCATTTAACTGAAGTGAGAAAGACATCTTACATGAAAGGCTTCCTCCAGAATTGGCTCATTCATGACTTGAGTGGCCCAAATTCCTTTCTCTATCGACAATTGTAAATTTTCATGGTTCAAACTCTTTATGATGAAATATCTTGTACTGTATAGGTTACCCTTTTTAACTCTACTTAAAGTTCCAACATGATCACAAGACTGAGCTTGTCCCTCTACCCCAGAACGATAGGCATCCTCATGCACTTTGTAGCTTGGGCTCTCTGACAAGAAAAATATTCAGCTCACTCTTAGGAACCAGCACACACATAAATTTCAGTAACTTCCGTGATGTATTTTAGGATACTTGTATACCAGCACTAAAAACACTGAATCTACCAATATTAGATGGGTTGAATTTGCATATTACTAGTACACCAAATTACAATATATTAGTTAGTTGCAAGCATTGAAAAATCCTATTACGATTTGAAAAACATAACACAATCAACCTTACTGTGCATTCACAACATTAAGAAATTCAGAAGCTTTAATGCAGCATATTATATCGAATGTCAACAGAAAATTTAGGTTTTAAAATAACTAGAATCACCTCGATCGTCCAAATTCCCCAGGTCATGTTTCCATTCAGTCACTGATGAATCAACAACAGAGGCATCTTCCATTGCAGTATCAGATGACATATCTTGTTGAAGTCCTAGTCATACAAATAGCAGAACCGAGGCAGGCGTAGATTAGAAATACAAACTAAATCTCATGGCATTAAAGATGAAACCAAATGTATCATATTCAATGACGCACTATCGCCAAATATCAAAGAACTTTCAGTAACAAAAAACATCACTAAATAATACCAATGACAAGAACATAGGTGCAGAAACTATGACCAAAATATGCACTGTTCAGCACACTTTCAGTCTCCATAGAACAAAAAGGAATCTTCCAGAATTTCCCCATTGCATGTTATAGCCAGAAAGAAAAAAGTACGTACCATCTGCAACAGATATGATAGGCATCTGCATAACAACTATACCACCATTGGATACCTTGTTGAAAACTCTAGAGTCTCAGTGCAGCACAAACTACGGAGAATAGAATGTATGTCTTCCTGCTATGTGTTGTGCTGTATTTAAGGTGCATCAGGCTACTTCAAAAACAAACAATCCCAGTAAATGAACCCTTAGTCCTGTGTTTCTAAGCCAGCCCTTGATGTTCATAACTTCAAATTATCCAATATTGCGAATAGGAAAATTTGTCTCCTTTTTTCATTGAAAAGAAAAAAGAGTAAAGCTAATTTCACTATGGGCACCAAAAACAACACTTATGCGCCACCGCCTGAACAACCCAACAAAAGCACAGTCATCTAACAAGCCAAAACTCTGAACTAAGGATACCAAAAATAAAAACAACGGTGTTAGTCATTTATAATAACGAACTAATTTCTCTTCAGAAAGCCACAAAATCAATGACACGCTTCAAGTGGATATTACGATAACCATTAACCAGGTTTTTAGCCCTTAAAAGTACAGCAGCAACTGACTATACATTACACTCGAATCCAAAACCAACATTGACACACCCATTCCAATAATACAAGTCAAAATCATAACAACCAATATGAAATTCATGTTCTTCACTCAATTTTAACAAAATTCAACGAAAAACAATGTACATACGAATCATTATATTACTCTGCTTGATATAATTTACGCAAAAGCACTATGTCAAAGAGCGAGGAAATGTAAAATGAGGATGAAAGCATACCTTTTCAAGGAAGAGTAAGTCGGAAAACAGGAAGTTGTTGAAGGTAGAAGGAGAGAGAGAGAGAGAGATTGGGGACGACAGTGGAGTGATGACGATGTTCAGGATTTGAGATAAGCTGTGCCCTAGTTTTCCCAACAAAGCCCTTTTCGAATTCGTGAAGTCCTTTTAATTCGTAGGCCAACAACAATTCTTCTTACATTTTAAGGATAAATTTCATTAACAACCCTAATGTTTTATCCAACCAACTATACGGCCCCTTTAGATACAGATAATAATACTATTTCCCATCTACTTTGATTGTCTTTAACAGATTTCCTACCATTAATGCGCCTTTACGAAAATATCACAAAACTCGATGGTGTAAGAATTTTATTTTCTGAAATGCCAAGCCTTTTGTTGTAATAGTCAAACTTAAACCTATAAATCTTTTAGATTCACAAAACCAAACATATTGTCAACCATCATCGAATTTAACTTGTTGCTAAACAAGTCTTAAATTCTTATTATTATTTTTTTTGTAACTCTCACCACTACGAATTGATCACAGAAGCACACACAACTAAAATCCCCTATACAATGCTACCTCTCTCACCCCATTGGACCACCCACCTATCCACCCCCAACAATCCACCCCGTCACGACCCCCTAAACACCTACAAAGAACTATTATTGATTCATTCACCAAACAATAAATCTTTGGAACATGTAACACAAAACTCATTCTCGTGAACTAAAAACACTTTTATTTCTTTAGAACGCATCTTAGTAATATTTTTCGCCCTTTTCCCTTCTATATTTATTGTGTCACCTTTTCAAAGATTGTAGAAAAATTAGGGACTTGTGACCTTTTAAAAATCGAGTGAAGTTTGGGGTTTTTTGTAGTTTGGTCAGTGCCCAGTCTGGGTTTGAGGCTAGCAGTATGAAGGGGTTGGTTCATTGGTTGTGTATGGGAATGTGGTTAGGTAGTGGTGGCATTCAATTATTTCATTGGTGTATGATAGTGTTGGCGCAATGGTCACAGTGGTTTGGGGCCCATAGGATGTAGCAATGGAGATGTGATGCTTTGGGATTAGTGATGGCTGTGGGCTTTGATATTTTGTATTGTTAGTGAGGTTTGGTTGTGTGTGAGAAAGGCGGTGTGTGAAAAGACATGAACGGCTCACTAGAGAAGATGATAGTGAGAAAAGAATTATTATTTTTATCAAAATCTCCAGAAATTTCATCTAAATGAGTGTTTTCATGTAAAGGGTGCTATAGTTATTTTATCATAACAGTTACCATAAATATTATAGTTAGTTTTTAAATTTTTTCTTTTATTTTAAAATGATCTTTAAACTTTTAATTATTTCTATTTAGTCATTCAACTATCTATTTTATGTTAATTAAATCACTCTGTCATTTCAATCAAATAGAGGTATATAACGTGGACAGCCACATGACAAACACATGAACTTGCATCCGTTTGTTCTAATAAGTGAAATAAACAGAAAAACTTAATGAACACAAGATTGATAATTGAGGAACTAATTTAGACAATTAAAAGTTCATGAATCATTTTAAAATAAGAAATAAAATTGAAGAACTAATTTTTATATTTACCTTAAATAATATTATAGTTATCTTGAAGTTTCTTCATAAAAATGAGATAAACATCCCTGACATGGAGGGTAGTTTTATTATCTATACTTGAGGGGGCTTAGTGTTATATTAACAAATCTTAAGGGGGTTTGATGTAATTTACTTTTTACATTGATAGAAGGGAAAATTTCAACTACACCTCCTCTAGTTTACCATATCTTCAAGGACACCCCTCTAGTTTCGAAATCTTCAGTGACACCCCTATCATATTGAAAATATTAATTATAATGTAATTTTACTAAATTGCCCATGATATATTTGAGGACAAACTTCATTCACACCCCTCTAGGTAAGTATATCTTCAATGAGACCCCCTCTAGATAAGTATATCTTCAATGAGACCCCCTCTGTTTTCTAATTTTTTTTTACGTATTAAAATTCAAGTTAATTAAAATTCGATTCAAGCTAATTAAATTTTTTTTTACATATTAAAATTTGAGTCAAAAAAATTATATTTTTTACGTATTAAAATTTGGGCTAATTAAAATTCTATTTGAGCCAATTAAAAATTATTTTTAATCGACTCAAATCAAACTTTAATCAACTCGTATTGAATTTTAATCAGCCCAAATTTTAATACATAAAAAATATAAATTTTAATTGACTTCAATTTTAATAAATCGAATTTTAATTGACACGAATTTTAATAAGTAAAAAAATATAAATTTTGATCGACTCGAAAGCGAATTTTAATCAGCGCTAACAACTCGGGTAGAGTTTAAATCGACTCAAATTTTAATATGTAAAAAATAAATTTTAATAGACTCGAATTTTAATAAGTTAAAAAAATTAAAATTTATTCAGCGTCAATCGAATTTTAATTGGTTCAAATTTTAATATGTAGAAAAATAAATTTTAATCAGCTCGAATTTTAATAAAATTTTATGTAGAAAAATTACTTGAGGTTTATATAGGGAGATTTTTGGTATTTTAGATTATTTTTTTTTGTTAGAAATGATAGTTTAATGGTATGGGGTGTTAGTGATGTTTAAATATAAACTAGAAGGGGTGTCACTGAAGATTTAGAAAATAGATGGAGTGTCTTTGAAAATATGATAAATTAGAGGGGGTGTGATTGAAATTTTTCCTTGATAGAATTACGTGGAACCCCGGAAACTAATCCTTTTCACAGTTTACCTCTCATCCTGTCTTCCACAGTTACATTTCAACTTCTCCAAACCCTGTTCCGCCCCCTCGAACCATCCGATCCCAAATTCTTAACCCGGGCCCACTCCGTCCGGGTCATCCTCTGCGTGGAGTAAATATCTTTTCCTCTGGGTGGTCCTACTCCAGTAACTTACGAGACGTTCGATCGATTCCCTCATTAGTGTGCGCGGTGGGGTCCAGCGCCGTAATCGACAACGTTGACATAGCCGACTGCCGCCAACGAGGACTCACGGTTACCAATGACGATTTCTGTTCTCCATCGGGGCTATGCTTCGAACAGGTACGTTCGGGCCGGACTGTGCCACGTTCACGGAGCGTGTGTGTGTGTGCTATTTGACCTCAACTGAACTTCCGGTTAGTTTAATTTGTAAGGTGTAAGCTTTAAGCTTCTGGTGTGTGTGTCTGCTATTTGAACTGGTTTCACAGTAGGAACTGTAAGGAAAACTGATAGAAGAATCAATGAGAAAGAAGGGAAAATTATAATTTTTACCCCAAATATTTTTGAATTGTTAGAATTATAATCTGCAAGAGTATAATTCCTACACTGAATCCTCTATCAAATAAATTCTAGAAATAAAGAGTAGTAATATACGATCTTAGTTGTCCAAGCCATCGACCGATTTCTTTTCGGATTTAGTTAAAGATGGTCATTCATGCCTTCCAAATGAGAATAAAAAGATCTTTTATTGTAAGAAGGGTCAGCCATCTTAAAAGAAAAATAATCACCACTTAATTTGGGGATTTTTTTTTTTTATTTTGGCTATTGAATTAGTGTGAGAACTACGAAATCTAATAACTTTAATTTATTCGTATCATTTTGTCATCAATCACTGTTAGATTGGTTGGTGAGTCACCCCAAAAAAAGCATAGCTAGCTTTATTGATTCAACAAGAGATAGAAAAAAAGCAAGGTATGTGTCGATTTTCTATTAGTTTGTGTGGCCTACGGGAATTTCATTATCAGTTTTATAAATATAACATACTAGGCTCTAAATTAAATATGCAAATTAAGTACATGTAGCATTCGACTAAGAAAATGCAATAGAAATACAGGTTTTATCTTTGATTTATTTTTCCTTCCAACACCGAGAAGTTCTCACAATTTCTTCCACAACCACGATATCCATGATACAGATAAAAATAATGATTTTTAATGATCCTACGAAAAAAAGAAATTATTCAAGATAGTAGGTAGTGCCGTAGTGGGTACACAATGGCTCGGGACACATATATGTTGCAGCCTTGATTAAATGTTCAAACACAAAACAGCTAAGTAGAACTAGGAACAACATTGTAACCAAGTTCAGAATCAAGACCGTCCTGGGTCTTCCTGAACAGCTTATGCTGGATATGCTGAGCAAAGGTCCGGGGCGGGAAGAGCGGTGGCGCGGCCTCGGAAACTGTCTCCGGCAGCGGCTTGAGGATGATCTTCTCCTTGGGTGGCTCACAGAAAACGGCCCAGGAGATCCTAACCTTCTCTTTGTTCACAAGCCCCCTGTGGAGTATACTCTTGTACTTGCCATTGCTCAGAATCTCAATGGTATCTCCGATGTGCATTATGATGGAATTAGGGACACATTTGGCGGTGACCCACTCGCCGGAGTAGAAGAGTTGCAGGCCGGGCACCATGTTGTGGAGGATGAAGGTGAGTGCACTCACATCAGTGTGAGCTTCAACTCCGAGAGCTAGTTCTGGTTGAGGGCATTTGGGGTAGTAGTTGATTTTCATTTGGAGAAACAGCTCTTCCATGCCACCAACTTCTTTTTCTAGCCTTCCTTCTTCTAGCCCCAACCCGAGAGAGAGCACTGAAAGTATCTTGGTGGCTAGGCCTCTTAGTTGTTTTGCATACTCGCTTGTTGCTGGACTGCGTGATGAGTGATTACAAGTTTAAACTCAGAAATCATTAGGGATTATTAAAGCGAAAAAGGTCTTGAATTAATCCTATCACGGTCATTATTAGAAAACCTTGAGAACTCACATGTAATCGCTTGGTGACTTGGGCCAAATAGACATGTCCCTCTTATCCTCTGGGAACACACAGTGGAAGAAATAGTCCTCCCACTCCAGTTGACCACTAGCATTGTTTGCTAGCTTGCTGCCATAACCCTGGACATTGCCTGAAGCCTGGTCATTTGCATACTTCTCCTTCTCCTCCATCGGCTGATCAAAGAAGGCCTCTCCGGCTGCCTTGACACGACCGATGAGTTCATCGGATATGCCATGGTTGACAACGTGCATCACACCCCACTCAATGGCAGCTTTCTTCAACTCTTCTCGACATCTATCTCGAATCTCAGTGTCCTCCGAGTCGATGTTTTGTAAATCAATGGTTGGTAACTGAGGCCCTTCGTCTTTCTTCTCTTCCTCGAATATGTTTCCGATGCTTGTGAGTTCTTCCTGAGGCCTCACATATTCTTTGGGGATTAATTGAATCCCACTGCTGGCCAAGCTTTCAACTCGGAGAGCCGTTGCAGTCACCATACTTCTTTGTAGTGTAATTTCTCTTCTTTTCTCTCTTTCCGTTCTCTCTTTGAACTCTGAAACCCTGTTTTTAAAAGCAATATGCTCTATATGGCCAATCTTTGAGGGCTTTTATAGAAGTGTCTTAGAACTATATTATATTCAAAGCTAATAAATAAGTGGATGTGAGTTTCTGTAGAACTGAAAAGAAGGTAGAGCTACCAACATAGATGTGTGTGTGTGTGTGTGAGAGAGAGATAGAGACTGACGTGATAAGCTGTTTACCAGACTCAAAAGTTGGAGGACCATAGAGACAAGAAGATGAAGGTTCCTTGGCTGATGGTTGAAGCACGAGGAACTCTAACGGTCATGGTGGTCATGTTCTCAGTGTATGAAAGAAGCTGAATAAACCGGACTAGTCAAAATGATAATAACAACGAATTGTAAACTCAGATTTTTTGAATTCGAATCTTGATAATTTATTAAGTCAGGTCATGAAAAAATTATTCTTCATGAATACCTTAGTTCCGTCATGGATAATCTGTATTTAATTGAATTGGAGAGAGAATTAGTCAAAATTCGTGTAAAGTGATCCGAATACATCTTGTGGTTGAACCAAAAAATATGGAAGAAGCGGAATTTCTAATCTGCCAATCATGCACGTGATATCTAACCCATCCATGCATTGAGTTTGCTCAACAATATGTTCGATTACTTATCAACCATTATTCTTAAGTTGAATTGTTGAATTAAAGATGATCCACACAAGAATTTATTGTATTATGATTGGCACTTTTCACTTCTTTTATTTTTACTAGCAATACACCACGTGCGTTGTAAATATTTTCATTAAAACAATTGATAAAATACATAAAAATTTAATTATATAGTTAAATTAAATTTTATCTCATATTTATCATACTTAAATTGTTTGTATTGTAGACAAAGAGAAAAAAGATGCATATATCGATTTTTTGACAACGGAGATGATATTGTATCAATGAAGTTGTCGATGTGTATTAATATTGGGGTTTTGAAAAAAAAGAATAATTTTTTTATATATCATATTAAGAGTAATATGACCATCTAAAAGTTTTGTAAAAATAGAAAGATTTACATGATATGCTAAAGATTAGTTTGTTATTTAAGTATAGAGGGATATAATGATAATTTAAATATTTAAATACAAAAGGACATGCTAGCCTTTATAATTTCTTATAAGGGTAAAATAGTAAATCAAAAATTTTCATATTAAAGTATTTTTATTAGTAGTATAAATAAATAGATATAGATATAGATATACTAGTTCGTTTGGTTCCCATTTTGAGTTTACATTTGCCACGGGACATTTTTCACTCTGAAAAGTTAAATGTAACACTATAAATAGATATAGATATAGGACTTAATATGTTGCAGTTATTGAATTGATAATAAAATTTATTTAATGTTAAAACATATTATCAATTCAATGATTATAATGTATTAGATTATCAAATTACGTGATAATAATTTTTTTCTATTAATGTAATTCTAAGAAGTTTTCCTTAATAAAAACTTTGTTTTTTATGGTGTGTGTGTGTGTGTGTGTGAGAGAGAGAGAGAGAGAGGGGATGGGGCGGAACCAGATAGATGGAAATAAAATAGGACCCAAAGTCCATGGTCATATAAACCTAGCCCAGAGAAGTTCTAGGCCAACTTCACAAAGTCCTTAGCTTACCAAGTCCATTCAAACAGCCCACATGAATTTAAATCTCCTAAATTTGGATAGAACTTCACCATTCAAATCGAATACAATTTGTTTATTAAGTGAGTTACACGACACGATTCAATTAACTCATTTAATAAACGAATCAAGTTTGGTAGATTCAGGTTAACACGATAACTCTTTTAATCCATTTTAACCCACCGCCCGTTTGTCATTAAAAATGTTGTAATTCACTAAAAAAAATTATTATTAAACTTTTTGTTAAACTGATCTAAATAATAATTACATATATTATTCTAGCTAAATTTTATAAAAATAAGTATTAATTTATTATAGCCCACTTTTGTTCAATTATTATTAGACGATTATATCACATGATAATGATGATATGGTGTAACCGTTGCATTGAATATTTAAGCAATACTTAAACTTTAGACATGGAGGAGCAGGGATGGCAGTAGACCAGGGTGGGGGCAGGGGAGTAATCTTCACCTCATACTTGCTTGAAAAATATTCGTCCACCTCCAATCCATCCTCATTAGCGGAGAAAAAATTTAATCTCCGTCCCTGCCTCATGGGTAAATTTTGATCTTCGTCTCCATCCCCCACCACCGTCTTCGCCCATAACAATTAATTTATATGATTATAAAAAATAAAAAAAAATAACCCCACAAATAGATGAAACATAAAAACTCACCAAAGTAAAGTAAAAGTAAATATCAATTTCTATAAAACTTTTTGATTGATTATATTAACTTTACAAAAGTATGCATCATTATATTTTCAATAAAGTGTTCAAAAAATCTTTAAAAATTTTATCAATCTAATATTACTCATCTCATATGCAAAGATAACATTATACCTACATATGTATATATTTTTTTTCATAGAAAAGTTTAATCCTTTCATTTCTAAAATAAAAAATAATTGTATATATATATATATATTTTTTAAAATCAAGTTATGTTATATCTGTATAATTATTTAGTCACAATAAACTTTTTAAACTATTTTAATATTTTATTTGAAAATAGATATTGTAGTGTATTTTTAAACAAAATTTGAATTTTTTAGAATTTTAATATTGTAGAATTTGATTTTTTTTTACAATTTTTAAGTAAAACTTGAAATTTTTAGATTTTTTAGAGTAATATATTAAATATTATTTCAATTCACCAAACAAATTCCTAATTACAGTAAGGTTCTAATATGATTAGTATATTAACAATTATTTTTATTTTATTCAAGGAATTAAAAGTGAAATCCTAATAAAATAAATTTCAAAAAATTTAATTTCTCAAACATAAAAAAAAAAAAAACAATCTTAATCATAAAAAATTTAAAAAATAGAATTTTAACTATTTTTTTTTGTTATAGCTAGAAGACATAGAAGTTTTTATAATCCTATAATAGAATATGAACAATAAAAAATTAAGTTTGGTAAATTTGAAATAATATTTAATTCAGATACACATATACTTAATATATTTTATTAATTTTTGTGTACGAAAATTATTCACATGTAATACACGTAGTGCATTACTAGTATTAATAAATGAGTGAAATTTGTATCTTTGTGATATATATCACGGGTTTAGCAAGGCGGAGAGGGGATGAGTTTCAGTCCATACCATATGAATACATATAATTCATCTCCAATTTAAACATAACAAATTTAAATGAATACCCATTTTTTTTTTTCTGGTCGATTGTCATTCCTATGCAGGAGTAGGAGTAGTCCACCGATTTGAAATCGTTAAACGGTGGGCAAAGACTTTAGAGGAACATGTGGGTACCTAAACACGAAGACAGCCCTCAAAAAATCTGTATAACAAAATAGAGCATGGAGTACAATAAGGGTTCATCTTTTCTATTTTTTTTTTTTGTTTTGTTAGAGAATGTTTAGACTTGTACCGACTACTCTCTAGACTTCAGCGACTAACCACCGTGACATGCTCTAAACCAGTTTAAGCCACGGTGGTCAACCCCTGAACTCGAGAGAGTAGTCAGTACAAATCTGAACACCATGTGACCAAAAAAAAAAGTACAATAAGGGTTCATATTACTTACATTAAACGACTCATCTTATGACTTATTTTTTAACAATAATAAATATTTTAATCACACTTATATTTTAACTTAAATGTTTATATTTTAATCACAGTAAATATTATAATCACTTATTCACAATGTAACTACAGTTAAAAAAAAGAGTGCATTGCACAGTAGACAGTACCCTAGTTCTCGCATATTACGGCTATAACCAGTCCAATAAGATGACATTATACTAGACTTGGTCACTGGGTTTCTTCTCATTATGATCCCTCTCAAAGAGAAAACAACTTGGATGCAATGCTAGCTAGCAGGAGACCCACAAAGTGGTTGGAGTGGGGAACATGTTACAAAACACCAATAGAGTACTAAGCCCCATGAGGAGGACTATGCCTTCATTACATCCCCTTGAGCACGCCACTCCCTTCTTTTCATTCCCTTTTGACATGAAATGCCATCATCACCCCTCATGCTCCAAATCATTCCTCCAACTTTGTCCATCAACCCCCTCTTTTTATATTCAATTTCAAGGATGTATTAGAGATTATTAAACCCCCTCTATAGGTGTATGTAGTCTTGTGCCTAATCAATGGAAGTTTATTTGGTTTAAATTACACTTTTATTTTTTATAAATAGACAAAATATCTTAACCTCTTGAGATATGGGAGTACATCGACTCAGAAGGCTTTGAGATACATTGATCACAGCGTCGTGGCGTGATATCGGACGATACAACCTAAAAAAAAATATTGAACATGATTAAAGATTTAGGTTATATCGCGGCTTTACGTAACCGTATCAGCCGATTCGGTGACGATAACTCAACGACTGAGAATTGAGTCGTGCGAGACTCGGGGTTTACACGTATTGTGCAATAGTATCGTTTTGGAATGTGCTGAGCCGGATATAACTCGACCGATTCGTATCGATATCGATATCGATTGATACTTTGAATCATGATATGAGTAGACCATATAGAACAAATCTCAGGACTATGGAGCATTGAGATAAAGAAATTTGTACAACAGCTTGTAGTGCAGAAATTTCACATCATGTGGGATTTGCTGTATACATGGAGATACATACATGTTCATTTTTGTACCCAAAAAAAAAAAAGAAGAGGAGAAAAACAGATGCATACCTGTAAATTAGATGCAAAACCAGCAGTATCTGGCCAAGTCATCCCCACCTCCTCCAAAACCAACAGGCAGTCTTTTGACCTTAGCTTTAACAATTCACCTAAAAGTATATTCTCTCCCAACAGACAATAGAAACAAGACATAAGCTTTGCTTTCTCTTTTCACTTCATGATGCAGGATAGCGTGAATAAACAAACTAGACTAAATAATAGAAGCCATAACTTGTTGACTATCACAATAATATCAGATTATAATTTTCAAAAGTCTTGTTGATTTCGCAGAATACCAAGACAATTGAAAAGAAAAGAGAACTCATATCTAAATTTTTATTCAAATTAAAATCAAAGCTCTTGAATTAGTTTTCAAGACCATATAAATATGAAATCCTACTGGTCCTAAATTACTAGAAAAACCAAACAAATAAACAATATTATGAAAATACCCTAAACAACAGGATAAAATAAAAAAGTGCCCTAAACATCATTTTTGGCTTAAAAACAACGGGTTGAATGACACATTTTCATTCTTGCTCAGATTGTCGTGAGCTTTTCGAAATGAGGTCTTCTGAAATTTTCTAGCACTATTTCCCAGAATCAGTCCTAATTGGCGTCTGATCAGCGCTGCTTTCGACAGTCTTGATCTGCAATGTCTTTTGTTATACGTGCTGGATTACTTCACCTTCTATTCTGAAAAGCTTCTTTGAGTCATAAATTTTCCCAAGCAGTCCAAACTTTCCTCTTTCCAACTCCAACCCATTTTGCATCCATTGGAAAGAAAAAGCTGGTTTAGCACAGTGTTCATAGAAACCAAGCTCTGCCTTTATTGTCCGAGTTCCAAGAGACCAGAAGAAACCATACTACATTTCTAACATACATCCTTCTTGTAAACCAATCTCTTGAGTTCCCAAATGGGCTCTCTCTTTCCTCTCACTTTGATAATTCTTTCACTGGCATCTTCGGCAGCAACTAAAGCTCAAGCTCAAGGTATCAAATCGGCTCGTCTTCTTGATCTTGTCATTAGAGATTACACATTCCAGTCGTACGACAAAGACTTTGGGACAGGCAAATTACACACCTTGGATTTACCAGCAAACCTCTCGGGAATTAAGGTCGATACAGTAAGGTTTCGTTGTGGCAGTCTTCATCGATATGGTGCAAGAGTTAAAGAATTCAATTTGGATGTTGGTGTAACTGTGCACCCTTGTGTGGAGAGAGTCATGGTAGTTAGACAATACCTCGGATCAAACTGGTCATCTATATATTATGATAATTATGAATTATCAGGGTATCAACTTATTTCACCTGTTTTAGGCCTACTAGCTTACAATGCTGGTGATAATATAAACTTCAGTACCCCATTCGAGATTGGGATTCAAGCCGGAGAAAATCCCATTACCATTGATTTTAGCAGTACCGCGAGGGCTAACATCACGTCAGGGATTATACCATTATGTGCTAGTTTTGATCACGATGGCAAGGTAACATTGGCGAATCAAGTGTCACCGAATGTTTGTGCTGCAATGAGGCATGGCCATTTTGGATTGGTCGTTGAATCGCCATTGTTGCCATTGAGGAAGAAAATTAGTACGTGGAAGATGGCGATTGGGACCTCGATTGGAGCTGCATTGGGAGCCTTTCTTCTAGGTCTGCTTTTGATTGCTTTGTTTGCTAGGGTGAAGAAGAAAGCAAGAATGGAGGAATTGGAGAGGAGGGCCTATGAAGAGGAAGCTCTACAAGTTTCCATGGTTGGGCATGTGAGGGCTCTTACTGCACCAGTCACCCGGACAGTGCCTTCAATTGAGCATGAGTATAGGCCTCCTCCTCCTCCTTGAATTCCTCATATTTGTTCTTATTCTTTTTGTAACATTATCTGAAAATGAAAGAATTTGATAGTTTATAGATGGAAATGTTGAGCAAATTTGCATAGGCTTCCACTCCACACATGAATAGCTGATTATTTTCTGTAAAATTATCTATATTCTGTTCTTCTGAATCCAGGGAGTGTTGAAGTCAAAGGCACTTTTGCTTTGTGGTTTTGGTTTCGAATTTATGTTTTGAGTACTAACACAGGTTCTCAGAAACACGAATATTAGAAGGGTTAAAAAAACAGTCAAGTGCATGAGACTCCCGCCATTACTTGGCATACGAAAGACTGTTCCCATAACTCAGAAGAACACTGATCTTGATAGAGTTTGCACAAAACAGAACTCTCCTCAATGTCTTTTCTTTAATTCTCCCACAATGCTGCAAATTGAAATCATACTCTTATAGGTTACATAGACATAGAGAGAGAAGAACAAGGCCAAAGAAAGAGGACATTTTTAAGGGAATGAATGACACAAATGAGAATAGAATTGAAGCATCAATCAACCCAAAGTACAGGTCCTTCTAGGCTTCAAGATTGCCTGCAATGGATGCTGATGAATTAATATCGTGTGCAACCAAATTTGGAGCACCTTTTTTTTTTTTATTTATAAAGTAACTTCCCTAAAGTTCAATCCCTTTCCACGAGGGCTAACCACCCTTGTCTTTTTAGGGACATGGTTTAACCTAACTCAAGTTGCGGTATGGTGGCCAGTTGCTAAGTTCCAGAGTAGTCGACGTAAGCTTAGACATCCTGTAGTAAAAAAAAAAGTAACTTCCCTAAACCCAGGACCTGATATGTGATAAACAGAACTCCCTATCTCCCCCCCCCCCCTCTCTCTCTCTCTCTCTCTAACCAACAGAAACCATGATAGAACATAGCTGGCCCTCTTACTTCAGTGTAGGACTCGGAGAAAAAGAGACAATATGATTTAGGAGAAGAGAAAATAATAGCTTCAGTGTCTTGGCTTTGAGTACACTCATAATTCATAAAACACTTCAAGAGGAATGGTCATTTTCATAAATACCAGGTGGGTTTATATTGTGATTTGAGTTTTATGGATTTAAGTATTGAAAATAATTTTTAGTGTGGGATAAGGCAATTCTCCCTGACCCTGCAGCAACAAAAAATCTCATACATTACACTATTTTTTTTTCGTATTTTTCTACTTTAGTCTTTAATGAAAAAAAAAAGGACGAATTTGACTTTGCACCATGAAAAATTTTAAAATTTTCACTTTATATTCTCAAAGATTAAATTTTTTATATTGTATTCTCAATGTATCAAGAGTGTTGCAATGTGACTCTTCTGTTAGGTTTCTGTTAATTTTTTCACCAGTATCAATGGGTTGGCTTTTGACGAAAAAAATAACAGAAACAAGCAAAAATGTCACATTGCGATGTTTTTAATACATTGAGGGTATAATATGACAAATTTAATCTTTGAAGGTATAAAATAAAAAATTTGAAACTTTTAGGGTACAAAGTACAAAAAGCCAAAAAAAATAATTTATTTTTTAAAAGGGTAGTAGAAGGCCCAAATAGATCTGTGGTCGAATCACACCCAACCTAAGCCCATTTCGGAGGTGAGCCCAACTTCTCGTTTTCCCGCAAAAAAGCCCTTCGGTTACTAATTTCCCCGGGAAAATTAACAGCCCTTTGTGAAGTCTCCTAACAACCGAAACCGTCGAAAACTTGTTTCCTAAAATCCCATTATCCAACATTCTCTTCAGCTCCCAAGCTTTCTCTCTCTTCCCTAGGGTTTCTATCTCTCTCTAACACTCCCTAATCACCATCACAAGCCCCTAACCTCTCTCTATCTCTCTGATAATCAGAGATTAAACTCAAACCAAATCCTTTATGGACAACTCCAACACTCCCTCCTTAGGCCCCCAATCACAACTCAGACCTCCTTCTTCATCTTCTTCTTCACAGCTCAATCTTCCACCTACAATGTCCAAACCCACTCTTCCTCTCCAACCCAAAACCCCAAATCGCCACGTAGACCTCATGAGCAGTCTCAATTACCACCCGTCTCCCTCGCGCGCCATCTACAGTGACCGGTTCATTCCAAGCCGATCTGGGTCTAATTTTGCTCTCTTTGACCTGTCTCCGACCCCGAATTCCTCCTCGGAGGACTCGAACAATGCGTATACGACTCTGTTAAAGACCGCATTGTTCGGTCCCGACTCGGTGGTGGGTCCTCCGGGAACACCCGACAAGGTTGTGGGATTGAATGGGAAGAATTTGCATCTTAGTCCTCCGACTCGTAATATTTTCCGGTACAAGACCGAGACGAGACAGTCTTTGCAGTCTTTATCCCCTTTTGGGTTTGATGATCAGTTGCCTGGGGTTAGTCATAGCCCTGTTAAAACTCCAAGAAAGGTTCCTAGGTCGCCCTATAAGGTTAGTTTTGTGACTTCTTTGTTAATTTGGTGATCTTGGTTTCGTGATTATTGCTTTAATCTATGGCTATTGTGGCGAATTTATGGTTTTGCTTATGAATTTGGGTTTGGGTTAGTGGGGTGTTTTGTTTATTGACTTTCTTGAATTTATGGCTGTTATTTCTTGATAGGTTCTGGATGCACCTGCATTGCAAGATGATTTCTATCTGAATCTTGTTGACTGGTCTTCGCATAATGTGTTATCTGTGGGGTTGGGTAACTGCGTTTATTTATGGCATGCTTCTAGTAGCAAGGTGAGCTATTTCTTTTTGGTGGCATTCCCATCTTGGACATATGTATTCATGTAGATATGTAAGTGAATTTATGTGCTGATGAGTCTATGTTTTACATTCCCTTGGCATGCTATGCAGGTGGTAAAGTTGTGTGACTTGGGAATTGACGATAGCGTGTGTTCAGTTGGTTGGGCTCAGCGAGGCACACATCTTGCTGTTGGGACTAGCAATGGCAAACTTCAGGTGTGATATGATAAGCCTATGGGACCTTATATTTTTAACTAATGGAAGTGTTGTGCATAAGCCAGGTGCATGTCAGTTAGTGAAACAATTTGAGCTTTAGGTCATTCCTTTGATTCATTAGGAGCTATTAGGAATTTGGAGTTCTCCTGTAAACAGGACTTATATATGAAGTTGACAATGTGGGTGTTCACCTTGTAAGGAACCAAGATAGTCTTTTGGTTCTCATACTTATAGACTTTGGCTCTTGATTGAATTGTTACAAATCAGGAATTACTAGGGAATGGTATGCATGTGTAACTAGCTATTTTAGGCTATCCATTTTTTCTCAAGTTATGAAACTTGGAAATTTGTCTACAAACAGATCTCTTGCAAAAAAAATTTAAGCTGCCCCCGCATCAAACCACCATGTATAGAAAGTAACTAAGGCACACACGCACTTATACAGCACACAGCCGGAGATGAAGACATAGGCAAACTTATGGGTCCAAAGGTGTCCTTGCCTATCTGATATTGCTATGGTATTGAATTACTGAGATATGTGGGTTTCAGTTTTGATAGGGATAAATTCCTCTGGGGCTTTTCAGTCAACTCAGAACACTAGTTTTACTTCTAGCTAATAAAACTTGGGACCAAATTTAGTACCATCTCTTCAGTATGCCAGGTGTCTTTGCTTGGATTTCAAACATGCTAGTTACCTGACCTCCACGTGTCAAAATTTGTTAGTATCTTGAACGGTGGCTATGAAACTGAGACACATTTCTGCATTTAGGTCATGTGCCATATCTTAGTCATCGTACTTTGTTATCCAATGTTATTTAACGGATGCGTTGACTTTTTTCTGCAAAGATTTGGGATGCCTCTTGCTGTAAGAGGGTAAGAACTATGGATGGACATCGATTACGTGTCGGGGCACTAGCCTGGAGTTCATCCCTGTTGTCTTCAGGTAGCCGGGACAAGAGTATACTTCAACGAGATGTACGTGCACAGGAAGATTTTGTCAGTAAACTATCTGGGCACAAATCAGAGGTCAGGCGCCCATCTTAATTCGGCTTATTGAACATCTTGGTCAATTGTACCTTTTGGTATTTTTTTTAACTGGATAAAATTTATTATATCTTCGTATTTCTGAGTTTCTTCTCGGCCTGAATATCATCTGACTGTGGTTTAGGTTTGTGGATTGAAGTGGTCATATGATAATCGTGAGTTGGCATCTGGTGGAAATGATAATAGGGTATGTGATTTTGTTCTCTTCTAGCTAATCGTTCATGCTTGCTACATATTACTGTTCTTTCCTGAACTTAATAGTATGCACTAGTAACACCTGATTGAGAAATTGTCTATCTCTGGGCAGCTTTTCGTTTGGACCCAACATTCAACACAACCTGTGCTGAAATACTGTGCACATACAGCTGCTGTAAAAGCAATTGCATGGTCCCCTCATCTTCATGGACTCCTAGCTTCTGGCGGTGGTACTGCTGACCGATGCATTCGTTTCTGGAACACCACCACTAACTCACAGCTTAGCTGCATGGACACTGGAAGTCAGGTGAATCTTTTTATCATTTCTGTCCTTAATACACCAGAGCATATGATTTTTATTCATATGCTTAGTAAATGAGAGCTTATATTAGTAGCCTGTTATTTTGACTTCTTCATAGGAGCAGAATTCTTTTGACCATTTTGAATAATATGGTCTTCTAGGCTAGACATATAGTTTAGTTTCATTGTACAACTTGGTTTGTTTTGTTCATCTTGCATAATAATTATACCTTGGTATACGTGTTAGTTGCAAGTGGGATGGATACATATACCACAGGGCATCAGAAGGAAAAAAAGGGGAGAAAATCACGTGTTCTGTAACTGTTTATATGATAAAATGAGATCCAGGTTCGCACTTATAAATCAAGCATCTCCCTATCCTAGTGTTAAGAAATAGGGTATAGTGTTGATAGTGTGGTGCAGTGAAATCCATCATACATGGCCTCTTTATGGACGGATTTGTGGGTTGGTTGATTCTCAAATCCACCTATTGAAACGAACCCGGAACATACCATTGGGAAGCGATTCAGTAATTGGCTCTTCCTAAGAACTTGAAGCCCCCTCTCTCTAAATAGGAAAAAAAATGAATTTACAAGACAAAAAAGACTTTGTATGGAAAGAGGGCAAAATCATGGGGTTTGTCATGAATCTCGTTTATAATCAAAGAATGGAAGATACTGCATAGCTTTTCTTACATGGAAAAGTGCAAAACAAAAAAGGGAATTCAATACAAGTGAATAGATACATGCCCCTTACTTCCCCTCTCTGACTACAATTACTAAGTTGTACTGACTGCTGTTGTACCTATGGCAGGTATGCAATCTTGTGTGGTCTAAGAATGTCAATGAACTTGTTAGCACCCATGGTTACTCCCAAAACCAAATTATAGTTTGGAGATATCCTACAATGTCCAAGGTATGGAAGTCTGAGCATGGCCCTATGAAATAGTGCACATCTACATGCAATAATATTTTTCTGTATTTTTCTCTCTTTATGCAGCTGGCAACTCTTACTGGCCATACATATAGAGTTCTTTACCTTGCCATCTCACCAGATGGACAGGTAGCATATTAACCTTTTATTTTTAAGCATCAGGAGAAGATGTAATTAGGTTATTTCCATTTATGCTTTTGCTATTTGTCTCTTTAATGCCTGTATTTTTTAACTTCACTATGATTGTTGCTGCAGACAATTGTGACTGGAGCAGGAGATGAAACTCTTAGGTTCTGGAATGTGTTCCCTTCTCCTAAATCTCAGGTAAGTAATTTGCTTAGGTCAAGAAAAGTTTTATGGGGACTCTATTCAATGTTTGTCCGAACCATCTCCTAATGCCAATTTCAGAGCCCGGGTTTGTGATTGACAGAAATAAGCTAGTTGTATGTCCTCGGGAATTGATTAGTGTAATGGCCGCTTTATTGTCTCAACTTTTTCCCTCCTTTTTGAGTACTTTCTTACAATGTTTTCAGAATTGGATCCTAACTTGGATAGATGGGGGAGGTTAAAGGATTGAGATCATAGGATAAGACCTACGAGCTGGAAAAATGAGTCTAGAAAAATATGTAGCAAAATAGAATTCTTAAAAACATAAATAAAATAGACCTAGTATATAGTCAAAATGTAGAAATGATATGGAAAACATATAGATTTGAGAGAGATGCTTAAAACTTGAGAAACTACGATCAGGGAATTGGAAAGGGTAAAAATTCATAGGTGGTTTGTCAATTTTGTGGAATTTTGTAAAGAGGGAAGTCTGTCAATGAAAAAACAATAAACATCTCATAAATGGAGCTTTCTGTGCAGAAT
Organism: Ilex aquifolium; assembly: GCA_951799425.1. Taxonomy (NCBI): domain Eukaryota; kingdom Viridiplantae; phylum Streptophyta; class Magnoliopsida; order Aquifoliales; family Aquifoliaceae; genus Ilex; species Ilex aquifolium. The sequence goes on from OX637403.1 coordinate 30,614,994, forward strand.
ACTGAAAGTGAAATTGGAGCATCATCTCTTGGAAGAACTCAGATCCGGTGAATCCTGAAGGCCCTTAGTGACTGTCTTGCCAAGCATTTGGAGTTCCTTGTGCTGTTGCATCAAGGTCAGACTCACAGTTCATCACGTCACGTCTCAAAATGTGATGTAGCAAAAGCGCAACAATCTGCTTGGCCACGTATAGCCAGAAAATTTGAAGGAAGCTAGAAGCTGAGATGTGGGGTGGCTGGGTAAATTATCTGTGTTCTCTTGCAAATTGGTGATTTGATTTATTTACTTTTTTCTTATATATATTTATAGATGTACAGAGGGAGGTGTTATCTAATGCTCTATAACTCCTCCCTTGCATTCTGAGGAGATTACTATGTTCTCAAACTCAAGCTGTAGAGCAGCAACATGTTCTTTTTTGTAAATAAAATATTATTTTCTTTAGTTAGTGATGAAAAGAAAACAAATAAGCTATCACGATTCCTATAAAAATGAAAGGGAGAATTACACTCACACCCCTTGAGATTTGTCACTTAATCACTCAGACCCCCTGACATTTAAAATATTACAAACAAACCCCCTGAGGTTTGTACGCGCGTAACACTTAGACCCCTGTTGTAAATATATCCATAAATAAATTACACTCAGACCCCCTAAAATTTGTAAATATATATTACTTAAATCCCTTAAGTTTAAAATATTATATTTAGACCAAAAATATTTTAATTAAAGATAAAATATCAATTATTTTAAAGTTTAGAATTAAAATTCATGTTCTATTGAATCTTTTATTGAAATAAAATCAAAATTAAAAATTCAATTTTTTCTTAAAAAATCGTGATTAATATATAATTATATTATCTATTGAAATTTAATTTGGTCTTTTAAACGACCAAATTATCAAACTACCCCAATTAAAGTTAAAAGATATTGTGTACATTACAGTTTGATCCCTTATTTAATTTTTTAGTTTTATTCTAATAGATAGTATAATTATATACTAACTATGATTTTTTTTTTTAAAACACTAGATTTTTATTTTTGATTTTATTCAATAGAACATGAATTTTAGATGTAAAATTTATGTTCTATTATGAATGACTTAGACCCCTTGTTTGATTTTTTTTAGCTTTATTCAAATAAATAGTATAATTGTATACTAATTACGATTTTTTAAGAAAAAATTAAAATTTTATTTTTAATTTTATTTCAATAAATGATACAATAGAACATGAATTTTGGTTGTAAAATTTAAAATATTTGATATTCTATTTTTGATTAGAGTATTTTTTGTCTAACTATAATATTTTAAACTTAAGGAGTGTAAGTATTATATACCTACAAACTTTAAGGGGTCTAAGTGTAATTTATTAATTGATATATTTACAGCAGGGGTCTAAGTGTTACGCGCGTACAAACTTCAGGGGGTCTGTGTGTAATATTTCAAATGTCAAGGAGTCTAAGTGATTAAGTGACAAACCTCAGGGGGTCTAGGTGTAATTCTCCCAAAATAAAATGACCGTCCCGTGGCCTAGTAGTTTGTCGTATACCTTTTCTCGGCACATTGGCTAATATCAAGTGGTTTGCAACAGTATTTGTTTCATATAGAAATTGAGGTTGACATTCAGGCCTTTTGAATTTCCTTTGAATAACAATCAAAGGCCATTACCTGTTGGTGACTGAAGCTTTTCTCAAATATGTGAAACAAATCAGCTATGGACCATTGTATTAGGCTCTTAGCTTTGGTTTTTTTTTTTTTTTTTTTCAAGAACCAATTGGGTTTTTTTTCTGAAACCTGTTTGAAAGCAACCCTGCTTCCTGTTTTGAGCTAGCCTACCCCCCCTCCCTTCTTTTTGGTCAGGCTTTATTATTGAGAGAGGGGACGATGAGGTTTGAAGTTTAAACCCGCAACTTTAAAATAGTATGGTGGTCAAATGCTAATCTCACCACTCTCTTTTTCCGGGCACGGCTTCTATGTTGTTCTTTGATAACAGAAAATGGTGCTGTTAGTCCAAACGGTGTCGTATTAATACAAGACCTTTGGTAGGCTCCCAAAATTCAAGACCAGATACAACAAATATTAATAAGGGCTCTACTTATATTTGATACGAAAATTTGTCAAAGTATTTGGATTAAATTTGATATTATAATTCTAATTCGAGATCGAATCCAATAAAAAAATTTAATATTAAATTTAACCAAATACTTGAAAGATTTTCTTTTGAATAATCTATATTCGAATTCAATTGAAATTAATTGACTTAACAAATAAGTATATTTAAATATAAATCCATAAAATAGGATATAATTGACTTAAATTCATATCCAAATAATTGGTCCAAAAACATTAATTTATATCCAATGTAATCAAAGTCGATTCAAATCTAATTCAACCTAAAAATCCAATCTATAAAAAAATCATATCCCCAAAATAATTTCTATCAAAAAAAATCTACAAAAATATCATTTGTAAAATATTATTTTTCTAATCAGTATAAATTATTACAGAATTAAGAAATTTTTTCACTTGATTCAATCGATTTTACTTGCATAAAGATCACATGAATTTTTAATTTATAAGGATACATTAGCGGTGAATTTTTCTTAAAAACTAAAAAAAAAAATTTGTGTTAAATTTTTTATTCACAAGTTACATGTATCAAATATGTGTAAGACATGTTAGTTTGAGATATTTGATTTGATTAATTAAATAAATAAAATTAAAATTAATTATATTCAATATAAATGTAAAATGAGATGATGAAATATAATACCATACAAATCATGTATCTTATCTTATGTTAAGCAATGCCCTTGTTAATATTTATTGGGGCTGGTTTTGTCTTGTGTTGATGCGGCACCGTTTGGGGTAAACAGCACCATGTGCTGTTATCAAGGAACAGCATAGGGGCGTGCCCCTCTTTTTCCACTGCTGCCGACCTAACAATGGAAAATCTTACTATAGAAAATATTGGTGCGGCCATGTTTTGGCCACCTGATTGACATTTTTTCTAGAATTAGGTTCGTATCTTTTTCACCGCCCAACCATTTTTGGTATAACAGAAAACAACATTTAAAGCGAACTTCTACCGGATTATCAGGACGGTGGTATCAATACTAAAAATTATAATTTTTTAAAATTAATGTATAATTTTTTTTGAAATGTAAGTTACAATTTCAAAGGATATGATCGAATATGAAATATTGAGATCGATACCGCGTTTTTCATGATCGATCATGGGTGTCTGTGATCGATCATAATCTCTCTTAAACAATTGTAGCTTCTTACTTTAAAATTGTAATTTTACCATGCAAAATAATAACATATGATACCAAAAAAAAAATTTGAGTACCGTAGAGATTTCCACATTTAAAAGATTAACATATGATTATTTATACGAAATAACTTTTTGGTACCTCCACTTATTATTCAATGATATAAATGAATAATAATAAACACACTGCGGGCATATTTAGATTAATTTGGACATATTAGGTTCATTTTAAAATCTTTTGATCAACTTGACTATTTGTTATTGATGTTTATTTTAGTTTAAAACTTAGAAGATATTTGTAATCTTGCTCACAAAATTTTTAAATAAAAAAATACGCGGTATATCTTTAATGTGTACATATATGTGATTTTAGTATTAATTTTATTAATCATTAATAATAAAATCATCAGACAAAGCTATTAAAATATGAAAATTTGTTGGGTCAATTGTAACTAACTGCAATTAACCTCATTTTTTTTAATAAATTATAATTAATCTTATTTCTGTTGTACACATGTATTGAATTTTTAAGATCTATAATATAAAACAGGACAGGTTTTAATAAACTCAATCGACGGTCTCAAATAAACTCATCAAACGAATTATTCATATTACATCGTACCTTCAGACACGAATTACTCCTAGTCATTGATGAAATACATAGTATAAATGGAATCCTAGACAACTTGCTCGGATCTCTGAGTTGAAAATTGAACTCATGGAATCCTAAATTAACCTTAATGTATCCTAAAATATCCCAAATTTTTCATCAAGGTTGTCCTGTATTTACATTTTTTTTTTTTTAAAAACACCATGTGAAAAACACACATCAATCACAGAGACCCACATGATCAGCTTTAGGTTTGCCGCCGGTGCAAGCCCTGGTGGGTATCCACTATACTCTCGCATGGAAGATCCTGTGACCAAGGGATCAAGCTCATTGGTGGAAAGCAACATGTGCAGTCCTCTTGGCATGGTTGTGGCATCCCAAGATTGCTTGATGGAGTTAGTCTCTTTTTGTCCTCTTGTACCCCACTGGAAGGTGCTGCAGCCTCCTTTACTGGGCCCCAGCACTCCAACTTGTTGAATTCTGGAATGTTTGAGTGAAAGTAAACCCAAACCAGAGCTTCCTCTAATTCTGGGTAGTTGTTGAACAAATTTCCATCTCCATGAACAAAAGCCTTCAAAACCTGATCATATGAGAATTTCACCAAAATATTATCTTTGGCCAAAGATCAAAATTTCGTTCTGTTCCACGGATTTGGCCCAGAAGTTTCGATTTCAACACAGAATCAAAAATTTTATGGCCCGAAATGTTTCAAAAGCAGAATTAAACTAAAATTTAGTATAAAAACAAAATTTTGATTATTCGTTCCAAATTTACCACAGGGAGTTCTTTGCAGAAGATGAAGAATCTGAGCCTAGCAACCAAGTCTAATAGGAAATGACCACCACTGATATGACAATGAACATGAAGTGACATCTTCTCCTGAACTTTCTTCCACTCTGCAACCACTTCATCTCTCTGTAATCTATGGTACCACCCCTGCAACTGCAAGTAAAATCCAGTTTATCTTTTTTCATTTTGTTTGTAAACAAAATTTATTGTGATACTTGTGCTCTGGCTTTTACTGTGAACAAACATCTATATCTTCAAAACCCAAGATCACAAGAAAAATACAATCGATCCTAGATTTAGGAAGTGCCCTAAGAAACTTTTTCCTTCTCTGGATTTATGTTTGACAGCTTGGGATCACCTTGAGATCACCTTGGAAGGGATCGAAGCAGTAATAATTCATTACTAAATTATATATCAACCTCTGTTTTTCTCTGTATGATAGTTAAAAAACTTCTTTCAAACCCAAATTACCAAACTATGAACTAACACCCGAGGTGGTGGTCTAATGATAAGCGGCACCCATTTAGGGTCATTTTTAACTCTCATGTGGTTATCAAGTAAGGTTCGATTCACGAGAACAACACGATTTGTTGCTTAGTTTTGGTGGTACTGCAGTGACGGGATGTCCTTCCAAATTAATAGATATGACTCAAACGAGACATTCCATAGTGGAAGACTCTCATGATCACGCCCAAAGAGAAATACTACCTATTGGTTGCCCTTTACCCTTTTTCATTAACCAAAAAAACAAACTATGAACTTACAAATAAATTTAGACTATCTGGTCATTGAAAAGGACTAGAAAATCTTGATCTGCTTATTTCTTATAGTGTGTTCAACACGGGTTTTTGCAGATTAGGGGTACCTGAGAATTGTTTATGGTTTGAGAGATGGCGAGAGTGAGTTTAGAAGTTATGTCACAATGTGTGAGTGTGTAAGTTCTTGGAAGCTTCCCTGGATGCCTCTTTTCATCCACTCCTAAGAATAGAACCTTCAGTTTCGAAGCTTCAAAGATAGATGGCCCAAATAACCTAGCAACCTGATTCAAATCAACCCAAACAATCAATAATAATATAACAATTCCACAAACAATGAAACCCATCAAAGAGAACAGAAAGAAAAGAACTCTATAGAAGGATTAAGAAAGAAAGTTACAGGAACAATTGATTGGTTTTTCTTGGGCCTTCTTCTTCTGTAGATGAAAAGAGAACTTTGTTCTTCTGGAGAAGAAGGCTTCAGCTTTGATGGGAGAACAAGAGAAGCAGTCAAAGTAGCCATTTCTGAATCTAGAGAGACCTGCCTAGACTGTCCCTTGAACCTCCAATTTCTCAGGACACCCCACTTTAGAGACAATAAATATTATAATCATTAACCAATTGGAGCTAGAGCTAGAGAGAGAGAGAGAGCAGCTTTTGCTTGTACTTTGGGTTTTGCTGGTTGCTTTGCTTAGTTACCTTAAAGTTTCAAACTTCCAAGCTTGGTTTTGAATCTTTTGATGTGCGTGAGACAGTGAGAGAGAGACAGAGAGAAAGAGGGATGCGTAGAAAAAAGAGAGTTGGGCAGGCGTGTTGGACTTGGAGTCCGCCGCTAATGGCGGTTGTGTTTTAAGTTCCAACTTCTTGTTGAAGTTCACACGCTGCATGTTCATTGACCATATACTATTTTGGCACCATGTGACTTTTGTGCTACTTGTTTTTCTCTTGTAATGCTATTTGTATTTTATTTATTCATTTAATTTGTAAATTTAATATATTATTATCATTGAATTGATATCATGTCTAAATTAACAATGAAGATTACTATCAATTCAATAATTGTAAGTAAATTTTTTTTGGAAAAATTTCAGTCACACCCCTTCTAGTTCATCATATTTTCCAGGACATTCCATCTATTATCTAAAACATCACGAACACCTTCTTCTAGTTTATATTTAAACATCTCTGACACCCCCTTACCGTTAAACCACCATTTCTAATATAAAAAAAATCATTTAAAATATTAAAATTACCCTTACATAAACCCTAAACAATCTTACAGAAAATTTTATTAAAATTCGAGCCAATTAAAATTTATTTTTCTACATATTAAAATTTGAGTTGATTAAAATTCATTTTTTTACATAATAAAATTCGAGCCTATTAAAAAAAATTACATATTAAAATTCAAGTCGATTTGAGCTCTACCTAAGCTGTTAGCGCTGTTTAAAATTTGCTTCGAGTCAATTAAAATTTATATTTTTTCTTATTAAAATTCGTGTCAATTGAAATTCGATTCAAGTTGATTAAAATTTATATTTTTTTATGTATTAAAATAAGACTAACTAAAATTCAATGCGAGTTGATTTAAATTTGATTCGAGCCGATTAAAAATTTTAATCGACTCGAATAGAATTTTAATCGGCTCAAATTTTAGTACGTAAAAAAATATAATTTTTAATCGACTTGAATTTTAATACGTAAAAAATAAATTTTAATTAACTCGAATCGAGTTTTAATCGGCTCGATTTTTAATATGTAAAAAAAATTTAAAAGTAGATGGGTTCTCATTGAAGATATGTCTATCTAGAGAGGGTGTGAATGAAGTTTTTCCTAAAATCTATCATGGGCAATTTAGTAAAACTGTATTTTAATTAGTATTTTTAATCTGATAGGAGGCGTTAGTGAAGATTTAAAAAATAGAGGGGATATTCTTGAAGATATAGTAAACTAGAATGAGTGTGACTGAAATTTTCTCTTTTTTTTTAGTTCAACGGTCAGGGTGTCCAAACCAATGTTATCAGAACCGGACCGGTCATCGAACCGGCTAGGGGACTGGGTCAATGGTTTACTGGTTCAACCGGTGGTTCACTGGTCGGACCGGCCATATAATAAAAAAAATAAAAAAATATATATAATAATTATAAAACATAATAATTTAGCTAAAAAATATAAAATATGTCTAAAATACATACAATTTGTCATAAAATAAAAGAAACACTTGCAGCTTGTGTAGAGGAAGAGTTTGGTGTAGCTGTAGAACTAGTTGGGGTTGGAGTAGATTCATTTGGTGTCCCAGAAGATGACATTTTGCTAGAGCAAACAAACTGAAAGCATAAAATCAACAATGACAACAAAAATCTCAATTCACAATCCTACAATCTAAATTAACAATCCTACAATCTTAATAGCTTTACAATTCTTTTAAAAAGATCCTTTAATTAAATTACCTACCAGTGCTTTCATAGCATTCAAAAACTACTTCCAACAAGTGACCTACTGGTTTGCTAAATAATGTTCATGCAAATTGGAACCACAAACTCAAACCAGAAATTACTTCATGCTCATGAAATCAGAGAACACCACCCAGATTTCAAATATTAAATACTTTCTTTCAATGCAAGAAGATAATAATTGGCATTAGAAGCTACTATTCAGAACATTATTTTCATGGAATGTGTACATAATCAGCTAGCCTGCTGCCTTCTCTCTAATGTCCATTGGGTCAAAGAAGCTTCCCATATTTTATTTGGATACAAAATCATCGCTTCAACAAAAAATTGTAGTACCTCAACCAAATCAGCACTAATAAAAATAAAATTATATAGTACCTCAGAGTCGCCATCGCCTGAGTCGCCTGATCGATGGAGTCGGCTGAGATCGCTGGAGTTCGCCAGTCGGCTGAGATCACTAGAGTCACTTGGAGTCGCCTGAGAGTCGCCTTCGCCTGAGTCGCCCGGAGTAGCCTTCGCCTGGAGTCGCAGTCGCTGATCGGTGCCTGGTCGCTAGTCGCTAGAAGCTTGGAGCCTTCTTATGGAGTTTACCGATTTAGCATTTAGGGCAATAAAAAATATAAAAGCTTTAGATTTTATGTAATTTAATTTTCAACTTGGCATTAAACCAGTCGGTTTTTATAAAACCGCCGGTTCACAATTTTTTTAAAAAACCGCCCGGTTTTCCGGTTTTTAGCCGGTTCACTTCCTTAAGCGGTCCAATTACAAAACCGGACCGGTTGAGGTCTCGGTTCACGGTTGAGGTCTCGGTTCTGATAACACTGGTCCAAACTAACTTACGCACATCTCTACTAATCTCCTCCCTAGTCAAGTCAAAGGCAAGTCATCCACGCAGAAATTAGGGTATTCATGAGCGATAAATCCCTCACGACCTGGCCATAAGAAGTTGTCAAAATTCGAACTCAGGACATCTAGGTTTACAGTTCATCATTGTTATCACTTGAACTATCCATTGTGATTGATTGTAAGTAATTATATCAGGAAATAACATCAACAAATTAAGTTTCAGTAGAACAAATACAATATTCATGTGTTTTTTCTAGGGGCGGTTTAGTAAATTTCATTAGTTAGGGTTGGATTGATTTAGATAGATCCATTTAAATTTATTCAATTGGATTTTTTAGAAAAATTCTGATAGGAATATTATATATTTTTATGTCATTCTATATATATATATATTGAAAATAATTAAATAAAAATAGAAAGAGATGCTACTTTTTTTTAATAATTTGACAATAATGTATTTAGTCCAATAAAGTGTTTCATTTGATGTAACGAAATGCTAGTAATCTCCATATTTATAAATGAACTAAACATGTATTTTTTTTTTTAAGTTCGATTCCAAAATATTAGAATAAATTTTAGGTTTTTTTTTCCTTCCGCTTATCCTATAAATGCATACCCGTAAAGGGAAGGGTGGTATGAATAATATAACTTGTATGCAATATAATCTCCTCAGTAGAGTCATTAAATGGAAGTTTGAAGCCTTGATTTGAGATTCTTTGTGAAGCACAAAGTCCTTAAATGGTAACAGGAACGAGATGTAATTTCAGATGTCTTAAATTTGAATCTTAATATTTTTTTAGTATCAGGTCATGAGAGATTTATCTCTCATGAACACCTTAGTTCCGACAGTAAATGACCTACTTTTGATCAGACCAAGGAAAAAATTAATCAAAATGCGCGTAAGTTGGCTTGAACACCATTGGCTGTTGAAAAAAAAACTGGAGTAATACTATCGAAACCTAAAAATCTGATCTAATTTAGAGAATAATGTGATTTCATTGTAACTATTGAATTAATACCAAATTTTAATGTTTAATAAGACTCACAGTCAATCTAATTGTTATATTAAATTAGACCAACAAATTAAAACTAATAAACCAATTAATTACAGAGATTCTTTGGACGAAGTTGTGATATCAAGGGATTTAATTAGTTATTTTTATTTAATCCCTCCGATATTTATATTTGTAACATCAAGAGAAAGCACACTCCCATATGTTCTTATATAGTCAAACCACATTTCATCAAGTCTATTCGGACTTTGATTTTTTTTATCAATTTATGTATTGGATCAAAAAAAAAATATCAATTTATGTAATAATTTTTTGGACCTAAAAAAACTTATTTAAACTAATTTTATGATATTTTTTTTGGGCTTTTTGGAGATTTTTGTCGTAGGTCCAATATAACTTTTTAGTTTATTATATTCATAAAATAATATTAGTGACGTAAACAAATTTAAAATTTATATTTTAGAAATTATTATGTATAATTTATATATACATGTAATTATTTTTTTATTTTGACCCAAAAAACTAGAACGTTACTCAAAATGGACTTTTTCAACTTTTTAAAGAACACTATACGATTTTGATGGACTTTTTTAACTTTAGTTTTTTTACCAAATTTTTTAAACCACAGCTTTTCAGTTAAAAAACCAGTTCTAAACAGGTTCATTGAAGCTTCAAAAAAAAAAAAAAAACCCGGATGGTAAGAAAGTTTTTACGGATTATTGTTGGATTCACCTGTCAAACCCGCTTAATGAATGAGTTGTATATAGATGCATTTAATATTGACACTGCACAAGTTACACAATTTAGACACTTAACACATGACCAATTGCTAGACATCACAGTCGTGACCATGTTAGATGAAAACATGGATGTTATTACATGAAGAAAATGGCCGGTGCATGCAAATCCACACGTGTATTTGATGTGAGAAAAATGAAAGAGACTCAAAAATGTTGTTTCCAACTTCAAAATTTGTGATGGAACTCGGTCCGAATAAAATTAGAAATAAATATTAATTTGACAAATTTTATAAACATAAAATTGAGGAGAATTGTCACACTTATTTTGAGAATCGTTCGGATGAAGATAACAGTAAATTTCATACCGCAAATAAAGTATTTAGCTTGACTTAAGGCGCGGATTATATCACTCTTTTTAAAACGGTTCCCGTATCTACGGATAGTATGTCAGATGTAGTATTACATTTCACAATTATAATTCTTATTATATAGATACTAATGGTTAAACTTGTAACTAACGTGACTGATAAAGATATAAATAAATTTGTATAATCAAATTAAAATGAAGATACAAATAAAGGTGAAATTATTACAATATAAATTAGATAAATAATAATGACTACTTTATTTTTATCAAAATATTTCAACAATTTGAAATGAAAAAAGAATAGACATTATTTGGTATTGCATATGTGGTAAACTCATCTTAAATTCTTCTAAGTGAAAGTGTGTATATTAGGGACGGACTTACTACCTATAGTATTAAGTAAGAGTTGACACAACAAGATTCGATCATGGCACGATAACACGATTCTGTCACGAAATGACATGACTTACTATTAGGAATAATAAATAGGTTGTGCTAGTCTTAAACATGAAAACTTAAAATCAATATGATTAATACGTTTAATTACTATATATAATAAAGTATAAGATAATTTAAAATGATTTTTTTTTTTTTTGCGGCCTAGATTTATCTAAATTTTACAAATTTTGATCCAAGGGCTGAGATTAGGTAGAGCAGTAGAAGTCATTGTTCGCCAGCAGGAATACAGAGAGGAGGGATAATTGATCAATTATTGGTGGTGCGAGTGGGGTCCTTGGAGAAGGTGTCAATCTTTTACAAATTAATTTTTAATTGTTTAATCAATTTTGTTTTAATATGTTTTATTTAAATTTGCTAACCAATCAGAAACTTGATTTGAATAACTCAATGAAAATTGAATTTTAATAAATTATATCTTAACTTTAACTTAATTTCATTATATAATTGTTAAGTTTTATTAAATATTTGGAAACATGATTATATCTATATAATAAAATATTAAGGCAATTCAAATTCTAAAAGATAAAAAAAATGATTTTTATTTTTCGCGGTCTAGATTTATCCAAATTTTCAAAAATTGATCTAATGGTTGAGATTCACCTACGAAATTCTATTTTTTCCGCCCATTACTCTGTTATTGGCGCCTTTCTTGCATCTTCACGTTTTTTTTATCAAAATCACCCTCCCGAAATATAACATGTAAATTCTCAATAATTTAATACTGTAAATAAGACGTTCTTTATGGGATATTATGGGTATTTGATGAAGATTCTACACGGCCCATTTTGGCCCGACAGGCATTCGGCTAAACAAACCTAACAACCGAGCTTTTGACCTCACCCATGGACTTTTCAAAAATTATGCACAAAAGGGAGTGGGTTTGAAAGTATTTCCCAAACCCAGGCAATTTTAAAAACGTCAGATGGACTGACGTTTTTAATCAAAAGACGTCAGTCCATCTGACGTTTTTAAAAAAATTGATCTTTAAAAACGTCAGATGGACTGACGTTTTTAACACTCCGTTTCTTAAAAACGTCAGTCCATCTGACGTTTTTGTTTAGTCCACGTCAGATGGACTGACGTTTCTAAATGCCAGCCACAGTTCAAGCCTCCAGCCACTATATGAGACAAGCCTCCAGCCACCATATGAGATAGTCAAGCCTCCACCTACCAATTTCAATAGCCTATGATACTGATATGCACAACCGATAAATTAATATTAGTGTTGATAATTAATAAATTGCCCCCTAAATTTTCTCTCAAATTTTTATTTAGTCCCATAAATTTTAATTGTTTTAATGTAATCCATCAATTTTATTTAAATTAAATCATTTCATTAATTTTCATTGTTCGACTACAATAGTATTTTCGTTTTCGACTTACAAGATTAATTTTCATTGTTCGACTTACTTTTAAAAATTTTCGACTTACAATAATATTATAAAATGTATAAATAATTAATATTAATTTATAAATTAATATTAGTTTGGGTAATTATAATAACTGACTGCCCCCTAAATTTTCTCTCGAATTTTTATTTAGTCCCATAAATTTTAATTGTTTTAATTTAATCCATCAATTTTATTTCAATTAAATCATTTCATTAATTTTCATTGTTCGACTACAATATTATTTTCGTTTTCGACTTACAAGATTAATTTTCATTTTTCGACTTACTTTTAAAAATTTTCGACTTACAATAATATTATAAAATGTATAAATAATTAATATTAATTTATAGTTTGGGTAATTATAATAACTGACTGCCCCCTAAGAAGAATTTGCATGTGCGTGAAGAATTCTTCTTCACGCAATTAATGAAATGATTTAATTGAAATATAATTGATGGATTAAATTAAAACATTTAAAATTTATGAGACTAAATAAAAACTCGAGAGAAAATTTAGGGGGCAGTCAGTTATTATAATTACCCAAACTATAAATTAATATTAATTATTTATACATTTTATAATTTATTGTAAGTCGAAAATTTTTAAAAGTAAGTCGAAAAATGAAAATTAATCTTGTAAGTCGAAAACGAAAATAATATTGTAGTCGAACAATGAAAATTAATGAAATGATTTAATTGAAATAAAATTGATGGATTAAATTAAAACAATTAAAATTTATGGGACTAAATAAAAATTCGAGAGAAAATTTAGGGGGCAGTCAGTTATTATAATTACCCAAACTAATATTAATTTATAAATTAATATTAATTATTTATACATTTTATAATATTATTGTAAGTCGAAAATTTTTAAAAGTAAGTCGAAAAATGAAAATTAATCTTGTAAGTCGAAAACGAAAATACTATTGTAGTCGAACAATGAAAATTAATGAAATGATTTAATTTAAATAAAATTGATGGATTACATTAAAACAATTAAAATTTATGGGACTAAATAAAAATTTGAGAGAAAATTTAGGGGGCAATTTATTAATTATCAACACTAATATTAATTTATCGGTTGTGCATATCAGTATCATAGGCTATTGAAGTTGGTAGGTGGAGGCTTGACTATCTCATATGGTGGCTGGAGGCTTGACTATTATCTCATATAGTGGCTGGAGGCTTGAACTGAGGCTGGCATTTAGAAACGTCAGTCCATCTGACGTGGACTAAACAAAAACGTCAGATGGACTGACGTTTTTAAGAAACGGAGTGTTAAAAGCGTCAGTTCATCTGACGTTTTTAAAGATCAATTTTTTTTAAAAACGTCAGATGGACTGACGTCTTTTGATTAAAAACGTCAGTCCATCTGACGTTTTTAAAACTGCCTGGGTTTGGGAAATACTTTCAAACCCATCCCCTTTTGTGCATAATTTTTGAAAAGTCCATGGGTGAGGTCAAAAGCTCCCTAACAACCATCACTTTTCCTCATTCTTCTTTGTTTTGACCAATAATTAAGTAAATGAATAAATCTCAAAAATAAAATAAAATAAATTTTTTCTATACTAATTAAAAATTAACAAAAAATAATCAATAATATTGGTGTGAGTGAGTGTATACATCAAACTATAAATTATAATCTCTCTCATCTTTTTCGATTTTCTAAGTGTATTTGAGAATAACTCATCCCTAAAAGGGCTATGTAACACAGAAAATTGAGCTCGGGTCATACAATATGAAGATTACAATTGGAGATCGTACCATAAAAATAACATCATTTCTATAAAAGTGTCTGCTGAAGAACTTACACAACTCGACATGACACGATATAGGTGTCACCCCTAAACTTAAGCTTTTAATTATCAAGTTCCAATACAAGCCAAAGGGAAATTGACACAAACGTACAAATTTCCTACAATATACTATTCATTTTGCAGACAAAGTGTTTCAAAGTAACTAGGTATAGCTTTTTTTATGACACAATTCAAACAATTAATAGTACATGATCCTTCACGAAAATGTATAATTTAGCTTACTATTTTTAATAGTACAACCATGAAAGTGGTGTAGCCTTAGCCGGAGTATCAACTTTGTAGCATCGAATGAGCAGTACTCCGTCCTTAAGGTGGACCAATAAACAGTTCCGTCTCCACGTCGGAAATTCGCCTGCGGTGTACCTCTGGCCGTATAACTGACGGTGGCAGTGGTTGCACCTCAATCTGGATGAATCAAGTATACTCAGAATCATTAGTCATATGTAAAACAATATACAGATACGAGTTATCGACTGCCTCTTCAGATTTTCGTATGCAAGAACTATCGTCGTCTCAAATAAACTAAGTTTGTAGAAACGTAGTATGACGTAAAATGAGAAATTTATTATACTCCACCTTCTTTAATTCTGCATTTTCTTTGGCTAGTATTTTCTCCTGAATTATGTCAAGAAAAGGTAACAGAAATTAGCTATATGGAACATATGTACTTGCTTGAGTTTTTGCATATGCACGTGCAGAATCTATGACAGTCAGTTTACCTCTTCCTTCAGCTTCTCAATCTTCTGCATGAATAACTGATTCTGACATTAATTAAACAAAATTGTTAGACTGTTGGTTAATTTCATCTTATATGTTGTAACAAGACAGTCTATTGTACGAGATTCTCACGCCCCTGTAAGGTCTGGTGAGAGTCAGATATACGTAACTTTACTTTGTATACAAAGAAGTTGTTTTTGCGACTTGAGCCCTTGACGCCCATGTCATAATTAAGCAATTTTACTGTTACACTAAGACTCACACTCATCATATAAGTAGTACATTTTCAGATAAATATACCTTTCTTGCCTTAATGTTGGTTAAACTTTGTGCCAGCTGCTGTTCTATCTTTTCTAGCTCATCAATAGAACAAGACTCCAAATCATCTCCCAAGAGGCTTCTGCAGTGAATTTTAGAAGTTAACAGTTTAACAACCAGTTGTTAGTTCGAAAGCAATGCTAAAATGAGAATGAACTTAGGTGTAAAAGGTCACATATCTAAGATCTGAACCTTTTATGGTCTTCAAGAAGCTTTATCTTCTTGGTCATGGTAGAAGCATCTTCCTGAAAATGCTGCATGTGGAGCTGTGCGTGTAAGAGTTAGAAAGATGTTCCTAAAAAAGGACATTATTTGGCACAAAAAAAAAAAAATTTCAAGGAATTTATAAATTTGTATGTTCTAAGACCATATACCAGCACATGAATTGACATTTAAAGGTTGGTTTGTGGCCGGGTTGAACTGGGTGGGAGACTTAGCCGATCAACTACCTAAGACGACTGGAGGTGTCAAATATGACACGATTAATTAACACGACACAGATACAACAAGAAATTAAAAAGTTTGGATCTTACTTAAGCTACCCATTTCATAAACAGGTGAACCCGACATGACACAATTAATAAACGAATCGGACATGAGTAAAATCAATCAAAAGAAATGCACGACTCGATTCGTTTATACACCGGTTATACACATTTCATACACGACACAAATCCAATATAACACGATTCGTTAGAAATAAATTAATAAACGAATTAGTTATGAGTGTAGTGCTTTTTGATACGAATCCGCTAAGATTTGACATGAATCCACTTCATCCGACAAATTGACATGTCTACTCAAGACCAAACTTTGACATTATGTTCAAGCATCTAACTCAAAATCAATTGACAATAGATGGAGTGACCCCTTAAGTACATAAACTAATCTTAAAATTTACTTATTTTTTTAGAGTGAATCTCTGCATACAAGTAATAAGACATTCAATAAATACCATTTACGAAAACTTCATGACCATAATAAGTTTTTTGATCCATATACAACCGTCAACCGGCTATAGAGTACCATCAAATAACAAGTTCTCAAACTCTACTACTAGATCTTATTGCATACAAGTATCTAATTTTTTCAACTCTATCACTTGACACACCATGAAGATATGAAAACAATATAAAGTTACCAAACAAGACGATGATCACACAAGCATTCCAGCATCTAAGAGAATAAGTGGGCAATATTTTTGCTTGGAGACCAAAATGAAAGTAGTTCTGACCTGCATATTTCCTTCAACTGCTTTGTGGCCAATTCGATGGTACTTGGCATTCCTTTGATAGCGTTCTATGGTCTTGTTAGTACTGAACATCAACAAAAAATTACAAAAGGGCAATATTAATAGAGGTCAATGTACATATAGATTTATATGGCGAGAAGATATAAACCATGAGCTAGATTTAACTGAGCAATCTTTGTACCCTAGTTCTACTATTCTGGTTACCATATTAAATATTTCACGACTTGACCGAAAAAAAAAAAAAACACACAATGGGAATAAAGAAAAAAAAATCAAAACTTGTGACAATGCCTAGTGAGTAATTTGGTTTAAATGAAAATAAGATTGAGATTGAATTATATTGATGTCGGAAAACAAATAACAACTCCACATTCGAGGATGATTATATTCAACTATAGAAAATCAGTGCAATACCCACACTACATGATGCTGCTGTCATACTAGCTCTATTGTTTCACTCCTCTTTGGGTATCCAAGTTCACATCTTGAGAGGGCTAGGCCAATCTCTAGGCGAGGCACTTGCCTAGAGTCACTACAAGAATTAAAGTCTTTTGAGACAATTTTTTTACGGCGACTGTGTTTGTCAATACAAAGAGCATGTTTTGAAGAAAATTTGTATTATTGCTGTAGTGCTATCATAAACGGTTTATTTACTGCCGCAAATACTATTTAAGACGGTCGTTGATGCCACAAAGACTTTTTGAGGTTTCACTTATTATGGCGAGGCAATTCCACCACAACGCCGCCACAAAAAGTATTTGCGAGAGTAAATAAACTTTTTATGACAACACTTTATCGCCACAAAAAACTTTTTTTCTTATAATAGGTCCCACGGGCTTATATATCTTCTCCGTCATTTGACTTTGTGAAAGGGTTATCAATTGTGTTATTGTAATTCTATTGCGGATTCTCAATTACAACTAAGAGTTAGGGGTGTAACTTGGACCGACCAATTCAAATTCCATCCAAAAAAAAAAAATAGTGTTAGGGTTGAGGTTTTAGGATAAGGGTTGAAAAACTTCAACCCATATTGAATTCGGACAAAGTTCAGGTTAAGAGATTTGGTTCACGGGTTTAACCTGAACCCAACCCGAATTGATAAAATCGGACTCAACCCAAACCCAACCCAAGTTCAATCTGAATTCATGTACTATATTTATATAAATAATATAACAATAAAATATAAATATATGTTTTATAATTATTATTATTTAAAAAGGAAGTGAAACATGATTTATAAGGACTATATGATGAAAAGTTTACACAATCAATGAGGGATAAGTAAAAAAAGCAAAAGAAAGACAAGACGTTGTCATCATACTCAGGTTGAGTATCTCGAGTTGATTTCGGTTAAGCTCGGGTTGAAATTGAGTTCTTCAATTTGGGCCCAATTTGAATTGGCAATTCGAGCTCAACAAACTTATTAAGGTGTAACGGTGAGCCTTCTTTATATAGGGGAGATGTGAGAGGTCATTTGAGTTGTCTATTTAATTTAATTAAATTAATTAGAAAACACATAAGACCCCCAAGTAGGGGTGCAACTTGGGCGGTCCAACCCTAGGTATAAAATCTCCAACCTTAACCCTAACGTGACCTCAATCCGAGATACTCAGGTTGAGTATCTCGAGTTGATTTTGGTTAAGCTGGGGTTGAAATTGAGTTCTTCAATTTGGGCCCAATTTGAATTCACAATTCGAGCTCAACAAACTTATTAAGGTGTAATGGTGAGCCTTCTTTATACCTAGGATTAGACCGCCCAAATTGCACCCCTACTTGGCGGTCTTATGTGTTTTTCAATTAATTAAATATGAAAAAAGAGCTTCAGGGCCTGTCCAAAATTTTTGCCTTAGACCTTTAAGTATTATTGGACCTCTCCAAACATTCAAAATTTGTGATATGCCTTATTAGGTACAATGAAAAATTTAAAGGGATAAACAAACATCATATTTGGTAAGGAAGAAAAAATATGATGGATAGATTAGTTTTTCTTCCAACTTATCAAAATCAATTTCTCCAAAATTGAAAGAAAAAATGAATGAAAAGTTAATTATGTGTGTTGAAATGTATGCTATGTACCTATATATTATTTAATATATACATATATCATATTTATCTATTATACATTGTCTATACATTAATTTCATATATAGATATAATGGTAAAATATGCATCTATATTTTTTGGGAGAATTACACCCAGACCCCTTGAGGTTTGTCATTTAATCAATCAGACCCGCTGACATTTGAAATATTACACATAGGCCTCCTAAGGTTTGTACGCGCGTAACACTTAGACCCCTGCTGTAAATATATACTTTAATAAATTACACCTAGACCCCTTGAAGTTTGTACACATATAATACTAAGACATCTTAAATTTAAAATGTTATACTTAGACCAAAAATACTTCAATCAAAGATAGAATATCAAATATTTTAAATTTATAACCAAAATTCGTGTTCTATTGTATCATTTATTGAAATTCAACTTTTTCTTAAAAAATTGTAATTAGTATACAATTATATTATCTATTGGAATAAAACTAAAAAATCAAACAAGGGGTCTAAGTCATTCTTAATAGAACATGAATTTTACAACCAAAATTCATGTTCTATTATGTCATTTATTTAAATAAAATCAAAAATAAAAATCTAATTTTTTTAAAAAAAAACATAGTTAGTATACAATTATAATATCTATTAGAATAAAACTCAAAAATTAAACAAGGGGTCAAATTGTAATGAACACAATATCTTTTAGCTTCAATTGAGATAGTTTGGTATTTTAATTTGGTCATTTAAACGACCAAATTAAATTCATATAGACAATATAATTGTATACTAATTACGATTTTTTAAGAAAAAAATTGAATTTGAATTTTTTATTTTATTTCAATAAATTATACAATAGAATATGAATTTTAATTGTAAAATTTAAAATATTTGATATTCTATCTTTAATTGAAGTATTTTTAGTCTAAGTATAATATTTTAAACTTAATGAGTCTAAGTAATATATGTTTACAAACTTTAGGGGGTCTGAATGTAATTTATTAATGGATATATTTACAACAAGGGTCTAAGTGTTACGCGCGTACAAACTTCAGGAGATATAAGTGTAATACTTCAAATGTCAGGGGATCTGAGTGATTAAGTGACAAACCTCAGGGGGTGTGAGTGTAATTCTCCCATATTTTTTCTATCATTTCACTTTTTTATCCTACCAAACACAAAAAAAATCGATTATTTCTACTTTTCATCCCTATTACCAAACACAAAAGATAAAAAAATAGGAAGAAGGATTCCTCCTTTGAATGATAAAAAGTCTATCACTTGCTTTTTTCATCCTCCTTACCAAACACACCATTAGTATTTGTAAAAAAGAAAATGAAATCTTAAATAGGAGTGTTAAGGGTAGCAATATTATTTCAAAAAAATGAACATTGCGTTCTTTATTTTAACTTGGTGGAAGTTAGTATTCTATGACTTGGGTTTTCTTCTCAATAAATATAATTATGTTGTCTTTAATTCAATATAGGCATCAAATTGTTCTAGTTTTGTATGTTGATCACATGTTTATTATTAGCAAAGATTCAGAATCAATCGTAATATGCTTGATTTGTTGATGGAAAACAAAATTACGTAGAATTTGGTTGACATTCTTATTGTCATCATACAAGTGAGTAGAAGTAGAAAAAGGAATGCCTAAATCTGCAAGCAACAGTCTAAGTGAACTATCTTTGACGTATAGTAACAATAACACAATATTCAGGTTAAGTAGGACTGGAGTCATTGAGAATGATCTATTCTTTGTTTTCTAAGAAGCAAGAAAATCATCCAAAAAATTAAACACTAAAGGGCTATGGAGATAGCACAAAATGCAAATAATTACAGTCATGTGAATCGTAATCAAAGAAGAGACAAATGGACTCACAACATGAATGACATAGGTAAGAACAAGGTGTGTACCACTGACATATTCTTGATTACTAACAACAACATGATACAAGGTAAGATTAGGTAGAGAAACATTATCTGTTTAAGTATGTTGGATTGCTGACTTACGCATTTCCTTTTCTACTCCTACTCATATGCATTGTAACAATAAAAGTGTCAGTCAAATTCTGCACAATTTTGTTTTCCATGAGTAAATGAAGCACATCAAGATGGATTATTGCTATTTACAGAAACAAAAAGATTGATTATCGTTGTGTGTGTCACCTTCTTCATCTTGAAATTGTTTCTTTGTATCTTGTTTGTTTGCTATACAATTCCCTGATTTCTTCACGAAATCTCGCATCATGCTGTGTTTTTATTTTTTCTTGACAAACTTCCGATTCTTTCTCCCATGTCATCATGATTTTAAGGGACTGCTGAAATTGTATATGTTCTTTTTTTGTCTATTTTATTGGGTAGACTATTATTGTTGTAGGGTTTTTATGTTCTCTCTTGTATAAATTCCAGAATATCAGAGATTCCTTTATTGGTCTCTTCCTCTTCTGTGGTTTTATCTAGGTTCAGTGTGATCACTGTGATGAGCCGGGTGAAATGATTTTAGAAGTATGTGCACAACATCCTTTTTTTGTTTTGTGAAAATCAACACACACACATATATAATAATCTATAATCCCTATATATCATAAAGAAATAATCTATGGTACAAGAAAACATTAAATGTAACGGTGACACCACATCATCAATAATATGTGGTGTCGCCAACTGGTGATAGAATGCAAAATGAACTTAGTGAACTCTGTTGTTTTAATAACTATCAATAATCACCTTACCTAATATAACAACCTTATCTAATAAATGTAATGTTAGAATAGTTGGGTTCACCAATCCTATTTATTGCTTTAATAATTGGTTAGTGACACTATGTGATATCATCGTTATGCGCAATGTTTATTCCTGTAGTACGTTCCCTGCTTGCTGACACAGACTTTAAGCTTAGGTCTATGAACATTTCACATATCGAGTATTTCTGTCATCCACAACCCAAAGATCAGGAAAAGAATAAACACTGTAAACCAACAATAACAACAATGTTTGAGCTATAATACTCTTCCGTGGGTTGTGTGTGAATGTTTGTCTGTTTTTTATATTGTCTTAGTGTAAGTACTGAGTATCATTACCTCATTTAAGAGAAGAAGGATTTGGGTTTTTGTAAAGAAAAAAAAAATTCTTCAAGATCAATTGAAAGGTCGACTATCAAGAGTACTGATCATTAAAAACAGATCAACGGTATGATTTGATTAGCCAAATAAAAAGCTGCAAAACAAGAGATAGGATAGGACATTTTGAACAGCTAAAGCCTGAGATCATTGTACACTTTGGGTCATCTTGTATGGTACACTGGCAGCTAAACAATAAACTCTTCAGGGACCCATTTGTACAGCTAATGGGAAAAGATTAAGGGGTAATGATCTGCAGATTCAGATGAAAGAAATCAAGTACCTGGAACTTGAGAACTCATAGAGCTTCCCTGTTGCAGAGAAGATGATGAGTGCAACTTCAGCATCACATAGAACTGATAGCTCAAAGGCCTTCTTCAGAAGCCCACTCCTGCGCTTTGAGAAGGTCACTTGCCTACTTGTTGTATTCTCTATCCTTTTCAGCTGAGTTTTCCCCCTCACCATTCTCATATACACTCGAAAGAAGTGAGAGAGAAAATCAAATACCAAGACAGACCCAGAAAAGAAAATAATGGATTCCCTGTAAAGGGTTTTCGAGACTAACTTTGACCAAGCACAACCTAATTCAAAACAAGAACTTCCCAAAAATAGAAAAAAGACCAAATGGATAAGGGTTGATCTGACTCAAACTATGAAAATCAGACAGAAGCTTTTCTGGGTGTGGCAGATCTGTGAGAATGGAAAGAGAAGGGAGGTAAATGAGAGATTATTTGAGTGGGTAGGTGTAGGAAAGCATCGGAAGAAACCCTAGAATTAGGAGGACATGGGTAGATATTTTGATTTTCCTGTGCTTTTCTGTTTTTGTTCGTTGTGTTTCAACCATAGAAATTGGTATACAAAACAAAAATCATTATGGAAAGACCAAGGAAGACCAAAACCGCATCTCTTTTCTTTTTTAGGTAAACTCACAAGTTGCACCTAAATGGGCACTCGAAAGAAAGAAAAGATTTAAGGATATGGACATCAAACACCAAACCCCATTGGAATACAATATATATTTATTTAATTCATGAAGAAGCCCAACAACCACTGAAGGCATGAAAAATCCATGCTACTGACTTTAGCCATCTATCCATTCTATAGGGTGGACTATTTTTTTTTTTGGTAAGTATTTATGAAGAAAACTTATAATTTTTTAAGATTAAGTTATAATTTTTTTGAAGTGTAAATTATAACTTTAAAGAGTATGATCGATCATAAAATGTTGAGATTAATACCGTGTTTTCATAATCTATCATGGGTGTTTGTGATTGATCATAAACTTTCGTTGAGCAGTTGTAATTTTTCCATTTAAATTATAATTTTACCATAAAAAATAGTAACCGACTATACCGGTACAAAAAAAAAATTTCGGTACTATAGAGTTCTGCATTGAATATTTCCTCAACAAAAAGCATGCTATTTTTGGGAAGTGTGAATCAAACTACTCAGATCCAAATTTTGGAGAAAAATTTTTAGTCAGTATTATATATCATATGGCAATATGATATGGTGTGTAACACTCAATAAGAGGTTGTCACAAAAATAGCTTTGTGGGACACAGAAGTTGATTTTTTCAAAAAATAAAATAAAATATGAGAAGTGAATAAATGTCAATTATTCATTGTCATTTGCTTTTGGTTTAATATGATATCGATAACAATAACAATTTTTGCAGTTTGTCGGTCATGTACAATTTCTTCAGATTTTTTATGTTATTTTTTTACTTAATTTTATTCAATAATAAATTATTCACCATGTATGATTAAGTGGTCTACTTATAAATAATAAATCTCACAAAAATTCATAGTAGTTAATCTATCATTAAATGTAATTGTATTATATGATCACTTTCCAAACTACTCGGACTTTCAAGTTTTAACTTCCATTTTTATTATTTTCTCTTATTTAAGTTAAAAAAAAATACTTGCATATCTATACACCTCAATTATATTTATAGGTAAAGGAAGAACAGGGGGGAAAAATCTATGACCCTTCAGCCTGACCCCTAATAGACCCCTTGTTTGAGCCAAATCTTGCCCTTATTATACCATTTTAGGAAATTATGATTCGCACTCTCCTTGTTTTTTCTTTTGACAAAAAAAATATATACGTCGTCAGTCATATAAGTTTAGGGATCTGGTGCGTGGACTTGGACTTCTAACCCTCACCACACTATATATTTATTGTCTCAATCAAAATGATGTGTTCTTTTTTATGAATATTAATCTGTAAATAAAGAGAAAATTAACATAACCCCTTTCTCTAGCATCCAAAAAATGTTTTTTTTTCTAGTCACATATTGCACAACAAGTATCTAGCAAATATTGATAAAAACACTTGTTTGTAATTTCAAAGAAAAAGATATTTACTACATATAGTAAAATCTAAAGAAAATAATTCTTATAAATAAGAGGTTTTAGATTCGATACTTACTAGCTTGAGTTATTATAGTCGACTTTTAGTTCGAAAGAATAGTTAACGCAAATCTAAACATTCTCTAACCAAAAAAAATTATATATATAGGAAAGAATATTATTGTCTGAACTTGCCTAAACTCCAGCAACCATAAATGGCATACATTGTTTGGTAAAATAAGAAGAAAAAAAAAGTTTACATAACATTCCTGTCGGTGGGTTGGCAACTTTCTAGTTGGGTTGCACGTAAAATTCACGCACTACCTCGTTACAGCAGAGTTTAAAATGGTTCGTCCGTACAAGGTTCAATAGACATCAATCGTCTTCCCGTACGACAACATAAGGCACTAGCCAATTGTGCTTCGCCAACGCACCAACAAAGCAGAGTATGTGAGCTGGCTGGTTCAGCATTCTCCTTCTCCTTGTAGGGCGCATTGATGACTTTTTTTTTTTTTCAGAATGGTTCTTTGCCCTAATATGTGTTATAGATAATTCATAATTGATTATTAATTATTTAATTAATCATAATTTTTTATGAGTTATAATTTGACCTTTAAAAATATTAATTTAATTTTTAAAATTTCTAATTTCTAATTTATTGGGTCTTAAAGGGTATTTTTGCACCCAAAAAATTAAAATACCTATAAAATTCATAGTGACAAATACACAATTATAAATACATAGAAACATATAAATAGTGACATAGAGACAATTACAAACTAAACATTGAACTAATATGAAGAAAGTAATTGCATCATAATACAAGATGACAAAAATAAATAAACAGTAACATAGAAATAGTAAAAAATTAAATATTAAACCAATATTAAGAAAGTAATTATATCATAACACAAGATGACATACACAAATACACAGTGACATATAGATAATAACAAATTGAACATTAACAATCATATATATATCGACACTCATGTTCCGTTTGGTAGAAATGATGTAAAGTAGGAGGGATGAAAAGTAAGAGGGATACACTTTCTATCATTCAAGAAAAGAAAGTAGGAATGATACATTTTTCTTTCTTTGTATTTAGTAGGATGGATGAAAAATAATATTTTTTTTTTTTGTGATGGCTAAGATTGGGGGTGACAATTAAATCGTGTTGAGTTGATCTGTTTATTTTCGTATCATGTTCGTGTTCGTATTCGTGTTCGTGTTGACCTACATAAACTTTGAATAAAAAATTTAACGTTAATATTCTATTTTCACTTAATTGAATCCATGTTAAACATAGTGTCGTGTTACCATACAAACAAGAAAATAGAGAAAGTATTTATTTTTAAATAAACGGGTTGGTGGTGTCAATTTTGAGTTTGACAGATTGAACTGGATATGAGCTGTTTATATTTCTTATTTGTGCGTGAGATCATTTTCAAGTTCGTGTCGAATTATAATCAAGTTTGTGTTATAAAATTCTTGTCAAGTTCGAGTTGTGTTATCGTGTTGAGTCGAAAATTTTCACCCCTAACTAAGATGGAAAAAATATTTTATTTTATTTTAATTTTATATTTTATCATTGTATTTTTATATGAAATTAATGTATACATAATACATGTATATATAAAAAGATATATAGACAAATAAGATACATCTCAACACAAATAATTAATTATCTATCCACTTTCCTTCCGATTTTGGAGGGATTGATTTTGGTGAGTTGGAAGGAAAGTTAATCCATCCACTTTTTCATCCTTCCTATATTCCTTTCTTACCAAACATGATGTTTTATTTATCCCTCTAACTTTTCATCTTTCCAATTTTTCATCCTTTTATTTTTCCATCATAACGCATCATAATAAAATATTCACCACCACACAGTCAAATACTCACCCACCACACACATAGTCACACACCCAAACACCCACATATTTGCATCTCCCATGTACCACCACTGCGAATCCTAGGAATCCCGATGGCTGTCTGCACCGGACCCACCTAACCCGTCACTTGATGGCCATTGGCCCAACAAGTAGAATCAGGGGCAGTGATTTGAGCTGCTCAGGTGAAGGATTAGCCCAAAGAAGGCCCATCAAATTGTGATGGGATGTAGTTCTGGGTGGTACTTCCGGCCCATGACCCACGCTATGCGATAATTGACGGGGCCGGCAGGCCGTTGCCGACCCTTTTTTACATATATCGACCCATGTTTATACCCGAAAAATAGAAAATAAGACAGGCTTTGGCGTTGTCGTCGTACTATCTCACATCACATCCATTTCCCTCCCCGCGCATCGTCCCTCTCTCCATCTCTGTCTCTAGACTTTCTCTCTCTCTCTCTCTCTCTATATATCTTCTCAGAAAGGTGTATCTATCGGTCAATGGCTTCGTCTTCAGAAGAGCAGCAAACAAGAGAGCCGGAACCTTCAAAAGAGATGGCACACAAGACGAAGTTGATACAGTTCTTGGGACGCACCACTCCTGTCATTCTTCAGAACGATAATGGCCCTTGCCCTCTCCTTGCTATCTGTAAGCATCTCATCTTTCTTTCTCATAGGATTTTGTATTCTCTCCCTCGGTGTATACATTTACCAGGGCGAATTGTTTCCCAAGTACGTTGACGCCTCGTAATCCAAATTCGTGTTTTATATGACTCAATTTCGAATTCTTACAGTTTGCTGTGATCGTGAATTGTGCGTTTGTTAAATAGGTGATCGCAATATATGTTTTTTAATCAGGATGATTGTACTGTAAACCATGTCTTTATTATTGTTAGCTCTAAAAAAATCAAGAATTAGGGTTATGGTTTTGGGTTTGTTATTGAAAACCTTTTATTGTTATTGGGAATTGATCACCTGGAAAATAGCCTCTTGTTTGTTTTATCTTTATATGGTAAGATGAGGTCGTATTATAATAAAATAAGGGAATGTTTGTTATGTTGAGTTCCACTCGGATGTTTTTTTTAGGTTTTAAGGACTTGACATATATGGTAATTTATTTGATTGATTTCGTTTTGAAATTAGAAACGGAGTTGTGCAATGATGGTTGATGTGTACGATGTTGTAGGTAATGTTCTTCTGTTGAAGAATCAATTGAATTTGAGCCCAGACATCCCTGAAGTCTCACAGGAGAAATTGCTTTCACTTGTTGCAGAGCGGTTGATCGATTCAAATAGTAATGTCAATGTAATTGCTTGTTTGTTCAGACACTTATTAAAGCTGTTCATCTCTTATTAAATCGAGATAGTGGAAAACAAAATGCTTAAAATTGAAGAATGTTGCTTCCTTTGTTACCCCCCCCCCCCTCTCTCTCTCTGTATTCATTTCTCCCTCCCTCACTCTGTCTCAATATTCACATTTATTGAGAACCAAACCAAACGAAAATGTACTTGATTTGCTGTTTTGTTTTAATTTTGTACCTTTCAACTTGGGTACAGAACAAAGATGCAGAGTATGTTGAAAATCAACAACAGAACATTGCTGATGCAATTGATTTGCTTCCTCGACTTGCAACTGGGATTGATGTAAATATAAAATTCAGGAGGTAGGGAAACTTTCTTTTTTTTTTAGTCACCTGTCATCATGTAGTTCATGGCATATTTTTTTTTTTTGCTAATGTTGTGGTGACCCTATTTGATCGGTTCAATTATTGGAATGTATGGCTAATTTTTGCAGAATTCAGGATTTTGAGTTCACCCGAGAGTGTGCAATATTTGACTTGTTGGACATTCCACTTTATCATGGTTGGATAGTTGATCCCCAGGTATGAATATTTTGGCATGAAACCTCATTTTAAGGTACAACTTATTTCCAACACTTGTTTATATAACATCTTTCTGTTTTGCACCATTGTGACTTTCTTTAGGTGCTTGTTTGTAATGGGTTCAAATATATTCATGGAAATTTCTGTGTTTCTTGCTTTATGTAGAGCCTTGCTCAATTGATTACAATTGTAATCACATACATAATTATTTCTGCTTTGTGTGATGTTAATGCTTTGGATCCCCATTGGGGCAAATTCGTAAAGGTAATTTTATTTATGTGATCAATTCCGTAAAGCAGACATTTCTAGGCAGGATCAATGACCATGTTGGACGGTAACATTTCCCAGACATTCCTGGAGATCTCCAACATATTTTTAAATGTGTCCATAACTTGAAAAAAGTGAATGATTTAGAAGATAAGCTCGAGCTAGACTAATTACATTGAGTTGATTTGTGCAACTAAGCCAGCGTAGATGACGGACATGAAGTTTAGTGAGAAGCCGTAGAAGAAAGAAAAAGAGTATTTGGAACATAACCATCACAACTATATAATTAATGATAGAGAGAAACGTGAAGGCTAAAAATATTGAAGTGCCCATTTTGTCACTAGGCTCTTGATCATTCACAGAGGAGGTTGAAGATTATGTTTTTGGAGAAAGAATTAAAGAATGATCAGTTAAGTGGAGAGCTTCTGAAATGTTGTGTGATCGACATACACTGGTGAAGTTAAATGGGAACTTAATGAAATTACCTAGGCCAGCCATTTATTAATGGAGTAGATGTTGGGCAACTAAGGAGCAACTGTTTTCAAAATGGACAGGGCCAATGAGAGTGGTTGTGGTACTATGGGGTTGGCTATAATCGGCAATCTTGTTAAAATGATGGTGAAGCTAGTTGTCATACTGGGGATAATGGTCATGGGATGAAGGTTTGAAGTGGTTGCACTGCAGTGGTTGGGTGGTTGTATGCTGAGAGAGAGAGAGAGAGAGAGAGAGAGAGAGAGAGAGAGAGAGAGTCCTTAATATTGTGAAGTAGAAGAAAATGAGGAAGGGATGGGTAAGATGGTTCAACAAAGCTGTTGAAGGGCTATACTGTCACTTTCAAAATTTGGCCTTCTCACAACCCAGTTATGTGTGCAGCCTCTGTTCTCTGTAGGTATGACTACTAAACAACGGGTAATAATGAAAGAGAGTGAAGGTTTGGGGGTACTTTCGATGCATTTTAATGTTAGGAGATGAACTGGATAGTCCAGGAGATGAATGTTAACTTATCACTTTAGTGTTTGCTTTTTTTTTTTTTTTCTAAATTGTAGGATGTATTTTTGTTCGAAGCTCTTTTATTCTGATGTTGAATCAATGATCAAATGCTTCTGTTAGTACTACATAGGAGGGATTTTTATCTGTTTCTTTAGTGGGAAATTATCATTTTCAAGAATGTGGCTCATATACTGGTGATCTTTGAAGTATATGCCATGTAGTATGCTTTGGCTTTATGAGTGAGACTTTTGGTTTTTGCTACCAGGATTATGATACTGTGAATGCAATTGGGTCAAAGTCATACAATACCCTTATGGGAGAGCTTGTTGCCCTTGAAACACAACATACTGAGAATGAACAGAAGAAGCCTGAAGAAGATTGTGTTGATTTCGCTGCTGCAACAACTGCAACTCTAGGAGTACCTTCTCCATGCCTCTCAAGAGGTATATCTTTCGATGATTCTCCCCGCTCCACTTCGGATCACCACAAATTTAGAAAAGGAGACGTTGAAGAAGAAGCAGAGCTGTTGAGGGTCTTGAAGTTATCAGAAGTTGAAACGCCCATTTCAGCAGATGATATCCTCACAGTTGATACTGATGCAAAGAATTTATTTGTCAGTTCAACTGAGAGTGCATATTCGAATAAGTCTGAACCTGTGGTTCTTGTAAAGACATTAGAAGGGAATATTGATTGCAGAAGACAAGAGTTTAGTCGGCGGGAACTATCACTATCAGATGATACCAATGCCTTTGGCAAGTACAATAGTGATATGATCACTTTTGAGACAGCTCCAGGGGAAGGTGTTTGTTCACCCTCAAAGACTGATCAGGGAAATTCCAATGGGCAATCAAAATGTGAAGAACCTGGAGAACATGTTATATGTAAAGATGTAGCCCAGCAACCTTGTTCTGATCCTCTGATTGATAATGAAAGTGGACCATTGGATTCTTCGGTGAAAGATGCTTCATCTGTGCGTGAAAGCCAAATGCATTGTTCTGGAGGTGAGGTACAAGTTCAGAACCAATCTACTACCCTGGCTGATACACACAAGGAAGGAATTGATACAAGTGGTTATGACATAGTGGATAGCTCTTGTTTGTCTACACCAGTGGTACAGTCACATTCATCCAGTGACAGAAGACAAAGCACGGGTGTGCCTGAAGCTTTCAATTCAAGTGTTGATGGCAGTGAGCCAATATATGAAGGAGAGGAATGTATATTGGAGTCAGGAGCTGCTACTTACGAAGATCGTGAGCCTGTATATGAAGGGGAAGTTGTTCTTGCGAAACAAGTGGATACAGGCAGCGCAGATGTATTTGATGCAAGTTCGAATGATGAGATCACTCCACAACAAGGTAAGAAGTGTTCTATATCACTGAATAAAACATATTATTTGTCTTTAATGCTTTTGTTACTCCTATGTGTTTGTTGATGCGTTCACAAGGTTATATTAAAACACTTCCTTTCCTTTCCTTTCGCCTTAATTCTCATCAGGGGAACTGATCGGGAATTTTTTGAGGAACAGTGCTAGTCAGTTGACCATTTACGGGTATGTTGGTCTCTTCTTCAGTTTAGCCTTCAATTTGTCCACAAATCAATGTGTTTTATGCTGCTGGGTGTACAGAAATTCTATAGTTTGTTACCTCGTGTAATTTTTGCAGCCTGTTTTGCTTACAAGATGGTCTGAAAGAACGTGAGCTTTGTGTGTTTTTTCGGAATAATCACTTTAACACCATGTTTAAGGTCAGTTTCTGCAGAGCTCTGTTGCTCTAATTTTCTAGTCATGCTGCTGCCAGTCAGGTTCCAAATACACTGGTAGCTGCTGAATATACTGATGATATGAGTTAAGGATAATGCTTTCCATTTGCTCAACATTAGTTGCTGGAATTATACCTGGTGTCTTCTTATTGGCAGTTTGAGGGTGACCTATACATTTTGGCTACCGACCAAGGTTATATAAATCAGCCTGATTTGGTGTGGGAAAAGCTCAATGAGGTGAAGACTTTTACTCTAATATTCTTTTTGAGGAATATGATTATGACTGGTCTCTTCTATGTTTGACGTGGCTGCAAGTTCAATCATACTAAATTTTATGGTCGTATTTTTACCCTGGACTTTTTTTGGTTATTTATCTCAAATGATGATATTATTCATAAAACCAATGTTTGGATAAACTAAGAGGAGGATTATAGTGTGATTGATGCATACCTATTAAACTAAAAGACTATGACCCGCTAGATGTCATGCTACCGAATGTTGGTAAGTAATCCATGTTTTTCATGGATTTCAAAGGATTGGGTGGAGGTGAGAGGGGTGTCACTCTTTGGCAATGTGCTTTCCTCACAATTGATTGGGCTATTTAATCGGAAAGAAAAGTATGAGTTTTTGGATGTTGCTATGTTGTTTACACCTTTTTGTGATTATGAATGTCATAGGATTGGGTGACTTCTCCACCTTTGCTCAGGTGTGAAAGTTTATCTTCTCTATCAATAACATTCCGTTCCCTATCAAAACATAAATCTTAAAACATGAATAAATATATAAAAAGGAAGAAACAACACGTACAAAAATTGAGTGTGGCGTAAATAAGTATTTGAAGATGGATATGTGGTGAAACCATAAATGATAGGATCAAGAATCAGTATATTCCTGAAATAGTAGAAGTAGTAGAAGGTGGATTAGTAGGAGATAAATTGAGAAAGAATCGAATTAGGTAGTTTGAACATATTTATAGTAGATCTTTTATTGCGCTTGTGGTAGAGAATAGTAATACCTATTAACCATAATGCGAGGGATAAAAAGAGATCAAAATTAACTTTAAATAGTTGTGAACAAAAAGATTTGATAGCTTGTGGTTTGACAATAATTATTTTCCCTTAATAGACTATTCTGACAAACATGATTCATGTAGCTAACTCAAATAATTGTCTCGAGTTTTACTGAGCATTATTAAATTATGTTGTATTTTTAGCCTCTGTTTTCCAACATTTTAGTCAAGAAGTTTTACAACGAAAAGTATCTTATGGCGGGTATCATTCTGCAGTCTTCACATATTATGTTTGGTTCTTTGTGCTCTTCAGGTTAACGGGGATACATTGTATATGACTGGTAATTTTAAGGAATTCAAGATTGAGAATCATGCCGACAACCCGTGGGATGAGCAAAGTGCTTTGGCCAATACTGCTGTACGTAGTTTTTCTTTGATGATCGATGTTTTGGGATTTATAATTACTGGCTTTTGGGAAACTAATTGCAAATAATGTTTCTTAGGACTACCTTGCCAGCATTGACAATTCAACACAAGGACATTCGAGTTTCAAGTAATTATTTTAACTAGTTCTGGTCTCTCCATTGATAACTGATAATTAATTTGTTGATAGAGAGCATAGTCGACCCTTGACATGGGTTATGATCTTCTTTCTTTCATAGTTTCCATTCGAGTGATATTTATGTACCAAATTGGTTGTCTATATATTTTTAACCCATTTTTTCTGTTACTATTTCATTTCTCACTTGTGACTGGCACAGGCAACCTGTACTGTGGACTATAGTTGTTCATTTGTGGAGAAATTAAAGTTACTTTGTTCTCAGAAGCAATTCCTGGTCAAAATTGCCTACACACCACTTCTATTCACATATTCTGATGACAATGAGAGTTCGTCCTGTATGTTTATGCTATTGTGGGGTTAATTTTTATATTTTGTATTGTTTTGACAGTTCTGACCTGCAATTGGCTATAGCTCTTCAACAACAGGAATTCGAGCAACAGCCCCAGCGTAATGTGCAGCAGCCAACTGTTGGCAATGGTTCAAGGCTGGTCACAGGACCCCAGGTAAATTGTAAAATTTTGATTCACTATTGCTACCGCTAAATTGTTTCAATGTGTTTTGTGGTTTTCACCTGGTGTTACATCTGAATATCAACATAATATCTCTGCAAGGGGACTGGACTTGTGCTGTTATCAAGAAATGATATGTATGAATATAATCTATGTACATGATAGCACACTACTGTAATTGTATGCAAGGTTGTCAAAATGTGTATCGTAATTCGTAAGGCACATCGTTTTCCAACAATAATGTATCATGTATTGTAAGACACACTCAATCTAATAAAATGTGTTAGTAAATACTTAAAAGATGATCCAGGGATCGTACTAACTCCCTTCCCACAAACCTAGAAAGTACGAAAGTGCCCGACTCTGAAAAATATAAGAAAGGCACATAAAATACTATTACCACCAAACTAACTAAAAGTAACTAAGACCGAGGCTCGATTTTGTTTATGCAAGTTCCCAAGTAGGCTCCGCATCATCCAACATGTGTCAAATTAAAACTTGAGCCTTGGGACCATCTTTTTTCCGCGCCTTCTATAAACTTTGTAAGGTTGCTGCCACTTCTCGCCATCACAGGTTTTTGAAATGCATGGTTGTAGTCAAGTAATGAGTTTTTGATACTGTTTAATTTTGAGAATAAGGTTCGATGGGTTGTGGGTAGGTATGTTTCTCTATCATATTGTAATGTCGATTTTGTTGAATGTGTCATTTTAACTGGATGAATTATGTGACTTGCATGTTGCATGATTTTCTTTTACCTATTGGCTTCCTGAACCGAGAGGTGACCAAGTTTGCATTCTTGATTTCTAGAATCTGATCTTTAACGCGGTTCATGGAAGAATAGGTATTAGGCCTGCATGATTTTTGTGCAAGAGGCATTAGCATTCAGGAGTGTTTATAAGCTTGGTGCATTAATTGTTCCACAAATTGCTTAGTGAACATTAGCAGAAATGATACTTGTGTAAGTTTTTTGTCGATACAGGTTTAGGATGACAGATAATTTTATGGGCTTCTGGGTATCTACATGGAGGAAATAAATGTGAGTTTGTTAAGGTAATTAATGACCCAGAGAAATAATGAAGGTAAAAAATATAGGGCGAACTATTATTGGCAGCGTTTTCTATCAAAGTGTATATTATTGAGGATGAAAATAACTAAAATTGCCATCTTTGTTCATTCCAAACATTCGAAGAATTATGAAATCTCTGTGAAGGATATTTTCACAAATGCTGGAAGCATGTTTATTGTTTTCAAATCAGCTTAATATGTAAGGAGGGAAAGGAGTTCGTGGATAAAGAAAGTGGAATTACTAGGTACAAGTTTGGGAAAAGGGAATTTGGGGAGTGATTTTCTCCATCCCATTATTTGCTTTCTTATCCTAACAAAGTAGTGGATCCCAAGGTTTAATAGCATTGGGAGATAGAATGGTACTAGAGAGTGAAGCTCACATCTATCCAAGCAGATTAATGACTCAGAAAGGTTAGTATGGAGAATTTACAAGATAGATAATGCTGTTGATCACTGCTTGAATATTGCATAGACACCTTCCTTCCAGCATCTGAATCTTTGCATCCTCTACATTTCCGAGTCATTAGTGGAACCCAGATGTCACATCTTCCATTACCACAATGGGTTTTGCTCTAAGATGACATTGTTTGGGACCATTCATAGGAGCTACTCTCATTTGATAGACTATATATACACATGTTTGTGTATTGCTAGGCAACGGCACTATTACTACTACAGATCGTCCTCTTCCTAATTTGGTTATATAGGTTCATTTTCAATGCACAATGCCAAGAATCTTAGAGGATCTACACTGTAATAGCCCTTGAGGGAACCCTAACAATGCAAGCCAATTTGAAATGGTAATAGCTTGCTGAGAAAGGCAAGGGACAAAAGACAATGCTCTGCAGCTTGAGAATATGTACAGATTTTATTTGTCGAAGTGGATGGATATTTTATTGTTTATAGATGGCCTACTACAACATTGGTGAGAAAGAGTGATATGATAGCTATTGACGATAAGCGTAGGGATAGAGGAAGATAAAAAATAACTTTAAATAAAATAGTAAAGAAAGATGTGATAATATATGGTCTAACATGAAACATGATTCATGTAGTCGACCTAAAAAATGTTGGAACAAGGATTTGTTGAGTTGAGTTTGATGGATATTTTATTACTCAAGTTCCATGGTCAAATTTGCTTGCAAATTAAACTCACATGTCTTTCACTTGGCACCGTTTCAGGACATTTTGCTTTTGGGACTCGATGCTCTGACAGAGCCAATAATGAAGTTTTAATTAGGGATAGATCACTTAAAATGAGCTTAACTAGCAAGAACAAAATGACTCTTTACTTTTATCCTCGGTAAACTCTTCGGCTTTATAAATGTCTTTTGTTTTGTGGTCTACAGAGTTCATGTGTTTATGAAGGTACTCGGTTTTGTGGGGGGAAACATATCCTAACAAATGAATTGCATTATGCAGGTGCCAAGGCCTAGTAGCAAAACCTCAACTTCGTCTTCCAGGCAGGAGGCAAAATCATCGAAAGAAAAGTGTAACGTGATGTGAAAATTGGATCAGGTGGAGTGGAAAATATGTGTATTGTATAGTGCCACTGTATCACGGTCCTATTACATACAGCGTCTATCCATTTATCATATATGTGATTCTAGACCCCTCTGTAAATAAAGTATATTTTACCACACTGCTGGGGGTGTGATTTTCTGATTTTTTTTTTCCCAGTAAGCAGATTTTGTGAGTTAGATTCCGAGTAGGTGGTCCGGAAACAGCACATGTGGTACCATTCTACTGGCCTGGCTGTTGTATATTTGCAAAAATTGATAGGAGAAAACGGTCCGATGTTCATGTGGCACTCCAATTAAGTAACAGCATACCCTTCAAAACATTGATTTGGTAAGTCATGCTATTTCTTTTGGGAAAATTTCATCCACACTCCCTCTAATTAAGTCTAAATTAAATGACACCTCTTCTTGATTCTGAAATTTCATTGCATTTTTTTTAGTTTATACTTTCAAGTTAAAAGACACCTCCTTAACGGTAACTTCTAACTCTGTCAATATATAAAGTAACGAGTTGACAATATATTTTTTGAAAATGTCAAAACTACCTTTCATTATGTAAATAAACTAAAATGTTTTCAACTTTTTCCCCATTTCATATAGGAAATATTTCATCTACACATCCTGTAGTTCGGTCTAAATTCAATGACACTCCTCTCGATTCTAAAACTTCACTGCTTACCCTTCTGGTTATAATTTAAAATTAATGACACCTCATTAACGGTAATTTTTATCGCTGTTTGTAAATAACGTAATGATTTGATTAAATATTTTGTGAAAATACCAAAATTATCTTTTGTTATGTAAATTGACTAAAATGGCCACAATCCTTTTCCCATTATATATGCCCTAGCCAACCAGTAAGCGTGATTTCTATCATTATATTATCTCAATGAATTTTTATCATTTTAAAGCATTGCATGATAACTTTGTTATAATATTAGTCATCATATTATCACTCATTTGGTTACATAATTGAGTTTTTATAATTTTTATAGTTAAAAATAATTTTTTTATAATAAAAATTACAATCGATAAAGTCAATGTCGAAATCCCATTCATTTCTAACTCCTCTATTATCGTCTGTCATCCACAACGTCACCTGACCACTCTTCACACATCACATTTTATATATAAAATTTAAATATTATTTGATAAAATTTAATATTAATCAAATAAATTTGGTCTTAATTTAATAAATTTAAATATTAATTTGGTATTAATTTGATAAAATTAAATATTAATTCAGTGTTGATTTGATAAAATTTAAGATTAATTGAATAAATTTAAATGTTGCTTTCATGAAATTAAATGTTCATTTGGTGTTAAATTAAATAACTAACATTAATTTGACAAGGTTAAATGTTAAAGTAATGAAATTTAATATTCTATTTAATATATTAAATTTTAATTTAATAATATTAAATATCAATTTGGTATTAATTTAATGAAAATAATTACTTATTTAATGTTACATTAATGAAATAATATTAATTTGATGAAATAAAATATTAAATTAATATAACTAAATGCTAAATTAATAAAATTAAATATCAATTTGTGTTGATTTGATGAGATGAAATGTTAATTTAGTTTAAATTAAATAAATGACATTAATTTGATAAAATTAAATATTAAATTAATGAACCTAAATGTTAATATAATAGAACTAAAATGGAGTGTACTGAAATTTCAGAATCGGGAAAGAGTATTATTAAATATAAGTCTATTTACAGGGGATGTCGTTAAAGTTATGTTTATTTACAAGGGGTGTGAATAAAATTTACTCTATAAAGTATTTAGGGGTATTTCTGTAAATTAATAATTGTCATTAACGCCGTAACCAAATAAACACTGACAAGGGGTGACAGTGAAGCTTCAGAATTGAGAGGAGGTGTCATTGAATTTAGACCTAATTATAAGGGTTTGGATGAAATTTTTCCTATTTCTTTTGATTATCAGCTTCTAAAAGCACCCCCAACCTTTCCCTCCATCTAGAAGAAGACGACCATTTTAGTGAAAAATGTTGATACCTGTTGATTTTGTTAAGGGCATAATTGCCACTTTAGCCATGTTATATCATCTTATTTCCTTTTACGGTCGGTTTGATTAGGAAGAAAATAATTATAGAAAGTGAATTGAAAGAAAAGAAAAGAAAAAAAAAATATTTTCGTTCATATATTTGGTTAGCATGAAATATATAAAAGAAAATTTTGAAATTTTTTTAAAATTTTCTTTCTATAGTTTGAAAAGCAAGAAAGTTATAAGAAAATTTGTTTAAATATCAATATTATCCTTATCTATATTAGAGAAATTTATATCCAATAAATAATGACTAACGTGAGAGGAAACATGGGTAAAGTGAGAAATTAAATGTGTGTTCAGTTTTTCTAGGAAAAAAAATCATTTCTCAACACAATTTGTAGGAAGCAAGAATTTTATGTTATTAGTAAATTTTGTGGGCCCAAGAATTTAATTTCTAGTAGTTTTTAGCATTATCATGTTAAACGAACAATAAAAAAATTAATTTTTTTTTCTTTTTTTAATATTTTTCATCAATTTCTCGCTAACTAGACGAACCCTAGGCAAATGGTTTCCGCATAGCACGAGAGAGATGCCAGCAGAACATGAGATTTGAAGAGATCATGAACTAGCTAGGTTGTTTGCATTGCATGTGTTGGTGGGCCTGTCAGATTTCGGCCTTCCATTAAGAAACGTGTCTTTTGCCTCCTATGATTAGGAGTTGGCTTCAATATAAAAAGGTGGAAATCGGTACGATACCGAAAATGATAATTATTTATCTTATTTAAACCAAAATAAAAATATAAAAAAAAATTTATAATATTTGGGGTTATTGTGTGACATTAAATTTATCATTTTAGATTAAGTTATAAATATTAGGATATTAGATTAGGTTATCTAAGTTCACCACTATTTTAAGTTATAATAGAAATTAAAATTAGTTTTAAAAAATGATAATTATTTATCATATTTAACTTTCAATCAGTTAAGATTACACTGTTGAGATAAGAGTATCACTTTTTTGGTTAACATTACCATTTTGTTGGTTAAGAGTACCACTTTTTTGGTTAAAAGTATCACTTTTTTTGTTAAGAGTACCACTTTTTTTGTTAAGAGTACCATTTTTTTAGTTAAGAGTACCACTTTTTTGGTTAAGAGTACCACTTTTTTTGTTAACATTACCACTTTTTTGGTTAACAGTACCACTTTTTTGATTGGATCACTTATGTAGCGATCGGGCATTCACTTAACGATCAAGTTTGCAAACCAATATCGATCCCTGGACTAATCTCGATCGCTCAACTAGAGATCAAGATTTTAGCTTGTCCAATAAATTTCACTTATACCCCTAAATTATCATATTTTTTCAATTTTTCCTTCATATTTTCATATTACACCATCAACTATGTAATTAGTTTCATATTACCTCAATTTTTTTTACCTATTTTAATTTAACACCAAAGGTGTACCCAAATATGATAACTTTGTTATAATTTATTTAGTGGTGAAAAACTTTGTTGTAATAATTTTAACTTCACTCAAAAGTATTTAATTAACATGTAATTAACAAATTAATATTACATTAACACATTAAAATTCAACAAATTAACATTAAAATTCAACTTAATTAATATTAAATTCATCCAATTTATTCCAAAATCATCCAATTAACATTCAATTCATTTAATTAACATCCAATAAAAAATCAATTTATCAAATCAACACTAAATTAATATCATTTTTCATCCAAAGTATTTAATTAACATGTAATTAACAAATTAATATTACATTAACACATTCAATTCATCAAATTAACATTAAAATTCAACTTGTAATTAATTAACACTAAATTAATATTATTTTTCATCCAAAGTATTTAATTAACATGTAATTAACATTCCAAATCAAACAATAAATATTCAATTTATCAAATTAACACCAAAGTAACATACAATTCCATTTAATTAATATTCAATTCATCAATTTAACACCAAATTAACATTCAATTTTCATTCAATTTTATCTAATAAACATTTAGTTCATTAAATTAACAATTAAATTCAACAAGTTAACAATAAATTACTCAAATTAATATTGAATTCATCTAATTTGCATTCAAATTCATTCAATTAACACTAAATTAATCGAATTAACATCCAAAATTGAATACCCAATTCAAAATATAGGCATTTTGGGCAGTTAAATTTTCGGAAGAACACCATATAATAAAAAGATAATTGCTTCCTCAAATTTTGATGGTGCACTCTAATGGTGGCAACTGCCTCCCCATAAATCAAAGGGAAAAAGTATTGGGAAAGAGAGGTCGTGCCTCTTCCCTTACCAATAGGGGTGTTCATGGGTCGGGTTGGCCTACGAGACCCATTACCCAATTCAAAAAAATAGGTTCGAAACTCGATAAGCTCGATAGTTAGTTGGTCCGCCTAAATCTGAGCCCAATATTTTACGAGAGAGGGCTTAGGCCTGCCCCAAGTCCGTTACCCGACCCAAAACCCAGGTCATTAGCCCACCCACAAAACCCGGTAAAAATCCGGTCCAAGAACTCGTTCGTCCACCCATTTTATTTGAAAAACAAATAACTATTGAAAGTTAGGTAGTATATTCCTCTAAAAAAAAGTATTTACTTAAATATTAGGTTGAGTAATGTATTATTCATTATTTACTTAAATACTAAATAATTCATCTCAAATGAAATAATTAATTAATAATTTTTTTATCCATTTTGACTATACTTTTAATTCAAAAATATAATTAACAAAAATACTAAGTTAAAATTTTTTTAAATGAAATTGTATATATATAAAAATAAAACCTCCTGCAAGGCCCACCCAATGAATGACAGGTAGCTTAATCCTACTGAAGTTTGACCCGGCCCACCCAATAACTTACTCAAGTAAAGGCTTGAGTCTACCTTACTCAGACCCAGCCCAAAAAAAAATTCACAGCCTAGCCCATGCCGGCCCATAGACACCCCTACTTACCAAATCTAACACGTAACAGAGAGACCAATGGTCTATTTGATAACTCAATTCAGCACTTAAAACTGAACATATTTCGTGATTTTTGAATTAAGTTTGTTTGATAATACTATATTTACTATCACTTAGAATATCTCTAACCATGACTCAAATTTAGAATCAAATTTGAGTAAAAAACTTGTTTTAGTATAAAGTACTCTAATGAACAAACTCAAATATCTACTTAAATCTTTTAAAAAATTCTCATATTGTATCAAAACTTTTTTTTTTGTCACTCAAATCATGATATTTGACAAAATAAATGAAATTTTCATCTCCCTAGAAATGGGTAATTCAAAAAAAAAAATGAATATGTATACAACACTACTTGGAAATAAAGAAATCATCCCAGGATTCTAAGATTATTCGAATCTTTTATCACTTTTTATAAATTCAGATAAAGAAAAAGAAAAAAAAAATATATATATATAACTATTTTGACATGGGCCTGACTTGAAGAACGTAAAAACATATGTTTTTAATAAAAATAAAAGATTGAAGAAATAAAAAATTGATGGGTAGGCTTATGCTCCGTTTGGTACGATGGAAAAGTGGAAGGATGGAAAGTGGGATGGATAAATAAAACATCATGTTTGGTAAGGAAGGAAAGTAGGAAGGATGGAAAAATGGATGGATTAACTTTCCTTCCAACTCACCAAAATCAATCCCTCCAAAATCGGAAGGAAAATAGATGGAAAGTTAATTATTTGTGTTGAGATGTATCTTATTTGTCTATATATCTTTTAATATATACATATATATACATTAATTTCATATAAAAATATAATGATAAAATATGTATTTATATATCTATATATTTAAAAAATTAAAAATTAAAAATAATAAACAGACCAACTCGTAACTTGACACGACACAATTAATTAAATGAGTTGAGTTAGATTTTACTAATGTTCGACATAAATCCGTAATAACTCAACACGAATCTGTCACGATATGACTCGATTGTCACCCCTAATCGTATCCAGTACGAAAAAAAAAAAAAAAAATTAGTCATTTTTATTTTCCATCCATCCAACCAAACACGAAGGAAGGAAAGTGTATCCATCTTACTTTCCTTCCTTGAAGGATATAAAGTGTATCCCTCCTACTTTCCATCATTCCTACCAAACGGAGCATTAAGATTGGGTTAAAATTTTAAAGTCACTTACGACTTGCTTAATGCTGATAGTTGAACGCGCTAAATTATTGGCAGCATAAAACTTTAAGAGTAATGCTACAATGACCAAATTTTAGGACTAAATTTGGAGTCTAAATAACATGGCAGAATGTCATTTAAAATTTTTATTGGGATCCAAATGACATAACACCAAATTAAAAAATCCAAATCAACTGTCATGTCATTTTGACTCTAAACAATCCTACGATGGGATGGACAACTTTGTCCCGAAATAATTTCGTCTCTTTCATTTGTAAGGTCGTAATGCTTGTGGTTCCTTTGTACAAGGCCCCACCTATGTTGTCTTGTAGCTTCCATTATTTGTTTCAGTCGTTTTCTCTCTCTCTCTCTTGCCCTCGTTTTCAAGGTTTACCATTTCTTCTCGATCCATCATAGGATTGTTTTTTCTCTTGTTTCCTTTTATCATTTTTTCTGAAATTATTAATCGGGTCTTGTTAATTTATGTTATGGATTACTTTTAATTATATGTCGTAGTTTTTTTATTATATAAATACATATTTTATATAAAAAAAAGGGTTTAAAATAAATAGTGAAAAGATAAAATTGAAAACTTATTTATTTTCAGATGTCAGATATTTTTACTTATCAAAAAATTTGATTCAATTCCGTACTTAAATTTTAGTAGGTATCAAACAACTCACGAATTAAAAATTCAGTATTTAATACTTAAAATTTAAAATCTAATTTTTAATATTCAACTTTTAATTTTAAAAATTAAAATGATTATGGATAAACTTATTAGTATAGAGACTAATTTGTTTTATTAATATTATAATAACTATAAATAATAATACAAATTTTAAGATAAATATACGACATTATTGAGTTGAACTAATATCGGTCCCATACGAAAAAGTTGTTTGGCTGTTTCTTTGGGGAATGTGACCCTCGAGCAGCTGAACTGAATCCGGATGATGATTGATGGGGAAAGCATTTAATAAATAATCATATTTAATTTAATCATTCTACCTCCACGTAGAGTACACGATATCCTTGCCTTGGAGAAGCAAATAATCATTTTTAATTATTCGATAAATTTTATTTTCATCATTACCAATCAAATATTCGATCTGAATATTCAATTCCGTTTGAGTAGCTTAATTAATGCTGAATTTTAATAAATTACACATACATCTCAACAGAGTTTCATCTCATAAATACATAATCTATTCATGTATAATTTAGATCAAATCATAGTCAAGTATATTAAAAATCTAAATTTGTGAAAAATGATATAATAGCTTTGTATTCAGACTAAATAATCGATCAAAATCTATATAATAAAATAGTTTACAATTCAAATCTCAAAAGATAAACAAAATGACTTTAACTATTCGCGGTTGAGATCACTTTAAATTTTACTTTAAAGTTAATCTAACGGCTAATATTAACACCCTAAATTTAATAGGAAAAATATGTCTCTAAGGGTGTGTTTGGTGTAATTTTTTAAAGTACTTCTAGAAATTATTTCTCATAAATACTTTAAAAAAAATAATAGTACTTGAAACCGCCCTACCACCACCACTACTACCGCAGCCACCGCCACCACCACCACCGTAGTCGTCGCCGCCACCACCACCCCCCCTACCACCCCCCCCACCACCCCACCCCGTCACCACCACCACCACCGCCACCTCCCCCACCACTACCACCACCATCACCACCTCATCCCCCACCACCACCAAACCCATCGCCCCCACCTCCTGCCACCACCCCCACCTCCACCATCGCCGTCACCACCACCAATGCCGCCACCACCACCACCACCACCACCGCC
The DNA here is from genome assembly GCA_951799425.1 of Ilex aquifolium. Lineage (NCBI taxonomy): Eukaryota > Viridiplantae > Streptophyta > Magnoliopsida > Aquifoliales > Aquifoliaceae > Ilex > Ilex aquifolium. The sequence continues at coordinate 30,658,804 of OX637403.1, forward strand.
GCCGCCACCACCACCACCAACACGGTCATTGTCACCCACCACAACTATCACCGTCTCCTACCACTACCACTGCCGCCCACCACCTCTCACCCCTACTACAAACCGATACTTAAATTTTTTTATCTCTTCTCTATGTTTGTGATTTGTTTTTGGATATGAATACAAATATGTTTATTGATTACCATTTTTTATTGCACTGTGCCTTCAGGCACAGACAATAACTAGTATTAATATATATCAGCCTAGTCAAATTCATGTCCAAATAAAAATCGTATCAAAATTTGATCTGTACTATAGTGGATGACTGGTAGCTGAATTTTATCTCATTTCTTTCTATTTTTTTTACTTATCAAACATAATGTTTTATTTATCCTTCTAATTTTTCATAATTCCAATTTTCCATCATTCTATTTTTTTATCGTATCAAACGGAGCATTAACAATTTCTTGGGACTAGACCATGAGAAATTTATCTTTCATGAATAACTTTGTCTCGACGTGAATGATTTATTTTTGATCGGACAAAAAAAGAAATTAATAGAGACTCACAAAAATTGATCTGAACACTCCGACTAATTAACAAAACAAAAAAAAATTTGACACTGCACATATGGACTGCAAATTATAAAGGACGAGACGAGAAAGAGCCGCATACACCCAGCAGTCAAATTGATTATTTAAATTTTATCACATTATTTAGATTATAAAATTAATTTCAAATTTGATCAATTTAAAACTTATGTTTTCTTGAATAATCTATATAATAAAGTACAATACAATTCAAATCTCAAAAATAAATAAAATGACTTTTGATTTTTACGGTTGAGATCTTTTTAAATTTTACTTTGAAGTTAATCCGACGGCTAATATTAACACCCCATATTTAATAGGAAAATAAGTTTTTAAGGGTGTGTTTGGATGATTTTTTAAAAATATTTTAATAACTTATAACTTCTCATAAGTACTTTAAAAAAAAAATTGTGTTTGAAACCATATTTTCGTCATCACTACCACCACCTCCACTCACCCATCATTTTGGGTGGTTACAACCAGGGAAGGATCTTCCGTGTTTAAAGTCATATAGCAAAAATATACAAACCCGAATATTGCATGAGACAAAGTTGCTAGTATTTAGTACTGATGATGCACAAAATTATTTTTGTACAAGATCAACAGTCAAGTATGAATAATGATGCAGTTAATGAGTAATTAATGAACAATCAATGAATCAAAACAGTAAACAGAGAATCAACACGGGAATTTATAGTGGTTCGGTCTCAGATGACCTACGTCCACTCTCGGGAATGGCAGCGATGACCGATGTTCTTTATTGATGAATAAGGGTCACCGAAGTGTTACAAAGCTCTGAGAGAGAGAGAGAGCAAGTGTGTAGTGAGGCTTGCCTCTGGGTGTTTGAGATGTATCAAAGTGTATTCAGCCTGTCTTTACCCTTGAGAGAGCTTACATTATATAGCTATGTTGAGGCGGTGAGGCGGTGCCGTGAGGAAGAGGTCTTCCACTATTTAGGTAAGTACAATCATAGTAAGAGTGAACCTTTTTGGCAAGCACAATTAAGGTAGGAGTTGATCTCCGTATCCCGTCATTCTCTCCCTCGTGCTCCTATTTAGTCGAAGGAGAGTCCTAGTTGGATTGGACTTTAGGCTGGGCCTTGAATTGGAGTAGGAGTACCGGAGTCCCAAGGTAAGTGGGCACCAAGGGGTAGGCGCCCAATGGGCGGCGCCCCATGGTTGGCGCCCTATGGGTGGCGCCCAAGGGTGGTCATCCCTTTTGGTGTCTTCTTGGGCTTAGGTGTTGATCTTCTGGCGACTTCCTTCTTGGACTTGAAGCATCATGGATGAGGAGAGAACAAGTGAGAGGTTGAGGAGGAGTGGGGAGCTCAACCATTGGGCGGCGCCCATATGATGAGGTCCAAGTGATGAGTCCAGGTGATGAGTCAAGTGATGAGCTCCTAGTGGGCGGCTCCCATATGGCTTGGGTGACCTCTCTTGATGTCTTCACCTCTTCTCCATTCTCCTTGGATGGGATGACCCGGCTTGACAGGCTTTGGCGACTTGGGCTATTTCAGGGGCCCATTAGTATTTGGGCCCTTTCCCGACTTATTTTTATCGGGATTAACACTGTTAATTTCGGGCTCATCATTTGCCCTCCATGCCCCCAAGCCTCTGATTTTTGCGAGAGTAAGGGGTTGAGGGCATGTGCTCCGTCTTCGTCTGAGTGAGTCGGAATTTTCTTGCTTCCCACGGTATCTTTTTATTCTCGGGCACTCACTGAATTTTTTGATATTAGATAAATTATCTATATATATATATATGCATTTTGGTGGCTTAGCCCACCATTGTTGACTTTTGCCCCTTCAAAAAAATTTTTTTTTTTCTTCTTCTTCTTGGTGCCACATGGCGCTGGCCTCTTCAAAAATTTTTTTTTTTTTCTTCTCCTTGGCGCCACATGGGCGCTGGCCTCTTCAAAAATTTTTTTTTTTTTCTTCTCCTTGGCGCCACATGGGCGCTGGCCTCTTCAAAAATTTTTTTTTTTTTTTTTCTTCTCCTTGGCGCCACATGGGCGCTGGCCTCTTCAAAAAAATTTTTTTTTTTTTCTTCTCCTTGGCGCCACATGGGCGCTGACCTCTTCAAAATTTTATTTTATTTTATTTTCTTCTTCTTGGCGCCACATGGGCGCTGGCCTCTTCAAAAAAAATTTTTTTTTTCTTCTTGGCGCCACATGGGCGCTGGCCTCTTCAAAATTTTTTTTTTTTCTTCTTCTTGGCGCCACATGGGCGCAGGCTCTCATCTCCCTTCAAAAATTTTTTTTTTTTCTTCTTGGCGCCACATGGGCGCAGACTCCTTTCCAAATTTTTTTTTTTTTTTTTTTGAGTCAAATGGTGGATCCTTGATGCAAAGTGAGAAGAGACTTTGGCGAGGAGTCCATGGGCAATGTGGGCGACACCTTGTCACGTGCTGGCAACTTGGGTCTTGCACTAGGCGGTTGTGAATGTGAGATGAGAGACTGGGGGAGATGAGAGGACCCATCCCTATGGGCGACGCCATCGTCTTGCTGGGCGACGCCTTCATTGTTGTGGACCCTTGTATGGCATCAAATGTGGGGGGAGAGTTGGTGGACAACGTCAGCTTGACAGGCGAGGCAGGAGCATTGCAGACAGTTTTTGGGCGACACCAAGAGGTTGGCTGGGTGCCTTGAGTGACACCATGAGTCTTGCCCCCACTCATCCGTTATGTATGTCTTTGTTCTACTGTTGAAGTTGGGACTCCAGTGTAGACGACTTGAGTTCCAAAAGTGTGCCTGGAAAAGACAATGTTATCTCAACATTAAAATATCTAACATGATTACCTGGAGAGAGAGGCAGGTTGTTTGCATGAGAGTAAAGTTAGAGCTGTGGGCGTCTTGATAGAGGGCCGCATGAGCTGAGGCCGAACTACGTATAGTGTCGGTAGATGACTGCCGTAGCAGAGGTGACTACTTGCGTGAGAGCAGAGTCATGGAGGCCGAGCTACGTATAGTCTCGGGAGATGGCTGCCGTAGCAGAGGTGACTACTTGCGCGAGAGCAGATTCATAGAGGCCGAGCTACGTATAGTCTCGGGGGTGGTTGCCGTAGCAGAGGTGACTACTTGCACGAGAGCAGAGTCATAGAGGTCGAGCTACGTATAGTCTCGGGAGATAGCTGCCGTAGCAGAGGTGACTACTTGCGCGAGAGCAGAGTCATAGAGGCCGAGCTACGTATAGTCTCGGAAGATGGCTGCCGTAGCAGAGGTGACTACTTGCCCGAGAGCAGAGTCATAGAGGTCGAGCTACGTATAGTCTCGGGAGATCGCTACCGTAGCAGAGGTGACTACTTGCGCGAGAGCAGAGTAATAGAGGCCGAGCTATGTATAGTCTCGGAAGATGGCTGCCGTAGCAGAGGTGACTACTTGCGCGAGAGCAGAGTCATTTAGACCGAGCTACGTATAGTCTCGGGAGATGGCTGCCGTAGCAGAGGCTCATTCCATTGAGATGGAGATAAGGAGGCCGCTGAGGAGCTGGGCGCCTGAGGTGCGCCTGGTGAGATGGGACGAGACTCATCGTCTAGGCGGCATCATTGGAGGTGTCCAAGGTGGAGAGGGCGAGACCCCTCGTCTGGGCGACTGCTCTGCTGGGAGCTGTTTGTAAATTTTAGGAAAGCAAAATAATTCTGGACACAATAACTTTGGCATGATTTTATTTCATCAAATAACAAATAACAAAATAAATTAACTAATGAAGGATAGATAAAATCTTTAGGTGCTTGGTGTCCCGTAGGTGGGCCAAGACTTCCCTGGTAAAATTGGAGTCACCTCCTCCTAGCCCTTAGGCGATCGTCTGGATTTCTCCGAGGGGTTGGTGGCGTTCTCTATCATCCTGGTCCCGACCAGGTGGCGGGACTTGTCCTCTGCCAGCAACGTACTGCCTCAAGTGGCCACGCTGTATGAGCTCCTCGATCTGCCTTTTAAGATCAAAGCAGTCGTTAGTGTCGTGGCCATGGTCGCGGTGGAAACGACAGTACCTGCTGGGATTTCTGCGGTTTGGGGCGGACTTCATTTTTTCAGGCCAACAGAGCGTGGGGTCATCCTGTATCTGGAATAGGATGTGCTCCACCGAGGCATTGAGTGGTGTGAGAACTTGTCGCTCTCTTAGAGGTGGGGGACCAAGGCGGTCCTTGACAGAGATTCCCTCTGTCCTATTCCTCTTGTTCTCTGCTTCTCTCATGTCTTCGCGTGTATCCTTTCTTTTTTCACCCCCGTAAGAGGACTCACCTCGTCTGGCCTTGGTGACATCCTCGGCGTTTATGTACTTCTGTGCCGTTGACAACAGCTCGGGCATACTGTAGGGCGGTTTTTTGAGTACGGAGAACATGAAACTGGATGAGCAAAGTCCAGCAATAAAAGCGGCTAAGGCCACCTTATCATCCGACTCCTCAATCTGGAGGACCTCCTCGTTGAAGCGGGCAAGGTAGCCCTTAAGGCTTTCATCCCTGTCCTGCTTGATAGTGAGCAGGTGGGTTACTAGTTTCTGATGGCGGCGTCCCCCAATGAAGTGGGAGACGAAGGACCTACTCAGCTCTGCAAAAGAGTGGATGGAGGAAGGCTTGATCTTGGAGAACCACTGGCGAGCAGACCCTTTCAAGGTGGTAGGGAAAGCTCTGCACATAATCTCCTCAGGAACGTTGTGGAGTTGCATGAGGGATTTGTAGGTGTCCAGGTGGTCGAGGGGGTCTTTGGTACCGTCGAAGATCTCGATGGTAGGCATCTTGAACTTTGAGGGTAAGGGATAGTTGACTATATCAGCAACAAAATGTGTGTCGGTACGTCTTACCAGGTAGTCCACTGTCTCGGGCGCCTGTGCCTTCATGGCGTTGAGGGCGTCGCCTAGTTGGTTCTGTACCTCCCTGATTTTTTCGTCCCACTAGTTGGGGACATCCTCCGTCGGGTGGTGGTACTGGCTTCCATGATCGCCATACTGGCTCTCGCCCTCTTCCTCCTGTGCAGGTACATGAGGAGGGACTGCTGGGCGAGGGACACCCGGGCGTGGTCCTAGGGCGCTCTGGCGAGGGACCCCATGGCGGGGTGCTGCTTGGCGCCCAGAAGGGATAGGCTGTTGCTCTTCTCCAGTTGGAGGGAGTGGGACTCCTCCCACGGGGTGAGGGGCGATGCCCCCTTGGGCGAGCATCAGCTGGATGATCTGCTGGTTTTGGTTCACCAGCAGCTCCATGGTTTGGATGAGCTGTTGTCCGACGATGGGAGTCGCCGTAGCAGATGGTTCCGATGGTGCGAGGGGAGGCGGAGCCTCATCCCGGGGAGCCGGGTTGTTGTCTCCCGGTTGTTGACTCATTGACCTGGTCGTAATGGCCATGAAATAGCAAGGTGGTAGAACACTTAGTCGTTCCCACAGACGGCGTCAAATTGATGATGCACAAAATTGTTTTTGTGCAAGATCAACAGTCAAGTATGAATAATGATGCAGTTAATGAGTAATTAATGAACAATCAATGACAATCAATGAATCAAAACAGTAAACAGAGAATCAACACGGGAATTTATAGTGGTTCGGTCTCAGATGACCTACGTCCACTCTCGGGAATGGCAGCGATGACCGGTGTTCTTTATTGATGAATAATGGTCACTGAAGTGTTACAAAGCTCTGAGAGAGGGAGAGAGATAGGGAGAGAGAGAGAGAGAGAGAGAGAGCAAGTGTGTAGTGAGGCTTGCCTCTGGGTGTTTGAGATGTATCAAAGTGTATTCAACCTGTCTTTACCCTTGAGAGAGCTTACATTATATAGCTATGTTGAGGCGGTGAGGCGGTGCCGTGAGGAAGAGGTCTTCCACTATTTAGGTAAGTACAATCATAGTAAAACTGGACCTCTTTGGCAAGCACAATTAAGGTAGGAGTTGATCTCCGTATCCCGTCATTCTCTCCCTCGTGCTCCTATTTAGTCGAATGAGAGTCCTAGTTGAATTGGACTTTAGGCTGGGCCTTGAATTGGAGTAGGAGTACCGGAGTCCCAAAGTAAGTGGGCACCAAGGGGTAGGCGCCCAATGGGCGGCGCCCCATGGTTGGCGCCCTATGGGTGGCGCCCAAGGGTGATCATCCCTTTTGGTGTCTTCTTGGGCTTAGGTGTTGACCTTCTGGCGACTTCCTTCTTGGACTTGAAGCATCATGGATGAGGAGAGAACAAGTGAGAGGTTGAGGAGGAGTGGGGAGCTCAACCATTGGGCGGCGCCCATATGATGAGGTCCAAGTGATGAGTCCAGGTGATGAGTCAAGTGATGAGCTCCTAGTGGGCGGCTCCCATATGGCTTGGGTGACCTCTCTTGATGCCTTCATCTCTTCTCCATTCTCCTTAGATGGGATGACCCGGCTTGACAGGCTTTGGCGACTTGGGCTATTTCAGGGGCCCATTAGTATTTGGGCCCTTTCCCGACTTATTTTTATCGGGCTTAACACTGTTAATTTCGGGCTCATCAAGTACCATAAACCATTGGTAGTCTTTTAATTTCTCGTCCCAATAACTAAATTTGATATTCCGTGGTCAAACTGTAGTTGTTACAAGTATTAATGTCATTTTTAGAGAACAATGTCTAATTTGTCATCTTGATCAAAAAAAAAAAAAAAAACTTGAAAAAGAAAAAATATATTTGATAAATTAAAGTGTACTTGTGTTTGTTTATGAATTCATGTAATCTTCAGTTGAGATATTTACCGATGCATATAAAGTTTTGGTATCAAAAAATTTTTTTTTTTTGGTATAATTATTTATTACTGTAGATTTTCAACTAATTTATTTGTAGATGTTGATTATCAAAAAAATAAATATATAAAATTAGAAAATAATTTTTTTTTGGTAAAAAATAGAAAATAAGATATGAAAAGAGTTGAAAATACTATTTTGAACTAATTTAATGTAATTATTGGATTGACTAGGGTTTTATTATAACCGTTTGATCAACATCAAATTTCAATATTTAATGGGACTTATAGTTAATCCAATGATTATAATAAATTAGGTTCACAAATTAGATAAATAAATTATATTTCAATAACACTGCTCCATAATTAATTTAATGATTATATCACATTAACTTCTTGATTAGGTCCATACAACATTGCGTAATTATTAAAATACTTCTAACATGGTTGATTTGTGGTTGTCACACACCACGTAATTAACCTTTATTTCAATTAACTACTTCACGATAATAAGAGTAATGTAATACTTAGTAAGATTTTTGTGATAATAAATTACCATAGAGACTAGAATCATCGGTATGAAACCATTTAATTATCAGCCTTCTGATCTTTTAACTGCTTCAGCTCTTCAATCAGGACCGTCAAGTTCCTATGAGAGGAACCACCTTCTTCAATAGCTCTCTGGGCTTTCTCTCCGAGCTCTTCTGCCTTCTTCCTCATCTCCGCCGCTTCAACACCACCACCCATCAACTTCCTCACAGCCTTCTCTATACTCTCTCTCTTGATCACATTCTTCCCAACGTCAAACCACCAAGTCCACCCATTTGCACCAACCGACACCCCAATCTTCACCACCTCCGTCAAAAATTTCTCGTTAAGAAACTGATCAGAAGCAGACAAAGGCCAGGTGATGAATGGCAGACCAGCACAAACACCCTCCACCACAGAGTTCCAACCACAGTGAGTCATGAAACCACCGATTGATATGTGGTTCAATATCGCCAACTGTGGTACCCAACCTTTGACCACCATTCCCCTCCCTTTGATCTTATCGGAGAACCCTTTTGGCAACCAGTTATCTTCTTCTCCTTCTTTCTCATTTTCCTTCCCGAGAATGACCCAAATAAAATGGTGGCCCGAAGCTTCGAGTGCGAATGCTATCTCCAAGAGCTGCTCATCCTTGAATTTGATCCAACTGCCAAAACTGATGTAGAGAACTGAGTTGGGTTTCTTCGAATTGAGCCAAGTCAAGCACTCGTGCTCGCCGACGACTGCTTTGAAGTCTCTTTCAAACTCGTCATCGGATTTCCGGCGAACAAGAGCTGTGGGACCAATGGAAAAGACCTTGGAGCCCATTGCATTGCTGTAGTAATCAACGTAAGCTGACTCCAACTCGTAGAAAGTGTTCATCAAAACTCCATAGCTTTTCATCTCAGCTTCTCTCCATTGTTCCATCAACCTACCATACCCACTATTCTTCTGCTTGTAATCCGGAAGCTGAGAACGGGTTAGAGAGATCGCGTCAGGAAAACCAGGGACGAGAAATTCCTCATCATTAGACTCGACCTTGAAGTAGGGTGAGTGAGGACTTCGGATGGCTTCCCTGAGGCAGAGAGAGAAAGCGCCATACGTGTAGCAGACGATGCGCGGAACAGAGAGACGAGAAGCAAAGTCGGAAGTCCAACTGTAGAACGCATCGGATATGATGCAGTCGGGACGGTGAGCTTCCATAAACTCTTCCATAGGGCGTTGGAGGAGTGAGAAGGCATGGGACCTCTTCTGGGCGGTCTCGATGTCGGTGGCATTGGTGGTCTCGTTGAAGTTTTCCGGAAACCCGGCTTCTTTGAGAGGGAAGGGAATGATTTGGAAGGTAATGGGGTGGCCGGAGACGGTCTGTTTGTCCAGTGATTCTTGCAAGATTGAGGCGATAACTGGGGTGGCGACGACGGTGACGTGTTCACCGCGGGCGGCGAAGAGACGGGCAATGTCGAACAGTGGGAGGGCGTGGCTTGGTCCTATGTAAGGGAGGAAGAAGATCTCCAATGGCGAGGTACGGAGTGGAGCCATGGTCATGAAAGATGAGTATGGGGAAGATGGAGTTTTTGATATCTGAGAGTTTTCTTATGTTGCCTTACATACCATACATAAACTAAATTTATATGCATACGGTATGTTTGGTTTTTAGGGTATGTTTGCATCACGTGTTAAAATGGATAATTATAATAGCATTAGAGTAAAAAAAATATGTATATGGGTGGTAGTTGGGAGTTTGAATTTTTGTCATTTAAAATTATCAGAATGTGATAAATTAAAGCTAATTCCATAGTTCAAGAAATAAATTGGAATAAATAATAATTCAAACGACATTTAAAAAAAAAAAAGGCCATGGTTTAAGAAGATTAAATTTTAAGCACCTCAATTCTGATATTATACTAAAAAAATATATGTATTTTTTAATACCAAAATCATAGGCCTGTATATAAATATAAATTGAGAAAGAAATAAAATGGTCTGTCTTAGTTTAAATGGTAACAAAGATTAATTATAAACTCAAATTTATTGAATTTAAATCTTAATAAACTCTTGAAATCAGTCTCTCAATGCTAAATGATTTATTTTTAATCAGATTGAAAAAAATCAAAATGCGCGTAAGCATAGCCAAATGGCATAGGTAGCAAATGGTGCTACGTGACTAGTTGATTGATATCTAGTAGGTGATCACGTGTGCCATCTAGTATTCCTGATCTTCTATTTCCTTCCCAATGAATTTAAATTATTGGGTAAATTATAATCGAAACCCCTAACATTCGGTTTTATTATACGGACATTCCCTCACATTTCAAAAATTATATTGAAATCGCTTGACATTTGAAATGTTTAATACGTAGACCCCCTCCACTTGACGGACGTTAGAAAAAGTTATGAAAAATGCTGACATCAACAAGGAATTTTCTTATAATTCACAATACCCTCATTTGGTCAAAGTCATCCTACACAAGATTATAATACTAAAACTTAATTTTTTGAAATATAAATTATACCTTTCCATTCATTTAAAAACATCATGTTTCCTCTCTAATTAAAAATTAAAAATTTTATTTAATTGATTATAACATGTTGATTAAAATTTATTAATTAGTTATTCAAATATATAAATTCTTAAACAGCTTTGATAATTACTTACCATTGGAATTATAAGTTATAACTCACAAAAATTAATTATTAAATTGCATCATATTGACTAATAATTACTATTGAAATGAAGCAATTCACTTATCAAAAAAAAAAAAAAGAAGTTAATCCCATCGCCACCGTAATCCTTCTTTTTTATCTCCTATGAACTAATTAAAGTCCTCACTGTTGAAACCACTAAAACTCATCAAAGGATACCCACAACGCCCGAATTCGAACGATTTATTGACTACTCATCCAAAACCCTACATTGAAAACCACCACCGACCACCACCTCCATTCACCGCTGCAATAGATCACCCCACACACAGAGTTTTGTCAAGAATGAACATGTACAGAACCACCCATCATTGAGAGAGAAAGAAGATTTGAGGTAAAGATCGCAAACCATAATGGTTGATTTTGGATGGTTGAGGTGATGGTGTTGATGGGTCTCTCTATCTCTAGTGGGATTCTAGTCGATGGATGTGTTGACGGTCGAGTCCATTGTTGCGATTGGGTCTTCCGACAGTGGTGCTGGTGACGAGTACTAGTGACAATAGGTGGGAAATTGGGGTGTTGTGGTTGCGTCCCTGAGTATTGGGGGTCTATTATATCGCTGAAAAGAGAGAGAGAGAGAGATATATATATATATATATAGATAGAGGGGGGCTGGATGAGGGTGTTGTGGTTGGGTCGCTGGGTATTGGGGGTCTGTTATACAACCTGAGAGAGAGAAAGGGCGTGGGTGGGGTTGTGGTTGCATCATTGCGTATTGGGGGCCTGTTATATCGCTGGAGAGAGAGAGAGAAAGAGGGGCTGGGTGGGGGGACATAGCGTATAGGGGAAACATTGTTTGGGTCATGGGTCTTGGGTGATGGGTTTGGGCATTGATCATTGTTATGGATGTGGATATGGATTTTACTAATTTGTTAGTGAGTTAAATTAAAGGTAAAATGGTCTTTTTGTTAATGTCGTTAACGACATCTATTTAATGGGGTATTAGTGTCATTTCTAAAATGTGAGGGGGTGTCCGTGTAATAAAACCAAATGTCAAAGGATCTGAATGTAATTTACCCTAAATTATTCAAACAACATAAGTTTTAAATTGATCAAATTTGAAATTAATTTTATAATCTAAATAATGTGATAAAATTTAAATAATCAATTTGACTGTTTGGTCTGTACCGCTGTTAGGTCTGTACCGCTAATGTGATAATAATCAATTTAAATAATCAAATGCTGTGTCAGATTTTTTTGTTTTGTTAAACAGTCGGTTTGTTAGGGCCTATTTATGTACATTTTTATTATTTTTTTTTTCTGTTCAATTAAAGACAAATTATTTACGCCAAGACAATAATATTCATGAGAGATAAATTTCTCATAATCTAACCGCAAGAATTTATTAAAATTCATACTTAAGACGACTTTGTTAATAATTTTGATATTATTAATTAGTAATATTATATTAACATTGTTAGATAATATTACCGTTGTAATAAGGATATTTTCTCCATTCAAATGGTTAAAATTTCGAAAATAGTAAGTTTTAAGTTGAATAGTTGACTGATAGGTAGTAGGTGACCACGCCAACTACTTGTCGTGATCTTTTATTTCCTTCCCAATGACTTTAAATCATTCAAACAGCCGAAATTTTAATTTATTTCTTAAATTGGGCATCTACTACGTGCTTTTGTGTCACCCACGTTTCAATTTTCTGTCCGGAACCCCTTGTTATGTTACTAGAATTAAGAAGTTCAATGTACTTATTAGTTGTTCAATGTGATGCTCGTTCAAAAAAAAAAATGTGATGGGCCAAGCCCAAGGGTTCAACTCATGTTATAAAGCCCAGTCCGAGTTTATAGTCCAATTCCCCGAGGTCCAGCAAATCCAACCCAATGTGGTCAACCCCGATCAAGCTCATCAAGCTCAAGGAGCTACTATATCAGCAGGGAGCATGCAAGGTCATCCAAGAGTCTCCTCCTAGCCTCCTTGGAGTAAGGGTCATCCAAGAGTCTCCTCCTCACCACCCTGGAGCATGCAAGGTCATCCAAGAGTCTCACCCTCGCCACCTTGGAAGGAGTCAACCCCCACCTCATCTTTGACCAAGTCCTTTGGAGTGCACCATAACTTCCTTACCCGTTGAGGAGAGGAAAAGTCGCAAATTCATTTAAACTACTATTAAAGTCGCCCTGGAATCCGTTACGACCGCTAGATCAGCTATTTGATTAAAACCCATTATGAGACGACTACTATAAAATGTAAGTCCCACCAACACTTGGGGGGCAAGACACTCATTCAGGCAAATCTCTCATCTCTCTCTCTCAGATTGTAACTCTCTGCTCTCTCTCCATACCGGAGTTAATAAAAATTCAGCGATCCTTGCCATTCCAAGTTGACGTAGATCACCTTGACCGAACCACTATAAACTTTGTCTTCTCTGTCCCTCTACTTTATTGTATTTTATATTACTTAATTGACAGGTGGTGTGCAAACCAATTTTGTGCATCATCACAATGTACTTAGTTGTTCTTCAGTGCAAGTGCTACTTTGCCCCCGATCTGCTGGAAAAGGACAGAGCTGGGCCAAAAAACTGGTTGGTTATACTAATCTACATCAATGGTTTGCCTCCTTCCACTGTTTTTTTGGGCGTTAAGAAACGTGCCTTAATCCTTTGTCGTTATCCTACCGATAATGCTTTGTTTTATATATGTGATGTTGTAGACAAGTTTTTGCGAAATTGGAGTGGAATTCTGTATCCATACTTGTTTTTTACCAATGGTTTGCCTGGTTCCACTTTGTTTTATAGCATTAAGAAACGTTCCTGAGTCCGTAGTCTCTTTATCTAACTCATAATGCTTTGTCTTTTGTGATGATGCTAACAATTTTTGTGGGAAAGAGAGTGGAATTCTGAAATGCTTGCTTGTCTATCTGTCTGGTGATGAAGTCCTACCGTTTGTGTTCACATATGTGTTTTCATATGAAGAAGAAGTATCTGTTGAGACTGGTGTGAAGTTTTCTTAGACTTCCATGGTACTACTGTAGTAACATTAACGAGAGTAAGTTACACCGACATCTTTGTAAACCAGATGTTTTGTGAAAACAGGAACAAGACAAAAATAATGTAATAATGTCAACACAATTGACTATTATACAATTTTCTGCATTCATCATTATAGATTCTAACAATCTGTAAAGGTTCATGAGACTAGCTTTTTCATAGTGCAGAGAATAAACGTTGCAAATGCACTTACAGTTGGCATGGGCCATTGCGTTGTGCATTAGTAAAAGGTAGGGCTGTCAAACCTTAAAACATGGGTTAAAGTTTGAGGCGGCCCCTTCCTCCAAACAAAGCTGGAGATGGGACTGTACTCAGTAGGGCTGTCCATGGACTGGCCGGGCTTGGCCTGCGAATTTTTTTTTCGGGCTGGGCTTGGGTAGTGTAGGCCCAAGCCCGTACTTGGACAAGTATCAGGTCGGGCCAGGCTCGGGTAGGGAAAAGCTACTCGCAGCCCAGCCCGTCACCAATTGGACGGGCTTTCTGGGCGGGCTTGCGGACGGGCCTTCTGGGCGGGCTTTTGTTGGGCCTATTGGGCGGGCCTATTTTGGGCGGGCTTCTTGGGCCTTATTAACAAAAATACAACTTCATTTAATTTTTTTGTAAATTATATTTTTGAATTAAAAGTATAGTTAAAATAAAAATGGATAAAAATTAAATAATGAATAATTTTATTTATGAATAGAAAAAAATTGCATCACTATAGAATGAGTACATCCCAACTAGGTTGACACCTACCCACCTATCTATCATTTGCACAATTCTACCCATTAAAGGTTTTTGTACATGAAAAGCTAGAATATTTAATACATGAAAAAAATACATCAATCTTAATATCTAAATTTCTAAAACTTCAAATTCTGGCATTTGGGGATTTATTTCCATATTTTGATCTCTCGCTTCAGCGGCATAACAATCTTGAAGACACATAAGGGCTTCCACTTTCTTTCTATCCAAGCAACTTCTATGCTCATCAATGACACGTCCACCTGTACTAAAAGCAGATTCGGATGCTACAGTCGACATAATAACTGTTAGTATATCACGAGCCATGGTGGAAAGAATTGGAAACCTACTTTCATATCCTTTCCACTAGGCCAAAATATCAAAATCGGGATCTTCAACACTTACCATTGGAGCATTGTAATATTGCTGAAGTTCAGTTAACCCCCTAGATGTTGAAAAATACCTCTTCTGTTCAAAATTGAAGCTAGCATAGATATTTTATCTTTACCTTTACCTTTACTACTACCAACAATATCACTAGAAGTTGAGGGGGAATTAAGTGTACCACTATTCCCAAATGTTACACTATATTCATTAAATTTTTTTTCAAAATAATATTTTATTTTATTCATGTGGTTCATGTGCTCATCATTTAAGTTAGCATCATATAAAGACATAAAAACACTTGTAAGACCAAATTCTTTAAATCGAGGGTCAATTAACATACCAAAACCAATAAGTATAGGAAGTGGTGCAAAATATTTATTAAATTTAGATTGCAAATTATGTAAAATAGTAGAAAATTCGGGTTCATTACTATATAGTTCAAAAAGATCACTGATACTAACTATATGAACATAGGCAAGTGTAATAGTTGGATAATAATTACCAGATAAAGCCATAGTTGATTCATAAAAAACTTTTAAAAAATCTTTCATTTTATCAGTGACATCCCATTCCTATTCGGTGGGAAGCGATAATGAACCGGTGGTATCTATACTAACATAGTCATTTAAGGCATCTTTATATTTAACTGCCACATCTAACATTTTATAGGTGGAGTTCCACCTATGTTGTACATCATATGGTATTTTTTTGTATTTTAAATTATTCTTTTTACACATAGTTCCAAATGTTCTAAGTCTATTTTCAGAACCTATTATATGATAAATAATATGTCTAACTTTATCAATTATATATCTAATATCATGGAGACCACTTTATACTATGAGATTTATGATATGACACATACATCTCATATGAAAAAAAACTACCTTCACATGGTAAAATTAAATAACATTTTAAATGACTTACAGCCCCACTATTATTTGTTGTATTATCTAAAGTAATAGTAAAAATCTTATCTTGAATATGATAAATTTGTAACTGATTATAAACAACTTCAAAAATAACTTGTGCACTATGATTATCTTCAATCCTTGTAAAAATAATAATTTTTTTTTGCATAACCCAATTATCATCAATAAAATGAGCAGTTATACATAAATATCCTAATTGTTGGCAAGAAGTCCAAATATCAGAAGTCAAACAAATTTTACTTTTAAGATTACCAAAATAAGCAATTAAATTATTTTTTTCTTGTACATAATATTTAATAACATCTCTTTGACATGTTTGACGAGAAAACTTTCGGAATGAAGGATTAAAATCACTTTGTAACATTCTTTCAAATTCAGTATCATCTACAAGAACAAATGAAAGATTTCTTATAACAATCCATCTAACAATTGCTTTTCTAGCAAATTCAGGTTCATAACTAAAAGTGCTTAGTGTACCGGTACTAGCAGATTGTGATAACATTGTTTGTCTAATATCAGTTTAACCTCTTAATAAACATGCATTTAGATGTCTAGTTAAGTGACTAGTTCCATTTTTAGAATAATTACATATAGACTTTTTCTGATGTAATGACCCCATTAGAATTCTTAATTTGGATTTTTTCAAAATGATCCCAAACCTTGGACTTTTTTCTTTTATTAGATGATATATTCTCAGTAGAATTCATCTCAGGAGTTGAAAATAGATAATCCCCTTCACACTCATTGATATTCTCATTATCATTAGACTCAAGAATTTCGTTATAAATAATATTTTGTGAATGAGATGAAGTCATTATGTAAATTAAACTATAAAAATAAAATAAATACTTAAATTATGTAAAAAAACTTTCTCACCAAATGTGACCACTTAACAATTTTGAGTATTTGAGACAGCTGAACACTTGAGAGTTGAGACTTCAAGACTTCAAGACTTCAAAACACTTGAGCTTCAGAACACAGTGAACACAGAACACTTGTGAGAATGAAAGTTTTTTTTTTTTGCAATGAAATGTAAACGAATGACTGAGTGAGTTGAAATAAAATTACTCGTTTATTTATCATTAAAAAAAAATCGACCGTTGGCTCAATTAAATGACTGCATCTGCCTCTTTCTCAGACTTATAGCCGGTACTCACAATCACAGATTACAAATTTATTGTATCTGACTATCTCTCTGAAGTTGAAAAGACAATGCACATTGCACAGCATAGCCTATGAGGCTAGAAGTCTGACTGTCACACTGACCGGTTGAAATGGAGCCTCTGCACGGCAGTCTGCCTCATATTCAAAATTTTTCAAAACTTTACTCTCACCAACCCAATATTCAAAGTCTGACTTTGAAATTTACTTTCACTTGACCAAAAAAAAAAAAAAAAAATTAACTCTCACCTACGCAAATTAAAATCTCACCAACCATTCGTTCAAATCTTTTTTTTTTTTTTTTGAACAAAAGTGTCCACTTGACATTATGTAATGTTTCCAATGTCAACCTTCATAAATTGACTAAGGCTACATGATCATGCTAAAAAATAATTCTGACTGTTTATTTCAAATTGAATGGTCTGTAATCAGTAATTGAAAAAAGAATAAAATTATAAAATAAAAAATATAACGTGACGTATTTTTATTAGTCAAAAAATAAAAAATATATATATTTTTATACCATAACACTCCTCTCATAAAGTATAGTGATTTTTCTGCATGCTGATGTCAGTTTGGTCATGTATTCGGAGCATAATAAAGTATTTATCCTCATTCAACTGCCGGCCTTTAGGTATTGGGGAAAACATCAAAACAAAAAGATCATCTAATTAGTAAAATCAAAAGTTATAATTGTGTCGAATTTTGTGAGTTCGAGTTTGAATCGCGTTTATTTTTTTAAATAAGCTTAAAAATTTGTTCACCTCAAATTGAGTCCAAAACAAGTTGAATTTGAGTCGAGTTCAAGTAGTAGGAATTTTTTACATATAAATGAATCGAGTTTTATGAACTTGAGCTAGCCCACTACCCACCTCTTAACATAAACATATATGTTTGATAAAAAAATAAAAATAAACATATATATAGGCGGGTATGGACTTCGGGCATGTGGACGGGTTATTGGGCCGGGTATTTGAGCGGGTTATTGGACCGGGCTTCGATTTCGGGCCGGGTAATGGGTTTAGGGGTAAACTCAAGCCTTTTCTTAAAGGATATTGGGATCGGGCTCGGGCGGACCAAATATCGTGCCTATCGGGCTTCGGGCCTATTTTTTTCGGGCCGGGTAACGGGACCCATGGGTAATCCGGCCCATGGACACCCCTAGTACTCAGTCCACCCCTTCTTTGCACCCTGGATTGACATGTTTGGCATATAAATTGAATTGCCATGAAAGGTATAGTATACTAGACCAAATAAATGAGCAAGATTACTTAGAAGTAGGCCTTTTGAAGCTGTTACTTGCATTTAGGGGTGTTCAAATTTTCGATTAGCCGCAATTTCTTACTTTACCTTACACTACTGAACGACAGCCGCAGAAATCGGGTAGGAATGCAGAATAGTTTTTGGTCTTCCGATCATGGAGGGTTTAAAGGAAGTGAACACATCAATTTTGAAGGTACGAAATGTTGTTAAATATGTGAAGTCTTCTCCTTCAAGGCTTGACAAGTTTAAGTCATGTGTTGAGAGACAAAAAATTGTTGAAAAGGGTCTTCTTTGCCTTGATGTTCCAACAAGATGAAACTCTACATATTTGATACTCAAAGTTGCTAAACAGTATCAATGTGCATTTGATTTGTTGCAAGAAGATGATGGACAATTTATAAGTCAATTGAGTGAAGGGGGTGGTTTAGGGTCACTTACATTTGATGATTGGGACATTGTTCGTGTGTTTATGAAGTCACTTTGCCCATCTCTGGATCATTGTATACAACATATAACTTGTTTTTTCAAGAACTTTCTACTGTGTATGATCATTTGCAAGGTTATTGTGAAGATGATGACTATCTTTCGAGTACCGTGACTATGAGAATGAAAAAGAAGTATGATAAGTATGGATGTCATTTAGATAATATTAATTTGATGTTGTTTGTTTCTATTGTCCTTGACCCACGCTATAAATTGGATACTTTAGAATTTTGGCTCAATGACAATTATAAGGTTAAGGATGAAGTAGTTAATGTTCAACTAGCTGAAAAGATCAAAATGGTCATTGACCGGTTATGCCAAGAGTACACTAGATTTAGTGTGGAGTGGGGTCAAGTGTTGACCATGAGAAAAATATGTCTTCGGCTGAGATGTCTATTCAAGATCAAGTACCTACAAATTTCATGAATAGGTACCGCAAGTATAGGACTGAGCGAGGTAATGTGGACAACAAATCAAAGTTGGATCGATATTTGATGGAGGATGTTGAATTTGTTAGTGCCAATTTTGATATTTTGAATTGGTGGAAGGTTAATTCTTCTAAATTCTCGATCCTTGCCAAAATAGCTTGTGATGTGTTAGCTATTTCAATTTCTACGGTGGCATCAAAATATACTTTTAACACTAGAGGTCGTATTTTAGATCCTTTTCGGAGTTGTCTGGCACAAAATTGGCTTCGATCGTCATCCATTGCTTATGACTTTGAAGATGTTTTGGAGAATTCATAAAGCTATAAACTAGATTTATGTTTTTTTACTTTTATTATTACTTTTTTATTATTTGTTGATGAGTTCTTCGTATCTAATTTTTTTTCATACTCTTTTTTATTTCAGAAATAATTGCAAAGAAAATTGCAATTGCTCTTGAATGAAGAGAGGTGAATGACACTAGTAAGAAATGTGCTATTTAACTTTTTTATATGTTTTTTAGTAATTATAAGAGTATTTGTGTGATATAATTTATATTATAACATTGTTATTGTTGTGGATGTTTGAATTGCTAAAACATGGACTTGTTTTTTGTGTAAGTTACATGATTTGTGGTGAACTGGTAATCTATTAGAGCAATTATGATTTTAATGTGTTTTATATGGTTTAAACTTAAAATAATTGTAATTGTATTTGTGTAACAATTATGATGGATTTGATGTTCATGCTTTCTTGTATTTTATTGTAATTGTTGTTGTAGTTGTTTTAAGTTCTAGTGTTATTGATTTATTGTGTTGTTAAATTGGTGTATATTATTTAATTGAATTGTTAAAATGATCCAAAAATTAATAGCTACAAAAATGTTTATCCGACTTCCTAACATATTAATCGGGTAGAAATACCACACTTGATTGGGTAGGGTAGACTAAAAAAAAATTCTTCCGCAAAGTATCGGGTAGGAAGACGGAAGACTATATTTCATACCCGTAAGGTAGAGTGAACACTCTTACTTGCACTGATTTTGTTTCCCTATAATTCCAAAAGAGTATGACATTTAGGGCTGTTAATCAAATTGAGTTATTCGGGTTTGGCTCGGGTTCGGGTCGTTCAAGCTCGGTTCGTTTTCTAAACGAACCCGAAGTTGAACAAGTTTTTAGGCTCGTTTAGAAAACAAGTCGTACAAACTCGTCTCAAACTCAACAGACTCAACTCGTTTATATGCAAATATTCGGGCTCGACTTATTTTGGGCTTGTTCAAGCTTGGTTAGTTTCTTAAACGATCTGAATTTAAACAATTTTTTTATATTTGATTAAGAAACAAGTTTTTTAAGTTTGGCTCGAACTAAACTCAGGCTCGTTCGACTAACATTCTTAATGACATTGCATCCGTGGCATGATTTACACTGTCAAATCGATGGTCCAGCAGCATATGATATTCTCACCAGCTTTGAGGAGCGTTGGTTAAAGGCTTCAAAACCCCCCCCCACGGACTTTAGAAAATGAAAGCATCATATGATGATGCGTTACTCAAACTTGAAAGAATTCTTGACATATCAGGAATGGCAGATGGTCCCTTATGTTCCGTTGGATAGAAAAAATGAAAAGGAGGGATACATTTTTTATCTTTTAAAGAAAGAAAAATAAATATAATACATTTTTCTTCATTTGTATTTAGTAGGATGGATGAAAAATAAAAATAATTAATTTTTTTTTGTGTACTTGGTAAGATGGAAAAATATAAATATAAATTTTAATTTTAATTTAAAAAAAAAAATATAAATATACATATAATATATGTATATATCAAAAGATATATAGACAAATAAAATACATTTCAACACAAATAATTAATTTTCCATCCATTTTACTTTCAATTTTAGAGGAATTGATTTTGGTGAGTTAGAAGGAAAGGTCATTCATTCACTTTTCCATCCTTCATATTTTCCTTCCTTACCAAACATGATGTTTTATCTATCTTTCCAACTTTTCACATTTTCAACTTTTCATCCTTTCATTTTTCCATCGCACCAAATGGAGTATTAGAGTTGTTAAAATTTAGTTCCTCAGTTTCTCCCTTTTTGGACCAAAAAAAAAAATTCCCTTTTGTGTTGGTAATGAGTTAGCTGATGCCTTCTCTGCATTGTAACAGAACCAGGTAGGCGGAAAAAATTTACTGATAGACATGAATGCATACAGCATATGTAAAGGCAATTCGTGCTGCACAACATTCCATTTATATTGAGAACCAGTACTTCCTTGGGTCTTCATACAATTGGACTCTAAGAAAAACTTGGGTACGGAACTGGAATTTTTTACATATCATCGTAATAGCAATACATATTGACGAATATACCACTTCTCATAGTCTGAGAACATGGTAACTTATGCTATTGCTCCAAATTATGCAGTAATAGCTGTGTATCTGCAGGTGCAAACAATTTAATTCCAATGGAAATTGCTCTTAAAATTGCAACCCAATGTGGCCAGAGGGTGTTCCTACAAGTACTGTTACTCAGAGGTTTCTCTTTTGGTGGCTTTGGAATTTGAATCTAAAATCCCACTACATAGGCAAGCATTATCATGGTGTTTAGAGTCCGTCCATGGCTTCTTGGGGAGGCCTGTTGAGCATATACAATGTTTGATTGCTTAAATTTGCAAGTCCAAGTTGGTGGGAATGTTATTCATCATCAAAAATTGTCGAGGTTAATAATCCATTATCATGGAGACTATATATACTCAAGATATTTTAACTGACTACTTAAATGTATTGTTGTCATTAGCTACTGGGAATTGAATATCTATGTGACCTGTTGCTATCTGCATCTGAATGCAGATATATGGATATAGAATGTCAATCTGGGAAGAGCATATTGGTGATCTTGAGGAATGCTTTGAGCGACCAGAGTCTTTCGACTGCGTGAGACGTGTAAGGTTGCTGAGTAAGCTGAAGAGGAGACACTATGCTGCTCCCCTAGTAACTGAAATGAAAGGCCACCTTCTGAAGTACCCAGTGGAAGTTGATAGAACAGGGAAGGTGAAGCCTCTTCCTGGCTGTGAAGAAATGTTTGTCGAGCTAATATTTTTTAAACTCATCATAGGTCTAGGGGTGTTCAAATTTCCGACTAGCCGCAAGTTCCTACCCTACTCGACCCTATCTTACCCTACCTTACTGAACGGTTAGCCGCAAAAATCGGGTAGGAATGCGGAAGAGTTTTTGGTCTTCCGATTAAATCGGGTAGGAATACGGAAGAGCTTTCCATTTCCGCATTCCTACCCTACCCTGCCCGCATTAATTAATTAATATGATTTTAATGTATTTCATATGGTTTAAACTGAAATTAATTGTTATTGTATTTGTGTAACAATTATGGTGTATTGATGTTCATACTTTCTTGTGTTTTATTATAATTGTTGTTGTAGTTGTTTTAGATTTTAGTGTTATTGATTTATTGTGCTGTTAAATTGGTGCATGTTATTTAATTAAATTGTTAAAATGATTCAAAAATTAATAGTTACAAAAGTGTTTATCCGATTTCCTACCCGACTTCCTACTCGATTAATCGGGTAGGAAGTCGGGTAGGAATACCACACCTGTAGGGTAGGGTAGGCCAAAAAAAAATTATTCCACAAAGTATCGGATAGAAAAACGAAAGAGCATATTTCCTACCTGTAGGGTAGGGTGAACACCCCTACATAGGTCTAACGGTGAGACGATGACCATTAGGTTAACAGTTAATCTCTACAAATGTTGTAGAGTTTCGTATTCTTAATAAATTTCTTTTTCTAGGACACAATTTTTTTAAAAAAAAGATAAAATATATTTTTGGTCTTTAAATTATGCGTATTGTATTAATTTGGTCCTCAATTTTTTAATTATGTTAATTTGATCCCTCAACTTTTTAATTTTACTTTAGTCCAAGTGAAAATGGCAGTTAGAATTTACTAACTGAGATCGTAACGTGCATCTCATGTGATCACTGAGACGCATTTTTTGACAACTTTAGAAACTAAAGTGACACAAATTATAAATTTGAAAGACCAAAATAAAATATGTTACAACTTTGAGGGACCAAAGTGATCTCTCAAGTGTGATCACGTGAACATCTCCATTAATCAAGTCAAATTGGCGTCTTTAATTGAACCAAAGTGATACAAATTGAGAAGTTGAGAAGCAAAATTAACACAATTCAAATATTGTAGACCAAATTGACACAAAACACATACTTGAGAGACTATTAATGCATTTTGCCCTAAAAATAATGAATTTGATTTTTTTTTAACCACGAAAAAATTGCTTGGATTTTCAATAAAAAAAATGCTACACCAACTAAAATTTCGAGTAGAAAATAGAGATTAAATAATATTATATTATATTTATAATATTTTTGGTCCCACTTTACTCATTTAAAATTTAAAGTTTATTTATTATGTCAACTGCTACAGTGTTTAGACTCTATTTTTATTTTGATTTTTTTTTTTGTCGATGTAGCATTACTCTTTGGACAAATATTGTGTCCATCAAAAACTTTAATAAATCTTAAATTGGTTATATTAATAATTAGTGAAATTTTATGGACCTATTAATCTTATAATTCATATTAGCTTGGGATAAAATTTAGTAAAAATATTTGATGAATTTTTAATATTTGGACAAAACTTGGAATATATAACAAATCTCCCTTACCATAAGAATCTGAGGGCGGTCACTTCCTATCACCTCCACCCATCACTGTCCAAAACCACCGTCTAATTTCTTGCCCAAAGACCAGGAACTCACACACAGACACTCACTGAGTTCCAATCGTCCCGTCATTTCTCTCTCTTCAACAATACCCAGATACTCAGTACCTGTGAAGTATATCCCCTCTCTCTCTCTCTCTCTCAAATGGGTTTCCCAGCCAACGGCTCATCAACCGACCAGCCACTCAAGTTCTTGATCTATGGCCGGACCGGCTGGATCGGTGGCTTACTGGGCAAGCTCTGCGAAGCCCAAGGCATCGACTATGTTTACGGCTCGGGCCGCCTCGAGAACCGGAGCTCCTTAGAAGCTGACTTTGCTGCTGTGAATCCGACCCACGTCTTCAACGCCGCAGGCGTGACCGGCCGGCCAAATGTGGACTGGTGTGAATTGCATAAGGTCGAGACCATCCGGACCAATGTGGTCGGGACGCTGACGCTGGCTGATGTGTGCAGAGAGAAGGGTCTGGTTTTGATTAACTATGCTACCGGCTGTATTTTTGAGTACGATTCTGAGCATTCGATCGGAACCGGTATTGGGTTCAAGGAAGAGGATAAACCCAATTTCATTGGATCTTTCTATTCCAAAACCAAAGCCATGGTGAGTGAATCACTTGCTTTTCAATCAAATTCTTTCAATTAGTTCAAGTGATCGAATTTAGCGGATCTTTATTGGTGTGTATGTGTGTTGTGTGTAGTTATAATGTGTTGGATCTGGGATTTTCATTGCCAATCTTGTTTAAGGGTGTGTACTAAATGGTAAGTTGGATGAGGACTAAATTAAGGTGGTGGAATCTGTCATTAATTACATCAGAAGAATGTTTGGTAAAAGTACATGTTTGGAAGGACAAGTCTATGATCTTGACTTGCATAAAGGGTACCAAAAATTATAACTTTTTTTGAGATGGAAGTTAAAACTTGAGAGACATGATGGATCATGCTCGTTTTTCATTATTTATTATAAGTGTCTAATTGATCATGACCTTTTTTGAGATGTAAGTTAAAACTTGAGAGACATGATAGATCATGCTCGTTTTTCATTATTTATTATAAGTGTCTGATTGATCATGACCTCCTCTGGTAACTTTTTTTTTTAAAGTCGTAACTTTTTTTTTTAAAATCGTAACTTTTTTTTTTTAAAATTATAACTTTGTCTTACAGCAGTAACAGGCAGTACCATAAAGTTTCCCAGCTTTAAAGTTAAGCTTAGTGGGCTTAGCTTGTGTTTTTCAAAGCAATTTGACTTACCCTGAATCAGATATTAGTGCATGGCTGATTTTTTAGCACTCCAAAAAATAGTTCGAGGTGCTCGGTTTTTTTTTTTCTTTTCTTGATATTGTGAAAATTTGTTTTTGTGGAATGACAGAAGAGTGCTGATAAAATTACCCCCTTCTTGTGCATGATGAATAAATATTACTTCCTTTGCAAAGCCTTTTTATCATCGGAGGTCTCGTCCTATCTAGCCCTGGTGGTTGATGGGTTATCAAGGTTCAAGAATGGGCACTTCCTAACTGCCATCACCATTTACGGTGGTGCATCATCATTAGAAATTCAAAATAGATGACTATGTACACAAAGGAGGGAAAGAGATGGAGGGAAGGATATGCCATTATCACTGTTAATCTGTAATTATTAATGGGCGATTATGCGTCGTGTATCTGGCAAGAACCTAGAGGTCTTGTGAAGAACATGATTGGGACCATATTTCTCCCAATAAAGGAAAATACAGTGTGAGCTTCTATGAGAATTTATTCTCTTTCTTAGGATTTGAGCATTGTTCAGGCTTTTGCATCTCAAAGAATAGTTGTCTTTTGGAGAAGATTCACAAGTAGCTGAATATTCATAACACAGCACAGTGCACACCCTTTGTAGCTGGTACTATTAAGTACAATCATCATGGACCATTTTTTGACCTTGTAATTGACATCTGTGCCATGGGTCAAACCGTCAAAGAACGCGCAGCGTTTCTTGAAAGATGTAATCTATAAAGTTTTAATTTATGAGTGTGGCTTCTCTTTAGTATTATCAGGGCCTTTATATTAAAGAGTGTGCAGTAGCACATCAGAGTTTGAAGTTACTATAGCGGTTAGTTCTGACGGTTGTTCATTTTTACTGATGTTGTGAAGGTGGAGGATTTGCTAAACAATTATGAAAACGTCTGCACATTGCGGGTCAGAATGCCCATCTCATCAGATTTATCCAACCCACGCAACTTCATCACAAAGATCAGTCGATACGAAAAAGTAGTTAACATACCAAACTCAATGACAATCTTGGATGAACTCCTTCCCATTTCCATCGAGATGGCAAAAAGAAACCTCACAGGGATATGGAACTATACAAATCCTGGAGTGGTCAGCCACAACGAGATTCTGGAAATGTATCGGGAATATTTTGACCCAAACTTCACATGGAAGAATTTTACTCTTGAGGAGCAGGCAAAGGTGATCGTTGCGCCAAGGAGCAACAATGAACTTGATGCTACCAAGCTGAAGCAAGAATTCCCTGAACTCTTACCCATTAAGGAGTCCCTCATACAGTACGTGTTCAAGCCAAATCGGAAGACCCCTGTGGCTTGATAATAAAGGTTCGAAATTTTATTTTGTCAGTCAATATAAATTTATTTAGTCTCGTGCGTTGATGCAATCTCTCTGCCATACAGTTTCCTCTTCCCATATGGCATGCACGACTTTCCTATTGTGTATTTGAAACTTGTATTCATATTAACTTGATAGCGAATAAATAATTCTGAAGTTATTTATCTGGTCATTTTTGTTTTTTCTTAGTTTGCAAGCGGTGCAAGTTCATGGCTTCCTTTGTGTCATATCCATGGCTTGCCTGAATCGTATGGGAGATGAAACTAAATAGTTCACATGGCCACTAGAAGCCATAACCATTGTCATGACCCTGATGTTCTTTGGAATTAGAAGTTAGTCATGCCCATCAAGTTATGGTGTTCGAATTGTAAGACTCCGATTGAGGATTGAAGAATCAATATGCTTAGGGCAGTTCAGAATAATTCCCGTGGCAGCTACATGGCTGCTTGATTGAGCCAAGGAGTTTGCTTGTGCTAACTTACATGGAATACATACGGCTAAATATTGATCTTAAACTATCCAAATAACTTGGATTGGTTCGATTTGATTAGAAGACTTTCCTTTATTGAGTTAATAAAGAAGACTGTATTAGGACGTGTATTCACGTTCTTCCTTTAACTAGTCGCTTCTGGAATCACTCATCTCTTTTCTTTTGTTTGGAATTTTTCATTTCTCTTTAGCTGGAGAAACTTTCTTTCATTAAGCTCGTTTTGTAAACAAGTCGAATTTGAGCAATGTGTAGCCCGACTTGAGTAGACTCGACTCAGCCCAAATAGGTTTATATTTATTTCCAAATAATTCCCATCTAAATCCTAAATTTATCCCCAAATAGCTTTGAACTATATGTATTTATATGCTGTTCTAATTATTTTTTGAAAAAACTATAGAGAATTTGTGGTATTTTCGTTGATAACTTGATTGTTTTAGATTGATTATGAAGTTCTAGACTTCAATTTTTCTATTTTTTTTTAGAGCTAGAGCTTAGCTCGATTGCTCACAAACTTCTGTGAAGTCGAGCTTGAGCAAGATTGTAAACTCAACAATTAAGCACTATTACAAAACTTGTACTGCACGACCTTAACTCAATTAACATCCCACCGGTAAAGTGGAAATAAAAACTAATATATAAAAAGAGTTCAAAAATCAGTCATGGATAGGCTCCAAATAATTTTAGCCAATTAATCCTTTGATTAATAGAGCATACTTAATTGAATTGTCACAAGCAAATAGGGTTGTTAATCGAGCTTCGCGGGCTTGGGCCAGAGTCTGAGTCTGTCGAACTCATTTTTGTAAATGAGGTTAAAAAATTGTTCAAACTCGATTTATTTAAAAAACGAGCCAAACTTGGCCTAGGTTGAGTCCGGGCTCAAGCCCGATCAGTTCGCCTATTTTTATATATAAACGAGTCGAGTTTTGCGAGATCGAGCCAAACATTTTAAAAATTGTTCAAGTTCAACTTGTTTAAAACACGAGTCGAGCTCGAGTCTAGTCCTATCCAAACCGAGCCCGAGTAACTCTCGTCTGGAGTAACATCCCTACAAGCAAATGCTACAGATTTGAATCGGAAGAACAGCCCACATCAAGCAGCCACCCATTTGTGCATCTGCTTCATTTCCCACAAAGGCCTTTCCTCTGTTTAGAATCTCATAACCATGCAATTTTTTCTCTTTAATGTGTGATTGAGGCATTCAATTTGTACTAGCAGTGTGACAAACAGGAGAACAAATTTCTTGTGATTACCGGGAAATCGCAGATCGGAGGGAAAAGACATGGTTTTGCATTTCACTCTGCTAGAAATCTTTGATTCCATTACCAAACACCTAGGTATTCAACATATCTTGGACGGCACTTTAGCCATGTCCAAGGATCCATGCCTACATTACATGAAAATTTATTCTATTATTCTCAACAAAGACATCACAAATATGTCCCGTCTCAAGTGAAAATCATCGATATGGTTTCAATTGTGTCCAATGATTCCATTCTTGTGATATATGGAAGTTCCTTTGAAAGTTGGCTTCTTCTCAGCCATGGAGTAGGTTTGGGCTGAGTCGAGATCATAAGGAGCACCAGGGAGGTAGTTGTAAACCACAAGTGGTGTTCTCACCACATGGACTCCATCTTTCCACAGAATGGGACCTGAAATGATCGGCTGCTGTGCAATCTTCGGCCCCGTGACCTTCACTGTGAACGATTTTGTCTCTCCAACAGCAGAGAATGACAGGACTGATGGCTCCACGGTCACACTTATAGTTGATGGTATTGACATGGTAGCTGTGTAAGTTGAGTTTGGTGCCCCAACATTGGTCACTGTCCTAGTGAACAAACCCGCGATTTGCTGGCCATCTTCAACATAGAGGGAGAATGAGGGGTAGTTGAGATCCCAAGCTCTTCCAGGCTCTGTGCTGTTGCAGACACTGTTGTCTCCGGTGACGAGTCTAAGAGTGGATGTGTTGTAGCCCTGCTTGCAAAGAAAATTGATGTAATCTGACTCGGATGCATCAAAGATGAGACCAGGGTCCACAGCAGCAACCGGGTTAATGTGACCAGAACCATAAGCAAATTCGCGGTCTTCATGCTTCCTTGGATCCACAACATAAGCTGATCATAAAGGGCGTATTAGGATCACCAAAATTTACAACTAAATAAGGGTTAGAAGTCAAGGTAAAAGTCAAAAGGTCGGTTATAGCATTACTCTCAATCCAAATATGAGCAGAATTAGCATTGAGTTTTCACCTGTTGTCATGAGGGCAGACTTGATGGCAGCTGGAGACCAATTAGGGTGGGAAGCCTTGACAAAGGCAGCAGCACCACTAGCATGGGGGCAAGACATAGAAGTCCCCGAAATTATGTTGTATTTGACACTCCTAGTGTCCTCAAAGTCGATGGAAGGTGGAGCCACAGGAGACCAAGCAGCAAGAATGTCCACACCAGGGGCAGTAATATCAGGCTGCTCATGAGTAATGCAAGACATTAATCATATATATGCATACACATTCAAAAATCATAGTGACAAAAATCATTCCACACCCAAATGTTTGATTACCTTGAGAATGTCTGGTGAAATGGGGTTGGGTCCTCTTGAAGAAAACGAAACAACGATAGGAGCTGAGACATCCCCCCACGTCTCACTAACCAGAATAGTTGCAATCGGGTTGCTGAAAATGTTAAGCAGTTAAGCTCAATTATGTTAGTATGACATTATTGTAAAAAATCTCTGTAACTATGAAATTATTGGGAAGAAATTTCAAAAGAATTATCACTCTGATGTTTTTATGTAATCGAAAACTTTGAGACCGTCTTCTGTGCTGATCAATGTTGCTGGTAATGGGTAATTGAAGGCAAAATCAGTGATGGATGAATCAGCCATTATAGTACCCACACCATTAGCCATAAGAATGCCAGTACCATCCCAAAGGGTTTCACAGAAAACAATTGTTCCCTCCACTTTGTATGAGTTCATAGTACCAGTTATGCAATATCTTGAAATATCTGGATTAGCACCAACTGTATAGTTAGCTGCATCTCCTCCCCAGATTAATGGATAAGAGGTCCCATTGAGATCAAAGCTATTAATAGAGAGTCCCTGCATTTTGGCAACATTATTGAATAAGAAAAGCAGATGGGGAAACTGATAACTATCACAAGGTTTAACTCTTTCCGTGTCGTGTTTAATGTCTATTTTTTTCCTGCACAGTGGGTTCTAAGCCCGAGTACTGGCAGCCAACTTAAAACTTGTCAGATCTATATCGAACATGAATCATGAGAAACCATCACAAGGTTCTTTATGAATTTTCAGAAACTGCATTGTTGAACTCTCCGTCGTTTTTAATGTCTACTTTTTCTCGAGTCAGTCCAAAGCCTGAGTGCGTAAAATTTGTCAGATCTCTAACGAACATTAATCCTAGGACTATCACAAGGTTGTTCATGAGTTATTAGACACTGCAGTTTTCAACTTACTGTGAAAACTTGTCCATTGCCAAGCACCACCTGAGCAACAAATTTTCTGTTAATACTGCTGGCAGCAACAGTTAGTGTCCATGGTGCAAAATTGGACACGGTCACCGGTTCAGGACCCGAATTTCCGGCCGAATTTGAGGTTAATATTCCGTTTTTCATGGCATGGAAAGATCCAATGGCAATTGGGTCGTCAAAGTATTGGGTTGGCCAGTCGGATCCGAGAGAAACTGATATAATATCAACACCATCTGCAATTGCATCATCAAATGCTGCAAGAATATCTGCAAGTCCACATCCAAAAGACCAGCAGACTTTGTACATTGCTATCCTTGCATTGGGCACTCCACCTCTTGCTACACCTTCTGCTAGCCCCAGGTAGCTTGCTCCGGCGACCTCTCGGCCGGCCGCGGTCGAGGCTGTATGGGTACCATGTCCTTCCGAGTCTCTTGGGGATTTGATGTCGGTAATGTCATAATAGTCCTCGCTGTTGTAGAACCTTGCTCCAATGAGCTTGCTGCAATGTCAAAAAGGCAAAAAATAAACAAAATTATTACTTTCCTAAATCGAATGGTTGTGGAAAGGGTTTGAGTTACGAAAATAGTCTTTCAATATTGAGAGTAAGATTGTGTACATCTAATCCTCCCTGAATTCCGTAGTGATGAGAATCTCGTGCACTGGGTGGGTCGTCGTCTCTCCTTAGTCTAATATTGTTTTTTGATGGAGGGTGATCCTGTAAAAAGTTGTTGGGCATGGGTTTTCAACCCAAAAGATGCACCTAGTAGGTGGAGTGATCTGCTCACTTAAATGGCCCAAGACGCTCTCATCACCAACCGACGTGAAACTCGTTCGATCCCTCAACAATCTCCCTCTTGAACGAGGTTTACAATGGATAACTATTACTATTCTCTCTTCCGGCACAAGGAGTCGAGTGCACATGGTGGCTTAGGCCATGACTCTTATATCACTTGTTGGGCATGGATTTCCAACCCAAAAGGCACCCAGGACCCTCTCATCACCAACTGATATTGGACTCTTTCAACACGTCAACAATAGTAAACTGCTATGGGGAAGGAAAGAATACTTACTTATTACAGGTGAAATTTTCACCTTGGCAAATTCCTTTCCATTTAGCTGGTGGAGGGCCAAAACCTTGGTCATTGAAGCTATCAGCTTCAGGCCAAACACCTGTAAAACAAAAATTATGAATAGGTATAGATATATATATGCTACAATACAGAAATAAAGAAACAGAACCAATCTATTCTTTCGAGACCCCATTAACGAGGACTAAACTGAGTGTTATTTTATGTGCAGTACGATAATGATATTAATATCTTTACCAGTGTCTAGAAGTCCAACGATAACATCTCCTTCGTGAGGACCTCCAAGATTGTCTTTACTTAAACCCATGAAGTCCCAGGACTTTGTAGTATGCAACTTTAGAATGCGATTTGGCATCACTGAAATTACTCCTTCCATTTCTGCAACTCCATTATAGTTGTTTTAGTTTAGAGTAACAAACACCAATTTTCTTCACTTTTTTTTTTTTGTCTTGCTGTATGATAATCTCACCTGAAAGCTTTGCAGCTTCTTCATCTGTAAGCTTGGCGGCAAATCCATTAAAACTCCTCTGGTAACTGTAGATAAGTGACTGTTTGGCTGATGGAGAACTGCAATACCACAGACTTAAACGTTTCACATTCTCTACTTATACCCAATTTCCTGACTCAATATACTATTGTCGTGGATCTCATTTAATTTTGAAATACAACACTGACCCATAGTGCTGATAGTCGAATGAGCTCAATCGATCGCCCGAGCGAGCCCAAACGATCGCCCGAACGAGCTCGATGTTTTTTTAAGCAAGTCTAAAAAATTATTCAAGTTCAGCTCGTTAGCTGAGCCTAAACGGGCCTAAATGAGTCGAATTCGAGCTAAACCAGAGTATTTACACATAAACGAGCCAAAAAAAGTGTTCAAGTTTGATTCATTTAAAAAACGAATTGAACTTGAACGAGCCCAAAATAAGCTGAACCCGAGTCAAGTTCGAGTAGTTCAGTTCGATTATCAGTTCCATTGACCCAAGTCAAGTAATGGTAGTACTACTTTTACTTGTTCTTGCTGGTAATAACTAATAGTGGTTACAAAACAAGCATCACTGAACCAATTCTGATGAAGTAGGAAAGCGATGATGGTACTTACATTTAGTTTGTGGACCTAAATCATTTCTATCATCCGTAAATTAGTTTCAAGTAACATTATTTCCAACTAGAAAAGCTGAAGTTTAGGCCAACCCACATTGTCCTACTCACATTGGGCCCTATATTTATCATAGGAGCAATGTTACTTATAGTCAATTTTGGGATATAATGCATTGTTGTTACTGTACTGGAAGTAGATTTCTAATGTGTAAGTAGTATATGTATAATACTGGTAGCAGTGCCAACCTTCCAATTGTATTTTCCAACATGGCATGGTGCATGGATGTAATAGGCACATCCCCTTGAGGTCTTTCTCCCATGTACACAACATGTACCTATACATAAAACTCAAATTTCTTAGAAAAAATGTATGATTTCAATATGGAAACATAGCAAATATTAGACGGATATTGCACGGGTAAAAATCTGAGCAAACCATACGAAGGGCACCGATAGGAACCATTGATTTCGCCGGAGACATCATACCTTCCTTTCATGGCAGTGGCAGTTTAGCACAGCAGCTGCAAGCAACAAACTATAGAGAAGGGAAAGCAAACCCGACTTCGCCATTAGCGACCACCTTCAGCTTTGTTGTAAATTGATGTTGTGTTTTAGCAATAAAGACTTACAGGGGTCAGGTTTATATACTTGAGCTGTGAGAATTGTTATGTCCGCAACTTGCTTTGGAGCTTAACCGGCACAACGCCGTCCACAACTGCATACTATTTTGTGATCATCGCCCATTTCTTCATGGAAAGAGAACGAGGACGGTTTTTAGCGACCATTTATATGTGGAATTCAAAATGCTCTCTTGGTCCTATGGTGTCACAAATAGGGGTAGCAATTTCTGACACGACATGACTCGAACTCGACACGAAATTAATGGGTTAATGTTGATTATTTTTTAAAACAAACTCGTAAATGACATGACCGTTAACATGAATAATAAATGAGTTGTGCTAGTGCCAAACACGAAATTGACATAATTAACATGTTTAACTAGTATTATAGAAAGAAAAAGTTAATTATTTTTTATTTATTTATTAAGTATTGACATAATTATTCTACAAAAAAAGACATTTTTACGCATTATTATTATCATGTTTATTAAGTTAATCTTTAATTTATAGAAAAAATATGAGCTGAATTCAATTAAGTGATAATAGAATATATGAGCTAGATTCAATTAAGTGATAATAGAATCTTAGACTAAATCTTAACGTTTAATTCTTTATTCAAAGTTTATATGGGTCAACACGAATATGAACCCGATATGAAAATAAACAAGTCAGTCGATACGACACGATTAATTAAATAGGTTGGGATTGATTAGTGCTCGATAAGAACCCACAATAACCCGACACAATTGCCACTACGAGTCACAAAGTAACATTTTGGGCTTTCCCTATTTAAGCTTCCAATGACTCTGTTTATTGGGTTTGTACATTTTATCCTTATACGTATTTGTTGTCACCCTTACCTTGTTCATGGAAATGACAAACTGCATATGCCTGTATCATTTCTGTCCTCTATCCACTTGGAATTCTTTTATTGTTTTCATCAAAAATTGGTTTTGTGACCTAGATGACCCGAGTTGTTGGTCCGATTTCAAAAAATAATCTCCTTCATATGCAAGACAAATGAGCTTCTAACAAGAGATTGAGCTACTAGACACCCGCTTGAAGAGAGTTACTTATTCAACAATACTAGAAGCAAGCAACTCCTCAAGAAAGTGCGGAAAGATCGAATTAATGTTAATGTAAACTCCATTGAAAGTAACGATTTGAAATAGATACAAAATTTTAATCCATTGATTTCAGAGATTTGCCTCTCTCTTCCCATTCTTAGTAAATAATGATAATTCTGCATGGTTTCATCTCAATTCTTGGCACAAACACAAAATAACAAAATATAATAAATTCTTAGTTGTTATGCATAAGTATTATGAGGGATTAGATTGAACAAACTCGTCCATTTCATACCCATTCATCTGGTCCTTGAACTAGTTATAATTATAATGTCTCCTCATCGCATGTATGGTTCAAGTATTAAATAGTGAGCCCCACATTTATCCCATCCAATATTTTGTTTGGATGGAATATTGAATAATGGTATAAACATTAAATTACTAAAGAACCATCAAAATAAAGAGTGATATTTATATCCTATAAATTCTTGAAGGTAAAAATGTCTTTTGCCCAAATACATCCAAACCGAATTATTTAAACCCACAAAAAATGTGGGTTTATTTAAGAGGTTGTAGGTGGTATTAACTATTCATCCGGCCAGTATTATTTCTAGGTGATATTAACTATTCATCCGGCCAGTATTATTTCTAGGTGATAATACCGAACCCAAAATGTGTATCCAAACATGAGTATATTAGAGTGTGTTTGGCTTCAGCATTAGGAAGAACCGGATTGGATAATGTCGTCCACATCTCATACCCATCCATCCGGCCCTTGGACTAATTATAATGATAATGTCTCCTCATCCCATGTTTAGTTCAAGTATTAAGAAGTAGTGGGCCCCACATTTATCCCATTTAATACTTTATTTAGATGGAGTATTGAATAATAGTATAAACATTAAATTACTATTGAACCCTCAAGATAAAGAGTGATATATATTCTAGAAATTCTTGAAGGTAAAAATATACATCCTAATTGGATTATTTAAACCTACAAAAAATGTGGATTTATTTAAGAGACTATAGGAGGTATTAAATACACTATTTATCCAGGCCGATATTAATTCTAGGTAATAATACTAGGGCCAAAATATGTATCCAAACATAGGTATAAGAGGGATAAGGTTGGCCCAGCCTTATTCTTTTCAATCCCTCTTTCTTAATACTTAAAGCAAACATACCCCGATAAGTATCGATCCATAGGACGGAAACATTTTCTAGTAGAAGCAATCTGGTAGTAAGCTTGAGTGTGGTGTTCATTATTTTATTTTACTTATTTTTGGGCGGTGTGGAAGAGAGGGAGTGATAAAGAATGAGGTTAGAATCCACAACCATACCTACTGGCCGGTGAGAGTGAACCCTCATTGTAAACGTTGTTTCAGAGACCTTAAAGTACACCGCACCATTTTTAAACTCTCCATCAATTATTTTGAACTCTCATCCACAGGCCTAGTATTGATGTTCTTCCCATGAGAAGCCAATCTAATTCCTATGTTAAATGAAGAAAACGTTGAAAAGCTCGAGTAGATTCTTGATACCAAGAAATTAGTATCGAATTTTCTTGTGAAAATATAATAATTGCATAGTTAGACACTGGAAGAAAATCTAATGACTTTAATGTGAATTCAGATCTTAGCCTAATGCAATTGAATGGAATCCGACTATAATACCAAAAATTTACTTTGTAAGAGCAACTCTAAAGAGAATTGTCATTTTGGGGTGTCAAATCACCTATTTGTAACCTTGAACAGTGTTTTGGCATCCCTGAATTATAAATCTACTCCAATAGTAGGTGCCAAAATGCGGTGTCATTTTCATATTTTTATTCATCAATCTATATGAATCGTTGGATCTATATTCATTTAACGGATCTATATTCATCAACTCATTTGCAACATCTCTCTTTCTCTCTCCAGAATTGCCAAAAATGCTACCTCTAGAGCCTTGATGTCATTTTCCAACCCTTGAGAGCAATTCCAAGGGGGGTGGCATATGGGATGGCATACCCCATATGCCACCCCAAATTCAAAAATTTGACATATGGGGTTGGAAAGTGACATCAAGAGTCTTGGGGTGACATTTTTGGCAACTCTGGAGAGAGAAAGGGAGAGGTTGCAAATGGGTTGATGGATATAGATCCGTTAGATGAATATAGATCCAACGATTCATATAAATTGATGAATAAAAATATAAAAATGACACCTCATTTTGACACCTGTCATTAAAACAGATTTATAATTCAGAGATGTCAAAACATTGTTCAAGATTGCAAATGAGTAATTTGACATTCCAAAATAGTAACTCCCTTTGGAGTTGCTCTGCCACCCCCTTGGAGTGACAAATTTTGAATTTGGGGTGGCATATGGGGTTGCCACCCTTGATGCCACTCCCCTTGGGGTTGTTCTAAGAATTTATCTTAATAGTGTAAAAAATTGGTAATCGTGAGATGAATGATGGAATGAGCTCCGGGTAATGATGAGGGGTGTGTGTTAAAATACGTAAAGAAGACAAAATAATATATAGTGGTTCGCCTAATTGATGAACTGAGTTAGTCCACTCTAATAGATGATTCTTACTCTTTGACGATGTATTTCTTGAAGAAGAAGATGAGTACAATGCATGTATTATGTATTCTCTTGGTTTCTAAGGATTGGTGATCGTCCACTGAGTTAGTGTATAGACTATATTTGGCCATTAAAGGTTTTTATTTACAAGTGTGATATGGCTCTCTAAAAGTGATGATGTGACCTTTGAGAGGCGATGACTTAATGCCCGAGGTAAGGTTTTATGGAGAAAGTTCTCTTTTATCCCTTCTGATATCTTCGATGATATTTATCGTCTTTGTGAGTCACACTGTTAGCTTGGTTAGTTGATATCGGCTTACTTGACATGAGCTGAGGTATCTTCTAGCTTGAGTTACGTATTATTCTGATGAGTATATCTATTTTTTGTTTAATGAGATTGTAATGCATACAAAATTTTTATATTATTTTTAATTTATTATTATCACTAATAACTCAAATCAATATCTTTTGTTAGAATTTCACTTTCCGTGCAATATTCTCATCCAGCTGGGTTGAAACTTTGCGCACGATTATATAATGGCACCAGGGTCCCGCAACATAAGGGACCATTGCCAAAAGAAAGACTTACAAGTAGGCTGAGTAGCATTACATGACCCTACAGACCCCACAACGATGTAGACTTTTAAAATGGTCTTATTGACTGTAGATGTGCCACCAATGAACTGTAACCGTTTGTGGTGGAGTTGTGTGGCCCATATGAATATTTGGTTTATTATGCAAAAAACTTGGGCCCACTTTTTTGGTCCCATATCCACGAGACCAAAGGTGGACACCACAACTAAAAGCAGTTCATCAAATGGGCCAACTGGTCCAGAAATATCAGGTGGTTAGCCTTTATACATTGGTGGGAACTTGATGGGGCCCATAAAACGTACGATGTGCCATGACAGGTGGACCAAAGCCCCACCCACTAACGCCCTGTTTGTTTATGGCATTAAAGAATGAAACGGTGGGAATTTTTTTTAGAATTTATTTGGCTTTAAGTATTACAATCAAATTTATACTCCATTAAGTCATTTTTTCATCAAATTATTGTCATTAAGTATACATTTTCAAATTCCTTTTTTTATTTATTATCTAATTACTCCTACTATAAATACCGTCTATCATTGTTAGTTTCAATGTTTTTAAATATAACAACTCTTAACTTAGAAATTGTGCTAGTATTAAAATTATTTTTCTATCATATATATATAACATCAAACAAAAAAATGATAACATCAAACACTAACATTAGAATAAGTGCTTATTGTATAGTGATTGGTGTCATTCTATTGTAATGATTAAATAATTTAAATACAACCCTTAATTTAGGAGTTGTTAGTTTTTTTCAAACAAAATTTGATTAAATATAACTATTGAGGATATTTTTCACAATGGAGATAAAAATGAACTTATTCCCAAATAAATTTTTTGAGTGGATTTAAGTTCAAATAAGTCTACAAAAAAAGACCAGCATCCAAAGGACGCAGAATAAAATTGAACTAAATTAGTCCAATAGTCATGTAGTATCAAATTTGGATCAAATTATAAATAACAATATTAAAGATATTTTAGTGTCGTAAATATATACCATATAATAGGTGATATTATCTTTAGCACCAAAAAAGATTTTAAAGTAGCATTTAACACCTTATACTTGATATAAACCAAAACCATATAATATGTGATATTAAATGAGACATGGTTGATATTAATATCAACATGATAAGAATACCCGTATAGACTAAAGATTTATGCATTGATGTATGGTGTTTTTCGTCTTTTTAATTTTATACAATATATTAGTCTCTCATCCAAACATGAGATTTATTTTAGTAGCCCTCTCTAATGTTCCGTTTGATAGGAAAGATAGAAAGTAAGGGAGATGAAAAGTAGGAGAGATACACTTTCTATCTTTCAAGGAAGGAAAATAGGAATGATACACTTTCTTTCTTTGTGTTTAGAAGGATGGATGGAAAATAAAAATGATTGACTTTTTCTTTTTTTTTGTGCTTGGTAAAGATGGAAAAAATATTTAACATATTTTATCATTGTATTTATATATGAAATTGATGTATACATAATATATGTATACTAGTTATTGCCTGTACCTGAAGGCACATAGTAATAAAAAAAAGTCAACAATAAACATATTTGTATTCATATCTAAAATTAAAATCATAAACATAGAGGAGAGATAAAGGAATTGAAGCATCGGTTGTAGTGGGGGTGAGAGGTGGTGGGCGGCAGTGGTGGTGGAAGGAGACGGTGATGGTTATGGTGGGTGACAATGACCATGGTGGTGATGGTAGCCGTGAGTGACAATGGTGATGGTAGTAGTGACAGTCATGGGTGATTGCGGTGGTGGTGGGTGATTGTTGTTACTAGTCATGGTGGTGGGGTGATAAGGGTGGTGGTGGCGGTGGTGAGTAGCGACAGATGCTTCTGGGCGACAATATGATGGGTGGTGACGAATGATGGTGGTAGGTGTGGTGGGGGGTGGGTGACGGCAGTGGTGGGCAGTGAAGGGTGGGGGTGGTAGGTGTGGTAGGGGTGGGTGATAGTGGTTGTTAACGACGGGTGGTGGTGGTGGGTGGCGACGATAGTCGTGAGATAATGGTGGTAGTGGTAACAAATATAAGAACGAGATGACAATAGTCGTGAGTGGTGGCGGCAGTCGTGGTAGTGGTGATGGTCATGGGGCGATGGGAGTGGTGGTGGTAAGGGTAATAGTAGGACGACAACGGTGGTGGTGAGGGTGATGGTAGTAGGGATGGTGGTGGTGGGTGGAGATAGTGGTGGTGGTGGTTGTAGTGGTGGTGGTGGGGCGGTGGGGGTGATAGGGGTGGGGCGGTGGGGGTGGTGGTGGTGGCGGTGGTGGTGGCGGCGTTGACAATAATGGTGGTGGTGGGGTGGCGGCGGTGGTAGTGGTGGTGGTGGTAGTGGTGGGGCGATGAGGGTGAGGGTGAGGGTGAGGGTGGGGGTGGGGGTGGGACGATTCCAAACACTATTTTTTTTGTTTAAAGTAGTTATAAAAAGTTATAAGTCCTTGAAACACTTTTAAAAAGTCACCCCAAACATACTCTTAGGAGCTTATTTTCCTTATTAAATTTAGGGTGTTAATATTAGCCGTCAAATTAATTTTAAAATAAAACTCATAGAAATCTCAACCGCGAAAAGTAAAAATCATTTTGTTTATCTTTTGAGATTTGAATTGTATTGTACTTTATTATATAGATATCAAAAGATATATCTATATAATAAAACAAAAAGGAGTTTGAATTTTATCCTACACATATTTTTTCCCCCCAAAACCATCTTATCACACCCATCACTTCCCTCTTAACGTTACACTGCCCCCTCACCTGCCAACCCAATACACAAGCGCCTGGAGCACCACGCCTAATCCTTCTTTCTGCTCTCTCCACTTTCTCTTCTCTTCTCTATTTGCTCGAATAGCCACTTTCTCTTCTCTTCTCTATCTTCTCAAGACGCGTTCTAGAGCTAGATAGATCTAGAGAAGAAAGCCTCGATAGATCTGGAGAAGACATCGATTGTTCTCTTTGAGAAGACCTCCACTCTTCGTCTTTGAGAAGATCAGAAGACCTCACTCCTCTGCCATGGCTCAACTCAACCAACATCCGACGACGACAGCTCAGCCCAAGTACCTCACTCTCCCCCTCTCTCTGTCTCATGACTCTCACCTCTCTTTCACACACACACACACACCAGCACATAAATGATTTGGAATATATCTGCTTCTCAGCCCCCACCCCATATGCTGCATTCTACTAGCTGTTGGATCAAATGCCTCTGACATACATCCACACACACCTGAATCACAACCACACCTGTTAAAAAAAAAAATCACAGCCACACACACACACACATCTGCTTATAATAATGATTTTCTGTGTAATCCTCTTTTGTTCTGCTATATACTCCAATCTAATGTACTTACGTAAGAAATGTATTTGGAATATATTATTGGACAAATTGTTGGAAATATACTCTTGTAGGAAATATACTCTTGTGATAATTGTTGGCATTGATGTCCATTAAGTTGTTGCTTATTGAAAGAAACATCCCACTGAGAAATTGATAGATCTTCATGGCAGTGAGAAAAAAGAAGAGAAATTATCTCTGTCGTTCAAGTGCGGGTTCTTTGCATCTTTTCACTGACTCGAATGCTTGATAAAAAGCTTTAAATGTTTGATTTCAGAGTAATGAATCAACAGTCGGTTTCAAATACTAATGGATTCACCATTGGATTAACGACAGATTAATACTAGAATGATGGCAGGGGATTATGTAAGTAAATTTGGTCAGTAATTAGAACCAAGTTGCATTATTGTTAGTTTGGGTGCCTTCTTTATTAAAGGCATCTAAAATGGATCATGTTTATTATCAATCAGCTTAAAATCTCTATTACCCAAATGATGCTGCTACGCTAAATTGAATTTAAGGTGGACTTTCTTGAATTTGGATTAGCTTTATATGTCAAATTACAGACAGTATCATTTGAACCCACCGAAAGGATGACGTAGTAAACATAGAAGACCATTTAGGAAACTACAAAAACTAACCAGCTGAGAATAAGAATGATCAGGCTTCTGACTGTTAGAGTACTTAATCTGCATCAATTTTTTTTATCTCATGTTGTTTTGTATGTATGTCATCTTGATTGTTGCTTGGGTGTTGTAAAGAGTTCTGATTTGGGTTTAGTTAACTTTCTTTTGGCTTTCTCTTTCTTACGGTGTTGCAATTGTTTGAATTGTTGTTGTGATTAGATGATATTTGATCATAATTGACTTGAAATTGGTGTGAGAATTCATATTGGTCTAAATTAGAATTGCTAATTCGATTTTGTATAATATTGTAATTTGATCACATAGTAATGTAAGTTGATTAGTTAACTTAATGTTTGATTTGGATTGCAGAAAAAGGGTTACGATCGTTCAGAGAAGAGTACAATTTATGTTGGACCTAGGCTTATTGTTGTAAAGAGTTCTGATTTGTTTGCTATTGTGTCCCGATTCCAATTTCCAATTGAGTTTGCTCTTTTTTTCATTTGAGTATGCTCACAGTTTTGTAAATTTTCATTTTTTGGGCTTGCTTCAATATGTTTGAAAAAATGATTGACAGGGTTTGGTTTCTTGGTTTATGTGGGTAATGGGTTGTATGATTTTTGCATAATTCCTTTCTTAGATTTTGATTGTTTTTTCAGACTAATTTATAATTGAGTCCATTATTATAAACTCTTTTTGGTTCAATACCATTTTAACTATTGTTGTTGTTCAATACTTAATTCTATTTGTTGATTTTTTATACCTACTTTTTTTGTCCGTTGTGTTATTACGTCACCAGCATCCATTTTTATTCCTGCTTCTTAGCACCAATGTCCATTTGCTGATTATTTCGCGTTCAAATTTAATGTTTGATTTTTTTTTAGTTGCACCGTGCCTTCAGACACGGGTTATCCCTAGTAGACCAATAAGATACATTTCAACACAAATAATTAATTTTTCATCAACTTTTCTTCCATTTTTGGAGTGATTGATTTTGGTGAATTGAAAAGAAATCTCATCGATCCACTTTTTCATCCTTCCTATTTTCTTTGCTTAACAAATATAATATTTTATCTATCCCTCTAATTTTTCATCCTTTTATTTTGTCATCGTACCAAACGGAATATAAGTGTAATCCACCACGCTCCGTGGATTCATTCTTGTTATTAAACGTTAGAATAGTAATCAAGTTTGAGAAATTTTTATATAGGTTTAACACATCACATGGAAGTTTTAGGTAGTACATATTATTAATAAAAATATTGTACACATTATCATATTTGAACTAGTGAGTTAGAGAATTAAGATTTAGAGTGAAGCAATACGACTTAAGTATCAATTTGTTGTGGCTCAGTTTGTTTGTTCATAAATAGTGGCAGAATGGGTCACTCACGTGACACCACACTCTATTACTTTCGGTTAGAAAAATTTAACGGAGGTAAACAGAATGACTTAATTGATACAATTAGAAAGTTTAAAAACTTAATTAATACAAGATCATAGTTTGAGGGTTAAATATATAATTTAGTCAAAAAAATATGCTTGTGAGGTAAGGACGAGCGTGGGACTGGAACTTTATCCAGAAAGTTCCATTGGCCTAAGTTGACCCCATTTTGGAAGTGGCCCACCCACCACACCACCACCCTCTGTTCCATCATCTTTTTTTTTTTGTTAGATCATTCGGTATCTGAAAATCACTTTGGGCTCCGACTAATCCGGATTCGAGTCGGGTAGGACCACAAGGGCGGCAAAGCTCTTCCTACCGAGTGCAACTGCGTTCCCAAGACTCGAACTCGAGACCTTGATTAAGTTAGAACAGTCTCTTACCAACTGATCTAACGTTCGTTGGTAACTCTGTTCCATCATCATCCAACTTAACAAAACTCTGCCTACGCCATCTCCCACTTACACCTACTGCGAGGCTCCTAATTCCCATATAACTCCAAGCAATATGTCCTATTCTCGTCTAAGTCCCAATAGAAAACTTACAAAAGTTGAGTTAAATTATGAAATTTGTAATTATCTATTGGAAAAAATTACTGTCAAAAGCTACAATTGTCGGTTGTCAAAACAAACACTGTCATGAATACTATTCCATCCATCCACTTGGTCCCACTCCTCCACCATTGCACAGTATTACCTCAAACCCATATAATATATGCAGTGTAAGGGAAGGGATGATAGTGGACAAAAAAAAATTGGTATTTGTTCAAATTCATTTGAATCATACATGAATTATATGAATTGGATGGTAAATATATGCAAAAATATTCATATAAACTCGTGCGAAGATAGATGTTGAGATAAACTGAAACTCATTCCTGCCCCTTATATATATATATAATAAATAAAATAATTAAGTGAAGCACACATTTATTATACATATTATTTTTGTAAGTTTTTATATTTGATTCATTTGTTATATAATGAATTTTTATCTTTCTTGCAAATCCATTTGTAAGGTTATATATATATATATATATTTTTTTTTTTAAATTATAGAAATTAATTATTATGGGCGGGGACAGGGACGGGGACGGGAATCAAAATTTATCTGCAAAGCAGGAATGGTGATTAAAATTTCTCATGCTAACGGTGACAGATCGGGAGTGAACGAATATTT
Organism: Ilex aquifolium; assembly: GCA_951799425.1. Classification (NCBI taxonomy): domain Eukaryota; kingdom Viridiplantae; phylum Streptophyta; class Magnoliopsida; order Aquifoliales; family Aquifoliaceae; genus Ilex; species Ilex aquifolium. The sequence continues at coordinate 30,702,610 of OX637403.1, forward strand.
TTGAAGCGAGTACGAAAGTGGAGACTATTTTCCCCGCCCCCACCTCCGCCTTCGCCCCCGCTCACTGTAATATTTATGTAAGGGCCAATTACGCATGTAAAAGTATTTTTGTCCCAAATTTGCATTCTAAATTTGTACCTCAAATTAACATTGATGATCAGACTAATAGGTCTTATTAATTTTTTTATTTTTTTCTTCAAAATGTTCGAGTCAACTTACATGCACCTCAATTAATTTTTTCCCTGATCCGATCAAAAACAGACCATTCACGTGGGGAGTAGGATATTCATGAAAGATTTATCCTTTATCCCTCATGACCTATTCCAAAGAGTTGTCAAAATTTGAACTTAAGACATTTGAATTTACAACTCGTTTCTATTATCACTTGGTTGTATTAATTTTTGTTCATAAGACCCATAGACACAACCATTTGGATTCCACATTTAGAGAAAACTTTAGAGGATTTGTGGTTTTGTTCTTAAAACTAAAAGTATACTGAAATGGAAATGCATCCTAAACAAGAAGTCAAAAACCATTATTTTGCATTATGATTGGTTTTACATGTCAACATAGGGTTATTCCATGTAATTACATAATTTATCCCAATGAGAATAATTAATAAAAATTCATGGGGGAAAGTAGGAATTCGAAGAGGTTGCCGGAAGTGGAAGCTTCTGGACTTGTACAACAATGAAGAGAGAGAGAGAGAGAGAGAGAGAGAGAGAGAGAGAGAGAGAGAGAGAGAGAGAAGACCCTGTGAACCCAGAAAATATGTGAATTTTCTTGTTTTCCCCCTACGAACTTTCTCATGGTTTTTAGGAAGTAGCTTGACTTTTCTGTTGAATTTCACTTCTACCCATGAACTGCAGCTCCTGTTTATCATAAATCTCCAACGAAAAATCCCTTAACATCTGTGCCGCCTTAGCACCACTACCGCTACCACTCACACTCGCCGGTGCCATACTTGACTTCTTCGTTTCCCCCTTTGCCCCCACCGTAACCGCCACCGTATTCGAACTCATTCCGCTATTACCCATCAACACAGATGTGGTGTTCATCACCGCCACCGTCTCCGCCGGCGCAAAGGACGATATTGGCTTCGCAGACACGTTAAAAACCGGCGTCACGGACGGCGAAATAGTCCAAAGTTGGGGTTGATTCGATTGTCCGTGCAATGGCGCCACTGACCCAACTGATGGTATCATCCAGAACGCATTGGATGGTAACATTAGGCCGGCGTTGCTCACAGCCCACACCGGCACCAAACCCGGTGGAGCAGCAGCCGCGGTTATGGTGGCTGTTGTCGGAGCAATTGGAGCAAGTCCAGAGACCTGGGAAACATTACTGTGTGGAGTATCCACGTCGTAGAACTCGTTGTTTGATGGCCTTCGTCTTTTCTTTGTAGTACTGGATTCAGCTCCTCCTCCTTCTGGATTGTTCGACGGCGATGTAGTTGGTATTTTGAGGGTCCCACCGACGGAGACGGCAATCGCCGGGACCGTTCCAGTTCCGGTAGCTTCTATGATGGCTTGTTCAGCGTGTTCCAGTAGCCACCGGACGGTTTCTCCATCAGATTTGTGGCCAAGTTCTCGGGTCAGCTGGAAGATCCGGGCAGCGCATGTTGCGGGTATTCGGATCCTCCGACCACGACCCTCCACCTTCGTGTGGCGGTCTTTGCTCGATGACCGCCGAGTTGTGGTTGAGCCTGTAGCCACCGGCATAGTCATTTGCATCCGCATCAAAGGACCCATTCCAATCGGTGCTTGAGCCTGAGTTTGTGGGTTGTTGTTGGAGTTTTGATCAAGCGAGCCGGGGTCCGAATCAACCGGTTCGTCTTTGAAAACAGGATGGGCATTTGAAGATGGGTGACCCATATCGAATAGTCCATTACTGTTGTCTCCTTCGGGTTCGCCGGCACTGGTGCTGAGATCGGAGGCACCTCCGTCATCGTCTTGTTCAACCCCATGCGCATGAAATGAAAACATCTTTAGAAGACCCAGAAATTTATTGGGTCATAGAGATGGAAAATTTACCAGAAAGTGCAAGAAAATTGGATATCTGGGTCAAAAAAATTAGGGTTCTATTCAGGTATGAAGAACCCTAGAAGTGCAGAGATGAAATTGTAGTGAGAGAGACAGAGACCGTGTGGAAGCTGAAGAGATGCATCAACGGTGGGGTTTGCAAGGTATATATGATACTGGGAAGTCAGCAGTGGGATGGTGACACGTGTTTGGCGATGGTGTGGTGACCATTTTGTTTGTGATGTGTCTTTTTCAGTGGGACCACAATAGTGTAGATAGGATAGGTGGGCCCAACTAATAAGGTCCCAAGTGATAGCAAGTTGACATTAGGAGTATAATGCTTTTTTTTGGCATATTCCCTATGCTTCTTATTCCATCTTTTTTCATTTGTTTTTAGGGAAATTTCACTCCGATCTCTAATGTTTGTCATTTAATTACTTAAATCTCTTAATATTAAAAATATTACACAAAAACTCCTTAAAATTTACACGTGCGTGACACTTAGACTCTTGCGTAACACTTCATGGTTTAATTTCAATTAACTCCATAGGTAAGGATTCATCAATAATTATGATGAAATTGTATCACGTAATACCTCAACCACATACATAATTTTGATCAAATTAACATAAATATGAGGCAAATATTAAAATGTGAGTCTATTCATCCAATTGAAATACTCAAATATATATCAAATAAATCAATAAATGCAATTTTTAATACATAAACTCTAACCTTAGGACCATCTTATTCAAAATTAATCTCTTAGTTAGATAACGTTATATTCCTGTGACTCTTTTCTAAGAATTATTGACGAATTTGAACCAAGGGACTTAATTGAAAAGAAAGTTAAAGTTTAAAGACTTGATTATTTTAGTTGATAGTTCAGAGACCAAATAGAAATCAAGTGTAAACTTTGAGAATATAAAATATAATTTAAGACTATATCACCAATCATATATGAATTGAATTTACTAATAAATTATGAGTCCTACTTTAACTAATAATTAGAAATCTACAATTAAAAAAATTAAAAGAAAATTGCATCTTAGGCAGTGGCGGATTTAGTATGGGGGCAGTGGGGGCAGAAATTTTAAAAAAATTTGGGACCTAGGTGTAATTTTATAAATTTCAAGAATTTCTTAAACTTGTCCCCACTGAAATTTTCTTAAAGTATAGGATATATTAATATGATTTTCAACCCTTAAAAGCTAACTTTTGGCAGCTCTTCCTTATTTTTCACGCCTAGCAGCCCCCACTGAAATTTTAATAAATTTTGGGACTTAAATGTAATTTTAAAAATTTCAAGAATTTCTTAAACTTGTCCCACTGAAATTTTCTTAAAGTATAGGGTATATTAATATAATTTCAACTTTTAAGCTAACTTTTGGCAGCTCCTTTTCACGCCTCTTTTTTTTTTTGGGTTATTTTCCTGTAAGCCTTTGTCTTCTTTGTCCATACTTCCAGTCTAGGCGTCCAGCCCCTCTTCTTTCTTTTATTTAGTTTTTTTGTTAGTTCATTTGGTGTATTCATCAACAAATCAGCCTATTGGATTCAATCATTGTGCAAATCAAATTTGAAAAAATCCTAGAAGATTATGTTGAAGCTAAAGAGAGGTAATCTATTAACCAAATTTTTTGATAGTAGTATTAGCACTGATCTAAAATCAATTTTTTTATATGAGAAAATTAGTTTAGTTCTTGTAGAATTGATGGCTGTTTGGTGTATTATTTATGTACTTATGTAGGTTTTCTTTGTTTCGTCTTAAGTCACCACTCAACTATTTTGGATTTTTATTGAAGTCCTGTTCAGATTGCGCATATATACTATATACATGAGTTGCGCCTCTAAATGACTTAGGCTTATAAACAATTTATCATGGATACATATTTTGATGAAAATAATGTTATAATTATACTTTAAAAAGGCAAAATCCTGGCTCCCCCCCCCCCCCCGGATCTTAGGAAACTTCACTCGTGTTTGATTTATAGGACAATGGCACTAAAGAAGTTATCACAAAAAAAGAAAGAAAGAAAGTATAATGCACTTAATTTTGTTGATTAATAAAAATTTAAGGTTTTGATACGTTGATTTATGTTGGATATGACTGGAAAATATGTAAAATTTGTATATTTTTGATAGTTTAAATGGATGCAATTGGATGACAGCACCTATACTTACTGATGATGCACAAAATTGTCTTGTGCAAGATCAACAGTCAAGAATATGAATAGGTACAATCAATGAGCAGTAAACAAGCAATCAATGAATCAAAACCATAAACAGAGAATTAACACAGGGATTTATAGTGGTTCGGTCTCGGATGACCTACGTCCATTCTCTGGAATGACAGCGATGGCCGGTGTTCTTTATTAATGAAGAAGAGTCACCGGAGTGTTACAGAGCTTTGAGAGAAGGAGAACAATGTGTAGAGGTACAGGAGGTGTGGTGTGTGTAGATCATGAGATGCCTCTCCAAGTGGAGTGAGCTTACATTATATAGGTTCACTAAGGCGGTGAGTTGAGGCGGTCACCACCATTTTGGTAAGTATAGTTATGGTAAGATTCTACCACTTTGGTAGGTACAGTTATGGTAGGATTAGATCTCCGGTGCGTATCCCGATATTTTTTCCCTCGTGTTCCTATTCCGTCGGAGGAATTTCTGAGCTGGACTAGGCTTGGAGTGGGCTAGGCTTGAGTCGGAAGAGGCCTTCATGAAGTGAGGAGACAAAGGAGGAGGAGGAGACCAGGACTAGGCAGGCGCCCCCATGGACGGCGCTCACTTGGGCATGGCCAGCCTCCATAGGCGCCCCCTTGGGCGTGGCCAAGGTGCCTCTCATGGGTGGTTGCCGCCTTGGTCCATGGGCTTGGATCTTGTACTCTGTATCAATTTGGGGCCGTAATTTGGGCTCTTCTTTGGGCTTTTTTGGTCCGTATAAGTTGGGCTTGATCCAGTCAAATTTGGACTCGTCATTTGCCCCCCATGCTCCAAGCTTCTGATTTCTATGGGAGGAAAAGGTTGTGGGCATGTACCCCGTATTCACTTGAGTGAGTAAATATTTTCTTGTTTTTCACGATGTTTTTTCATCTTCGGAGACCTGCTGAATTTATCGATATCGGATATATATATATATTTCTTTTCAAAAAGTTCTGCCTACCATCTTTGACTTTTTTTTTTTTTTGCTTTCTGTTGGCTTGGGCGCTGTCCTTTGCTGACTTTTTTTTTTCTTTCTCTTTGTTGGCTTCCTGACCTTTTTCTTCTTCTCTTTTTTTTTTCTTCTTTCTTCTCTTGGACACCGCCTTCCTGGGTGCTGCCTCCACCTCTCTTTCTTTTTTTTTTTTCTTTTCTTTTTTCCTTTGGCTTGGGCGCCGCCCTCTTGGGCGTGGACTCTCCTTCCTCTCTCTTTTTTTTTTTTCTTTCCTTTTTTCCTTTGGCTTGGGCGCCGCCCTCTTGGGCGTGGACTCTCCTTCCTCTCTCTTTTTTTTTTTTTTAATGCAAAGTGAGGAGGGACTTTGGCGAGGAGTCCATGGGCAGTGTGGGCGAAATGGAAGGACCCATCCCCATGGGCGACGCCAGCGCCTTCTTTGCTATGGACCCCTATATGGCATAAAATGTAGGGGGAGACTTGGTGGGTGGCGCCAGCTTGACAGGCAAGGCAGTAGTATTGCAGGCGGTTTTGGGCGACACCAGGAGGTTGGCAGGGCGTCTTGGGCGACACCTTGAGTCTTGTTATGGGCGGCGCCTCTCTGGTGCTTAGCCATTAGCTGGCTTTGTCTCTGATTACAGGCGTCCTGTTGATATGGCGATGATGGAGACTCCTTGTGCTTTTAGGGTGGTGTCTCCTCCTCCTCCCAAGAGGGCGAGGTTTGATGCCCCTAGTGCTTCTCAGTTAGGGTTCGATTGCTGGGTTGCTTCCCGGGAGATGGGACCCGGTAGTGCCCCTACTCTTTCCCAAACTGGGACTTCTGTGTATACTAGAGCTAGCTGTTGTACTGCTGTAGGAGTTGAGACTCCAATGCGGACGGCCTGAGTTTGAAAAGTGTGCCTGACGAAAACAATGTTATTTCAACATTAAAATATCTAACATGATTACCTGGAGAGAGGCAGACTGTTTGCATAAGAGCAAAGTCAGAGCTGTGGACGTCCCATGAGAGAGCCGCATGATCATAGGCCGAGCTACGTATAGTCTCAGGAGATGGTTGCCTTAGTAGAGGCTTTCAAGGTGACTACTTGCGCGAGAGCAAAGTCATAGGCCGAGTTACGTATAGTCTCGGGAGATGACTGCCTTAGCAGAGGCTTTCAAGGTGACTACTTGCGCGAGAGCAAAGTCATAGGCCGAGCTACGTATAGTCTCAGGTGATGGCTGCCGTAGCAGAGGCTTTCAAAGTGACTTCTTGCGCGAGAGCAGAGTCATAGGCCGAACTACGTATAGTCTCGGGAGATGGCTGCCTTAGCAGAGGCTTTCAAGGTGACTACTTACGCGAGAGCAAAGTCATAGGCCGAGCTACTTATAGTCTCGGGTGATGGCTGCCGTAGCAGAGGCTTTCAAGGTGACTACTTGCGCGAGAGCAGAGTCATAGAGGCCGAGCTACGTGTAGTCTCGGGAGATGGCTGTCGTAGCAGAGGCTTACAAGGTGTGTCCCGCATTCCTCTTTGGCTTTCTTCCTTTATATTTTTGGCTTTGAATGTCTATAAGTGGCTGTTGTTTTGCCCTGCTTGTTTACAGATACGCTGAAGATCAGGGAGGTAATTGATGGCCAGGCAGCGGAGAGGCGGACACATGAGGCTGCTGAAGGGCAGTTAATGGTTTGTGCGGCAGGCGCGAGAGGATGCCGTGAAACTGTTAAGGTTCGAGCGGCAGGCACGAGAGGATGCCGCTGAGAAGTTGAGGCTAGCGCATGAAAGGGCTGCCCAACTTGAGGCTGACCTTCAAGTAGCACTCGAGAGAGTTACTAGGCTAGAGGCTCACTCCATAGAGATGGAGGAGATGAGAGATGATGTTGAGGAGCTGGGCGCTTGGTGGGCCCCTGCTGCTGGACGCCTAGGTTCGGGCGCCTGGTGCTGGGCACCTGCTGTTGGGTGCCTAGTGTAGGGCACTTGCTGCTGGACGCCTGAGATTGGGCACCTGCTGCTGAGTGCCTAGTGAGAGGGGGCAAGACCCATCGTTGGCATCATGGGGGCGCCCAAGGTGGAGAGAGTGAGACCATTTGTCTGCATCATGGGAGTACCCAAGGTGGAGAGGGCAAGACCCCTTGTCCAGGCACCATGGGGGCGCCCAAGGTAGAGAGGATGAGACCCCTTGTCTAGCGGCATCATGGGGGGCGCCCAAGGTGGAGAGGGTGAGACCCCTTGTCCAGGCACCATGGGGGCGCCCAAGGTAGAGAGGATGAGACCCCTTGTCTAGCGGCATCATGGGGGGTGCCCAAGGTGGAGAGGGCGAGACCCCTCGTCTAGGCACCATGGGGGCGCCCAAGGTAGAGAGGGCAAGACCCTTATCTGGGCGGCATCATGGGAGGCGCCCAAGGTGGGGAGGGCGAGACCCTTCGTCGGCATCTACTACTGAGGTTGGGCGCCTGAGGCGCTGGGTGCCTGAGATTGGGCGCTGAGGTTGGGCGCTTGCTGCTGCTGGGCGCCTGGTGATGTTCGCCTTTTGTCTACCTTGTTGTGAGGCCAAGTTCAGACTTTTGTAAGTTGTCTGTAAATTTTATGAAAGCACAACAATTCTGGACACAATAATCTTCGCAGAAAGTAATTTCATAAAATAATAAATAACAGAATAGATAATTTAAAACAATAAAGGATAGATGAGAGTCACTAGCATTCTCTCTCGTCCTCCTGCGCAGGTACATGAGGAGGGGGAACATGTGAGTTCCCTGCGCGCTGAGGTGGGACTACTGGGCGAGGGGCGCCTTGGCGTGGTCCTGGGGCACTCTGGCGAGGTGCTGCTTGGCTCCCTGAGTGATTAAGCTGTTGGTCCTCTCCTGTTGGAGGGAGTGCGGCTCTTCCCACAGGGTGAGGGGTGACGCCTCCTTAGAGCAGTTGCATGGTCTGTAGGAGCTATTGCCCGACGATGGGGGTCGCTGTAGCGGAGCCTCCTCTCGGTGTGCTGGGTTGTTGTCCCCCAGTTGTTAACTCATTGATCGGGTAGTGATTGTCATGGATTGAAAGAGAATAGGAAACTAGTCGTTCCCACAGACGGCGCCAAACTGATGATGCACAAAATTGTCTTGTGCAAGATCAACAGTCAAGAATATGAATAGGTACAATCAATGAGCAGTAAACAAGTAATCAATGAATCAAAACCATAAACAGAGAATTAACACAGGGATTTATAGTGGTTCGGTCTCGGATGACCTACGTTCACTCTCTGGAATGGCAGCGATGGCCGGTGTTCTTTATTAATGAAGAAGAGTCACCGGAGTGTTACAGAGCTTTGAGAGAAGGAGAACAATGTGTAGAGGTACAGGAGGTGTGGTGTGTGTAGATCATGAGATGCCTCTCCAAGTGGAGTGAGCTTACATTATATAGGTTCACTAAGGCGGTGAGTTGAGGCGGTCACCACCATTTTGGTAAGTATAGTTATGGTAGGATTCTACCACTTTGGTAGGTACAGTTATGGTAGGATTAGATCTCCGGTGCGTATCCCGATATTTTCTCCCTCGTGTTCCTATTCCGTCAGAGGAATTTCTGAGCTGGACTAGGCTTGGAGTGGGCTAGGCTTGAGTCGGAGGAGGCCTTCATGGAGTGAGGAGACAAAGGAGGAGGAGGAGACCAGGGCTAGGCAGGCGCCCCCATGGGCGGCGCCCACTTGGGCATGGCCAGCCTCCATAGGCGCCCCCTTGGGCGTGGCCAACCTCCATAGGCGCCCCCTTGGGCATGGCCAAGGTGCCTCTCATGGGTGGTCGCCCCCTTGGTCCATGAGCTTGGATCTTGTACTCCGTATCGATTTGGGGCCGTAATTTGGGCTCTTCTTTGGGCTTTTTTTGTCCGTATAAGTTGGGCTTGATCCAGTCAAATTTGGACTTGTCACTTACAATTTACAAAGTTTACAATTTTTATGGTTTTGTAGAGTTTAGTTATAAATCAATCCTAATATCGATTCTCAAAAAATAAAATTTAATGGTCATATTATAGTAAATTATATATATGACCCTCTTACTATGACTTTTATATCAATTAAGTCTCTGAACTTTTTCTTTGTGTCAATTGAACCCCTAAACTCTACTGACAAAAAAAAAACCCTAAACTCTGTAATTGTGTCAATTAAGACTCTCTATCTGCTTTCGTTAGAATGTGTCACTCACATGACCATAGACACAAAAAGACTTAACTGACACATTTAGAGAGTTCAGAGATTCAATTGACAAAAAAAAAAAAATTTAGGGATTTTATTGACACAAGAGTTACAGTTTGAGGGTCATATGTGTAGTTTATTCCAACTATTTGTGTCATGTGAATAGTGATAGAAGAGGTAAAAAACAAGCATAACAAGGACAAAAGTGTAACTAGAATTTCACTCATTTTCATTCCATCGAGTAGTATTTATACACTGATCAGTCTTAAGGCTTTCCTCTTGTTAGTTACATCATATGAGCAGCACATGGAGGTGGTGAGGTTAGTTACAAACAGCTGGACAATTGGATACAATCAGTTGGATGAGTGATACTATGATGCAGCTAATGTGCAACAGCTTAATGTGTCTGCTGAGCTGTATGCTTGTAGCTGATGTGCAGCAACTGCAAAGGTGTCTGCTGCGTTGCTCACATCCATATTGTCAACAAGCCCCCTCAAACTGATGGGTGAAGAGGCCAGAAGTTTGGAAGTCAAGAGCAAGAATTTGTCAATAGGCAGGCCCTTTGTAAAAATGTCAGCCAATTGATGTTGAGGCTGAACATGATGAATGTACAGCTGCTGTTTGGTTACTTGATCTCTGACATAATGATAATCCACTTCTATGTGTTTGGTTCTGGCCTGAAAACCAGGATTGGATGCTAGGGCAATAGCTGAAGTGTTATCACACCATATAACAGGTGTGGTAGGAAGAAAAAGATGTAAATCAAGAAACAATGTCTTGAGCCAAGCTATCTCTGCAGCAGCAGTGGCTAGAGACCTGTATTCAGCTTCAGTAGATGATCTGGATACTGTGGACTATTTTTTATCTCCCCAATGTAGAGGATTAGATCCCAAGAAGATGATGAAACCTGTGGTGGATCTTTTGTCTGATGGATCACCTGCCTAATCTGCATTTGCAAAAACAGTGCGAGAAACTGGGGAAGAAGAGGTGAAATGGAGACCACAATATGGAGTGCCCTTGAGATATCTGAGAATTCTTTTGACTCCTGAGTAATGAACAGATGTGGGGGAGGGCATGAATTAACAAACTGAGTTAACAGCAAAGGAAATATCAGGCCTTGTGAAGGTAAGATATTGGAGAGCTCCTACAATGCTTCGATAGGAAGTGGGATCTGACAAAGGAGTTCAATCTGTTTTAGACAATCTAGTAGGTGTGCAAGGAGTAGGACAGGATTTGCAAGAAGACATGTTTGCCTTAGCTAAAAGATTTGAAAGATTTGGTTTGAGACAAGAACAAATCAGTAGATGTAGAGGTAATTTGAATACCTAAGAAGTAAGTCAGAGGGCCTAGATCTTTCATATCAAAGGCAGAATGAAGATCAGAAATAAGAGAAGAAACAAAAGAAGGTGAGTTACCTGTGATGATGATATCATAGACATAAAGAAGTAGATAAGTAAGGGATGAACCAGACTTTCTCATGAATAAAGAAGGATAAGCTAAGGAAGGAACAAAGTCACAGGTCTAAAGATGAGTGGTGAAACTTTCAAACCAGGCCCGAGGAGCTTGTTTTAATCCATAGATGGACTTTTGCCTGCAGACATGATGAGGAAGATTGGAATCAGACAATATCTGATGAACAACAGAATTTGAAGGATGTCCCAATCTGTCATGCCAGATGTGTTGAGAAACCTTAGCTCCTAGATGAGCCACCATGGATGAAGAAGGTACAATTTTGAGAAGATATAAGGCATGTTCAGTCAGTCCTTGGTAAAGGATTTTCCCCAAAGGCTTGTCCTGAATTTGAAAAGAAGTAGAATCAAAGATAAATCGACAGTTGTTATCCAAACAAAACTGTCTCACAAAAAGAAGATTGGTGGAAAGATTAGGAACATGGAAAACATTTTTAAGAGAAAAAGAGTGAGAATGAGTATGCAAGGAAGCTTGACCTATATGACTAATAGGCAGTATCTATCCATTCCCTATTGCAACAGAATCTTGTCCACCATATGGACTAGCAAGAGTTAGATTGTTGAAATCTGGTGTGACATGAGTGCTAGCTCCAGTATCAGTGAGCCATACATCATAGATCTGAGGTGTAGAAGAGTGTTCAGAAGTGTATGAAGCAGCTGCCATGGCAGCAAGTTGTGCAGGAGGATTTTTGCCTTGATAAGAGTAATTCATCCTATGATAACAGTCAATCGCAGAATGACCAAACTTATTGTAGATTTGACAAGCTATGCGACCTTAACTAATCTATCCAGATGGATTTCCTCCTTGTTTGTATTGATTGGAATCAGAATAAGGATTTGGACTCGAACTAGAGTATTGATTTCCTTTTTCCAAAATTGTTTTGTCTGCTTCCTCCTCTGTTATTATATCTACCTCGACCTCGATACTAATTACCTCTTCCTCTGTATTGACTGAAACCTAGAGCTTGATTGAAAAATTTAGATTGGAAAACTGCCATTGCTAATGTAGCAGACTGAGTTTGTGCATCTTTAAGAGTATAATCAATAGTTGCTTCTTCAGTTTGAAGGAGAACATATAGCTCTTCAAGAGTAATTGACTGAGATCTAGTGCATATGGAAGTACGAAAAGCATTATATTCTGGTGGCAATCCATTCAAAGTGAAGATCAAAATATCTTCGTCATCAACAAATTGTGAAGCTGAAGACAACTTGTCTCTTATCTCTTCGATTTTTTGAACATACACATCTATATTATCTGTGCCTTTAGTAATACTCTGTAATTTTGTTTTCAACTGCAAGATATTTGATCGAGAGAAAGAAGAAAATCTTTTCTCTAGAGCAGACTTCCCTAGCAGTTGTAAATCCAACAACATAGGAAAGTGTTGTGGAAGAAAGTGTAGCATTGATCAAGGTGATCAAGGCTTGATCTTGAACCTCCCAAGCTTGAAATTTTGAATTGATCTCTGCTGTGACATGTCCAATTTCATTAGTAACACATTTTGCCATTTTTTCGTTAGAAAATCCAATGGAAGAAGACAACAGAAAAGCTCAATTGACACAATTAGAGAGGTCATGACTCAATTGATACAAAAAAAAAAAAAGTGTAAGGTTTTAATTGACACAAAGGTCATACTTTGAGGGTCATATGTATAATTCACTCGTTATATTACAACTTTTTAAGGTGTACGTTACAACTGTGTTGATGTCAATAGAACTCTTTTTGCGAGAAGTTATAATTTTTTTAGATGTTGATAATTGATTATAATAATTTTAGAATCAATCTTAAAATATTATGTGTAAATGATACCAAAAATAATAGGAAAATTTTCATTCACACTCCCTCTAGTTAGGTCTAAATTCAATGACACCCCCTCCCGATTCTGAAACTTCACTGCACCCCTTTCTGATTTATACTTTTAAATCAAAAACACCCCTTTAACGGTAATTTTTAACTCAGTCAATACAAAAAATAACGGTTTGACTATAATTTTTCTGAAAATATCAAAACTACCCTTCCTTATGTAAATATACTAAAATGTCATCAACCTTTTTTCACTAATATACCACACATTTTGTTGTTTGTGAAGGTCCAAAACGATCTGGGGTTGCTAGAAGACATAGGAGACTGAAGTCAGCCTTTATTATTCAACTCATTCTCCACAGTGATCAATCACTACTTAAGTTAATAAAAAAAAATTTATTTTTTTTCTTAGAGATTTGTAAATGTTTTTCATGCAGATTTTTTAAAAAAAATTCATGCAGAGAGTTTTAATTTTTTTCATTCAAATTTTTTTAAATTTTTTTCATCCAAAACACCTGTTAAACTTTTAAGTCATTAAGTCTATTTTCTTATAAGTTGTTGGATAAGAGGTACACTTTCGGTTTCTTATTTTCTTATATTACCTAAGTTCCCTCCGTGGCATGTTTTTCGTTGTTCGTTATAAATTACAGGGTTTTAAATTTATTTTATAGTTAAAAATAATTTTTCTACAATAAAATTACAATCGATAAAGTTAATGTCAAAATTCCGTCCATTTCTAACTTCTCTGCTATCGTCTGTCTTCCACAACGTCACCTTACCACTCTTCATACATCACAATTCATATATAAAATTTAAATATTATTTGATAAAATTTAATATTAATTAAATAAATTTGATTTTAATATGATAAATTTAAATATTAATTTGGTTTTAATTTGATAAAATTAAATATTAATTCAGTACTGATTTTATAAAATTTAATGTTAATTGAATAAATTTAAATGTTACTTTAAAAAAATTAAACGTTCATTTGATGTTAAATTAAATAACTGTCATTAATTTGATAAGGTTAAATGTTAAATTAATACAATTTAATATTCTATTTAATATACTAAATTTTAATTTAATAAAATTAAATGTCAATTTGGTATTGATTTGATGAAATTAAATAATAATTTAATGTTAAATTAAAGAAATAATATTAATTTGATGAAATAAAATATTAAATTAATATAACTAAATGTTAATTTGATAACATTAAATATTAAATTGATAAATCTAAAGGTTAATATAATAGAACTAAAAGGAAGTGCATTGAAATTTTAGAATGAGGAGGGAATATTGTTAAATATACGTCTATTTACGGGGGGTGTCGTTGAAGTTATTTCTATTTACAGGGGGTGTCGTTGAAGTTATGTCTATTTACAATGGGTGTGGATAAAATTTACCATATAAAATATTAAGGGGTATTTTTGTAAATTAACAATCATCGTTAACGCCGTAATTCGACTAACACTGACAAAGGGTGATAGTTAAGTTTCAGAATTGGGAGGGGTGTCATTGAATTTGGACCTAATTACATGGAGTGTGGATGAAATTTTCCCAAAAAAAAATATCATGAATAAGTAGGAGGAAATTTCCATAACTAACTTGTGGAAAGAGTCAATGGACAAGATCTGTCTCTCGACCTCTAATCGCACATCCAATCTCAGGTAAAAGTGTTAAGGTCATCCATGTATTATCTCAAATGTAGGTATCCAGATCGTCCATGTTGCATAATGAGGAGAATCATCTCGTCCAACTCAGGTAAGTGTTTGGATCGAATTTTTTTATTCATGAGCTGATTAAAAGTATAAGAGGTTATCCCAAGCAGAATGACCTCAGAGCATAACCTTTCATAGATATAGAGGATCATAGCTAGGGGAGTCCATGGGTCGGGACGGGCTTGGGTAGAGTAGGCTCAAGCCCTTACTTGGGCGTAGGGGTGTCAAACGTGTCGGGTTAAACGGTTACGTGTCGGGTTAAACAGGTGACGGGTGAAAAATATGTAAACCCGTACCCGACACGTTTAATAAACGGGTGAAAAATCTCAACTCGAACACGACCCGTTTAATAAACGGGTAACACGACACGACTCGTTTAACCCGTTTAATTTTAAAAAAATTATATTAACAAAATTTAATACTCCACCTTTTTTTATTGTCAATTATATTTACCTCAAAAAAGAGAATTTTTTAGTCAAATCTCATAAAAATCATACTTGAAGGCTTAAAAAAAAATGAAAGAGGCAATTTCCTTTTATAGGCAACTCAATCCTCCCCATCTCCCCTCATTTTCCAATGTGGGACAAAAATAAAAGGCATTAGTTTGTCTTTATCTTTGAAGTGTTCTCCATCTTCCCTCATTTGTCTTTGAACTACTACTTTACTTCTTTTTTTTGTATTAATTTATTTACTTCTTTTTTTCTTGCTAATTTTTTAAAATAATTATTAATTTATTATTATATTAATTTTATTTAAACGGGTAAACGTGTGATAAACGGTTTGACAGGTCTCACCCGAACACGACCCGTTTATTAAACATGTTTGGCGTGTCAACCCGTTTATCACCCAAACCCGTTTAATTCGTGTCGATTAATCGTGTCGTGTCGAATTTTGACAGCCCTAGGCGAGTTATTGGGGCAGGGGGGACTTGACTTCATATAAGGATAGGTTACCCGCAACCCAACCAATCACTCACTAAGCGGGCTTGTTGGACGGGACTAATTTTATATACAATTTCATTTAAAAAGTTTTTAACTTAATATTTTTGTAAATTAAATTTTTGAATTAAAAGTAGAGTCAAAACTCAAAACGAACAAAAAATAAATAATGAATAATTTTATTTAAATAAAATAGAGTCAAATATTGCCACCAAACTTTCAAAGTTTTAATGGTCAATTTTTTTTCAAACAATTGAGTGGAAGGGTAGGTGGGCTCTTGGGTTGGGTTTTGTGGGCAGACGGGCTCATGGGCCGAGTTTCGGACCAGGTAATTGGTTTGAGGACAAGTCCAAGCTATCTTGAAGGATATTGGGTTCATGCTCGGACGGACCAACTATCGAGCCTATCGAATTTCAAAAAAATTTTGGGTCGGATAATAGGATATGTGGGCCAACCCGACCCATTGATACCGCTAACCACATAGTATCTAAGCTTGACAACAAGTCACACTACCACTTTAGAATGTTCTAGAAGACCACGTCACACTTAGAGAATATAGTCTCTAACGGCCCAATATTTTCTCAACAAAATCTTAACAAACTTGGTAACTATGTGATGATGACATTAAGACCACTCCACCTTTGGGTATACATACCAGAGGTGTTCCCTCATAAAAAGAACCAAGTGTAATCTCTGCAAATTAAAACTCCATCTTCTTTACCAAATAATAGAAAATCTCTAAAAAGCAAAAGATTCTATTAGAGTGAATTAGTTAAGCTCAAAAATTGATAAACATGTTCTACTTGTTTTGCAACTCTAATCTCTATGATACGTTTACCATAGCATCTTACAGTGCTATCAAACTCGACCTTAAATCAATTTCTTCTATACTATTCATCTACACACTACTGTTCCAAAGATTTAAGCTTTTCAATTCAAGCATACATCTCACGCTTCAAGTTTACACATCATCATGATCAATTCTAAAAACCTCCCAAAAAAAATTATAATCCAACCTCAAAAATTAATATTACGAATATGTGTTTGATTGATAAGGTATACACAATAAGCAAATACTCGCAATATGTCAATGTTGCACCCCTAAAACATTCTAATCAAAACAGTACCAACACCTTCATTTTCAGAGTTTTGGGAGCCTTGGTAACAATATACACAAACAGGTAGTTGACAGATTTGCTCAGTGAATTTCATTAGAAATCTAGCATACGTTGATAATGTTACAACTCACAGGCATCAACCAAAGATCTTTGTTCAAGTAAGATAGCACAGAAGGAGGATTTCCACTGGGGAAAAAAATAACAGATTTAACAGTTTCTACCAACGAATTACACGCTACATAGAACAATCTAATGAAAGCACGGTTATTCTTCAATGTGCTGATATTTTAAAGAACACTACAGCCAACCACACGCCCTTGTGTTGCGTTTAGTCTAGATTCAGTGACCATTGGCCAACGATCCATTGTCACAAGTGGTGCTAGGAGCATTATTCCCAGCCTTCTTGGCGTAGAATCTTCTGTACATGGAGTCGACTTCAGTGAGATAGTACGTGCCAGGAGATAGCAGGCTACAGTCCTTGCTTGTCACAAAGTCCTTGGCACCATACCTGTGCTCCATCAGCTGCATTGTTTCGACAAATTTTTCTGGAGGGAACTGCATGAAAACACGTTTATCAAAATTCCAATCGGTTGACATAATAGAGCATAATGGAAATAGATGTTTAGTAGATACAATCAGAAATACTTGGATTTAAGCCTTTGCAGGGTCCGAAATAGTATTTAGATATCAGGTGAAGAAGTAAATTAAAACAAAGAATGAAATATACCTCATGCCTCAATTTCAACTTTTCACCAATATTCATCACATTGGCAATGTTTGACAAGCTAAAAGGATGTTGACCATCACGAAGACGGAATGAAAACATTGTGGCAGATAACCCACTCCCATAAGAGAACATTATCACCCGCTGGCCAGCCTGAAGTAATTGAAAGAGTCAGAATCTAGAAGAAAAATGCTTGTTCTTGGAGCAAACAACCTAAACTGGGAAAAAATGAAAATATTTTTAAGCAGTTACCAGTGTGCTGTGTTTGTTGTGAATGAGGGATGCGAATGCTGCATAGAGAGACGCAGTATACATGTTGCCAACTTGCTTTGGTACCAAAGTGGTTGGTTGCACCTTTGCATCATAAAAGGGCTTTGCAACTTGCTGGGATGCCTGTAGGTGGAATGCATTGATATTAGTTTCATACTTCCATCAGAAGTTCTAACCTTGGCAATATACAATTTTCAAACACCCTTTGATGAGCAACTATTCAAGTTGAAATTTAATTTGTTTGCCTTCAAGTGTAGTATTGGATTCAGAGATAACCAGAATCTATAACAATTAAGACAATGTTAATGAAGAAATTCAAGGGGGGCAAAAAGAAATGCAAACTAGAATAAACCTTTTCAAGATCACGGCTTTGGTAGCTTTCATCACCAGTTAATGATGAAAACGGTCCCAGTTTTTCCTTGGCGGCCTCATCAATAGAACTGCAAACAACAACAAATGCAATTGCTCAATGAAATTCTTCTAAAAAGTAGAGAATATTATTTCCATGGTAAAGAAAAAAATGAACACCTGGCATTCCTCACGAAATCGTTGAAACACAATCGGGCAAAGCTCTTCTGTACAAGCTGCATTAATTTAAGTAAAAATTTCAAATTCAATTTTTTAGCAAATAAGCTATTATGTCAATTAGAAAATTAAAGTTGTAACAATTG
Source organism: Ilex aquifolium (assembly GCA_951799425.1). Classification (NCBI taxonomy): domain Eukaryota; kingdom Viridiplantae; phylum Streptophyta; class Magnoliopsida; order Aquifoliales; family Aquifoliaceae; genus Ilex; species Ilex aquifolium. The sequence goes on from OX637403.1 coordinate 30,720,640, forward strand.
CAAAACCACAACTGCATCATATAAACTACCTTGTTATATGGAGAATGAAAAACGAAATATTCAGCATCTGCAATTGAAAATTGTTTGCCCTCCAATTTCTCATATCTATACCACAGAATACAACAAGGCAAGTAGAAAGCAAAAATAACCATTAAAGCCCATATTAGAAAAAGGAGAATGTATCTAGTATTTTGAACAGAAATTTACTTGTGACAGTAACGTTTGTAGCACGAATCCAGTGCCATGAGATAACAAGTTTGTGAAAGCTTTCCATCAACAACCTGCAATAATTATTGGGCATCAGGTGAGAGTTTCAAATAACTGGAATATGACAAACAAACAATCCTTAAACAATATCATGCAGAACTCACAAGGAACAGTCGCAACATTTTGGTTGTTTGATTTAATGCAGGACATTCAATGAAAAATTTACATTTAGAAGATTTCAAGTCTGTTCAAGAAACTTTGAAAGCACTTTGTGGCTGCAATGCTGATAAGAACCTCTAGGCATGCGAAATATCAATACACTCTCAAAAGTTTTTTTCTCATAAAACTCTGTGCATTTGGGAATATTTCTACCCTTATTTCATAAGATTGATTTGCAGGAGAACAAGCATATAAAATGGTCTATGACAACATATTAAGAGAAACATGCTCAATAGTAGATCTAAAGCCCGATGTGCTGTGGATCTACATGTTTATCATGCGATGTGTTACATGCCATCAAAATATTGTGGTGCTTTGTTTCTCAACTAAAGGAAATAACAAAACTTTCTAAAATAGTTCCTTAGTTTCTTCTTCTCCTTGTATGAATGAAAGCACAATCTTCATGACGCAGAAAATTTCACATTAGCAGAGCATTTCCCTAAGCAATTAAGAAAATATAAGTGGTTTAGAGGTAGATATGAAGTAGAACTTCAACAAATATTCTACATTTTGGTCAGTGGCTTTTTCCTAGCTTAGAAAAAAGGATAGCTTTTCCCAATCATGATACTACTGCAACTAGAACTCTCCATTTTCCCTGGACGAAGAAGCAACAAGATATACCAATTGAGATAATGGTTAGAGGTAACTTCAATAAAACCTATTTATGCTGCTTTTGCTATATGCTCCAACGTCAACTTCAATTATCAAATTTTATATTCTGTTGATAGCAATGGGACCAAACCAAAATGGTTTTTATTCTTTTGCTTTTCAGACCCAAGGACACAGTAAAAGACACACAATAAACAAAAGTTTGCCCATGTCCTTGAAAAATGATAAAAGTAAAAAAAAAATGGAAAGAAAGAAGCATGAAATAAGCACACAGGATTTAAAGAAAGTACCGGATATTCACTTGCAAGGTTGGGCTTGTAAAAATCATAAACATGAGACATGTGACTCCCCCTGAATTTGCTCTCAAATGCAATGGGAGCATCAGGCCCTATTAGTATAGCAATAGCTGCAGCTCCTCCAGTTGGTCGAGCAGGTCCCTCAGCATAGACCTATTAAAGGAAGCCTCTGATTAGAAAATAGAACATAATTGAACATGAATAGTTGTATTCAATCTCAATCAACAGATGCAATTAGATGCATCTGTAAAAGTAAACCCAACCCCGCAAAGTCAGAAATATACACCAATCTCAAAACTCTTAAGTTTCTTGTTGATGCAACATTGCAGATATTGAATGTGGAACTTAGATTTGACAACTGTAGTCTAACACAAGAAGCCAAGAACGTGAAGTGACAAGTTCTACTGACCATCAGTAATGAACACAATATCCAATCAATCAATGTGTCAAAACTGCCTTATCTAGTTCAACTTATATACCATATAGAAGCAGATTAGTGTGGAACCGGTGGATTGGATTTTACAATTGATTTAAAATTTTCTAGAAAAATGAGTTCCAACATATTGGTCATAATCCAAGAAGAATTAGAACATGTGATGGTGAAGATTATACCGCACTGTCTGTGCACACAACAAGCCCATAGCGTCCATCCCATGAACTACTCTCCACCCAGTTGACACAATTGAGCAACGCTGCAGTTCCTCCATAGCATGCATTGGTTGAGTCAACACCTTCAATATCAGTATTTCCACATTCCTGGTATTTTCACATGGCAAAAGAGCAGGACAAATCTGTGAGGCATATAAGTTTAATAAAAAATAAAAAATAAAAGTAAATTAGCAGAATGGATACAGGAAATCAAACAATAGAATAACTAAAAATAAAACTTCAGGTGTCAATGGCACATGCAAGGAATGTTATTCGGAATCTAATCCAGGAACTAAATAAATGGATTCAGATTCAGCTATAACTGACTGTAGCATTCAAGAAACTTCAGCTAGTATATGCCTCGTCAATTCTCAGCTTCTACAGGTAAAATTAAAAGTACAACCTACTACTGATTGTCTTATGCATCCAGCAATACTTCAATTACATGAGTTCCAAGAAAATCCCCTATGTTCATGCCACCAACCAACAATAGAAGACAAGATAAATTAAGATGGAAAGGCAAAAGTATCAACATCATTAGCAAAATACCTCAAAAATTTGCATGAGGAACGTCTTAATGGATTTGCTCTTGTCTATAACAGTCTCACTGCCCACTTCAAGCCGGCCAATTTGTTTTGGATCAATTCCATACTTCTCAAGAAGTGAAGTAACAGCTGTCAAACTGCAGATCAAAGAGTTAGAAACGCTAGTATCGCTAGTATACCCACTCCATTACCACAAGTACAGTTAATCAAACTAGGGATTCAAAGGACTCTGAAATGGTAACACAAATAAACCCGGAGAGTATTTAAACTTGCATAAATGCCTACCAAATGCATACTAAGATGGACCTTTCCTAAGGAAGGCTAGTTAGATTAGTACAGCAACCCGATAAAAGTTTTAGACTAAAATGTGCAATAGAATTAAAGATACGTCTACGGCACCCCCAAAAAAAATTGGTATCATATGGAATCTGATTAGTAATTGTAGATGTTAATATGATGCATTTGTAGCCATTTATCGTAAAATAACAAAGTAAAGGGAAATAATAAAACAAAACAAAAAAATTTACACGTGTCAATTTTTTTACTGGACGAAAAGAGTCATGTGGTTCAAAAAAGTAAACTTTTTGGTACCACAGTATGACCCTAGAATTAATATACAGTGAGTAAGGGGTAGAATGACATTCTTCTCTATGGAAAAGTAGATACTAATTTATAAACGGCTAATAATTTACTAGTTCAGTAACACATTGTTATTTCTTTTGCAAGATTCACAAACCAGGTCCCAATATTATACAAAAAGAGAGGGTGTTCTAGATGCAGTTATGACCGTCATCATGCTTAACTTGGATAACAGAAGTCTTCTTCTAGTTAGAGGTTAGAATCAGATATTTGGCTTTTGAAGAAGTTTAAAAGGTGTTATGATGATCTCATGTCGAAAAACTAAATTTATAACATTCCAGATGATAGATGTATTTAAATTATATGATTATGATGTAATAATGCTCTTAATAATGTTTTGATATTTGTGGAAAATTTGAGCTTCATACAGTTCTGAAGAGATATGAACTGCTTTTAAGCTGAGCATAAAGGACTTAAAACAGAGTTCAACTAACTGAATATTGGTCACAAGCAGATTAAATGTCAGAGTCTATGTGAATATCCGAAATTCATGATTCAGCGGCAGTTATAAATGTGTTAATTATGAGAAGGAGAGTCACAACCTCATAGAGATGACATCTTCAACCTCTGTACAAAAGGCCATGCAATCTTGCCCTAGTCCAATGGTATACTTCCCTTTGCTTGCTCCATCATGAACCTCCAATGCTTCCTGCACAGCATATTAATGGTAAAAATGAGTACTTAGATGTGCAGTGTACAAGATGCTGCCTTTTCAGATTTTAAATGTACAGACAGACAGACATTAAACGGCCAAAAATCCTAAAATTTGGCCAGTATTGAATCGACGAGTTTGTGTTTTTGACCTAAAGACCTAAGATTAGGAGTGCCCATTAGAAATAAAACTTCCAAATGATTTTCAAAGCTTAAAAGGGACTACCATTAATGTTAACCAGAATTTAAGGGGGCAAAAGGGGCTTGAGCTTCTGAAAAATTCATGCTTGTAGATGCCCAATTAGAAATCTGAGTCCACCCACTCAACTAATAATTCAGTAAAGAAAAATGAAAACCTAATCAAATATTAAAAAGTAATCAAGCAATCCCAGCCCAAAAAATAAAATACAAAGTAAAAAACTGTGGATAGATACAGATACAGATTATTATGTCCGTGTGTGAGATTAAAGCCGAAATAAATTTTCCAAAATCCGAACAACACTAGAACACGCCATACACTTTTGTGTTGTTTAAACTACTCAAGAAAATAGAAAAATGCCGGGTTCATTCCAGAAATTTTGGGAGACTTCACGTTTTGAACGAATTTTCGGTCTCATTTACAACCAATTTCCCAGGAAAAGAAACAAATTTACTTTTTCTACACACTGACTTAAGCACAACCAAAACTATAGTCTAACTTGATAGAAAAGGATCAGTGTCTGTTGATCTAAACAGAAAACCAGAAGAAAGAAGATATGTGTGTATGTGCGTGGGCGAATTTATGCATGAACGTACGCGCGCGTGTATATGTTTGTTTACCTGCTGGATGCAAGTGGGAGGGAAGTAGATTTCCATGCCGAGAATTCCCACATTTTTCTGCTCCGAAGCCATTTTCTTTGTCTTGCTCTTCGTTACCTAACTCGAAGATTCGGAGGAACAAACAGATCGAGGAAAACGAAAGTTTTTCTTTATCTCTCACAGTATCTAGCTCCTCCTCGTCTCCTCCTTCACAGAGAGAATCTAGAGAGGGAAAGAGAGGGAATCCTGGAAGCTCGCTCGCTCGCTCGCTCGCTAACAGAGAGAGAGAGAGAGAGAGAGAGAGAGAGGCAGAGAGAGAGGTCCGAGGGGAGTGAGGAGTTCGAGTCTCCTCCGTTGGCTATATATAGAAGGAAGTGCGAGGGAAGTGCTTTTTTCTCCCAAATGCAGACTTCGTGAATTCAGGGCCCAGATGTTTCTAAATTGCCCATGACTTTCAGTCTTCTTACATATATTGCCATTGAGCTCGGTGCCGAAACCACTCTACAATACTAAATTTTAAACATTCATCATGTAACATATATATATATTAAATAATATTTTTTATTATTTTTTAACCATGCAATTTAAAAATTAAAATAAACAGAGGGAAGTAAGAACGGGAAAAGAGAGATAGATGTAGATTAATAGAGTTATTTGACATTGAGGAGTGTATAATTTGTCTAACATTAGATGCACTTGCAGAAAAAATAATATTTTTGAGCAGGAAAAAAATTATGAATTTAAAATAATTTGATTAAAATAGATAAAAATTATATAATTTCACCCGTTGTTATATTTTTATAAATTGAGAATTCAATTTCCTAACTGTAATATAATATTAGATAAACTAGCAATAATCCCGTGTCTAAAGACACTTTGTGATATTAAAAATTGAATATTAATTGTATAATATTGATATAATATTACATAGTAATTTCTTTTTTATTTCTTTTTTTAGTGATGCAAATTAAAATTAAAATGTACCAAGAGAAAATAAGATAGAAATAAGGGAAAGAGAAGTAGTTGTGGATTATTGAGGTTGTTTGGCATTAGGGAGTATGTTGATTGAGTTATCTAATATTTGAGGTTTTAAGAGAACAAGATATTTTTGAGCGGGAATAGAAATTTGTGATGAATTTTATACCATTGGATAAAAAAAATGAAAATTAAATCAATTTTGACAATTATTATATTTTTATAAGTTGAGAATTCAATTTGAATTCAACTTCATTTTTGTAATATTATATAGATTTTTGGACTATATTACTTTTGTGTCATGTGAAAATCCAATAAGCATATTTATTAAGCATAGCAAAATCCTCTCTAATATAAGCAAAATATATGATATATAAGTAAAATTTTCACTTAGTATATAAATATAGATAATTTAAGTAATTCTATATATACTTAATTTGAAATCTAATCAAAAATTTAATTCATTACTGTCATTGAATTAATTGCGAATTTTTAATATTATATAAAAATATATTTTAATTCAATAACTATAATTTATTAGGCTCTCACATAATTTTTAAATTAAATACAAATAAATATTTTTAAATAATATATTAAAATCAATTAAAAAATGTTATAGAAAATCTCAATCCCTACCAAACCGATTTTGTCACCATGCTACGAGGGTTGGGCTCCACCTCATGCTCTTTTATCACCTACCCATATCCTTGACAAGTGGGGTTGACATAGAGAAAACTTTATAAATTTATAAATTGAATGGGCAGTTTTGAGGAAACTTTAAATATGGAGGGTAAATGACATTTTAGGAAAATTTCGGAAAATAAAATACAGTTAGCCCCCATTCTAATGACAAACAACTGAATAAGAGAGCTTTAAACAGTAATGAACTGTAAATTTAGACATTGTAAATTCGAATTTTGATAATTTTTCAGGTCATTCCATGTGGGATTTATCTCTTAAGAATACCCTAATTTCAGTGTAGATGTCCATTTTTTAACTAGACCTAAAAAAAGATTAGTTAAGGTATGCGTAAATTGGTCGGATCACTCCTTATCATTAAAAAAAATTAAAATTATTTATTTTATGATGTTTTTGTAAGGGCTGACCACCAACCTCCGGTCCACATTTGTCATCTGACTTTCAAGTTTCAACACTTGCTGTGGCAACTGGCAAGCCACAAGATATGATTGGCATCTCCCTGCAGTCACCTGCCCAACAACTAATCAAAGAACAAATAAATAATTCAATAGATAAATAATAAATAAAGGATTCCCATTTCAGATCTAGCTCTATTACTTTATAATGTTTTTAAATTTTATTTAATAGTAAATTTCATGAATCCAAGTAAGATCTATTATATTTAAGTAGATCCACTATAAAAATATGCGACATAGGTGCTACCTATCGCGGAAAAACTACAACTTGCACGGTAGCATAACGATGTTAGGTTGGCTTGAGACGAATCATAAAATTGAGTTTTTTAAATTCGATTTTTGCTGATGATTCTTTAGTTTAATCAATAAATTTAGGTAATGAGTGATCCTATATTTTATTTACGGTGTCGGAGTTGCCCAATGTAGCCCTACTTTTAAGAAAAATTAAATTGACATCCTTTAAAATTTTATAAAATAATATTAAAATTAATGAAATTTATTAATAATTTAGGGGTTTCAAATTTAATCCCTTCTCATATCCTCTAAAGGTTAGTTTGTTCATAAAAAACATGTTCTAACTTAAATCAAGTCACAACGGCCGTCGCTGAACTCGAGAAAATAATCGACACAAGTATCGACAACCCTATAAAAAAAAAAAATTACTACTCATAAGCCCATTTATTTTGAAAGTCTAATAGTTAATGTCTGTCTTAGTCATGATTTTCTTGCGTATATGTATATAATGGTGGACTTTTGCAGGCAACCATATTTGACTGCTTCACCATATTTAATTAGTCAGAAGTGCACTACACAAGACCAAGACTCAGCAACATGACATACTGTGGAATAATTCTATTTCTTTTTTTTTTTATTTTACGACTAAAAAGTGTTCGAGTCAGTTTATACGCACTTCCATTAATCTCCTCTCCGGTGCAGTCAAAGGCAAATCATTCACGCTGGAATTAAGGTATTCATAAGAGATAAATTTTTCATGGTCCGACCTCAAAAAATTATCAAAATTTGAACTCAAAACAAATAAGTTAATCTTTGTTGTGTGCAGATAAGTTGATCTTTGTTTTGCAGTTTTTTTTTTATTAAATTAGTAGTAAATTCTAATATTAAATAAGTTCTATTACATCAACTGTAACGAATTAAGTTAGCAAACAAAATTAATTAACTAGGTCAAAATATTATTATTTTAATATCGGATATTTTATCAGGTAGGACCTATTTTTGCTCAGCACACTTGAAAGAACTCAAGAAGTAATTCAAGTAGTAACACGGATGAGCTGTAAATTCAGACGTTCGAAGTTTGAATCTTGACAACTTCTTAGGATTAGGCCATGAATACCCTAGTTCTGTTGATGATGGCCTGTTTTTGTCTAGATCGAAGAAAAAATTAGTCAGAACACCATAAACTAGTCCGAATATCACTTACTATTGAAACAGAAAAAAAAAAAAAAAAGAGTATACCTGGAGGAACATACATCATACACCTTTGCCTGCCACTTTATTTGGCAGCTGCTCTTGACTTTCAAAGTATCCGTATTATTTAGCTACAAATTCAACGTTTAACACATTTATATATATATATTGGGACCCATGATTAATTGACCAATATTTTATACATGATTTGCAATGCATCTGAATCTAAAAGTATTTATTCCAATATGATTAGTATCCAACACAAAATAATCAATTTTAAATTAATTTTTTATTTATAATTTAAATGTGAATATGTTATATTATATTTTATAAATTTATATTTAGATGCAACAACAATACCCAATCTAATTTTGATCGAATCCAAATCATATATATAAGTAACTGATAAAATTAAGTGATTATTTATAAAAATTGAGTTGAAATTCAGTTCTAATTGATATATTCAAATTCGATCGAATTTTTAATTCTTAAAAGGATTTGAGTAAGGAAGATGAAGATAAAGATGAAGAAGGAATAGAGTAAGGCCTTGACCTATTTCCCCTAATAACCCCATGGGTTACCCCCCGTATAAAGTTACCGTCGCAGTATGTTTTAGGCATGCCACTGTTCCTAGACAGAAGCCCTGACCAGGGGCTTCCCGGAATAAAGTGGCGACCGCTGTAGTATCGGAGTCCTTCGCCTACCTCCCGGATATTCCGACTTGCAGCCATCAATGTCCGCCTTCTCGTACTCTCTGGGTTTCTCAGCCAAGCTAATAAGCAATTCCGCGCCCCCTTGGGACCCTTGTGAAAAAAAAATTCAAATATAACGTTTCAATATCAAGTTATAATATTTTGGAGTGCAAATTATAACATGATCGATCACAAAATATTATGATTGCTCATGAAAATTATAAATTTTTAAAGGTCAAATTACAATTAGTCAAAAAAAAAATTATAACTAATTGAAGTTATTAATAATCGATAATAGATTGCTTCTTCTTCTTTTTTTGATACTATATCATGATTTATTTGAAACAGTTATAACTTGAATTTTAAAAGTAATAACTTGAATTTTAAAAATAGTAACTTCATTACGATTATGCATGTCAATAGATCGGTTCTGAATCAGATTTTGATTGATCAGAATTTGAATTCGAATTCGATTTCAAAACTCTAATCCGAATTTGGAACCGATATTCCAACGGATTTTATTTTTATGGTCTATATTCAAATTCATTAATAATTTAAAAATTCGATCCTAATATGATGATATTAAAAAAAGATGAAAATTGGATTAACCAACAAACCAACCACCCACCAAGTACTGCAATTCTGCCATAAAAAGTGGGCACATGCTGAATAGGACATTTATTGGAATCATCAATCGAAAAGGCCACAACATGAAACACACTGCAACCTTTTCATTTAAATGGCCAATGGTCACAGCAATTGCAGGTGACTTTATAACTACCTTCATATCATAATTAATAGCTGCTTTTGTTTGGTAATCTCTCATTACCTTCGAAAATAACAAAACCACACGGCTGAGATTTACAATAAAAATATTAATTTAGTCCCATTCAGATTTAATAATAACCAATAACCGTAGTTTTCCTCCCCTCGATTACTTTTTTTTTTTCCGGTATGATTAAAGACAAATCATATATGTCGGGATTAGGGTATTTATGAGAGATAAATCTCTCACGATATAAGAGGTTGTCAAGATTCGAACTCATAACGTTTAAATTTAGAGTTCATTTTTGTTTTCGCTTGAGCTACCCATTGAGCTCGTCTCTGTTACCACTCAAGATTTATTTTGTTTTTCAAGTTTTTTCGTTTGGTGAAGTGCATCATTATTTTGGTTGTAAGTTCGATTTTGAAAATTGTAAAAGAGCCTATGTTATTTGCACTTAATGAAGTTGAACAAGAGGCAAAATAAAAATCCTAAAATTATTTTGCTCCACTAAAAATGTTTGAATGTAATGCGTCTGGTTTGAATTTGTAGCGAAGGATTTAAGTTGTATCTGTTTTTTTGGTTCAACAGTCAGAGGTGTTAGTGTCAGCTTACACGCACCTCGATTTATCCCCTCCTTAATCTGGTCAAAGACATATCATCCACGTCAGGATTAGGGTATTCATGAAGAATAAATCTCTTATGACTTAACTCCAAAGAGTTATCAAGATTCAAATTCAATATATATGAGTTTATAGGTCGTCTTTATTACTATTTGAATTACCCTTTGAAATTCTGTTTTATCTTTTGTATTCTAGTGAGTTCTCTTCGATGAATTATCAATTTGTAAACGACTATTCTAAACTTGATTGGATTACAATCAAGTTAAGAAGCTAGTCTTAATCAGGCTTCTCACCCTTATGGTATAGTGTCACATGAAAACTAAACAAACATCTAAAACTACTTGATAGAGAAGCTCCAAAAAGTGTCCAAATAGATAGCACTAGAAAAAATGAACCATAACATCTCATTTATAGCGAGTGTTGGACTGGTAACCTCCTATTTAAGAGTGTCACGGATAAGCATAGAATTAAATGCAATTGGTTCAAATATCTCGATAGTTTATCAACTATTACCTCATCAAATTATCAATTTCAACAACACTATAAAGAAATAGACTCTTGACAAGCAAGCCAATGTTGATTAAAAGGAGTAGACTTCCACTTTGGAGAAAAAAGGTTGCTATCATTATAATGCTGACGTTGGTTGGTGAAGGTGGGAAAATTTATGGTATATGAAGGCACATTAGGACTCCATTTCTCCAATTAATAGCATATACTATATACCTTTAACTTCGATGAAAACTATGGCGGCTAACTTGGTTGGTAAAAGACGATGTCTCTCCAACTCCAAGTCAAAATTCACAAGCTAAACTGCGAACTTTTAAGGACTATGTTCGAAATATTTTTATATGTCACTATTAAAATTCGGATTCCTACAAAAAAAAAAATAATAATAATATTGATGATGCATAAAATTATCTTTGGCAAGATCAACAGTCAAGTATAAATAGTGATGCAATTAACGAGTAATTAATGAGCAATTAATGAGTCAAAACTACAAACAGAGAATTAACACAGAGATTTATAGTTGTTCGGTCCGGTTGACCTACGTCCACTCTCTGGAATGGCAGCGATGACCGGTGTTCTTTATTAATGAAAAAGAGTCACCGGAGTGTTACAGAGTTTTGAGAGAGATAGAGCAATGTGTAGAAGTACATGAGGTGTGGTGTGTGTAGATCATGAGATCCCTCTCCAAGTGGAGAGAACTTACATTATATAGGTTCACTAAGGCGGTGAGTTGAGGCGGTCACCACCATTTTGGTAAGTATAGTTATGGTAGGATTCTACCACTTTGGTAGGTAGAGTTATGGTAGGATTAGATCTCCGGTGCGTATCCCGATATTTTCTCCCTCGTGTCCCTATTCCGTCGGAGGAGGTCCTGAGCTGGACTAGGCTTGAGTCGGAGGAGGCCTTCATGGAGTGAGGAGACAAAGGAGGAGGAGGAGACCAGGACTAGGCAGGCGGCGCCCACTTGGGCATGGCCAGCCTCCATAGGCGCCCCCTTGGGCGTGGCCAACCTCCATAGGCGCCCCCCTTGGGCGTGGCCAAGGTGCCTCTCATGGGTGGTCGCCCCCTTGGTCCATGGGCTTGGATCTTGTACTCCGTATCGATTTGGGGCCGTAATTTGGACTCTTTTGTGGGCTTTCTCGGTCCGTTCAAGTTGGGCTCGGCCCAGTCAAATTTGGACTCGTCATTTGCCCCCCATGCCCCAAGCCTCTGATTTTTTACGAGAGGAAGGGGTTGAGGGCATGTGCTTCGTCTTCACTTGAGTGAGTAAAAATTTTCTTGTTTTCCACGGTATTTTTTTATCTTCGGAGACCTGCTGAATTTATCGGTATCGGATATATATATATATATATATATTTTTTTTTTTTCTTTTCTTGGCTTGCTTGGGCGCCACCTTCTTTGACTTTTTCTTTTTTTTTTTTTTGGCTTGGATTCCCTGGGCGCCGCCTCCTTTCCCCCTTCTTCTATTTTTTTTTTTTCTTCTTAGCTTCAGTGGGCGCCGCCTCCAGGACTTCTCCCCTTTTTTTTTTTCTTTTTCTCTTCTTCCTTTGGCTTGGGCGTGGACTCCTCTTTCTTTTTTCTTTTTTTTTCTTCTTTGCCTTGGCTTGGGCGCCGCCCTCTTGGGCGTGGACTCCCCCTTTTTTTTTTTTTGATGCAAAGTGAGGAGGGACTTTGGCGAGGAGTCCATGGGCAGTGTGGGCGAAATGGAAGGACTCATCCCCTGTGCGACGCCTTCTTTGCCGTGGACCCCTGTATGACATAAAATGTAGGGGGAGACTTGTTGGGCGGCGCCAGCTTGACAGGCGAGGCAGGAGCATTCAAGCGGCTTTGGGCGACACCAAGAGGTTGGCAGGGAGTCTTGGGCGACACCTTGAGTCTTGCTATGGGCGGTGCCTCTCTGGTGCTTGGCCATTAGCTGACCTTGTCTCTGATTACAGGCGTCCTGTTGATAGGGCGATGATGGAGACTCCTTGTGCTTTTAGGGTGGTGTCTTCTCCTCCTCCAAAGAGGGCGAGGTTTGATGCCCCCAGTGCTTCTCAGTTAAGGTCCAATGGCTAGATTGCTTCCTGGGAAAAGGGACCCGATGGTACCCCCACTGTTTCCCAAACTGTGGCTCATGTGTGTACCAGAGCTAACTGTTGTACTACTGTAGGAGTTGAGACTCCAATGCGGTCTTGCTACGGGGACTGCAGCCTGAGCTTCAAAAGTGTGCCTGGCAAAAACAATGTTATCCCAATATTCAAATATTTAACATGATTACCTGGAGAGAGAGAGACAGGTTGTTTGCATGAGAGCAAAGTCATTGTAGATGTCTCGTAGGAGGGCCGCATGAGCTGAGGCCGAGCTACTTTTAGTCTCGGAGGATGGCTGTCGTGGCAGACTACATAGGCCGAGCTACGTATAGTCTCGGGAGATGGCTGACGTGGCAGAGGCTTACTAGGTGACTACTTGCGCGAGAGCAGAGTCATAGGCCGAGCTACGTATAGTCTCGGGTGATGGCTGCCGTAGTAGAGGTTTACTTGGTGACTACGTGCACGAGAGCAGAGTCATAGGGGCCGAGCTACGTATAGTCTCGGGAGATGACTGCCGTAGCAGAGGCTTATTTGGTGACTACGTGCACGTGAACAGAGTCATAGAGGTCGAGCTACGTATAGTCTCGGGAGATGGCTGCCGTAGCAGAGACTTACTTGGTGACTACGTGCATGAGAGCAGAGTCATAGAGGTCGAGCTACGTGTAGTCTCGGGAGATGGCTGTCGTAGCAGAGGCTTACTTGGTGACTACGTGCACGAGAGCAGAGTCATAGAGGCCGAGCTACGTGTAGTCTCGAGAGATAGCTGCCGTAGCAAAGGCTTACAAGGTGTGTCCCGCACTCCTCTTTGGCTTTCTTCCTTTATATTTTTGGCTTTGAATGCCTATAGGTGGCTGTTGTTTTGCCCTGCTTGTTTACAGATACGCTGAAGATCAGGGAGGTAATTGATGACCAGGCAGCGGAGAGGCGGACACATGAGGCTGTTGAAGAGCAGTTAATGGTTTATGCGGCAGGCGCGAGAGGATGCCGCGTAGCTTGCACGGCAGGCACGAGAGGATGCCGTGAAACTGTTAAGGCTCGAGCGGCAGGCACGAGAGAATGCCGCTGAGAAGTTGAGGCTAGCGCATGAAAGAGCTGCTCAACTTGAGGCTGACCTTTGAGTAGCACTTGAGAGAGCTACTAGGCCAGAGGCTCACTCCATAGATATGGAGGAGATGAGAGATGATGCTGAGGAACTGGGTGCCTGGTGGGCCCTTGCTGCTGCTGGGCGCCTGAGATTGGGCACCTGAGGCAGGGCGCCTGCTGCTGGACGCTTGAGATTGGGCACCTGAGGCAGGGCGCCTACTGCTGGACGCCTGAGATTGGGCGCCTGCTGTTGAGTGCCTAGTGAGAGGGGGCGAGACCCCTCGTTGGCATCATGGGGGCGCCCAAGGTGGAGAGGGCGAGGCCCCTTGTCTGAGCGGCATCATGGGAGGCGCCCAAGGTGGAGAGGGCGAGACCCCTCGTCGGTATCATGGGGGTACCCAGGGTGGAGAGGGCGAGACCCATTGTTGGCATCATGGGGGGCACCTCTGAGACCCCTCGTTGGCATCATGGAGGGCGCCCAAGGTCGAGAGGGCGAGACCCCTCCTCGGCATCTACTGTTGAGGGCGCCTGCTGCTGGGCGCCTGGCGATGGTCACCTTTTTGTCTAACTTGTTGTTAGATCATGTTCAGACTTTTGTAAGCTGTCTGTAAATTTTAGGAAAGCACAACAATTCTGGACACAATAATCTTCGCATAAAGTTATAAAATAACAAGTAACAAAATAAATCAACAAATAAATGATAGATAAAATCTTCAGGTGCTCGGTGTCCCATAGGTGGGCCGAGATTTTCCTGGTGGAGTTGGAGTCACCTCCTACTAGCCTTTAGGCGATCGTCTGAATTTCTTCGAGGCGTTGCTGACGTTCTCTGTCATCCTGGTCCCGACCAGGTGGTGGGGCTTGTGCTATGCCAGCAACGTACAGCCTCAAGTGGCCACGTTGTATGAGCTCTTCGATCTGCCTTTTAAGATCAAAGCAGTCGTCAGTGTCGTGGCCATGGTCGCAGTGGAAGCGACAATACTTGCTGGGATTTCTGCGGTTTGGAGCGGACTTCATTTTTTCGGGCCAGTGGAGTGTGGGGTCATCCTGTATCTGGAATAGGATGTGCTTTACCGAGGCATTGAGTGGCGTGAGAGCTTGTCGCTCTCTCAGAGGTGGGGAACCAATACGGTCCTTGACAGAGAATATCTCTGTCCTATTTCTTTTGTTCTCTACTTCTCTCATGTCTTCGTGGGTATCCTTTTTTTCTCACCCCCGTAGGAGGACTCACCTCGTCTAGCCTTGGTGACATCCTCAGCGTTTATGTACTTCTGAGCCCTTGACAGCAGCTCGGGCATGCTGGAGGGCGGCTTCTTGAGGACAGAAAACATGAAGTTGCAAGTGCGAAGACCGGTGATGAAGGCGGCCAGGGCTACCTTGTCATCTGGCTCCTCAATCTGGAGGACCTCCTTGTTGAAGCGGGCAAGGTAGCCTCTGAGGCTTTCGTCCCTGTCATGCTTGATGGTGAGCAGGTGGGTCACTGGTTTCTGATGGTGGCGTCCCCCAATGAAGTGGGAGACGAAGGACCTGCTCAGCTCTGCAAAAGAGTGGATGGAGGAAGGCTTGATTTTGGAGAACCACTGGCGGGCAGACCCCTTCAGGTTGGTAGGAAAAGCTCTGCACATAATCTCCTCTGGCACGTTGTGGAGTTGCATGATGGATTTGTACGTGTCGAGGTGGTCGAGGGGGGTCTTTAGTGCCGTCGAAGATCTCGATATTGGGCATCTTGAACTTCGAAGGTAGAGGATAATTGACAATATCAGCAGTAAAAGACGTATCAGTAGGTCTTACCAGGTAGTCCACGGCTTCAGGCGCCTGTGCCTTGATGGTTTTGAGGGCATCACCGAGTTGGTTCTGCACCTCTCTAATCTTCTCATCCCAGTGGTTGGGGACATCCTCAGCTGGGTGGTGGTACTAGCTATCATGGTCTCCGTATTGACTTTCTCTATCTTCGTGCTCCTGCGCAGGTACGTGTGGAGGGGGTACACGTGAACTCCCTGAGCGCTGAGGAGGGACTGCTGGGCGATGGGCGCCCTGGTATGGCCTTGGGGCTTTCTGGCGAGGAGCCCCATGGTAGGGTGCTGCTTGGCGCCCTGAGTGAATAGGTTGTTGCTCCTCTCCTGTTGGAGGGAGTGAGGCTCTTCCCACAGGGTGAGGGGTGACACCTCCCTGGGCAAGCATCAACTGTATTATCTATTGGTTTTGGTTTACCAACTGCTGCATGGTTTGTAGGAGCTGTTGCCCGACGACGGGGGTTGCCGTAGCAGACGGCTCCGATGGTGCGAGGGGATGTGGTACCTCCTCCCGGGGGGCCAGGTTGTTGTCTTCGGGATGTTGAGACCTCGACCTCGTAGTGATTGTCATGGATTGAAAGAGTAGGAAAACTAGTCGTTCCCACAGACGACGCCAAACTGATGATGCACAAAATTGTTTTTGGCAAGATCAACAGTCAAGTACAAATAGTGATGCAATTAACGAGTAATTAATGAGCAATCAAGGAGTCAAAACCACAAACAGAGAATTAACACAGGGATTTATAGTGGTTCGGTCCGATTGACCTACGTCCACTCTCTGGAATGACAGTGATGACCGGTGTTCTTTATTAATGAAGAAGAGTCACCGGAGTGTTACAGAGTTTTGAGAGAGGGAGATCAATGTGTAGAGGTACAGGAGTTGTGGTGTGTGTAGATCATGAGATCCCTCTCCAAGTGGAGAGAACTTACATTATATAGGTTCACTAAGGCGGTGAGTTGAGGCGGTCACCACCATTTTGGTAAGTATAGTTATGGTAGGATTCTACCACTTTGGTAGGTAGAGTTATGGTAGGATTAGATCTCCGGTGCGTATCCCGATATTTTCTCCCTCGTGTCCCTATTTCGTCGGAGGAGGTCCTGAGCTGGACTAGGCTTGAGTCGGAGGAGGTCCTGAGCTGGACTAGGCTTGAATCGAAGGAGGTCCTGAGCTGGACTAGGCTTGAGTCGGAAGAGGCCTTCATGGAGTGAGGAGACAAAGGAGGAGGAGGAGACCAGGACTAGACAGACGCCCCTATGGGCGGCGCCCACTTGGGCGTGGCCAGCCTCCATAGGCGCCCCCTTGGGCGTGGCCAACCTCCATAGGCGCCCCCCTTGGGCGTGGCCAAGGTGCCTCTCATGGGTGGTATCCCCCTTGGTCCATGGGCTTGGATCTTGTACTCCGTATCGATTTGGGGCCGTAATTTGGGTTCTTCTTTGGACTTTCTCGGTCCGTTCAAGTTGGGCTCGGTCCAGTCAAATTTGGACTCGTCAAATATAACTCCCAGAAAATAAACCCAATAAAAATGTAAGTTCGTGAAAATAAATCTAGAATTAGAGCAAAATGTCAATTAATAGTTGCACTTGACCTATTATTAATTGAAAGAGGTTTAATCATACTATTGATTAAAAAGAATATGTTAACAAAATATGAACACAATAAGCAAGATGAATAATTATTAATTGAAAAATAAAAAAATTATTTAAAATTCTTGCTTTAAACCTCAAATTGTCTTGAGCTGGACCCATTGGCAAAAATCCATGGCCCATGGTGTAATTGCATCACACATTTGACAGTTGAGATTACAATTTTTTGGTGTTTGGGGGTGGCTTGACTTTAAATAAGTATGTGTGTATGGTGTGCTTGTAAGAAAAATAATGGTGGTTTGTTTGTAGGTTTGATTTGACTTTGTATAAAGAAAAATAATTGCGTAAGTTGGTTCAAAAATGTTGCCTTGCTGAAGAAAATGAAGTGGCAAATACGTAAATGTTCTCTTCTTGATAGTTTTTTATTACGATTTATTAATGTTACGCAAAATCAACGTAAGTGAGTGAATATACATTTAAGTTTAAATAATTGTGGGTCATAACACGATTGGCTCGAACCATTTTATAATAAGATTGATCAATTAAAACTCGATTATACACGACATAAAATTAGTCACGCATGACTATACATGATTTATATAGTATATGTAGGAGTGGTAATTTATGATACAACACGAAAATTCGACTCGAAATCGATACGGAATGAAATCGTATATGATACGACCCGTTAACACGAATAATAATTGGGTTGGGTTAGTGTCAAACATGAACAATACGAAATTGATACGATTAACACGTTTAAGTAACATTATAAGAATAAAATGTCAACTTTTTTATTATATTTTATTAAGTAGTGACTTAATTCTTGTACTACTTTTATATTTTATAAGAAAAAATATTTTTATTCATTTTTATTTTTACTTTTATTAAGTTAATTTTTAGCTTATAAAAAATGTATGAGCATATATTTAATTAAGTGATAATAAAATTTTAAACATAAAACTGAGGGATAAAAAGACTGACACGAGATAATCTAACACAATTAATTAAATAAGTTGGGATCGAATTAATTAGTGTGCGACACAAATTCAAAATGACACAACACGAACACGATTGTCACTCCTACAACAACCCAACTTTATTAGGAATTGAATAAGAAAAGATAATTTATTGGCCTCAAAAGGTAGATATTTTTTCAGCTTTTCTCACCTACCCTTCAAGATTCACATGAAGAATGTCTACCCCACACCCACATGTGCTGCAAGTTCTCTAATATTGTATAAAGTTATGATTTTTCTAATGTACTGTCTTGATATGATATTGAAAGTAATGTTTCAATCGCATCAAATTTATATTTAATTGATCCAAAAATTTCGATTTCATTTAAATTTTTTAAAAATCAATCGATTAATAACTTTGATCTCATCGAATTCTAATTGAACCTTATTAAGTCACAATTATTTTCGATACAATGCAAAATTTTTATTGTTCAATACCGTCAATGCGAGCCATAAATATTCATTAGATTTTGTGATAAAATTAAGATATACATCTTAAATTTGACAAAATCACACTATAACCCTCTCATACTAAAGAAATGTGGAGACTAAATATACAAATTATTTTATCTTTTATTGGAATATATAAAAATTTAATAAATAATTTTTACTAACGTTATATAATCTCACAAAAATTCAGGGGCAGTCACGTCAGCATATTTATTCAAGAAATATTCTGAAGTCACTATATAATAATATATCAAAATTCAGGGGGTGTTTGCAGATTTCTTCCAGATTTTGTAACTGTACCGGTACCAACCATTCTTATGGCTTTCCCTATCTTATTTTTGTCATGACAAAACTGGTAGCATAATTGATAGTTCATCGTCTCGGCTGAGGACGGAAATTTGGGACACAATTGACAGTGAAGGCATGTGAATTAAAACAACACAAAGGCAGCTAATATCATCAATGAACGTCCTAAAAGTGCACCACGTGAATCACCCACCACAACTCCGACACTTCATTATATAAAAACAAATAGAAATTATTCGGGTTTTTTTTTTTTTGATTCTTTCATGTCTATATAATAAAATACATAGTCCTAAAAAAACGTGTGCGACGGGAAACACCCTGGTGAAATGAGAAATCGAATGAGCTTACTTTACGAGTCTTATGAATTCCTGTGGTTATTTGTGCATCCAAAAATCGATTGGACACTAGGTTAAAATTTAATAGTTCTTAAATTTGAGGGTTGATCGGACGATTTCAAAAACCATCCAAGCCTTTTGGAGGAAAGGGTACCATCTAATGATAATGGTGACGCTAGATTATCACTGAAATGTGATATCATCGTCCAATGAAAAAATAATATGTACTCAAAGTGAAACCTCACTACTCTTCCATATCTTGTAAACAACACAACTCAACACACGAGTTTAGTAGAATTTAGTTTGACCACTTGTTGACTTATTATCGGACGATGATAACACGTGACGGTATTGATGTAGTGTCCATCCCACTTGCTTAAGGGAAAGAAGAAATTTTTATTTTCCTAAGATTTTCAACATACAAGTAAATGAAAATATCTTTCATTAATTGTTTAGTCGGTAGGGGAGTTAGTAAGCCTGCATTATAGTTGTACAGTTGGACTTGGACCAAGCTTATAGGAGACAACTATGACCTTTCCTTCAGCAAGGTGGTAGGTAGGATTTTTTATTTTTATTTTTATTTGTTGGGGTGTGCTGGTAGGTGGGATTCAAATCATATTCTTTTAAAATTGTGTCAATTTCTCTCTAAGTCCAAATATTTATTTTTATTGAACTTGATCAAAATTTATAATATAAAATAAAACAGATTTCAATAAATCGATCTGACCGTCTTAAATTGACTTATTTAATAGCCACTAACGTCCCTCTCAAAACCATTCACATTGTACCGTACTTTCAAATTAGAATTACGCCTAATTAATGAATACAAGATTGACAGGTGCGGTCGCAAATTTTTTTTTTGGGTTGGTACCACCAAAGATTATGATTTTCGTAAGAGTCCACCAGACTTGACTCACAGATACAAAGCAATAAAAAAAAAAGAGGGGGAATGAATGGTAAGTGTTGGCAACTAACAAAAAACTTGAACACGATAGCGGGATATAAAGGTTAAAACATATTAGATTGAACATAATTGAGATGGATCACATTTATCCCATGTTTGGAAAACAAAACTGGTGCTGAAATATTCCACTTGGACAAATTCAAGACCTAATTCGAATAGTTTCATTTATCTATTATTGATTAGTTTTCTCAAACCAATTTAAGGGGTAAGTTAAATTTAAAGTCGATGCATTTGCTAAACATAGGATTCATTAAGAATATACCTTAATTCCAAGCTAATGCAAGTGATAGTATTGGATTAAGTTGAACTGAAAATGATCAAAAACCACCCCAATCCTATTGATCCCACCTAATCATCGTTTTAGTTTCCTAGAAAATACATTGGTTTTGAAAATGTTTTGAACACAGAAGGAAATGAATAAAAAAGTTTGAGAATTTATTTTCCAAATATTTATAAACATGCATCGGTCAAAATATACTGGATCTTCTTAAACATTTTTTTTTTTTTTTTGGATGGGGAAGGGAAATGGAGAGGGGACTTGAACCTTTGATTTTAAGAAGAAAAAGTTTTTACAAGACAAATAGTACTATTGAATCAAAGACCCATCGATGAATCTTCTTAAACATGGGCTGATCTTGGGCTTAGCAAAATAAAGCTGCAGTACACTCTGCAGGCTGGGCCTGCTCTTAACTAGCTCTTGCACTGAACCCTAACAGGGTTTAACCACAGTTTTGCTTATTTCTTCCATTTTTTTTGCCACTTCTAATTGTCTGGGTCTTTTGGATCCATATCCTTTCGAATATTTTTCTTTTTAGTTTTCTTCTCAGTTGATCATCCATCATTAATGACCAAAAGGGTCCACTTATATACAATGGAGTCCCATTTAACTAGATTATAGGTGATTCGTCAATAACGAAATTAAAGAAAAAATATATCAATAATGCGATGCTGATCAAAATTAGGGACCAAATAAAGAGCCTAAATGCCATGACAGTTGCTAATATGGCAAGATTAACTGCCATGTCATTTCTTTTATCTATTTTTTTTGTCTGTGCGTGTTAGGGAAGCGGAGAAGACAAAAAGATTTTGCCCTAGTCCTTGATTTGGAGAAGACGAAAAGATTTTGCTGATATGACAGTTAATCTTGTCATATCAGCAACTGACATGTCATTTAAACTCTTTATTTAGTCCCTAATTTTGGTCAACGTAACATTACTGAAAATATATTAGAGGGATCTCAATCCGAGAGGGTTGATGTTTCAACCTATAGAAAAAGTCTCATGGGGACTTTATTATATAAATCTCTATATACTCTTGTCATTTTTCTCAAGTGGAATCAAAATTTCAAGTTTATTTCTCTCATTCACCATTTCCAACTCATGGGGACTTTATTATATAAATCTCTATATACTCTTGTCATTTTTCTCAAGTGGAATCAAAATTTCAAGTTTATTTCTCTCATTCACCATTTCCTCCGTTGTGTGTTGAATGTGTTGTCCTTGTTGTTTTCCAAAAAGCTCGGCTCCGCCCATTTCCACCTTTACTTAGTGGGTTTCTTTGTCGAAATATAAATATTTAAGTTACACCATCTTCAACCGCTTTAATTTTTTAAAGTAAATGGTTGTCTAACATGGTATCAGAGCAGAATATTTTGTGTTTGAATCTCGCTACCACCCTAATTATTAAAAAAATTCTCACGCGCTAAACTCAAAATCTAACCTGCATGTGAGGGAATATATTGAAGTATAAATATTTAAGTTACACCATTTCGAACAGCTTAGACTTTTGGGGAAGATGGTTGTTTAACATCATTTTCATGGTGGGAACAATTTTTTCCTCAAGTAGGAATAGAGTCAAGTTATGCTTCACGAACTTGTTTGTGTCTGTAAGTGAGTCTATGAGGTTTTTTACTCTCGGCTTTGACCTAATTGATGCAGTGATAGTTGCATATATGCCTATGACATTAGCTAGTTGTTGAAAATAACGGGTGACTCATATTCATCTCGTGTTCTTGTGCTTGATTATTTGATTATTATTATTATTATTATTTTTTTGTTAATTGTTCACCATACTACGTGTTCACAACACAAAGCCTTTCCTTATACCTACATCTAACTCTCAGGGAAGTTAGGGTCAAATGCAAACTTATGACTCGAAGCTTTTTTATGCAACAGTATCTGTAGGCGCTTTGGTTCATTGACGAGACTATCAGCAATTAGAAGATTTTGCTAGTGCCATGGTCGTACTCGTACTTGCAATTTCTTCCCTTTTGTTGCTACACCATGATTAGGGGTGTTCAAAATTTCTGATTAACCGCAATTTCCTATCCTACCCGATCCTATTGAACGATTAGTTGAAAAAATCAGGTAAGAATGCAGAATAACCATTAATTTTCGTATTCTTATCCTACCCTACCCGCATTAATTTATATATATATAAAAACTAAAAACCCTAATTCCCTAACCAGATGGTTTAAACTTAAAATAATTGTTATTGTATTTGTATTTGTGCAACAATTATGATGGATTGATGTTTCTTGTGTTTTATTGTAATTGTTTTAGATTTTAGTGTTATTGGTTTATTGTATTGTTAAATTGGTGCATGTTATTTAATTGAATTATTAAAATGATCCAAAAATTAATAACTATAAAAGTGTTCACCTGATTTCCTACCCGATTAATTTAGCCAGAAGTCGAGTAAGAATACCATACTTGATTGGGTAGGGTAAGTCAAGAAAAAATTCTTCTGTAAAGTATTGGGTAGGAAGACGAAAAACTATATTTCTTACCCGTAGGATAGGGTGAACACCCCTAACCATGATAGTACCCCAAATGATTATAGTTAGACATCTTTAGACGAAAGAGTGGTCTTTCAGGATTGGTTGTTGTGTGTCACCATCTTTCACCTATCATTCACATTCGATCAAGATTGTCACCGTGAAACTATAGTTAAGGATTGGTTGGTGCTCCGCGTCAATTTTACCGGGTCCATGTTGTAGACATTGAATTTCAAAGTAGTACGATCCAATTCAAAAATTCCATTCAATTGAGCACTTCTAGCATATTTTTTCACAGTAACAAGATCACTATGACCGACTCCATTGAGTTCGTCATCATAGAACTTAGAAATTTGTTGGATCCTAATGACTTGAGAGCAATGATATAATGGGAAACAAAGATTCATGTAAAAGGTACAAAAGAGAATACAACTTACATGCAGTTAGGGTTTCTGATAGTTTCTTCTGCATGAAATGCAATCTCAGGTCCTTTCTCATATATATTAAGCTTAATCAGTCGCAGGGCAACTCTCCTTTGGCAGGTAACTGGAATTTTAAGTTCAGAGAAAACATGATCCACCACTCAGCTGCCAAGGGAGAGAAACCCTGTAACTGTTTTGCTTACTGAAACCTTTGTCATGTCCCAGATCGAGTTGTGTTGTTCCAGTGGACCTGTCAAGAGCTTTATATATAGACCAAGTGGGATAAGCCATTGAAGAGATGGCATATCCATGAGATTATGCCATGGATATCCTTCAATGCCTGCTTTTGATAAATTCCTTGCAAGCCTCTTTTCCACTAAAAAGCTTCTTCCATATTTATTTCAGATTCTAGTTAGCTTGACTTCGACCTCTCTTAATGTTTCTACAACTCTCTCTCTCTCTCTCTCTGATTGTGGAGGTCGTTGGAGGAAGATATAAAGCAATCCAGAGGAGATGCCTACTTTTTCTTTTGTTTTTTTCAACGGTTAAGGAATGTCTGGACCAACTTATGCACGCCTCTCGACTAATCATTTGATCAAAATTCCTCTCAACTTTTTCAACGGCAGGTCATTTACGCCGAGACTAAGGTATTCATGAAAGATAATTCCTCATAACCTGACCCCAATAAATTATCAAAATTAAGCTCAAAATATTTAAATTTACCGCTCATTTCTATTATCACTTGAGCTACTTGAAATTGGAGATCCCTACTTTTGCTTATGGAGGTGGCAGAAAAACTTGGATCTTAAGGTATATCCTTTGTCATATTCTTCTCATTTTAATTTTCTTTATGTTTTGGCCTTAAAGGTGTTTGAAAATCCTAAAGACCTTTGACTGACAATGCAAATTTAGTCCATTCAGAGTAACTTCCCAAAGACAGTAAATCTTATCTGCAATTGCTTTTGTCTTCCATGTGTCTGGCCTAATGAAATCTTTATTGCGATTCGTGTGTGCGATAAAATAATCTATGAAACAAAATAATACAAGAAAAACACAAGAATTTATGTGGTTCGGTAACTTGTCTACGTCTACGATCTTACAATGATTGTCTTGTTTTTTATTCCACATTAAATTAAGGTTAGAATTTAACTTATATATATGTTGCAATCCTAATTAGGACATCTCGAAGACACGTGCTACTCATCATCTAAGTCCCGAGCAAACATATAACTTTCAGCAAGGATCGAGACTGATATTTGGGATGAACTAGTCCAGCAACCATAATAATGCAAGAAAAAAAAAACACGTCGAAAAAACAAGATTGTTAATCAAAGCCTATAATAAAAATCTTGAACAACATACTTAGGGTTTATTATTATAAACAACCAAACTAAAAACTATTACTGACTCATACATGTTGATATCTGCCTTTCTCCTCCTAAACAAATTATATAACGGGTGTTCATCACTTTGGTTTATCACTTGCAAGTCTTTCACTCAGTATTCTAACTCCCATGTACCTGCATCACAGCAAACAATAAAGCACCTCTTGATGATCTATCAATACATAAATAAATCCAAATAACTTCAATGAAAATGCTAAGGCTTGCATGTTTTACCTTCCAAGCATCATAACTGTGGCTTGAGGATTAGTTCCCGGAGAGTAATTAAACGTCGATCCATCGATAACCCGAAGAGCATCGACTCCAAGAACTTTATAATCATGATCAACCACACTACCAACCTGGCACCCTCCATGGTAATGCCATATGGTCATCACTGTGTCCTTACAAAACTGCTCCAATGACGTTGAAGCATTGTCGTGTTTAGGCAACAAGTTCACCGGGAAATTCGCAGTCATGTTGAGAAGGGCTGGCACAGAGAGAGAGTCATATCTAAATTGGGAGAATGACTTTGATTCGATTATGGTCTCAATGACTTTGATACCATTCACACATCTTTGCAAGTCCTCGGGCTCTTTGAAGTAATTGAAAGTGACTGATGGATTATCGTTGGGATTGCGATTTTGGAGCTGTAGATGGCCGGTGGAGAGAGGTCCCTTGATCTTCTCTAAAATGAATCCTCCTCTGAAAGCTGCTTCATCAAGGGCACTCATGGCTTCAACAGCTTTGGCTATGGCTTCTGGTGTTCTTTGTTTTGGTGGTAATGTTGAGAGCTGCCCAATCTGAAATGTGAACAAATTTTTGTGTTTGGTTATCTGAAGAAACTGGGGCCAATTAAGAAATAATTTAGTAAAAAATTAACCCTAGTTAACTTATTCACATCGAATTTATGATTTTCAAACGTCGCATATATGGATTGTGAAAGTGAAATTCATCGAATAATTGAATTGAAACATTATTAGATTTTTTAAAATCTAACATCAGTTCGGATCAAATCTTAGGCTGGGGACCTGAATTTCACTGGCCAATAACTAATCCACACCTAGGTTAACTTGTTATCACACCCAAAAAACTTAATTTGCAACATATTCCTACTCACTATGTAATTGTGAATTTAGGTTTAGGGCGTGATTCAAACATAGTTGATGCCACTAAAAGGCTGGTAGTACGAGTCAAGGGAATTTTACATTCTCGGAATGCATATACCAAAAACTAGAGTCCCAAGGGAACCTAACTGTGGTAGAGACTCCCATCTCCCTTCTTTAGTAGCAATGTTCACTGCTGCCGCTGTTGTGGAGGACCCGTTTTAGCCCACTAAAAGGCTTGGAAACAACCTCCAATTTGTATTCTGGTCTGTTTGGGCCTGATCAATTTCTGGCCTTTGGACCCTTAGTCTAGCTGGAACCTTAATAATGCCAATTCTGGTTTAAGTAGACTGATAAAAATTGAACAACAATTACCTTAGGAGAGAACATTCCAAAGTCTCTCCGAGGAGGTGGAGGAGCTGTTCCGCCGAAGTTTGCTCCGCTGGAAGCCTCGATGTAGCTTCCGAAGCCAGTGATACCGACAACTTGAATGAGAGAGACCTCGACTGGAACCGGAGAAGGAACAAAGATGGCATTCATGGGGTTGTCCGACATGCCTTGACCAACCAAGGGCTGGTCCAGCACCAGTGTGATATTGTGGGCCTTTAAGTGTTGTGATGGGCCCACACCACTCAACATCAAAAGTTGTGGGCTTGCAAGTGCACCAGCAGATACAATGATCTCATTCTTGGATCCGATCTTCAAGTATGCTCTGTGCTTCATTCCTGATGCATCTCTGAAGGTGACTCCATGGGCTAAAGGCCTTGATTTGCCTATATGAGAGAACTTTTCTTGGTTAATTACAGTTTACTGAGAAAATCTAACTGACCATGCAACAAGTATTGGGCTTGTGGTCCATTGGCCCATAAAAGGAAGTGTTTATGATATTATGTCCCCATATTTCCTCACTTTATTGTCATTAAACATTTGTGTGGGTTCATATTCATATTTCTTTTTTCTTTTTTTTGGGTTCAACGGTTAGGTGTATTCGGGTCAATTTATGCACACCTGAATTAATCTCCTCTCTAATTTAGTCATCCATGCTAGAACTAGAGAATTCATGAGGAATATTTATATTTTATACAAATGTATGTAACCCTAAGGCTAGTTCACATGATAAAATTGATGAACTGTAAACTCAGACATCCTGAGTTTGAATCTGAACAATTCTTTAATGTTAGATCATGAAGGAATACCTTAATTCTAGTATAGATGATCTACTTTTGACTAGACTGAAAAAAAAATTGGTCGAGTTGCACGTAAGCTAATCGGACACTCTTCACCGTTGAACAAAAAAAAAATAAAAATATATTTAAATATAGAGTAATGATACTTGAACTTAATTCGTCAGACATAATTCCTTGTAACCGTCAAAATATTAGCAAGTTTTAATGTTAAAATTAAGACATGAAATTATGTCAATCGAAGGTAGTTATGCACTCATGCAAATTAGGGCAACCACAGACACTATCTCAACTCAACGTACCTTTGATTCTGAACAAGATCTTATGAACAGAAGCATGAAGAAGAACTGTAATCCCACTAGGGTTTGCATACTCAAGCAAGTCAGCAGCCGTATGTCGATTCCCATCCCGATCAAAAATGGTACCACCAACCTTAGTCCCATTAATATGATCATAAGTGAACCCATTGTTCGGCACCACCCCAGCTTCCAGCAACCCATCCCTCACCGCGGATTGCCACTGTCGAACTGGCGGCAAGAACGCCACCTTGTTTTCGACCCACCGGTACGACTCGTTCACCAGCCGGCCGTCCCACCCGGCTTTGCTCACATAGTCGGTGGCGGCCCGCGAGTAGAAGCCGGCGTTTATGCAGCTTCCCCCGCCGAGTACACGCGCGCGTGCGTTGATGACTCCGTCTTCGGAGATGAAGCGTTGAGAAGGGGATTTGGGAGAGAGGTCGGAGAGTGCTGCTCCGAAAGCTGTTAAGTCAGTGATGTTAGGGTTGCCGTATGGCGAACTGCCTCGTTCTAGGAGTAAGACGGTGTAGTTTTGGGAGAGAGTGGCAGCCAAGGGGCAGCCGGCGGTGCCGCCTCCAACGATTATGTAGTCGTAGTAGGAGACTTCTGGAGCCGAGGTTGCTTCATGCATGAAACTGTAATTTGGAGCTGTGGAGGAGAGAGAGAGGAAGTGATCAGAGAGATTAGTTGAGACAAATGAAACAAAAAAGTTGTAACTTAAATGCATATCATATCTTGGATAAGTGAGTCTCATCAATTTTTGCAGTGGAGCCTACTCATCTCACACTAATCCAAAAGATGATATACATTTATGTTTCATTTGGATTATGTAACATTTTTCTAATTATAGTACCGCCTCTAGATTCATAGTCAATTATAACGTAATTAGCTTAATAAATTAGGTTCAATTATTATCCGTTACCAATATTTAATTTTTCATGATTTTAATATGTCAAAAAAAACTGAAAAATAATATTTGCATCTAAAAATTTAACCTAATACATTATCCTAATGATATTAAAGGTCATATCATCTTATTAAAAATATTCAACAAATTCAATTATAACAATATTACTAGACTATATGGACTGTCCCTTCATTAAATTTGTGTTTTAGGTCACATTCTATATTACAATAGCCTTAGTCAAACAAAATATTTGTCAAACAAAATTTTTAAAGGAGTTAATGAAAATAAGGATCCTTGAATGAGTGAGTCTCATCGAACAAAATTAATAGAACTCACTGATTCCATTGAGAAAAAAAGATAATAAAACCCCACATTGATCCAAGAATCCCTGTTCATTTGGGATTCTAGCATTACTCTTTGTGTGACCAAAAAAAATAAAAGCATTGCCCTTTGAAAGGAGGTTGCTGGATGACATTAAATTCACACACACTTCTAGAGTTGTCCCCCCCCCACGTACATAATTATTAGTCAGTGAGACATTCAGTATAGTGTGTCGCACCAAGTGATCTATCATTCAGAAAAATATACGAAAAAAAGGTGACAAGTGATTGCTTGTTAATACATTGAATTCATAGAAAATCATGTCATATTTTACTGTCTGATAACGACATCTTTCAATGACCCTTTTTTCTAGTTGATCCCCAGAGTTTTCATCATAAATTATACAACGTTTTAAAAGACAAGAAGATATGCAGTAGAATTGCTTAGACAGTTACATAAAGGGCATTTCCTGGTGTCATTACCTAATTTGCAACTAAACCTTCTTAAAGACAGGGTTTACACTAAAACTTCTGTTTTTTTTTTTTTTTTTTTTTTCTGATTTCATGCTACTACAGCCTAGGACACAGAGACACACACAGACACAAGCAAAAATATCAATGAGAACTAGGGAGAACTATCCTATAGAACTCTAGTACGTGATTGCAATTCCAACCTTTTTTTTTTTGTTAGGAAAAAGGGAAGTGGCGATTAGTAGGTAGTAACTCTCCTGCGTGTGATCATGAAGGTCTTCCCACCGTGGAATATCCTGTTTTGAGCCATAACTACTTTATTTTCGTGGATTTAATTCTGATTTATAACTACATGAAAGTCAAGGACAACCTTAAACGGGTACTATTTATCACCAGACCATCAGCTCGGGTGATAATTCCAACCTAAATAAAAGAGTTTTTGGGTCAGTGTGGTGGTTGTTTTTCTTTTTCTTTTTTTTGGAGGAAAAAGACAAGCCTTAAATCCCTTTCATTCGACTTCTTATAATAGTTAATAGATCTAAGAACCTTCCTCAATTTGCTAATGCAGTCAAGTGATATGGCTATATTAGTTTTAGATTTAGACCTATATATTGCTACATTAAATTAGTCATTTTTTAGTTCTTGATAACATTACTCTTCTTCGAATATTTATTCGTCAAGTGGTTGAAAATTTGGACCTAATCATCTTTTCCTAATCCTTGAAACCAGCTGGGCCATTCTGAATTTTCATGTTCTTAGTTTTAAAAAACATATTCAGTTAGGTTTCATAAGAGAACTGCAAAAACCAGGAAAGATTAGATTAAATACCTTTTTCGGAGAGACAAAGGCCATGAAAGAAGAGAATTCCAGCAAGAGCAGCACCAACCAATCGCCACCACCCGAAACCCATCGTGTTATAATACTTTTCTTTCATGCTACAAAGAAGAAAACAAAGTTGTTGCTATTACTTATATAAACCAGAAAGCCAACTATCTCGACGGCATTAAGGTTGGCACGCAGTACAAAGATTTCTTTCTTACTGTTTCGGCGATCGATTCGAATAAATATTCAAGACATGCAGGGATTGTGAGGTACCAACAACTGCCTTGCAGCTATGCCAATTTTATAGCCAAACAATGCTGCTACAAGTCTGTAGCTTCTCAAACTTTTGGGCTGATCTGATTATATGCTTTCTATTGCACTGTGAGGGCTTTGTTAAATATGTGAGAGAGAGAGAGAGAGAGAGAGAGAGAGAGAGCAGTTGGGCATGGAACTTAGTAGATTCACACACTTAATGTAGGCACATGGCTACAGGTATGACTAGAAAAAAAAAAAAAAGGCAATGTTAGGATGGAATTTATTTAGTGTTCTTGTTTGGTGATTTTATTATTTTTTGTCATTAGATTAACACCGAACTTCACTATTAGTTAATATTTATTATTAATTCAATGACTATGACCTATCATGCCACTAAATAAGATCACTAAATTAAATACAAAAAACATTTTCCACAAAAAGTGTCGGATGTTGTACTTATCTTGCTACTGTCACTATGTTAGGGTTTAGGTTTTAAAGACATGAATTCAATTATGTACCCTAAAATGTCAAAAAATTATGATGTAAAATGGTTGGAATTAGTTGTCGCTTCGCTCCTTGCGATGCACAAAATTATCGTCACCATTATTAAAAAATTATTCATGAACGTGCTAAATTAATTTTTTTTAAAATTTAATGTAAAGTAATTACCAAAGATAGTAACCATTAAAATAGTAGTTCAGGAGTGAAGACTTCCCAAGTCATCTACCATAGAATTTGATTATTATATATAACAGTATAGATCATGATTCAATAGCGTTAAAGAAATCAGGTTGATTTTAAAATGGTAAGATATCGATTCTTTTGAATTGTAAATTGATTTAATTGAGTTATAATTTTTACACGATACTAAGAGCATTTATAATCTTGACTAAAATTTTTACTTGATTTTGTGTCAAGATTTGAGTAAAAATTTTGATTTGATAAAAGAACTCCAATGGACAAACATAAATTCAAAAGAAGTGAAATATATGGCCCATGAATCTTTGAAGGAGAATAAAATCCGACCACTTGTGATTTGAGTAAAAATTTAAATTTCTCTTAATTTGAATAAAAATTTAAGTCTCTTTTAATTTGGTATGAGATTTGATAAAGGATGGTGAAAAGTTTTTAGAGATTTTTTATTCAAATTTAAATTTGAGTTAAAAAAGGATACAGAGTAGAGATGATCTATAAAATAACTTTTGATTTCGTATTCTTTACATTTGATATTCAAATTGCCCTAAAGACAATGGATGATTTCTTGATGTTGAATTTTTCACAAGACACCTCTTAAGAAGAAAATAATTTGAACTCATCAAACCCTCTAATACACAATCATCCATATTTCAAAATAAGTCTTAAAAAGTTAGTCAAAAATATCTCAACCTTCTTGTTCATTTCTAGGGCTCAAGGGTTTCATTTCTTGGTCCCACTAAATTAACATATATTTCGGATTTAGATCCTCTCTATTACCCATTTTCATTAATTTCTTTCAATCAATGTTAGATGGGTAATATGCGTAAGATTTTAATTTCAATGAACAAGATCTTTTCCTTATCAAAAAACTCTTTAACCATGGTTAATACTCCACCAACAACAAAATAAATAAGAAAACATCTTGTACATTGAAAATAAAATCATATACATGTTACTAATCTAGCACTATATTGAATGAAATTAAAGAGAAGAGATAATGGAAGAGATCTGAATTCATATATTTCGGCTAGTAAATAGAACTAGAAATTAAGTAGACTAACTGTTTAGCAATTGTCCAACCCTTGGTCCATACGATCATTGTAATGGGGTGGGGACAAGTTTTAATGGTCCTCAACTACTTGTGAGTAGTTAGGGTTCATATAGTCGGACTCATAAATTCATCTCTGTTAGATCTTGGATGGACTCCAACCAAACCATCCAACTCTTTAATATATATATATATATATATATAATTTGATGTTTTATTGTATGGACAAATCTACAGCATTGTCATGAAAAATAATTTGAAACAAGTTATGACTTCGTGAATTCAAAAAACCCTCAAAAATTTTGGATTTATCCAAATAAGTAAATCTTAAGTTTTTTAAACTGATCTTAACTTGACTTTTCATCGAATCATGTTTTAGTGTGTTCGAGTCGTAACTTGACCTAATTGAATCATAACTTTTAGCAAAATCCAAAAAAAAAAAAACAAGTTGTATTTCAAGGAAAAATGGATATCAACAAAAAGGGCTAAACAACAAAATTTTCATGGCAGTTACCAAAAGATAATTAATTGGTTCTTATCTTGACCACCAATACCACTTGATTATTGTTATAGTTATTATTAATTTGGTTTGTAGTTATTAGTGTTCCTGTTTGGCTTAGGAAAGGGAAAAAATATTGGGTGTAACGGTGACATCACTTCACCATTAACAGATGATATCACCATCCAATAATAAACTTATAAATAAGCATCTGATTCCACATATTATAGTAACTATCATGTCATGCTATTTAATAATTACCTAATTGAGGTTCACTTTACCCATTTGTAGGTTTATTATTGGATGGTGTCATCACGTATTAATGATGACGTAGTGTCATTATTACATCTGACGAGCCCAGATCCAACTAGGCCAGACCCAATTTATGGGTTAGACCAATATCATCAAAAGAAAGATCAGTCTTAGCTTATGACTTGCAGTTCAGTCCAAAGTCCAAGAGTTCAGGAATAATCAATGCACGTGGGAGAGCATTCATTGGAATAACCATTACTCCAAGATTGTGGCAATCCCCAATTGTAACTATTCTCTCCGATAAATTAGTAGTTTAACTTTCACGTCACCGCCTCAGTTAGGACTCTGTGCCTATAAATTATAAATCCCCTACACATGGGGGTAGATCTCACAGTCACACACCTCACTTTGAACGTACTCTTGTTCTCTTTTTTCTATTACATTGTACTCTCTCATTAATAGAGTTCTTCAGCCACCGTTGCCGCCTTCAGTGATTAGGTCACCCAAACCCAACCACCCAATTTTTGTTGTTTTACATCACACATTCGACTGATTTAATTGTGCCTAGTCAACTTTGTGTATCATCAACATTCAATATTTACTTATTCAAAGGAAATGGCTTGTGTGCTAAATATGGAAAATAATTGCTAAAAATCTACAATTCAGGAAACACAAAAGAATCTGACCAAAAAAAAAAAAAAGGAAACACAAAAGAAAATGTAGACGTGGATGACAATGCACCAATGGTTGTGCGGAAAAATTGTGCTAGAACCCCCAGGGTCTAGATCAGTGGAGATAGGGATGAGATCTAAACTCAGACATCTTGAGTTTAAAACTTAACAACTCACTTGGATTCAGTTTATGAAGAATTTATCTTTCATGAATTCTCTAGTTCCGACGTAGATGACTTACCTTTGACCAGACCGAAAAAAAAATTAATCAAAATACGCGTAAGCTAGCTCAGACATCGACCATATTACCACAAAAAAAAAATGAAAATTTGTGCTAGGAAAAACTCTACATGGCTTGCTTATTTGATCAAAAAAAATAAGATAGTGGAGTCCACCGGAGTAGTGGGTAGCAGTATTTATGGGCAAAACTTGTCAGTTAAACAACCATATTCTCAGCTACCATTGAAAATTTATTGCCCCACTTTTGGACACAAATCAATTTGTACTCTCATGGGCGTGGCCAAGAGGCATTGTCTTTCTGGTTAAGACACACCGACGGTCA
This sequence comes from Ilex aquifolium, assembly GCA_951799425.1. Taxonomy (NCBI): domain Eukaryota; kingdom Viridiplantae; phylum Streptophyta; class Magnoliopsida; order Aquifoliales; family Aquifoliaceae; genus Ilex; species Ilex aquifolium. Next base: position 30,754,663 of record OX637403.1, read on the forward strand.
CATCATCACCGTCTTGTATCGCTATTCAATAAATAAAATAAGAATAAATTTTATTGACACCCACCGGAGATTGACTTAATTGTAGAGATACCCTCTATAATTTTTAAAATATCACTACATACCCTTATAGTTTATTATAAATTTCACATAATACCCCTACAGTCATCTGATATCTAACAGAATCAATGATGTTACGGAATATATTACAGTGAACTATCAATTTTACCCTCAAATTGACTCTTCAATTTTATTAATTAATTGACATTTAATTTCATTAATTCAAATATTAATTTAATCTCACAAACACTAATTTTTTTAATTTAACACCAAATTAATATTTTAAAATTTAATTTTGTCAAATTAACATTCAATTTATTTAATTTAAAATTTAGTTTCATCAAATTAAACTTTAATTTCATCAAATTGACATTTAATTTTATTAATAAAAATATTAATTTCATCACACTAACACTAATTTCATTAATTTAATACCAAATTAATATTTAATTTTATCAACTTCATATTTAATTTAATCAAATTAACATTTTAAAATTTAATTTTATCAAATTAACATTCAAATTATTTAATTTAGAATTTAGTTTTCCCCAAATTGACATTTAATTTCATTAATTAAAATATTAATTTCATCACACTAACACTTAATGATATTAAATGTCAATTTTATAAAATTGAAGTTCAATTTAATATTAATTTGATAAAATTAAATTCTAAATTAAATTGAAGTGTGCATAGCGTAATTCAAAAACTATATGGGGTTAAAGGGTAGACAATAGGGTTGAAACCTTGAAGAGTAATTCAGTAAAATCGCATTTCTATTTAGTCTGTTAATCGACATAATCTGACAGTGGGTGACAGTAATATTTCAAAAATTATAGAAGGTGTCCCTACTATTAAGCCAATCTCGAGAGGTTGTTAGTGAAATTTACCCAAAAAAACCAAGTGAATGTTATATGATTCAATAATTCCCGCTTCATCTAATACAATAATTACCCAATATAAATAAGTGATTCACTGGATTTTTCTGATTATTTTCTATTAAATGGTGACACCATGTGATAGTAATAATATAGTATAACCAAATATTTATTCTAGATAAAGATTGATTATCAACATAGTTGCGCATAAACACGCATAAATGTAAATAAAAAGACACTCACTTTTCATAAAGACACAAAACAAAACCAAAAATATTCTTCTTCTTTTTTTTTTTTTTGTTGGCATTGCATTTCTTTTCTCGTTGTGACGTACGGATCTTATTTTCTCGGATAGCAATATTTTCCTAGAAAACGATTCTGCTTCGGTTCTAAGAAAACATAATATTCATGGTGCTTTGAGTTTGTACAAGGTTTGTAATTAACCTTTGCAACAACTTTATCGGCGATCCAATTGCATATATGCCACTCAAAGTATGAAGAAAAACAAGCTCACTGGACCAGCCACATAACTCAACTCAATAAAATTTTTAGCTGAATTATTCGGGATTGGTTGAAAAGTTAATGAGATATCTACCAATACTTTTTTTCTTCATTTTTCTCCTTAGTGGATCACCTATCGTAAATTCAAGTAGAACCCAATGTATATAATAGTTCATTTGGTAGGGTGAATGAAAAAATGAAATGATGAAAAATAAGAGTGATACATTTTTTATCCTTCAAAGTGATGAATCCTTATTTCCCTCCTTTGTATTTGGTAAGAGGGATGAAAAGTATGATTGATATTTTTTTTTTGGTAAGATGAAAAACGTTTTTAAAAAAATATATATAAATACATATTTTACTATTATATATATATATATTTTGGGAGGGAGAAGGGGAGGAGGAGTTGAATCCTTAACCTCAACTATTATATATATATATAATTGATAAATATGATATATCTACATATCAAAAGATATATAGATAAATTACATACATTTCAAGAAATGTAATTAACTTTTTATGCACTTTTTCTCTCAATTTTTGTGAGTTGAAAAGAAAACTAATTCATCAACTTTTCTATCATTCTTGACCAAATATGAAGTTTCATTTATTCATCCAACTTTCTATCCTTCTAAATTTTTCATCATTTTATTTTTCTATTGTACCAAACGAAATATAATGGTCCGTTTAATAGGGTGGATGAAAAATTTGGAAGGATGGAAAGTGAGAGTGATATACTTTTCATCCTTCAATGTTGGAATCCTTCCTTCCCTCCTTTGTGTTTGGTAAGAGTGATGAAAAATATAAAAAATTGACTTTTTTGTATTTGATAAGATGAAAAAATATTTTTTAATTTTTTATTAAAAAAATATAAATATATATTTTACTATTGTATTTATATATGAAATTAATGTATATATGTAATTAATAAATATTATATATTTATACATCAAAAGATATATAGACAAATAACATATATTTCAACATGCATAATTAACTTTTCATCCACTTTCCTCCCAATTTTGGAAGGATTGATTTTGGTAAATTGGAAGAAAAATTAATTCATCCACTTTTTCATCATTTCCATTTCCATTCCTTATCAAACATGATGTTTTATCTATCTTTCTAACTTTCCATTCTTCTATTTTTCCATCATACTAAACGAAGCATAAGTGTCCCACTCCCACTCAGTAACAGTTAATGAATTGTCAAGAAGGGAATGAAGAAATAAGATACAGGAGAGAATTTATGGCCGCTAAAGAGGAGATGTGAAGGTATGACTACTGTGCAAAAAAAAACTTCCTGAAACCAAAATAATTCAATCTGACAGAGAGACTTTGTCCAGCAGATACGAATCTCCAAATGGATGTGTGTACTCTAATATGATTATGATTACTGTGTTAGGTGCTTGCATTGATAACAAAAAACCATGTTACTACACCACCACAAATTATATAGTACATAAGCAGATGTATAGTTACTTGTAACAATACCTATAAAAGGTTGGTTTGAGTCTGTCTGTGTCTGGAAACAGAAGAATTGTAAATCAATATATTTTTAGGAAAACGATATGAAATAGTGTCACGATCAATAATATGGTATGCAAGTGGTGGTGCGCATTTGCAATAGTAAATAGAAAAGGTTGGTTTGAACGATCTCTGAAACATTAGTATTGTAAATCGCAAAGGAAGGAAATGATATCAATAATGTCACAATCAAGAATATAGTGTGCAAGTAGTGGTAGTCACATGTAACAATATACCTAGAAAAGGTTGGTTTGGGTCTTTGTTCCTAAGTCGGAAATATTATAATTGTAAGACACAAAAAGACTGTTACTGTGACTAAATCTATCCTGTCTTGGCCACAATAGAGCAAACTTACTGTTGTGCTAAGGTCCACCGTCATTCTGCACCAAGTCCTACTTACAAAAAAAAAATGGTCAAAATAAGCAGCAGACATACAGATTCCTAAGAGAGCAGCCAGTTTTACTTAATTCTGAAACATTGTTTAACATGGTTTGTCTATGTTATCAACAGTTTTATCTATTTGCAGGCACATTCTATTGGTGTTATACATGTTTATTCCAAAGGGATAGCTACAAAAAGTGAAAAAGATCAGACATTTTTCTCTAAAGAGCTGTTTTCGTATGAAAAATTTACACTCTACATGGTGACTTGAGCACTAAAAACAGTATCGGTATGTACTACTTTGTCACTATTGACCAGTGCGGCCTTGTGCGAGGTACTTTGACCAGGTTGTTAGAAACTGCTCAGCCATGTCTTTCCCCACCTAAGCTGGTGTTATTTTAAGTGGCTGTGGTTCCACATAAGTCAATGCAAGAAGTTACAAATTTGCAGCGTGACAACAAAAAGGTTATCAGGACTTGCAATGTTCAAGAATTTATATGAAATTTATGAGAATCCAACTGAGGAGGAAACTTGACATCTATTTGTCTAACAATTTACACCATTGATACATGAATGCTAAGAATCAGAATCAAATTCACAAAACAAAAGCAAACAAATCAATTGATAAAACAGGGAGGAAAATAATGATCAAGGAAAGAGGATGGTTTTAGAACCTGAGGAAGTCTAACTACAAGAGCCTAAATCAATAGAGGGTGTTGTAGGTACAGCAGGTAGCAATGATAGAGGCTATACAAATTAAGAGTGAAGGCAGTAGGGTGACATTTAGGAGCCTACTCTCACCCAAGTACCCGGCCAGGGTTATCGTTCCATCTGCAATCACTCGAGCAATTGTCCCAGCTTCTGTTGATAGTAACCCACCATTAAAGGTTCCACGAGAAAGCCTGGATGACATAACTCGAGAGAGCAGTGACAGGTTGATACCTAGATTGACAACAAAAAGTGCAGCACAACGTCACGTATTGACAAATACAAGAAGTAGAAAAATTATTCCTTATGTTATGATGAAAAACCAGTATAAATAATACTTCTTGATAATCAATCCATCCTCCAAGCTAAATAAAAACTAAACAAACCAAATATCACTAGCATTTGGAGGAGCTGTCTAGATTAGAGTTACTGCCCTTGTACTGGATCTTTTTAGATCAGTGACCTCTTTTAAAGTTGTGATGCAAGTATTAGTAGAGTAGTCACTTTTTCAACAATAATTATCTGACAACATAATTGGCTAAAACACGTTTAGTCTAAGGAAAGCTGCCCTAAATGGAATGACGGTGGCATCCAAAGTATGAACTCCATACTTGTGATCACAATGGCAGCCTTCAATGGTAATAGCTGGCCTCTTGTTTGCAATAGGAGACCATTTGTTTTATGAAGGTAAGCTTGGGCCATGGTTCATGGGGTTTCTAGAAATTTATCCTTCTTTTTAGGCTATAGGAACGAAGGCATGTCCAACTGAGTAACTTGAGCTCTTACATTTGTTATCATCTTCCTACTTTTGAAAAGAGATCCTCCCAACCTGTACTCTTTATTTTCCCTCATTAATACAATTTATTTGAATTCATTAGACGTAATTAAGTTTATAAAAAAATTACCTTCCAATACTTCAGCAGATACAAACATTATGAGTCCTGAGCAGACATATTGTGGCACAGAATATGGGAGAAATATGTGGAAGCTTAGGAGTATGCCCAAACAAACCATAATTTCAGATGCCAGTAAAATTTGCCTGAAACAAGATGATTAGGAAAAATTGATCATTTGATCCTGATAGAAAACAATTATAGAACAGAGGTGCTTGCATGTCATTATCGTGAAGTTGAGTTGCACAAAATGTGCAGAAATAAGCAGTTCTGTAAGATATGGGTACAGGTAGATGCATTTATTCTTCATCAACACTTCAATAGCAATGCTCAATAATTAGACACTCAAAACAGACCTTTAATGCTAGAATCAGAGAATCCAACTAGAGGCAGGATTTTACGAATAAATGAATAGGCATATAGCTCATAGCAATAGAGGCTAATTTACAGGCATATGTTAATTTTCATGGGCACAGACCTCAAAGCAAACAAAGTGTGAGATTTAAGAATCATGTACTATATAGAGATAGGAATAAGCTGGAATCCAAGGTTTGATCTATAGCATATACAAAACAAGTTGGGTATGCAGTCAACGAAAAAATTCTTGCCAAAGTTCCTGTATTATGTCGGAGAAATAAAGTAAGACTACATTAAAGGAAAGAAAAAAAATATTAGAATGAGGAAGCATATGTTATTTTTGGAGTCATTGAAATTATTTTCAAGTTTCATGGACAAATTCAGAAATATTCAGCAATGATCCTTGAAGCAACCATGGAGGCTCAATGAGAACTTGTGCATAACTTGGGATTATCTCAGACTAGGAAGCACAGATACTTCCTGGAGGGGTGTCTGACACGGACACGCATCGGACACGGCCGGACACGGCTAGAAGTGTCCTGAATAGTGAACCCAGTAGGACACGTCTAAGATACGACTAGGAATTTTTTTTATTAAAAAAAAAAAAAAAATTTGTTAGCTATTAAAAGAGGTGTTATTTCTATATTTTTAATATAATTTTTGTTATGTAACTTATATACTATGAATGTCAATAGATGTAATGATGTTTGATGAAAATGATAGATATTTATTTTGATCTATTTTAATTTTAATCAAAAAATTAATATTTTCTAGGTCTTATTATTAATATTGTTATAATATATGCTTTATTTTTAATATATTATAACTATTATTATTTTAAAAATATATTATATTATTTTAATAGTTGTATCATCGCCGTATCCGTGTCCTATATTTTTGAATTTTGCCGTATTCCCGTGTCCATATCCGTGCTTCCTAGATCTCAAACCATAAAAGAGGCATTAAATCAAGCCTGAAAAGTATAATCTTTCCACAAAAATGCATTTGTCATGCCTACTCAAGGTGAAGATGTCATCAATCTGATAGTCCATAGTCAATAACTGTTTTTGCACCATAGACAGACTGTTGTGAAGGCTCAATGTAATCATAGATCAAATGGTTCAACCACGAATGGCCTCAAAAGGTCTTGTCGACTGCAGCCGACAATGAACTGGTCATGTCAACCACAAAGCAATGCATCTGCTCGGCACTGGTAATCGTGGTCATCTTATCAAGTGGAAAGTTAGTCTTACAGAAGGGACTCCAGCATATACTTTGTGGGACTGGTTATGACATTACTGATGCAAAATGAGAAGCAAATGTTGCTTCTACTGTTGTCAAACTTTAATATCTGCATTGCGAATATTCTTCAGCTGTGAGTACTAGAAGATGCCTTCATGGAACAAATTGCACAACTATTTTATAACTAATAATTAAAACCCAAGTTCATAGGTAAATCATGTTTCTCACGAAAAAAAAAACTACCTGTCTTCAAACATGTTGCTTATGTAGCTTCCAACAACAACATTTACCGGAAGAACTGTTAGGCCAAGGCATGCAAGAAATATTGCCACTGTGCCTGTAGACCAATTAAAGTAGCGTGTGGTAATGACACTAGATTCTGAGAGTAGAATCTCCATTGCATATTTCAGCATGAAGTAAATCAGCAATTGAACCTGATAACATCACAAATGGTTTTGTGAGTGGTCATATAAATCTGATTGTGTTGCAGCTACCTTGAGATGGAGGATCAGATTCTTTGTATTGAGAATTTAGATCAAAGAAGAAATTGGGTAAAAAAAAAACAACGCAAACACGTAATGAAATCAATGGTAAAAAATTATATAAGTTAGTGCACATGCAATTGGCAATGTATAAACTTTTTTCCGATTAGGGAATCAATTATGTGTAAAAGTAACGACATAATAATGATGATAACACCAATAATAATAGTACTAATTCCTAATGGAAATAGATGTATAGATAAAAAAGCATATGAGAATATTCTTGAAAACTTTCCAACAGCTTCAAATGTCTAATTTCAGCTTCACGATAGGAATAGACAAAAATGATCTCATAAAAGTGAATCCAACAAATGATATGTCTGTATAATTTAGGAACAGCATAGTGTACACTGCACATCATATTTCAAGTAAAATATAATTGAAATACTAACAAAAACTGTTGATTTAAAAATCCATACCTCAAATATGGCATCAATGTCAATTTGAAGTCTATGCCACTAGTAAAGGATAGCAGCACAACTGAATTTCTATTGTTGAATGATAACAAGATATGTAATGCTGAAATTATTATGCAGGGTATGGTTATCATTGTATTCTTTTACTACATTGTAAAACGATATGTGGGAGATGTACAATCAGTTCAACTATCCTCGGTATTCCTTATTCTCTTCTTCATACTTTGAAATCCAAAATCATACTACAGGGTCAAATCAGTGTTTAGGAAGCTAGTCGAGTCTCTTCTAGTGTGGGCATCCATGCAGGCGTGCTAAAGAAGTTTCAGCCATACACAATCAACTTAGTAACGGCATACTTCTAGAGAAAAAAAGATATGATATAATCAAGTGCATTTCCTGGGGGCTGGGAAGGAGTTATCCAGGCATCCCAAGAACCCAAGTAATGCACCCTAACATGTACAATTACCTCTCCCACAAGCATCACCAAATTATTGGAACAAATCCTAAAGGAATTTTATTTGCCTTCAACTCTTCAAGTGGGGTCCTTCTACCCATGGGGAAAATGTCAAGAAAATTATGTAGAGTATATATTGATCAGTACCATTCAAAAATTAAGTCACCAATTATTGAACTTAAACCATTCACCATTGCTATAGCAATAGTGCTAATCCCAAAGTATGGAGTGCTTTCAAAAAAGTAGAAAGTGTTTAATTAATCATGTGAGAAGAATGAACAGTCAGAGGTTCAAGCCAAGGAGGTTTTGCCAAAAGATGTGTGTGTGTGTGTGTTTGGAATTTTGGTAATGCTGCAATAAGCTCAATCTTTTCACCAATTTGCTGAAGAATCATAAGCTTATTCATATTCTCAGGTTGCAATAAACAATGGAGCTGCTTTACAAGCCACTGAACCTAATTTGATAGTATCAGCACTCCTAATGTTTACACACTATATGCACACCCAATGGTTGAGCACTGATAAGTGAATTTTCCATGTGGATTATAAAGCCATTGAATTTCATTGAGAGGATATAAGCTTAGAATAAAACTTACCTTTACAGAAGGTGTAAGTAACCTATACGCAGATCCTATAGAGTTGGCTGGCTGATGAGAGTCCTGAGGAGCTTCTTCACTTGCATCACAATCTTGGGCACCTTCTTCATCCAGTTCGTTCTCCTCTGAGGTTAAAAGCAACGGTTGCGCAAGACTATTCTCAAGCTTATCATTCTCTACTTGCATCCAAAAGAGCCGACATCCCTAGTTAGATCATTTCTAAGACCTTGAGGAAAACTACTTTACACTTATACTTTGAAACAAGGAGTCAGAGTTGTACAACAACAATTGTAAAAGTGATCAACAAAATTAGTAAAATGACCACATATGCATCCATACATGGACCAGCTTAACACTTGCCAAAGAACTACCAAATTTAAGTTAAGATGGCATGGTTTTATATGTGTTTTTTTTTATTTTTTTTGTTTTTGGGCACATTTTCTGAACCTTGATATTCCAGCACTTCAAAAGTCATGCAACAGCTCCCCGAAATAAACACCCTTCGTACCTCACAAGCTTATCTATGGCTGGTCCTGGTCAGGCAGTTGAGGGGTGCATCATGTCAATCCAGTGGTTTCATACCAACATGGTTACATAAACCTAACGAGACAAGAGTTGTATTTGATTTGACAAATGAACCAAATGAACAGTGAGTACGAGAATATATACACTCCAAGGCAGAGAATCATTGAGATATCACTTGCCTGGGTATTGTAAACTATCCCTGATAAAAATCAGGAGAACTGATTAATTTATTTTCGAATATTCTACCCAGAAATCAAGCTGAATCGCAGTAGAATTTTCAGAGGGCTGATGGCTTTCATGATAAAACTTTATTAAGGTATCTTATTACCGGAAAAGGGGGAGAAAAGTCCTGACAGATAGGGAAATAGAGACAACAAAGGAAGAAAGTCTAGCAGAGGTAAGAGTAGTGAAAAAGAGATAAGCGAGATATAAGAGTGTTGGAGATCAGAAGTAGAGAGATGGTGGTGAGAGATAAGGCACTTTAAGGAAAGATATCCCACAAGAGCAAATGAAGGAAAAAGGAGGAGAAGGAGAGTAGGTCTTTCAATCAAAATATTTATCTGTAGGACTAGTACTGCTTTAAAGTAGTCAGCCATTCATGGGCTTCATAAAAGCAGTAAGACACATATTTAACAAGAAGGGAACTCAGTAGTTCAAAATTTTAAAAAGAAATGTCGGCAATTAGCACTGAATTCTTTAAGGTACTGATATTAAAGTACCAGAGTTATGCAATGACTATGGCATTGTATTTATATCAGAAGCAAGGAACACTACAACTTTTGGTCGATTATATTCTGTATACAGCAATACTTTCTGGGGCACCTTGTATGAAATCTGCTGACTTAAATCCATTTTCCCCTGACAAAAAAAATATAATGTCAAAATTTGGAAAACATACCAGCATTAGATTCTTGTGGTGTATGGTTCTCTTCAGCTTCGTGAGTAGGTTCTTTAAATGAGATCCACAACCACAGTAGGTAAATTAACCATGCCGCAGCCATTAACCAACCAGGCAAAGTCTCTTGATTAAAGGTGATCTTATGTATCTTAAAATTAGTTTGAAGTAAGCCACCAAGTGCAGGGCCACAAGCCATTCCAAGAGCACTGGCACTAACAAAACCCGCTGAAGCCTGCAGGCGGATTTTAAGTGGTACACAATCACTGATATATCGCCGGTTAACTGCTCTAGCAGAACCCAAACTGCAATTTAGAAAAAGGCATCAAAAGACACAATCATGTCTACTCATACAACATTAGTGTGGTAAAGACCATAAACAGTAAAAGGCGTGTTAATTCTTCAAGCATTTTTTACCTTTTGACCTTTTTAGAATACGACCAAGCAGGTTTACAATGAGTGCTACTCTATTTGTGCAACTACTGGAATGATTACCACCTCTAATGCAAACCGGATACGAGGAATCAGCAAAGCTACAAATCAAATATATGCTGATCTAGGAAATATGACCCATATGACACAACCAAAAGAATTCTAGGGGCATGCCGCATGCACATTTTCTGCAGATTGTTAGACATAAACTTACTATTCATTTTTTCTAGTATTCCATCTGCTGATACTGTACATCATTATTTGCTTTTTTTTTTTGTGGGAATGCCAGTGTTACATGGATTCTTAGTTCTGATGTGATCAGTTTTTCCTTGAGAAGTTAAAGAGTGTTTTGTAAGCTCACACTAATAGGGTGATTGCTACAGGATCACAACAAAGATAAGACTGCATTGTCACAAGCATTAGAGTTTGTAGATATTAATGACTGAGGGAGGCAAATAGATGACACCAAAAAACCAAACAGCATAAAAGATCTAATAATAAGACTTCCATTTTATCACTCAGAAGAAAATCTGTTTTTCCCGGTGTCTGTATCCAGAAGTGGATCTGCTATACAAGACCTGGGGAAGTCCAGATGTTCACTCAAAGTTTAAAGAAAGCATTCAGAAAAAAAAAAATTCATGGTCTCTAAACGAATGTAGACAGGTATTATACTTCCAGGAAGAATAACAACCAAGTGCACACTGCAGTTGAGCTCATCAAATCGAATAAGCACACAGATACACATGCACACACACATGGAGGGAGAGTTACCCGCAAAATAGACGACCAATAATAAGAACCGCTATTGAATTGAGATCGTAAGCCAATGCATACATAACATTTCCCACAACAAGAACTATACTGCTAAATACTAGAGGTCTGAAGTACGATCTGTTAGACCAAGCACTGAAATACACTGAAGAAAAGACCTGTGCAACAGCCATTGCACCAATCACAATCCCACAAACTGTTGCTGCAGCACCAAGGCTCATGGAGTAGTCATCCGCCGTTGGAACAATAATATAGGTATTCACCATATAAAGAAACGTATTTGCCAAGTTCAACAGAAGAGATATAAAATGGTATGTTTGGTCATCAACATGTTCCTCAGCAGGAGTAGGCAACTCTTCTTGCATAATAAGAGCATGTTGTGCCAAAAAGTGAAGGAAATTTGTTGAGTAGGTTAATCTGTCTGCAGCCTTTTTAATTGCTTCAATGACAGGATCCTGCTAATGGATCTTATATCAGAAGCAAGAAAGAGATAGAAGACGACCACAAGGGGGTACAGCTAAACAAGCAAATAAGTAAAGTAGAAAAGGAAACCTGGAGGGGGAGACCAGGCTGATCATAAATTGACAAGTAGCTTCCCTGGCGGTCCTGAAGTTCTGCAAGATTGCGAGATATGGCTCCCACAACTGCAACTAAACCCTGCGCGTTTCATTCATTGTCAGTGATAGCTTGATTCACTATGAAGTTGTAGGACTTAATTTGCAAAGCCTAGCTGCAGTATCTATTACGCTTGTCCACTCCAACAACAGAATTTCATCTGGGGAGAGAGTCACATTTTGAAGCTTATTGAAGTCTAAACATGTCTAGAAGGGAAAGGAAAGGCAAAAACAAACTCCAAAAAGAAAAAACAAAGAAAGAAATACACTAAGCCTTTGACTTAAGTATATTACCACATGCTTGAACACTTGCTGAAGCTGGGAATAGGGATGATCAGCACGCGTTTTGACATAGTAATCGGTGAATCTATAGCCAAAGCGTTTGTCAAATTTCTTCAGGATCTTACGCAGACCAATGGCATTTATCTCAACAAAAAAGAAAAGCTTTAAAAGATCTTGCCCAACTGCTCTATAAGCTTCCCGTAGTTCAGATATTTTGGAAATATCTGGCTGCTCTTGAAGAGAATCCTGTTGTTCATTAAGATTTGCTATCCTGCTTGCAAGTAGCCCTTCTTGTTCCAACAGAAAAAGGACAATCTTTTCAATCTGCAATTGTCATAAGATGAAAAATTAAACATTAGAATCTCCATCGCAAAACATAGGAATCATATCATGCAAAAAGCCTCCGGTTTTTAAAGGTACTCCGATTTTTAAAGGTATTCGTATGGATTACACATACGTATATAAATGCAAATAAAATCATAGAGTGAAGCTACATGGGAATTCCCAGTATTCATCTGCCATATCTCAGCATGCTGCCTAAAGGCCACTGTTGGCGTCCACAAATCCTTATTGCTTCGGATGTCTGAAAGCTTGTTTTTAGATTTTCCCAAATTAAACAATCATAGAATCCATTGCCACAGCATTAGCAAACGCTTTCTTTGACTGAATTTGATGGATTGTTTAAACAGACTCTGGAAAAAGGCATAAGCATTTTAGTGCTTAAACAACCAAGAAACCCTGTGTTAAAGAGTCCATCAAAAGGCACTCAGGATTATAACATCCTTGGAGAAACTTCATCTGATACTTGGTTTGAGACGTACCAAGGAGCTCAAAAACAGATTAGCCAACAAATAAGAAATGGCTAGCATGAATACTAATACCCTATGCTTGTAGTTGATATTTATTTGCAATTAAAATGTACGTGCACAAATTTTCATATTAAATGGAAGCTTACCTGGTTGTCCAACATTCTTGAGAAATCCTTAAGAACATTTCGGCGATCTAGTGCTCTAACTTCAATTTGGCGGGTGTATTGTTTCACTTTTTTCTTCATCAATTTGTAGTTGATGTAATATCTGAAAAGTAAACAAATTAGCAATTTAGCACATAATAAACTTATATAGGGAGATGTCGTCCCATCTAATAATATAATCAACAAAAGGAATGAACATTCTGAATTAGCATAGATCTCTCACTCTCTCTCTATATCTCTGTTGATTTTGTCTTTGCTCAACCACTCTGTTTTTCCCACTTTCCCTCAAATAGTCATTATAGCATCATAACTGGTGAAACTTTGATGACCTCTTCATCCTAATATAGGAAGTTGAACGTTTTTCGTCATACAACTAGTATTATCTGGGTTTTTATAAAGCTACTTCATCAAATACAATTCCCACATGTAGCCATCCTCAATTAATCGTTCCACAGTGTATAAGATTTCAAACTGTCCTAGTCCTAGCAAGCTAAGAGATGGCGTACTAACCAGTGTTCACCAAGATTGTTTATCATGATAAAACAACAAGAAGATTCTATATAAAGAAAACACTCCACCAACCCATGCGTGGCAAATATAAATGCATTTTATTTCAACTTTCAATAACAAAAAACTGTGCCAATAAAAATGCAAATCCAAACTAGATATAGTTGAAATACAATAGATCTTACCCTTGCCATTCTTGGATTTGCCTTTCCTTCAACTTTTTCCCAAAGGCAACCATCTCTTACTACATAGCAAGTGCGAGAAAAAATTGTAAGAAGATGCCACAATAACATTACAATGACATACTTACCCAAAAAAAAAAAACATTACAATGACAAATATGTTACCCACCACTATAGTGTCTAGGAACAGTGAGATGTACACAATCTTTCCCCCACAAGTAGAGAGAGAGGTTGTTTTCGCAATTCGAACTATTGATGCCCGGGGCACGGAACCTTACCGTTGCACCAAGGCCCACCCCCACACACCTTCACAACATACACATACCTACGTACCTATGTACTTACCCAAACTGAATTTGCTATGTAAAGTCTATGCTGCAGAAATGACTTTAGAAATAATAAACACTCTTTTTTTTTTCTAATTTCAGAGGATATCAATTGCTATAAGTCCATCACACATACCATAGTGGCGCAGAATTTAGTTCTCAAGATTGAAATGTTGTGATCAATACACAGCTTGAAAGAGAGGTCAATTCTAGGATAAATTACCACAGTATATCTCTCAGGCTTTGTTCTCTGAGGAAGACTTGTTAGATGAGCATCAACAAACACAGAGAGACTTGTGTGTCGTGTGAAACAGAGAATTTACAGATCAGACAGAGAGGAGTCCAGTGAATGCTGGAGGTGATATGATAAGCTTCGATTGAGATCACGAAGGAGCTGTATAACTTGATCAAGGAGACCTGGAATTGGCTGGCTGGCAATTCGAATCTTTGCACGCAACCAAAATCAATGATGATTTACTCCTCTCTGGGTCAAATAGAGGGAGGGAGAAGAGAAAGTGACAAGACAGAGAGAGAGGATTCAGTCAATTTTTATTAGTTTGGTAGGCGTTCTATTAATTTTATCAATTTAATTTTTAAAGTTTTAATTTGTGTCCTTTAGTTTTGATGGTATTAATTTTATCAATTTAATTTTTATTATATTAATTGATGGAAGTGGTCGGGTGTCATTTTTTCATACGGGTCAAACATATGATCATTTCATCAAAAACTTTACAATTCATCTAAATTAAATATTTTAGGAATCAAATTGATAAAATTAAAACTTTAAGGATCAAACAGACAAAAATTATATACTTTAAGTTAAAAAATGCTATTAACCCTTAATAATTTGGTCCATAAAGTTCAAATTTCGTGTCACTTTGATCTCTAATCAGATAATTCGTTAAATTTTTTTACGAAAATGATCACACGTCATTCTTTCAGACAGTATCACGTGACCAATACGTGATTATTCCATAAAACACTTAAAGGTTTGTCTATGTAAGTATCATTTAAATACGAATTGAATATTTTAGGGATCAAATTAATAAAATTAGTACTTAAAGACCAAACTGATAAGATATGCATACTTTAAGAACTAAAAATACTATTAACCTATTATTTATTTAATAATTATTCATATGAGGGCTATCGAAGAGCAAAGAAGAAAGTTACTCAAAGTCTTTTCTGGCGCAACCTAGCTAAGCGGTCCTCGCCTACACAAACAAGTAGATTTTAGCTTCTGCATTCTCTTATTGTGTCGACAAGTATTGAAAACCCTAGTCTTCGGCTCCCTACTCGGGAGTTAGACTAGCGAGAGAGATCTTGCTACAATCTAATAATAATTGTTATGATATATGATAGTATATATAAGGCAAAAAAAAAAATTATTACACTAATGGATTCCAACTAAACTTTTACTTCTATTTCACTTTCTTTAGTCCTCAAAAGATTCTTTGTGAACCCAAGTAAATGAAGTGATAATAAGAACGAGTTGTAAATTCAGAAATCTTGACTTTAAATCTTAACAATTTTTTAGGGTTAGGTCATAAGGAATTTATCATTCATGAATACCCTAGGTTCGACGTGAATGACTTATTTTTAATCAGACCAGATAAGAGATTAATTGAAATACGCGTAAACTAACCCGAATATTCCTAAACATTTAACCAAACGGGGAAAAAAAAATGTTGTCTGTGGAGTTTATAGATAAATATTTAATGATATTTTTGAATTTTCTAAATTGTCACAAACTTGTCTTTTATTTTAACACCACCGATTTGACTGGAATATCGAAAATTCTCTGAAATTGTCACCTGGGTTTATTTTCATACAAAAAAAATTGGTTTTTTTTTTTTGATATTTATATTATCTGTAGGTAGAGCTTATCAACTTTTAAGATACTCTCATTTTTTAAATTTACTTATTATGTTTTGTGTTCATTTATCAATTTTTTTGTATGAAACTTGTTTTTATGATAGAATTTACTATGTTTTAATTTTATTTTTTTTTTAATATGATCTCGAAAATTAAAAAAAAAATACTTTAGAGTTTCACTCTTGGATATTTCTGAATTTTATATTTGATCAAATTTGGACTCATGTACAATAAAGACACTGTTGAGAATTTTGGAGAGATTTGAGTGTGATAATGGGCGCCATTAGGGCTTGTAGACAAACTTGACCTTATGTATATTACAAATCATTAAGAGCTTGACTAGCCAATTTGTTAGTATCAAACCTCACTCAATTCAAGTTTGATCCAAATTGAAACAATGCAATCCTTCATTTCTTTCCTTTTTTTAGTTTTCTTTCTCAACTATATAGGATAAGACCCTCTCCTTTGGACTGCACTCCTATCTTTCAATGTGGGTGACATAGTAGTCCAACAACCACAAAAAAAAACAAAATGAAACCAAGTCGAATCTTATTATTCTAAAAAAAAAAAAGAGGACGAATCTTTTTTTTCGTTTGTTGTCTATAATAATTGATCGAGACCACCAACATCATGATGTGTGGTCCAGATGGATCGAAATTGAATCAGTTCTCCAATCATGCACATCCATTATTTCCATGATATTTGGTGGGATGTCACTTTTAGAAAATGCAAGTGCCACAACAATTATGGAGATTTTTTGTCATTATTATGAATAGACTTTTCATTATAGTTCTTTTTATTTTCCATTTTGTAATGAAAAAATCTCGAGTTTTAACAATCAGTTGCGTCTTGATCTCGCATTTGACTTACACCATGTAGTTATTATGTGATATGTCTTGCACTATAAAATATTTTAAACATGCTTAATTATTTACTTCATATGCAAGCCTGGTTGGCATTGTTGCTAATAGATGGGTAAAGTATAAGAAAATATTCATTACAACGGTGATACTACGTGACAATGCTGACATGATATCACCTACAAATAATATTAAAACACCTAAGCAAATAGACCCCACAAATATTAATAATCAACCCTCTATGTAAACGAATAACTACCCACTATTTTTTCATATAAACAAATAATTACCCAAGTGATGTTCACCTTACTCCCAAGTCAACATTGCTGACATGGTATCATCGTTGCATTCAATATTTACTCGTAAACTAGAGAAGTTAAAAACTTGAAGGGCTTTTTTATTGAATATTTACTTATTAAATGATAACGATGACTTAGTATCACCGTTCTATTGAATATTTACTCCCCATAATACATTACTTCCAAAACATACATGCGAAAATTAAATTGTTTCATTTAACCACCTTGACTCATAGAGGGGGAAGATCATAAAACAGATGAAATCTTAGGCACATCAATGGACATAATCTACTCTAAGGAAAGGATGACACAAACCACTACAACCAAACTTTTTTGAATTCGTGTCACTCCTCAGCTCATACAGTAGACATACAAATGTACCTGACAAACATTAGAAAGAGGGGGGAGATCATAAAACATGTGAAATAATGCCAAGTTTTATAATGAGTTACAGTGTAACCTAGCTTAAGCCACATTCATCGGTCACTGAGTTCGAGGGAATAATTAGCGCAAGCCTGTCAAAAAAATAAAAATACAGTGTAGGGCCATGGTGGATAATCAAACTTTCACTTTCACTTTTCTCCGTATCATACACGCACATCAGCCTTTTATACACGTGAGAATTTCCTCAACCTATGGAGGATATCCATCCCACCCCAAGATTATTCGGGCCCGAAAAATGGCTGGTTCAGTTGCAAATAAACCACCCTCTATATGTTCTTTAAGATTGGTTTTTGCAGAAAATGGATGGATCCATCCAACCACTTACAGCAGTTGATGGATCATAAGTTGATGGGGCTCAAGGAAGGAGTAATATGAGATCGCCACTTTCGAGTATTTTCAAGTTGCAGGAGCATATTCCTGAATTGCTGCTGCCAGTTTATTCCTATCCTCCTCACTCTTTGTCCTCATCAAGAAGGTCCGGGCAACGACAGCATCATTGTTTCCACCATCACCCTAAAAAAATCAGTTTATACAAACAATTATTCCCATGTTATATCCATGCCTTCAAATGGCACAAACTGGATATGTGGAACCCCAGACATGGAAATCACCAACTAAGAATAATACCAACAAAAATAGGCGCAGTAACTAGTTTGAATACCATCCCCATGTACATGAACTGCACATGAAATAAGATTGCATACTTGGAGCTTAAACACCAGCTAAATAGTTCGAATTAATGGAGGAACCAGAAACCATGAAATCAACATAACATGCTCCAGCATTGTGTATCATCACATTATTCTATTTCTTTATTTTGCAACTAAGCTGAAAGCTACCAGCAATTTAGTGATAGTTATATGTTTCAACTAGATTAGAACAGGGGTTGCACAATTGGTTAAACAAACGAAAAACCAGTAAGTGTTTTTGAAACCGATGTATTACCGAGGTATGGAATATTGCAACAATGGAATTTTTCTGCACATTTGTCTTGATGCCTGGATATAATAACGCATTGAGCAACACTTTTCCCACCTGCCAAAAGTGAAAGTGCAGACAAGAAAAATTATGATTAAAAATGAATTGCTCATATAGTTGATGCAGGGAAGTAAACTTCATGGCTTAAATATCCACATAAGCTCCCTCTGTATGTGTGCATTGTATATGCACAAGCACCAGCGTAAACACAATAATAAATTACCAAAAAAAAGGAGGGAGAAAAACAACAATGGTTTTCCCAGCATCCTTTAAAACACAAGTTGTCCATTCCTTAAAGCCTATAGGCATCATGCCAGTTACCAAATGAAATGTTGGGTTTTTACCACAATTTTAATCACTGTATCCAAAATAAAACCATACCAAAAAATTGGATCCAGATTTCCCCAAAAAACTATGCCAAAAAGAAAATCCAACTACTATGCCAGTATATTATTTAGTCACCAATAATGCATAGAAAGTTGAATTGAGAACCACATAAGTAAAAACCAACATCACCCAAAAATGATTCTCAAGTCATAGGAAATAAAGAAAAAAGGGTAATTTGGAACAAAAAAAGCTATGCTTTTCAAAACAACATCAAAACAAAACCGAAAATGAATTGATGCCATAGAATAAAAAATTAAGAAGCAAAACATGAATTACTGGTGTTTGTTGAAGTTAAATTCACACCTGACATAACAAATAACGTTAGGATGAAACTTACATCATTTCGAACAACAATCGTTGGTTTGGATTCTCTGGTACCCTTGCTGACACCCTCTTTACATTTAATGGAAAGCTGACCAGCACCTTTATCTTTCCACGTATCTTTATCTGCAGGATCACTTGACTGGACATAAGCAAAAGAAAAGAAAAGAAAAGCTCAGCCCAAAGAATATAATAAAAGCACATAGTGTTATATCAATAGCCAGGGGCGGCTCAACAGTGTTATCAAAAAAGCTTGGGCTTTAGGCCCCATTTTTAAAGAGGGCCCCAAATTTTTAAATATCATAAATAGTCCATGTAAAAAAATTACATCTATAAATATTTTAAGTCCTACAAAAAGACCTTATAAAAATACAAGTCCAATCAAAAAAAATTTAAGACCTCACTTCAAGGAAGGCTCATAATTTATAGGTGTACAATAATAGTCCAAACAAAAAATTTAAATCCATGCCTAAACAAAATATTTCAACTTAAATAGATTGGACCTATTAATTCAGCCGTAAAATTAAAAGGCCCCAAAATTTATTTTTTAAAATAAAGAAAAAAAAAACTAAATGTAAAACTAAAACTACTAAAAAATCTAGTTTTAACCCTAAAAAAAGTCAAGTTTAAACTTACCATTTTTTCAATCATTCTCTCTCTCTCTCTCTCTCTCTCTCTTTCTACTAAAATGGCCAACGTTTAGGTAACACAGAAAACAACCATGACAAGAATTAAGAATATAGAGCATTTATGCACATGATTATTTCTGTGTGTTGGTGTATTGCATCTACATCTGATTGGGGGTGTATTATGCCTGAATGGTGGTTGCAAGTACATATACATGCACTGACACAGTAACACGATATTCCAAGTATTCTGCCTTGAGACCTTGATATCTACATTTCAGTTCCAGAACTGTCTTACAGGAAGTATATACACAATAAATGCCTTCCTGGAATAATATTGCAAGTTCTCACGAAGAAATTACCTTCACATAAAGCTTGCATTTGACTTCATGTACAACAATTATACCCTTCTCTTCAGTCTTTTTCACGGATGGGCTGCTAGGCTGCTCCACATCACCTTCTGTTATCCCATAAACAGGCATACCAAGTTGTCATACTTAACAAATTAAAAAATAAAGTTTCCCCCATAGAAATTAAGCTTTTAAAGTTCTACAAATATAATAAATATATGATGTTTGTAACACATCCACAAGGCAAACCTTTTAATATTCTCACATGATTGAACTTGGTTGACATATAGCTAAGTTCATTTATCTTACAAACCTCTATCCTCCTCCACTATAAGACAAATTTTCAAAAATGTGTTTAGTGAAGAACGTCATTCAGGCCAGAAGTCTTGACCAAGTTATACAATCTAAGTTGTCACCGAGACGATAACAAGGTTAAATGAAGGGTGAAAACAGTCAACTCCTAAGGCGTCTAGGTTAAATAACCACATATAGCTGACGTAGTTGTACCACAATGCACAAAGAGTAGGTCACGAATACAACAACTTTGCACCTTGACGTCATTCAATGGTTATTCCACTTAGTCCAACAAGGTAATTTTGATAATAAAGGTTACATGTTCCACCATGCATTGTTCGACTACACAAAAGAAAAACCATTGTCACATAAATGCAGGATGGAACCCCATCCCCTGTAATCATCCAATAATACTTTTGTACCCGACTACCCATATACCTGACAATTTTAAGTCTGACATTGAACACACAAGACCTTCCATCACATGGAATGGAAATAAAACATAGGTTAACAACCCATTTATTGATAAAACAGATTAAAGCTAAAAATCAAAACATACATTTTCACAAGCTTACACCCACCGACAGAAACGCCCTCCCCCACCCAAAAAAAACTTTTTTTCTTGTACTGAAGTTTTAAAAAAAAAAAAAAAAAAACCTAGATAAACTAGTTTAGACAACATAAGCACAACAAATATTAAGTTCAACCGGGTGCTCATTTAATATGGATTTTACAAAAATCAATGTCCAATAAGAAAGGTTCCATGTCTCACCACCATCCACATCACTTGAAGCATTCTGATTTAGCGGAACTGAACTTTGGCTTCCTGAAACAAAAATAAAAAAGCAGTATGCCACCAGATATCATATCAATTTCAAACAAGCAGAAAAAATAATACAGTCTCTTTGTAGAACCAATAGAAAGTTGGTTAAGATAATTACACATATCAACAAAAGTTTCATTTCCAATTCTCAAAATAAAGGTTGAGCACAAGCAGTATGCCATGAGCCCATGCACTACCAACACAAGGCTATCTGATATGGGAGGTTCACGAGGTACCATCTTAACGGGTCATGAGGCGAGTGGAAAATGTATGAACAGCAAGCGTTCCTACTATCATGTGTACAGCATATGCCAACCATTAAAACAGATTCAAGTTGCTACTAGTTCATTCAATTTTCTACCTTAATTTTGAAGATGACATATCGAGGCTATTCATACGCAAATTCTACGACCAGAATTTGTGCTTGGACTTTATCGAAATGCCCTTAAATTTATGGAAAATAACACCTACCAAAAGAAAAGGGGGCTTGTGTTGCTTGAGTGGTAAAGGGAACTCCAGAGCTCCATGCAGGTGCAAAGCTTGCAGTTGTAGCAGCTGAAACAATCCCAGTATTTTCTGGGAAAGATTTTATCTCGTTACCCTTAATCTCGGACACCAATTTATTTTGAGCAGGTTGAGAACCTAGCGCTGGCAAACTCTCCCCTTTTGTAGCATTTGCTTTAAGCCAATTGACGACATCACTAAATTTTTCCTACACCAGAAGATAAATAAAAAGTATCTATTATAAGAAGCCAAGAAACACTTCTACTCATGAGGTTTCAACTTTCCACATACAAGTTGCGACTTCAGTTGTAATTGAACATCAAGGGGCTAATTTAACATTGTGGAAAGCAAATCATGGCACTTCAATCGCAATACAGTTCCTATCATGGCAGCAAAACCTTCAAATTGAAGGAACAAAATCAAAGGTCGGGCTTACTTCAATATCCAAACCAAAGTAAGGGTAGGGTCCGGTTCAACATCCCAACACAATAAGAAGAACAATTGAATGCCATATATAAATTTGGAGAAAATCACTTCTTTGTCTCAACCAGCAAACTGGAAAGTTTTCTATATGTAACAATAGCAGACTTGATAACTGTTCATGACCAAGAGATGCTGCAAATTACCATAATATTGGAAGCGTGCGAGAGGTAGTCTTGAACTCCATCTTCCCAAAGTTCATCTGGATGATCCCGTAATTGTGTTTGGACCCAACTGTGTAAAAACAAACACTCATTGTTAAGCTACAAATCAGGTATTTCACACAAAATAAACAATCTTGGGAATCCCTATTACTTGGAATTGATACCGAAATCAAACTATAACTCAGTAAGTTAAAGAACCCAGAATGAACTTTCAGATAGAGGTAAGTAAAATAGACCTTGCAAATTGGGTGTTGAGAGCTCTCACATGCTGCCTAGATGACTCGGCTCGTTCCTTGTCCAACGGCGGAGATGCAATCTCCATTGATGGTTCAGCCCTCGGACCATCGAATGCAGATCCTATCACTATTCTTTTACTCTGAAACTGCATCATATTGGGTTTATGTAAATTGTAGCACATGACACTTATAATCAAAGAACAGTTACACTTTTTCTGAGACATAAAGATTTAAAACTTACAACAGGGTAATCCGAATTCGAACCCGATGCGGCAAAACGTTTCGTTCCTTTCATGTTAGTGATTGAGCTGATTGATTCGAGAGATTAAAAAGCGAGAGCTTTTTCGAATTAGGGTTCTTCAGATTTGGGGCTTTTTTGGCTCTTGACGAAGACGATAGTCTGCACTAAAATTTGATGGGAAGTGGATATCCTAGCCGTTGAGTTATGGTGGAGAAGTTACTTTTAATGTGAGTCGTTGGATTGGCTTGATTAGGGCTGACGAGGATGGACCTGTTATCATCAACGGCATTTTGCACATGGGTCACGTGCTACTGTTAGTGTTACAGTCCTCATGCCCACAGTGCATGGGTCCCACTATCATATTCGGGTCATTCAACGGGTTTGCTATGGTTGGGTTGAGTTCAAACTTTCATCTCATCTACTTTAGGGATAGTCCATTAGTTTGATAATTCAGCGCTTTCAGATTTAATTTCTTCCTAATTACCCTTGTTCATTTAGAATATGTTTGGATTGCAAGTTAATGGATAGTTATGGTACGTAGGGGTGTTCAAATTTTCCATTAATCCTAATTTCTTATCATACCCGACTTTATCCTATCTTATTGATCGACTACCCGAAAAAATCGGGTAGGAATGCAAAATTTTTTTTGGTCTTTTCCGATTAAATCGGGTAAGAATACAAAATATCCATCAAATTTTCATATTCCTACCCTAATTCCCTAGCCTCTATCTGTCTCGCCTCCCTCACCTCCAGCCTCGTTAAGTCGTCATCTCGCCTTTCTCACCTACTCAGTAGCTCGCCCTCGTCTCTTTGCTTTAAGTGCTCTCTGGCCTCTCTTCGAGTCCCGGCCTCCCAGGTACTCTCTCTCTCTCTTTGTCTCTCTCTCTCTCTCTCTCTCTCAGTTGACTGTTTTGGGCGCAATTTGATGCCATCGAATCGATGGTCCCAGCCTCCCAGGTCCGTCGATGGTTTTATTATAATCCCCCCCACTTAGACCAAAAACTCTTTCATTGTGGACCAGTGGTGGCTGTTTTCTAGGAAGAAAGCTTCCAAATGGTGACCCAGTAATTTGGTGGTTGCTTAGGACTGTTGATTAGGGTTGTGATCTAGACTTAGGAAATATTTAACTAAAAACTGTTGTGTCTATGTCAATATTATTGTGTATCTATGTATGTATAAACTATAATGCGACAGAGTTATACTCTTATGTTTTATTGTAATTGTTATTGTAATTGTTTTAGGTTTTAGTGTTAATGGTTTATTGTTGTTAAATTGGTGCAGGTTAGTTAATTGAATTGTTAAAATAATCCAAAAATTAATAACTATAAAACTTGTTCACCCGACTTCCTACCCAATTAATTTGGACGGAAGTCGAGTAAGAATATTGCACTTGATCGGGTAGGGTAGGATAAGAAAAAATTCTTCCACAAAGTATCGGGTAAGAAAATGAAAGACCATTTCCTACCCGTGGGGTAGGGTGAACACCCCTAATGGTAAGATAGGATAAAAAAGCATGTGGGGTTATTCGGATTTTATCCCGATTCGGTTTGAAAAGTCAATTTTAACCCACCTACATAGGTTAAATGAAGACCGAAAAGGGGCTAAGATATTTTTTTTTAACCAAACAGGATATGTAATGCAATATATGGATATGCTCATTGTTGTCATTGCTCCTCGTCTTCTTCGTTCACTGTTGCCATTACTGTGTCTTCGTTGGTGAGGTAAGGCTAAAGGAAGTAACTTTTTTTTTTTTTATTATGCATGAACTTGTTAAAAACTAGACGTGAAAGTGTATTTTTTTACTTGAAATAGGTTGGACGTTAATTTATAAACCAACACATGATGGTGGATTGGATAAAATAGGGGTAAAATAGTTGATGAGAGCAAATTACATTACTCTTATCTATTGGTCCTACAAAAATGTATAATCTATCTAAAGAGGGGAAATGACTTGATATACTAATTTATATCATATCCGGATGATTGCTGGGTGAGTTTGAATTGGATAGAAAATGATATTTTTTTAGATATTCAATCCACTCCAACCCTACTATCCAAACAAAGGGTATGATCTAACCCAACGATGGCCAGCCGCTAAATTTGAAGAGCATTCAGCGCAAGCGTGAACACCCTGTAGTAAAAAAAAAAAAATTGTATCATTGTCTCCGATAATAATGATCTTTACTTGTAATAGTAAAATTGTTCTATTATGTAGCATTACTATGAACACTCGAAAGCACATTCACTTAATAGTTCAAAAAACCCTATGAAAAGGGCGATATAAGTGTTTTTTGATGTCACACTGTTTGAATAGGAAGAATATAATATGCAGTTAGGTCGAGTGATTATATACCGCCCTTTAGAAAAACAAAAAAAAAGAATAAGATTTAAAGGTTCATTAAATCATGTCAATGCTTATTAAATTATACCTAATACAATCTTGATAGAAGTTGAATGGCTAGTGCTAGAGGGGAAAAAAGAAGAGGAATAACCATACTTACCTCCAAAATCTAATAATTTAACCATCTTTCACCTAGGAAAAGAAAAAAGGAGGTAAAAATAAAAAATAAAAAAACATAGGGGGGCACTTGAGTCAGACGCCCGCGCCCAACAGCATCTTGACCCCTATCTAATTTTTGGGCCAATTCCCCCTTTGTACTACCAATATTATCTAGCCCTTGCCTCAAGTTGGCATTAGCCATTCTACCAAAACAACACTGGGTTTGTTTCAAATATCATCCTTTTGCTCCACATTAGCCTCCACAATTCCAAAACTTCAAACTTTCATCTAGAGTAGGTAAAAATCAGCAAACACCTCATCCACCAAAGAAGCAAAAACATCAAACTCCAACTCTAGAGCCACCTCTTGTTTTTCTTCATCTAGCTTTGTCCATGTTCCACCCTTTTCCATATCTCTCAGATAAGCCTGTTTGTTCTCTGGCACTTCCCATTCCAACAACAATTCGCGGTGTTGGTCATTTATCCAACTTTTCGCTTCGTCTAACAGCTCAGAGTCAAATGTGTTGGCTTTGGTTTGGACAAGGGTGTTTGTTAACCCTTCGACAATTCTCTCTTTGACAAGATCTAGCAAGAGATCATCAGCCATAAGTTTCGAGTTTGATGGTATTGCTGCATTGATTAGATGAAGTAACTCGAAAGTTCTTTCTTCAATTTTATCCTCCTCTTCTTGGTCTGTCAGAATATAGTCTTGCATAGATGTAGAAGAAGGCTGCGGAGGGGATTCAACTGATTCACGGTTGGACTCTAGCAATGTGATTCGTTTTTGTAGGTCCACTGGTTCAAGGTGAGCCAAGCTCTCAAACCTTCGAATCTTCTGCATAAGCTTTTGTTTAGTTCCTGTGCATCAAATACCACATTTTCTTGTGAGTGGGAGCAGGAAGATGGACATTGGTTGCATTATTACAAACATAATTCAATGTCTTCACCACTTAAGGTAGAAGGGATAAACATCATAAATAACATGACTAATTCTTTTATCTCTTTCATTTCAGGACCAAATGGACTATTTTCAAGTATTGGATTTCGATCAAGTTCTTCAGAAGCTAAGTCAATCAGTTTCTTCAGAAGTTAAGGGGTAACCGTGACCAAGAGCAAGTAAAAAAGATTGAGAAATAAAACGATCTGATTTGATTCGTTCTCAATAGCCATGAGATGATGATAACTCCAATAGCAGGTAAGGAACTTAAGTTATATCTTGCTTTCAATGATAATGCTATCAGAATAGTGCTAGCACATGATGATCAAAATGGTTAAGAAAAGCCAACAATCTACTATGCTAGTAGAATTCTCAAAGAAGTTGACTTAAATTAGGGTCAGTTTTAATTTAAAACAATTCATTGCATTTTACCCTAGACTTGAAAGGTAAGTCCATTTTATTATTCAAGAATAAGAAGAAGAAAAAGAATGCAACTTCACCAATGAAGAATGAATTAAGTAAACTTCATTGCAAAAATTACTTTTTTGGGACTTTTTTTATGGTAACTATGAGAGAGAGAGAGAGAGACCTTCCATACGGGCAAGGCTATGTTGAAACGGTGAGGAAACCTCTTCTTCATCATCAAATGGGCAATCTAGTACAGACACCGGGCTAAATTGTTCCTTCCCTTCACTTGGCCACTCATTCTGTAATGGTTCATCCAGTTTACAGAAGTCAGAAAAGCCAATACACATAAAACACATTTATAATCAAATCAACATCAGCTGTTAGTCTGAACTGCAACTAAAAGCATTATAGAATGCCATTAACATTCATATACTAAATTGATCATGAGAGAGGGAGCACAATCGTAGTAAACACAGAGGAAGCAGAGGAATTTGGCTATTTAGGTCAGTTACCGGTGCAAATTGAAGGGTTAACTCAGCTCAAGTAGCTTTTTTTTTTTTCAACGGTCTAGAGTGTCCGGACCAACTTATTCACAGCTCGACTAATTTCTTTCCTAATCCGGTCAAAGACAGACTATTCACGCCGAGTTCTAGTAGCTCAAAGTTGTGTTTTCCCCTGGATCTTGGACCTCTGTGTCTTTTTCTTTTGCTTATAAAACAGAACATCTTGTAGAGTTGAACCCTGCAGGATGTTTCTATTGTAAGCTAAAGACACAGAGTCAACGAAGCCCAAGAGAAGTAAATTCTAAGACCGTTTTCATTTCATGTCAAAGTGAACTCACTACTAAGACCAAGTATGACACATGTCTAGGCATTTAATTAAAACATCTCTCATCTAGGTCACAAATGATTAAAGTTGCATTCGCCAATTAAATTTAAATTTTTTATTTGGGCGAATTGCACTTTGCATGCTGAAAGATTTCAAGATTTACATTTTGTACCTTCAAAGATTAAATTTTTCACATTATACCCTCACTGTATCAAAAGTGTTGTAATGTGGTCCTTTTGTTAACTTTTTGTTAGTTTTTCTGTTAGTGTCAGTGGGTTGATTTTTGATGAAAAAATAACGAAAGCAAACATAAAAGCTATATTGTAACACTTTTGATACATTGAGGGTGAAATGTGATAAATTTAATTTTTAAAGGTGTAAAATAAGAAATTTGAAATATTTCAAGGTACAAAGTGTGAAAACATCCTTCTTATTTTACAAAATTAATATTTTCATTTTTATCAAGAAACGAGTTTGTTGATAAAAATACACCATTTTAAAGCATACTCTACAAAGAGCTACTTAGTGTGGTCACCACAAAATTGGTTACAAAAAGTTAGTGAGAAGTGACAACTTTCCCAAGGTAGCCCTTGGATTTTTACTTTGAAGTTGCTAACATTTTTTTTTTTTTAGTATTAGGGCTAACTCGTGTCTGAAGTCACGATGCAATATTAATGGGTGAATGATTTTAAGAGGGATAAAGGTGATCGATCATTGGATGAACCTATTTGAGACCATCGAATGAACTTATTGAAATTTATTCTGTTTTATATTATAGATATAAATATGTAGAAATATCACTTCATGTATTTGATAAAAAAATATTATTTTTTAGAACCACACGAGTACACGACTATTTATAAAAAATTCCACCATACTGATGTTGGGGTCAAAGATAAAGTCTCATCACGTACTTTTGATATTGCAGAATAAATTTAGTCAGACAAAATTGCTGTAATTATGAAGACTCCAATTTTACCAATTCTTTGTGCACTTGTAACAATTTAGGAAAGGGAAAATTTCAGTCACACCCCTCCTAATTTATTTTATCTTCAAAGACACCCCATCTATTATCAAAAATATCATTGACACCCCTTCTAGTTTATATTTAAACATCACTAACACTCCTACCATTAAACTACCATTTTTAACAAAAAAATTAATCTAAAATACCAAAAATGCCCCTACATAAACCTCAAGTAATTTTTCTACATAAAATTTTATTAAAATTCGAGCCGATTAAAATTTATTTTTCTACATATTAAAATTTGAACCAATTAAAATTCGATTGAAACTGAAATTTTTTTTATTTTTTTTAACATATTAAAATTTGAGCCTATTAAAATTTATTTTTTACATATTAAAATTTGAGTCGATTTGAACTCTACCCGAGTTGTTAGCGCCAATTAAAATTCGCTTTTGAGTCGATCAAAATTTATATTTTTTTACTTATTAAAATTCGTGTCAATTAAAATTAGATTTATTAAAATTTTAGTCAATTAAATTTATATTTTTTATGTATTAAAATTTGGGCTGATTAAAATTCAATACGAGTTGATTAAAATTTGATTTGAGTCAATTAAAAAAAAATTTAATTGACTCAAATAGAATTTTAATTAGCCCAAATTTTAATACGTAAAAAATATAATTTTTAATTGGCTCAAATTTTAATATGTAAAAAAATAAATTTTAATTAGCTTGAATCGAATTTTAATTCACTTGAATTTTAATACGTAAAAAAAAAATTAGAAAACAGAGGGGGTCTCATTGAAGATATGCTTATCTAGAAGGGGTCTCATTGAAGATATACTTACTTAGAGGGGATGTGGATGAAGTTTGTCCTTAAATATATCATGGGCAATTTAGTAAAATTGTATTTTAATTAATATTTTTAATTTGATAAGGGATGTCACTGAAGATTCAGAAAATAGATGGAGAGTCTTTGAAGTATGATAAACTAAAAGGGGTGTGGTTGAAATTTTCCCTTTATGAAATGAACAAGGATTTTTTGGGTAACCTACAGAAGAGAATCGAATTTAATTATTCAGCGAGAAAATTTAAATTTTTAGTTATTAGGCCAACCGTTGGGTTTTTACCAATTCTTTTTATACCTATAACAACTTAGGAAATGAATAGGACTTTTTGGGTAACCCACAGAGAAGGTTCAAAATAAGAGAAGTGATCTAGCATCTCGTGTACTATGGTACTAAATGCTCTCACGAGTTCCAACGCCGTTGATCCCGCAAATAGACAACGCATAGCGGGATCAGTGGCGTTGGAACACCCGCCGATACTAGATTTCATTGTCCCGAGACGTAACTCCCCCAAGATATACCCCACACGTGGAATTCATAAAAAAAAAAAAACCAGTAGGTCCAGCTGTTACTGTAACCCTTCCATTGTTTACTTTACATAACAATCAAACTTAGGTTATCATTACATAACACTCAAAATTATTAGCAACGTCTTCTCAAAAAAAATTATTAGCAATGAAGGATGGAATTTTTTTTTTTTTTTAAATAAATAAGAGTTGAGAGATGAAAGTATGAAACCCTCTCTGAACGTGATCATAGCAACCCGAACTCATTAAATTCTGCAAACACTCCTTAAGGACAATTACAATTACTCATTAACCCTAATCCTACAAAACAAATAAAAATAAGTCTAACAGATTTCTCACTACTAGAACAACTCTTACGGGCGTTATCTTGCCACTAGTCTACCGACTTTAGTGGTAAGGATGAGGTGCTAAGCTCCATCTAACATTATTTAATGATTGTATTAAATTCGCATCATTAAATCTCCAAATTAAATTCTATAACATTGTTAAAACAGTCGATCAGGGACACTCAACAATAGACAGAAGTAACATAAAATTTATAGCCGCGAAGCACCAAATAAAAAACTCTCACCTTGGTGCTTCCAACAGAAGAGTTGGTAGTAGTGCTAGATGCTTCCATGGAATCCTCACCGACAGCTACGCCCACTCTGTCGCTGACCTCCTCCTTCTCCGCCGGTAAACTCCTATTACCCTCCAACACGACGACGTCGTTCTCACACAACGCAATCTCAGAATTACCCTCCAAATTATTCTCCGAAGAAGTAAAGTCACTATCTGACCAGCTGTCACGGTTGCTCACGGTGGTTGAACTGGTTATGTCGGTGGTGGTCGTTGTTGTGATGGTGGTGGTGACGGAGGGAGAGAAATCCAACGGCTTTGATTTTTCTTCTTCGATTAATTCACGGAACGATTTCCACCGTTCAATGTCTTTGTGACCAGTTTTCTTCCAGAAGCTACGTCTCATCAGCTTCTTAGAGAGACTTCTTGGCAAAATCGATTTCGTAAGTTTCTTATCCTTCGACGAAGAATTAACGGCGGTGAAAGGAAGAAATTTAACGGCGTTAATCACCACCTCGGAGACTCTTTGAAACGCCGATATTGTATTCGACGGCGTGGATTTCGAACGGCTTTTGAGGAGAGATTTCTTTTTGTGTGGTGATGGCTTGTCCTCGAGATCGATTTCGAGGAGAAATCGAATAGTTGTGCAACATTGTCTTCTTGGATAGGAACGGAAACCGTTGGATGAACAGGAGCTCAGATCATCCAGAAGATAATCTTTGAGCATCAGTGGTTTGGGTAATGGCTTTTTAAGGTTCGAATCAGTGAAAGAAGTGAAGGTAGCCATTGGTAACAAAAAAAAATAAATTACCCAAAATATCAATAAAACAGTTGAAAATAGGGTTTTGAAAGATAAGGAGGAGGAAGAGAAACAAGAGCAATAAAGAGAGAATGCAGTATTGCAGAGACAGAAATGCTGAGCAGCGATGAAAAAGCTGGATGAATCTGAATTTCAGGGAGGGCATTAAATTTCAAATGCTGAATGTGTATGTATATGTAAAAAGGCAAAGGAAAAGCTTACAAGCCTTCAATTAATGTTCAGGGACTGAGATTTCAGAAAGCCATGACAGCTTTACTAGTGGAGAGAGAAAGCTGGGACTGGGGGCTGGGTAAGTGAAGAAAGAGAGGGAGTGGGAAGGGGGTTTTAAAGGGGGGTTAAGGAGGGGGGTGAAAGTGAGAGGTAGCTTCGGAGGTGAAGATCTCAAGGTGATAAAAAAGGATTAAGAAGCTCTGGAAGGACTGGCAATGGAGGGGGGAACAGAAACAGAGAGAGAGAATGAGATCAGAGAGGTAGGAGCTTGGATGCTTCTTGTTATGGTTTTTTGAATCTCAAGTTTTGTTATTTTAATGATTTTATCTGTTTGGATTTGGTCAGTTTGATTTAGTTTAGTTTAATGTGTGTCTAACAAGTCCTAGGTACGAGAACAGAAAATCTCGGCTGTTAGACTCTAATAGTGACTAGTAGTTGACCTTCCACAACCAAAAGTTTTCGTGAATTCAGAAATGAAAAATTATTAATGTGCTTCCCAATGGGTGGCGTTTTGTTTTTTTTTTTTGTTTTTTAATTCTATCGGTCAGATGTGTTCGGATTTAGAGTAGGGTGTTCGGGTCTAGAGTAGGTCATCCACGTTGACTAATTTTTTCTTTTATTCGATCAAATGTTGGTTATCCATGCTGAAATTAGAGTATTCATTAAATATAAATTTCTTATGATTTGATTTCAGAAAATTATTAAAATTCGAACTTAGAATATATACCTTTGCAACTCATCTCTTTTACAATCTAAAGTTCTAAACTACCTTTCGAAGTTGTATTTTGTTTTTCTGTAAGAGATAAATTGTGACTCTATACAACTCGGGTGTGTTGAACTGGACAACTCAAGTTCAATCTAAGATATAAAACATTTAATGTGAGTTTAACTCGAGCAACTCCAACACATGCGTTACCTCCAAATTAAATTTTTGAATTCGAGTTGAGATTAGGTTGCACAATTAGGGTTAAAATTAAGTTTTTCATTAATCCAAATTAAATTGAACTAAAAATAGGATTTAGTTTTGTATTCAACGCCAATATTCAACCTAAATTTAATAACTTTCATTAATCAAAACTAATTAAAAAATAAAAAACAAATTCTAAAGTTAACTGTATTATCTAATACAATCTCTCTTCCACTAATACTGTAATTAAACAAAATTTATTGTCATAACTAATGTATATAAAAAAATTTATAATAGGTTTGTTTTTGAGAGGATTGGTAAGCATGTGTGGATAATGTTGTCTTGGATTAGGTTAACAAACGGATTTTGATTTTGACTAATTTAATGCGATTACTAAGGAAATGGGATATTAAGGCGGAGAAAACAAGGAGAAGGTGTTTAAGATGAGGAGTGACTGATTGGGGGTAGCCAACGGTTTGATAACGACAAAATAAATCAAAATCATGTGATTTAATATAATAATTTGAAAATGAGGGGTGCTTTTTGGATTTTGAATCATATGATTTTGCATAGGATAAGTGCACGCGTGTGAAGGCTGTCCCAAATGGAGAGGAAATGATCAACAATGGTGAATGATCTGAACAAGTCCGATTCATATGGGTAACCTGAAACACAAAAAAATAAGAATTTCACTGAGCATTCACCACTACTCTATCCAATCTCCTTCAGGTACGTCCATTCGTCCATGTGAACGGAGTACCCTCAAACCCAGCATCATCCAAACCACTGGACAACAAAGATAAGGAAAATGCATCAATAACGGACTGAGACTAAGTATGACCCCCCCCCCGGATCTCAGAATGGGACTCAACAACATTGAAATCCCCACCAACCATCCACAGACCATCATGAATGGTCTCAAACTGTGTCAAGGTATCCAACAAACCCTGTCGACCAGAAGCCACGCAACTGGCATACACAAAAGAAACAAAAACTGGATCCGGTAAGGAAGAATGTTGCACCTGGCAGTGAACCACTTGACCATCATCCTGAAGAACCTCTAACCGAAAAGGGGAAGACCAAAAGATCCAAATCTTCCTTGTAATAGAACAAAAAATGTGCTCCATGTGCAAATGAATTCGAAAAGACTCCAACCGATCCAGGTCAACAAAAGGCTCCAAAATACAGAACATCGATAAATTGTGTGAGCGGATCAGCTTACTGAGCCTTCTAAACGAAGAGGTCTGGCTAATCCCTCTTATATTCCATATGAGCGTACTAATCATTAGAAAAGAGTGGAAGAACCACACTAAACGTCCCTCAACCAGGCCTACCACTTTTATCTCCTCTGTCTGTTCAACCTCTCCTACCAATACGTTGAGATCTACGTAGCGGGACCTGCCAACCGGACTGTGAGACATCATAAAGCACTATAGCTCCTCCAGGTTGAGAATGACCCTTCTGCGGGTCAGAAAAAAAATCCAACATCACCACCCAAGGACTCATCAGAGAATATATCTCCAGTAGAGTGGCTCTCAACCCTATTAGAAAATCCAGGATTGAGAGGGATATCAGTCAAGGTGGTACAATCCATGAGCCGACTAGAAACACTCTTATCTCTACGCCTCAAACTAGTATTCTCAAAAACTGACACAACCGGGGAATTCTGATCCCCTCGAAGCTCACGAATAGTCGGGCGAACGGCCGGGGTAGTCACAAGTCCATCACAGACTAACTCAAAAACTGTGTCTACTGAATGATCGGGGCACAAACTCTGCTCCTGCACAGCACTAACATGGATAGTATCCGAATTGACCACAACCACTGGCTCACCCACAATATGCGGCTCAATAACAATCTGGACATGAGCAACTGAGGCGGACTCCCCAGCGGTAGCAACTATATCCCTAGGGGGATGAACAACGGTAACGACATCTGTCACTCCCCCAGGGGATACTCTAACTTGATCGGTACTCCTAGGAGGAACAGTAGGGGCTGGGGCTCTCTGACTGGGTGCTCCCTCCTGTGGTCTAGTCCTCTACTAGCCATCACCTCGACCATGTTGTGGTCGGTCTCCACTGACTTCCTCCCGGGGCTAGGAGTGGGTGATGCAGGTCTCCACTGAATGGCCTAAATGCCAACATCCAGAACAATACTGCGATACATCATCGTAGAGCATATCCTGCCATAATCCGGTCTCCTGTCTGCCTATCCTAATTCTCGGCACCCGCGGCCATGTGACATCATACTCAACCAGCACCCTGGCAACTGAAGATCGGCTCAAACTCGTTGTGGCCTGATCAACCCGTAAAGGCGTCACAATCGCCGAAGCTATCAAGAATAATGCATCATGGGAGCGCACAAAGTGGACTGGTAAATATGAGAATGAAACCCAAATAGGAACTATGGGCGACTCCTCGGTACAACGAAACTACGGAGTCCATTTGAACATGCGCATCTCTCTGTCATAAACCGACCAAGCTTGCTTCACCCAGGGACGGGTGTAATCCTCCTCAAGGTTGCACATCAGGAGTACGTGTCGGCTGTCTACCAAAGAGGAATTAACCTGCCCCCTCAATCTAATCAGCTGCAAGAATCTTCTGATCATTTCCATCGGAGGACGGCCTCGAGTAAACTTGTCCACCAGGGCTAACCTGAAAGGAGCTGCGAGACTCTCAATCTCCTCGTCAGAAAAATCAACCGCCAGGACACCCCTGTACTGTGTGACGGGGCGGGGAACTCGACGAGTGGGAGCGTCAGAGCCAGGAGTGGTAGATCCCCTCAAAACATCTATGAATGGAGACATCTCAAAACATCTATGAACCAAAAACTAATTTAGTTTTATATTCAACGTCAAAATTGAACCTAAATTTTATAACTTTCATTAATCAAAACTAATTAAAAAATAAAAAAAAAATTCCAAAGTTAACTGTATTATCTAATACAATCTCTCTTTCACTAATATTGTAATTAAACAAACCCAAAAATCAAATTCTTAACAAAAACAAAATAGCGACATAACTAATGTATATAAAAAAATTTATAATAGGTTTGTTTTTGAGAGGATTGGTAAGCATGTGTGGATAATGTTGTCAACAGTTGGATTAGGTTAACAAACGGATTTTGATTTTGACTAATTTAATGCGATATCTAAGGAAATGGGAAATTAAGGCGGAAAAAACAAGGAGAAGGTGTTTAAGATGAGGAGTGACTGATTGGGGGTAGCCAACGGTTTGATAACGACAAAATAAGTTCAAAATCATGTGATTTAATATAATAATTTGAAAATGAGGGGTGCTTTTTGGATTTTGAATCATTTGATTTTGCATAGGATAAGTGCACGCGTGTGAAGGCTGTCCTTTGTCTGTGCTAAAAGTGATGATGATTTCCAATTGCACCTGCGGACATGAAGACAACTACAGAAGAGCCACCTGCACATTGTTGCTTTGGTAGTCTTGCCCGGTGGTCCTGCTATGCATCCCAGCTTTAGTTTTAGAGCAAATCCAAAGGAGTGCCACTCTAAATTCAAAAATTTTCACTCTAAAAAGGGTGGCATATGGGGTTAAAAAATGGTATTAAGAGTCTTGTGGTGGCATTTTTGGCAACTCTGGTGAGAGAAAGGGAGAGGTTGCAAATCGGTTGATGAATATAGATCTAACGATTCATATAGATTGATGAATAAAAATATGAAAATGGCACCCCATTTTGGCACCTGCCATTAAAACAGATTTATAATTCATGGGTGCCAAAACACTGTTTAATATTACAAATGAGTGATTTGACACTCCAAAATGACAACTCCCTTTGGAGTTGCTCTTATAGTGTTTTTACACCAGAGATTAAGTTATTTATAGAGGAGCCCTAACCCTCTGTTTGATATGAGGAAAAAAGATGGATGGAAAGTGGAGGGGAAAGAGAGACTTCCCTTTGTTTGGTTGGGATAGAAAATGGAGAGGAAAGGAAAATAGAATAAAAAACCCATCATTTGTAATCCTTTCAAATTTGGGCGGAAAATAGAAGGAGGAATGCTGGCAAATGATCACACTTATTGAATTTATTATAATACCTTTTAAAAGTGGCCGCTATTTTGAATGAACAAAATAAAAGTGGTGAGGTCCACATTTTTTTTCAAGATAAACAAACATAGTGGTGGAACCCAAAAAATGTTTTTATTATATATTTTATACTGCCACAAGTGTATTCATGTCATTTAAAAGTTATATTTTTTTTATAATTTTTCTCATGCCAATTAAATATTTATTTTTTCTATTTTTCCATCATTCCAATCAAACAAGAAGAAGGGAAAACATTTTTCCTTCCTCAAAGAATTTGAAAATGCATCACTTCTTTTTTTTATCTCTCTTATTTTTTATTCCTCTTACTAAACATAACCATAAAAAATAGGGTTTATAAATATCTTATAGTAGACGGTCACGTCAATTTTTCATTTAAAAATTTGTCAATTATTTTTATCAGACTTCCGTAACTTGGGTTAAAACTAAAGTTAACCATCATTCACCTTTGGTAAGTTTTGTAGGATTAACATTAAAAAAAAAAGGGAAAAAACAAAAGAATAAAAAAAAAAAACCCAAGTCTCGAATCACCGCCGTTTTCACGGAGGTAATCGTCTTCTCCGATGACACACATGTATGGAGGAGGGAAATTTGGTCCACTGAAGGTGACCTTCTCACCGTGGACGATCGCTTTGGCTGCCAAATAGGCAAAGGAGACGATCGAAAAAGATAATTAGGACTTGTTTGAGGGTTTTGAGCCTCAAATTAATTAGCTCCTGTAACTATTTTTTTGAAGCATAAATTTTGTGGAAAGAGTTATCCTTTGATTGTCTCTCTCCTTTGAGCCCTTGGCTTCCTTTTTTGATAGAGGTGGGTTGTTGCCGGAGAAGATGAACAGCTCGGTTGAACAGGGGGAGGCGTTCGCGTTCTTGGGTTGTCTTTGTTTTTGTTTTTCTTTCGAATTATCCTCTAGATCTAATTGAAAATGAATAGTAGTTAACTTGAGTTTTTTAATTTTAACCCAGACAGATGTTTAATAAAAATAGTTGACAGACTTTTTGATTATAAAACTGACGTGACTGTTTGTTATAAGATGTTTGTAAACTCTAGTCTTTAAGGTTCATCTGTAAACAACTTATTAATCTCTTTTACATCATCACCAACTAAGGGTGTGAACCGAGGTCTCTTGTCAATTATTATTTTTACTACATATTATGTTTGTGTCAATATTCATGTTATTTTTAGAATGTAAAGCTTTTGTGTAACCCCTAAACTCAACTAGGTTGGACCCAAGTTAGCAACAGGAAAGATGGATCGATGTCAATTGTCCACTATCTCCTGTATAAATCTTTTCAATTTATGGCAAACTTTTCATTTGCTTTAAGCGCTTTATCAAAGGTCTGAAGAAAACTGTAACACGCTATTGTTATCGCTAAGTTAACAGCCTACTTTCAAGTTAATTTACCAAAATGAGTAACTCCACAATGACAACTCTGCATCTTCTTCCACATCTTCCGAGCTCAAGTCGCCACCTAATAAGCATGGCGGTGGAGAAAGTAAGAGCCCTTCCGCCATGTCCACAAGCAATCATCCATGCACGTCCAATATTACTTCCTCATCCATATACAATACACTACTACTCTCCGGCACTGTGTTCTTACCTTCATTTGAAAATATGATTACCGGATAATGTTAATACGTGTGTACAACTTATATAATCAAATATTTATGTAAATAAACACTAATTTGTATCAATAATCACATCACATTACGTTAGTATTGCTATTACCACTTTTTATCAACTACTGTAATAGAAAATTCGAAGTAACTGAATATGGACCAATTGAGCATGAATCATAATAATAAAAATGTCTGTGCCTAAAGGCACTAGTTAAATTAAAAAAAAAATATCTCCAATTAAAAGTACTATCTTTTCATTGAATGACATCATGAGTTTAACATTCCAGGCATGAGTTTAAGATTATTAGTCATTAATGATAAGCTATCGTTCACATAAATGAATAAACAAATACTTAAGGGAAACTTGTGTGATCTGGAGTGGCTTGTAATCTCTCTTTCCCACTCGTCAACTTCATCCCTTTCTTCCTACCAATTAGTACTGCGTTAACGGGGTTGAACTCCCGCTGCAAAAGTACAACAAACATAGGACAACCGAGAACGATGACTCTTCTCAAGTCTGACACCTAAGTTGGACTTTCTCTTTCTGTTGCTTGCCACTTCAAAGTTTAGGATTGAGTCAGTTGGGAAGTGAGCTGAGCTGATCTCGCTTTTGTTGATCCGGCTGAGGAGAAGTATGAACAATGATCCATTTTCTCGAATTCATCAAATGTAAGTTTGAAAACGATATGACTGTAATAAGCATCAACCAAAATCCCAGTATGTAATGGGATTAGTCGAAAAGTAAATTTTTAATTTTCTTTGAATATCATAAGCATTAGATTAAAGAACATAATGATGTCTTTAGGGCATGAGGATGAGTCACAGCCCAATCACAACCTATTTCTTAGTCACCAACAAAAACAAAACATATTTCAACCTAGAAATCAAAATAGTCAAAGCAAAACCACATAAACTGAATTTAAAAACTCTATTCAAACTAAAAAAAAAGTAAAGCATAAAAGAGCCTCACATACACTCCAACTTGAAGATTTGTCGTCAACGACCTAGTATAGCATTGAGCAAATGAAATTCTAGTTTTTTGCCTTTATCGCCTTTTTGACCCACCCACTCATACTAAAATCAATTAGTTACAAACTTGTAGGGAGGAACAATAGCAAAACAATAATCTATATATTTAACTTATCTATGGGCATAAATAATAACATCCCAACTTCACCAAACCAAGAAATAAAAAAATATATATATTAAAAAAGAAAATGTTGTCCATGATTAGGGCTGTTAATCAAACTGAGCTACTCGAGCTTGGCTTGAGTTCAGCTCGTTCATGCTCGGTTCGTTTTCTAAACGAGCTCCAACTTGAACAAGTTTTTAGGCTCATTTAGAAAACAAGTCCTACAAGCTCGACTTGTTTATGTGCAAATACTCGGGCTCGACTTGTTTTGGCTCGTTCAGGCTTGACTCCTTTTCTAAACGAGCTGAACTTGAACAATTTTTTAAGCTCGATTAAGAAACAAGTTTTTCAAGTTCGGCTCGAACTTGACTTGAGCTCATTCGACTAACATCCCTATCCACGAGTCAAGCAAAACATAATACAAAGTAAAAGCTAGTGAATTGTGCATAATTCACGGAGAAAACATTCTAAAGTATAGGAGATAACACAAATTCAAATTTAGAAACCAAATATCCACCAAATTCCTTCAATCAAATTCAACTCTCCAAATACACTTATATATATATGCACCTATCTAACTTGTAATATACACAACAAGTAAGAATTCCAATTAAACATATAGTTTCATGCAATAAATAATTACATAAATGACTCCTGAGATAGAAAAATAAGATAATAGTAAATACCAAAGTGTCTAAGAGATTCAGATATTTATAATATTGAGTTACCTAAATTCCATTTATTTAGATTCGTCCACCATTAAAATATCGAAAAAAGATTCTAATTTTCAACAAAATTGGGTGACTTCATCCAAACCTCACATCCTTCATTGCAAGTCAGCAAGGGTGTATAAGCTCATCCTTAGTGAGCCACTCATAGTCCACATCTTCCATCACCAATCAAAATTGTGATAAAGCAATAACCTGACACTCCCTTAAAGGATGAAGACTTTACACAAAACTAAACTTGTTAATAGATGGCGGTGGTCTTTTGCTAGAAAGAGGCGTGGCGTGACATGGCATGGTAGTATACTTTTCAAGATCTGAAAATTAAAGAATCAGTAATTAATTTAATTAACAAAACCTATAGAAAATAAAAATATGCACAAGCAAATAACTTCATACGGCATTGGTAAAAAGTATAATAAGCATACAAAATCCCAATCTCATAAAATGGATCAAACATTAAAAAAAAAAACCCATAGAACTTATAATAAATAATAAAGAGAAACTCACCGAAACAACAACTAAAAAACCCATAGATTTCAATCAACAAACCCACAATGAGAGAGGAGCATCATTGGTCTTGCGAGATCAGTTCTTTCACTTGATATGACATATCTTGAAAATGCTGGTAAATCTTCTCTTCTCCATCACCCTTTTATTTGCCAATAAATTAGCCACCCTTATTGTTTCCCTAAAAACATGGTGTATTTCAAACAGAAGGGCTCTTAGTATTCTTGAAATTTCTTTCCACAAGTAAGTTCTATTGAACTTGAACTTTTCCCTTTATAATTTCCACCGTGATTTGCAAATCTGTCTCAATCTCAAAGATATATTCTGTCAAACAACATTCTTGTAGCAGCTTGTGTACGTCAATGCTCTTATTATCACCGGATCAGCGCCGTATAGCCTGACCTTCTCAATGGTAGTTGATTGAAAATCTTGTAGAATTTACAAAGCTTCTGACTGTGCCCAAATTGGCTGTTCTCAATTGGGTCATCAGGCCAACCCAATAAAGCTTCTAACTCAATTCTAACCATTGGCCGTTCGGTTCCTCAATTCGAGAGTTTCAAAGCATGGAGTTCTCTTGGTTAAAGCTTCTGCAACTTCTAGATGGTATAAAACAGCTATTTTTCTCATTGGTATTCAGGGTAAGCAATTAACTGTGTGTTCATGTGCGTCTGAGTGTGTGTGGTAGGAGCAAAAAGAGGTGGAGAGATAGAGAGAAGGAAGACATACCTAGGACGGCGGCGGCTGAAGGGAGAGAGAGTCCCAATTAGGAAGTGGAATAGGGAGGGAGAGAGAAAGCAGCGGAATTTTAGCTTTAAGCAAAAATCGAAGTCGAAATCAACATCGCTAGATCAGGTGTAGACATACTATGTTGAAGAAACAAGACATGTCAGCAAAGACAAGTCTGAGCAAAGGCAAGTCAGCAAACAGAGGAAGAAAGCTGCTTGTTTGGTTTCTGCATAAAGATGTACGGACCATTTCTCTCTTCACCCATCCCAATCGTCTTCCATGTTTTTTTTTTGATAGACAATCGTCTTCCATGTTGACAGGTTCTGGATGAAACAAAAACCAAGGAGAAACAACAAACAACAAGAAGAATGTTGTGTGAGTTTACTTGCAAAAATGAGATTAAAACCAAAAGACGGAACACAAAGTACATGTGTGATGTGTGTTGTGTATCTGTGTGTTGTGCGCGTGCAAAGACAGAGAGGGGGAGACAGACGGAGATAGAGAGCGAGGGATACATGCTCGTAAGATCCTCGGTGGTGGGTCACCGTGTCTCCGGTGGTGGGTCCATGACATGGCTGGAAGAGAGGCTCTCTGTGAGAGAGGGTGTAGGTGAGGAGAGAAAAAAGAGCACAGAGAGAGGGCCGCTGGTTTGGAAGAGAGGGGTGAAACAGAGGTGAAGAGGACAGAGAAGAGGCAGTTTTAGGGCTTCTGATAGAGCTGAGAGAAACATCGTATGTGAAAGAGAGAGGTTCCTGATCAGAGACAGGAGTCTAGACTTCCTTAAATTCTTGGGGGGCGGAAAAATTCCAGCATTAATTAGAATCTTAGACCAATAATATTAAAATGATTTGAACCGTTAAATTGATCTGAATCCTTAGATCAACAACAATATCATATTGAATTGGAATATAATATCACTTCTCTAGGTGATATTATAATCGATAGTACAAATAGAATATATTATTTAAATAAAAATTTGAAATAAAATGATGTATAATATATAGGTGTATTTTGCAACTAAATACTTTAATACTGCACTACAACGCTCCGAAATGTTTGAAAATGGTAGACTTTGACTCGGTTTGACTACTTTTGTGGTTTACAGCTTGGTGGATAAGCATGAGAGTTGAAGCCGCAAAGGAAGATAGAGACTGTTTAATATGCTGCAGGAGTTTAGGATCGAGTAGAACACGTGTGTGTGATACCGACACGGAGGACCACGTGTGTCGGTCTACTTGACTTAGCCTAGAAGGAATAGGCTGTGTGCTGGACCTAGGAAGAGCAATAAGAATTGATTTCTACATCTAATTCTTTTCTGGGTCAACATCTAATTTGAAATCTGTATAGTGTTATTATTGTATTCACTGTAAATTTTATTTAATATTCAAATTTATTATTAATTCAAGTAAATTAGATCAATAAATTATATTAATAATTAAGTTCAAGTAGTATTATTCATTAATAACTTTTGAGTTTACTATTTTATTTAATCCCCAAATTATATTATTTGTGTCAATTAAATTTCTGAACTATATTTTGTATCAATTTACTCTTTGAACTGTGCAATCTGACTCAATATGGCCCTTTGACTATTGACTTTGACGAAAACCCTCACTTGCACGTCAGATGACCATAAACTATAACCTATATCTAACTCATGTGACAAACACGTGACACTTGTTGTTAAAGTTAACGACAAATTTTGATGGAAAGTTTACATTGAATCAAATTGCATAATTAAGAGGTTAAAATTGACACAAAACATAATTTAAGGACTTAATTATCACAAATAATATCAGTCAATGGTCAAATACATAGTTAACTCATAATTTTATTTAGACCCAATTCATTACGGTTGTATTAGACCTAATTTTATTTTGGTAGATGAAAAATGCTATTTGGACTTAATTTTGAGACTTAATGATATATAACCATTAAATTGGTAATGAGATTCATCTAACATTAAAACTCACAATTAATTCATTACGAATGTAGTGAAAATTAGATTAACAAATTAGGTTCATGTTAGCTTTACTCTAACAATATGTATTTGTATAATTTTTCGGTTTAAACAAATGCACTCCCTATAACTTTTGAGCAATGTTATAAGGATATGATTTAATGGAGTTATTAGATTAGTTGAGAGTTGCAATGATAAATGAAATACACTTTCAATCCAACAATTATAATTGATTAGATCCCTGATTATGTCCTCAAATTAGATTTAAATAAAATTAATTTTCATGATTTTTGTATGCATTCCTGTACAGAATTAGAAGAACTTTCCACTATCTTGAGTATAATTGTCACATTTATAGACAAAAGAAATAACATCTGTGGAATAAAAAAAAAAAAAGCTTTTGCAACAGCTATACATTGCAAAGCAAACTGCTCTTTGTAAAACTTCCTATTTGCAGAAACACATGTGAAATATGTCCTAGCTAGTTTCATAAGCATCTGGCTAATCAAACATTTCACATTTGGAAAAAAGGCATCAGTAGAGAATGAGCTTCTCTAAACCTGACCGTAAGAGTCTTCTCCAATGTGAAATGTTGGGTTAACCATAACTACATACCCT
The DNA here is from genome assembly GCA_951799425.1 of Ilex aquifolium. NCBI lineage: Eukaryota > Viridiplantae > Streptophyta > Magnoliopsida > Aquifoliales > Aquifoliaceae > Ilex > Ilex aquifolium. The sequence goes on from OX637403.1 coordinate 30,798,477, forward strand.
TTGGAGTAGCCCGTCAGTAACTCCATAACCACAACTCGGCATCTTCTTCCACATCTTCTGAGCCAAAATCACCACCTAAGCATGGCGGTGGAGAAAGTAGGAGCCCTTCTGCCATGTCCACAAGCAATCCATGCACGTCGAACAATGCCTCCGGATCCATATATACCACTTTCTTAGCCTCATTCATCGTCTTCTTCGTATCCTCTGTAATCTTGTTGACTCCAGAAACTTCATCACATGTCTCCACAGTCTCATGCCTTAGCTTTGTTGGACAACTTGTAGGAAATGGATATTGATGATCGTATTGGAAATTTGTTCCTAAACTTGGAGTTGGACCACCTTGACTTCCACAAACCTCATCCTCGTCTTTGGGTCTAAACCCTTCTGCAGCCATGACAGCCGCCATCCTTATATCCTTCGCAGCCGTTGAAGCCGGCACCGGCAACCGCCATACCGAGTCGGCGAAATTGAGACACGCAGACTGACCCCTTAGCGCCAATGCAGCGACATCGTGAGCCCGAGCAGCCATCTCCGCCGTAGGGTAAGTCCCCAGCCATATCCGAGACTTCTTATTGGGTTCACGGAGCTCACAGACCCACTTGTTCAAGTTCCTTCTCCTAACTCCCCGGTACACCGGATGTCTCGTCTCCTTAAACTTCTTCCGACCAGCACGCTTCTTCGGCCGGCTTGATGCAAGTATAACTTCTTCATCAGAATGCGTGGATTTAACCGACGTAGACGTCTCCGGAGTGTTACTCCAGCGGAAATTTGACTGAAATGGATGTGGGTCAGAGCATGGACTTGAGGGTTCCATTGAAGAGATACTTTGAGAATGACACAGTGTCTGAAAATGGAAAGCTGCTGTCTCGTGTTGACTGTTCTGGGTTCAGAATGATTTGGGTGAGAATTGAAGCCGCAAAGGAGGAGACAGACTGCCTTTTTTTTTTTTTTGCTGGCGAGAGACTACGTTATATATGCTGAATTTGATCGAATACAACACGGCTATGCAAAACGGACACGCACACGGTATCACGTAGTATGAACATATAGGTAGGACCACGTGTGTCAGTCAACGTGACCTAGTCTATAAAAAAAATAGGAAAGCTTGGAAAATAAATAACAATTGATAATAATTACGGTTAACAGAAACCAAAGTAACACTGATTAAATATTTTATTGATTAAATTTATAAAATTAATATAAAAAAAATTAAATCGATAAAAAAATATATAATTTAAGGATCAAAAATACTATTAAATCTAATAATTAATTAGATTCTCAAATTAAAATTTTTATATTAGATGTTAATTGTATTGTGAGTGGTCGATTGACGATATTTTTCACTTGCTTATACAAATGAGCTTTAACAATAATGTTTTGATTGTAACTTTATACGGTGATGTTGATACAAACTAAACTTGTTTGAGATCAATTTAATACTTTATTAAGGATTTCAAATTTTTTTTTACCATAATTCTAATATATAATTACTCAATTCATATAAATTACGGTTATCCTTATAGTAGAATATACCCGTTATTAATATAATAATATTATTTTAATTTAATTTATTGACATAATATAAGTTATTATTATTTGGGATCCATTATTAATACAATGATTGAGGAGCAAATTAAATTCAAAATTATATTATTATTATTATTATGGATATAGGAAACCAATCAAGGGCTACATCATTACTTATTTTTTTCTTTTTTCTTAACGGTTAGTAGTGACCACGCTAACTTATGCACACTTCGACTAATCTCCTCTCCGACCCTCCAAGTGTCTTGTCTATTCTAATTTGTTATACAAACCAATGTATTTATGTAATAAAGTAACTGAAAATTTTTAAAAAAAAAAAAACTTTCTAGCACATTCTAGAAGCGTCTTCCATGTTTAAACACTACAAAAAATCATTTATATTTTTAACTTGTCAAACTGAAATTACATTTTTATATACGGGTCGAATTGAATATATTAATTTGTTGAAATATATTTATTCGATAATATAGCAAATTAATGCTTTGAACTTTTATATCATTGTAAAAATTATTTTCTGATTTAAGGGTATAATAGTAAATTAAAAGTATTTACTTTTGCCTTTCCTTTCTTTTTCCTTCTAATACCAAACAATGAAAATGCTATCCTTCCAACTTTTTATCCATTGTACCAAACAAAATGCAGAGAAAAATGGTTTCATTTTTTCATGGATGAAAAGTTCATTCCTTCTATTTTTTTGTCCTTCTTATTTTCATCATTCCAACCAAACATATCATTAAAGAACATATCGATCATGGAATATTATGATCGATACCGTATTTTTCATGATTGATCATAAGTGTCTATAATCGATTATGACTTTCTTTGAATAGTTGTAATTTTTTATTTCAAAATTATAATTTTATCATATAAAATAATAATCGATAATACCAATAAAAAAAAAAATTCGATACTATAGAGTTTCCCCTCTCGGGTGCCAAAAGGACCATGTGTGATTCAAACTTCACATGCAAATTCCACGTGGATTTTACCTTTTGTGTGATTCAAACTTCAAATTGGCAAAAAGGTCTTCTTGGTGTTGATTTATCCTTATTTTTTACAGGAAATTACCTGTTGTCGTGGTAGGAGGAGACTAGTTGCGGACAGGTATTAGTATTATATTATATCAGTTCACTAGGAATTAAAAAATAAAAAAGAATTATATACGGGAATAAATCCACACAGAAAATAACCACCCCATACTGACGAAGAGGGTGGTGAGTAAGTCTTGAGTAACCTGTAAGGCAAGAGAACATTAAGGTGAATCAATGGCCGGAGGCGGCCAAAGAGATTCCGATGTTTAAGTCAATAAGCTAGTCGAACAAAAGTGTATATGGTGAACGGGATAGGATTCAATGACTTACCTGGTACTCATAACCTTTATTTATAGTGACATAAGAAGCCGCGTTTCAAGTAGAATCGAACTCTAGATTGTGATAAGATAAACCTCATCACCAATCTCCTAGATGTTAGAGATAGAATCGTACTAAGACATTGAGTCATTACTTGTAGGAAGGGATATGCATATGCTCGGTGAGAGACTTTGTTTATCAATATTCACTTGATACTCGAGTCGAGTTTTATTAGCACTCTAGGTCCCGGGCCAAACGCCGAGTTTTACTAGCACTCTAGGTCCCGGGGCAAGTTGGGCGCCAGACAGAGGCGACGCCAGGACGAGAGGTGTCGTGGCGCCAAGCGCAAGTGACGCCGAAGGATGGGCAGCTAGCTGGGCGGCGCCTTGGGCACTACTGGCGACGCTTGGAGGCTGGCAATGTACTTTGGGCGACGCCAAGAGGCTGGGTAGCAGGGGTGGAGGGAGGCATGGGCCAGAGTGAGAAAGTGCCCCCCTCAAAAAAAAAATTTTTTATTAGTTATGTATATATATTATATATTTGTATAATATAGTATTTGTGCTCACCCCAAATCCAAGATAAAAATTTTAGGCTCACATTATTTATCCAAAAGAATTAAAAAATTAAGTCCATCTAAACAAAAAAATTTGAGTCCATCACTATCTACCCAAACTTATTAAAAAATCAAATCTTTGATCTATCACAATCCACCCAAACCTATTAAAAAAATAAAACTTTTGGCCCACTATTAAGACTTTAAAACAAAATTTTTGGTCCATCATATTTAATTGTGTACACCTTAATATTGTGTTTTGGTGATATTGATTTAAATAGACTCATATATAAATGATTGTTAACTTTTTGAACAATGTTATTGAAACCTAATTTTAGGACCTAATACATTGCGATATTAAGTATAATAGTGAGTCTTAATATTTAATAAACTCTACTGTCTATCCAATGGTCACAAATCATTGAGTCTCCATCAATTAAATCTCAAATTAGGTACAACTAATATAATTGTTAACTTTTAAACATGTACGAATATGTTTTGAACATATTGATGTTATTTATAATTTTTTTAAATTATAGGGTTATTCCGTTATTATATAAAAATGCGTGTCGTTATGTAATAAATTATAGATCATAAATGGAAGATTGTTATCGCGATTTTATATATAAAAGAAATATTATTGATAAAATTAATTTATAACACTTTTAAATAATAAAAGCATACCATAATCAATTGTAAGTAATAATAATTAATCGTATTCTCAATAAGAAGTTTTAATTATTATTTTTTTATTTTTGAGTATATCGATTTTTAATCTTCTATGTTTAAAAATTATTAAATATAAATTTATAAATTTTTACAATCTATTAAAAAAAATTAAAACATGCTAGAGGGCAGACACCTTGGGCGACGCCAGGAGCTTTGGTTTGGTGTGTGGGCGACGCCAGCCCCACATTTACTCTCACATCATATGACTTTTTTTTCTTTTGGGTAAATTACACTCACATCCCCTGACTTTTGACTTTATTACACAAACATTCCCTCATATTTTAAAAATTACACCGAACTCCCCTGACATTTAAAACTTGTAACAGTCACACCCCCTCTAACTAACGGACGTTAAACTTGTTAACAGCCAAAGCTGAGGTCATCAATCATAATTCTCAAAATACTAAAAATACCCTCCAAATTTATCCAACCTCTCATTTATTTTTTTAATCTATATATGAAATATATATATATATGTTTAATTTCTAACACTTATATGTTTAATTTCTAAATACATTACATTAATAAATAAAATATTAAATTTTTTTTTGTTTATTAAATAATATTTGGTACTATTAGTACAATTTTAAAAGTAATCATTTTTTTAAAACCTTAATAATTACCTAATCCAATTATCCCGTATTAAATTTATTTTTATTTATTATTTATCTAATTCCATAAATTTTTACTCTTGCCACCATCACCACCAGTTCTGCCACCAAATCAACCATCACAGTTAATCACCACCCATCGCCGCCTCCACACCACGGAAACCACCACCACCTCTTCCTCCTCTTCTCTCTCTCTCTCTCTTTATATAATTTTTATATAATAATAGAAAATAACTTTTTCATTTTCTTAGTCATATCCTACTATGCCTATATAAAAAAAGTCCCATTTCAAAAAAAAAACTCTAATACATCAATTAAACAAATTAAGTTGAAATAGCATTTTTTTTTTAGGTTCAATGGTTAAGGTTGTCAGGGCTAATTTACGCACACTTTAATGAATTCACTCTCCAGTCCAATCAAATGTAAATTTTCTACGCCGAAATTAATGAATTCATTAAAAAAAAATCTTTCATAATCTGATCTCAAATTCAACCTCACGAGGGGAGAATTTCGAACTTTGGATAAGAAAGAAAAAATTATCAAAATTCGAATTTGGTGGCGGTGGCTTTTGAGAAGAAAAAAAGGTAGTGGGGAATTTCAAAGTGACGACAAGCAAACTACGTAAGGGCTGTCGCGTGTCCTTTGGGGGCGATGGACGAGGTTTTGGCCACGGGAGCAACATGGACCTTGACCATAAATGGGGTCTTTGTTTCTCGGTTTTAGGACTGTATTGGATTGGATTACGACCTTTGAGCATACATGGGGTCGTGTACAACTTAAAACTCAATTTTCTTCTGGTTCATGTTTAAGGTTCGTGTACTAAATTACGTGTGATTTTATTTTAAGTAATTTTGTGCATTCTAAATTAGTTTGTGATTTTATTTTTAAATTTCTTCGGTAACCAAAAAATATTTTATTTTTAAATATTATAACTCAATTTTTGAAAATACTAGTGTTGTTTAGTTTGCGTATCAAAAAATAACAGTGTCTGAAAATTATTTTTAGAAATAGTTTTAGAAAAATGTTATTTTGGTGTTTTTTGTGTCGTAGAACTTGTTTGGTTATATAATTCCAAAAATAGTTCTACGGAATAAAAAAACAGTAAAATTTATTTGAACAGTAACTCAGAAAACAATGAAACATAAATGTGTTAGTGGTGGAAGTGTGGTGATAGACCTAAGTTAACATTGAACAAAATAATAAAAAAATATATGAAAATATCTAACTTAAATAATCTTATAGTGCACGATCGAAATGAATAGCGAATGCGGACTCATATAGTCGACCTAAAATGATTGGGACATAAGGTTTGATTTTGTTTGGTTTGGTGGAAGTGTGGTGGTGATGTAAAACTTTCTTAACTTATTCTTTAAATTTACCCATTTTTTATTCTCAATTTTCAAAAAATAAAAACAAAAAATAGTTGGTCAAATAATTTTCTCCTTGTTTACGGAAAAAAAAACTGTTTCTAAGATGTAAACCAAACAAACCCTATTTTTTCATACAATACTAAATTTTTGTTTTCAATACAAACTTAATTTTCGAATTGTTGTTCAACATTTTTGGTAATGAAAGAGCTCCCATTTAGATTCATTTGATGCTTTTGTGACCATTGGAATGTCTATGTATACCTTCTTCAGCATTATTCAAAACCATCCAAAAGAGAGAGAAAAAAAAAAAGAGAAGATGGTTTGACTTTTGATAACATATCTATACTATATACTACTAATAAAAATATCTTTGATCAAAAATTTTTGATTATCATTTTTACCCTTAAACAATCCTAAAAAGTCATCTTTTTTTTTTTGATAACTGAGGATAAGATTCCAGAGTAGGTACAGTAAACAAAGAAAGTAAATTATCCTAATGAAGCATCGGGGGAGGATGTGCATCCAAATCCACTTGAGCCTTCGTTGAATTTGGGAGTTGATCTGGCTGGAGTGGACCTGTATAACCCATAGCGAGCCCCCATCTTGCTAATTCGTGAGCTGCACCATTTGCATCCCTACGTGTATGTACAAATTCCCATTCCGGATGGTGCTGAAGTATGACTTTTATGTCTTGTACAATTGAGAGCACAGACCAATGGGAAAGTCATCTTTGCTATCCTCATTCTTCATGCTATAATGGAACTAGCAATTAGAAAGAAAACAAATAATAAATTGTTAGATCTTACAAATTCTAACAATAAATATTAATTTACAGCAGTCTACTATTGGAAGTGGAATCATTTCCTATATCTGTACTATTAATACTTGTGTTTGTCTTTTTTTACCATTTAAAGAACTCGACAAAAATAAGTTATTTTAGCTACAATAAATTCACTTTATTCTGTACAAATATTGACCGAAGTTGTTCATTGGGGGCACTGAAAGGGCACATAATTTTTCTCTCATATAGTGTATTTTTCTTCATCAGTTCTCCAGCAATGGAAGCCCTAAGATTGACCAAACCATTAAAAGACCTATCATCAAGAAGTCTCAACTCCAATAATTGTTACTAAAAGCTTCAATGAAGTGTGGATATCTCATCTAGAGATGTTTCACTTAGAGATATACTTTCTGGTTAGAATCAGATATCAATAAATAATTTTTGATACTGTATTTTTTTTTTTTATAAAATCATGTTGGAAGTTATGTTATTTTATTATATTACTAGTCATTACCCGTGCTTGAAGGCACTATATAACAAACAAAAAATTCTTACACAATTGTCCAAATTCAAAAAGAATGGCCTAAAAATATTCATATCAATTCTTCTTTTAAAATGACTCGAAATATATCGCCGATCATATCCTCCATATTAATAGAACTGTCGTAAAAATATATTAAACTCTTCAAAACAACACCATATATACAAATGCCTCCGGAAAAAAAAAAACAAATACTAACATGATCCATTGAAATTTACAATCTTTAAGTAATAAATAAAATTTTGTTCATTTATAAGACTCATGAATTTATCACATTTACCACCACTCAATCCAATAACAGAATATAATTATAAACACAATCACCATATTTTCAATCCACTCTATCCCCATGTAATAAATATCTCAAGCAAAAAAAAAAAAAAAATTTAAAACTAACATAACGCAATTAAATTCACAATCTTTAGGCGATAAATAAAATCAACTAAATCTTACTCATTTATAAAACTCATGAATTTATCACCACTATCACCATTCAATCCCAAATGACACAATAAAATTATAAATTTAATTACCAAATTTTCACTCCTCCACATATAAATATACACAAAAACATACTCTCGCACATTTATTTTTTGGCTACCAACAAACTTTCCTAACTAATAATTATTTTTATTAGAAATATAATAATTCAAGTTTTTATGATAAAATAATAATAAAATAATATCTAATTAAAAAATAGGGTAAAAAATACGGACTTTCCCTGAGTTTTGACAATATTATGCGGACACCCCCTGATATTTTATAAATAACACGGAGATCCCTGGAGTTTAAAATTTATTACACAGAGACCCCATCTGTCTCCCTTCCTTCAATATTGCTAACGGAAAGTGATAATTTTATCCCCCCAAAAAAAATATTATTTTTATAATTGTCTTTCTCCAACTTTAGTACCCTAAAAAATTAAAAATTTAATAAAATAAAATAAGATTTGATTTAGTACCCAAAAAATTGATTAAATGAATTTTAATATTAATTTGATAACAATAAAAATTAATTTAATATTAATTCGACAAAGTTGAATATAAATTGGACAAAATTAAATGTCAATATTTGATAAAAATATATATTAATTTACAATTTAAGGTTCATTTCGTGTTGAATATTATTTGTTGTTGATTAAACCAACATGAAATTGACCTTAAACTTAAAAATTTGAATATTATTTTTTGTTGTATATAAACTTAAAATTTTGTATTTTAACCCATAAAATTTAAATACATATTTTTTCATAGCATAGCGTATTCTTTCTTACTATATCATTTGATAAATTTTGTTTTGGTCAAGATTCGACCACACATACTTAAATCAAACCAATTGTTCACCCCCACTTTTTTTTTTAAGAGAATCGCTCACCTCCACTTGTTAAATTCAAAAATCTCTGGTTCACATGAAAATAAGTGAGAGTAAATTAAAAAGTTGACAAAAAATTTTGAAAAATTGATAGTTCGAAAAAATTTAAAAAATTTAGTACCAAAATTATAAGAAATAGAACAAACATTAAAAAAACTAAAAAAATAATCTATATAAAAACCATTATCAATGAGAATTTTAGAGGAATTTAGGCCCTGAATCAATTAAGACCTAATTTCAGATAAAGATGTGAAACTCAGATAAAAAAGTCCTCAAATAGTGAAAAATGTGTGCTATTTTTGATTTATATTAAGTGTTATTTGCAAATTAAGAAGCAAGTGACAAATACATGTTGTCAGATATATAAAACTTTGAATTAATGTTATGGAATAAATAAATGCATAACATGCAGTTTTATATATTTTATGGAGTAAATAGTAAAAAAATAACACTTGAAAAATAGAAAAAATAAGATAATAATATGAGAGAGAGAGAGAGAGAGAGAGGATAATATAGATATAAAGAGAGTTAGATGAGTGATAGGAGTCTTAGAAAAATTTGGCATGAGAACCGTCAGATCAATAATCGTCAAGCGATCTGAGCCGCGAAAAGCTAAAGACAAAGAAATCTAGTTACTTTATTATATAGATTTTAGTGATTATGTAAAACCCGAAAGAAAAAAAAAAAAAAAAAATATATATATATATATATATATATATATATATATTAATTAATTAAAATCCTAATTAAAGAGGGCCAAATAATAATTAATTATTAAAGTATGGGTCATAAATGTAAATTTTTTTAAAAAAAAAAATTAGAATATATATATATATATATATAAGTGGAAGACAAAAGTCTTCCGCTTTTGTTTCGGCGAGGCAGAGAGATAGAAAACGAGAGAAAAAAAAAAGAGAAAAAGAAAAGAAGAAAAAAAAGTTAGACCTCCTGATCTTCTTCCTCAGATCTAAGAAAATTTAACCGTCTAATCGCTTCGGGCCAAGAATTAAAGTTGCTCTACTCAGCGAGAGCTACGCAACGACACCAAATATCGTATTTTTTCTCCAAAAATATCAAGTACGAGAGTTTAGGCCTAAGGCTTCAGAAGCTAAATTCGGCTTTTCTTTGGGGTCCTACTACGTGGGCTCACGCTACAAGAGGTAGGGTTTTCCCTATTTAGATGTAATTTCAACCTAAAATATGACATATGAAATGGGCAGGCTAAGGGTGTATATCACATGTTAGGTCTTGACTAGTGTAACTAGTGGGTCAAATATAGGATTTATAATTAATTTTGTAATTATTAAAATCCTATTATGATTAACTTGGTGTAAGTTAATGTTAGTGGTTTAAAGCATGTTAATTGTACATTAGCATGACTTGATGTTTTGATGGCATATCAAGTTTAATAAAATTATTAGCTTGTGATGCGATTGTGAAATAATATGTATGTTAAATGATTATTTAGCATATGATTATTGTGGTGGACTTGAACTTATGTTTATAGAATTAATAAACATGTTATTTGTGTAAATTGATGTGCCTCTAGGTGTTTGTTTAAATGCCTAGGTGAATACAAGTATGTTAGTTGAGTTGATTATCTTATATAACATGCTTGAGATTGTGTTGAAAATGTCATTATATTGCATTCATTATATAATGGACATTATAAGTGATACCAAAGACAATTGCGCATTGCATTGCATTATGCATGGGTTGCACTACATTCATGGGCATTGACATGGGTGGGAGTGTGTGCATGGTATGAAATCAATCACCACATAGGTGGTTGATCGTGGACTCGGGAAAGTCGTACCAAGGTGCGGCTGAGTCGCACGGGAAATTAAATGGATAAATGTGTCGGGGATAGCAAGAAGGGCTAGATTCTCCCTCGGGTGCAATACCCGCTTACTTGGTTTATACACTTCCCGGCGGTGAAATTTCAGAAAAGTGTAACGGTGTAAACGGAGCCGCAGGTGGGATGTCCTGAAGATCCGTTGATTGTTGGTGTCCCATTGGTGTAATACCATAAATCATCTCCCCACAAAGACACAAGAAAATGAATTAATTAGTCATTGAGTGTACATAACACCAATGACAGGGGGGCTTGGAATGCCCGGATACATATGCATGGTATTACATGTGTTGTGAGAGCCCGGGAAGGGGCTCGGTGTTGGTATTGCTTGCATGAGTCTCATCTCATGGCATGACATGATTTATGACATTTGTTTATAATAGACATATTTGAATGAATGCATGAAATGATTGTTGCACGTGACATTTCATATGCATTTAGGTTGAGAGGAATTCTCTATAGGAGTTACCCTATTGAGTGTTGGCTCACCCTTTATGGGAACATTTTTTCAGGTATCGGTCAGGCATCCACCGAAGGCGAGGCCATGGGCCCGCTTTGACGACAGAGTCGGTCTGTGGCTCTTATTTTGACTTTGCAGTCCCTTGTATATGCTTACTTTTGGCCTTGCATAATTTTTGTAAACAAAAACTTCTTTATATTTAAAAGGCATGTATATGAGACTCTTTTGGGATATTTATTCTTTTGTGAATGAATGTACGTAGTGATGATGCTTATGTAGTATTTCATACTATGCAATTAAGTATGGATAAATGGACCCGGTGTGGTCAATATTGTATATTGGACCTCGGATGGGTCATGTGATTGTATGATTACACATGTTGTGTTTTGGGTAGAGTTCCCTGTACAAAGGAGACTCTGCCCGAATTTTGTTAAATTATGGATCCCGGTAAATGGGGTATAATGGCGTGATATTGAGTTACACGGGTATTCCGCGGGTTGATGTGTGATCAACGGGTAATTATGGACACCTGAATTTTGGGGCGTCACAGATTAATAGTTACAAATAACTCAAAATGTACAACCTAAAGATAACATAGTGTTGTCCTAGACTTTCTAAGTGCCAAACACTAACGCTTGGATATTCTAAACAACCATTCAAAGCTAATCGGAAAAATTATCACTATTTAGTTTTATAGATTTTGGGGTGGGTTTTCTTTGCTTTGTTTGATTCTTTATTTTGAGTAACAAACCATGAACGAATCATTCACATGATAGGTTTTCCTGTCTTGTTTAATGAGATATGTTCTTTAACTTCTATTTTAATTAGAGTTGGAATATATGGGGTTGAATGAATCTTGTGTTTGTTACTTATAAGTTTTTTTTTTTCCATTTTTTTATGCAGTTGAAATTAGACAATGAACGAAAAGTTTTAGAAACATCTAACAATAAATTGAAATCCTAATATTGGTTATTCTTTATTTGGACACTTCGTGACAATCTCTAGATAGTGGAGGATTCACTGTGTCATGAGAAGTTGGATGTGTGATTTACAAATTTCGACAAAACTAGGTGAATTAATGAGAAAACTTACAGTTCTGTCAACTTAGTTAATATTTTCATCAATATTTTCCAAGAAATGTAGGAAAGAATCGTGTTTTCCAAATTTTCTATATCTTTATCTTGAGGATCAACGAAAATGGATGACAAACAGAAAATACAATTTTTCACCGTAATTAAGTTTATTGATTTATTTCAACAAGAAGTAGGCTTTTGGAAAACTTGATGTCAAAATGAACATACTGGTGGAATATGTGGCTTGCTCTTGACACTTTGGGAGAGTGAATGTATGCAAAAAAAAAATTCTAGATTAATTGCCCGTGCGAATTCCGTCAACACATGGCAACATCTAGGAATACAGTGCACTATGTAGTAGAATTCGCTGGCTTCTTCATTAATGTCTATCTAATTTCTTGAGTCACTGGTTACTTGAGTTGCTGATTTGTGCTCTTGATATAAGTTCTACTTCTTTGAATTTGGATCACGCAAAAGTATTGCAATAATAGCCCTTCTGGGTTGGATGAAAGGGTCTGACATGAATATAACTTTGTATTTACCCAACACGTAACACCGGTATTAATATATTCTTGTACTTTTTATGCAACTAGCCTCGCTGAAATTTCATTGTGCTAATCTGTTTCTGGTTAATTATATTTCTCTTGCAATCAGTGACCAACAATCGGGGTATGAGTGCTCAAGGAATTGGTCTATAAGTGAGCGCCTCTTCTCGCAGTGATGCTAAAAATTTTAAAAAGTTCAATTTGTGCGTATGGATGCAAAACATCATAGTCACTATATGCATGACAACACAATCACACTTACTTTTGGAGTGTTAATCTTGCACTGCCTAGATCTGCTGGAAGCATTCTAGATATTGTGAATGTTTTAATTTGTAACCAAGAATCACTCGCCCAACCCAATTAAGGAAAAAGAAAGCAAAACAAAAGGCAAAAATCAAAATCAAAATAAAACAATTACTTTAAAATTCACTAAACTTCATAACTACGATTTTAGAACTGTCATTAGGAGTTTTGATGTCTTACTTCCGCTTGTTTTTTTTTTTTTCAGAGAGAAATTCAATGACTTTTAATATAAGGAGATAGTACCATCTTATTTGTGCAATTTCCAGTTTTGTGTGAATTGAAATTTGAAAGAATGTGATTAGTACCCTTCTTATTACTATATGCATGAGTATCAAAGTTATGATTAAAAGCATTTGCACTCTTTTATTTTCCTTCTTACTTTGATGGTGTGGGTTGGAATTGATATTAGACTGAGATAAGGGTTTTGACTTGAATCAAGGTGGAGATAGTAAATAAAAAATATTCTAGTGTTTCTCTTGTTTGATGCATTGTCTAACTGAAATGATTTGCTTGATCAATGCAGCTATTGATCGAATGGGTTTTGGCCAGTGATAAAGAGACCGAAGTTTTTGGTGCTTCAAAAGGCAGGGTTCCACGTGAAAATAAATAAAGTGATTCTACACTATAGTGGTGGTGTAGATACTTCAAGCATTCTATCTTAGCATATATAGGTGCATTAATTAATGGGTTTTCTCTTTACTTTTGTGACTGCAAATATATATAATATTTTTTAAGATGTTACCCTACCCTGTATTCACTTGTGTTGTACTTGGGCATCCCTTAAAAGAGTGTGTAAAGAAATGAAATAAGTTATGTGTTAACAATGTATCATAAAGATTCCAACCTTTTGTAACAAACTTTATTCATTTAAACGTTGCAGGGAGAATAATGGTTGTAATGCATACTTTAATTCTTTGTTGACATATGTTAGGTGTCGAGTTTTGCTAAAATAACAAGTAATTTACCATTCGAATACATTATTTTCTTCATACTTGACCAATAAAATCAAAAAGGACATAATTATCCCTTTATGCCTATAAAATTACTTAGAACAACTACTATCACTAAATAATTCAAAGGACATAAATAGTCCTTCATTTATCTCTGTCTATGTATACACATATATTTTAGACTTAGATATATTTAAAATAATAAAAACTAAATGACAAATAATAAAAAAGATTGAAATGTAAAGATGTTTCAAAATCTATTGAATTACGTTCTAAATAAAAATATGAACCATTAATTTTTCTTATAATAAAAAATAAATGCAAAAATATGACATGTCATTTAACTCAATTATAGATATATTTATTTATTATATAAATATTAAAAAAATTACCTCCTAAATTGGTTCACGTGCAACGCACGTAGTGCATTACTAGTAAACATAGATAAAAAGATGGCTCAAATATTTGATTACCAAACTTTAATACTGGAGGAGCACAGAATTACTGGGCATGACTAAACATTTAATGATTCAAAATAAGTATAGGCATGTGACAAAGATCACATGGCCGACATGGTGACTACTCGGAATGTCGAGAAATTAGAATCGATCAAACCATTTGACGAGTCAGTCCCAAACTAGGTACCACGTGTTCGGGATAGATCCTACAATCAATCGAACAAATGTTCTTGATTAAATAGGCCGAACCTCCATCAACAACCAGACTACAATTCAATTAAGGCGATAAGAGCGGACATAATTGAACCCAAACGAGGAAGATCGTATTATCTCGAAGAATCAGAAATGGTGCTATATTGATAAGCACGTTACTCAAGTCACAAATAAACATTATCAACGTGCCCAAATAAATATATGAGTCAGGAACATTGGAAATGATTTCAACAATAATCACTAGCAATTCGGCTAACTATAAGGTGTACCACCTCACATAGTCGAAGTCAAGAACCTAATAGAAAGGGTACTAGATCATCATATAAAGATAAGGCTAAGCTTAAAGTCGAATGTATACACTACTTTTCTTTCAAATAGCTTTAATTATATTGGAGAAACTCTTATTGACGTGAGCATTGGAGTGCCTCCGACCGGCCCACCTTGATCTCTGACAGTTTATCTTTTTGTTCATTTGTTATTAATCAAATTCTTACTAGTTTGTAAGGTTTTTTACCCCTTACAATTACCAAGCATATGGTTAGGATCTCTCCTCCATATTGTTTTGGATAAGGGTTGGCACTGGCCGGTCTAGCCTAAGTCCGGCAGGAACGGCTCCTCTGCGGTAACCCATTTATCGCATGCTATGCGGTTAAATGGAACGGTGGCGTTTCAGTGATTCCTGCAAAAAAATTTTTTTTTTTTCCTTACCAAAAACGACGTCGTTTTTTGCCCTTGAAATCAAAATCACTTCCCTTCTCCTACCTTCGCTATCGTCAAACGATCACTGCTCCAACTTCGACTTCTCCTACCTTCATCAAAATTAGACCTCTTCTCCTACCTTCATAAAATCGGTGGAGGTTGAGTGAATGGTTAAGGATCGATTGAAAATTGAGGACTAAGGATTTTCCAGAAATTCGGATTCGTTGTTGAATCGAGCCATTAGGGTATAGAGAATTCGAGCTCTTCGGAAGCATTTAGGGCTGAAATTAGGGTTTTCACCTTTATTTTTGGGTCTTTATGGTTGAAATCAGGGTTTCTCCTTTTTTCAGGTTCCTTAGAATTAAAATCAAGGTTTTTTTTTACGGTTATTCAAGATCGAGATGATCTTGATTGGAGAACCTAAGATAAATGAGGTTTTGATGGGAGGTGTTGGTAAAAATTAGGGTTCTGCGGTGATTGGTGGAGAAGTGGTGGTGGTGGGAGAAAGATTGGGATGCTCTTGACCGTCGGTTCAGAACCAGAGGGCGGTGATGAAGACGAACAAAGGTGAAAGCTTGGCCGTGATGAAGACGAACAAAGGTGAAGCTTGGCCGTGGATTTGATTTGGTGGGCGTGTTCTGTCTGTGGATAGAAGGTGTCTTCTGATTTTGATTTCAAGGGCCAAAAACGACGTCGTTTTTGGTAAGGGAAAAAAAAAATGCAAGAATCACTGAAACGCCATCGTTCCATTTAACCGCATAGCATGCGGTAAATGGGTTACCGCAGAGGAGCCGCTCCCAAGTCCGACTGCCTAGTTGCTTACTGTTTGGTGGGTCAGCCCGACCCAAGGGCGGAGGCAGCCCGGTTTCAGCGTGGGCAAGTGCCCCCCTCAAAAAAAAATTTTTTATTACTTAAGTGTTTATATTGTATATTTATATAATATATTATTTGTACTCAGCCAAAATCAAAGACAAAAATATTAATGTACATTTATATCAAATGAATAATTTTAATTGTGTCCTCCTATTTCTTTTTGGCACATCAATTAGTGTATATTTATATCAAATAAATATAAATTTTTTGACACATTTTGGGCTGGTTATGTACCTATCTAGATAAATTTTGAATATACTAGAATTATTTTATATTTTCTAAGATTAAAAGAGACATGATATACATATTCGCTAGTTTACTTGTGATTTTGACATTTATTTTTGTTAATTATTCTAAAAATTATAGAGTGTATATTAAACTACATAATCGATCAAATGATTTATAACTACCAAAGTGATAACATGATTATGTATCTAAAAAATAATAAAGTTGTTATGCAATGTTTTAAAAGTACAAAATTCACCGAAGTAAATTTTAAATGATTTTAATTAGTTAATATTTTGTAAAAAAAAAAAATGTTATCGTTTGTATATACTAGGTTTACCAAATTTCGATATGGGGGGTTTAATGAACTTTTAAGTATTAAATAGGATGTAATTAAATAAATTATTGTCCTATTTCTATCAATTGTAAGAAAAAATTATAATTTGTTGAAATATCCGTGTCCACCCTTATACAATTTTCTAGCTTCGCTCTTGGCCCGGCCTAAACAAAAGGGCGACATAGATGGTCCGTTAGCCCAACCCAGGTAGGTCTTGAACAAAATGACAATTTCCCATTTCATTATTTACTAAAAAATAAAAATACTCCTTTTCTTGAACCAAAAAAGAAAAAAAAATACACAGAGAACATATATAATTTATGTTCTAGCACACGACCATGTTTTAAACAATTATTGAGCTTAAGTGGTATTAGGACTCGTCAGTGACAATAACACTATTTGAACCTTATTTAATGATGTAATTGGCTAAACTAATCCCCACAATAATTGAATTAGTAATGGGTCCTAAAACATACTAAAAATTCACCGTCAACTCAATGTCGGTCAGTGATTATATTAACAAATTAAGTACAAGTAATATTACTCTTGAAATTAGTTCACATTATTAATGAATTACTTGGTTGTGCTAAAGAAGATTGACAATTTTAGAAAGTTCGGAAACTTACAAAACTTACCACATATCACCTCTAATTGGACTAAATATTGAGTATAAAGGTTACACCACGTCAGTATTGTTATGTGGTATAACTATCTAATGTTAAATAAACAAGTGAACAAGGTGACTCCACTCCACTTTTTTTACATTATAGAGCCTCAACAACCTGTCTAACTATAGGTAGGGTAGTTCATGGGTTGGGCTGGGCTAGGCTTGCAAATTTTTTTCGGGCTGAGCCTGGGTAGTGTAGGCTCAAATTCTTATCCAAGCGAGTTATCAAGGAGAAGGGTCAGGCCGAGCTTCGAGTAGGGGTAGACTACCCGTAGTTTAACCTGCCACTTACTGGGTTAGGCCAATTGGGTGAGCTTGTTGGGCAGACTTTTTTTTTATATATATACAATTTCATTTAAAATGTTTTCAACTTAATATTTTTTAAATTACATTTTTGAATCAAAAGTAGAGTCAAAATGGACAAAAAATAAATAATGAATAACTTTATTTAAATAAGTAGAGTCATATATTACCACTAAACTTTCAAAGTTTCATTAGTCAAGTTTTTTTTCAAACAATTGGGTGGAAGGGCAGACGGGCTAGGTGAGTGGGTTCATGGGCCGAGTTTCAAGCCGAGTAATGGGTTTGAAAACAAGTCCAAACCCTCTTTTAAAGGATATTGAACTCGGGCTCAAGCGAGCCGACTATTAAGCCTATCAGATTTCGAGCCTATTTTTTTTTTGGACCAGATAACAGGACCCGTGGATAACCCGGCTCATAAAGACCCCTAACTATAGCTATGTTTCTAATCAACAATATTAGTCATAAATGGTTATTACTTGATGTGTTAGTCTGAATCCGATCTGGACTCAATTTGTTTATTTGTTAATGGATTAGGATTTTCATAAAGAAACCCTAATTTTGCTATAATTCTTCTTCCGCCTGTAAGATTTCAACTACAAAACTACCATTAAATTCCTAATATATTTAGTAAACTTTTGCATAAAAAAATATCCTTAAACCTGCTGATTCAAATAGGATTATCGGATAGAGTGTTATAATCATGATATTTAGAAAAAAACAAAACTACCTCACCATTATGGATAGAGTTTTTTTTTTTGTTTTCTCCATTACCCATTTCACATATTTAAACAAAAACAAATAATAGAACTTTCCAACTTAAGGGTGAATCGGTACAAGTTGGTTGATTAAGTGGCACAAAGTGATTATATTCAAGTAGCATTATTCTTTGCAAATACGTTTTAAGGGAGTCAAATATGACACGATCCATTAATACGACACAAAGTTAGATGGTTTTGGTCTTCCTTAAGTCACCCGTTTATTAAACGTGTGGACCCAACATGACCTGATTAATAAATAAATCGGGTATGTGTGAACAACTCAAAAAAATACACGGTACGACTCGTTTATATACATGTTATACACAATACGAATCCGATATGACACAATTCGTTAGACACGTATTAATAAACGAATTAGATATACATGAAGGACTCGTTTGGTAGACGTATTATGAGGGGATTAAATATTGTATTGAATTATTTTTTATTTAATCAGGTCTAATACTTTGTTTGGTAAGCAAATTTAATGTCGTATTAATTTCAAAAACATATACTAATTATACACTTATCGTATATTTTTTATACGATAGACTTGTATTATAGAGGTATTTTAATACCACCAAAAGAGGTGGTATTATAATCCAACTCAAACGTATTATTCTACATATTTACTATTATAACCCCTCCAACTGATAAAATCCAGTTGTCATCAATATAACAAACGCTGATTAAGAATATTTTTGTTAATTCAATATTAATACCACAAAATAATGTCCAAACCAATCAACTAATTGGATTAAATACGAAATAAGATTATGTATTATTCTAATACCCTATTTAATCTTGTCTTTTTTTCATCTGTATTGTATTAGACTGTATTACTTTATCAAATTCATCTATTTATAATAAGACAACCAAACAAACCCGAACTATTTTTTGACACGAATTTGTTGCGATCTAAAACGAACTCATCTTATCTGACGCGATGGACATGTTTAGTTTTGAGGGTCCCACGATCATAGGGTGTGCCAAAATTTTGAAACTCCAATCCAAAAAAATAATTAAAAACTTCAATATTTTTTCTGGTCAGATATCCTAATTGAACACTAATTCAAAAATATTATAGATAAACCTACACCATGACGATAAGATAAAATCTTTCAAGAGTTCTAAGACTAACAAACTAAACTTGGATAAGGATAAAGTTCTTAAATCTTGGGCGAAAAGATCGCAGCCAGAGAGTTCAATTGTGTATATATATATATATATACTCACCAACACATTACTTACATGTTTTCTTCTCCTGGTGAGTTCTCTAAACCCCAGGTTCTGCAAGTGAAAGAGAAAGAGGTCTATCATGGCTGGTGGGGGGGTAATTGCTCCGCCTTCCGGAGGTAAAGGGTATCCCGGAGAACTGACGAGAAAAGTGTTAGTGACATGCATTGTGGCGGCCATGGGAGGTCTAATCTTCGGCTATGATATCGGAATCTCAGGTTTGCTCTTCAATACTTTTTCTTGTACCATGTCCACACACATGCATGCATATATATATTAATATGGCACGTCTCTTTTTATTTTTACTATAGATACTTCTATACGAGTATAATCGATTTTCTTGTTCAATACATAAGGAGACGTTTTTCCATACGTTTTGTATTCAGTTTTAAACAATAATCGATTGAGTTTCTGATTAAATACATAAGGAGACTCTTGTCATGTGTGACAATAATCGATTAAGTTTCTGATTAAATACATAAGGAGATGTTTTTCAATACGTTCAGTTTTGCACGAACATGAACATGCATCATACTTTTTTTCTCTAATTATTTTCTTCTTGATGAAAATTGTGTTTTGGTATGGATTAACGTTGATTTTGTAGGTGGTGTGACCTCTATGTCTCCTTTCTTGAAGAAGTTCTTCCCTGAAGTGTATAAGAAGCAGGAGAATGTCGTTGGATCTTCGGATTCTTACTGTAAATTCAACAGCCCAATTTTAACAATGTTTACATCGTCGCTGTATTTGGCTGCTCTTGTAGCATCATTCATGGCTTCGATTGTGACCAGAACGTCTGGAAGAAGGATGTCTATGCTTGCTGGAGGACTTCTTTTTTGTGCTGGTGCAATCGTGAATGCCTCTGCTAAAAACGTTTGGATGCTTATTCTTGGCCGAATTTTTCTTGGTGTCGGTATTGGGTTCGCAAATCAGGTCTAATTTTCTCGTTTTCTTTTTCCTTTTCAATATAGATATATATGTGTGTGTGTGTGTGATAGTTGTTATTCTTATTCTAGTATTGTATGCATAAGTTGGGTTGGGCCACCCTCTATTATACATATGTGAATTTATTTCTTAAATTAGATTTTAAATATGCCTTATATTTCAGTATCCTAGCAATATTTGTGATTTTAGCCCTCGAATTTTGATCGAAAACCACAAGGTTTTATTGCTAAATTAAATTCCTCTGATGCTATGAATATATGCATAAAAAAAAGCTATTTTTTTTTTTAAATACATGATGCAGTACAATAAGATTATTTTGTGACTGACTTATATAAGATGAACAGTTTGAGACAACTTTAAATGGGCATGTTTTGGCATTGAATAACAAAGGTGACTATCTGCATGTCTTTACTGTTTAATGAAATTTTTTAATATCTTTTTTGAGTAACTGGATTAACATTACTTTGCTTAAACCTTGTGAGCATGAACCCAATGATAGCTCAAATAATAACACAGATGAATTGTAAAGACGTTCTGTGACAACTTATTAGGGTTAGACCACAAATGATTTATTCTCATGAATACCCTAATCTAAATTTATCCCTTATGAATACTCTAATTTCAGTGTGGATTACTAGCATTTGACAAGATCAGAGAAGGGATTAATCAAAGTTAACAGGCCCGGACATCTCTTACCCTTGAACTAAAAAAAAAGTTGTGAGCATGCATGTGTACTTGAATTCCATTAAGATGTCTTTTCTTATAAGGGTGTTAATCGAGTCGTGTAGTGTCACTTTAATTGTCTTGCTGGTATTGTTCATGATGGACAATCCTGATTATTAATTTGTTGTTCAATTGTGTTTTTGCAGTCAGTGCCACTCTACCTCTCTGAGATGGCTCCATACAAGTACCGTGGTTCTCTGAACATAGTCTTTCAACTGTCCATTACAATTGGTATCCTAGCTGCCAACTTGTTGAACTACTTCTTCGCTCAGATCAAGGGAGGTTGGGGGTGGCGATTGAGCTTGGGTGGTGCTGTTGTCCCTGCTTTGATCTTCATCATCGGTTCACTGTCCCTTCCTGACACGCCCAACTCTTTGATCGAGCGTGGTAATAAAGAGGAAGCTAGAGAAAGACTTCAAAGTATTCGTGGCAATGTCAATGTTGATGAGGAGTTCAATGACCTAGTTAAGGCCAGTGAACAATCTAAAGAGATAAAACACCCATGGATAAATCTACTGGAGAGAAAGCATAGACCACAGTTGACATTTGCCATCTGCATTCCTTTCTTTCAGCAACTCACTGGCATGAATGTGATTATGTTTTACGCGCCTGTCCTCTTCAAAACCATTGGTTTTGGATCTAATGCTTCACTCATGTCTGCTGTGATCACTGGCCTTGTGAATTCCCTTTCAACCTTAGTTTCAATTGCCACCGTCGACAAGTACGGAAGAAGAAAACTCTTCCTTTGGGGTGGACTTCAAATGTTGTTCTGTCAGGTACCCCTTCAAAATCTTCAGCTGTTTAAAAATTCAGTTCTGTAGACTAAAAATCTACACAGCTTGTGGGAGAAATTCTGCTAGCTATCAGACTGACTAAGTCTGTCCTTTGGGTTTGTGTTTTGAACACAAAAAAGTATCGGACCTGGTTGGTTTGCATCTTCGAATTGTTTTTCTGTTTTTGAAAATAGTTTTTGAAATAAAAGTTGTTTAGCCAATTGTTTTTTGTTTTTATTTTTTTGAAAACTTAGAACAAAAGGTGGTTAGATTTAGAGAACATTAGTTTGCATCTTAAAAACTGTTTTTTTTATTTTCGAAAACAATTTTTGGAAAAAAAAAGTTGTTTGGCTAGTTTTTTTTTTTTTTTAAAAACTAACAAAAAAAAGTGAGTAAATTTAGAGAATAAGTTTGAACTGTTTTATATGTTTTTGAAAACAACCTTTCCAGAATTTAGAAAAAAATCAACGCCACCACACTTCCACCACCACCACCATCACATGTCCACCACCACATTTCTATTTTCATTTTTTTCTGGGTTATTGTCTATTTTCTATTCTGTAGAATTATTTTTGAATCATATAACTAAACAAGTTGTGCGACACAAAAACCATCAAAACACACTTATCTAAATTGCTATCCAAAAACAATTTCCGAATCCTTTTTTTAGACGCAAACCAATTTATTTTTGTTGACATTCTAGCTGTGTACCAATTCGATTCTGTTTTATGTGTTCAGGTGGTAATTACAGTAGCAGTCGCGCTGAAATTTGGAACAAATGGAAACCCTGGAGTACTCCAATTGTGGTATGCCGTTTTAGTTGTACTCTTTATCTGCATATACGTCGCAGGTTTTGCATATTCATGGGGTCCTCTAGGTTGGTTGGTGCCAAGTGAGATTTTCCCTCTTGAAATCCGATCAGCTGCTCAGAGTATCAACGTTTCAGTCAACATGATCTTCACTTTCTTCATCGCCGAGGTCTTCTTACAAATGCTGTGCAGCTTCAAGTTTGGTTTGTTTATATTCTTTGCTTGTTTTGTGTTGATGATGACCATATTCATACACAAACTCTTGCCTGAGACCAATGGCATACCAATTGAAAACATGGCTGAAATATGGAGCAAGCATCCGTTCTGGAAAAGGTTTGTTCCTGCACCATCCGAGAAGGAAGAAGGATTTGAAATGAAGAAGCAGAATTCGGGTCGTAACGTATGATATGATTGATGATGGAAGCAGAAGACTGCGTTTTTCGAATGATTTAAGGAATCAAATTCAGAGGAGGGCTGTTCTTACTGCAATCTTTTCTTGCCATTTTTTCATGGTTCAATTTCAAATAATTAGAATGATAGATAGATACTACTACTCTTTGGTTTTTTATCTTTTGTTGTCTGAGTTTTGTTACTGCTACGTACTTTTGTGGTTTAGCGTCAAGAACTATGTCGTGTTTTATTTAGTTGGTTTTCGGACTAATCTTTTCTTTGTGAACCAGTTCAGTGTAACTGAGGTTTTTAATTTCTCTCTCTCTCTCTCTCTTTCTCTCTCTCTCTCATCTATTATTGAGTTTTTTTATGTTCATTACTTCTATGGTTGAATTTTGAGGGCGGGTTTTGGGGCAACGAGACCTAAGTTTGAGACACGGACTTGCAAAATGGCTCTAACTATGTGAAGAAAAGTGCATTTTGAAATTATTTCTGCTACATTATTGTGCCCAATTATCTTTGTTCCTTGTGCCTCTACATTTTTTGTTTTTTAAATTATGCCTCTACTCCTTGCAAATTGCAATATTCCTTTCCAATAAATTTTCTACCAGTTCTACCCGAAAAAAAAGGATTAATGACACTTTTAGTCCCTAAAGTATTCTTGATTTATCAGTTTGGTCATCATTGTATTAATTTTGTCAATTTGATCCCTAATTAGACAATTCGTTACGTGTCATTCTTTCAGACAGTATCATGTGTCAAACATATGATCATTCCCTCAAAAATTTAACGGTTCGTTGATGTATAATCTCACATGTTTTTATCAATTATCAAGAAGGCGTATCATACAGATACTATGGCCTGCAAACAAACACTCGTCGTCAATGCTTAAGAGTGAGTATAAAGGCGGTTATGATAAACGATTTCAGAGAACGAAACATCTGTTACAAATTATCAAGAAGCAAGGCTATGTAGCAGAAAGCATCACTCTACCGTGGTTCCTAAGTATGAGAAGGATCGGTGAGGAGATTCTAGTCTCGTTCCAAGCATTCCAAAAGCAATCTAAAAATGTGGTTTTGTATCTCACTGTTCCTTTCGAGCTTTAGATCTGACTGGCTTTGCTGGTTTAATTATGTTTCCAAGAAGGATCAGTGCTATGGGAACAATGGTTCCAATGTAATATACACTTCCATAAGAAGCAAGTGTTTCATTCAGGCTTAATACCTGTAACAGAGAAGGGAATACTTTTTTTTAGCTTTTACAATTCTTCTGATGCAACCATAAATAATAGAACGATAAGAAACAGAAACAGAAACAGAATATGAATAAGGAAAAAAGACTAACCATGAAACCAACACAGGAATAGTTCAGAACCAGAAGCGTGTAAGCAAAGTTCAAAAACACGAGTATCATTTTCAATAAAGCCGTACTTGTAGCTTGCTGCCATCTGTAAATGACTGCTCATAAAACAAAACAAAAAAATAGTAGCAAGGCATTTGTAAGAGATGCTTAACTAGTGGAATAAAGCATAGTCAGAGAAAGGGAGGCCTGATTGTTTACCTCTTGAACCAGCAATCATCAAAGCAGATTGTACAAAGAATATGATGTACCCAGGATATAATCCCTGTAATGTGATGTTACCACTGGAATAAGTTGTTTGAATGGTGAAAGAACAAATTATTTTGAGAAGAAAATGTGCAGCACAGAGATATATATGCTAAGATGTCTGAAATGATAATAGTAAGTAATACTGATGGGAGAAGCATTGATTTTATTTTTATTCTTTTCATTTACAGAAATAATACTTTAGAAGCTTTTAGAATGATTGCCAGTGGGTGATAAACAGAGAATTAAAGTTAATTGAGACAAAATTGTGAAACTTTGTGGACAGCATCATGCTCTTGATCCATAATTCCAATAGTTGGTTTCTGGCGTGATGAGTCAAAGAAGGTTCATACGTGCAAACATAAAATGTAAAACAGGTGATGAATCACAAGGACAGGGTTTTGCGTGAGAAAGAACGAATAAGAAAGGTAACATTAATCAGAGGGAAAAACAGGTCATGAGTTGCATTGGGATTAAACCCGTCCAAAATGGATAATTATCTTATGAAAACCTTATCGTAACAGTCTAAAGCACAGACATGGACACAAGTAGACAAGTTCAATAGCCTAGAGATTGATATCAACTCACAGAAGTTGCATCAAAGGTCAATTGGAATTCAAATGCCAATCTCCTATATCAGCTCCCATAACTCCAAACAATATCAGGACAGAAATGGAAAAGAACAACTAGTCAATCACAGCTCATGTGCTACTTTTCTAGGGGGAGAAAATAAAGTCGCCACATATCCATCTAGTTAAGAACTGAAAGATATGATTTTTGTGTCTTTATCATTAAATCATGCCCAGAGACAAAGAATGCATCCACTACAGAAGCAGAACAATAGTATTGGAACCCTCGCATACATTTGGAAATTGACTTGTTGGAATGTAAACAAATGCTACGCATCAACCAATACACTAGCAGAGTATTGATTCATTAATAGATATAAAAGCATTTTCAGGCCTGTAAAATATGGATTTTGTACTTACATGCCAGACCGCACTGACCGTCTGCGTAGCCAGCAACTGAAAGAAGCCTGGCTTCTTTCCCTTCTGAATGAGCCTCTCATAAACATCTGCAGGAGTATAGAAGTATTAATAATTCATTGAATTCATCACATTGAAGAGTTTCATCATGGTTCACGGATGTCAAATATTGGGGTGAAATTTCTAACCCGACTTGCAACCAGCTTGGTTTTTAGCTGGTTCAGGTTTTCAGCCAAACATGAGCTGCCATCCAAACAGGCCTGTAACATGAATTTGTTAGGCCAACCCCTCATAATTATAGAGGTGACGATTTGTGCTGTCTATTCTACTGATATCAGCATGCTATGTTAATTGTTAAAGGTTAATTGAGTTGCCATCTTACTCATATAAGCAGGCTATATGTAACCGAACCAGATTCTTTGTAATTTCTTTCATATTCTCAATGTATTTCACGGACTGGGTGTTAAAAAAAATCAATAAACGGTAATGATTTGGTGAATTTCAAAAGTATCGGATTAGGTAAAAAGATAGGATTTCTGAGATTCCTTGGGTGGCATGCAATAGATAGAGTCGGGACTTCATCCCAAATGACCTCGAAACATTATACATGAAACTGTTTTCAATTGAAGGTAACAAGGTTTAAACTTCCCCTATATCAAATTCAGGTATACGGTATATCTTGATTGTAATCAAAGCACGAACTAAATCCATTTACTAAAGTACTGTAGTTTTACTTGCTGTAGAAATCCACTTTCTGGAAAAATGCACATATTTATATGCTATAGATGTACCACATCAAATGTAGGGGCAAAACAAGGCATGCAATTTTTAAAACATTGGAAACTCACAATGGCGTAACCAAGTGCTGACTTGTATGTTCCACACAAGTGGTAATTCAACTGAACTCTTCGCCAACTCAACACCCAAAATATCAACATTTTTTGCACGCTCCCATCGTGGTTTGGGTGGAGAAGAATCTGTCCAACCACTAAAACCCAGGCCAGAAATAATCATAGAAGCTTCTGAGATTGACCAGATAAAGTAATATTTCCAACGTGCAGTAAAGCCAGACATGTATTGGTAACCCAACCGTTTCCAGAACCCCCATTCTTGGTATAAGGGGTCGGTAAACCGAGACAACGGGAAATGGGGTACCAGATACAAATACAAACCCATACAAATAGCAGCTTGGAGAAGAGTTCTAAGTGTCGCCCCATAAGGTGATGGTGATGGTCCCTTCTCAGAATGCATCCAAATCTGGGAAAGAGAAAGATCAAAACTAAACCTAACTAACTCGAATGAGAAAATTATCTAGAAGCACAATAGAACTATATAACTTACCCCCTTCTTTTCAGTCCAGTCAAGATAATCCTTCATTTCATAAACAGGACCAGCAAAGTGACTTCCACAACAGAGGCAGTAACCAAAGTACTCGGTTATTGATGGCAACTTAAGCAATCGGTTTTTCTTCTGTGCCTCACGCAGATTTTCCTCTTTCAATACCCCGTCATTGTAATTTATCACACAAGAAATGACTTTCAACGTTATCACCATTAAGGATCCTACACATGGGAGGAAAAAAGAACCAAATTCTGTAAGTGACAAGAAAATTAGACTTATCATTTGTACTTGATAAAATTCAAAGAACTGGTGAAATTGTGCTTTGAAGTTCTTATTTCCTCATATACCTCAATGTTATTGCATCACAAAAGTTCCATATTGTTACTCAAAATTCATCTTCAAAAGCGTCATTTTGTTACACCCAAAGGGTACATATATCACTCTTGCACCAAATAAAAGATGAAACACAAGGGACTTAAAAACTAGCCGATAGCGCTTACCAGTGGCATCAATACCTCCTTCTTTCCATGCATCCCCGCTCATGTAGTATACATGGCTACACATATATAGGAAAAGTCAAGAATTTTGAATACCTTCATTCAAATTGCAGAATTTCAAGAACATCAAATATTGCGGATATATAAAGAAGATACACTGGATGTAGAAATCAAAAGGCCATAAGGAATGGGCTATGTACACAAACACACACCCAATCACAAATATATTTTTTTATTTGTTTTAAAAAGACCATTTGCCAGACAGTAAATAGTATTAAGACTGTCAGCAAATGTTGCTCATCCCAACTAGATGATGTTGTTGTTTCTTTGAATACTGTAAGGTTGTAAGACTATGGGGTATGATAATGTTCCTCTGCAAAGTCTATGAAGTAACAAGGACTGAAACCCATGAAACCATGCCCAATTGCATTAGACATACATTGTCAACACTTTTAAAGATTACAATTCCTAAGAAACGTACCATTGAGAAATCTGTTTGGTTCTGAGAAAGATGAACAGAATATAAAGAGAGAAGTATGAAAATCTCATAAAAATTTATCATGTAATTTTTGAGTGAAGTTGGCTGTTTCAAACAACAATTTGTTATCTTGTATCAGATTTTTCTCAGCAACCAAGTAAACCATCCAATTCCCATTATAGAAGGGGGTGAACTAAAGTAGAAAAAAACAAGTCTTTCTAATAGTTCGAGCAAGCCCAGGTCATAATTCAACAGAATCAACCACATAAGCACACAATAATCAAAAGAGCGGATTAAGTACCATCCTATGAGGTAGCCAAATCCCAAGAAGAAAGTAATGATCCCACAATACCGACGATACAACACCATTGAAGCGTAACCCAAGAGCATGGGGACCAAGAAATGGAGATTGGAGGAGAAGCCGAATGAGAGATAAGAGAGAATAGCGCCGGACAAGGCGGCGTAGAGGTGTTTGGCTGGTGGTCCGCCGGGGACGAGTCGCCAGAGGAAGTTAACGGGAATTGTCGCCGCGAAACAGAGGAGAAAACGGAGCACCGGCACCGAGACTCCGATAGCCGACGCCATTGATTCCATCTCCATGGCCTAGACGTATAACTCTTAGCTCAAGCAATCTTGCCAAAACTTACAGTATTTGGTTTGGTGGAAGGCGGATAAGAGGAGAAAATAGCGGGTGTAACGGTTACGCCGAGTTGCTTAACGGTGATACTTATATATCAACTAATATCACCATACAATAAAAATATAATAAATAAATTCATAAATCTCATATATTATAATAATCATGCTTATCATATCATTTAATAATCACTCAACTAAAATTTACTTTACTCGTTTATTATTAAATGTTGACACTATGTGTTAATGATGTCATAATATCACTGTTACAATCAATATTTATTTGCATGATAGAAAGTATATATTATTATATTTATTTTTTTATTAGATGATTACATTACGTCACGTGACGTGGTGATATAACCATTACACCTAAATATTGAGAAATTTTTTAAATTCTTACCATTTCCCTTGCAAATCAAATAACAAATAGGGTAAATTACATTTAAACTCTTTGAAGTTTGTTATTAAATTACATAGACCCCCTCAAGTATTAAAAATAATATTATGCTCCCTTGTAATTTGGTATTGTAGAGATGGCAATGGATTGAGAAAAATAACAATTCGTTAAAACCCGTCTCATTTGAATCAAG
This sequence comes from Ilex aquifolium, assembly GCA_951799425.1. NCBI lineage: Eukaryota > Viridiplantae > Streptophyta > Magnoliopsida > Aquifoliales > Aquifoliaceae > Ilex > Ilex aquifolium. Next base: position 30,828,055 of record OX637403.1, read on the forward strand.
GATAAACTATATGTATTGAACGATGAACATATACGAGGATATCTGTATAAATCCGTGTAAAAATAAATGTGAGGATGAACTAAAATTTACCCCTCCCCATCCTACTAAACCCGTTAATCTTAAAACCCCCAAAATGTTGGGGACTGACCAGGGGCGGAGGGAGGCATGGGCCAGGGTGGGCACGTGCCCCCCCTCAATTTTTTTTTTTTTTTTTTAGTTATGTATATATATTATATATTTATATAGTATATTATTTGTGCCCACCCAAAACCCAATATAAAAATGTTAGGCCCACATTATTTATTCAAAAAAATTAAAAAATTAAGTCCATTTAAAATAAAAAAAATTTGAGTCCATCACTATCTACCAAAACTTATTAAAAAAATTAAAATTTTGACTTATCACAATCCACCCAAACCTATTAAAAAAATAAAAATTTTGGCTCAACATTAAAAACAAAAATTTTGGCCCACCATATTTAATTGTGCCCATCATAATATTGTGTTTAGGTGATATTGATTTAAATAGACTCATACATAAATAATTGTTAACTTTTTGAACAATGTTATTGAAACCTAATTTTAGGACCTAATACATTGCGATATTAAATATAATAGTCTTAATATTTAATAAATTCTACTGTCTATCCAATGGTCACAAACCATTGGGTCTCCATCAATTAAATCTCAAATTAGGTACAACTAATATAATTGTTAACTTTTAGACATGTCCGAATATGTTTTAAACATATTGATGTTATTTTATAATTTTTTTAAAATTGTAGGGTTATTTTGTTATTATATAAAAATGTGTGTCGTTATGTAGTAAACTATACGATCATAAATAGAAGATTGTTACCGTGATTTTATATATAAAAGAAATATTATTGATAAAATTAATTTGTAACACTTTCAAATAATAAAAGCATACCATGGTCAATTGTAAGTAATAATAATTAGTCGCATTCTCGATAAGAAGTTTTAATTATTATTTTCTTGTTTATGAGTATATCGATTTTTAATCTTCTATGTTTTAAAAATATTAAATATAAATTTATGAACTTTTACGGTCTATTAAAAAAAAATCAAGACATACTAGTGTGCCCACCCTCAAAAAAATTTCTGGCTCCGCCCCTGGGACTGACATGAATGGGTATGTTGGGGACAATTGCCTCATTGATGGGTTAATATTCAATGTAACTGTTGTTATCCAATTAAAAAAATAAAAAATAAATAAAATGGACCACTTTTTCTTTATATAGAGACAATTATATATTACATAGATAGTGATTATTGAATTTTGTGGGGTGCATTTGTCCACTTGTTTATTTGTGTTTTTGTCCGTGAAAAATTATATTAAGTAACACTACTGACGTAATGTAACTGTTACACTTAATATTTTATTCATAACTGAATTATTAATAAACTTGGAGATTTAGAATCACTTAAAATTGCCAAGTTATTAAATTATTTTATTAACATGTTCAAAGTCCAACTATTTATATAGAAATAATATTCTTTAAATCTCATCAAAAAAACCCATTAGAGAAAAAAAGAAACTATTCTCTAAAGAAATGAAGATAGATTGAGCTAATCCAGTTCATAAAAGTTAGTTAATGAATTAGAGATTTTTAAATTCAAATATCAAATTAATTAACAATCATATATCTATTTTAATTCTTCTAGGTATGTAATTCTTTAAATGACGAAATTACTTGCATCTATGAGTTAGTTAAAAATCTATATAATATTATAGGTAAGAACTTGAATTCTCAACTTATAAAAATATAATAACTATAAAGACTGATCCAGTTTTTATCTTTTTTGATCCAATTATATAAAATTTATCCCCACATTTTTTTTTTCTCATTAAAAAACATTATCTTTTATTCACATCTCTCAATGTCGGACAACTCAACAAACACAATTTCCAATGTTAGACATGCAACTAGGGGTGTTCAAATTTCCGACTGGCCGCAAGTTTCTACCCTACCCGACCCTACTGAACGGTTAGCCGCAAAAATCGGGTAGGAATGCGGAAGAGTTTTTGGTCTTCCGATTAAATCGGGTAGGAATGCGGAATAGTCATCCATTTCCACATTCCTACCCTACCCTACCCACATTAATTTATATATATATATATAAACTAAAAAAACCCTAATCTACTAATTATACCATTTCTATATTTTGTTTTTGTTCACAGATCATTCCTTAATGGATTAAATGACTCCACAATCATCTGCTCAACCTGATTCTAACAGTAACATCCAAGTTATTTCATATGATTTAAACTTAAATTAATTGTTATTGTATTTGTGTAACAATTATGGTGGATTGATGTTCATACTTTCTTGTGTTTTATTATAATTGTTGTTGTAGTTGTTTTAGATTTTAGTGTTATTGATTTATTGTGTTGTTAAATTGGTGCATGTTATTTAATTAAATTGTTAAAATGATTCAAAAATTAATAGTTACAAAAGTGTTTACCCGATTTCCTACCCGACTTCCTACCCGATTAATCGGGTAGGAATACCACACCTATCGGGTAGGGTAGGCCAAGAAAAAATTCTTCCCCAAAGTATCGGGTAGGAAGACGGAAAAGCATATTTCCTACTCGTAGGGTAGGGTGAACACCCCTACATGCAACCCCACAAATTCACAAGTAATTTTATTTGGACCTAAAAATTTGACATAATCCATTAACTTCATTGAAATTATTGGATTAACATTAAGTTCTAATATTTAATGAGATTCACATTCAATCCAACTGTCACAATAAATGAAGTCTCAATGGCATTACTCCTAATCCACACCTACTTATCTTATTTTTTCTATGTTTACTTTAATTTTAATTAAAATAAAATAAAAAATAAATTATTATTTAAGATATAATATATTGCATTATCAAGATTCGATTTTAAATATTACATAATATCTCCGGCCACAGGGGTTGTTGCTAGTAATCTTATATATCAAAAAAAAATATATCAAATAATAAATCAAACAAAATTAAGTCTTATGTCTCAATCATTTGAGGTCGATTATATGAGTCCGTCTTCGCCATTTATTTTAATCGTGCACTAAACGTTCATTTAAGTTAAATATTTTCATATATTTTTTTATTATTTTATTCAATTTTAATTTAGGTCTACTCCTACTTCTAGTACCATTAAGAGAGATTATCTAACTTTTTCGAACTGGTGCCTCTATTGTCTTCCGTTGTACATGATCAAATCATCTTAATCTATTTTCTCTTAACTTATCATCAATTGGAGATACTCCTACCATTTATCTAATACGATCATTTCTTATTCTATCATTTCTAATTTTTTCACACATCTATCTTAGCATAATATATGTCAAATAATAAAATAGAATAATATTTGATTATATTAAAATAATACAATACAATCTTATTATACCAAATAAAAATAATAAAATATAAAAAATTTATAAGCATTAATTTTTTAATAAACAAAAAGTGGAGATAGTGATAGGGAAAAAAGTGATTTAAATATTTAATGCTACATAGAAATCATCAAAGGTAATTTAATGGTACCTTGAAATTATCGATGGTGATGAATTAAATAGACGTTTTGGATAGAATACGCTAATGTCACGGGCGGTCATAGGAAGAATATGCTAATTACATTTAGGAAATATTCGCGAACACAAAAATGGGGGGCAGAAAAAAACTTGCTAAGGATTCCATTATAAGAAAATAAAATTCCGATACAACGGTGATATCTATGTAATCATTCACATGTGTTATAATCGAGGATTCAAATTTTATTTTAATACATTATTTTGGTCATTTAAGAAACAAAAACATGTCGACCTGTTTTAAAAACGTTTCGACCAATTTTCAAAAGCATAATGAAAAAAATAAAAAATTTAAGAATTTTTTTTTTAAATATTGGTCAAAATATACTAAAAAAGTACCTTAAAACATTCTAAAATAATTGTGCAATGCACTGAAACATTACAAAACACCTCGAAATATTATAAAATATCTCAAATTATTAAATTTTCAGTTTCATCATTAATTCATTTTGATCTCTTTAAAAACAGAAATGTTTCAGACGTTCGATGATTTCGAAACAAAATTTTGACCTACTATCCTATTTACTATCACTATCTAGCAGATCTAATAACTACAATGTTAAATCAAATGGGGTTAACTATTCTTATGCCAATAATGACATTATGTAACTATTTTGTGCCTCTTAAATCCATCAAAATTTTAGATATGTGTACGAGAGATGATGGTTCATGTAGTCGAACCCAAAATTATTAAGATAAATTTTTGTTGAGTTGAATTGAGTGGAGTATAGTGCTGTTGGTACCTTTACGACTTGCTAACATAGGTTCGAACGAGGAGTCAGTCTCAAAAAAAAAAAAAATTTAATGTTCGAGCCATTTTTTCTCTCGAGTTTAGTGCTTGATCACCGTGGTTTGAGTTGGGTTAGAGCACATCCTTAAAGAGACAAAGGTGGTTAGTACTTAAAGGATGTGAGCAGGGGCTAAGTCAGAAAATTGTGTCAAAGTGGGCACGAATATTTCAACAAATTATTAATTTATTTTTTTCTTACAATTGATAGAAATAGGATAGTGATTTATTTAATTACATCCTATTTAATACTTAAAAGTTTATTAAACCCAACATACCAAAATTTGGTAAGCCTAGTATAGACAAACGACAATACTTTTTTTTTACAAAATATTGGTTAATTAAAATTATTTAGAATTGACTCCGATGAATTTTCGTACTTTGAAAACATTGTAGAACAACTTTATTATTCTTTATATACACAATTATGTTATCACTTTGATATTTATAACTCATTTGATCGATTATGCAGTTCAATGTGTACTCTATAATTTCTACTATAATTAGCAAAAATAAATGTCAAAATCATAAGTAAACTGACGAATATATATATCATTTCTTTTTTAGTCTTTTTAGTCTTAGAGAGTATAAAATAATTTTAGTATATTAAAAGTTTATCTATATATGTACATAACTTGTACAAAATATGTCAAAAAATTCATTAATGTGCCAAAAAAAATAGGGTAGACAAAGTTAAAATTATTCATTTGATATAAGTGTACATTAATGATGTGCTAAAAAAATAGGGTGGGCATAATTAAAATTATTGAAGAAATACTTAAAATACATATTCGCTATATTATAACGGTGGACCTAATATTTTTATCTTTGATTTTAGGTGGGCACAAATAATATATTATACAAATATATAATATACATACCTAAGTAATAAATAAATAAAAATTTGAGGGAGGGCACTTGCCCACCCTGGACCATAGCTGCCTCCGCCCTTGGGTGTGAGAAAGAATTGAATATAATATTTCTAGATTACACAACCACCCTTTTGGTCCACCTGTATTTCTATCTATAGTACTAATAAAATGAAGTTAAGTGAAAAACTTTTGATTGACTATTATATCCCTATTAAAAAGGTTAAAACAAATTATATTCTTATGTATTTAATTATCAAATATTAATTATTTATTCAAATGACCCTTTATATGCTTCCACTTCCCGAAAAAATTATTGTTCCTTATAGTGTACATTTACTTATTTCACAAGTTGATGACTCACTCTCTCTCTCTCTCAAATTATTTTCACCAATCATTTAGTTTACAATACAACAATTATCTAATTCTATTTTTGCAGCCACTTCATTGCCACTTAATTTTCTATTGATTCATAGATACACTTGTACATGATTGCTCAAATAATAATATATAAAAAATCATTTTTTACCTTCAAATAATTGGACTTTTAATCTTTTATCCAACACATACTGTAAAAGCTTCCACTTTATTTCATTTACTTTTTGACCTTTCAAATTCTAATTTAATATTGATTAGCCGGTTTGAACCTTTTAAATTCATATACATTCTCTCTTCTTTTGTAACAATCGAAACACAAAAGTCAGAAAACTCCTATAATTGTTAAGTTCCACAATTATGTGAATTATTTTCTTTATTTCTCTTTCCACCAACCAATTGATCTAACTTTTTGTGCTTGTTTTTGTATTTTGTGTATAAATGTATATGTTCACTTTATTTTATGATTCTAATTAAGGTTTGTTCATTTTGACAATGAAGAAAACTTAACATCTAAGAGTGCGCGGACGGTGGATAACATCTGAAAACGAGGATCTGACATAAGGTATGACAAAAAATTGCATAGTTTTGTTCAATCTCACTATTTTGTATTGATTTTGACTAGATAAATGTTGAAAGAATTGTGCAAGTTTAGTGGATTTGGTCAATGTAGATATAGACTCTCAAGAATATATGATCAAGTACAAAACACAAAGAAATAATTTATCAAAACACAAGAATATTGCTATCTACTAAGATGTGCAAATCCTCTATATTAAGGCAACATAAATTTTATATAGCTATCTATTGTTTTGTCTGATCTAACATAACTATTAGACATGCTCATGCATTCATTCCTCATAATTTTAAGAGGTAAATTTATTTAATTTGTCGTTAGTTTCACAACCTTGCTCACTGGTCATCTCCTCAAGGTGCAGAGACTAATATAGTGAAGTGAAAAAAAATCTAAACAAATTGGGAGGATCAAATAATTTTTCTTTATTTTTTTCATAGCCTTGATTAGGTGTAGTGTCGAGTGGCCAAAGAGTTTCTTATAGAGTCTTGACAACCTCTTAATTTCAGTTAGAAACTCATTTTGTTTTTTAGATGATAGGAAATAAAGTAAATTGAAACAAAATATTTAATTTTTTTTCCTGAAAATTTGAGGGTATTAAGCTAATTTTGACAAAAGTTTAGGAGTTGTTTCTCATAGAATAAGAAAACAAAACTATAATTCGAAATAGTCCACGTGCAACGCATGTGTGCACTAACTAGTTAACAAAAAAAACAAAAAAGTAGCTGGTTAGCCTGGTGGGTAGGGGTAGGGCTGGACTAGGTATTTTAAGGCCCATTAGACCTGGCCCACTGATTGGTCCATTTAAGAGTCTATTAGGGTTCAAAGTCGGCAGGGAGTGGACCTGGGTAGGGATGGGTTGGTTTATTGTCTTCAGCCCAATCCGTTTTACTTGTCAGTGTCTGATTAAGTCGGCCAATAATACAAGTATGGGCCGGAACTGATCTGACCCGGATTGTCCCATACAAATCAGTGTTTTAAAACCCGGCCAGGGTCGGCGGGTCAACCTGGTGAACCGGTCCCCCAACCGGGCCGGGTCTATTAAAAGACCGTTTATGTAAGGAACCTGGGATAAACCCGATGAACCGGCCAAAACCCGGTAAACTAGTGAGAACCAGACGAGTTTAGAAAACTGGCCGGTTTAATTTCATTCCCATAAAAGTGAGATTTTTTTCAACTTTTGGGCATTTTCTGTTTTTTCCCCTTTTGTTTTGCCCTAAATCGTTCCAGACCAGCGACCACAGCCTGTACTCCAGCACCAGTAGCGATCAGCCTCCACTCCAGCAGCGATCAGCCAACGACTGACAGGAACGACCAACGACCAGCCTCCACTCCAGTGAGTTTCCCTCTCTCTCTCTCTTTCCCCCTTTTTCTCTGTCTCTTTTGGGCTTCAATTCATGAAGGGAAAGTTGGGGATTCAAGTGGGAAGGTTGTGTCCGTCATGGATTGGTGGTTTTGATTCAAGTGGCTGTACAAATCTTTTTTTAGTTAACCTTTTATGTGTTTCGGTTTTTCTGTTTAATTTTGATTATGTAGTTGTCATTATTGGCACCTTCTTTGGTTTGAAACTTTCAAGTTCAGTAAGAATCAATAAGTGTCAAGTGTGAAGACTCTGAAGACCTAAGGCCCAGGATTCCTGATGTAATCCTGCAAAACCATTAGTACTTTGGGATACAGGAACTTAGTAGTTACAGAAATTCAAACTCTAAAATATAAGGGTATTGCAGTGAACTTGGATGTCATTGCCGATTTCTTTTGAACAACCACCGATATAGTCAGTCCACATTAATGCAGCTTTGATACTTTGAATAGAATTGTTTTTGCCTTTTGATGGATTTGGTTTGGCTGATTGTGGAAATTCCAACCAGCAGCTTGAGCATTGTTCAGAATTCTATAAGGCCATTACAACAAATATAGGATGCAACAAGCTTGAAACAAGCTTTATAATAGAGCTATTTTTCTCTACTTAACTTTACAAGTTGTATTGAAAATTGAATACATTGAAATTGGATACATGTTTGATGATTTTTCTCTACTTAACTTTACATGTTTGATGTTATTTTTATAATTATTGTGATTTTTTAGTCTATTTATTATTATTTATAATTATTTATTATTTTTTATTATATTATCGGTCCGACTAGTGACCCAACGGTTGAACCAGTGATCCGTTGACCCGGTCTCTTCACCGGGTTGATATCCGGGCCGGGTTTTAAAACTATGCAAAAAATTATTATCTTCCTCATCCTTTGAACCCTAAGTAGGCCAAGTCCATCGACAGTCTGTTGCTTGAATCGTCGTGTTCGGACCTCACACTCATACACACGACAGGTTTTTTACTTTTAAGGTTTTCTCCATTCGACTTTCAGGGGAGGAGTTGAATGCAACGATTGGAATGAAGAAGCCCGACAGCACAGTCGTCGTCAGTCCGAGTAAAATTAAGTTCAATGACAGCAAAGAACTCGAATCTTCATCCGAAGATGTGGGTATTACTAAACATTTAATTCCTTTGCGTATTTCAGTCAGAAATATGATATGAATGGAACGACTGCAATTTTAGTATCGATTTTTTGCAGGAGGAGGACATAGAGCGTGAGCTTGCGGATGTTACATTGGAGGAGCTACTAAAAGCACGGTCTGATGGGTCAGACACGTTGTATCGGAAGCCCAATTCAGAGAAAAAGGGTGGCCGAGCGAACAAGAATAGGTATTCAATCGAAGCGTTTTTTAAAAAACTAAAATAAAATTTGGTGGTTCTTATGGTTTTTGTGTTTATTTTCACTTTTGGATTGTGGGTGCGAAGGCCAATGGAGATTAGTAGCAAGAAGCCGGTTAGTAGATTTAGAGAAGTCATTCAAGTTCCTAAACAGGTGAGTTGTGCTTACATCTCTTTCAATAGAATTGTTAAAAGCTGCTAATCTTGAAAGTTATGTCAATCCATGTAGCTCTGATGTTGTATTTTTTGTAAATACTCATCAATAGACTACTACTACAGTGATAATGCTACTATTACAATTTTTTCTAATAAGACATCTACAGCAGATGCCAAAACACACAGTGAGTTCCGAAAAAGAGCACAAAATAACCAAAAAGAGGTGGACATAGGAAATCAATCTCTGGAAAGGATCCACCCATACCTCTTGGTTGATTCAAGGTTGTGAAAATTATGGGTGGCCATAGTTGGTTAGACCCAATTCTGATATAGTATTTTTAGGCACTGGATGACATATATCTTTTTAGGCATTTGGCATTAGCTAGTATTAAGGTTTTTTTTTTGGCATTTCTAGTCCGAAGAGCAGCAGCCTTGGGTACAGATTCCGGAAGAATAATATAGTTCAGGACGAGGTCAACTACAAGTGTAGTGTATTATAAAAGCTTTAACACTGCAGCAGAATGACTCGAAACTAATTCTCCAGTCATGCCTGGCAACAGTGAAGCCACATTAGTTGTTTCGCTATTAAACATTCAGCTACAAATTTCTGCTTATCTTGTTTATTGAGTTTTGTTACAAGTATATTTTATAAGCTCATTGATTATATGATCCTTGTGCAAATTAATATAAATGTTATGTCAGGTGGTGCGTGACCCTCGTTTTGAATCATTATGTGGCAATCTTGATGTAGATGGGTGAGTCTCTCTCTCCCCCTCTGTCACTCTAATATGTCCAGGACGATGTTTACTGATTTATCTTTAGTAATGCAAGTGTGATGGTCACCTTGGTTTTTGAGTTTCTGTGATTTATGAGGTAGTCGCTACACACCAATGTTTGAGTCATTTTGTTACTTTGTATTCTTTTCTCAATTAATTTGGCAGAGAAAATAGCCATAGCACAGCAATTTCGATTATAATATCTTCATTTATGTGATAGCATCATTGCGTCAAATGTTGAGTCCTAAAGTGCTCTGAATTTTTTTTGTTGGCTTTATTTGGTCTGCTTACGTAGGACCCACACTTTTATGATTTAAAACTCCATGTCGTGGCTTACATGTACATTAACTTTTCATCAGCCAGTTTACACCTTTTGTTGTACATGAGTTTAGTAGCACAACTTGGTTTAGATCCTCTGGGCCTCTGGGGTGCGTCTCCTGTTCAGGAAGCGTAATTTTTGATTTTTTGGATTGGTACCACAAAGATGGTTGCGTGTCTGCAGACAAACACGGTTTTAAGATTGTACTGCACAACTGTTCCCAGCTTACAATTATATCTTCTCAAAATGCTTAGTTAAAAAGATGGACTTATATTTCAACATGCTAATAAAAGTAGATGTGCAGAGAACAGTGGGAGTTGGGGAACCATTCAATGTCTCTGTCTTGTGAAAAAATTGAGGAGAGCAACATGTCTTTAGGAATGTGGAGGAGAATTTGAGTTGAGATTTAAGCCGTCGATGCTCAATGCTTTATGGTATATGATTTGAGGAATTTCCCAGTTTTATGACACCTGTAGGTTTCGTAGGCGACTGAATTTGATGTTAGCTTCTATCAGCCAGGGGCGGAGCTACCTTAGTCCCCTCACTTTTGAATTATTACACATATAGGTATATGCTAGAAGGCTAATACACAAGTAAATTGATACATTGCCCCTCTTATTTTTCAAAAAAATTGTACAATGGATTGATTTTTCATTAAGTAGTGGCTCACTATCCCCTAAACCAGTTAAATGATTTTTTTCTGATTGAGTACAATGGGAGTGAAAGTCCTAACTTATATATTGATCAATAGACAACGATTACGTTTGATACTTTATCCCTATTTTCTAAAAAATATTGCATAACTGGCCTTCATATTTTTTTTGGGGTAATTTAGCGGCATGTAATCCTGTAACACAATTAGATGCAAATGGCATAATGTCCTAGCCCAAAACTTTTTTTTCCTCTTTTCCAAGGAACTAATTCTTCAATAAGACGAAAGATGATCTCAACTAATCTTCGTAATAATATGAAGAACTAATCAAGTATATATTATTTTGGGATTTGAAAGAGTATCGAATTCTTAATGTGATTGTGTTGAATTATACAAAATAAAAATTATTTTGTATTTTTTGTTTATATTTGTTTAGGTTAAATGTTCTCGATTTTATGTTTTATTTAGTAACTTCATCTTAAATTTTCGTACATTTCTCATGCTTGAAATTCAAAAATTTTATGTTAATATTTTGCCCCTTCTCATAAGGATTTTTGGCTCCGCCCCTGTTATCAGCAACTGTATATTGCACGTATACAGGTTATGTGCCATCTGATATTCTCTAATTACACACGTGTTTAACGATCATTGCCTAGTGCGATCCCGCTGATGCAAGGGGTTGGAAATGGTAGATTGGAGATAGACCTAACCTTCGACATGGGTGGACAAAGTGGCTGCTCTGGAACCTGAACCCATTTTATATGTTTGACTGCCCAAGACTATACAATTGAATAAGCACTGGCCCCTAATTATGCTCTTGTTTCTGAATCACAAATAAATAAAGCTTTTCTAAATCATTGTATTTGTGTGCCTGACAATAGGATTCATGCCATATTAAAAATTGGTGTTGTGTCTGATCTTAGCTGAGTATGTTAAATTGGACTGCAGTAAAATTTTGACCATTATGAATTACAAGTTTTTGCAGGGTGGGTTGCGGACTGTTTCATGCATATGTTTTTCCTTTTGAATCGCGTCGTATTTTGGTCATTTACATTGTTGCTCAGTATTTTCAGGGGCTTATAGACATTATCTCCTTCGTTGCATGCCACGTTTTATGTATTTGGAAGCATAGTGTTGTATTTTTTATAATAAGCATTTTGGATCTTTTAGGTTCAAGAAGAGATACAATTTTCTTTATGAGAATAATCTTCCTGCTGAGAAAGAGGTATGTTAGGAACTTCAGGAAATATAGAAATTTGAAATTCGACACTTTTATATATATTTCTTTTATAGGCGATCCAGGGGTTATATTTATATCGTCAGTGACCTTTTTGTGGCGTTGGCAGGAACTAAAGAAATCGATGAAGAAATCAAAGGACTTGGAAGTCATTAATGAAATGAAAGATCGCATAGGTTGGATTGTAAGTGCTTATGCAAGTAAAAAGCAGCTGCCATGTTGAATTGAATCATTTATCTGACCATTTTAAATTTATTTTCTATTTCTCCCCTGCTGTATATAATTTTATTCACTTTTTAATCTATTTGCCTTTTTTCCTGGTGCGCATTAGGACCAACAACTGAAGTCTGCATCAACAAAGCGTACTGATAAAACAATACTGGCTGAGCACAAGAAGAAAGAGAGAGAAGCTGCAAAGCAAGGGAAAAAACCATTCTATTTGAAGAAATGTAGTGTTCTCTTTCTCTCTCATGTTTGTGTGTTTGTGTGTTGCACCATTGATACTTCTGGAACATACCTTTAGTAAGCAAAGGTTACAACTTACAAAAGCTATCTAGCAATCAAATAGCCAGCAATTAGAGAGGCCTGAACTGACCCATTTACTTCAGAAGTAAACTACTGCCTGAAAGGGATATATTATTGGGAAATAAGGGATAGGGATAGATATAGGACTGCAGATGATAATCATTATGGTAATAGAAAAATGACTATTTATGGTAGCATTACTTTATTTTGCTTTCCTTGAGAGGTATTTTTTTGGGGTATTCACTTGTCCTGTGTTCGAACCATCTTGACTTGTTGGGTTTCCAAATACTATTTAATGGGTTGGTCATGAAACACTTAAAAGTGTTGTAATGATGTGCCATGTAACAGTTTTTTTTCATATACAAGTGAAACTACAAATTGTTCATGGACTAAATGGTTCTTTTTTTTTTTTTTTTTTGCAGCTGAAATCCGGAAGCAAAAGCTTACTGAGAAATATACCGAACTCAAGGTATGTATGATTTGATCTGTTCGAATACAATGGTATGTAGTTTCTGTACTCAGTGATGACCTTTATGTGATTTATCAGACATCTGGAAAGCTCGAGTCCTTTATCGAGAAAAAGAGAAGGAAGAATGCTGCAAAGGACCACAGATTTATGCCATATCGACGTCCCAGCAACAATGAGTAACTGAACTAGTAGCTTTCTTGCTTGCTTCCTAGGGGGTGGCTGTGCTGTGATATGGGAGGTTCAGGGGCTTTCCCTTGTGGGAGAAAGGGTGCTACAGATTTTTCCTCCAATTTTGTTGTGGATGTTTTGTTGGCCTGACAATCAGACTAAGATTTTTGTTATTTGAGTAAATTTTTATAGTATTGTTCAATGCTGCAGCAGTTGTTTGAATTGGCCTGAGTTTTGGTGTGCCCTTGAGACATATGATCTCTACCACCAGCCATTTTCATGACCAGCCCAAGCTGGAGAAGTGTGTTAACGGATTATATTATGGGAAAATTGTGAAAAGGTACACCATAAACTACTTATTTGTGAAAAAATCTATATAATAAAGTAACTTACAATTCAAATTTTAAAAGATAAACAAAATGATTTTTGTTTTTTACAGTTCAGATCGTTTTAATTTTACTTTAAAGTTAATCTAACGATTAATATTAACACCTGAATTTAATAGAAAAATAGGTTCTTAAGGGTGTGTTTGGAGTGATTTTTTAAAAGTACATCTATAAATTATTTCTCATAAGTATTTAAAAAAAAAAATAGTGTTTGAAACCGTTCCACCACTACCTCTACCACCACCACCCCCACCGCCACCATCACCACCACCACCACTGTCACCATCGCCGCCACCGCCATCGCTGCCGTCGCCACCACCACCACTACCATTGCTGCCGTCGTCACCACCGCCATCGCCGCCACCACCACCACCACCGCCACCACGGTCATTGCCACCCACCACAACCATCACCGTCTCCTACCACCACCACCTCTCACCCCCACTACAACCGATGCTTAAATTCATTTATCTTTCCTCTATGTTTGTAATTTGATTTTGAATATGAATACAAATATGTTTATTGTTTACTATTTTTTATTACTCTGTATCTTCAGGTACATGTAATAACTAGTACTTTAATAATATAAATCTTCTGTGGAAGATAAGTTAGACAGTTAATTGTGGGATTCAGTTTCCTATTTTATTGATTCTATTTTAATGGCTAAGTATTTTCTTAAATTAAAGGATAATTAACCGTTTAAATTTTGAAAGGATTCCATTAATTTTAAAAAAAAATTCTATTCTCTCCCTATATCTGATTTTTATTGTTAATATCTATCTACCTCTTTTCTCTCTCTCTCTCTCTCTCTCTCTCTCTCTCTCTCTCTCTCTCTCCCCTTATTTTATCTCTTCCATCGTTACTCTCTGTCTATTTATGTAATGTTACTTTTAAGTCACATTGTATGATACCCATCTTATGCAAAACAATGCATATGATGTTTGTTTTGCAGTGTGACATTGGAGTCACATTTTTTATGCCCACGCCATGAAAAAACAATGCATATGATGTGTAGTTGCATTGTGACATTAGATTCACACTATGATACTCACCATATATGTTTAAATCTTTGTGAGTTACATTGTGATACCATCCATGTGTAAACCTTGTATATGGTGTCTATATGTTGTGTGACATTAATGCCACATTTATGATGCTCACAGTGTGACCCACAAGTAGGGGTGTCAAACGTGTCGGGTTAAACGGTTACGTGTCGGGTTAAACGGGTGACGGGTAAAAAATATGTAAACCCGTACCCGACACGTTTAATAAACGTGTGAAAAATCTTAACCCAAACACGACCCGTTTAATAAACGGGTAACACGACACGACTCATTTAACCCGTTTAATTTTAAAAAAAATTATATTAACAAAATTTAATACTCCACTTTTTTTTTATTGTCAATTATACTTACCTCAAAAAAGAGGAATTTTTAGCCAAATCTCATAAAAATCATACTTGAAGGTTTGAAAAAAATGAAAAAGGCAATTGTCTTTTATAGGCAACTCAATCCTCCCCATCTCCCCTCATTTTCCAATGTGGGACAAAAACAAAAGACATTAGTTTGTCTTTGTCTTTGTCTTTGAAGTGCTCCTCATCTCCCCTCCTTTGTCTTTAAACTACTATTTTACTTCTTTTTTTTTTGTATTAATTTATTTACTTATTGTTTTCTTGCTAATTTTTTAAAATAATTATTAATTTATTATTATATTAATTTTATTTAAACGGGTAAACGTGTGATAAACGGTTTGATAGGTCTCACCCGAACACGACCCGTTTATTAAACGTGTTTGGCGTGTCAACCCGTTTATCACCCAAACCCGTTAAGATCTCACCCAAACCCGTTTAATTCGTGTCGATTCGTGTCGGTTAATCGTGTCGTGTCAAATTTTGACAGCCCTACCCACAAGCAGTATATTTATGATGCTCACAGTGTGACTCACAAGCAGTATGATATTGCGTCACATTATGTATCACAATTTTTTTGTCACAAAATATATATATAGAGAGAAAAATAGTCTTTATCTTATAAAGTATTTAAAAATAAAGAATTTTGATTTTACGTTAGCTTTATTTTGGTCACAATTATATTTATATATATATATATATATATATATATATATAATATAATAATATAATTATAATATAATATAAAATAGGACAGACTTCAATAAGCTCATCCGACGGTCTCAAATAGACTCATCTAATGACTACCAACATTCCTCTTAAAATCATTTACATTTCACCTTACCTTTAAGTACGAGTTACCCCTAATATATATATGAAAGAGAGAATGAAATAGTTCTAATATAAAAAAAATCCTAAAATTTTAGAATTTTAGAAAGAATTGGGAAAATTTTCAAATCAAGAAATTTAAAATTTATTTAAGTTTTGAATTTAGTTATTTGTATATATATATATAAAAAGAGAAAAAGAGAAAAAGAGAAAAAGAGAAAAAGTTATAATATAAGAAAACTCTAAAATTTAAGAGTTTTAGTTTTCAGATTAATTAGTTTTTTTTATTTGATTTTTTCAATAGGGATGTGATGATGGTTAGAGGTACTTTGGTCCTCCTGCTCCAAAATTTACTTTTTGTCAAATATTTTTAAGCTTTGTATTTAAAGTTAAGTTATAAAAAGTATAATGACTTTCAAAAAATCCTTATATTATTGAATTGATTGTGGATCTCAATAAATATTAAGATCTATTGTGAACCTAATGGTTATGAATGATTAGATTGATAAATTAGGTTCAAGTAACATTACTCTTTTATAAATGTCTCTTTACTATTGAAAAATGTTGATTTAAACTGCACTTCTACGGAAACTAAGGTAGAATGAAAAGTAAGTTGGAAACTATTAGGGGAAAAAAAATTAAAAATGAGAGTTGTTTGAGTTAAAAAAATTTGTAAAAAATTGATTATTTTCTTATTTTTTATTATTTTAATTGAGAAATTAAAATGATGTAATCGAATCTTGATTGGTTTGTGCGGGAGTTTAAATTAAATGGGTTCGACTACGATACCAACCACCCACTTTTCGGTATGGTATCGAAAAAGCAAAATCAACGGTAGATCTATAATGAACAACTTCCAACCGTTGATCAAGTCTATCACTTTTTACCGGTTACCCCACTGAGCCTTACAAATTCATAAAAAAAAAAAAAATATATCAGATGAAGAAGAAGGAGAAAGAAGAAGATGGAGTTACAAAATTGTTTTTATCCCTATGAACCCTTCAAGAGATTATAAAATCATCATCATTTATTAAAACTAAGGTTGAGATTATAGTAAACTTATATTTAATAAAAAATAAATACACTTAAAAAACTTTTTTTAGAATAAAATTAGAGCAGTAAAGTTCCAGTAAGAGTACCATTTTTTTGGTTAACATTACCATTCTTTTGATTAAGATTATCATTTTTTTTTGGTTAAAATTACACTGTTGAGGTCAAAGTACCATTTTTTTTGTTAACATTACCATTTTTTTTTTTAAGATTATCACTTTTTTGGTTAACATTACCATTTTTTCGGTTAAGATATTACACTTTTTTTGATTAATATTACCAATTTTTTATTAAGATTACCAATTTTTTAGTTAAGATTACACTACTGAGTTAAAAGTACCACTTTTTTTGTTAACATTACCATTTTTTTTGTTAAGATTATCACTTTTTGTTAACATTACCACTTTTTTGGTTAAGAGTACCACTTTTTTGGTTAATAATACCACTTTTTTGATCTGGATCACTTATGTAGCGATCGGGGTTTTAGTAGCGATCTTTGTAACAAACTAATCTCCATCGCTCAACCAGCGATCATGTCCAAATTAAATTACACTTATACCCCTAAATTATCACCCTTTTTCAAAATTTTTCTCATATTTTTCATATTACATCTTAACTATGTAATTAGTTTCATATTACCCCAAATTTTTTTACCTATTTTAATTTAACAAAAAAGTGTACCAAAATATGATAGCTTTATTGTAATTTATTTAGTGGTGAAAAACTTTATTGTAATAAATTTAACTTAACCAAAAGTATTTAATTAACATGTAATTAACAAATTAATATTACATTAACACATTCAATTCATCAAATTAACATTAAAATTCAACTAAATTAATATTAAATTCATCCAATTTATTCCAAAATCATCTAATTAACATTCAATTCATTCAATTAACATTCAATAAAAATTCAATTTATCAAATCAACACTAAAATAATATTATTTTTCATCCAAAGTATTTAATTAACATGTAATTAACAAATTAATATTACATTAACACATTCAATTCATCAAATTAACATTAAAAGTCAACTTGTAATTAATTAACACTAAATTAATATTATTTTTAATCCAAAGTATTTAATTAACATGTAATTAACAAATTAATATTACATTAACACATTCAATTCATCAAATTAACATTAAAATTCAACTTGTAATTAATCAACACTAAATTAATATTATTTTTCATCCAAAGTATTTAATTAACATGTAATTATTTTTATCTAAAGTATTTAATTAACATGTAATTAACAAATTAATATTACATTAACACATTCAATTCATCAAATTAACATTAAAAATCAACTCAATTAATATTAAATTCATCCAATTTATTCCAAAATCATCCAATTAACATTCAATTCATTCAATTAACATCCAATAAAAATTCAATTTATCAAATCAACACTAAACTAACATTCAATTTCATCCAATTTATATTTAATTTATCAAATTAACACCACGTTAACATTCAATTCATTAAATTAACACCAAATTAACATTCAATTTTTTCTAATAAGTATTTAATTCTCTAAATTAACATTCAAATTTAACTAATTAACATTAAATTAATCAAAAAAACTTTTAGTTTCATTCAATTAACACTCAATTCATTGAATTAACATTTCAAATCAAACAATAAAGATTCAATTTATCAAATTAACACCAAAGTAACATATAATTCCATCTAATTAATATTCAATTCATCAATTTAACACCAAATTAACATACAATATAATCTAATTAATATTAAAATTCATCCAATTAAAACTCAATTCATCAAATTAATATCCTAAATCATCCAATAAAGTTTCAATTTATCAAATCAATACCAAAATAATATGTAAATTCATCCAATTAATAATCAAATTAACATTCAATTTCATGTTAATAGACTTAAAATTCGTAAAAAAATAAAATTTAATCAGCTCAATCGTCTCAAATATTTGTAGAAAAATGGATTTTAATGGGTTTGAATTTTAATATGTAAATTGACTCGAATTTTTATTGAATTGTACGGACAAAGTTTATCATATTTGGGTACACATTTTGTGTTAAATTAAAATAGGTAAAAAAAATTGGGTTAATATGAAACTAATTACATAGTTGAGGGTGTAATATGAAAAATATGAGGAAAAAATTGAAAAATGGTAATAATTTAGGGGTATAAGTGTAACTTATTTACCTGATTTACTATTGTAGTGGGTAAAAAATAACAAAGCAACAAACGAAATGCTCTGACTTCTCTCTAGCTTTCTCTCACTAAAAAATGACAGAGGAGAAGAAAGAAGCCAGAGGCTTCAATGATCCCAAAATTCTCCACTGAAGTCTGGTTTCAACAAGAATGGAAGAAGACCCATGGGATATGCAAAAACTTTCTAAAGAAGAGGAGGATCACCTGGAAAGAAGTACCAAGAAGGTCAAGGAACACCATGGGAACTTGGAGGAAGAAGGTATGCTGGTTGATTCAAGTACTTCACCAGTCCAAGAGTCTCAAGAGCTGGTAATGCAGGCGAAACTCCCGACAGAAGGGAAGAAACCACAAAGGAACTACAAGGAAGCGCTCATGGATGATGATAATGCCATCTATTTTGACATAGAAAGCTATGAAGAGGAACCAGAGGAAATGGAGGAAGATAGTCAGGAAGAGCCACAAGGGAAAAAGAAGGTTCACACTATGATTGATTTATCAGATGAGATGTGCCCAAGTATTAGCCTCCCTCCCAAAATGCTCCAGAGTATTAGAAGCAAGTGGAAAGAGGGACTGCTGGTGAAGCTTCTGGGGAAAAGCATTGGCTACAAGGTGTTGTGTATGAAGGTAAGGAATTTATGGAATCTCCAAGGAGATTTTGATGCTATCGACCTTGACAATGGATTCTTCTTGTTTAATTTTCATGTAAGGGAAGACTGTCACAGAGTTTTCACCGGTGGACCTTGGATTATTATGAACCACTACCTTACAGTTAGAAAATGGGAGCCAGATTTCATACCATCAAGAGCTATGAAAATTGCTACAACACTTTGGTTAAGGTTACCAGAGTTGCCTCTAGAATACTATGATGAAGCAATCCTGTTCCAAATTGCGAAAGCACTAGGGAAACCAATCAAAGTGGATATCAAAACTGCCACAGCGAAGAGAGGAAGGTTCGCTAGGATATGTGTGGAGAGAGATCTAAACAAACCTCTCATCTCTCAGTATCGGCTTGGGGGAAGAATGTTCAAGGTTGAATATGAGTGCATACATTCCATTTGCTTTGCCTGTGGGAGAGTTGGCCACAAAGAATACTACTGTTCCTATTCCACCGGAAAAAAAGTCACAATCCACCGTCGATGGCCATTGTGGCTCATCATCAAACCCTCACATCATAGAGTCTGCTAGACCTGACACAGAAGAACGGTCGACTGTAAAGTCGAACGTTGAACCCCAACCCCAGGAAGAAGATAAAGAATTTGGGCCTTGGATGATAGCCCAACCCAGAAGAAAAAGAACCCAGCAGCTAAAAAAAAGCAACTGCCCAAACAACGTAGCAAACCCGAACAAATATAAGGCTCTAGAAACTATGTCCCCTGACCTGAATGAGTATCAAATCCAGACCCATGGCCCTTACCAGAACAAATCACAACCCAGAGGGATAGCGGAAGGAAATCAACCTAGTAAAGACCCATGATCAGGGCAAAGAAGGCAACGGGACCAAGGAATACAAAAGCAAACAACCCAATGGAGGGCCCAACCAACTGGGATGACACAGTCTGCTGACTCCTTGGTTTTAGTGCAGAGATCTAATGACAAGAAGAAGGCTTTGGGAACAACGTTTAATCCAAGGGCTTAAACCGCCTCGGAAAATCCCATGGATTCTGTGTATGGAGTAAACCCTAGTCCCCCAAGACTGTCCAGACCTCTCGTCTTCGCAAGATACACTCTCTCTGGATGTTCTCAGGAAAACCAAATCGACAGACATCCATATGATACTGAAACCCCTTGATCAAGACTCTCTTAACCTCATACACAATGGAACCAATCCCTCTAAGATATTTCAATCTAATCAACAACACCATAGATCTAGTATTCAGAGCGAGAGAGGAAAACAAGTGGTTAGCTACTACCAATTGGGAAATCAGGGAGATCCTATTGAAGATCGAACCCTGCTCGGTCAGAACTTTAACAGACAGACTAACAATAGTCTCTATGGTGCCGGCAATTCCCCTCATGGAGAGGAGATTTCAAGCCAGGATGATGTTGGGTATCAGTGAGGATGTTTCCCTCCCCTCTATTTTACTGAATCATTCTATGAAGATTTTATCGTGGAATTGTAGAGGAGCTAGTAATGAGAGATTTCGAAGGGTGTTTGGTGATCTCTTTAGAGCACATAATCCAGATGTGGTGGCTCTTATGGAAACGAAGGTACATAGTTCCCAAATGGGAATTTTTTTTAAATAATTCGGACTCACAAGGTCAGAAAAAGTGGAACCACAAGGCAGGGCTGGTGGAATTTGGCTCCTATGGGACCCCTCAAATGTCTCAGTCCGTATCTAGGAAGCCACGACCCAAGTAGGGATGGCAGTGGACCGGAGAAAAATGGGTATTCATCCAAACTTGTCTTGTTTGGACCGAGGATGGACCATACGTATTGGACGGTGGACGTATATGGGAATACTCGTATAAATCCGTGTGGGGATGAAGGTGTAAAACCCGAGGAAATTTAAACTTTTGAGAAAAAGGGCAAAATGGTAAATTGTCACTATGGTACAGGTTGTAAACCTGAAATTTTCTAGAGCTCGGATGACGAAACGGACATCACCGTTGGATTCGTCTCGCGGAACCTAGTTACCCTGTCAAATTTCATTGAATTCCGAGTTAGTCGGATTTTTCGCGTTTTACGAGGCGGTCGAGCCTCGGGAGACCCAAAAACGAAATTCTGGTTAAAATTTTAAATTTTGGGAAATAAATGACGGCAAGTTAAAATAAAAATATTTTGAACTTGAACCGGAGCGAAATTTAATCGTTTCGGGGTTAAAACGGACCCGGGAAATAAGGGCCGTGTGGCGCGTTGTAGGCCAAGTATTCTAAAATATAAATAGGGGGAAAAATTAGATTTTTCCCCATTGTGTCAGCCGATTGTTCAGCCGATTGAGAAGAGAGGGAAAAGAGAGAAACACTCCACATTCTCTCTACGATCTACTCCGTTCTAGCGCTCAAATCGACTCGGGCCAAGAACAAGAGTTGCTCTACGCGTCGAGGGCTACGCGTGGGTACCAAAAACGACGGCTTTCACCGAACGTTGGGAGGCCGAAAAGTTGGAAGTGGAGGATTCAAGCTTGCTTTGAGTTCTAGGAGCTTCCCACGACGATTCTACACGCTACAAGAGGTAGGGTTCCCTCCTATTAAGGTTTATTCCAAACCTAGGATGTTTTTATGAAATGGGTAGGATGATAGATTGTATATCTCTTGCCTATTGTTGGTAATGTGTTGAAATGGTTATTGAAATGGGTAAAGATAAATTCTAATTGGATTGGTAATTAGAAATTTTTAAATGAAATTTCTAGAATTGGGTATATGGGATTGACCCAATGAAATTCTTGGATTATGTGAATTGTGGGCATGCTATGTGCTTATATTATGCCATGAGAATTAAAGTGTGTTATTACTTGATTTTGTGATGACATGCTTGGGTGTTATTCAAGATAAAATGTTGGTATATGTATACATGTTATAATATATTGACATTGTAGAGAATTATGGAAATTATATGCTTATGATGTAATTTTGCCATGAAATATGTAAAATGTGATTGGAATGTTCATGTGTTCCTCATAGCATATTGAACATGGTAATATTGTTGCAATGGAGCATCACATTGCATATGCACGGGAACATCGCATTTAGTGGGTGTGTGTGCATGGTGGTTGTCTTCACCACGCGTGGTGGATGACGAGTGGGCTCGGGTAATATGGGTCGATGACCTAGTCGAGTCGCATGGTTTATATGTTGATAGGGTTGGGGTAGTAAGAAGGGCTAGACTATCCCTCGGGTGAGAGACCCGGTGATTGGATACGCACTCCGTTGGTATAAGAGCCCATAAAGTGTGTCGGTGTACGCGGAACCGTTGGTGGAAGTCCATGAATTCCGTGTAGGTTGGGTGACCTTTGGTGTGAGTCCATGAACATCCACCCCTATATAGACCCTAGAATGAAAGGTCATTTGATGTGCAACATCAATGACGGATTGGTACACATTGGCACTTGCATGTGTAGAGGAGCCGGGAAGGGCTCGGTTGATATGCATGAGTGAGTCTCATCTCATTCCATAGCATGACATTGCAAATTCCATCATTGAATATAATTCCTTGCTTGGAATGTTATAAATTGTTGTTTTGGGCATGTGAACATTTCATATGCATATAAGTTGGGGAGTAGCCTCATTAGGAGATACCCTATTGCGGGGTTCACACCGGCGGACGGCTCCCATTTCGACCCCCAAAGTTGAAAAAAGCCGACTTGTGGCTTTTATGGTTATTTTGTAAAGCTTTTGAAAGAATTCCATTTTTGATATGTAAATGTATGGAATCAATTGTAATAGAACTTGTACAAACCATGTTTTATATGGAAATCCTTGTCAAACATGTATTTGATGAATTGGGAAGGGTTTTGAATGGATTGGAAATGAAAAATGGAGGAAAAAGGCAAAACTGGGCAGAGAGTACCGGTACTGGGTACCGGTACCCCCCTTTCCAGTGGGTTGACAGTACAGGTACCGGGTACCGGTACTGAATGGTACCGGTACTGTGTACCGGTACCCCCCTTTCCAGTGGGTTAACAGTACCGGTACTGGGTACCGGTACACTCTCCAAAATTTTCAGATTTTAAATTGCCTTGCCCTATTTTCGGTCTGGGTCTTCCCTTCCCTTCAATGATCTAAATGGACTATAATGGAGTATAAAACATTGTATATTGAATATTGGTTGAACCCAAATGAATAATCGAATCCGGTTAACAATTGTGAGTTAAGATCCCGGTTAAGGGGATGCTACTACCGTGGTGTTAGGTTGAGTGACATCCACGGGTATTTCCGCGGGTTGACGGGTGGTCAACGGTTAATAAGGGACTCCCGGATTTTGGGGCGTCACAGAAGGCGGGGATGGACTAACCTTTACCCCCACCCCGCCCCCGCTATACCCGTTAAATATAGTTGATGGTTAATTGATTAGGACTGGAATTGGTAGTCTGTTAGCTTTTTTGGATGTGTTTTGCTTTGTTGGTTTGCTGTTTTGGACTTGTCCGGAGGGAGCTTTTGGAAGGAGTTGTTTAGTTGTTTTTGGTTATTATATATCTTTTGTTAGTTTTGAATAGGCTATGGCCTTAATTTGTTTCTTGTAATTCTGTTGGTTTTGTGAATAAATAAAATTTATTTTTGTTTTAAAAAAAAAACAGATGGTTAATTGATTAGGGGCGTGTAGATTAGTCCAATTTATTCCATAATGAGTGTAGATTTGTTTTATTATAGTTTGGTTAGATTATATTAGATTATTTAGAATGTTGTTGGATTATTTAAAATGTTGGATTTATTTAGAATTTTGGATTATGTTGACTTGAGCTTGAGCTTGGGCTTGGGCGGGGATGGGGGAAGCGGAGACGGGGATTAGAAATTTACCCGCGAATGGGGATGAAGATGAAAACTATACCCGTTAATGGGGGTTGACCGAGGATAGACGGAGTTTTTTTAAGCGGGTACGGGGATGGAGACTACACCCCCCGCCCTCGCTTCGGTCCACTGACATCCCTAGACCCAAGCCATAATGCTCATGTAGCACGTATCGATTTCAACGAATGGCTGCTTTCTGTGGTGTACGAAAGTCCTAACCCAACGAACAGAGAACTCGTATGGGATAATCTCAATAGCACTGGTGACAATTACAATCATTCCTAGTTGGTGGCTGGTGATCTAAATGACTATGCTAGCCAATTAGAGAGGAGAGGCAGAAGCTCGGAGCAAGGTAATAGGACTAGAAAGTTCAATGATAGAATCAACATGTGCGATTTAATTGATCTTGGTTGTAGCGGACCAAGACTGACGTGGAACAACAAACGGAAAGGAATGACTAATACAAAAATCAGACTGGATCGAGCCCTGGCCAATTCAGAATGGACGCTTTAGTTCCCAGAAGCAACAATTCGAAACCTTCCAAGAACTTACTCTGACCACTGCCCTCTCCTCATCTAAACGAAAAGTATGTCCCCAAGCTCTACTACTCCTAGACCTTTCAGACTTGAGGCTATGTGGTTTACTAAATCTGACTTTAGAAATGTCGTGGTTAATTCTTGGAACCAAGCCAACCAGAAGTTCACTCTGGCTACTAAAATCTTTGAACAGAATGCTAAAGAATGGAACAAAAGTAATTTCGGTAACATCTATCAAAGGAAAAGAAGAATTTGGCTAGACTTGAAGGTATCCAAAAAGCACAAAATAATTTTTACTCCCATAACCTTGAAAGATTGGAAGAACAACTTCAAATTGAGTATCAATATATCCTTGAGCAAGAGGAAACCCTATGGTATCAAAAAATCTAGATCTAATTGGATAACTCTAGGAGATAGAAATACCAGATACTTTCATGTGTCCACAATTGTGAGAAGAAAAAGAAATAGACCCCAATCCTTGAAAAATGACCAGGGATCATGGGTTACGGTGAAAAATGAAATTGAAGAGGTTATTCAGAATTTTTACAAGAATATTTTTGAGACTGAAAACTGCAACTTTATTGACTCTAACCAGTATAGCCATCAAGCGAAACTTGACCTGGTCGAAAATCAAATCCTTGATGCCCAGGTCAGGGATTTTGAAATTAAAAATGTTGTCTTTAATATTAAATCTTTCAAGTCTCCTGGACCTGATGGACTTCAAGCTATCTTCTACCATAGATACTGGGATGTCATTGGGAACTCAGTGTGTCAATAAATTAAACAAATTATTAGTAGAAAAGAGTGCCCAGGGGATATTAATGAAACATGGATCTCGCTCATTCCCAAGGTTGAGAATCCCTCATTACCTTCGCAATTTAGACCCATAAGCTTGTGCAATGTTAGTTACAAAATTGTGTCTAAATTGCTGGTTACAAGACTCAGACCGTTTCTAAATAAACTTATATCTCCATTCCAGAGCAATTTTATTCCTGGGAGACAGACCATTGATAATGTAATTGTCACCCAGGAAATTGTCCACTCATTAAAGAAAAGAAAAGGTAAGAATGGGGGGATGGTAATCAAAATTGATCTTGAAAAATCTTATGATACAGTAAGTTGGCCCTTTCTCCATCAAACGTTAATTGATTTGATTATGAGTTGTGTGACAGGTACTTCCCTCTCTATCTTATGGAATGGTTCCCCGTTGGATCCAATTAAACCTAAAAGAGGACTTAGACAGGGCGATCCATTGTCTCCCTACTTATTCACTTTATGTATGGAGAAATTAGGGCAGATCATTCAGAACAAAGTAGAAAAAGGATTATGGAGAGGCATCAAAACCTCTAGAAAAGGCACTGTTATTACTCATCTCTTCTTTGCTGATGACATTATCCTCTTCTCTAGGGCCTCTGAAAGGGATTGTGACATGGTTAAAGATGTCTTGGATAATTTTTGCTCTATCACAGGTCAAAAAGTAAGCATGGCTAAGTCTAGAGCCTAATTTTCCCCAAATATCAGTAGGAACCAGGCTTTGCACCTAGGGAGAATAAGTGGCATCACATGCACCGAAGACCTAGGAAAGTATCTAGGTATCCCCATCACCCATAATAGAGTGAGTAAGGAACACTATAACTTAATGATTGAAAATATCCAAAAGAAATTGAGTGGATGGAAAAGTAAAAACCTTTCTTTTGCAGGAAGAAACACTCTTGTGCAAGTTGTTACCTCTACAATTCCTAATTACATTATATGCAAACCTCCTAGCTTCCTCAGTCCACTTGTGAGAAAATTGATAGACTAAATAGAAATTTCCTTTGAGGAGATACAGAGGAGAGGAAAAAGGTCCACTTGATAAATTGGGACACTGTCTGCTCCCCTAAGGAGATTGGGGGACTGGGGTTGGGAAAGTGTAGAGATAACAACTTAGCTGTCCTATCTAAACTAGGTTGGAATTTACATACTTAGAGCAAGTCCCTTTGGGTGGAAGTAGTCAAAAAGAAGTACATGAATCCATCCCTAAAAGATTGGCCACGCAAGTCTAATTCATCCCCAATATGGAGAGCTTTGTTAAAAACCAGTCAAATTGTGAAGGATAATACAAAATGACTCATTGATAATGGTTCAAAAGTTTCTTTATGGAATGACTGGTGGACAGGTGAAAGCCCACTCCAAAGAAGGATGCAAATACCATCTTCAGCTGATCCGAATAGCACAGTGGCCGAGATTTTAAGTCCCACAGGTAACAGGAACATTTAGAAAGCTGGTATGTGCCTTCCCTCTCCATTTATCTCTGATCTCTTGCACACACCACTGCCATTGGAAGGCTTCCATCATGACTCATCATCCTGGGGCCTTACAAGCAATGGAAAATTCTCCATTAAATCTGCTTATAATTGGATTTCTAAACCTATCCCAAGGCAGCATCATGACTTTAACTGGAATTGGATGTGGAAGCTAAGGGTTCCACAGAAACTTTAGCATTTTATGTGGTTGGTCCAAAGCGACAGAATCCTTTCTAACTCCCTGAGGTACTCAAGAAACCTCACGAATGATCCTTCTTGCGTAAGATGTAAGTTTCATTACGAAAGCACAATCCATATCCTGAGAGATTGTCCGAAAACTGATCTGGTTTGGAGAGCATTTCTAAATAGGAATGAGCTCCAACAAGATCAATCAATGGATCTCCAAAGTTGGCTCATTAAGAACTATAATTCTAGAAAGGACACCTCTTGGAGAGGAGTGAAATGGCCTATACTTTTTGCCTCTCTGATATGGAACATCTGGAAAGATAAGAATCAAGAATGTTTGGGAAATACAATTAAGCCTCCCCCCCCCCCCCCCCCCCCAATTTTATTGCTAAGAAAGTTTGGAGACTGGCATGGGATTCATGGAATTCCTTCAATGAACCCCATTCCCAGGTGTTACCTAATCCCCCCAAACTCATTGGTTGGTCTTTCCCTCCTGCAGGATGGATGAAGATGAATGTGGATGGTAGCTCTAAAGGGAACCCTGGATCAGCTGCAATTGGAGGACTACTAAGGAATGATCAAGGAAGGTGGCAGCTTGGCTTCTACGGGAAGCTAAAGGACTCCAACTGTATACAAGCTGAACTGTGGGTGATTTATCAAGACCTCAAGATTATGCAAACCTAGAACCTAAAGAAGGTGATCATGGAAACTGACTCCCTAGATGCCCTCAACCTAATCACTGCTAGGTTGGAGGAACTCCACCCCGAAAGGAATATCATTGTCAATTGCAAGCACATAATGGGATTGACTAACACCCCCATTCTTCACACACTGAGAGAATGAAACTTCTGCGCTGACAAAATGGCAAGCCTGGGAGGGCTACAACAGGATTCTTTTTGTGTTTTTTGATGTCCCACCGCCTGTGTTGGGGCAATTTCTTTTGAATGATCTGTCATGTATATCCTTTGCTAGAGGGTTTAAATAACCCTTTTAACTTTTCCTATGTACCAAAAAAAATAAGTGTAATTTATTTTGGATATGATTGCAACTTGATCGCTCGTTGAGCGCTCGAGATTCGTTTGCTACAAAGATCTCTACTGAAACCCCGATCGCTACATAAGCGATCCATATCAAAAAAAATGGTACTCTTAACCAAAAAAGTGGTATTCTTAACAAAAAAATGATACTCTTAACAAAAAAAGTGGTACTTTTAACCAAAAAAGTAGTACTCTTTAATCAAAAAAGTGATACTCTTAACCAAAAAAATGGTACTCTTATAAAAAAAAAATGGTAATGTTAACAAAAAAAGTGGTACTCTTAACCAAAAAAGTGGTACTCTTAACTAAAAAAATAGTACTCTTAACCAAAAGAGTGGTACTTTTAACCAAAAAAATGACACTCACAAATTAATATTTTAGATTCCACCGGTTTCTCCCAAAAAATGGTACCTTACCCCAAAGGTAAGGTACCTAAAATATCAATTAACATTCAATCGGTACCATTTTTTTGGAGTAAGATACCATTTTTTGAGAGAAATCGGTGAAACTAATTTTGAGTTTTTAATGAACAAATATCAATTACTGAAGCTCTTAATTTTTTTGATATGATACCAAAAAAATAAAAGGCGGTACTCAAGCAAACTCCTAAATTAAGAGACAAGAAGCAGCTAGTCAGATTTTTTTTTTCTTTTTTCATTTTTTTTGTTGGGCTGAGCTGTAGCACGTGGCGTTCCCTATAAGTGACGCGTGTCCATTACCAGAAGCTGTCACTCACTTCCCGCGAATTATAAAACTTTGCATAAAACACAGGACTAGAGCTTTCTCTACTCTAAAGCCATGGCGGTGACGTACACATCCGCAGAGCCTTGCAGAAAAAACTTCAATTTCTAGGGTTAGTCTCTCTCTCTCTCTCTCTCTCACGGTCTTTTGACTTCCTTTTCGCTTTCTTCGATACTGCTTTGGTCCATTTTATGGGGAGAATAAAAAAGTCGCAAAGCATCTTCTTTTGCTTCTCCTCTGTTTGGTTGCTGCTAAGAAAACGTGACCAAAGTGAAAGAAAGTCCGGTTCTTTGGTTTTTTTTCTCCTCTACAACTGAAGAGGTCACACCTCTTCTTAAATGATCAGCCTACTAAAGGCTTGAATGTGGTGAGTACTTGACATTCTAGGTAACTTAAACCATGATTTGGGATTTTTAATATTTTCTCAGCAACCAAACAGTGATGTCATGGGTGCTTTGCTATGTTGATGGTAGCTATTTAATTGCATTCTCTTTGAACTTGTTGGCAGTTCATACCCCACCCACACATTGAAAAATGAAACTTCTGTTTCTATAATTATCGTTTCCCCATTTTAAAATGTTGAAGGCAATACACCCTTATAGTACTTGGCTTTTGCTCAATAATGCTTTTCTGCAACTGTTGGAATGTCATTATGATTTTCACATTTGTGCATTGTAGCTTATGTAATTGGAGATATATTTGATATTTATCAGGGATTTGCACATTTTTCAGGGGGTGATTTACTGCTTGGCCAGAAGGAGAAAGGGAAAATTTCTGTGAGAGTGCAAATAATTGTTGCCTCATTGGTTTCACTTTGCTGTTTTTGGGTGTGTTGTATGAGGGTTCTTGTAATTCCATTGAGATTGTTTTTATTTCCTTAGATTCTGCTAGGGATGTCTTTGGAAACTAGATATCTTTGGAAACTTATTTGGAATCCAACTGCGAGTTAGCAGTGCTCCAGAGGCACTGTGTCATTGGACTGAAGAATTTTTGGAGTCTTTAAGTTCTAGCATCTCACTTTAAACTGGTGAGTCACTCCAAAGTTACCACTCACTTGAGTTAGCCGGCTTCTATAGTTATCACTGCACATTTGAATGCAAATTTGGTCACTGATGATGAAAGCTCAACAGTTTTAAACAACTCTTTAAGTTATGGTCCAACTGTTGGGGCTAGTTCTTTGATCACGGATGCCAATTCACCAGTACCAGGCGGTACTCAAAAAGTGGCAATACCAGCTAACCTTACCTGAACTTTCCCACATCACCCATGTCATTCTCATCCCATAATTTAGGAACTTCCGCTATGGATGGTTTCTCTGTAGCACAGCAAATCTCCCACCTAAATCAAAGCTGTGGACAAGGGCATAGAAGGCAGCGACCACAACAGCAGATGGATTATACATCTACATCCCAGCCAATATCAGAAATGCATCATGTTTCGGTTCATTCTGGCATAGAACAGGAGCCTGATACTTCTACCCAAATGCACAAAAAGGCCAAACTAGACATCAACCAAGATGATGTTCTGCACCAGCAGATCTTTCAGCAACTACTTCGGAAGCAGGGTCCCATGCAGTTGCAAGTTCATAATCCACAGTTAAGGGCATTGATCCAGCAGCACAGACTACGAAATCAGCTGCAGCAACAAATTTTACACTCCATTCCGCAGTTGCAGATTCATGAACAACAGCCACAACAGACGAGCAATCAATTAGAACAGCAAGCCTCTAATCAAGTTTCTGCTATGCACTCCATTGGTGATGGTATTTGTTTTCGACGATTGATGCAGTACCTGTATCATCTGCGGCATCGGCCACATGTTAGTTGGTTAAATAGAAATAGTAGGCTTGCACTGTATTTCTATCCTCTTTTCACATTTGAGACATTTCATTAAATTATATCATATATGTTGGGCACTTTAGATGCCATGCCATTTTATCATCTTTTAATGACATTTTCTATTATAGTTTTTTGGTTCTGTGACTGGAGTAAACATGTGCATCTTATTGCAGTCTAATCCTTGTTTCTTGCTGCTTTGTAGGACAAATGTATTGCCTATTGGAGGAAATTTGTAGCAGAGTACTATGCTCCTAGTGCTAAGAAAAGGTGGTGTTTATCCTCATATGAAAATATTGCACAACATGCCCTTGGTGTATTCTCTCAGGCAACTATGGTAAGATTTTATATTGTCCAGAGTTAGAAGCTAATTGTTGATCATGCATATGTTCAGTCACATCATATCCCTCCAATTTTTCTTCATTTTCATCTTTCGAGGCCACTCCTATATTTTTCTGGACATGCTTTGCCTTAGGCGGATTTATATTTCGCATGACATGAAAAGTTCTTTATATTCTTTTCTTCCTCATTGGATCATATGTAGGCAATGCCTTACTGCAAACTGAAATTTTTTAGTGTCTTCTTTGGTTTATCTCAGGAGGGGTGGCAGTGTGACATTTGTGGTTCTAAATCAGGGAAGGGATTTGGTAAGCAAATAAGAAGTTTATTTTAGGTAGCAATTGATCTATACATTTTGTTTTGCTTTCTCATTTAGCACAAGGATTCACTTCTTGTTGACATTAATAACTGATTTCTAGTTTTCCCAACTCTTCTGATATTAAAGTTTTCTCTTTTCCAACTTTCAGTTATCTTCACCTTTGTTAAATCTTAGTATAGATAATGTTACTGCTTTTCCATTAAGGGGTCAGTTACCCTTTTCTGATTGTTTAATCAATAAATGATGCAATTTGAACCTTGGTGCATACTCCTTAGTTGCCCCAATTTTGTCTGTCCAATTCCGACGACGACTTGTATGGCCCTGATATGTCATATGTCATGATTTATTACATAAGGTTGCACAAGGATTGAAGAATATTCGATGGAGAACTCACATCATTTATATAGCTGGCTAGATGCAAATCATAGGACAGTGACCTAGGAATAAGTCTGCATTTTGTTGATGCAATAATTTTCCAGCAAAAATTGTCTACATAGAGAAACAACTGTAACCTCAAAGAAGGTATTCTTGGCTGTATTTCTGGAAATTGTTCCATCCCATAAAAGAACGGAGTACTTTTTGAAACTTACATCTCATGCGTCAAGTATATTATTGTTCTTCTTCGCCTGTTCTCTTTGTTTAGATATCTCACCCTTCAAGAGCTGGGCCATACTGTTTTTATTTCTACATTACATCTTCGCACTTATATTACTGAATAGTGAATTCGAGTTTGCGCTATCTTTGTTATCATCTGATTTCTGAATCTTTACTTTTTTTGTCTTCTTTGACAGAGTCAATTTTTGAAATACTCCCTAGGCTTAGTAAAATTCAATATGAGAGTGGCGTTCTCAATGAGCATCTATTCCTTGATTTTCCACAAGAGCATAGATTTTCTTCTGGATTAATGATGTTGGAATATGAAAAAGCATCTCAAGAGAGTGTTTACGAACAATTTCGTATAGTTCATGAGGGCAGGCTCCGTATAACTTTCAGACACGACTTGAAGGTAAGTAGAATTCCCAATACATATTCAGCCTATAGGTGTGATATTGTTCCTGATCTCGATCTGAGCAAGTTATTACTTCAATCCATCATTATTTATATGACTCTTCAGATACTGTCATGGGAGTTTTGTGCACGGCGCCATGAAGAACTTTTGCTTCGTAGATTTGTCGCACCACAGGTGTGAAATTTGTCACTAGCCATGTGCTTCATGCAATGTGCAAAACACCTCAACTCTGTTTCCTTGCTTCGGTTTCTTTTCTCCTTTTTGTTGGGTTATGTGGGCAATTTCGGTTTATGCAGTGGTGGTACTGACATTGTAGCTTGTCATCCATGAAGCTTTCTTTCTCAATTTATGCCATGAAGTTATACAGTTCATGAAACATATTTACGTTTTCAGGTTTTGTGGGATCCTGTCTCTAATTATCATGATTCTTTGTTACTTCTTGATACTTTTATTTTTTGAATCACCTTAAATTGATATAGGCCCTCAATTTTGATCTTTGCTCTGTGGACAGCTGAGTGTTTCATAACTACTGGCAAAAATATGATAGTATAACAATGTATGTGTGTTACTAAATTTACTCTTATTAGTCATGCCGATTTTCTTTTTGGGTATGCTGAACATTTAAGTATCTATTATCTAAATTACTTCAGAATAATTTTCTTCGTAGAAGTGAAAGTACTTTATTTCTTGTGCACGTTCAGTAACAAACTAAAGAGTAAAGATGGGGATTCATTTGGTGGCCATTGTTTTTGGACTAGGGGGATCATATGGGGAACCATAGAATACACCAGATATTGTTAGGGATGATATTGTAGGTGTCACTGTCATCTAGAATTTTATGGCCCAATCCATCTTCTGGTTAGTTTAGTTAAGTACGCTACACTGTGTGGATACAGAGCTGCATCATCTAATATCACAGGTCGAAGTTGGTCTTAGTTCTTGGGAAATTATTCTTATTTGCAGGTGAATCGGTTGGTTCAGGCTGCATGCAAGTATCAAAGTACCACTAACAACAGTGGATCGGATGGGATTTTGCAAGAGGATTTACAATCAAATGGCAATTTGTAAGTCAAGTAATTAAATGTTTACTTTTCTCATCTAAAGAAGAAAACTTCCCACCGAAGATTGTAATTCAAGCATTATTTTATTTGCATGGTACTTCCAAATGCTTGCAAACATTTTTGAATGAGTAGCTCCATCAACAAATTTGTGAAATTTTACTTCCTTAGCTTCCGTTGGCTCCAAAGATACCAGGCTAGTCCAAAAGCAGACTCAATTATCCATTCACTTAAACCAAACCAAACTAAACCAAGTCTTATGTCCCAATGATTTGGGATCGACTATCTGAGTTTGTCCTCGCCATTCATTTCGATCATGCGCTATACGCTCATTTAAGTTAAATATTTTCATATCTTTTCTTATTATTTCGTTCAATGTTAATTTAGGTCTACCCCTACTTCTAGTACCATTAAGAGAAATTCTATCACTTTTTCGAATCGATACCTCTATTAGCCTACGTTGAATATGACCGAACCATCTTAATCTATTCTCTCTTAACTTATCCTCAATTGAAGTTACTCCTACAATTTCTCAAATATGATCATTTCGTATTATATCCTTTCTAGTCTTTCCACACATCCACCATAACATTCTTATTTCCGCTACACTCATGTCACTATGTTGTTTCCTAGTTGCCCAACATTTCATCCCATACATCCTTGCTGTCCTTATAGCTATTCGGTAAAATTTACCTTTCAATTTTATTGGTATCCTTCTATCACATCATATACGAGAGGCTTTCTTCCCCTTAAACCAATCGGCGTTGATTCTATGAGTTACATCATCTCTAATTTCTCCATCATTTTTAATGATCGATCCTAAATATCTAAATCGTTTACTGGTTGGTATTTCTTGATTTTCAATCTTAACTTTTTCATTATGTCTACTTTTTCTATTACTAAAATTTCATTGCGTATATTCAATCTTATTCCTATTTATTTCAAACCCTTTCAACTCGAGTGTCTCTCTCCAAATTTTTAGCTTATTGTTAATCCCCCTTCGAGTTTCATCTACTAATACAATATCATCTACAAATAGCATACACCGTGGGACATCATCTTGGATGTGCCTAGTGAGTTCATCCATAATTAGGGCGAATATGTATGGACTTAGAGTCGATCTTTGGTGTAATCACACCATGATTGGAAATTCTTTACTTTCTTTCATTGAATACCTAATTGTAGTCAATGACCCATTCACTTGATATTTCAAAACTTTTTTTCCCTGGAGGTATATTTTGAAACCTAA
Source organism: Ilex aquifolium (assembly GCA_951799425.1). NCBI lineage: Eukaryota > Viridiplantae > Streptophyta > Magnoliopsida > Aquifoliales > Aquifoliaceae > Ilex > Ilex aquifolium. Next base: position 30,863,194 of record OX637403.1, read on the forward strand.
CCCTGAATGTCGCGAATGCTCTCAGTACCTAACAAAATGAAATCAGTTATGAACTACATACTCAGAACTAGAAATAATGTAGAATTACAAAAATACCAGTGCTGTGGTTTGCAACTGCTGGGTCCAGGAGCATCCCAACCTCAAACTCTTTATGGTTTTGCTGTTTTGTGCTGCACAAAACAACCACCTTTTAGCAGAACTCCCACCCAAAACCATGTGTTCCACCAGGCTAAGGGCTCCTAGTTTAACCTCCTACCTCCACTTGAACCCGAAGAATAATTCTTGGGAGGACTGGACCAAACTGTGGCGAGATACTTGGAAAAAGACATTGACCAGTTCTTGATTGTTCCTCTGGGTGTAGGCTCCTAACAGCTGGGCATCAGCTTGCAAGGAACTTGGAGTTACCGATGGTGAATGACTTGGGATTTTCCAAAAGATATGTCAGGTGTTTGCAGGTACATTTTGGATATATCTTTATTAAGAGGGAAATAATAATCTGAAATGTCTTATCTGTAATATTTCATTTACACAAGTTTATGTTTCTCAATTGTATTGTGAAACAGATCGCTGAAGTTGTAAATAGCATGAAAGATTTGATGACTTTCAGCTGTGCCAGAAATATGGGACCAATCGGTATGTTATTGGAAAAAGGAATGTATACCTATTTGTTTTATGTGATCTCTTTGGTTCAATTGTTATTTAAGATGGCTTGCAATTTAGGGCTTCCAAGTAGCCATCAGGCTCTAATTTTTTTCCAAAATTTCCTTCGGTTATCTGTGTTAATGGAAGCACATTTTATTAGCATTGGCATCCTCTTGATAAAATATTTAAGCCAGTTTGAAGCATTTGTTGAGATCCTTTAATTACTATCCTTTTGACCGTCATCCGGATCACTGTTAAAACTAAAAGTAGTGGCCCCAGTCATCTGTGAAATTACAATCTGATACCAACTCTTACTTGTAGAGAGCTTGAAAAATTATCCTCGAGAAGGCACCACTCCCAATATTAGGATGAAGGAAACACCAGAAATGGAGCAGCAAGGGACTGCTCAAGGTCTGCTGACTGACAAGAATAAGTTGACGGCAATGCGTCCTGGTCCTATCAGCAACATAAACAATATGTCTCCTGTGACTTGTGAAGGAGTTTTATCTGGCTCAGGAGACACGGCATCAGCGCTGACCAATTATTTCCAGCAATTACAGAGGCAGGACTCTACTCAGCAGGACCAGCCCTGTTCAATGTCTTGTTCCAGCCAGAGTGCAGTCACTTCGTCAATTCTAGGTGCTCAATCCTCGAGTGGTGGACTGTTCCAAAACTCGCAGATTGATGGTTTCTCAAGTTCCCAGTCTTCTCAGGGCAGCAAATACTTACAGCAGAGTATGGCTGAGAATTTACTGCAGGAAATGGTGGCTAACGGCAGGGCAAAAGGAGTGCAGGATGCAAATGGCAATGTTGCTGCAGATGTCCTTAGCAAGGTTAATGACAATGTTGTTGATGGTTTGACTGCTAAAGCCAGGTATACAGGTATGTCTGGCATTGGGCTCGGTTTTGGCATTAGCACAGTTGCTGCCACTGCTGCCCAGGCAAATGTGTTGGGTTGTGTCGTGGGAAGTACTGAAAACCTTCAGGCTGCCACTAACAGAAATTCTTCCAGAGTATGTGGTAGCAGCATTTCAATCAAGAGAGAACCAGATCTTCCAGTGTTTCATATGCCCCAAGCACAGGATTTTGGCTCAAGGTTTTTCTAAGAATGGAGGTTTACATGGTAACAGGAAGGACATAGACTACAACTGGAAGGCGTAAATCAGTTTTGGTTTTTCTTTTCACATGATTGTCAAGAAGTTTTGTCTACACTCTACAGGTGACAGAATATATAGTAGGGTATACTTGCTAATTTGATTTTCATCAGTAGTTAAATTTTATCAGTGATCACATACCACACAAGTTTTCATTGAACATCAGACCTATTTCTGCCCAGAGGAAAATGACCAGCTCTATAATAATGAGTGAACCAGTGGGAACAAAAATATATCACACTGCCTTAAACTTGAGTACAGTTGCCCTACTACATAGTTTTAGACTCATTGAAGATGTCTCCTACCTCTATAACACTCCTATCAAGAAAGGTTAATTGCAACTAAAAAAGCTTCAACCTCTCTCTAAACTCACTTGGGTACACTAGTACAGAGTCCACACACAGACCACCTTTAGTATGTGTGCAATCAATCTGGGTCATTGAAAATTTGATTTTTGTTGGTGCACAGGGATTTTCAACAACAAAATCTCCCACATGGTAATGAATCCATTTTCCAGGTTCATCCAAAGAACACTGGGATATTGCCTTCTGACCATCCGAAGTTGAAAGCTGGAATTGAACGGGCTTTTTATCCCAACCATGGACATGCTCGGAGTTGCAGACTCGACGACCAAATCTCTTGGAGGCCCGTCCTAACTGCAGCCTGAAGTATAGACTATAGGTCCCTGCTGGAAATGGGAACTCGACCTCTCCATCAACTTCAAACCACCAGATTTGCTGGAGATATGCAACTGAGCAGAATCTAGATGCAAGAGAAGAAATTTCTAATCAGTTTAACGAGTCTGTCACGCAATGAAAACATTAATGACGCGATGCTAATGTTGTGCCAAACTAAAACTCAGAAAAAAGGCAACACCAACAACACCACAGACCGTCCTCTCTCCACCTGAACACACATATGGTAACAACAACAGCAACGGCAAACATAACAATAACTCTTCCAAAAAACTACAATAGACTGAAAACAAGAACCATAATAACTGTGAAGACGATGATTAACACACTCTTTCACAACATACAATAAGAATGACCTATGCAGTACTTAAAATTATATTTGCCCACCATTGTCAAAAGAAGAACACGCCTCAAGACTGAAGTCCTTCAACAAGATCAGCTCCCTTTATAACTTTTTTTTTTTCTGATTTTCAAACAATCCACTTCTACAATCTAAAGAACGTCGTTTCTTCACCACGCTTTTAGTAGCCTAGAATTGCATCAAAAGTCAGAATCTCATTCTGACAAAACAAATTCCGGTAGTCTTATGCATACATAGTTGAAATCCAGCTCCAACCACAAGAAAATCATCCAACACCACTTTCCAAAAAACAAAACACTATCCAAAACACAAGGGCCTCTGTTACTTGGAGATGATATTTGAATCCAGATTTGCACAACGGATAGAAAGTTTTGATGAAAATTAATTTATCCCCTTTCGGCCCAGAAGAAATTAGTTCAAACCCAATTGCAGTAATCAAGATTTTACCTTCTAAGGCTCAATTACATTCTTCAACCACAAAACCACATGCAGGGCATGTTAATTTAAACCCACGACATAACAAGATATGTACAAAAGCTACCATTTGGGGACAGATTTATATAACCGACCCCAAATAATTAGGACATAAGGCTTGGTTTGGTTGGTTGGTATAGTTAATTGCAGCATCACATACAAAGAATCATAAACTATACAGGAAAAGACAGAATGTAAACAAATGACATCCTTTAGGAGGATTTTAACCAAAGAAATGCCCTGAACAGTTGAATTTGATCAGCCAATCTAAACTTCGTTCATAAAAGAAATACAACTCTCGGTTTCATTAAATCCAAAACATAAACAAAACAACGTTTGCAGTTACTCACCTTGATTCCTCAGTTGTAATTCGTCTCCAATATCTCCTATCATCAATCCCTGTTATTGCCAACCCATTTGACGAAATTGACAAACAAATTCCTCCGGTAGTCTTATCCAACCAAACTTTCTGCAAATAACCCAAATCAACAAACCCATCAAACATAGTTAAAAAGAAAACCCATCAAAAAAAATTATCAATTACAGATCATAAAGTCATTTATTCTTCTTCCTATTCAACAATGGTGTTGAAAAATCTCTCAAAAATCTAAGAGCCCGTTTGGCATCATTCTTTACAGCTTGTTCTCAATTTACACAACAAAAAATCATCAATGACAAGTCATAAGAGTTTTCTTTTTTTTCTTTTGTCATTCCCACAAAGAACATATCTAGATTTTTTTCCCCAAAACCCCTGCATCCAAAATTAACCCAAACGCTTCTTTGTTTGGGTCTTCCTCCAAAACAGTTTTGGCTTGCTTCTGTTTGTTCAAAAACACAAAACAATACCAAGAGACCGAGAAAAATACCAATATATAACAGGGAAAAGAGGAATTTAGAATAAAAACCACACCTTTGTGCCTCCATCAATAGAATTTGGTCGACAAAGCCTGGCATAAATATCTCTTTTACACAATTTCTCAGGAAAATCATCAAACACTCTTTTAATTACAGACCCATAATTCAAAGGCAATTTTGATTCCCAAACAAAATCTGCTGATGAAGCACCTCGAAAGGCCCTGTTTAGAATAGCAAGTCTGCAGATCTCAGGTGGGTCTAAGTATACAAGAACTGACGCCACACAGCTCTCCGGCAAATCCCCAAGGCTAGGATAGGAAGACACAGGAGCTGTGTTGGTGAAGAAAGAAAATGAAGAACCCATGAAGAATGGTACCAAGTCTCAAGGATTTTGATGGGTTTTGGAGAGAAAATTGAGAACTTAAATTGTCTGAAATGTAAATAAATGGATATAGAGAAACATGGAGAGGGGAGAAAGAGTTGAAATATTGGTGATTGGTGGCAAAAGCTGAGTTGGAATATTGGTGATTGGTGGCAAAAGCTAGTTTTATAGATGGATGCTTACACAGAAGGAAAGAGAGAGAGAGAGAGAGAGAGAGAGAGAGAGAGAGAGAACAGATGGAAACATGTACTTGAGAATTAGTTACATTCTATGGCGCATGCTAATGGTATTTCAATCTATGTTATTCTATATTTATTTAGACTTGTAAATTCAAATATTTGAATTTAAATTTTAATAATTTTTTTAAAATTAATTTATGATAGAATTATCTCTTATGAATATTTTAATCTCAATATAAATAATCCGTTTTTTAATTCATAATTGTATTTGATCTCTTTTGCATTTGACTAACCATTCTTTGAATAAAATAATCATAACAAAGAAAAATGATTTTCTTAAAAACCACTCAAAAAGAGAGAGAATAAAGGGCGAAGTTTTATGATTTAGGCATAAAACCTATAATATCTTAAAACAAATATCTAAAAAAAAATGTATTCTTTGACTCTAATTACATGAAAGTATGTTGTGAAAAAAGAAAAAATATTTATTATAACAGTAATATCACGTCAGTATTGTCATGTAATATCACCAATTAATAATATATTGACAAATAAAAAAATAAATCCCACACAAACTAATAATTATTGTCTATTTAAGTAAATAACTATTCACTTATTATTCATATAAACTAATAATTATTTAAGTAAAATTTATTTTATTTATTTTAAATTTTATTATTAATTAATAATGCCAGGTCGGTTGATACGGTATCACCGTGTATTCAATATTCTGTCGTGAAAAAGACAAGAAGATACATGCCAAGCCACCTCAACATGCCGTGCGTGGGTGGGAGTCAGCAAGACATTGTCAGCCACCACATACCGTGATGTCCCCACATTGGTACACGTGCCACAAGGTCAGCATGTCTACCCTCACGCGTGGATTAGACTAGAGTATAAGGGTCACTATTTTTTTTTTTTTAAATTTTTTTTTGGGAGGAATAAAAGGAGAGAAAAACTTGAACCATTGATCTGATAAAATCTTTATAAGATAAGGAGTACCATTGGATCAAAAACACATTAATTATAAGGTCACTATTAATAGCGTTATAATTCGGCTAATTAGTCGATGCTCCATAGTGCTAATTTTTTCTAGATCACACATTAATATGACTCAAAATTGATACAACTTAATTAAGTTAGGATTAAATAATTCATGTTATGACATGCTAACTCAAATTATTAATTTTTGAGATAATTTTTTTTCGTTTATATATATATAATATAATTAATCATTGTAAAATTAGATAATTTTTCGCTTGATTTTGGTTATGGACCAAGTATATTTTTAGTTTATGGAGACTTATGGATGGCGTTTTTTGTTGAAAACAAAGAGAGTCTTGCAATTCGATTTCTAGTTTAGGATTAGTAAATAAATCAAGTCATACAAATAATAAAATAGGACTGTCTAAAGTAAATGGATACTCATCACGAATCCAAAATAGCACGATCAAAATACAAAACATCATTACGTAATTAGTACCTTAACGATGTGTTTGGTATGCGATAATGAGGTAATACTTTTAGAAAAGAATGAAATCAATATGAAAATGAAATCAATGTAGGAATGGAATGAAATGTACATTGTCATTCTAATGTTTGACAACAATTATGATTAAACGTTGGAATAGAATTGAAAATCTACTCAAATTTTTAGATAAATAAATATTTAAAAAATCTTTTTAGACTCGGACCTCGACCCCAACCCCAACCCTGGGTGGTGGTGGAGCGGTGATAGGGTGGTAGTGACAAGTGATGATAATTGAGAATGAAAAATACTATCAAATATTGAGGAATAACAAATTCTGTGTTGATGAGATTAAGCATTCCATCGAAATGGGAATGAATTTTTTTTGCTACATACAAAATATTGAAATGAACATTATTAAGTAATGAACATTTTATTCTCATACTTTATTGTCGCCTATATCAAACATAGTGTGTATGCTTTAAGTTTGATTCTATTAAGTGGTTGCGGGTAGTAGTGTCAATCGTGTCATGTTGTGTGACCCACGTGTCGTGTATTTTCGTGTTGTATCATTGTTATTCATGTCGTGTTCGTGTCAAGACCTACAAAAAAAAATTATTTAGTGTGTTCTGAGTATTAAACATTAGTCTAAACTATTTATTAATCGTATTTAATAATCATGTCAATTTTATAATCATACGTGTCGGGTTTATATCAACGAGTCAGAGTTGACACGGCTAATTGCGGGGCATTAAATTTTTTTTTTTTGTTACTGTTTTCGGACATAATACAAAGTAAATAGACAACAGTCATTGAATGTCCATTTTATATTCGGCTTTCAAATGCTGCATTCCAAGCTTGATCGAGGAAATTTCCATCTCTTTTCTTCCAGAAAAAGTCGACGCCCTCCAATTAGCGTTCACACCTATGTAAGCACAATTTGAAGCATATTGATAAAGTCTAAGTTGGTCCCTTTGATTTAATCAAATTATTCCAAGATTAATTGTTCAAATCTATGATAAGCACGTTGATTTGGGAATCTAGAAGTGTTATGGGTAGTTGTGTCAATCGTGTAGGATCTTAGTGGGTTCATGTCAAAAAATATTTCACTCATGTTCGATTCGTTCATTAATTTGTGTCTAACGAATCGTGTCATATCGGATTTGTGTAGTGGTATAAACCATGTATAACTGGTATATAAACGAGTTGTGTCATATATTTCTTCTGATTGACTTCACTCATATCCGATTCCTTTATTAATCGTATCGTGTCAGGTCCACACGTTTACTAAACGGGTGGCTAAAAAAAGACTCAAACCCTCTAATTTCATGTCGTGTTCGTATCGTGTTAATGGATCCTGTCATAATTTGACATCCCTAATTATTGGTTGGCCGGAAAATAGTATGTCTATTCTTGATTAGTACGCGCAAATAATTGTTCAAAAAGTCCCATTAACCCTCATTAAATATATTCCGTAGTAATAATTTTTGACATGACAAGTCAAGTCAAAATTTACCGGCATTTGATAAAAATCCTGAAAATGACACGTTGTATTAATACAAATAATCCACAATGTGGAATAATGTCAAAACATTTGACAGATTAATTGAACTACTGTTTTAAAATGCTTCCCCTCAATGGCCATTGCCTACTTTCTTGGTTTTATGTCCGAAAACAGTAAAGACAAGCTTAAGGCGATGCATTATTCTATGTGACTGAGGAAATTTCCTTCTCTTTTCCTCAAGACAAGGTTAAAACCCTCCAATAAAGGTTAACACCTAACTTAGTGATCTCATGTAGGGGGTGTTCAAATTTTCGATTGGCTGCAATTTTCTACCCTACCTGGCCCTACCCTACTCTACTGAACGGCTAGCCGCAAAAATCGGGTAGGAATGCGGAAGAGTTTTTGGTCTTCCGATTAAATCGAGTAGGAATGCGGAATAGCTATCAATTTCCGCATTCCTACCCTACCCTACCCGCAAAAAATATATTTAACTTTTTTATATTTTTTTTAGTAATTATAAGAGTATTTGTATGGTATAATTTTTATTATAACATTGTTATTGTTGTGGATGTTTGAGTTGCTAAAACATAAACTTGTTTTTTGTATATGTTACATAATTTGTGGTGAACTGGTGATCTATTGGAGTAGTTATGATTTTAATGTGTTTTATATGGTTTAAACTTAAAATAATTGTTATTGTATTTGTGTAACAATTATGATAGATTGATGTTCATGTTTTCTTGTGTTTTTTTATAATTGTTGTTGTAACTGTTTTATGTTTTAGTGTTATTGATTTATTGTATTGTTAAATTAATGCATGTTATTTAATTGAATTGTTAAAATGATCCAAAAATTAATAGCTACAAAAGTATTTACTCGACTTCCTACCCGATTAATCGGGTAGGAAGTCAGATAGTAATACCACACCTGATCAGGTAGGGTAAGGTAAGAAAAAATTCTTCCGCAAAGTATCGGGTAGAAAGACGAAAGACTATATTTCCAACCCGTAGGGTAGGGTGAACACCCCTAATCTCATGGAGAATGTTGAGAAAGTCTAAGGTGGTCTCTTGTGTCAAAATTAATTGATCTAATATATATGATAAACATGCCTTGCTTTGAGAATTTAGGAGTTTTTTTTGTTATCGAAAAAGATTGGTTCGTCTCCTCCTTTATTCTCAGTTTAGAAACATGTTCGACACTGGAATGAGACATTTCATTAGGAGACTTTGGATATTTGGAAAACTATATGCTAAATACAGAAACTAGACCCTGTCTGGTTTGCATTTTAAAAAAACAGTATCCGAAAATTATTTTTGGGAAGAATTTTAGAAAATTGTTTTTAGTGTTTTTTATGTCGCAGAACTTATTTGTTTATATGATTCAAAAAACAGTTCTAGAGAATAAAAAATAATAAAACTTATTTGGACAGTAACTTAGAAAATAATAAAAACAAAAATATGGTGGTGGTGAAAGTGTGGTGATGGAGGTGTGGTGGTGGTGGTGGTGGAAGGGTGGTGGAAGTGTGGTGGAAATGTGATGGAGGTGGTGGTGATGTTTTATAAATTCTGGAAATGTTGTTGTCAAAAACACACAAAACAACTATAATTTGTTCTCTAAATCTACCTAATTTTTGTTCTCAGTTTTCAACAAATAAAAACAAAAAACAACTGGTTAAACAATTTATGAGAAGCAACCCAAACAACCCTTCTAATATATTTTCTCTTCAATTCTCTTCCGATCGTCTACCATTAATGAGTGATGATTTCACTAGTATATATTGAGTACCATTAAATGCATGGTAAATGATTCATTAAAAAGAAAATTAAAAAAAAAATGTATTAGAGAAAATCTCATTCCATAATTACAATTCTTGTACCATTATGCCATAGGTTGGTCTGACCCACAACATCAAGGGTTTGTTTGAATGAATTTTGGGGAGGAGTTTGAATTGACTTCTCCAAATCCTTTCAAACTCAAACCCCTCTTTGTAAAGATAGGATTCAACATTCAATCCGGTTCATACTCATGTTAGATATGTAATATATACATATGTAGGACCTACGGATATATCATAATTATTAATAACTATTTGTCTTGTAAATGACTATTTTATCCTTAATTAATTCAATTCATACCTATGTTAAAGAGTACAATTGTCTTTTAGATCTTTAACCCTTTACCCATCTTTTCAAACTCACTCTCTCCCTAGGTTTGACGAAACTCATGATCATGGGTTTAATTTTCCGGCCAGCTACGGATCGAATTTGGAAACCCGAGACTTAATTTTTTATATAAACATGAGATTTGGGGGAACTTTAAACTATTTTCTCCAAATCTATCTTGTCAAGCCCCTCATACCCCCTTACTAAACAGCTCCCAAGGGATCTGGATGATCCATTCACTCTCAAGTATGGCTCATGGACTATGGTTTTGCCACTTCTTAATCTCATCAGCTGACTGGTTTCTCTCGACCCACAAAATTTTCAATCGAAAAAAATATTGAAATTTATGCGACCCGTTTAAAGACCCATAAAGATTGTTCATGTGGGTTGTAACATGTCTTTGGGTGTACTGACCCGATCTAGGCAATTGACCAGTCCAAACCAGTTAAGCAGCCCCAGGATAGACATGGGCGAGAAACGACGAGCTTGTTCAGCTTGATATTGACTCAACTCAACTTAACAAATACTTCTCTTCCTATGTTTTGTGGGCAGTGCAGTTTTCAAGTGTTGTCTAATCTGGTATAATAACATTCATTCAGTGAACAATTCTTTTCACAAACACCCATTGGATCCTCACTCTATCCTTTTCTTTCCCATAAAGAAAAAAAAGGGTAGGCAGTTGGCACCTACCTACCGTCCAATTGTCGACCTGTCTTTGCTGGTTCCTATGAGGATGACAATGAAGCTGGATAGTAATCGAATCTTTATTCTTCACCTAACAAAAATGAGATTTAGACATGGGAAAGATTATGGTACTGTCGACTGGCGATACCAAAGTTTATAATTTTTATATTTTTTTAAAATTAAATTATAATTTTTTTAAGTATAAGTTATAATTTTTAAAAGATATGATCAATCACGAGAGGTTACGATCAATACCAAAGTTATAACTTTCAAATATTATGTTAGAACTTTTAAAGGAAAATTTACAACTTATAAGAAAAAAATTATAACTATCGAAGGAAAACCCATGATCGATCATAGGGTTTTTGATTGATCATAGTCTTTATTTAAATAGTTATAATTTTTTTTAAATATATAATTTTATCATAAAAAATTATAATCAATAATATGATATAAATTTTTTTTTTTTTTTGTGGGTATCGTAGAATTTTTCTATAGATATGGGGACTTATAGCGGCAAATCAAAGTGACAAGTAACTTTCTTTAATTTCCTCAAAAACCATAGTGCAGGACAAGAAGGACAGAGACAAAATAAGTACTTGAAAAAATGGTGCAGCCCATGCACAATCCCATAACTTGTCAATATCCCATCATGATCTAGACATTAATGGGTGACCAAATTGAAAACATATACAACCTTTGTGGGTAGGCAAGGGGTGTGGAGTAAATTTTGCGACTCAAATGTAAATTTGTTCATTTTGAGTTTGATTCTACCTAGGAGTGGCAATTTTTGATACGACACGATAACTCGATACGAACACGACACGAATAAATGAGTTTGGGTTGATTGTTTTTTGGTACAAACCCGTGTATGACACGACCCGTCAACACGAAGTGTTAATGGGTCGTATTCGGGTTCAACCCGCTTAACCCGAATTGACCCATCAACACGAAGTTTTTAACTCGAAGGAGATTGACCTAACATTTTCGTTGCATGAATGAGTTTTCATATTCTGATGACTTTTTTTTCCATTACTTCTGATGTTTAATTTGGTTGCGCAATGTACGATTAACATATTTAATTAGTATTATAGAAATAAAATATTAATTATTTGTAACTGTTTATCAAACACTGACATAATTATTATATAAAAAAGATATTATTACTCATTATTATTATTATTAAGTTAATTTTTAGTTTGTAGAAAAAGTATGAGGAGAGATTCAATTAAGTGAAAATAAAATTTTAGCGTTAAATTTTTATTCAAAGTTTATGTGGGTCAACACGAATACGAACACGAATACAACACGAAAATAAACAGGTCAACTCGACACGACACGATTAATTAAATGGGTTGGGTTAGGGTTAACTAATGTTCGACACGACTAATGTTCGACACGACACGAACCCGACACAACACGACCTGATTGCCACCCCTAATTCTACCTCATAACTCTCTGGTTTATTTGATATATCTAATTTACGGTAATGGTAAGTATTGATGATTTATTTTATAAAATGTGGATTTAATGTGATTATACCTTAATTTTAAAAAATAATTCAAATAATAACAGAGACGAAATGTAAATTCAAACGTTTTAAATTTGAATATTAACAATCTCTTGAAATCATATCATACTGAATTTATCCCTAATGGAAAAGGTGGAAAACATACAACAACTGGACTGATAGACAAAAGGTAGAGAAGTGGAGCGTTCTAATACTTGTTATTGATTAGAAATTGTTTGTTTCTTCTTGCTTTTGGAAGAACCAATCTGTTTGTTGTTATGATAAACGACACAACTGGCTTGATGAAATTGGGAATTGGGATGGTGCAGGAATCACAGGACAGGAGAAAATCTTATGTTTTCTGGTCTCTGTATTTTCCTTCAGATTTGTTTATGTAAATGATACATACATCTCTGTTTTGTCCGCTTTGTACGTTTGGAAATATGATTTTTTTTTTTAAATTTCTAGCAACCGACCTTGTACGATGCACCGGCCATCGTGGTTGTTAATAAACATATGTTTATCTCACATCGATTAAATTAAGAAATCTTACAACTCTCTTATATGGTAGGGTACACCAAAGTAATATACAATATATATTTTCTTTCACATGGTATCAGAGCCTAAGCTCGTGAGTCCTTCTGACTAAGGATAATATGCTATGTGGTTGCCCTGCGAGGGATCCTCCACATCAAAGCTCTTGAGGTTCTTCTCCTTCGAGCTATCCTCCAACAGCCTCTTCTGATCATTCTCTGGCGCCGTTCCGGCCATCCTTCGACTCTAGAGATATGTGCCGCTCCAACGATCTCCAGCGCCGTTCTAGTCGTCCTCCATCAACTTTTCGATCACCTCTGGCTATCCTCTGGTGACATATCTACCTGGCCTCAGCCATCCTCCGATGACCTTTTGGTTGCCCTCTAGCGACGTTCTAACCTACCCGGCCATCTTCCGGCTGCCCTCCAACGATGTTTCGGTCATCCTCAGTGATGTTTTGATCATCTTTCGGCTATTCTCTGGCGACCTCTGGCTGTATTTCGACAACATTTCAATCGTCCTCCGACGACATTCCGACTTGCCTCCGACTGTCCTCCAATAACATTTTGGTCGCCCTTCGGCGACATTCTGACCTGTCTCGGTCATTCTCCAGTGATCCTCCGACGACGTTCTGGTTGTCCTTTGATGATATTCTGATCAACTTCCGGCCATCTTCTAGCGACCTCTGGCGATCCTCCGGTAACTTTTCGATCATCCTCTGACGATGTTCCGACTTACCCTAGTTGTCCTCCAACAACCTTCCAGTCACCCTTTAGCGACATTCTGACCTGCCACGACCATCCTCCGATGATCTTTTGGGTTTTGACATGTCCCGATTGTCTTTCGACAAAGTTTCAATGGTCAGGGGTGTACGAGTTAGTTTACGCATACTGTATTCACGATCTCTCATGACCTAACTCACCGTATGAGTTGACAACTCGTCCTTGTTACCACTTGATATATTCTTTGGGTTAAAGAATGTAGCATTAGTCCTTGCTTTATTAATCCTTTAAATTGATTGGGCTCTTCCACTTGGAAATGGTCCTAATGAGCTAGACATGACTCAGAAGTTTGATGTAACATTACAGAAGGAATGAACTCTACTACCCCAAAGTGATAAAAAATGACATGTAGAGTGGTCCATCTCTCTCATTTGCTCCACCAATTGAGCAAAATGTATGTTATGGTGTAGGGGGTCGGCAAAAAGCCCGTGGCCAGTGGGCTGGCTCATTAGCTCGGCAGCCCACCAATGCCATACTTGCCTAGCTTATCTGGGCAGCCAGTTTACCCATTGAGTAGGACCATGACTCAAAACTGTTGTAACAGAATTCATCCTCCTCTTACCCCTTCTCTTTTTCATTCTCAAGAATTTCACTTCTTCTCTTGTGGGCAATATCCCTCACATGGGAACAAAGCCTCATATCAGTCTTACAAACTTTGCTCAAACCTATGGTCCATTGGTGTCACTAAGACTAGGAACTCAGACCCTGGTCATTGGATCATCACAGGCTGCTGCTGTGGAAATCCTTAAGACTCATGATCATAACTTTTCTGTGTGATATGTTCCTTATGTTGAACCAGCCAAAAGTCCAGAATTCAACCATTTATCACTAATGTGGGCTTTGGAGTGCAACGATGCCATGGAAGCATCTATGTGTAATATGCTGAACACGGCTTTTCAGTGGCAAAGCAATAGTCTCAAGCTTTATTGAGAGAGAAAAATGGCAGGGACATGGTGAAGTTTCTGATTAAAATGGAGGGGAGGATATAGTGAAGACTGAAAGTTGGTGAAGTAGTTTTTGCCACTGTGCTTAACAGAATGGGTAATGTTTTGATATCAAGAGATTTTGTCAATCTAGGGGAAGAGAGTGTGGATGGAGGGATGAAAGGTCTTCTAAGAACAATCATGCAAGTGGCTGCAACTCCAAATTTACCAGATTTTTATCTGATTTCGGTGAATTAGACCTTCAAGGTCTTAAAAAGAAGGTCATGGAAGAAAGAAGAAAAATAAGGAGTGGAGGCTCTTCGCTCCAACAAGATTTTGTGGATGCCTTGCTTGACAATGATTTTTCCGATGATCAAATCAACAATGATTTTAGTTCTTGCTTTGTGATCTCCATTTGGTTGATTGATATTTTTTGTGTGGAATTATATGCCAATGAGCTGGCCATGGATGACAAGCTCGCCATAACATCGCAGACGAAGAAACCTCTGCTCTTTATTCCTGAGGCAGAGTATATCATCTTTGTCACTGACATGTATATCAGCTTTATCAGGTTTATAATTGATTTCTATCAGAAATGTATTTGTAACTTGCCTAGTTATGGGTGTTCAAGTATAATCACTCTGAGAATGTAAGTATATAGTAAAAATAAAGAATTTAGGACTGAACACAGATGAAATCATTTTATTGGTGACAATGAACTTTCCACTAAATTTTACAAAATAACTTCAATCCTTCAACAAAAGAATACATTGCCCAAATGACACAACTAAGAAAGAATTTCAGCATACAAAAGAATCAAAGAATAAAGACAAATGCGACTCCAGAAGCTAGAACTGAAATACAGAAATCTGGCCTGAGAAGAACTGAAACCTGCACGAAGCTGTTGTATTATAAAAATGGTTCTTGCCCTTCCAGACAACAAATCTATCTGCAACGAAAGAATGAAAGAATGATGACAGATTGCTTGCCTACAATGAATTTGCTACCCTTTCTGTAAATGAGAATGGAACGAATATAATGAATGTATAAAGAAGAAACCCGTGAACTATCAACTTGGCTGGGGATAAGATGATGAGCTGCCTGCAACATCAACAGGTGCCCAAGCCGAAACTGTGTAAAGAGGCTGATCTAACCAAATCAGACTAAGCGCAGCTCCATCCTGCCCTTGCTTCTCCACCCGATAATTTGCATAAGAGTACATCTTCAACAGCATTTGGCTCTGAAGCAATTCCCTGTCGCTGCATCCCATGGATCGGAACCCTCCTTGCTCCATCAACTGCCTCCACTTTCCATAACTTTGGTGTCTTTCAAACCTGTCACGCCCTTCACAGGCAATGATATTCCTAATTTCACGCGCAAACATCTCCTCTATTTTGATCCTGACCGGGCTATCTAATGGAAGGCTATAATCAACAGAGTCAAAGATGGCAGAATAGTACTTCAATGAATTAGAAAGCCTTGTTTCCAAGCTAGGGTCATCATGCTCAGCTTCTTGCTCAGCCATGATAACAACTGTGGGGTTTGTGCTTTGAATTAAACCCAAAAAATCCCTAAGTGCTCCTCTGGTACCATCATAAAGCATCTTATGCAGCTGGAATATACAATTCACAGCCACAGTTTCTTTCTCCTTAACATGAAGCATCCATAGTCTCACATCTTCTAACCTGTCAACAACTGGATGAAATTCGAAAGGAAGGTTCAACGCCTCAGCAAATCCAGCAAGCCTATCTCCTGTCTCAATCAGCTCTTGCTTGGATTCACCTATACCAGTGATTCTAACATGGCTTGGAGGATTAATCCTAGATGCCAAACTCTGAAACAAACTAGGCCATTGAAGCCCTTGCTTAATATCGAAGTCTATGATGTGAACCCTGTCCTTTCCTTCAAAAGCTCTCAACAGAATCTCATTTGATGTGAAATGAATGAACTTTGGAATTGGGCTCACCTGGTTCAACAGCCTTAATGCAGTGCTGCCATCATCATCAACCCGATCAAGCTCCCGAGGCGTAGTAATCTGGAAGATAAGTGGCCAGAGCTTTGCTACTCGCAAAACTAAAGCCTCAGTGAAGTACGCAGTGAGGCGGCTAATAGGAGATCCTCTTGGAGAGGCAAGCTCTCCCAATCTAGCAATAAAATGGTTAATGCCTGTAATATTCTTTGAACAAATTGCTTCCACACAAGCCACGAGGTAACTTATGAGCTCAAATGCATCATGCTCCCCATGGTTGTCATTGCCACCTGCTACAACCTCAGAACTTTCATTTGGGTTTGGTGGCCTAGACCCATTACCTCTCTCATGTTCTGAGGCCTTCTCATTTAGCCTAAGAGCCAAGCTATGGCTCTCCGAAGAAGTACTCGATCCTGATGCCTCCTTTACAAGTCCCTGGCTTGTCTCAACATTCTTATCACCGAAGTCTGTGATCTCAGTCACAACAGATTCCACCCAAGGATTGTTTGACAAAGGCAAAGGTGGTGAAATCACGTCGCTGGGCACAAAACACACTCTCTCTTCCTCTCCTGAACACGATATAGAGAAAGGAACTTGAGGTGGATTATGGCCTATGATGAGTGGAACAGATCGAGGCACTTCGTAGCTTTGTTGAAACCAAAAACTCCCACTTCCCAGTTGGCCTAAACTCAAGCTATCGCCACCTAGTTGGCCTTCTGATGAATCATCTGATTTCCCATTTCCCCTTTTCCTCTTAGCTCTGCTCATGCAAGACTCGTCATCAAAAGAGCCCTGCTCGGCAAACCTCTTCAAACCCTTACTTCTCTCCCAAAATTCATCTTTGTTCTCTCTCCTACCTTCAACAAATACAGTCTGACAAGTGGTTGCCAAGGGTGGGAGATGAATGTTCTGCTTAATAGAACAGCTACTGGTCTTTGCTTCAATAGGCTTCTCTACTGAAAGGCCCACTGGCCTTATTGGTTGCGATCGTGAAGTGTCTTTCCGAGGGAAACTACATGGCAAGTCCAGTCTTTGTGTGCTCATTGAAGGGAAATGGCAAGCTTGAAACTGTGCAGATGGTTCACTCCTCAATCTATGCCTAGGCGACAACAATGTAGAAGAACACCCAGCCAACATGTTCTAACCCTTCCAATTTTCTTTCTTTTTTGTTTGTTCAACCCCAACTCACCCACCGTTTTCCCTCTATGTTTCTCTCTGTCTCTCTTTGTGTATTTAATTGGCAGAGTATGTATAAAAATTCTATGAAATGGTGTGAAACTGCATGTATTTCTATCTATATAGAGAAATCCAGAGAAACAGACTATGTGAGTGTGTGAAGTTTTAACAAATCAAAATCAAAATCAAATCAAAACACTAGGAATCCGATGGCAAAATAAAGCAGTAAAATCAAAGAAAATCTTTCATATATTTGTGTGTCCCTATGTGAAGATATGATTTGAGTATATGCAATGAAGAACAGAATAAACAAAATCCCACCCAAAACAAAGAATCAAAGAATCGTAAACAACATAAACACCTACCGAAAAATGATCATCGGATTCCAAAAGCTTCACAGAAAACTCATTGGGAAGAAATATGATTTTCCAGCTGATTGAAACTCACACCATGCATGAAACTCCAGAAACATACTTGTTCATATTGGCAGCTTAAAAACCGATGAATTGAATGACCCAGATCAGCATTTGAGACCTTCATCGGTCCCATATTAACTGAAAACTGAATCCAACTCAAAACCCAGAAACCCCAGCTCTCAAAACCCTTCAAACATCCAAGAAAACAAACAATATGATTATCAACAAAAGGCTCCCTCAATCCCCACTACCCAAAAAAAGTCATACACCATATAGGAGTGAGTTTTTATATAATGAAGTGTTGTTTGTTGTTTCGCCAACCATTGTACTTCAATAACTGATTTGGGTTTTTTTACCTTAACATTGGAAAAAAAATGATGGCTCAGTGAAAAGGTCGTTTCGAGAAGGACTTTGGGGAATGCTGTGTTATGGCCGTTTGATGAAGATCTAAGGGTGGAGATTGACGGATGACATGACCGTTGGGGGGTTGTCGGTAAAATATGACCGTTGGAAGGAGTTTTGGTGAAGTGTACGGAACAGGGTGAGTGGATTTTATTCTCTCTTTCTGGCGTAGGTGGTGGGGGGTCTCTGTGGAAGGCACGTAGGATGCACGTGCATCTGTCTTGTTATGAGATAGACCCGTTCACTTGACCGTTGGGTTACATCATCATTTGCTTCTATGAAATTTCCGGGAGATTACCCTCATTAACTTTTTATCAAAAACACACAAAAAAAAAAAAAAAAACTAAGAAAAAAATACATCTGTTTAGCCCAACAACAACACATGCATTCTTGCGCGCGTACACACACTGTTTTCAGGATTAATTGTATCTTTTCAACAAAATAAAAATCACGTAAATTTTTTATATCTAATTTACGTCATTTTAATGATTTAAAACAAACTATTGGAGTTAATTATAAAATATTTAACTTAAAAGAAACTATTTGTTAAAATTAAAATCTGAAAGAGTGAATAACAAGTTACCCAAATTTGAAGGAGGCATTTTGTAATTAATCATATATTCTTTTAAGGATTGCATTTGCTGTTAAACAAGTTATTATACTTTTTATTATTTTATTTAAAATTATTTTTAAAATTTTATTATATTCTTTTATTATTTTATTTAAAATTAATTTTAATATTTTATATCCTCTCAATCACTATAAAAATGGCTGAGACTAAATTGGATTTTTTGCTATTAGATTTTCTAAATTTTTGGTCACTCATGCATATTAGTGGATGGATCTCAATCGATCGCACCTACAAAATTCCCTCTTCCCTCCCGATAATGGGATCGATTCTCTCCCCATGACTTTAAAAAATCACAATAAAATAAAATATCCCTAAATAGGGTTTTTTAAAAGTCGATACACCTATTGGGCCTGACCATCATCGAGAGGCCCAATACTAATGCAATGTTTCAACGATGCGCCCTTAGCAATAATAATTCACAACCAACACAAATCTAATTTATAGCTTCCAATATCCTTGTTTTGTCATGAGACAACTTAGCAGACCATTATGGTAGACACTATGGGGTCATTTGGTAGACGTATTATGGGGGGATTAAATATTGAATTGTACTATTTTTTTATTTAATCGGGTCTAATACTTTGTTTGGTAAACAAATTTGATACCGTATTAATTTCAAAAACGTATATTAATCGTATACTTATCTTATATTTTTTATACGTTAGACATGTATTATGAAGGTATTTTAATACCACCAAAAGAGATGGTATTATAATCTAACTCAAACGTATTATTTTACACATTTACCATTATAACCCCCAACTGATAAAATCAAATTGTCATCAATGTAACAAACACTGATTGAGGATATTTTTGTTAATTCAACATTAATACGATAAAATAATTCATTAACCAAACAACCGATTTGATTAAATAATTACTATCCAACGTTTATTTTGTGTATTACCAAACACTAGATAAAATTACGTATTATTCTAATACCCTATTTAGTCTTGTTTTTTATCCTTCTGTATTGTATTATACCGGATTATTTTATTTAATCCATCCAATTCTAATACGGTAACCAAACGAGCCATATAAGTTATACATCGCGTTAACATTATCACATGATATAACCGTCCAATAATAATAAAAAAAAAATTAGACAAATGAACTCTACTTTTTTAATATATAGCGATTACTATTCTACATTGAGGTGTGATTATTTGAGATAGTAGAATCCATTTTACCTATTTATTTGTTTATCATTGGGTAGTTACACTACGTGACAATGCTGACGTAATGTAACCCGCTAAACCTAATATTCTCATAAAGTAGGTCCTCTGTCTAGCAAAAAGGCTTCAGAAAGCCAGTCGTAGATTACAAAAACTCCCTAAATAAACCTGATCACAACATATGTAACCAATCTTAAGACATATCATATGAAACTGCTTATAAACAGCACAGGGCACAGCATGACAGTGAGATGCAGTTTTTACATTAACACCACAATGCAGAGTCTGACCCGTTTATCATCTCTCGGGCACACGCGTAAAAGCGCATACATATGAGCTACATAGATACAGGCAACATTCAGCACCTTCTGATCAGCATCCAACTAAAATTTGATCCGATAATGCCATAGATTCTTAATACAAACTAACAAATCTTTACCTGGAAACAATCAAAACACTCGATTGAATCAAATCCTGGTCGCGACTAGCCTGCCCATTCAATCAGACCATTTAGTTGCCCTGTATTTGAACCAAATATCACATAACCAACTAAAACACCAACATTTTCATGTATAAATATATAATTGACCTACAATTTTTGTAAGTAATTTTTTTTTTACAACTTTACAAGCTGAACATGTTAAATCAACTCCAGAAACAGGGCTTCTTGTTTGCTTGTTAGGCCTAGTTCTTTCAATGTTAAGGCACTCTCCCCCTCGCTAAAAGAACGTCGAGGATATGGCCTCACCTGTACAAGAAATAACTTTGGATTAAGCATAATAAGCAACATCTTTGTCATCTTTCAACTGTTTCAACCAAAAGGCACTGAAGCCTGAAGATACATCTGAAAGATAGCCGAGAAAAAGAGAGACGACCCAAAAATCAATTTCACCCAACATTTTTTCTTCTTCTTTTTTTATTGATAGATAATATTTGGCACAAGATGTGAAGACCAAATTAAATGACACATGAAATCCTCCTAATTTAACTTGACTGGATAAAGAGATATTGAAAAGAGTACAGCCAGCATATACATGAAATTTACCAAGCATAGAGTCAGGCTTACCAATCTGTAAGTTCCAGGCTTGACCCCTCTACCAATATCAATAAAATCGAAAAGATACTGCACAGAAACCACATTAAAATAAGCCACAAGAATGACTGAATTCATGCAGATCAGATCTTCACCACAACCTATACCTGTAGCTTGTCAGATTTGATAAATCGGCGACCTCGGCGGCTGCCATCAGGCATCCGCACAAGAAGGGTAATAGCATTTTCATCAGCTGATGTTGGTTCATGAGGAAGAGATGCTTCTTTGGCAGCTAGCAGTCTCTCAACCTCCTGCATCAACAAGCATTAATCTACAGTTGAAGAGAAGTGGCACCAGAGTATCTCGATGCATAAATTAGCAGGGAATATACCAATGCCATTTCACGTGTATATATTAAGCAGAAACCCCAAACCATCTCAGAAGGAAAATTAGGACTGTAGATCCTTGCAACCCATTAACCAAACTAATTTCCAATAACTAAAACGAGAAAAGCTGAAGCATGATTGAAAAATGGAAGCCTTAACCACAAGTTCTGCTCCCAGATGTCCCTTTCTGATTCTGTTTCCATGAGTTTAGTAATGATAAGTTTAATTTGCATATTGCACAAGCCTAAATCCACATAATCTAACTTAACCTTTTCTGTCTAAATGTGTTATAAAGCATGTATTTGTAGAAATTTTACAATCCAGCACACAAATGGCTAATAAACAAAAAATCCTATATGCCATTCTTTTTCATCCTTGCATCATTCGCACAACACGAGTATTAGAGAACACATTTCCTTTACCAAATCTCCATAAAGTAACAAATCAAGAACAAGAGGTATACAGGGTCCCGATTAGGTGGTTTTATTGATGCAACAGAACATTCCACTTTCGGCTGCAAGAGGGAAGGAAATAAGCAACATCTTTACATCTTATTTAGTAAAAAGTTCTATTCACCTGAAAACTATCAGCCTGCCAACTGTCCAGCCGGAGATGCTATGGCATGTTAAATGAAGATCAAGCTATTTAGCACCATTTTCCTACTCTTCCTTCATTTTTTCCCCTTTTTTTTTCTGGGTAGGTCAGTTTAATTTCTAAGCTGAGCACTACGTAGATGTTGCAGTGAATATACAATAAGATGGAAGCCTCAGCTTCATATGATAGTTGTGAAGGTTGAGACATAACATAACAAATGGTTGTTCACCATACTCTCGACTTTTCTGTTTCTGAATGAGCCTGACCATTACGGGCCTTGGTTTATAGCCTATATATGATTGGTGGTCACCATTTTTGGCAAGTTGAGAGTTGGCCCGCTAGTAACTGCATTTGGTTGACAATATTAGCTGTAAAATAAGATAATATTACCTGTTCCTTCTCCAATCTTCTACGTGATTCATCCTCCTTTCGCCTGTCTTCTTGAAGAGCAGCTTCTCTAGCTGCTTGTTCGTCTAAACGACGAGCTTCAGCTTCCTCCCTGGCCTTCAATTCTTTTTCCCTATCAGCTTGCAGTGAAGCAAGATATTCATCATCCTGCACGCGTTTGATAGCAATGACATCAAGACAATGATTTTATTGATATATCCATCTATATTTGTGTGTCGATTAGATACAGCAAGCAAAAGTAGCAAAATCCAGTACATAGAAATTATAGGGCACAGAACAGATGGCCTCAGAAAGTTAACCTGTTGTTCCCGTATCAAGCGCTGGGCAGCAAGAGAAGGTGATGGAGGACGCGGTGTCCACCAAGGATTAGGACCCACAGTTCTATCGAAGCCATTCTGCATGACCTGATGCGGTGCATAGGGAAAAGGATATCCACTCCCTTCAGGGATTCCGCCAAAGAGTGCAGCCTCAAGCATGACAGCTTCATCATGTTCCTCAGAAGATATGCCTCCCCACTAAAAAGAAACAAAGATCAAACTCAAAGCAAGTAAAAAAGGTAACTGTGAACGAGTTAACTAAATATGATTCATAGATGGAAATTCAAATTTCCTAGAAAATCTGTGGTAAAATTTTTAACAGAAAAACAAATATACCTCATCCGATTGTAAGTGGCTTCCATTATGCTGTGGATTACTGACAGTAACACCTTGTTGAGGACTTGAAGGAGGGCTAACCTCTATTTCTTCACTTTCTTTGGCAGTGTCAATAGAAACCGAAGACATTTGCCTACTCCTGTTCCTAACAAGTGGCTGTTCTTCGACATCTTCAGCTTCATACTGGACAGATGAGCTTCCCATCTCCAACCTAGATGGCCTTTATATACACTTGTCAGATAAACCAAATCCTTGCTTCCAAGAATACCCACGCACATGTACTCACACACACACACAACACACGCACACGCACACGCACACGCACACACGTGTGTGTGTGTGTGTGTTGTGTGTGTTTCACCAGAAAAAAACATCTAAATGATGAATTCATCACAATATCAAGTAACAAAAGAAGATTTATATACCTTCCATTAGGTGATGCTAATTGCCCTAGCTCTTCCACGTTGTCTGACTTATAAGTTTCCATATCTGATGCTTCAACTGTCCCCTCCAGTTCACGCAATGCTTTCTCTTGCTCCGCTGTCTGGATTCAGTAAATGTCAAAACAAAGCAAAAAAATGACAACATGAGGATACAATCATAATAGAAAAGCAAACCTCCAATGATAACGAAACTGCATGAGCAAGTTCAGCATCCTCTAGGTGAGATTGCCTTTGCTGAAGCATGGGACCACTTGGGTCCTGTATCAAGATGAAAATATATCAAAATTCTAACAACGAAATAGGTGAAAGAAGAAAACCATTGAAAAAGCAAAATTACGTGACATACATATTGAACACCAAATTGTTGATCTGGATAAACTATCTCAGTATCCCGTTTGGAAGCCTCAATTGCAGCTCGAATCATTTCTTCTTCTATATCATTTCCAAAGTCAGGTAAATCAGCAATTCCAGGGGAACTTGGTCTAGGATGCGTGTCATGAGAACTAGTTGGCTCTGCAGAACATGCAGTTGGAATATCTTTGTCATCTTTATCATCAGTTATTACAGTCCCATGGGTTCCTGGGCCATGGGTATCTGCAGTTTCAGTGACATCATCAATGGCAGGAGCAAGACCAGAATGACCGGATTGCCCATTCCCATCCTTGACCTCAATAGGGATCTCCCTCACTTCTCTTGGATGTGACACAAAAGGGGCACGTGCACTGCTTGGAAAATCAGTTCCACTATCAAATATACTTCCATGGACAAGGGGATCAACGAGAGAAAGAGGATCCACATTTCCCGCAGAAGATATAACTGAGAAAGGAGGTCTGCGGGATGCAATTGGAATTGGATCATCAATGTCCATGACATCATCCTGAGGAGCAGGAACAGATGTCTCATGTGTGCTGAACAAAGGAAAACATCAAAATGAAAACTAATGTAAGAATTAAACATGTGTTCAATGCAAAGAGATACTGGTTGTCAGGTTGAAAAGGTAATGGAAAAATAAAACAAAGAAGCAAATACGACATAATAAAGGGCACAGACATGTTTCGATCCCCTTCACTGAAATGCGTATTGACGGCTTCATTGAGATTGCCACCATGCTCCTGATTACCACAGAAAATTTCAATATCAAATTAAGAGTTCAAACAAATATAGCATTACTGTTTAAAAACAACATTTTATGTTACATAGACTCTGCTCAATGCATGAAGTACCTGCTTCAGACACACAACACCTAAGCAAGGATAATGGTATATTGAGATATTAACCCACCAAGCATATCCAAAAATGGACGAAAAACATAAACAACAAACTTAGACCCTCTAAAGTTGATTTTGATCTAAAGAAATTAATACAAAAACAAGCATGAACCTTTTGTAAGTAGATTGCATGACACTATATCAGTCAACCTCACTGCAGTGTTATATATCTCCATGCTTGCAAAGTAATTTACCATTCTTTTCAAAATCCAATTCCGAAATTGGTCAAAGAAAATTTGGACAAGCTGCAAAGGATTATCTTTAGAATGGGATGGAAAACAAGTTCAAACAGCATTCTGGGTTGAATTAGTGTGCCTGCCCTCTGCAAGCATGTGGTCAGTTAATTAAAAGGTGAAACGACCTAACCAAGAATTGTAAGGGAAGTAGTTATGTGGATATGTTTACTAAAAGGGTATTTTCAAGAATGGCAGAATCAATGTATCAGATGGAGAGATGATTGCAGAACAACAGAGGTTGGTTAGCACATACAATATAGTAAACACGCTATTCGCTAATGACAATTAATTAAGAGCAATGCTATGGGGACCTAATCAAGGACTTAATTCAATGCCGTCTGGATTAATTGTGATTAGTTGTTAGTTCTAATATAAGATGAAACCACTTTCAACCATTGACTCCATTAAATAAGTCCCAGATTAAGTCTAAATAGCATTTTCCATTAATTAAATATGCACATTAATCAACAAAAGAATATTGATATTAAGTTAGCAGTATTAACGGTAATTCTCAAGTAACGTCATAAAATGATGCTTGCGAATGCTAGCTAATATGATGTGTGCAGCTTTAAGATGATTCGTTTACTACGATGCCCAGTTTGGCTAAAAGAGCACTCAACGCATGCATCGTGCATCCGCGAGTGAAATCCAGAAAGCCAGAACATAAAGCTCCACCTGACCGATCCTATAATAATTCATTTTTACCGAAGGTTTAACAGCTTAATTGAAACCCAAAAGAAAAGGATAAGTTAAATTGACTTTTCCTCTGATTTCTTAGTAACCAAAGATTAAGCAAACTCCATGTCCAAGCAGTCGAACGACAAATAATGAACCGATGAGTGAGATGCGATTTGGCAGAGTATAATCCCTAATTAGGAGACCCATACAACAGTTTACAACCAATCAGGTAAAGCAATGGAGCATACATGAACAGAAACTGATGCCTAAAAACCAACAAAACTCCATAAATAATCACATTAATCTCAGAATTTTGATCGGCGAGCTAGTAAAATTACCTCAAGTTCTCGTATAGCATCTGGTTCTGATACGCCAGTTATATTCATGTAGGTGTTAATTGCTTCCTGATTAGGTCTCGCCATTTCCAAAGATTCCAAATTTACACACACAGGGAGAGAGAAGATGAATTGTGTGTTTGATCCTTGATGGTAGGAATGCATAAGAGGGTGGACTGTAATGAATCCTTTTGTGGGTGTTGTGGTTGGGTTAGTAATTAAGGTGAAAGGGCTTGCCCCTTCTGGGCTTTCTGCAATGTTCGAAACTTGGACGCCAGGAAATAGTTGTGGGCCATATTTGGATTTCTTTGGGAATAACTATAAGTAGCTTAAAGACGTTTTCTTTTTTCTTTTTTTGACACACAATGCAATATATGCATATTTTAAATATACCTTATCCACCGTTATACTCGAGTCGCAAGTGCTCAAAAAAATTAATAAATTCTAAGTCTAAGTTCTACCTCTGAAAAGTTCTAACCTTTGGAAGAGCAGGTGGGAATTTATCAATCCAAGGGCAGCTCAAAGCAATTTGAAATTTAAAGCGGAAACATTAAATGAATTTTTTTATTTTTAGTATTAATTATTTTTAAAAAAATTAATTTTTTAATGTGAGAGAGAGACAAAAAAATAATATGCTAGTGTTATCGAGAAAGAAATTTCAACTTTTACTTTATTTTTTACTGGAGAAAGAAATAGAGTTTAATTTTAACTTTTATTTGTGTTTTTTATTTTATTTGACTAGGGAGAGAGAGAGAGAGAATTGATAGAGGTAAATATGAGTTGACTTTTGAGTATTTTTTTGTTTTTTTAACTTCTGATTTTTAGGTTTCTAATATTATAGATTGAATCACAGACCCAAATTATTATAATAAAAATTTTAACTAAACTTAAATTTTTAGAACTTTTTTTAGAGCTTAAAATTTATTGAATTTAAATTTTATTTTGGACTAGTAATATACCTAAAATTATGGGGCCTTATAAAAACTTGAGGCCTAAATTCCAAACTTTATTTTTTGGGGAATTTTGAAGTCGGTACAAAATTTTGAACTTAATTGAGCTAAACTACATTAAGGAAACTTATTTGGCCATAAATACATTTTTTTGGAAAAAAAATTAAAATGTCATTTATTACTCCATTACACTCTCTCTATATTACTCTCTCACTCTCTCTTTCCTATTTTCTCTCTGTCTCTCTCTCACATTGATAATTTATTTTTTTCAATATATATAAAGTTTTGATTTAATTTTTTCATCTCTCCCCTATTTTTTCTCTCTCTCACTCTCTCTCCTCCTATTTTCTCTCACCGTTATTCTTTATCTCCTTATTCTCTCTATCTCTCTCTTTCTCTTTATGTTAATATTACAACAATACAATTACATCAATTAGTTACATTTCCCTATAATATATCAAACAGTCATATGTGTTCTAATAAACCAAACAGTTATACTAAACAATTACATAAAATTATAACACCAACTCAATTTATCATTCAATTGTTTACATAAACCAAAGAGTTACACTATTTAGTATCACGACATAGTTACACCAAATTAGATTTATCATTACATAAAAGACTTTACCATCAAATAAATTATATTTAAACAAATAAATTATAAATAATTTGACTAATCATATTTAAACCTAAAAATCAGATCTAATTTGCTGACATAATGATGTGGTTTCAGTGAAATCATTGGATCAATACCAAATTCTAATGTTTGATAGAGCCCACAGTCAATCCAAATGTAATAGTGAATTAGGTCAGTGAATTAAGTCACAATAACATTGTTCAAATAATTTAGGATTGTCATGGTGTTACTTTGGGTCCCGTTTTACTCATTTGAAATTTAAATTTTATTCATAATATGGTATATTTTTTTTATCAGTCTAATATTAATTTTTTATAAAATAACAATGTCTTATTATTGACTATTGAATGCATTAAGTCTCTAAATTAAATATAACATTATTGTTTATAAAGAAAAAAGAGATCAGGGGGATATAGGGGTAGTTTGGGAGTTTAAATATGATAATGATGTCTAATTTTCAAACAATTGACATTTATACAATGCTTTCCAAGCTTTTTGCCTGGCATGTTAGGGGTTAGGACGGTACGAATTTGTTTTTAATGAACATTTAAAGGTTAAATTCTTTTGGAGGGGATGTTAAGACGATGCAAATTTAGAACATTAGTACCGTGTCAAAGTTTTAGGAAAATCAACAAGGTAACATAGTGAGAATTGTGATTAGGATTTCGCCACGTCACTTAATTAGGGCTGATAATCGAACTGAGTTACTCGGGTTTGGTTCGTTTTGAGCTTGGTTAGGCTCGACTTGTCTCATTTTCTAAACGAGCAAAATTTGAATAATTTTTTAATCTCGTTTAGAAAACGAGTTTGACAGACTCGACTTATTTATATGTAAATACTCAAATTCTACTCGTTTAGTTGAAATTTTTTTTAGGGTCACTTCTGCTCGTTCGATTTTCATTCCTACACTCAACACCATCTACATGTAAAATAATATTTTGAGGTTTTGCATTGTATGTAAAATAATCTTGATTGCATATGGTATTATATGGGCCAGACCTAAGGCCTAAACCAATTGGTTCTAAATTGGGTTAATATGGGCCCAACAGATCCTCCTAGTTTTCAACCCAATTTACTGTGAGACACTTCATTGTGAGCCCAGAATACTGGACCAGCCCAATTATAAGATCATGATTAGAGTAACGGAATGTCCGGCCCTCTTGGAAAAGAGAAACGACGCAGTTTAGCCAGCCAGCCAGCTTCTTCGGAACTACCCGGAGTTCCGAACAACTCAGGCTCCTCCGATGCCCAAGATTAAAACCTTTGGTTGGCTCTGATCTGAAACCCTAATGGAGGGAACGAACAAGAAAGAGAAGCAATGGTTTTTGGTTTTGGGGATGGGACATTGACATCACTCATCTTCAGACTAATTCTCGTTTACTTCCCCAAAAATCTCCTCTCGTCCCGAAGTCTCCACTCCTCTCACCAGCCTCCGCCGCCGAACTCTCTCTCTCTCTACTGATACATATACATATCTATAGGAGCACACATGTGTGTGTGTCCTTTGTTCAATTGAACCTGTTTAACCCATATGGTACCGTTTAACAGTGACAAAAGCTCATATCGTACCATTTCTTTGGGTTATTGTTAATCATCGATCGGCTCACTGTTAAACGGTACCATATGAGCTTTTGTCAACAGTTCATTTCGGCTTCTGTGCCTGTATGTGTGTGTTTATAGATATATGAAGTGATGTGGTTCTGTAACATTTTGTTGGGTGTAGCTATTCTGACCAAAAGGGGTTGACAGTCCAACTATAGCAACCGATTTCTTTCTCATGGCAACCATTTCTATTTCTCTTTTTGTGGGCATCTGTATGGATATTCTATGTCTTAGTTCTGTGTGGCATTTCTGTAAAAGAGTATGGTGGTCTTTGGGAGATGTTTCAGAGGTACCGACCTATTTTGCATATATCTTCCTTGGTTGGATGTTCATCTAATCACCTGCATATTCTTATCATGAAATGAGATAATATCATACTATTTAACATAGTTACTTTTTATAGTTAAATGAATTATGGAAAATGATCCACATTCCAAGTATTAAATGAGTTGATTTCCTGTTGTTACCCTGATTGCTTTTTTAAGCTAGTGTCCTTGGCAGCGAGAAAGGTCCACCCTATTGCTGTAGATTCCACCTAGAACCACCGAGCGAGAATTTTTGTTTTTGCACTTCATCTTCAATGATTTTTTGGGTGGTGACATTACTTGATTTCCAGCACATGCCAGTCTTGTGTTCTTTAAACTTATATACGCAAGCATTTAGAGCTCAAGTGCTTATAATTTTCCATTGTGTTTTATGCATCCATATCTAGAATCCCTGTAATTGATGTAAACAGTTTTTTGTCACTTGATTAGGTTTGTTTATTTTTTGATTTCAGTAGATTTCTACCCTTTTTTTATTTTTAAAACTCGTTTTACTATACACTTTGATTACCCATTTTCTAAGTTCTTTTGATTTTTTTGGCAGAACATATGGGTTTATTCTCACTGTGAAAGATTAATCTCCAAACATAGGTGTCTTATGATGAGTGCAGCCTTACTTGACCCATTTTCTAAGTTTTTTTGATTTTTTTGGCAGAACATATGGGTTTATTCTCACTGTGAAAGATTAATCTCCAAACATAGGCGTCTTATGGTGAGTGCAGCCTTACTTGTGGTTGTTGTTGATTGGACTAAGCCAAGGGTTCACAATTTCTCTGATTTATTTGTCACTTGAATGCAGGTACTTTCCTGAAATTTTGACTTTTTCAGAAATTTCTTTCTTGTAGTTTTCCATGTAAATATTCTGTTCATGATTGTTGCCACTAGCCATACGGCTAAACCATCGGCCCTGCTTTCTGGCTTTTTTTATACGTTGCAATCTCTTCTATGCTTAAATCTTATCCGTTCGTAAGTTCTCCCATCTTTTTCTACAACTTGCCATTTGCTGGACTTAAAAATTTCTAGCTTGATTTGCAATCTACCTGCAGATATGCAATTTTCCTTTTTCCTCTTTTGTGGATTATTGGGGGTGTCTCTCCTCATCCCTGTAATGCACGATCTGTGGATATGGAGGATAAATGTTTGCCTGATGCATGCACATATTAACCATTTCTTCTGCTCCTAACTTAATGAAATCAGGAAACTGGCAATGCAACCTTCTTCTTCACAACAGCAGTTGCTTACACTTGCTTCCAGGTTTGTTTTTGGTGTTGATTACTTGTATTGTCCGAAATAAAAGGATATTTTGATGCATCTCTTAGTTGACTTATTGCATAGAACCATTTTATTCTCTTATATTATTTGTTTGTTAATCCCTTGGTACAGATTATTTTGGTTGTTGAGAGTTTAATTGCATGCTCAAACATGACAGGATAATTAGACTACTCCAAAGGCTTGAGATAGCAGATATGCTATAATGTTATCCATCCAAAGGGAGTTTTTTGCTACCGAGCATTTTATGGTGGTTCAGCTTCTCTTGCTGCTTCAAAGATATGTCACAGCACCATAACATGGGCCAGCTGGGTGGTAATGTCCACAGGCAAATTAACTTAGACGCCATGTTTTCATCATGAAGTATTGTTGCGCCACATGCTCCATCGTCAAATTACCAACGATGATGGTACGCTTCGTCTCCTACTTTGACCCTTAAGCCTTTTTGGGCATGTGTCCTTTAAGTGCAACTGAAACAAGGATATCAATTTGGAGTGTACATGAAGTCAATGAAATTTAGTTCCTTAAGGCTTTGTCGTCGTTTAGCAAAAGCAACTAGGTTCATGTTCCAAAGCCATATTCATGAGTGTACTGGACCATGTGATTTACTAGATCATGATAATCACATGGTCAATTTGCTAGTCCATTACTTAATACCAACCGTCGTACTAAATGGCCGTTTGTATCCAAGATGTTTACTGATATACACTGTGAAAACAATGTATTTCTTGTTCTTGAAGATGGCAAATATCACCATGACATTCCAAGACTTGTGTGCTGAATGTGTAGATTATGGTACTGGTCTAGCCTATATACTGTCAATGGAGTCGCCTAGCCGGGGGAGGGATATTCTCCAGCTCCACTCCTTGTTATATATATAGTTGAAAATAGAGTAGAAAACTACGCTTCAAAATCAAGCCCAAAAAACTATCCTTTTGAAACGTCCTACTTCTTTCTTGACCCAATCAAGTCATAAAAGTGATCTTTTAGATTAGAAAACATGGCCTCTTCTCAACCTGCTTCGTTCAAGATGAAGGTGTTGTACTTATAACTGATTTTAAAGCTCTCTTTTGCATGGTACCTTCTTTGTCAAAGTGCATATGCATTGGCTGGATAGAAGTTCGTTCATGTTCGCTCTTTTATCAAACGATTCGAGTTCAAGTCCATTTTAAAAATTTGTTTAATAAATGAATTGAGACGAGGTGAGCAATGGTTTGTTCTCGTTAGGAACACACACACACACACACACACACACACACACACACACACACACACACATATATATATATATATATATATATATATATATATCTGTGTGTGTGTGTGTGTTTAAGCAACCAAGCCAAATGGAATCTATATTTGGACAAAAAATGAACATCCCGAACGTGAACAATATGTTTAAAATTCTTCACAATCCTGGATCTATATTGTGAGCCAATTTAGAAAATTGTTTGCGAATGTGAGTCGTACCCGAATAGTGTAGTGTTCAACTCGTATCGGTTGATTTGTATCCTTAAGAGTACCCAACATATTTTGCTCCATAAAGACCATCATTGTTTGATTGGACCGGGAAAAAGACCATCATAGTTTCGTCGTGGATGACTTATTTTTTATCGGACCGAGAAAAAAGATTAATTAAAATTATATAAGTTAGTCTGGACATTTCTGACCGTTAAACTGAGGGAGAGAGAGATAGCTAGAGTAATTTAAACTTATCTACTAGGATTGAGGTGTGCAACTGTGCATTGCAACAGAAGGGTCAGCCCTTATAACCAGGAAGAAAGGACATTTTGTTGGAGTTAACACCACCTTTTGTCATGTTATAATAGATTATAAAGGATGGGTTTTGTTTGACTACCTGAAGATGACAAAGGAGAACTAATGACTCGTATTATGAACTACTAAAACTTCTAGATTTGGTTAATGACCTTGATTACGAATTAAATATTGCACTTAACCATACTTAATTAGGAGTTAACATGCACGTAGTGCAAATATATTTCTCTTTCCCTTCCAAATTGATGGGACTGCCTTTTAAACTAATGCATTTCTTTAATACCCCCCCCCCCCAAAAAAAAATTTCAACGTGCATTTGTGAGGTACTCATTTATGTATTATGAGTTCTGCATAGGACTCATAATCAATTTAAGGTATTTTGGTTCGTCTTAGATTCACCTTGTTTTTGAGCTCACTTAACGAGTCGAGTTTAAACTATTTTTTAGGCTCATTTAAAAAAAACAAGTTTAAAAAGCCGAGTTTTGTATAGTTGAACTATTTAGTTCGGTTCGGCTCGGCTCAACTCGTTTTGGGCTCAATTCGACAGGTTTGACTTGAACTCGCAAATTTCAACTCAATTAACAACTCTAATTCTATATGAAACTTATTGAGAATTGAGGGATGTATTATTAAAAATAATTGAATAATATGTGCTATTGAAAGAGAACCAAATTCAGGAGCAAAAGGACTTTATCCCCAATCTTCTCATCCTAGAATAAATTAGTTATTGTTAGAGTTGGTGATTAGACATGTTCAAGGTCAGTTGAATCTTCTTTAAACTAACCTTCAAGGAGAAAAGGACTCACCATCTAAACCTATCATCTGTGGTGGATCCAGTTGTTCTAAAACTCAAGGCCAGCATATAGTCATTATCACTTTAGTTTTTTAGGGAGCATTTGGTTTTTAAGACTAACATGGTCCTAAATATGCTCTACTAACATGAGCTCAAATCCATTTTGAACTCGATTCAAGCTCGAATAACTCAATTATTTTACATATAAACGAATCGAGTTTTAAAAATTCAAACTCACAGAAGTCGAGAACTTGAGTTGAGTCTTATCTGAGTCAGACTTTAATAACTCATCTCGAATAACACCTTATGCGTAAGTGATAGACAATTATATTCCAAAATTTTTTTAAAAAAAAGTGAATTTTGGGTTTCAAACTCGTGACGTATTGGTAGGCGTATAAACATAAGTAATAGTTCTAGATCCGAACTCTTCTCATTGAATAGTTTATTTTAAGTTGTAAAATAATAGTTTGAGCTGTCATTGCTCTGCACCCCATTAAGGAGACCTTTTAAAGGCCAGGCCAAGCAGTTAAGCAATCCGTGTCATTCTATCAGCCATACATTTAATTTAATTTAATTTAACAACTTGAATTCTTATATGATAAAAAAAGGACCTTCAAATTAAAAACTTAAAAGACAAATTACCTAAAAGGAAAAAGCTTTATCTTATGGACAATTCTTATTTTGCATTCTCAAACATGTTTTGATTCTCAATTTGCACCCTCAATATTATGAATTAATATTAATGTGAACTTAACTTAGACTGTCGTTCAATTTCCCGTCATAAATTGAAAAACGTAAAGTACAAATAATTCGGATATGAGAATGAGGTATGTCCATCACTACAAATCTTTGTCTGCAATGATTTGTAGACCAATAGCAAAAGCAACAACGATTTGATGCTCTCAAGCAGACGACTTCCTTCCTCCAACTCGTAGATTCACTATGTCAGTAATACTATGTGTAATGATTCCATCATTTGACACCATTTTGTGTATCGGAAATAGAGTCTCCTCAATTAGAGATATAGTAATCAAATTATGTACAAATGACATGATGCGCCAACAATATGTGAATTTACATATAAACCTATGTTCAAAACACTGACAACTCACGTGCTTCAATTTATGATAGAAAATTAAACGGTAGTCTGAACGAGGTCTACATTGCTACTAATTCATAACATTGAAGGTATAAATTGAGATTTTTAATGTTTGAGACTACAAATTGAGAATCAAAATATTTTTTGGGGTGCAAAGTGAGATTAGGCCTTATCTTAAATGCAAAATGAGGAGAGTTAGGGAGCTCAGCACCACCAATAATATTAAAAAGGAGCAAATTTCTGATGATTACGTGTCCAAAAATTGGTCACTCAACAAGACAATAACCTTAAAAGCCAAGCTATAGCAGTATGACTTTAAATGAGGTTCCACAACTCAATTTTTTTGGAACCTGTGCTCATGTTCTTACTACCCCTTTCTTTCCTTAGACCATAACAGTGTCTAAATTGCATTATTTCAGATCTATACCTTAAAGTTTCTCCAATCTTGTTTTGGCAAATAGAACTATCAAACAGAGACAAGCAAAAAAGCATATAATTGTGGGTTATGATACACAGTGACCTACCTACATGGTAGTAGTTGAATGGTATTAAGCCCGTGGCTCAAAGGGCCGGTGGGGGTGGTGCTCAATGTGTTGAAACTTGAAAGGAGTACTCAATCTACTAAACTAGGGTTGCTTTGATAAGCAAGCAAACACACATTATAAGAAGATAACAAAACAAAGTAGTTTAAGCAGAAAATGCAGATACAGTAGGTGCCTGCATATCTACAAATTCCACTTTTGAAATCACTGCTGATGTTATTAAGATTGAGAATTTGACATGAGATTGTGGTTACAGCTAAAGAAGATCTTGGGTGAGATCTAATCCTTAAAAAACAATGAGGAGAGAGAGAAAGAGAACAAGAACATGTGTGACATCTCTCATAACATCAACATTACATAGATACCAAAAGTATATAGCAAAGATACAGGAATGATTTATAAAGTTGGTGAAACCCATTAGATTCTACTATTTAATGATCCATTGAAGATTGGTTTCATACTTAGTTCAGTCATACAGATCCTTTGAACCTCTATCCTCTCAAATCTAGGGAAGAGACCACCTGTGTCTGCAAAACACCTCCTTAAAAAATGCCATAAACCTGCCTCGTGCTCCCTCGGTTTCGTGTTTCATGACTCTTCAACTATGAACCAGGCAGAGAGAGAGAGAGAGAGAACATCCAGGAAGCTTCATTGTCATATTAGGCTTTTACACAAATATTTATAGCTTCCGTTGACAAGGAATATATTAAAATTGGGTGGTCTCTAGACACAAAATTATTCTACCTATTCTTTTCTTATCTCCAACTGCTTTGTACAGCTTTGAGCAACCAACTCCCAAAAACAAAAGGAACCCAATTTAATATTAGTATCATTCTAACTATCTGTGAGTTCTGCCTCCCTATTTAACTAGTCCTCATGAATATGGAGATACATGCCAGCACTCCCCTCTCTTCTTTGTCTCCTCTTCCCACATTTCCTACCTTAACTCTCTCATCTCTCCCCACATTTCCTGCCTAAACTCTTCCATTTCTTCTGATATCAACCTACAGGGCCTTCTCAGAAAATCTACATAAAAGGCAGTTTAGTGCACAAAACTCCAGCCATTACGTGTTTTCAAAATATCAGCATTACAATCCTCTCTTCTAGATATTCTCTACCCTTCTTTTTCACATATTCAAAAGTAAGATGTGGCCATTGGCTTTGTGCATTGGAGCTTTGGTCTTTATAAGCATTACACATTGGGTTTTCAGATGGAGGAATCCAAGGTGCAGTGGAAAACTCCCACCGGGTTCAATGGGATGGCCACTTCTTGGAGAAAGTCTTCAGTTCTTCGCCCCCAACATGTCATCTGATATTCCTCCATTCGTCAAAGAGAGAATGGAAAGGTAATGCTATTATTATAACTTATCAAATTAGCTGTTCTAGTAGTTCAATCACCATCATCATCGTCTTCATGTTCTGCTTTTTATAATACCTTTGACTATCACCTTCCAGGTATGGGCCCATATTCAGAACAAGTTTGGTGGGTCGTCCAGTCATAGTATCGACCGACTCGGATCTTAATTATTTCATCTTCCAACAAGAGGGACACTTGTTCCAGAGCTGGTACCCGGACACCTTCACAGAGATCTTTGGGCGACAAAATGTAGGTTCTTTGCATGGGTTCTTGTACAAATACCTCAAAAGCATGGTGCTCAATCTATTTGGTCCTGAAAGCCTTAAAAAAATGATTCCTGAAGTTGAAGAGACAGCAAGTAGAAACTTAAAAGGGTGGTCAGATCAGGACTCAATTGATTTGAAGGATGCAACTGCAAGAGTGAGTTCAGGCTA
Source organism: Ilex aquifolium (assembly GCA_951799425.1). NCBI lineage: Eukaryota > Viridiplantae > Streptophyta > Magnoliopsida > Aquifoliales > Aquifoliaceae > Ilex > Ilex aquifolium. The sequence continues at coordinate 30,900,091 of OX637403.1, forward strand.
ACTATTTCTTCTTCTCATTAGAATTTCCCAAAACTCTAATGTTTCAGATGAACTAATAATATTCTGATGTTTACAGATGATATTTGATCTGACTGCAAAGAAACTGATCAGTTATGATCCTGAGAAGTCCTCAGAGAATCTGAGGGAGAATTTTGTGGCTTTCATACAAGGATTAATCTCTTTCCCTTTGGACATTCCGGGCACTGCATATCACAAGTGTATGCAGGGAAGACAAAAGGCAATGAAGATGCTGAAGAACATGCTACAGGAAAGGCGATTGAAGCCAAGGAACCACCGAAGTGACTTCTTTGATCATGTCCTTGAAGAACTTCAGAAAGAGGATACAATCCTCACAGAAGCGATTGCTCTGGATTTGATGTTTGTGTTGCTATTTGCCAGCTTTGAGACAACTTCACTGGCTCTGACTTTAGCCATTAAATTTCTTCTGGACCATCCTTTGGTGTTGAAGGAATTAAGGGTAAGTGATGATATCTATTAAGATTAGAACAACCTATCAATATCCTTTCAATTTATTTCTCCCATTGACACGCACTAATATTCTCCACAGCAAGAACACGAGGCAATTCTTAGAAGACGGGAAAACTTGGATTCTGGAATCACTTGGCAAGAATACAAATCAATGACTTTCACAATTCAGGTATTCAATCAATGTCACTTTCTCTTTTACAAAGCTAGAAAAGATTTCGAAACCAATGCCTTGAGTAGCTCTACTGTGCTAAAAGATCAATTAAAATTGCAGTTTATCAATGAAACCGTCCGACTAGCAAACATAGTTCCTGGAATTTTCAGAAAGACACTCAGAGAGATCAAGTTTAAAGGTATATTCACGATTAAATAGTCGATTTCCTGCCACAGAAACTGTATGTTTTTATCATCTGAAGGTATACTTACCTGGCCAACAAAATTTCATTATGTAGGCTACACCATTCCTTCTGGATGGGCAATTATGGTTTGTCCTCCGGCCGTGCACTTGAACCCTGCCAAATATAAAGATCCCCTTGAATTCAATCCATGGAGATGGGATGTAAGTAAAAAATTTTAGAATTTTCTTCTATTTGTTGAATTTAATTTTTTTTCACATGCAAGCAGTTTACTTCTGGTGAGAAACTGGACTAGGATTAAACCAATTCACCTAATCTTTCTTCTGAATTCTCAAATTGTGCAACAACGGATGGCATACAGGGAGTGGAACTAAATGGTGCAACTAAACATTTCATGGCTTTTGGAGGTGGCATGAGATTTTGTGTTGGAACAGAGTTCACTAAGGTGCAAATGGCTGTATTCATCCACTGCTTGGTAACAAAATACGAGTAAGAACATCACATATTGTGTCTATAAGCAAACATGCATGAGAAAAGAAGAGAGTGGCTAACCTGTTTTACGTTGGAAATTCTCAGGTGCTGCGCCATCAAAGGAGGAGATATTGTCCGAACACCCGGTTTACAATTTCCAAAAGGTTTTCATGCTCAGATCTCTGAGAGAGACAAATAGAGGAAGGATCCAACGTTCTATTTTACGATCCCCCATGATGTACAGGCAAGTCATTTGTATTGCTAGATGCATGAGACCAAGAAATTTCAACTTAAATGCTACCAAACAGGATTGATGTTCTGAAGCTACAAGAGGATGACGGTCAACAACTGCTTCAGTGTGTTAAAAGAGGGGGGGGGGAAGCTCCTTACGATCTCACCGAAAAGGAAGACCAAGCCGAGTAACATTTTTCTCAGAACCGAATGAAAAGTTTTGTGCTTTTGCTTTTGTTTTTGCCTCAATACAAAAATGTCACAAGCTGGGAAAAAAAGAGAAAATGAAATAGAAAAGGTTATGCACAAATTCATTACATAACATGTATCAGTGTAAGAACTAGTAGTAACAAGTTTCCATTATCACCCTTTTTACCTCACTGAATCTCCATCTGACGAAATCAAATATATGAAAAGATTTTTCAAGTTCTTGGTTCCCCAATTCCACCAACAACAAAACAAGTGAAAAATGGGAGGAGAAATTTCAACAAAATATTCCAAAAAAGGAAGATGCTTGATATATGATAAAAATAATTTTCACCGATCCAATTCCTCCTATTCTCGCCGCTTAGCATGCAACTTAAAGTGTGGGTCATCTAATGGTGCATGTCTACGCTTATGATGTTCCTTTCTGTTTACATCACCATGCATAGCAAATTTGGAAATTTCTTCAATGGTATCTTTTTCTTTTATGCGTCTGCGATGCCCAACATTATCATCCTCTCCTTCATTCAAGTAAACTTGCTTTATGATGCCTGGACTCTTGGTTCTTCCATGTTTGTTCTTGTCCTTGTGAACATGGTGAAGGTAATAATGATAATCAGTGTCCTGTATTGAATATTTGTGCCTGTGCTCGTTGTGGATACTTCTTCGCTTTTTCTGAGCATCATGCTTATGATGCCTTACGTCCTGCTTATGATGTTTTTTAAAATGGACTTGTGGAAGCTCATCATCAATTCCATACTTCCAGATATATCCAGTTCTATGTTCATCAGTCCAGTAATGATCTTCCCACCAGTCATAAAGAGGATCGAATACTCCATTCTGATGCAGAAGCCAGAGTAGCACAAGCACTGCAACTCAAAGTACAGAACGTTATCAAATTTTCACTTGCTATAAAATGCAGACATCAACCTTATACATAATTTTCCAAAGAAAAGAGCAACTACCTGTGGGAAAAATTGCCAAAAGTAGACCAAATATCACTATCCAACTCATACAGATATACTGTATGTGGCAACTGAAGTCGAAGAAACCAGAGCATTTCATTCTGCTCATCAAAAGAATCATGAGGACACATCTTTTAGATGCAAAGCCAGAATTACTACACTCATGTGACATCAGCAAAGAATAAAAACAGTTATGGTATCTGACAGACAGACAGACAGACAAATTAAAACTCCGAATTTATGTATTCGAATGAGAAAAAAAAATTGTCCAAGCTAAGTGAGAATGCAAATAGATGTCGACGTAGTGTACTTGAACTATGAACACAAATCCGTGTATACCCAAATTCTAAAGTATGTTTCAATTTCCAAGTATCTTATATGCATGTACCTTGCTGAAAAAAAATACCTGCAAGTTTTTCCCGTGATGAAGTCTGCCAAACCATCCCACAGTTTGTTCCACAAGTCCTCAATAGATTCAAAGAAACCATTTATACTGGTCTTCGGAGGTTGAAAAGGTATCTGGAAAAAAAATACGGTGATTTTTTGTGATTTGATTAACAATGTACACCAAACCGACATAGTTACAAGCAATACATTAGCATCACTTTCTGCACTTTTAAGATGTTTCCACCAAACATACTTTCATACATACATGGAATGTATTGCTTAATTCAAAAGTACATCCAAAACAAACGATCACCTAACATCCAGTGTTTCTTTACTTTAAGAAGTTGTGCCAAATGCATCCTTTGAAACTGCTAGTTAGTCATACCAGTGGGTGACTATAGCCAAACCACATAAAATAGGTTTACATATTTAATTTTTTTTTTTATCAATGTAAATATATCTCTATTTGTGGTGGTATCATGTATAATTTCTGTTCACAGGTCAAAATCCAGTAGTTCTTTGTCCGGTAAAAATTCTCTTGCATTGTTTTGTTGTAATAATTTATAAGTTCTTCTCTCCGTGATTGTTTTCCATGGTAAGGACTGCCAACAACATAAAATATCTTTCACAACTCTAACCAGCTAAGAATATAACCCACATAACCCCATCGCATCAGGTTCAGAACAAGTTGTTCCATTCAGGGCAGGTTTTGGAAATCGAAACAAGTTTTACTTTAGAAAAAAAAAACATTGCAAATATTTGGATCATGAGAGTCAAACCAAAGACTTAAAGGTTGTAATCGAGATCCCAACCATGTTCTTCCTTAACGTAAACTTTTTTAACACATTAGTACATAATAGACGAGCATTAAAGTGGTGTTTCATACCTAATGCCATCTACAAACAGTAACCATGTGTTCTAATAGATAAAGTAAATCACACTTGACCAACAAAAAAAAGACCTTGAGTATATATTTACGAGACTAAACATTTCAATATTTCATATATGCGCATGCAAAAACACCTTTCTAGAACTACATTCTACAATCAGTATTAATAATAACGACTATAACTAAAATGATACTATCATTATTCTTAGATTTTAACATTTTTTATGATGATAACTTTGGTAACATATTTGAATGTTCTCCTGCTTCGATCAGTTGACCCCACGGTTGGGTAAGTGACCAATTGATCTGGACCTTTTTTCTGAGTTATTTCCCCGGCCAAATCTCTTAACTATGCTACAAAGTCAACAACTTTAAGAGGGAAAAGTAGAATGGCAAAGGGTTAATTATCCTCTGAATGTTTCCTGCTGCATATGGCTCCATTGTAGGTGTTATTGTCATATGACAAAATCTAATTATATGAAGTAGCTACATCTACTGTTCATTTAATAGGTCAGCAGAAGCCAAATTTTTGCATATGACCTGTGACTTTACGAAATGCCAATGGGCCGGACAACAATTAAATCTAAAAGCACTGTGGAACCTGTGATCCATTATCAAGAACAGTGGCTGTAGTAGTGAATTGGCACTCAGCTCTATCAACTTCATTAAAATCAGAGTCCTTAAGTATAGCTGCAACCAAACATGCTTATATGGCCTGAGATTTGGTAGTTAGAATTAAAATTATTTATCTTTGCAAAAAACTGAAGAGCCGCACAAGTCTAATACTCAAACATACCTACACACACATATTTTGCAGCTTGATCAGTGGTTGGGTACAATTTGAATGATCGAGTTGTAATTTCTCCGGGCTTCATTATATAAAATTGTTCCTATGGGAGAGTAAACATTCAAAACTGTTATCCCTTGGAAGATTATCACAACACAGATATTGACCAACTCATACATCAGATGCATAGTAATATATTTTTGCTTTTTGTGGGGGCGACAGAAGAGAAAATGTATTAGTTAAATACCTCCATTTGGCTGATGCCCGTTGAGCAATCAAACTGCAACACAAAGAATTTGATCACAGACAAATTAAAGAGAAAAACAGTGGCTGAAAGAGCAAGATTGCAAAAGTTTCATCCAAATTTACGTTCATTTTTTTAGACTCCAATTAGTAATATTCGCCAAAATTTTACTGGCAATCAAATAAAGTATTGGACCCAACTCATAAGCAAAGTATCTATAGCAATCCCTTCTCAAGCAAGAAGAAAAATGCACGAATATTCAATTATCCCAAAATTTTTGTTGTCAACCTAATAATTGACATATAGTAGAAAAACATGACACATGGATCAGCACAGAAAACACTGCAACTGCAATGTGATATGTCAAGAAAAGATTATTGAATTATCAACTCACCGTTAGGCTATAAGATGCTTCCACTTCACCAATATTTTTAGTTGTGATTGTAGCAGTCCCAAACTGAGTAAGGGCTTCAAAGGTTGGGATAGTAATGCTTAAAATTTTTCCAGGACTCCTGCAAAGAAAAGGAAGTATATGACACTGCTGCCCAAAACAATAAGAAGAAAGCCCTTCTACTAAAATATCACATGAAATCATAAATGCACCATGTTGAAGCTTTCATTGTGTTCTTAATGACAAGGAGATTAATCAAATGTCTGTGACTAAGCTAATGAGCAAAAAAAATTTGTACTCCAAAAGTATCTAAATAAAAAACAGAACCACAATCTAATCAATTTCCTTGCCCAGATCTGTTTCTTTGAGGAACAATGTGCAACAATAACACTTTAGCATTTAAATGACCACTTTTATCTGCAAACCAGTTTGAGCAACATCGTGCACAGGGGAAAAGTGTTTCAAGACCAAAAATGTATCCTCCCTAGCCCATATTACACAAATGATAGTGTGAAAAAATGCATATTGCCAAAATGAGGATGTTATCAAAGACATACCCATTTGAAGTGTAAGGGATAATCATTGAACACATGAATCCTATGCTATTGGTTACAGCAAGGGAAAATAACATGGTTCCATCATTTGTAATAAAAACCACAGAATAGCCAGATAAAAGAGACTTGTAACAAAGAAAAAAATAAATTTATAAAGGGTTGAGGCCACGAGGCAACGATATAAGAAGGGCTTTGACCCCAGATAGAGCTTAATAATGGAAGCTATTCATGTTGCTGGCACGTGCTATTGCAATTGGAAGTGCTGTTGAATATCAACCATTAGCATGCATTTTGATGATAATGAAAGAAAAAAGCAAAATAGTAAGGTCGCTTTCTGAGGGCACCTTTGATAGACATATTCTATATCATCAGCGCTTAGTTCTATCAAAAGGTTTGTATTAAGAACTTCTGTGATTCCTATGGAAAACGAGTGACTCCCTGAATTCTGCACAGGCAAGCAAATGACTAAGGATCCAATGAATAGAAATCATTTGTGAAGACGAAATCTGAAATTGCTGACACATAACTGGATGCTGGTTTATCCTTTCAAACCTTCCTTGGACACCATAAAGTGGCACCTGACTCCTACTGATTCGATTCTGGTCAGCCTGTCACATTAAGATAAGTACCTTGCAATTCAAAATAACAATTACAAGACTTTTAAGCACTACTCTTATTGTATAAAGTGTAAAAATTCAAAATCTTCCAGGTACTTTACTCAGAGAATAATGGTAAAAAATTCTGAAACTTCCTAGATAGCATCCTATAGTAAATCTAGTAAAGCATTCCAAGGTTAAGCCAGGAGATATAAGCTCAGCATTTATTATTAAAAAAAAGGACGAAATGCCCAATTTACCAAGATGGTCTAATATTACCATGAAGATGAAAACGATGCAGATACAATCATATTCCTATGAACCAGCCAATTCTAAACAGGAAAGTTAAAATATTAAAATCTTCTGGTGGAAAAACATAGCTGATTAGTCCTTTGGTAGTTAGTAGGGAAACCAAAGCCATAGTAATGTGATGGCAAACTATTTTAGAATAATCATATAAAAATGTAACAGCACGAAAAATAGTAGATATAAATTTGAGAAAAAGATAAACTGAAAAAACTACAATGCACAGCATGGAAAAAACACTCCCATGTGAATAAGGTGCTCATTAGAGACAAAGAAATAAAGCTTCACCAATATATATAAGAAACCACAAGACAGAAGGCTATAAAAAAAAAAAGAACATGAATCACCGTGACTCATAAATTTCTGTTTGAAGTACTAACATCCCAGAAATTCCACAGCTGGTTATGCAAGCAACTCCAAAATGGTGCAGAGCAAAAGTCTGGCTGTCCATTGAAGGCCTCATAACTGACACCAATTTTGTTACATTCAAGGCCATCTAAGGTGAACCTGACTCTTTCAAGCAGCATCCACATAGAAAAATTACTCCCCAAATTTTGTGGTTGACCTGTGCCACCCTTCAAGAGTAAAAACAAGAAACTCAGCAATTCAAAACCACCTGAAAAATACTAAGGCCGTCAAACTATAATTCAATCCTGATCATATGCATTGGACTGTTGGAGAACCGACATGTAAGGAGTATGAATGTTTTCGGAACATTGGCTTGCAGCTAGTTATAAATATGACAAAGGCAATACTCAACTAAACTTGTTGGCTCAATAACAAGCTTCAAATCCAACAGCATAGGGTTGGCTGCACAGTTGCCTCTAAAGGCTGTATGGAGGTTGTATCCTCTGTTAAAGCTAAGGTTATTGTATGTTGTCTAGACATATTTGTGTTGTCTCACAGCCTCAACCACAGCCAATTTGCCGTTCTGCATCCACAGATCGACTCACTCTTGGTACCAGGGCCTTAGTCAGCTGTTGCACAGATCTCAGAGACTTTGACAAGGTAGCATTCTACATGATTGGTTAAGTACATTGATTAAAAGTTAGACAGACTCTACCACTACCCAGTGCAACCACTGTTTCCCACATGGAGAGGTGACCAAATAGAACCACGGACATAACTAGGGGTGCCACATAAACAAAGAGGAACCAAATACCAAATCAAACAAATCCATATAGAAAAACTTGTCCATGACCTCCCAAGCCCAACTCCATCGAATTCAACCACTTATCTATGAGTAAAGATGCCCAAAGGTTTATATCCTAGTTTGGAAGGTTCCAAACACATAACTATTTATCACAAACATCAAAGGAACTTTGTATATGCACTTCTGATGCCAGAATTTCCCACTGACAGTAACATGCATAATTTAAAAGATAAATCTCTTTGATAAACCAAAATCTCTCTAGAGTGGCCCCAAAGATGATTGATAATTCTCTAGAAAACTAAGTATCCAATTTCCCAGTTTAGCAACAACGTTTCTGGAAGAAATTAATATCGACAACTGATTATTAATAACCCAGTAAAAAACCATTTAAAGCCATACATGGCTTTCTCCATCTTTGCCATGTTGTTATGTAGATAAGCTAAAAATACCTATTGATCTGTTATAATTAATAAGCGGCAAACAAGATGGAGGTCTGCAAGAGCATGTATTACATAAAAGCATCAATTTTTAGTCAAAAATACTTGGTATGGATTTGAACCAGAAAATACAAAATAGGTGGGCCAGACTTCGTTATTGAAATACAGAAAAATGTATACTTCCAAAGTTGGAGGTGCTCAACAAACTAACCCAAATTTGGAAATTCATATTAGAATGGAGGATATGATTAATTGCAGTAGTATAAGGACACTTATCATAATTAGAGCAGTGAAGCAAGCATACCTGCCTCGGAATAACAAGGTAGTAATTATCAAATGATGGAATGTTTGTGTACCCAACGTAATCTCCAATAAGATTCACCCGAAGAAAATTATCACTGGATGTTGCAGTTCTATTCTCAGGACCCACAACCACAATCTGCCGGTAAATATATCAATAAATATCTTCACCAGATTATTCATAATGTAGATTATCTAATTTCAATTGAAGTAGCCTTTAGCTTTCTGTATCCTACAGCTATAGCTACAGCAAACAAAACACTAGACTGTAGCATTCAGTAGCTAGCAAACAAAACATTAGATATAGATGTCGCTAAAAACAAAGCTGACCCAATTTATACGACGTAAAAGAAAGAAATAAAGAAGAATAAGGATAAAATTTGTTATAAGATCAATGATCCACGACTCCTTAGTCCTTGCTCTTAATATACTTCATACAGAAAAAAAATGTTTTACTTTCTCTTAAACCAAAATTCTATGTGCATTTTTTCTTTCCATCCCTTGAATTTATCTTAAAATGAATATTAAAATGTGTTTTATACTTGACTTTTTTCACTGTCTTTTAAACTTTTTAGTCAATATAATTTTAACTTAACCCCCCAGCCAAAAAAATAAACTGTCTATCCTTTTCTTAATATAGAATGATTGTTTACGCCACAGAAGGCAACAAATAACAATGAGAAAACTAATCTGCTTCATACAGCACAATTTCAAAACAAATTTATACAAAATCATGCAATTAACTGAATGACGTATCATAAGCTAGTGATATAGTCATGGCTATTTAAAAGGATGTTTGATAACTGCATACCGATAATGTTGACTTTGTCTTCACTTCAATTTGAACTCTAAATCCAACGGAGAGTTGTCCAATACCAAACACATGGAACCTAAGTGGATAAAAACGGGTTATGATTATTGACCAACACAAAAAAAAGATGAGCAAAACAAAGGTAATGCAAGGCTTGCTCAGATTGAAGCAAATTATGGGGTGCTATCAAACCTACAAAAATAAAAGGAGTTGGATCACTAATAACTCTCTATGATCTCAACTGCTACCTTTTTTAACCAAGTTGTCATCTCTGTGGGATCTAACCCTTTTAAAGCTTTACCTTCAACTAAAATTATAAAATTTAAGCAACTAGTTGGGACATGTGAAGCACAATAATAAGAAAAATGAACGCAGAAACTACTAAGATGAGCTTTTTTTGTAATAATATTGAGATAAGCTCACAAAGCAGTATGGGTCATTAGGGAAATATAAGACATAAATATAGCAACAGTAAATTAAACAACATTATATGTCTTACTCTTCAAACCCTTCAAAGAAATAAAGGTCCTCTTTTAAAAAATTTAGTAAAAAATAAAAAACAAGGGGTCATACCAATCACCTGGAAACCGAAGACAATGTGCAGTATTAGCCTTCCCTTTCATCAGCTTATCAACTAGTTCGACAAAAAAGAATAGATCAATTTTTTAAAATCTATAAGCTGCAACCTTCATAAAAGTTTGATGATGCCAAACGCCTGATATCTTGAAACTTACAAAAGTTCCCACATGACGAAGGCACCCTGCGCTGGTCCCCACAAGGGCAACAAGTCGGCTGTGCAGAAAGGATCAGAAGAGGACCATCAAAGACGTTAAAAAATTATCCAAAACTGTGTGAAGATAACTTAGAAGTTTGAACGTAATCAATTATAAACATTACGAAGGAAAACAAAATATACGTCAACAAACAACAAAATTTCAAACTATGGCACTAATATGAGAACTGAAAAATCGAAAGAACTTTAGAGTAATCAATTATAAACATTATGAAGGAAAAAAAAATATAAGTCAACAAACAACAAAATTTCAAACTATGGCACTACTATGAGAACCGAAAAATCGAAAGAACTTTAGAGAATGTAGAATGGTAACTTCAACACCCTTGATATTATTTCAAAGAAGATTAATATCTTTTTATGGAGCTTGTGGGACTTCACATATTAGTTAAAGCCCCTGTTGCTTTTTCTCTTTTCTCCCTCTTTTCAACCTTCGATGAGTTCAAAAAGGGTGCGAACAAAGGGACCGAACAAAGTCCAGAATCGAATACAACGACTTGCCAGCTATCTCCAAAAATCTAAAAAAAATGGAATCGCTTACTTGCATCAAGCAGATAAAACTATATCCCGGTACCATCAAACATTTCAATTTTTAGTGCATACATTAATCTCCTCCTCTCAAAAGCTCTTCTATTCCTTTCATTTCCATAATGTACCACATCAAGAAAAGAGGTGCTGTCCAAAAGTTTCTCTAGCCACCCTACTTCCCAACAACAGCCGAATACTTAGAGCAAAACTCTACCAGAGACCAGCCTAATCCAATGAACCTCAAAGTTGTATGATGAAGACTTCACAGCTCTTTAGCAACATCTCAGTGTATTATGAAGGGATTCACATTCTTACTTGCATCCCGATAGGTGGCACCCAGTACTTAGAACAACCTTCAAAAAGCCCGGCATAACCCAGTCAAACCCAAACACGGCAAAGAACATCAAAGCTCTCTAGGATCATCACAGTGAAGCAGTAGCGTAACCAAAATTTTGATGAATGTTTTCTTGGAAATCACAAATTTTGGGTGCCTTGTGATGAAAGATCACTGAGCAGTGGGATTCAATGATATTCAAGCTCGTAAAGATATGCTCATCGAAGGCCCTTCATTTATCTGATTCCCCTCAATCAAAAATTTGTAGATACCTCTGCAATGAAGAGGCATATAATACAGGAAAAGGAGAAGCATCCCAAAGGCTTTTCAAAGATCTTTTGATATACGGATACTGAAGGTAGTAGAGAGCAGATTGTTTCTGTTTATGTATGCATGGCTTTGTAAACAGGAGTACTAGACAAACAAGTCATGGAGACAGCCTCTCTGCACACAGTAAGGCCGCTTATGTGTAACCCTTCCCAGACCTTGCACTACTGGAAGTCTCATGCACTAGGCTGCTCTTTTAAAAACACACAAATCAACTTAGATTTCTTCATTCGACAATTATGTCACTAGTTCTAACGTCCTCGTAAGATTTTATAAAACAATGATGCCTCTAATGATTATTATATGTGAGAAAACATGCTAAGGACCAACATAAAAGGAATTGGCCTAGAATAATAAGATCGACAATTGCTAATATATAAAAGTTACGTAGCAAGTGAAAAAAAAAATCAGTGCATATGATGAAAGAAGAACAATATCCAAACTTGAAAATCGTACCTGTGTGTGCTCAATTATGTGACCCTGGTCATCTCTCAACCTATGTTTCAAGAAGCCAGTCAGTAAAACAAACAGATGTACACTGTAATTTTAGTTTGGAATATTGAAAAAAGAAATACTACTTTCAAGTTTCACACAGGCTTTTTGAAAAGACATTTCAAAGAAACCATGTTGGCTAGTCAATAGAATCAAGGAAATAGATTCATCAACATATCATATGTGGCCAACAGCTAATCATTATTTTCCTATATTTTGAACCTTGAGAAAATAAACATGGAAGATTCAGAAAACAGAAGGGATTCAGAACAAAAAATTTACACATGAGAACTGAGCAGTAAAAAAATGTTCGTAGAAGTTGGACTTCAATTCCCAGTACACAACACCACAAGTGTAAGGTGGGCTCATAAACCATAACGGCACACATCACAGAGAGGCTATAATTGACTTTATACATTAAGTGTACATTTTCAATATACAACTCAATTACCTTACTTCTTTGTCACCTTAATAGTTTACATACATTCTTCAGAGTATGCTTTTCTCTCAAGAATATGAAAGTAAAATGTTAATCATATACCAAAGCTTATAACAATAAGCACACACACACACACACACACACACACACACATATATACACACCAAAGCTTAGAGTTACACAACTACATTCAAATGAAATAATACTGCAACCATAGACATTTTACACTCAGTCCTAAAAGTGATCACAAATTTAGAGATATAAAAGTATTCAGAAAGTGTAAGAGAAAATGATAGATTACTTGCCTCTCACATGTCTTCACAACATCCTCACCAGCATCCGGCTCACATTTGCGTGTCTCAACATAATATTCCTGTGGTTTATAAGGAACATCCTACAGATGATATAAACATATGAAAGTAAAATGGGTCAGTTAACAGCTAAAAACCACCAAGTCCATAAAAAGGTGGAATGTATAACAATTAACAAGTTGGTGTGCATATTTATATGTCGCTATATTATTCTATACTTTTCTAAAAACAAATTTATCCTAATAAATGCACTATTCTAAAGATGGCATTACTAAACATTAAACGGAACAATTATCCAAAAATGTATTTAATAGAATCACTTCAAAAAATTGTGGGGAGAGGGCTTGGCTAGTTTGGGAACCAACCCCCCCCCCCAAAAAAAAAAAAAATTGTAAGGTTTTCCATTTACTAGATTAAAAAACAAAATAATTAACCATTCCCCCACATTGCCAAGGTGATCACGCCTCTAATTCTCCAATTATCTCCCTTCAATTTCTCACTTCCTCTTACTTTTTAACTTCTCATCTTCCTCTCCCCTTCTCTATAACATTATTAGACAAATTAAAACGGTTTTGAGAGTGGGTCGGGCTGGGAGGTGGGCATGGTAGGAAGGGGTGGGGCCGTAGCCTTTACATCACATAGTCTGCCATTTATATATAAGCAAGACTCTTTACAACGCAGAACAAAAAACTCACAAATACTATGAAATTAACCCAAATTACAAAATACAAAAACTTACTCGTATATATGTCAACTGATACAACGCATATGCCGCGGATTTGTTAACAGTAATCACTGGTGGAATTCGCAGTGTTCGCATGTTGCTAGTCGAATTCTGTTCTTCCACTTCCACTAGTTCTGCTACAATGGAAGCCTCTCTCCCATTCTAAACAACCAAATTGAAATCACATTTAACTCTATATATAATTTATATACGTTTTCATACATACAACTTTTGGAAAGAAAAATCAGAGAGAGAGAGAGAGAGAGAAGAGGGTGGTATACTGATTCACTGGGGACGGCCATGTCGATGAGAATTTTTGTAGTGCAATTGAGGCTTCTGGAATCCGAAACCTTCTCACATTTTTCGAGCTTTGATTTGGAGAGGATTTGGAGTCCGAAGATCGATTGGAGAGAGAGATGAGAGAAGAAGTATGTGAAGATGATGATGAGTGTGAAGGGTTTCATTTTGCGAGTGTTGGTTGATTGGTGTAATGTGAATCTTTATGGTGGAACTGTCTGTCAGCCACACACATGGTATTTGAGGGGGGAGACGAGAGTGACGGTTTTTGGCGGTGTGTGTAAATTGTAACTGCTTCCAACGGTTGGGTTTCGCAATTACATTGGTTTAAAGGGCTAGCGACGAAGCAGGAATTTACAACTGGTCCCTAACTTTTGGGAGAATCTCACTTTGCATCCCAAAAAAAATTTAAGACTTCTCACTTTATACCTCAAATGAATTAAAAAATACTGTAGTGTAGCCCTTTTGTTTTTTGTTTGTTCAGTCAAAAATTATCTTATTGATATTGATGAAATGAACAATAAAAGCTCCAGAGATGAAAATGCCAACACAATCTCTTGACCAGCAAAACAAATTGTCCCAACTTTTAGGTATTGCTGCTATGTGAAGAAACACCAAATACCTCAGTATTCCTCTTTTTTTTTTGTCGTTCAAAAACTAAGATGTTTAATTATTTAGTGGAGAGAATAATAAAAAAGCTTCAAGGGTGGAAATAGGTTTTTTTGTAACAAGCCGACAAGGAAATCTTGGTCAAGGTCGTGGTATGTCATGTCTTGTCTAGCCTTCCCTCTAAAAATTGTGTGATAAAATCACTTCTTACGTTAGGCCTTTTTTTGGGGGGGAGGGGGATTTTGAATCAAATAGAATCCATTGGAGGAAATGAGACGATCTCACTCTTCCCAAATCAAAGGGGGGAATGGGTTTTCATGTCCTTCAAAGTTTCAATTCAATGAAGCATTTCTAGCCAAACAATGTTGACGGTTGATCCAAAATCCCACCTCCTACTAGGCTCGCATCCTAAAGTCTATCTATTTCTCTAATACAGATTTTATGTAGGCAAAGAAGGGGCATGACCAACCTGGATGTGGAATAGTCTATTAGTGGGAAGAACCCTCCTTTCCAAGGGCTTAAGATGGCAGATCAGTAGTGGGGGATAGAGTAAATATGTGGGATGATAAGTGGATCCCTTTAAAAAGTTTTGTCAAAGTTACGCGAATCAACACTTTTCTTCGCATTACCGTAGCCTGCCCAACTTCTCTATTGCTTCGGCCAGACCTCCCAATTGCAATATCAACCTAGTCGTTGATACATTCACCATCACTCCATAGAATGGAATGAGCCTCCCCTATAGCCAAGATAGCTTGAGAGGACAGAAGAATTCGGCATCACAACACTTTTATAATACACTAGTTAGTGCACACGTGTTTTTGCATTTCAAAAGTAAATATGATATGTATTATTGTTATAAGAAAAACTAAATATGTATTTGTTACAAATTTTGTTGGCATTTGTCTAAAATGTTAATTTTGCTGCCCTTTAGACGACTTGAGTTGTTAGCAACACCAACGGCAAGACTTGTAGATTAGCGAAAACATATTAGCAATGGTGATTACTCAAGAGGGATATCCAAAGACAAGTTTGGTGCCTTTTTTTGGAACTGCATTCCACCCTTGAAAGAAATCATTTTTCTTTACACTACTAATGAATTTACTGGGCCTTAATAAAAAGTATATCAAGTACATCAGGAATAAGTTTACATGCCCCCTGCCTACTATTCTTCTTGTTGCCCTGTATCAGTATGTTTCTCAGCCTTATAATTTATGAAAAAGCCTTTTTGTATGTTGTATTTTGGCAGAGAATATTTGTATAAACTCGGCAAACCCCAAGGTAAATTGAACTGAAGATTGGACCTTGGACCAATATTAAAAATTCATCAACTAAATTAACTCTCATATGGCCCCAAAACAAAAATGGTGTGTAAACGTCATCATGGATGTTATCAGCCAGCCATGCTAGCCAGCATTTAGAGAGTTCATATATATAAAGAAAAGAAACACTAAAGATTGTCTAGTCCCCAAGTACAGTCAAGAAAAAACATGGAATTGAAGTGTACAAAGACCAAGAAATATAAAGAATACAAACAGACTGGCTCAGAATTGACCACAAGCATAAAAGAGTTTGAAGTGCAGAATGAGAAAAAAGATTTGTATTGTTTGTATTAGGTCAGATATAAAGAGTAATTATGCATGACATTTTTTGTAGTATGTTGCATTTTCTAGTATCCTAAGTAACAACTGTCCCAAGCTATTGTTTGTCATTTCTACGAATATAACAAATAAGTGAATGTATAGCTGATGATAAGTTGGGGAGAATCAACTTCAAATTGATTTAAGTATTATTTACCATAACAAAAAAAATAGAAATGACCAACACTAAGTGGTTCATTTTTGTAGTTTTCTTATTTATTAGATGAATGCAAATATTATATTGTTCTTTAAAAGAAGCCTCATAGATACTTCATGAATATCCCAAAAAGAGTTGCACATAAACGTCCATAACATAAAAAAACCTAAGATTCTGTTACCATATTCAAATGATAAAATGTAAATTACCAAAAATAATAGTTGGTACCTTATGGCTTGGAGCACTTCAAGAAATCTAGCTGAACCATCCTCCATAGGGCCCATTCGAGGATCTCTTTACAACCATTCACTGTCATCAAAGGAACCACTCAAATTTATCCGCAGGGGATATAATGCACAATGTTGGGTGGACATCAATTATAGAAAATAAATCTAAAGACAATCTTCACACTCTTCTTCAACAACTGAACATATAGGTTCACAAAGTTAGAAAATACTCTTTTACCTCCTTAATAGACCTTAAGCGCATCCGACATACAAAGATGAAATTTTCCAAATGCCAATGCTAGCCTCCAAGCAAATCTTAGATGACATGAAGAGAGCATCAACATGTAACCAGATAAAAAAAAAACGTGAGTATGGAGCAACTAAGAGACATGAAATTGTTAACTTCCAATATACAATTGATAATAATGACATTGAATGTTTAATCATTAATTAGTTATTTTGGAAGTGAGATTGTGGAAGATGAAATGATTTAAATTCTCATGGTTAATTGAAATATTTATTGTCAAGAATTTGTATAGTTTTACAAGTTATATATGTTGAGGATATTTGACAAATGATTAAATGGATATTATAATAGTAATTGAAATATTTATTGTCAAGGATTTGTACAGTTTCCAATTAGTGTACTTTTATAGATAGATATAGATTTTTTTTTGGTCATAAATAGATATAGATAAGATTAAGCAAAGAAAAAAAATAGAAAATTCAAAATTAAAATTAATTATTATAGCTCAAATGAATATAATAAAATGTCAAGTGTATGTACATGATTAATATAAAAAGATGAAAGGATATGATAGAATTATGTAATAAATTGAAGAAGACGAAAGGAAGATTGTTTAAGGAATTAATTTTTTTATTAAGGCTATTGTGGTAAATCAAAAGTTTGGATCAAGCCAAACAATGAATTTATTAATTAAATTAATGCAACCAATAAATCTATAAGAATTCTTGAAATAAGGATAGAGTAGGCATTATAGAATTATTAAAGGGCAATTAAGGAAATCAAAAGTTTTTCACCTTAAGCCACTTTTAGAAGTAGTATATAGATTAAGGGTATAATATAAAAAAATTAATTTTTGAGAATACAAAATAAAAATTCTTAAATCTTTTAAAATATAAAGTATAATTCATCCTAAATTTTGTGCTTTTATTGCTATATCACTTGAAATACTAAATAAATAATTAGAATTAAACTTATGAAACGATACATATAATTTTAAAAATTTGAACGAGCGATAATAAATTGATATGAGTGGATGAATTGTTACATGAGACATGTGGTAGAACTAGTCATAATCCGTGCCTGAAGGTACGATAAAACATAAAATTCGAGCCTAAAAAAATCGATCTCACTATGTTAAATAATAATTTTCTTTTCTTCATTTCTTTTATTACATTATTCAAAATTTATTTTTACCCATTATTTTCTTAAAAAAATTGACGAAATTTTCTTAAAATACGTAATTCAATAAAATTTTCTCAATATATGTATACTATCGTGTATGGATAATATCTGAAATAAAATTTATGTTAAATTAAAAATTAATCAAATATTAAATAATCGAATATATTATAAAAATGAGTAATATAATGATTTAAAGAAAAAATGTGATAAACCGATAATCATTACGTGAATCGTTAACCTCGATCCAAATAGTTGACAAACTGGGTTGCGACCATCCAACGTGATGGGGGTACAAAATATAAAATATAAAACAAAATAAATATACTGCAGATCTTTGAGCCGTGCCACGTTTGGGTTGTAAAACAATTGAATATAGTTGAGGATAAGTAACCTACCCATGACGCTATCCATTTTAAAATGGGAAAATTTCAGTCACACCCCTCTTAGTTTATTATATCTTTAAAAACATCCCCTTATTATCAAAAATATTACTGACACCCCTTCTAGTTTATATTTAAACATCACTAATACCCCCTACCATTAAACTACCATTTCAAACAAAAAAAATTATTTTTCTATATATTAAATTTGAACCAATTAAAATTCGATTGAAGCTGAATAAATTTTATTTTTTTTTAACGTATTAAAATTCGAGCCTATTAAAATTTATTTTTTACATATTAAAATTTCAGTCGGTTTGAACTCTCTCCGAGTTGTTAGCGCCGATTAAAAATCGCTTTCGAGTCGATCAAAATTTATATTTTTTTACTTATTAAAATTCTTGTCAATTAAAATTCGATTTATTAAAATTTGAGTCAATTAAAATTTATATTTTTTATGTATTAAAATTTGGGTTGATTAAGATTCAATACGAGTTGATTAAAATTTGATTTGAGTAGATTAAAAATAATTTTTAATTGGCTCAAACAAATTTTAATTAGCCTAAATTTTAATACGTAAAAAATATAATTTTTAATTGGCTCAAATTTTAATTAGCTTGAATCGAGTTTTAATTTACTCGAATTTTAATAAGTAAAAAAAATTAGATAACATAGGGGGTCTCATTGAAGATATATGTTTATCTAGATGGGGTCTCATTGAAGATATACTTACCTAGAGGGGGTGTGGATGAGGTTTGTCCTTAAATATATCATGAGCAATTTAGTAAAATTGCATTCTAGTTAATATTTTTAATTTGACAGGGGATGTCACTGAAAATTCAGAAAATAGGGGGTGTCCTTGAAGATATGGTAAACTAGAGGGAGTGTGGTTGAAATTTTCCCTTTTAAAATCCAAAGGCCGTAAGATCCCAACGCTGCAATTCTCCACAAAATTAAGGGCAAATATGGAACAAAATCAGACAAACTTTACATGATACTTCCACCAATCAACCTAAACTTCCCGCCACATCACAACAAATAAAACTTTCTTTCCGGATTCGCCCTTCTCTTCCCTCAAGAATAACAATCAACACCTGTCTAAACTCTATGGCTTCCTTTGGCCGGCCAATACCACGTGGCAGACACCCTTTAGTCCTACGATTCGAAAAAATAAGTTTGAATAAATCTCATAAATGTCCCTGAATTATGATCTTTATTTTAAATTGTCTTAAAACTTTTAACTGTTTTAATTTATCCCCTAAATTATATAATTTATTTTAATCCATTCATTCTATTAAGATTAATTATTAAATGAGATAAATTAACAATTAATATTGGAGAGATTTATCTCATTTACCGTTAATTTTAATAGAATTTGTCTTAAGAGAAAGGGTTGACTGAAATAAATTACATAATTTAGGGAAAAATTAAAATAATTAAAAGTTCAGGAGTAATTTAGAATAAATGCTAAAATTTAGGGGTATTTATGAGATTTACCCAATAAGTTTTTTATCCAGAAAATAATATGCAAATACAATGCATTGGCCAAGAGCCCATAAACTATATGCGCATTTACGCACCACCGCGACCTTCTCCGGTGCTGTCACTACGACGCCATGGACGGCGGTGAAAAGTCGGAGACCATTCTCTACCGAGCACTGTTGGATCGGTTTCATAGTTTGGAGGCGAGTCACGCAAAGCTCAGAGAGCAATTGGATGTACTGGTTCAAGAACAAGGTGTCAAGAATTCACGGGATGATGGGACGTCAGATTCCGGCGAAGTGACGCTATACACAGGCTGGGCTTGTGTTCCCGGAGTGTTCTTGTCGGGAAGTCCGTACAGGAACGTGTTCGAGTACATGGGCCATGCAGTTCATGTTAGCAGAGTTGGCTCTGGAGAGATCATTTTCTGGTAATTAATCTGACGCTTTTTTAATTAAAGAAATTAATTCATTGATTATTTTGTTTAATCACCATGTTCTTGATTCGTCGTTTTCTTCAATATTATCTTGATGTTTAATGATTTGTTTTAGAATGTCAGTACATTGAATTACGAAGTATGTGTTTATGATAGAATGGAAAAGACTATGGTAGGAAGGGTTACGAAGTACGTGTTTATCCTTTTGGGAGAATTGATCCAAATTGAGTAGTAACTAACAAATAAAGTAACCTTTGGCACAATATCAAACTCGGGATCGTACTTGTTCCCTTATGTAAGGTGAAAAGTAATTCAATGGAGCAGTTGTTTCAAATGAAAAAGAATGTTTTGATGTGAAGGAACTTAGTTGATAAATCACCAGTTTGATTGAATAAAGGAATGCATAGCTCTAACTAAAGGTACTTCTCCAAGGGATTGTATTTGGATATGCCATATTGTCTACTTTTTTCTATTATGGGGCAGTGATGTTGGATAATACGTTCAGTAGAAGTCAGTAAGTTACTGTCACGTGTCAACCCAATTTGTTTGTCAATTGTTTAGGCTAAGGCCTTTGAAATAGTGATGGTGGCTGCTGACAATGTGAATGGTTTGTGTATTGTGCCAATCAACTGGTAAGAATTGAGAATTAGCTGGAGCCCCCCATGGTTATCTACTATCTAGATTTTTAGTGTGCTGGTTGACGTTTCATATAAATTGAAGGGTGTATTGTTTGATGACTCTAATGGTATTTTCTGTAAATACAAATTAGTGCCATTATAGAGCAAATACAGGAAATGATAACCATCAAGTTTAAGTGAGGGCATTCCATAATACTATTGTAGAGATTCTTTAAGGGGTTTGTAACTTTAATGTCATATAGACTAAATTGACCTTTCACTATCCACTAAACACCCAAATTGTTATATTAAGTTCACTAATCTGCACATGATTAGTAAGCGTGTTATCTCCTTGAAAGGCAACAAAATGTGCATATTGTTTTATTGGCAGGCATGGCCCTTTGACAGATTTGATTGTCTCTAATTTGTAGCAAAACCCATAGCTGATCTAAGACGTACAAAGTTTTTGCTATCTGTGTGCCCCAAATTGAATTATGTAAATGTAGGGGAGCAGATACATCCACCTTTTGGTTGTTATGACTTCTTTGCACAGTTTCAGTTATAAAATTTGAGATTGGTTAAAAGGGATATATATGTGAACATACAGAACATTGTTTGAATGTTATTTGTGGCTTAGTATTGGATGCAAGGCTTAATTACTTGGATCCCTTGTCAGATGCCAATGCCAGTGCCCGTGTGACTTACATGCTTGGAACTTATTTTCTTCTCAAAACCATAGATTTCTTTAATGTTTATGAGTAGGAGCAGTACGTTCTATAACTTAGACTCTGGAGATTCTTGGTGCATACTTGGAACCAATCTGCATTCCATCTGACAATTGGCTGTTTGAATGCTAAATATAATGAAAAGAGGCCCAAGCCTTGTTATAAGCTACCTATAAATATTCGGTCCAATGACATTCCACATTTGTATTAAGAAAATTTTGTCATAACAGGAACCGGTCTGCTGAAAAACTTTATGGATATAAGGACTATGAAGTACTTGGACAAAGAGCTGAAGAGCTGCTTATTGATGAAGAGCATTACACTTCCGCAAAGAAAATCATGGAAACGTTGAGCTTTGGTCAATCTTGGTCAGGTCAGTTCCCCTTTAAGAAGAGGTCTGGGGAGATTTTTATGGCGACAGTGACAAAAAGCCCATTATATGAGGATGGTGAGCTTGTTGGTATTATCACTGTCTCAAGTGATGTGGTTGTATTTAACAATAAAAACTCTGAAAACATGAGAACGTATCAGGATCGTCCTAATGGCCAACCTAAAGTACAGGGAATAAATATGAAAAAGATACAGTGGCATCCACGTCCACAGATTGCTTCCTCTGTTTCCAATCTGGTGCTTATTTGTTTTACTATTACATTTGCTTTTCAGTTTGTTTTTGTTGTTCCTTTCTTTTCAGATTCTGAATGAGTCTTTTACACTAATGCTATCAAACCAATCAGGCCTCAAAAGTTCTGTTTCGAAAACGATTGGATGATGAATGCAATGCATGTGGAATTGCCGGAGACAGAGAGGAGACAGTACATGATGCTCACAATGTTAGATATGAGAAACCATCCCAAACACCAGTAAGTTTTTATTCAAAGTCACCTGAATTTCACTTGAAACTAAGGACATGCATAATGAAATTTTATTCTTCCAGACAGCAAAGCCTAGTTTCAGTTTGCACATTGACAAGAGCACAGCTGATGCAGCCAGCTCTGAGAAGGATGAATCTTCATCCGAATTTGCTCAGCCATCTAGAATAGTATGTACGCTTTCCCTTTGTTTTTTTTTTTTATTTGCGTTAAGTGCAATTAACATGGATTGTAATTCATCCTGGTTAACAAATGCAGTAGAGTATGTATTTCCAGAAATTCTGAAAATTTTGCAGAATTTTGTGACATCAGAAGCCAAATGAAGGTTATGGTTGCATGATCATGTGAAATGGAGAGTGTCTGCTAAACTACCTATTTCTTATTCCTGTAGGCTGTGAAGGTCCTATCGAAATTGCCGATTCGGGGAATTGGTAACCTGGGAAAAGTCAAGAATGAGAGTACTCGACAGAATGTTTCCAATGATAGTAAGGTGAGGAAGGACTCATATGCTCAAAGAGCTTCCGAGGAAACTTCATGCCACTCTGGTGATTATGGTGGTCATGAGGAAGATAACTCCCAGAAAGAAACTCCCTTTGCTGCAGAAAGTACATATGCACATGTAAATTCAGAAACGATTGCCACGGGTAATGAGGAGGGTTCTTCTGTTGAAGCCTTGGCAAGAGACTCCAATCAGTGCTCTGAGGTGCCTGGACGCAAATATTGGTTGCCAAAGTCAGGTTTCCCATTGGATGCAAAGGAGTTGGTGTCGGGTATACAAAGTTCGGAGTTCCTGGAGACAGAAGATGCAGTGCAACGGCATCCAGATGCTCAACAGTTCCCAAGTTCAGGGGGGAGTATTGGCAGCATCCATGAAAGTTCATCAAGCAAAGATGAAAATGAGTCAAACTTGATAGTGGCTTCTGAAATTCGTTGGGAAGACCTACGTTTGCTAGAGGAGGTTGGACAAGGTAAAGTTGAAGGGACTCAAACTCCTTGGATGATATATTATTCATTTGTATATGTTTTATGTTTTTTTGTGTATGGTGACATTGGCTAAAGTTTGGTTGGTGAAGTAGATGTCTGCTTGGTTGTTTTTCTGAGGGGACAAGCACCCATTATTCTTTCAATATAATCGTATTCAACTTTGATTTCTCTGTTCAGGTTCATTTGCTGTTGTGTATCGTGGAATCTGGAACGGATCGGTACATTTTAAAAATCTCATAATTTCTTAACATTCTCATACCAAAGAGGAAAATTGAGCCAGTATCTCATCTGGGCGTCGTTATTATTGTTTTATTTGGTTTTGGATTTTTTGTCAGGATGTTGCCGTTAAGGTTTATTTTGGGAATCAATACAGTGAGGAAACTTTAGTTGACTACAGGAAAGAGGTATAACAACCAGAAATATAATAATTGTCAGTGAAGTCTTTATGAAACAATGCCTGAGTTCCTATTTTAATATGCATGTAATTCAGATCAATATAATGAGAAGACTGAGGCATCCGAATGTGTTGCTGTTTATGGGAGCAGTATATTCAGAGGAAAAACTGGCCATGGTGACAGAGTTCTTGCCAAGGTATCTGATTTACACATTCATTTTTTGCTAGGGTGGTGCATCAGCTATCTCACTTGCATAAACTTCACTTTAAATGATCAGGGGAAGCCTCTTTAAAACACTTCACAAGAACAATCAGTCGTTAGACATCAGACGTCGTCTGAGGATGGTTCTTGATGTTGTATGTTTTCTGCTCAAGTCCATAACTTGCTTTTGTTATTTTCTCATTGGATTTAATTTACTACTACTACTCTCTCTCTCTCTCTCTCGCATGCAAATAATTTTCAGTTTTTCTTCTTTGGCCACAGGCAAGAGGTATGAATTATTTGCATCACAGAAACCCACCAATAGTACATAGAGACCTAAAATCTTCGAACCTGCTTGTTGACAAAAACTGGACTGTCAAGGTAGCGTATGATGTCTTCAAATAATTGATGATTCTAGAGATTGAATACCTATCAAGACAAGTAATTCAATTGCTGTGTCAGGTTGGAGACTTTGGCCTATCAAAGTTGAAGAATGCAACCTTCTTAACTGCAAAATCTGGACGAGGAACGGTAAAGATATTTGTTTTGTTCCTTAGTTCTGATTCGTTTTAATGCAGCACATATGGTGCTAAAATGGCTGCTATATTTTTGAGTGCACTTCAATTTGAATTTCTTGTTATCATTGTAGCCTCAGTGGATGGCCCCTGAAGTCCTTCGCAATGAACCATCAAATGAGAAGTACATCCAGAAGCTAATCTTTGAGTTTTATTCTAAAATCACAAGTTCATTGCCTTAATCGCCTCTCTCTAGGATTGAGTTTTGTTGAATGGATCAACCCCACATCCCCCCCCCCCCCCCAAAAAAAAAAAAATCGACAAGAAGGGACATGTTTATCCATCTTTTTACTCTTGTGTGAGTGTGGTCATGTAGAAGGCTTTGCCAATTATGTATTCTCTATGCTGGACAGGTCAGATGTCTTCAGTTTTGGGGTCATCGTTTGGGAACTAATGACTGAATCTATACCATGGAGCAACTTGAATTCCTTGCAGGTTTTTTTCTCTCTTCTTGGATATATAACTTGACTCTGTAACACTCAGAAGACTATTGCTTTAGTTTTTGTCACGGATCTGTTCTTTTTCCCACTAAACCCCTTCACTTCCACGATGAAAGGTGGTTGGAGTTGTTGGCTTCATGGATCGCAGGTTGGACATACCCGAAGGCCTTGATCCCCGAGTTTCCTCCATTATCCATGACTGTTGCCAAAGGTGCTGCTCTTCCTCTACATGTGTTTATTTCTTACCTTGAACTTTGCAAGTAAAACTCAATATTATAGTTTCATTTACTTTATGAGCAGCAACCCGGAACACCGCCCATCATTTGAAGACATTATTCAGAGAATGACAGACTTGATCCAGACAATTTCAGGAGTGTCAGCTAGGAGGAGCTCATAATAGCCTTAATTGCATTATATTTTCCAGACAAGCCTTTTTTTCTTTTTTCCTTAAGTGGGTTCTGTATAAATTTGGCTTTGAATTCATCTCAAGGGTACAGTGGGAGAATTGAAACAGATCACTAGAGTTAGGTTGGTAGAATTTACTCTCTTTTTTTTGTGCTAGAGCTGCATGGAGGCATTGTTAGTGTAACTAATATGACATAACTCGTCGTGATCATGCCATGGACAAATCACTATTCCAATTAGGGAGAGTTTGAAAGAGTTTGGGGTTCTTGACATTTAAGTTTGAGTTGCTTCTGGTACAATGATTCTGATATGCTTTCAAAATACTTATTTTGAATGTTGTTGACTACTGTGAAAGTGAATTGTGTCAATCTCATGCCATTTTGGAGCTTATGAATGGATAGGGAAGACTTTTTTCCTGTTCATCCCTCTTGTCATTGAGCCTCATAATTTCATCCAACAATCTTTTAGAGTTTCACAGCTTTGGGGTGTCGAATTTTCACCAGCAAAGGATGGTGACTACCAAATGTGGAAATGGGATGGAAATCAAATGAGCAGATCTGTGTGTAAGCATAAATGTAAAAAACATTTATATTCTGCGGGGTAAGCAGCAATAGGATTTGAGCCTGATCTCGTGATTAAGGGTGATAATTTTTGACACAACATAAAAACACAATTCGAAATCGACACAAAATTAGTGGGTTAGGTTGACTATTTTCCAATACGAACATGTATATGACACCACCTGTGAACATGAATAATAAATAGGTTGGGTTGATGTCAAACATAAACAACACGAAATTAACACAATTAATACGTTTAAAAAGTATTATAAGAATAAATGTTAGTTTTTTTATTATATTTTATTAAGTAATGACTTAATTCTTATACAAAAAAAAAATATTTTTACTCATTTTTATTATTATATTTATTAAGTTAATTTTTAATTTATAGAAAAATTTGAGCAATATTCGATTAAGTGATAATGAAATTTTAGACATAAAATTGAGCATTAAATTTTTTTATTTACCGATTATATGGGTCAACACGAAAATAAATAAGTCGATACGATACGAAACAATACGAACCCAAAATAACAAGACTCGACACGACATGATTAGTTAAACGGATTGGTTAGGGTTAACTAGTGCTCGACACAAACCCAAAATGACAAGACATGAACAAGACCCGACACAATAGGATTGTCACCCCTACATGTGATGATGTGATGATATCATCGATCATAACACGTATAACGATCCCAAGTAAAATGGTACAAGGACAGCACAAACTTTCAATTACAGAATGTATGAATGTACACAGGAGTATAACAATTATGTGAAAAAAATAAGCATTAATTTTCCAAAAAAAAAAATGACCGAAAAGGTTCAGAGAGTAAGATGAAACCAAGAACTGTGCAGAACCCACTGATCAATTGTTACAGTTCCATCTTGAGGTAGGTACACAGCTCAAGTAATGACACCAACTGCAGTGATCGTTCGCATTCTCTCCCCTGAAGAGCATCACGAAGCCCAACGTAAAACTGCAACGATTGACACGGATTAGACGGAAGTAAGTGCTTGCCATAGCAAAGCAGATGTCACAACTTCAATAAGATTGAACAAGATACAGCAAACAAACACAAAGATTTACTACTAGTTTACGCAACTACAACCATTTTTATCCTATAAGGTCTAGCAGGTAGCCAAGATACAGAAGAGGAACGCAAGAGCGTATAACATCCTGTGGAAATAAATCATTTCAGGTTGTTGTCGATAGAAATTGGAATGTCTGTTCTGTTCTTCAGAGAATTTGTAATGAATGGACCATATAATTTGTCTCAATAATGAAGTAAAAGGAAAAAGAAGTAACGGGCAACCAATTTTGCGAACAATGGAGCTCAAATGCAAAGAAGATAGAATTATGCCTTCAATTGCTACTTGTTGATTTCTACAAGACTCCCTAATGCACGAAAATTTAACTTTTAACAAAGCTTACCCAGCAATCACTAGAATTAGGGCAACCAGCACGAATACAAGCTGGTAAATCATGTACTTAGACTTCATGCGGGCATCAGCTGGAAGACGCTGGCCCTCCACCCAACCAAACTGGGGACGAAGTAGCAAGACAAAGCCAAGGAGAAAACCTGTCAAGAAACCTCCAATGTGTGCAAAGTTGTCGACATGAGGTAGAATTCCAACAGCCAAGTTAACCACAATGATTACCACGAGCGTAAATAAAGCTGCAGCCTACACAAGCAGACTAGGAGAAATTAATAGTGAATTTGTTTAGCTCACAGCCCAAACAAAATAATTAAATGATATAACCATTACCGACACCAGACCCATTTTAAAATGTCAGAATGATAAAACAATACGCCAACCACCAATTTTGAGTTTCCTCTTAAGAAAATATTCTAAATGGATATTGTTCTACCACAAGGTCTCTTGTGACTGGTTTGATCATATGGTACCATCTTAACTATCTCTGAACTCTTATTTGGAATCCATTACAGAGAGACTCAGCATTAAGCGTCAATTTGAGCTTCATGCTCTTTTTTTTACTGGGCATTTGACACAAAGATCAATACCTCCACGATGACAGAAATCCTATTCTCACAAAAAAGAAAAAGAAAAAGAAAATGCTCCCCTTATATGGAAAATTAGAGGGTGGAAATAGTCACCTTATTAGAATAAATTGTCCAGTTAGTGAGAAGCTCCGATAGCATTGCTCCAAGAAGTCCGAATAAAGCACCAGAAGCACCAACAGAGATGCTGCGTTGAATGAAGAGAGAAGAGAGTATACTCCCACCAATTCCAGACAGCAGGTAGATCACACCAACACGCACTGCCATTTCCCATAGGGCAAATGAACATGTAAGGATGCATATAAATCTTTGAAAAAATGGCAGACTAACAGAGCAAGTTCAGAGTGGGGTCAAGTATGGCAACTAGGGTGTCCCAGACATCCACAAGATCAAATTAATCCTATGTCAACAAGAAATGAAGGCACAAATGCATCCATTTGCATAAGCGATTCAAAGGAGTAAGGAGCTTAGTTATGACAGGATATCCAAACCGTAGGAAGACTGGTGACAGACAGCCAAGCCCCAAGTTATTGGCATAAAATTACATGCAAATATGTTAAATTATTTTCTACACAGTAACATTATGCAAAAAAATATTATGGAGAAGTAAAGATTGGTAAAACGAAACATACCAAATCCAAATTGCTGTTCAAGGCGAATCCCAATAAACACCAAACTCAACATGTTAGCAAGCAGATGAATAACACCTGCATGCAACCAGATACAGGTTATAAGCCTCCATCCTTGATGCCCATGCACTACTTTGTTCCAATCTAAAGCTCCCAATTTTTCCAGTCTGCACAAGTAAAGGTCGTATTAAAATAAGGAGTTGATGAACTGGAAAAATAGAAGGCAACAATAAGTTGTGGGAAGCCAGGGAGAACATGAAAGCAAACTGTCTGCAGAGTTCAAGCTTTTCGATTTCCTTTGTCAGTTATTACTTCTGCTAGCATGGTCAGAGCATGAACAAAATATGTGGCTCAGTTCTTCTATTGGAAGTCATTTTCTTGTTTATTACTCTTGTTTCAGCTAGTGTACAAGTATAACAAAAGTGTTTGCATATACAGTTTGATGTGGAATAAAAGTAACATTATATGATGGAACTGAAAAGATAATCTAGAAGAAATATCCCAACTGATATCCTTGTTCACAGTTGATCAAGCAGAAATCACAGTATTATAAGTTGTGACTGCTAAAACTAATAGTCTACTACTTCATCTTTCACAAACATGAATAAACGAAGCTGATCCAAAAATGTTGTCCGCAGGAAGTTTGAACTGAAAAAGAAAAAAGAGTCCCACATTTGGTTAATGATGTACTGTGGACCTATGGTGAATAATTTTACAAGCTGAAGAGACGTAGGATCTAAAACAAGACGTATCCCAAAAATAATGCTGCAAGAAGAATTGTAAGGAAGGGCCAGGCATGGTGGGGTAGTTGCATCCAATCGGCAATCTTTTTGGCTTGATCAAGAAGTCTTATGTCCTCCGAGTCGCACAGCGTTTTGACCAAAAGAACTTTTTGCGCAATTCATGCCTTTCTGTTTTTATGACTAGAAAGGGACAATCTTCTAAAGAGGAAACTTTTCATCAAGCAACAAGAATGGAGTGGCAGATAAAAGATATATTCAGAATCACGTTATATAGTGGTTCAAAGGTGAAGAATTTTTTATCACCTTAGAACTGTGTTTTTTATCTTGAATACGTTCGGACTATTCTTTTCTGTTTTTTTTGGGAGGGGGAGAGGGGAGTGGGATAACATAAAGAAGGACAAATATGTTCAAGGAAGTAATCACACCCTCCAAAACTTCTCTGGGAAGAAAGCTCAGTACCCATATAAAGGGTCCCAGGCACTCAAAACTTCATTAATTGCAGGATTGTCACACCTTTAAACCAATTCAATTAGTCACAAAAAGATGCAAGACATTTTCCAAATACCACTCCCAAATTACTTTCATACTTACTGAGAGCTCGCAACCTTAAAACCAAAATTGGCAACCAACTTTAATACAATATTAAAAAAAATTGTGTTTATGACATCAAACTAGAAGACAGGATGTCCTATGAAGCTGAGGAGCTAGTCAAGGTTATGGGAATTCGGAAGGAACCATTGTCATCGAGTGCTTTGAAGGAGCATTTTACCCATATTTATTGTACAGAAGAACTTAAAATGAAGCAGGGATGAAAAAAAAAGAAGAAGAGACAATTAACTCAATGCTTCTGATGGGAAAAATACAATAATCACATTAAAACAGAATTTCTGAAAAGCTCGCCAAAAAGGTCAATTACTAAAACACCATCCGACATATTTCATTGTCCACTTAGAAGAAACAAATAGGGTTAAGAACAAAATGAAGGACAAAAACAACCCAAAACAATCAACTTCTCCAACCCACAGTCCAAACTCACAGAACATCCTAATGGACACAATTAATCCAAACGAAATCAAAACAACAAGAAACAGCAGCAAATGAGAAACTGTTCCAACCAAATCCTCATTAAATTTAAAGATCAGACTACAGTAACGAAAAGTTGTTTTTCGATATTGTACTTCCTTTTTTGGTCCAACAAAAAAGTGACACTCGTGCAGCTTTTTTATTTTATTATTTACTTCATCTTAATAGTTTTCAGATCAACAATCACACATAAATCAAAAGAAGAGTTAGAAATCATTTTTCAATATGGTACTGAAAATTAATTTTAGAACCCTAGAAGGCTAGAACTATCCTACATTTATACAAAAAGGTCTGGCCAACAATATTAAACGAAATCTACATATATACATATTGCTACCATTAATCCACAAGGGCAATCTCATGAAACATATGGCCGATCAGTAGGATATTGCTCAAAACAAATTGAAAAGAAGAGTTCATCAAAATATCAGCTTGAAATCAACATCAAAACCCATGAAAAGTTCATAAAAGAAACAAACCCCAAACTCATGCTGAAAGACTCCCAATTTATTAATCAAGTGTAAACTAAATCAAATTGACGAAAAAAATAAGACAAATATCCTAACATTTGCAACTACAAATTGTGTAAAACACACAAGTAGAACAGTTTCAATCAAGAAATCAAAACCATTCCAACATAAAAACACAACCTAATAGCAAAGAATAGTACCAAATTTACCAAGAAAGACTCACAATCAAGAAATTAATCTCCATCCGAATCAAACAGCAACAAAAAAACCCAATTCAAGAGATGGGTATGCAAGAAAAAAGAAAACTGACGCTGAAGAAGAGGGACCGAAGAGAGGATTCTCCTTGAGAGGCTGAAAAGAAAGTCTTCCAAGAAACCTAGCCACACAGCGCCCTTCAGACTCAAAATTGTTCTTGGGGCAATTGTTGACGTACATGATCACAACAAACATAGCAACATTGGCCACCACTATCATTGGGACCAACCATGAAGTCCATTGAGTCTCTGTGGACTCTACATAGTATGAAGACGAGTAATTGGTTGGTGGGTATGTGTTGCCTCTGCTCTTTGTTCCTCCTCTACTCTCCAGATCTCCATTGCCCATCATTTTCTCTCTCTCTCTCAGCCTCTCTTCTCTAAACTCACCCTTGAATAATATAGTATCCGTCTCTTTATCTCTCTGTATGTGTGTGTGTGTATATATATATATGGAGAAGCTGAACGGGAGAAGTAACTTGGAAGGGAGTCGGTGAAGCCTTCAACAAAATGCAAGTATTGATTGAGAGAGAGAGAGAGAGAGAGAGAGAGAGAGAGAGAGAGAGGTTGTATGGATCTAACTGCCAAAGATCAACAAAACAACACGGTACCTCCACGGTGATGTTCAGTTGGTTGTCTATTTTAGATTAATAAGTTACTTCGTCATTTCAACGTAAATGGTCCGATTCAGACACACGGCTATGGGATTGGATGTCCATATGATAATCGAACTGAATTCGAGCCTCAAGCTTAATTTACACATAAACGAGTTGGTTCATTTGACTATTTATACATAAGCGAGTCTAAAAAAATGTTCAAACTTGCCTTGATTAACCGTCCTAGATGCCCAACATGAATTCTCAAAGTATTTGACTCTTTTGGTACCTAATCTTCCTTAAAAAAGATGGGTTTTTTTTTCTTTCTTTTAATGAGTTGGGGGTGATTGAATTAATTTATGTGTATTTTAATTAATTTTTTCCTTAATTTTATAAAAGACAAGTCATATATGTAAGAATTAGAAAATTCGTGAGACATAGATTCTTCATAACATAGCTCAAAAAGGGTTATCAACATTCAAATTAAAGACGTCTAAATTTACAGTTCGTTCCTATTATTATTTGAGTTATCCTTTAAAATTGAAAATGTTGTTATTAAGGTTTCATAATCACACATCTTTTTAAAGTAATTCCCAGGCTTCTGCTCACTTTAAATATGAAAATTGCCACATAACAAGCTTAATAGAAAGGACATATCGATAGATTAATATAAGGGTTTTTTTTTTTTTTTATTAAAATGGATCGGGCCCACGCGGTTTGGAGTATGAAGGGAAAGTTATCTGTCATTGTGTTTGATTTAAAAGACAGACAAATGGCTGTCTCTTTCACTAGACAAAACATAACAACAAACAATGCGATGCAGAAAGAGTGGATTATTAAAGAAAAATTACTTTTTGTCGTCGGATCGGATCTATCTAACCGTAATTGGACAGTATTCCCTTTGCTTTTAACCTTTTAAACACATTCTTCAGGTTTTTTTTCTCAATGGTTGGTGAGGGCAGGCGGGTTTGGCTCCTCTGCTTTTCCTTGGTAACAGCAGGCTGTGCTGTTCGCCCAACACGATGCCGCATCAATGAATACCTTATTTTCCTTTAATCTTATTTATGGTGGTCAGAATTTGTCAATAAAATTCTCTTCACTCTGTCTCATACCCTTTTTCTTTGTCAAACCAGTGAGCCATCACTGTGTCCTGACACTCAAAACTCCATTGCCATTGTCAGCACTTTAAGACGGCAGATACAAGTCGTTTTTTTGATTTTTCACTGATAAAAGACAGAGATATGTTCCTCTAATATATTTTTTTTTTTTTACTCACAAAAAAAGGCATGGTGAATGAAGTTTATTTAAAGTGCCAACTTGTATAGTAATATTTTTTTTTTTTTTTTACTTTTCTAGCTCAAAATACGCAGGTGGACAAACAAAAATTGCCCCTTAACTAAGTTTTTTTTTCTTAATATATCAATTATGCATCTAACATTTTCTGGCCAACCAAACATAATATATTTATACACACAAATCCCAGTTCAAATCAGCTGTCAAACTCATGAACTCCCCCATAATGATGCGAGGTGTAAATCCACACAGATTATGACCAATAAAGCCCAAATCAATTTTATTTTTCATATGTATAGTGAACCCAATTCATATTGTAATGGAAAATTTATAATTTTTTCCAAAATTGTTCCTATCATTAATGGTAACCAGTTAAACAAAAATCGATTTATTTCTCAAAACCTATTATCGTTGATGGTAACTAGGGGTGCAACTTGGGTTGGGCAACCCGATTTCAACCCGAGCCCAATCCGAAAAAATTAGAGTTTGAGCTAGGGTTTTTAATGCTTGGGTTGGGCTTGGGTCAAAAAATCTCAACCCAAATTCAATTTGGTCCGGGCTCGGGTTGAGGCATCGGCAACCCGATTTCAACCCGAACCCAACAAATTAAAAAATAATTTTATATATATAAAGCATTAGCATTTTTTTTCATTTTTACTCAATCGTCCTCTGTTTCTTGTTACTTGCTACTCTGTTATGCGTGATTAGTGGTGATAATGTGATGTTTTAAGTTTAATGTTTTTATGGGTCTAATTTCTATGTTTTCTGGAATTGTGCTTTGAGATCACTAGTTTTTTGGTGTGAAAGCAGATGATCAATAATCGTGCACTGTTATGAATGAAATATATGGATTATTTTATGAATTTGTAATTATTCTCCCCTCTCTCTGTCTCTCTTACAGTGAACCCGAATTCAACCTGAGCCCGCCCAAATTAAACTCGGGCAGTGCTCGGGTCAACCCGAGGTAGGGTTAGGGTTAGGGTTAGGGTTGAAAATTATATACCTAGGGTTGGACTAGGGTTGACTGTCTAACCCGTCCGAGTTGCACCCCTAATGGTAACCAACTTAGAGTGAAGAGAACTAATAAAATTTAGAGAGGGAGGATTTTAGAGAGATAGAGAGCATATGGTTGTTTAGAGAGAGATAGAGAAGAATATTGAGTAATTTTGCAGGGAGGGTTTTAGATAGAACTAGTCCTTGTTTGGTGAGGTCTTGACTGATGCGGCATCGTTTTGGGCGAACAGCACAGCCTGCTGTTACCAAGGAAAAGCAGAGGAACCAAACCCATGATTGCAACAAAGAATCAGCTGTTTTGAATTTAATTTGAGTCACATAAGACGAGGTCGACTAAACACGACATATACATAATGATGATACCTAAAATAAACCCCAGACACGAGCTCAGAAAGTGAGCTCAGCTCAGGAGCTCAGGTAAGGTAAGTAGAGCTCATCCGGCCATAGTCTGAGCTCATCCGGCCGGTACTAGAGCTCCCCGCTGAGAACACGAATTGAGAAACGACAGGAGGACAGCGAGATGACAGCAGATACTTTAATAAGGGGAATTGAGTCGATCCAAGGCATGAAACTCGTAACTAACCAGGATCCTCTCCTAACGCTAAGGAGAGGATCCCTTGATATAAGGAAAGGATCTCGCCGGTGGGAGCCTGCCTTAAGGAGTTTAAATAACTCCAGGATTATAGATGAAGATAGGGCACGATCCCTTCAATAAAGGAAATAATTTCGAATTAGAGGTAAGCATGAGGCTATAAAAAGGGAGGGCAAGCCCCAACAAGGGGGGGAGGACGAGAAACCCTAATACCTTATGTATCCTACTGTAATACGCTCAACTTGATCAATAAGAAAGAGAGGAGTCATCTGACTCCATTGCAGAGTGGACTAGCCGAGCTCAGGCCGGTGAACCACTGTACTTCCGCCGTGCTATCAACCCTTTCCCCGAATCCCCTAACCATCAATCTACATTATCAAGAACGAGCCTTGCAGCTCAGATATAGCACTTGAATCCACACAAACCGTCCATAATGAACTATTCGGTTCCATAGCTCATTCACGTAGATTTACACCATCACATAAGATGAATTTAGCTATTATAAATGAATTATATATGTCAAATATACATAAGATGAATTATATATGACATATACATAAGATGAATCTAGGTAGCTAAGTTGTTTGCTTAGGACCCCAAATTTTAAAGGGTTTCAAAGATATTTATTTATTTAGTATAGTAAGCCTAATTTTTATTTTTATTTTTTGTATTTTAGATATAATTCAAATTTTTAGGATTTAAATTTTAAAAGTTTAAATCAATATCTAATTTTGTTAGGTCCAAAATTAGTCTCTACTTAGTTAAGTCCAAATTTTAGAGAGCCTCTAAAAAATTTACCCTTGTAGCATAATAGGCCTTTTTATTTTGTTTATTTTAGATATGATTCAAATTTTTAGGGCCCAAAATCTAATAGTTTAAATAACATCTAATTTTTTTTAAGTCCAAAATTACTCATTCGTGTGAGCTTTGATTTAAGTTTGTTCTAACTTTTTTGAGTGTGTTTATAATTGTTTTCCACTCACTAACATAGAAAATTTATATGCATTATTTCTTGTAGTATAAGAAATTAGAACACCGGTTACCGTTTGCCACTCATTGTATAGATTGACTGTTAGAGGACATTAGACACCGGGTGAAGACGATTGTACAGGAAGTGCGGGGCTTAACAAAAGACATTAGCTTCAATTGAAGAAGCTCAACCTTGAAAAAGAAAGATGGTAGGCCGAAGAATCATTGAAGGCTTCAACTTGGCCACTGAAGAAGGCGAAGGCTGGCGCGAGAGACTAGGCCAACTTACTGCCATACCATGGTTGAAACTTTAGGTTCATGAATCCACTTACTGACCCTGTGAAGAGAGAGGGCAAGGCTCCCATGGAGAACCAAACATCTTCGAGCATGCCAAAACAACAAGAAGCTAACCTTAATCAAACTTCTCATCCTTATGGTACTTCTATATAATTAATTCTTTTTTTGTTTTAATATAAATTTTTAATCCAAATAATTTATACTTAAATTGTGTTTGTTATCAAAGTTTTGTATTTTATGCGTGCACATAATTCATAGGTAAAAATTGATTATTTGCTCACATATTTTATCATTAAATTACTTGTTCAAAATTTAAATTGATAAAATCATATTTACGATCAACTAAAATTAAATGAATTAACTATATTATCTATTAAAAAAAAATTATTATCAAAACATGAATATAAAAACTTGATTAATATTTTGTATTTTATAAAATAAAAAAAAAATTTAAATAAATAAAAACTATATTATAAAAATATAATATATTAATAGACAAAATTATAATATGATCTCATATTAGGATTTCAATAAAAATAACAACACAATCAGAGTGCTGCAACAGAAAAATAGCGCAAATAATACTCCTCCAGACAAATTTATTCCAGTGCACTAGTCACTATTGCTGATAAAGACTACCCATTTGGAACAGACTGGCTACAACCTCATGAACGTTTGTAATTGCCCGACTAGGAAGAAATTACAAAGGGTGGAAGAACACTGTAGCTGTTCGTATCCATTGGATTGAACTAAAGGGTTTGTGTCAGTTTCATACATTTTCAGCCTGTAGAAAGAAGATTAAACTACGTTGGTGCATGCCCTTTTATCCACCCTTTTGCTTGCAATCCAAAGTCCTTGCCACGAATATGTGGTTTCTAGGTAACTCCCCACCGTGAGGCGTGATTACTAACCACGCGTGGGAGGTTCTCAATCGCTGCTAAGATGGGTGATGGGACACTTCTGAGAAGCGAGCCCTCCCTCCTTGATGGATTTACGCATTCCATACATTACTAGACTAAGGACTAGTTATGGACACGTTACCTATTTTTTGGAAGGGTCACTGACAGGTGCAACACATCAATCTCAAGGACATGCTGTGAATCATTGGTTTACCTTTCCCAATGAAGTCAGAATGGCAGGAGGAATAAGACAATCAGCCAAGAAGAGTTAGACACATGACACAAAGTACAGGGTAAGGGGTAAACGAACACTAGTACCCCTACTGACATACGGCAACCTCAGACAAGCATTTAATAAACTCTCAGTTTATGGGACGCTCATAATGGCTAGGGAAGCCGAGAAGAAGGAGCATTAAATGCTCCAGAACCCGAGCATTAAATGCTCCAGAACCCGAGCATTTAATGCTTCAAACATATAAGAAAGGGCATTAACTGTTCGGGAGCCCGAGCAATTAAGAACGGGGTCTCCTCCACGCAAAATAAGGGACACACTACCCCATGTCTGGGCTCTACCTACTGCCTAAACCCTCATCAATGATGGAGATTTGGAGGTATAAATAGCTCTAAAAAATGTAATGCAAAGGTACGCAAATTCACCTCTCAAAAACATAAACAATGCTTTCTTCTTCCCTTCTCTCAAAGAACTGACTTGATCATTGGAAAGGATACGCCGAAAAACACTCCGGCACCCTTCTAACCCGTTTTCTGTATGCCAGGAACCAACCTCGACCTACCGAAATCGATCAGACACTCCCATAAAACAATTCATCACCACTCCTTAGGCCTCTTTGGCCCTCCTTTGCCACGGGATCGTCCACTTTCGAGGTAAACGCGAGCTCACTAAAGAAGAGATTTGTTTTTATTTCTTTATTGTGCAAAAATCATCGCGCACAATGGGATGGACAAAGCAAAACCTGAAGGTGGGAACGGTTGAAGGAGTAAAACAGTTGAAACAATGATCCGCCAGTTCAATCTCCTGTTTATTCCTCGGAAAACTAAGATGTTAAAGGTTCCATCAGCTACCTTGCCGAAGAGTCCGAATAAGAATTCCATTCTTGTAGGAGGATTTCCTAGTTTCGCCAAGTGCATCTTTTCCAAGTATAGATGGTGAAGTGAGAATATAAGTAACTAAATAAGCCAGATTGCAGATGCAATTGCTGAAGTCAATAAAATCATACTATAAACCGTTGAAGTAACACAAGCTGATCACCTTTATAAATAATCAAAAACAGAGGCCGGCAAATGAGGCCAGCCCATTAGTACAGAACATTCAGAAAATTTCCTATCATCCCATACCCGCAGCCGAAAAGACATGGGGAATTAAGACATCAAAGAAAATCACCGTTTTCCACCACCACCACCACCAAGCTTAGGACCCTTTGGAGCCGCACCCTTGGTCAAGTTACCCCTGGTGGTCTTCTGTGCCTTCGCCGTCACTTCTGCTTTCTTTGCCTTCTTTTCATCCTTTGTTTTCTTGATCCTCTCCTTGATTTCTCTGAGAATAGCAAATATAGTTAGCCAACAAGTACTAGCTAGCGAATGCAATCCAATACCGAGGAACTATGCAAATAGATAACAACATATCATCTACAAAACTCAATGCAGCATACCGCAAAGCAGCCTCACGTGCAGCATCTCTGACTTCTGGCTTCTCAGTTCTTTTCTTCTGTATAACTTCCAATGTGGCACCAACTATAGACCTCGAATAAGGCTTCTTGGTGGTCCGGCGTCTCTTCTTTACAGTTTCGGCCGCAATGTCCTATAAGTCAGTCAAAATCCATCAGACCAGATCAGTAAGGCAAAGATATATTGAGCAAACCAAACACTTTAAAAAAAAGGAAGTACAGAAGAACGCAAATTAATAGGAAAAAAGCAGTAAAAATATAATTCACCTTCTTATGTTGTTTCCTGTACATAGCAGTCCAGGTAAGCTTTGATGGCTTCAGGCGGTTGTGGAAGTACCTCTTGCATTTTGAATTGACGAAGAGGAAGACCTTCAATTAAAAACACGGTCTGTATAAGTCTCGTGCACAAAAAAGATTGAGGAAGAAACTAAAAAACCTCTCTACAGCACAACAGACAGAATTAAAAAACAAACACCACAAATGAATAACTAAACTCCCAAATTCACTATCACTATTTCAAAATCGAACATGGTGAAGGCAATTAACATAACTCACCTGCGAGTCTGAGCGAATAAATCTGATGCCTCTGCCAGGGTATATCTTGGCACCGCTGAAGCGGCAGAGTTCAGTCCTGATGAGCCATTAAGTACTGAATTAATCAGCTCTTCATTCAAAACACAGATATTTATGAAATCA
This sequence comes from Ilex aquifolium, assembly GCA_951799425.1. Classification (NCBI taxonomy): domain Eukaryota; kingdom Viridiplantae; phylum Streptophyta; class Magnoliopsida; order Aquifoliales; family Aquifoliaceae; genus Ilex; species Ilex aquifolium. Next base: position 30,939,276 of record OX637403.1, read on the forward strand.
AGCAGTCGTTTCAAATTGGAAAAGGCCTATATTGCCTAGTTCCAAACATGTGGTAAAGAAGGCAACAGGTATAACCAACCAACATTAAGTGTGAGACTATTCTGCCGCAGGGGCAGGAGTAACTTCACTGAGTCGCAGACACATCTTAAACCAACCCCCTCCCCCCCCCCCCCCCCCCTCCCAAAAAAAAAAACCCGAATAAAAAAAAACAAAAAGGAAACGGAAAACTCCAATTATAGCACAGACACGTCAAGCGGGCATATGTAGGATTCAGTTTCATAGGGACTTCAAAGGCCTATGCAGCACAGAAAAGGACAGAAGACATGGACATATACAAAGCATCCAGGTTGATATGGAAAAATCAGAAGGGGAATTGTAAAACCTGTGCTATGAAAATATCTATATTAGTTTTTGTATATGTCAACCATTGAATTTTGATTGGTTCATTCACAAACAATTGCATAATAAGGAAAACTAAGTTCCACATAAGACTTCACACAATATAGTGCAGTTGTCCCACAAAACTATAGACCCCCCCCCCCCCCCCCCCCCCCCAAAAAAAAAAAAAAAAGAAGCACAAACACAGAGAGAGAGAGACCCATAGATATTCAATCCACAACACTAGTCATATCATAAAAACCACGATGATCTGCATGAATTAGGTGCCACCATCCACTAGTGTTTAATACTAACATTTCAGAACAATTCAAATGCCCAGGAGCTTTGGCTCATAAAATATACAAGGAAAGAAAAATACTAGTGTCAGAATTTCCAAGTTTACTCAATGACCACAAATTAGAACTCCGCAAACTTTCTCATAAAAAAAAATTAATTTCATAATGCTTGTTGGTGCTTCTTAAACCAAAATAATTCAAGGAAAATAAGTCTGCAATCATCAGATCGAATAATTTCGTTTTTTTTCCCATTTCCTATAATTTAAAAAGAAGCCAGTTGCACCACAGAGAAAATGGTGCCGCAGAAACATGGAAATGCATATAAACAAACAGGTTTGATGTTATGTTCTTCCCTTCTGAAGTACTAACTTTTATCCCAGCACTTGATTTCCCAGATAGCTTATAGAACGAACAACCAATCCATAAACCCATAAACAAAAACAGAAAAATTTCCATCAGTATTTTGACCTGTTCAATTTCATCCACACAATCATATAGCTAGACTTTCCTACAATATGTTTTTTCATCTACGCTATCACTGTTTTATGGGGTCTCTTACAGATCAAAGGCTCACAGCCATACATGAGAGAGAGAGAGAGAGACGTACTTGAGAACCATGATATCTGCTGCTGAATTCGCCGCTCGTCTTCACCCTGAAGTTGCCCTAAACCCTAGACGCAAGTGACCAATTTAACTGTGAAACTGTGGTGCTTCCACCTTCGGGACTTCGATACGGCGCCGTTTCCCTCGTACTTGCCGCCATTATTGCTATCTGGACCCTTCTAAGGACACGTGATGGGCTGATGGCTACTAAGCCCAACCATAGCCAGTAGGCTATTTCAAGGCCCAAAAAGACTAAGTTGTTTGGGAAAGAGTGATGGGTTCAAATCCTGAACTCATGCCTAGACCGAGTTAGCTCGGCTTTGAATCGAATGTTTCATATTTTGGGGTGAGTTTGGGTGGACTTATTAGTTTTTGGGGAAATTGGAAAGGGGTACACCAAATTAGACTTAATTGTCAAAAAGTACACAGAAAAAAATGTTGGGTAATGAAGTCTTTAATTTTGATACTTATTTGTATCTAAGTACATTATTTGAATTTTATTGATTTTTTTGTGACATTTTTGTCCTCCATTGATCTATGTGTATTTTATTTGGAAAGTTGTGCATTAAACATCTCCTAATTTTATGGGAAAGTGGTGCATTAAATTCGTGTATATACTTGTTTGAATATATATACAAATTCAAACAAGTATATATATATATATATATATATATATATATATATATATATATATATATATATATATATATATATATATATAAATTCGTGTATATATATATATTCGTACACACATATACATATATAAATTCGTATATATATACACACACACACACACACACATATATATATACACATATATGAGAACTTTAATATTCTATATTTGTATATCCTCCCTTGATTCATGCAAATTTTTTTTGGAAATTGATTTTGTTTTCAAATTATATTTAATACACCTTTATTCATGCGTTTTTTTTTTTTTTGGAAAGTGATTTTATTTTCAAATTAATTTAATATCCGAAATAGTATAATAGTGTAACAATAACAGTGTTACAGTGTACAATAACAGTGTAACAGTTATTGTTACACTATTACACTTTTATTGTTATACTTTGTGCATGTGGTAATAAATTCTAAACGGAGATGGACTGTTTTGAATGAAATTATGTGAAAATATATGTTTAACAAAATGTAATAGTACAATTTTTTGTGTATATAACTTGTTACACTGTTATTGTTACATTTTTATTGTTACACTATTACACTATTTCGGATATTAAATTAATTTGAAAATAAAACCACTTTCCAAAAAAAAAACGCATGAATAAAGGTGTATTAAATATAATTTGAAAACAAAATCACTTTTCAAAAAAAATTCGCATGAATCAAGCGAGGACATACAAATATAGAATATTAAAGTTCCAAAAAAAATTCGCATGAATCAAGGGAGGATATACAAATATAGAATATTAAAGTTCTCATATATATATATCTCTGTGTGTGTGTGTGTGTATATATATATATATACGAATTTATATATGTATATATATGTATATGTGTGTACGAATATATATATATACATACGAATTTATATATATATATATATAAATTCAGTTGGCCGCTTTTCCGCTGATAGGAGTTTAGGCCGTTTTGGGTAGATTCCCATTTCTGTCCCGCCAGAAACGTTGACAGTTTGTAGGAGGTGAGAAAAATGGGAATCTACCCAAAACGGCCTAAACTCCTATCAGCGGAAAAGCGGCCAACCATAGTCTTCTTCTTGGGACAGAACATTTAAAGACAAATCTTTTAATTTAGTTTTGAGTGCGTTTATGAACTCAATTTCTTCAATTTTATTATGAAGATTGAAAGATGAAGTATCCACAGGGGGTTTAATATTGACTTGTTCAAGTTCATTAAAATCTGCAGGAAAAGACTTAGACGAAATTTTAATCTGATCTGTTATCAAATTTTCAATCTTAGTCAAATGTTGACCTATAGCCTGTAGACAAACATTTGTATAATTATTTTGTCTTACCGAAATATTATGCTCCACCAACTATGGATCATTTAAATGTGATTGAAAATTTCCAACATAAATGGGAAACTTTAGATGGTAAAACTATCAATAGTTTTTATCCTCCAACTACTGAAGCTATTAAGTTAACTTCAACCTTAACTTCAAAAGATTCTGAAGATAATATATATATATATATATATATACGTATTTATATGTATTAACAAATACACATGAATCAAGGTGCATTAAAGATAAGATATTTTGAATTGTTAATACACATGAATCAAGGTGCATTAAAGATAAAAGATTTTGAATTAAATGACCCTAAATGGGGTATTTAGGTCTTTGTATCCATGTAGTGTATTTTTTTCCAAAACATTTTTTAATGTGTACTTTTTGCCAAATAACTCTAATTAGGTGTATCGGCTTCCAAAAACCCCTTAGTTTTTTCAACACGTCTGAATTACACCCCTATCATAATGTTTCACAAAAATTAGAGGTCTAAGTGTAATTTATTAATAGATATATTTACTCTAAGTGTTACGCACGTATAAACTTCAGGGGGTCTGTGTGTAATATTTCAAATGTTAGGAAATTTGAGTGATTAAGTAACAAACCTCAGAGAGTCTGGGTGTAATTCTCCCAAAAGAATAATATCATCGTTAAAAAACTTGTAAAAGCCACGATATTGTGATTATTGATTATGAATAAGTAAAAAAAATATTAAATTAAGAGTATTATTGTGATTTTTATTTTTTTAATCAAAAGTTTTATTATGAAATTGAATGATGATACAAAGCAGTTTTAATAGGTTTATAATAGTGCCAAGTTGAGGTAAATAAAGAAACACTAATTAATTGCATAATTCAAACATTTAATTATTTTATAATCTCTTCGCTTTTATCACGTGACAACGTCTTTGATTTTACAATCATTCCTTCAACCACTCCCTTTAATATTCTCTTGCATGAGAATTGGGATATTCTCTTGGTACCTTAAAAAAAAGAAAAAAATTTAGGGTTAATTTCAAATTACTCCTTGAAAGATTATGTAAATCTCAATTTGTATCCTCAAAAATTAAAAATCTTAATTTATACCCTCAAAGATAGAAATATGAATTAATGCGCATCTCAGGCTAACAGCCGTCGTCTAAAACTAAGTGGATAAATTATATTTAGACCCTCTCATGTTTGTCACTTAATCAAATAGACCTCACATTTGAAATATTACACTTACATCCCTTTAGAATTCAAATATGACTAAAAATGTTCCCCCAATTGGACATCCAAATAATTATGTTTAAATAATGTATTGCATTGGATATAAAAAACATTATATAAATACATGCATTATATTGGTCATTCAAATGATAAGTTTAATTTTAAACTTTAGAGTATAACGGATCAACAGAATAATGGGTAGTATGAAAATTGTAATTTTTTATTAAAATGAAATCATATTTTTTAACGGTTATATAACATATATCAACGACAAGAGGTTATATGTTGCAACTGCACAAACATCAAGAGGTGTAAGAGTAATATTCTAAATGTAAGAGATCTAAATGATTAAGTGACAAGTATGAAGGGATCTTGCTATAAGTTTCAGGTGCGTATTAATACAAATTTCTATCTTTCAAGGTGCAATTTGTGAGTAACCCAAAAATTTATTTAGTGACATACTTTCATTTATTACATTTATAGATACTTCTACTATTATTATGGGTGTTTTATCATTGTTGCAGTAATTTAAAAAATGGTAACAATAATTATCATAACAATGGTAAAAACACTCACAACGATGGCAAAAATACCCACAAAAGTGATAATTTTTTTTGTTTTTACAAAAAAAAAATTGATAAAAAATTAGTTACCACAACAATAATAAAAACACTCACAACAGTGATATAAACATCTATAAAAGTAATAATTTTTTTAGTTATAAAATAACCCACAAATTATAAATTTACCCATTAAAATAATAAATTATTAAGATACAGTACCAAATTTTATTTATCAGTACCATTCTCAAGTTCACGAGATTAAAGTTAAAGTCATCATAATTCTTATACGTAAGATTGAATAAACAAAGAGTAATAATGTTACATAAACTTAAAAAATAGACTTAAAATGTGCATTTGATAATTATAATTATTAATTTTAATGTGAGTCTCGATATTTATTTATGATTCATTACTTATTTAATGATTATGATTATTAATTACACATTTTACTTTTAAGTCCAAAGTTCTTCATTGACATAATTACCATCACTCACCTCTCTCATCATATTCATCCAAAAATATTATTTTATGCCTCCTCACATGGAGTAATCCAACATAAAAATATTATTTTATTCTCTCTTTGTTTAGTACGGGAATTGGAATGTAGGAAAAAATAAATTTTTTTTTATGTGTGAAAAAATAGACAAGTGGAAGACAGTATGTAAAACAAAAAATAATAAGAATTCAAGTCACATCAAATTAAAAAGAAAAATCCAACTTATTGTATATCGATTAAATGATATTTAGCGATAAATATAAGAGTAATGTAAGGGTGGAGATGCTCTAATAAATTTTTATTTACTTAATTTTGAAGGATAAATTTTGATAAGTTAAAAAAAAATTAATTCATCCCATTTCCCATTATTTATATATTTTTTTCTTACCAAATATTTTTATCTAATCGTTCAACTTTATATTTTTATAATTTTTTATCCTTTGGAACTAAATGGAGAAAATATTCATTACGATGGTGATATGACATTAGAATTGTTACATAATATCACTAATTAATAATACGTAAATAAATAAGAAAATATACCTTACACAAATTAATATTCTCTCTCTTAGAGCAACTTCAAACCAATTTTCCATTTTAACTATTTAAAATATATTTAAATATTACATTATCTATTTTTCTTTTTTTAAAATCACTTTTTACAAGTTCACCCCAATCATTCTCTCTCTCTCTCTATATATATATATATACCACGTAATAATATTTTCGTAGTTTAATCGTTACTCTCAATATTTTCTCCACCGTTTCATTGAATATTTACTCCCCCAAATGAGTTCCCGCTAAGTTCTCCCGTTTATTTCTTCAATGAGAAATGTTTTTTGTACTTAATTTTGTGATTTTTTTTTTTGTGATATGATGAATTATAGTCATTAAATTAATAATAAGTCTTAACTAATAATGAGGTCTATTGTCAATATAATTTACTCATATCACCGTTACGAGTAAATATTAGGTGTAATGATTATATCACATCATTATTACCGCGTAATATAACTCTCAAATAAAAAAATAGATAAAATGAACCCATTGTTTTACATAGAGGTGATTACATATTACATGGATGAACGATTATTTAAATTTGTAAGACTCATTTATTTGTTTTTTTATTAATGAATAATTATACCACGTAACAATACTTTCGTGGTGTAGCCATTATACTGAATATTTTCTCCATCGTTGCATTGAAGCATTGAATACTTACTCCACCAGATGAGTTCCCGCTGAGTTCTCCCCTTTCTTTTCTTCATTGAAAAATCCTTTTGTACTTAATTTAGTAATTTTTTGTTAGTGATAGGATGAATTATAATCATTTAATAATGAGTCTCAATCCTTTATTTGAATAGTGGCGGTGCATGCACGAAACCGCTACCTAGTACCCAAGCAACATAGAAACAAAAACAGATTAGCATTTTTCTCTCCCTCAGTCTGAAAATGGCTGCACTGTCAGTGCCACTAGAGATCTTCATCATACCTTACATAGTACCAAGCCACGCCATCCCAATATTCGACATGGCCCGACTCTTCGCCGCCCGCGGTGAACATGTCACCGTCGTCGCCACCCCATGCGTCGCCTCAATGTTGCAGAAATCACTGGACAACAAACAGACCGTCTCCGGCCACCCCATTACCTTCCAAATCATTCCCTTCCCTCTCAAAGAAGCCGGGTTACCGGAAAACCTCGACGAGACCATCCATGCCACCGACCTCGAGACCGCTAGGAAGATGTACCATGCCTTCTCACTCCTCCAACATCCTATGGAAGAATTTATGGACGCTCACCGTCCCGATTGTATCATCTCCGATGCGTTCTACTGTTGGACTTCCGACGTTGCTTCTCGTCTCTCTGTTCCGCGCATCGTCTGCTACACGTATGGTGCTTTCTCTCTCTGCATCAGGGAAGCCATGCGAAGTCCTCACTCACCCTACTTCAAGGTCGAGTCTGATGATGAGGAATTTCTCGTCCCTGGCTTTCCTGACGCGATCTCTCTAACCCGTTCTCAGCTTCCGGATTACGTGAAGAAGACTAGCGGTTATGGTTGGTTGATGGAACAATGGAGAGAAGCTGAGGTGAAAAGTTATGGAGTTTTGATGAACACTTTCTACGAGTTGGACTCAGCTTACATTGATTACTACAGGAAAGCAATGGGCCACAAGGTCTTTCCCATCGGTCCCTCAGCTCTTTTTCGCCGGAAAGCCAATGACGAGGTTGAAAGAGGCTTCAAAGCTGTTGTCGGCGAGCACGAGTGTTTGAGTTGGCTCGGCTCGAAGAAACCCAACTCAGTTCTCTACATTAGTTTTGGCAGTTGGATCAAATTCAAGGATGAGCAGCTCTTGGAGATAGCATTCGCACTCGAAGCTTCGGGCCACCAGTTCATTTGGGTCATTCTCGGGAAGGAAAATGAGAAAGAAGAATATGAAGATAACTGGTTGCCAAAAGGTTTCTCCGAGAAGATCAAAGGGAGAGGAATGGTGATCAAAGGCTGGGCACCACAGTTGTTGATTTTGGACCACCCATCAATCGGTGGTTTCATGACTCACTGTGGTTGGAACTCAGTGATGGAGGGTGTTTGTGCTGGTGTCCCATTCATCACCTGGCCTTTGTCTGCTTCTGATCAGTTTCTTAACGAGAAGTTTGTGACGGAGGTAGTGAAGATTGGGGTGTCAGTGGGTGCAAATGAGTGGAATTGGTGGTTTGACGTTGGGAAGAAGGTGATCAAGAGAGAGAGTATAGAAAAAGCTGTGACGAAGCTGATGGGTGGTGGTGTTGAAGTGGCGGAGATGAGGAAGAAGGCCAAAGAGCTCGGAAAGAAAGCCGAGAGAGCTGTTGAGGAAAGTGGGTCCTCTCATAGAAACTTGACGGTCCTGATTGAAGAGCTGAAGCAATTAAAAGATCTGAAGGCTGATAACCCCTGATCACAGCTTAATTGGGATTGTGATTTGTTGTTTATGACAGCCGTAAGTCATAAATTACTTTGTGACAATAATAAGTCAACTACGAGTCACCAACCAGTCAATAGTACTTTAAATTAGTTTCTAACTATTAGCATTTTTGATTTTTTTTTCTAATATATTTTTAATTTTTTTTCTTAATAATTACCTATCACACATTTAAATGAGATCAAATTCTCTCTCATTAATAATAAATAATCTATTAAAAGTAAATTATAAAAAAAAATTAGAAACCTCGATCCCCACACATCGAAACATTGTTTAATGGGTGACAGGAAATTTTTTGTATTAACAAAAAATGGTACAAATTCAATTGGTGAGAAAAGTCCTAACCAGAAATTATAACAGTTAAAAGGAATTCGACTAAAATCAAAATACTAATAGAGCTCGTTGTTTCACTCATAAAAAAAGATGGATAAACAGTTATCCCTTGCTATATTCTTTCCTCAGTTAGGAATGGTGGGACGGATTAACGCAAGGATCCCTCAACTCCTTCGATTTACTATATCTGTTTCTATCTATTCGAAATTTTAAAAGAGATTTTGTATTTACCAACAATTACAGTATTAGTGTAATACCATTAAAATTTAAAAATTTAATCTAATTTATTAACTTAATAATATGATAGCTGATATAGTTTTTTTTTGGACAAGAAACGATAAAACCTAACAGTCAAACCAACTCAACCCCTTAAAAGGGAAGAGTTGGTTGACACTAATATACACACACACACCCCAAGACTTCCCCGATGTGGGAAGCCCCAGTCCCCCTACAGGGACCTTTAACCCATGGCACTTTGACCGGTGAAGGACCGGGAACACACCAAGGAAATGTCAGGGTGTACACACGCACACAGCTGTCACGGCAGCATTTTTTCTTTTTTTGGACAAGAAACGATAAAACCTAACAGTCAAACCAACTCAACCCCTTAAAAGGGAAGAGTTGGTTGACACTAATATACACACACACACCCCAAGACTTCCCCGATGTGGGAAGCCCCGATAGCTGATATAGTTTGATGATATTATTGTTACTATACCTGGTAGAATATTATATTATATTTTATTTTTAAGGTTATATCACTAGGCACCGAAGTGAATAAGTTTGATTAAATTTTTAGGCTATAAAAAAAAGAAAATATTATCTAACCTAAATTTGTAACTTAAATTTGCATCCCAAATGAAGGGAGACTATTGAATGAGTGGGTTCCATCAACTTTTTTAAATGAGACCCACTGATCCAATGGTCCCTCTTCATTTGAGATGCAAATTTAGGTTACAGATTTGGGTCACATAACATTGCTCTAAAAAATTAATCAAAATAGACACTTTATGAGTGCATGACATCATTGATATCATTTGATGTGAATTGCTATTTTTTTACAATCGAAAATGCAACATAATTTAAATAGAATTCAAAAATTATAATTTAAATACATATTATCTCTTGTATGAGTGTTATATAAGTAAAAACCTTACTGAAAAAATTGATGAAATTCATTTATCTAAAAATTAGTATACATTTAAATTATATTTTTTTGGATCCATTTGAATTGCAGAGGAGTTCTCTTCCACCACAATTGTTACAGAGATTTGAAATCTTTCCTGTTAACTTTTTTGAAATCAATGAGAAAGCTAAGACTCTTGGACCATGAAAGGCACTTTTAAAGGTCTAGCGCTGTATTTGGTACGCAGTAATGCATTTCTGTAGAAATAGAATGAATATGAGAATGGAATAAACTTGGGAATGGAATGGAATGTGTATTACCATTCCAATATTTGACAATTAATTAGGATTAAGTCTTGGAATAGAATGCCCATTCCATTCCAAAGTTTGGATAAAATAATTTCTATTGGAATGAAATAAAATTTAACCAAAATAACTTTTTATCATAAAATTTCTAACTTATTGCGTACTTCATTATAATAAATATTTCTGTTAATTTTAAAATTTGACAAATTAGATTAAATATGTAGTAAATAAAGTCACAAAGAATCACATAATGAAAAAATTCACTAAAAAATAATAAAAATCAATAATAAACAACAAATAAAAAAAAATATAAATGTGATACATTCATCAATATCCTATATAATCTTTCATGAATGGTACTCATTCAACACACAATGACTATGATCAACCTACAAAATATGTGTCTATTCCTTCTACCATAATTCTTTAATGTGGACAATCTTATATAAATACACCTAATTTTCAAAATTTGACAAATACAATAAAATGTAATCATTAACCAAATAACATTTTCATGGAAAACATAATTAAACTCAAGCTTAACAGATAATCATTGCCATGAATCCCGTTAAACATGTCATGAAAAATGCAAAAATCCCTCTTTAAAACCTTTGATTTGTGACTCAATATGTGGTTTGGCCTTAATTCCTTTACCCGGCAGCTTCTCTAGCAAAGATTGCTCAATGACATTCAAATATCCTAGTTTAAACTCATTATCAGCTCGATGTGTTCCGGAGTTAACTAGTTTCAAAAGGGTCTCAATCAATTTAGCATCTTTATCAGCAGTCCACTTCCTCTTATTCTTACCCAGACCTCGTGACTCCACCTGACTTGAAGATGCCATTTTTTCAAACTATTCTTATTGAAATAAGGTCAATACACAATCAAATTAAAGTGCTAATAAACAGAGTTGTGCATAATTCTAATGCAAAAACAAGCACCCCCAAAAATATAGCACATACTTGTTTAGTACTTAAATAACCATAATGTGTATATTAATATACACAACAAAGTACAATGAAGCACACAAATTGAGAACTTCATCACAGATCACATATGAGAGATTAATAAATTCATTTCATCATAACCTAAACACGATTATTGGCATAAATTCTATTGCAAGATAGGAGATTATCCTGTTCTACAAGTTTTTGGCGCCGTTGCCGGGGAGTTGAAAAAAAACAAGGAGTCATCACATCTTTCGAGGTGTTCGGTATTTGCGATTCGTCGGAGAACCGGTAACTTCGTTCCAATTTCTTTTATTTGTATTTTCTGGCAATTTATTTACTTTTCGTTATTTATAAAGCAAGCACATAAGTTCATGTGAACAACCCAACAAGGACCCAAAGGAAATCTTTGAGTTATCTAAATGGAACATAATCATTGCCACACAACAAAATCTAGTTTTCTGGTCTTAAACCAAAAAGGGATGAAGTTATAAAAAAAATTATTCTATTCATAGATAAACCAGGAATTGAAAAAAAAAAACAGAAAAATGGAAAAAAGAATCAAAAAGTAAACTACAAGATTCAGCAATGCCCACACAAAAGCTCTGGACAACACATGAACTGAAACAAGTAAAAATGTCATAAACCTATAGTAATTCCAAGTTTTCTTTTTCTAACGTACATTTGCAGAAAACTAATGAATAGGTTAAAAATATAATAATAAACACAAACTATCCTATATTGATCAATAGATATATATTAAATGAGCCAACATTTTTAAGAACCTTGAAGAACACCAGAACATGAGTACATTGCAATCAGGTTTACTAATAGCATTTGGTCCCAGGACTCTGACCAAAATACATGCCCTTTACCAGTTTACTGATTAAGGCCGAATAATCACATTTATTATTATGAAAGATTGATTATTTAATTGTAAAAGTGTGATAAATATAAAAGTTTATCCAAGTTTGGGTGTTATGCTATCAAATGTTGATTTGTGTTAATTTGCAGGACAAAAGCGTAATTTTGGAGTTAAATTATGGGAAGACGAAGCATAGCTCAAAGGAAAACACACTGGATCACGCGTCCGGACAGAAGATGAACACGCGTCCGGACGCGAGTGGCAAAAAGGCGATCAGAAGAAGAACAAACTTACTGGAACTTGCGTCCGGACGGAATAAGAACACGCGTCCGGACGCATGTGAAGGATCTGCTGATGTCAGACTTAGAATTCTGACGAGAATCAATCTCTTTCTTAGGGGGTTATAAATACAAATTGAAGATTTTGTAACGGGATCTCTTTTTTTTCATCTTATTGCTCACGAATTCTTGAGTGTATTTTGCAATTCTTTTATGGCCGGCTAAAAAGTTAAGCTAGGGCTAGGGAAAACCTCTCAGTGAAGTACGATATTTTTATAGACTTTGCACTTAATGATTTATGATATTGTGTTAATCTAATTTCTAATCTTATAGCAAAGTTTTTATTCTGTAAAAACTCCTGAGTTGTTGTGCCATGTACATCGATTGCTTGAGTTTTCCTGCGAATAAATAACTGGTTATTCCACGCTTGAAGTGTTAACATTGTTTCATAAAATATTATGATTGATTTATTATTCAGGTTTCTGAATAATCTTTTGGTTATAACTTTTGGTTTTCTTACTTGATTTGTTATCTGGATTAACCGACATTTAATTCATGTTTCAAATCAAGCCTTGAGTCTTTAATTATTATCGTATGACATTGAGAGGGAGTACCTGATGCTCTAGTAATTTTATTACTGTTTTAATTATTAAATTAAATTGTTTTCAATCAACAACTCTTCAAACAAATTTTCTCCATTTTAATTTAGTAGTGTTTGTGTGATTGTTGACTTGTTCCAATTCCCTGTGGATTCGATCTCGGGCTTCCGAGAATATATTACTCTGCTCAACCTACGCTTGAGTTTACACTTTTAAAGTTGAAGCAAGTTTTTGGCGCCGTTGCCGGGGAGTTGAAAAAAAACAAGGAGTCATATCATCTTTCGAGGTGTTCGGTATTTGCGATTCGTCGGAGAACCGGTAACTTCGTTCCAATTTCTTTTATTTGTATTTTCTGGCAATTTATTTACTTTTCGTTATTTATTTAGATTTCTATTTTATTTGTTTTGTTTAGTTGTTTTATGAGCTCTTGACATCGTGATTTGAGTGGACGTTTAATAAGAGAGGAGTTAGATACTCTGTTTGGAAATCTATTTGATTCGTCTGATTTAAATTTTTCTGTGCACACAATGACTGTTAATCCTAACATTAATAGGCAGAATGAACTTCCCCCACATGAGGACCATATTGATAGAGTAAGCAATCATGATGAGAATGATGTGGATAATTTGAATGTTAATCAGGGTAGGACTTTGCATGAATATCTACAACCTGTATTACTCACTGAACCGTCATGCATAATTTTTCCATTGAATGCCATTAATTTTGTTTTCAAACCTGGCATGATTCAATTACTTCCAAAATTCCTGGGTATAGGTGAAGAAAACCCATATTTGCACATCAGATAATTTGGGGATGTATGTGCTACGTTTCATGACCAGAATGTTGCAATGGATATAGTCAGGCTGAAGTTATTTCCTTTTTCATTAAAGGAGAAAGCTAAAACTTGGTTATATTCGTTGAGATCTAGGTCTATAGGAACATGGCAAGAGATGCAGAAACAATTTTTAAAGAAATTTTTTCCCACACATCGCACAAACTCTTTGAAAAGACAAATCATGAATTTTTCTCAAAAGGAGTCTGAAAATTTTTATCAAAGTTGGGAAAGATTTAAAGACCTTCTTGCATCTTGTCCACATCATGGTTATGAAAGCTGACGCATAATAAGTTTCTTTTATGAGGGTTTAGGCCCACAGCTGCGTCAATTTATTGAGATGATGTGTAATGGTGATTTTATGAATAAGGAACCAGATGATGCTTTTGACTATTTAGACCAATTAGCCGAGAATGCACAATCTTGGGATACTACATCCCAGGAACCCTCTAGAGGTAAAACTGCACAATCATCATCATCTGGTGGGGGTAAGTATCAGTTGAAGGAGGAAGATGACATTGGGGCTAAGATTGCCACCTTAGCTAGGAGGGTAGAAGCTATGGAATATAAAAGGGTTAATGAGGTTGACACAATACCTGTTGAGGAAGTCTGTAGTTTTTGTGACACTCCCGGACACCCAGTTAAACAGTGTCCACCATTGCCTGTGTTAAAAGAGGTTTTGCATGATCAAGCAAATGCTGCAAACAATTTTTCAAAACCTTACAATAATCCTTATTCAAATACATACAATCCGGGGTGGAAAAATCACCCCAACTTTAGTTGGAGGAATGAAAATAATGCATCATAACCACCTCAACAAAATTCTTCCAATGCTGCACCTTATGTCCCACCTCCTAAGAGAAGTATGAATGAAGCATTAACACAGTTCATGCAGAGTCAGTCAAATTATAATAGGCAAACTACTCAGGCCATTGATGATCTCAGAGGTACAGTCAATCAAACCACACAGGCTTTAAATGACATTAGGAGTGCAATCACTAAACTGACTATTGACCCGTGTCATCAGGAGAAGGGTAAGTTCCCAGCACAACCACAACCAAATCCACATGGTCAATTTTTTGTGAATGATACTGGCACTCCTAGTACTGAGCATGATCAAGTTAAGTCTATCACCACACTCTGTAGTGGGAAAGAAATTGATAAAACCATTCCTTCTCAAACTCAAAAATTTGAGAAAATTTCAAAACCTACGGAAAGTGATGATAAACTTAATCCCTCTGAAGTTAATGAGCCTGAGAAGTATGTTCCTCCTGCACCATTCCCACAGAGATTGCTTACTTCTACCAAGCCTCATATGCACAATGATATGTTAGAAGTCTTTAAGCAGGTAAAAATCAACATTCCCTTGTTGGATGCCATTAAACAAATACCTTCTTATGCAAAGTTTTTAAAGGAATTATGCACTGTCAAAAGGAAATTGAATGTGCAAAAGAAGACATTTTTAACTGAGCAGGTATCCTCCATCATACAGCATAACACTCCACTGAAGTACAAAGACCCAGGTTGTCCTACCATTTCTTGTGTCATAGGCAACCACAGAATTGAACATGCTTTACTGGATCTTGGAGCTAGTGTGAACTTGCTCCCATATTCAGTATATGAACAATTAGGGTTAGGTGAATTAAAACCCACTTCGGTTACACTCCAATTAGCTGACAGATCAATAAGAGTACCGAGGGGTATGGTGGAGGATGTCTTAGTACATGTTGACAAATTTTATTTTCCTGTGGATTTCATAATTTTGGATACTCAACCTGTATTAAATGCTAATGCTCAAATTCCTGTTATTTTAGGCAGACCATTCCTAGCAACTTCAAATGCTTTAATTAATTGTAGGAATGGTGTGATGAAATTAACTTTTGGGAATATGACATTAGAGCTCAACATTTTTCATGTGTGCAAACAACCAGGGAATGTTGATGAAGATGTGCATGAGGTTAACATGATTGAGTCTCTTGTTCCAAGCAGATTATATGATTCTTCTCTATTTGATCCACTTGAAGCATGCTTGCTTGAACAATCTTCTATGATAGAGATAGATGAACTCAATTCTGAAATTTCTGTTTCCACTGATGTGTTAAACTCTTTACAGGTACTTGAAATGAAAGAGTTGAGACAGAAATTTGAGGAGCTTCCACCAAGAATTGACCCACCAATCCCATCCAGTGAGAAAGCACCTAAGCTTGACCTCAAGCAGCTACCGGTTGAGTTAAAGTATGCATTTTTGGGAGATGATGCAACTTATCCGGTAATAATTTCTTCTCAATTGAATTCAGCACAGGAAGGTATGCTATTACAACTTCTTAGAGAACATAAAAAGGCAATTGGCTGGACTTTAGCTGATATAAAAGGAATTAGTCCATTAGTTTGCACTCACAAGATTTATTTGGAAGATAATGCTAAAACATCTAGGGAAATGCAACGTCGACTGAATCCACATATGAAAGAAGTTGTAAAGAAGGAAGTGCTGAAATTGTTAGACATAGGAATTATTTACCCTATTGCAGACAGCAAATGGGTAAGCCCCACACAGGTAGTTCCTAAGAAATCTGAAGTCACTGTAGTTGCCAATGAAAATAATGAACTTGTGCCAACTAGGACAGTTACTGGTTGGAGAATGTGCATAGACTACAGGAAATTAAATTCTGTTACTAGAAAAGATCACTTCCCTTTACCTTTTATGGATCAAATTTTGGAAAGGGTAGCATCGCATTTGTATTACTGTTTTTTAGATGGCTATTCAGGATATAATCAGATTGAAATTGCCCTAGAAGACCAAGAGAAAACCACATTTACTTGCCCTTTTGGTACTTTTGCATATCGCAGGATGCCCTTTGGACTTTGCAATGCACCCGCGACCTTTCAAAGGTGCATGCTAAGTATTTTTAGTGACATGGTAGAGCGTTTTCTTGAAGTTTTCATGGATGATTTTACTGTTTTTGGTGATGCTTTTGATGAATGCTTGTCAAATTTAGAGAAAGTGCTTCTTCGATGTGAAGAAAAGAACCTCGTGCTTAATTGGAAAAAATGCCACTTTATGGTTCAAAAGGGAATTGTTCTTGGTCACATTGTCTAATCTGAGGGAATCCAGGTAGATAAAGCTAAGATAGAATTAATTGCAAATTTACCTTCTCCCAAAACCCTTAAGGATGTTAGATCTTTTTTGGGTCATGCTGGTTTCTATCGAAGGTTCATAAAAGATTTTAGCTCTATATCTAAACCACTTTGCAATCTCTTAGGGAAGAATATACCTTTTGAGTGGGATGGGTTATGCCAAGAGGCTTTTGATAAGTTAAAGGGCATGCTCGTCACTGCTCCAATTATGCAACCCCCGAATTGGAGTCTTCCTTTTGAAATTATGTGTGATGCCAGTGACTATGCCGTAGGGGCAGTTTTAGGACAAAGGAATGAGAAAAAGCCACATGTCATCTACTATGCTAGTCGAACTTTAAATAGTGCACAAATGAATTATTCTACCACAGAAAAAGAATTACTGGCAGTAGTATTTGCACTGGACAAATTTAGGTCATATTTAGTGGGATTCCCCATTGTTATTTTCACAGACCATGCGACTCTTAAATATTTACTGACAAAGAAAGATGCCAAACCAAGACTGCTTAGGTGGATCCTCCTACTCCAAGAATTTGATATAACCATTAAAGATAAAAAAGGAGTAGAGAATGTAGTGGCTGACCATTTGTCTAGACTTGTGAGTGACATACCCATTGAGACGGTGCCGATCAAGGACACTTTTCCTAATGAACAATTGCTGGCAGTTTCGGCAGTACCTTGGTTTGTTGATATAGTGAATTTTCTTGTTACAAGGTAACATGCCACCAGCTTGGACTACATTGGATAGAAGGAAGTTCTTAACTGAAGTGAAAAGCTTTTTCTGGGATGACCCATATCTTTTCAAGTATTGCTCAGATCAAATTATCCGGAGATGTGTGCCCAATGATGAGGTAAGTAGCATTTTATCCTTTTGTCATTCGGGAGCATGTGGAGGCCACTTTTCTATGAAGAAGACCGCTGCAAAGGTTTTGCAGTGCGGATTTTATTGGCCGACAATTTTTAAGGATGCATATAATTTCAGTAAGGTGTGTGAGCGATGTCAAAAACTGGGGGATTAACCCGTAGAAATATGATGCCTCTAAATCCAATTTTGATAATAGAAATTTTTGACTGTTGGGGCATAGATTTCATGATACCTTTCCCCCCATCTTTTGGATATATGTACATTTTAGTGGGAGTAGACTATGTTTCTAAGTGGGTCGAAACTATACCATGTCGGACAAATGATCATAAAGTTGTTTTGAAATTTTTAAAAGAAAACATTTTGTCCAGATTTGGTATACCTCGAGCCATTATCAGTGATGGGGGATTGCACTTTTGTAATAGACCTTTTGAGAATTTAATGAAAAAATACGGTGTCACACACAAAGTTGCAACTCCTTATCACCCTCAGACAAGTGGTCAAGCAGAGCTTGCCAATCTGGAAATTTCTTACATTTTGGAAAAAACGGTGAACCCAGATCGTAAAGATTGGTCGTTACGATTAATCGATGCGTTATGGGCATACCGAACTGCATACAAAACCCCGATTGGCATGTCTCCGTACAGATTGGTTTATGGAAAGACTTGTCACTTGCATGTGGAACTAGAGCATAAAGCATACTGGACCATTAAGATGTTCAATTTTAGTTTTGACAAAGCTGGTGCCTTACGAAAATTACAATTAAATGAGCTTGAGGAGATTAGGAATGAAGCCTATGAGAATTCTAGGATTAGTAAGGAACGAATGAAGGTGTTCCATGATAAGAATATTGTGCGAAAAACGTTTACACCGGCACAAAAAGTTCTGCTATATAATTCTAGGCTTCACATATTCAAAGGAAAGCTTCGAACCAGATGGAGTGGTCCATACATTGTTAATGAGGTATTCCCCTATGGAACGATAGAGATTGAGAACCCCAAAAATGGGAACACCTTTAAAGTTAATGGACAACGACTGAAACCATTCTTGGAGGAAGGTATTGTAGAAGTGGAATCCATCGAATTGATGGATCCCCACTATGAATAATCTTTCTCTCACCATTTGATTTATATTGTTGTATATTAGTGTATTTTGTTTTTTTTCTTTAATTTTCTACAGATGCATGAGCACAGTTTAAGCGCATCCGGTATGTTCTTCCTATCCTTTATTTGATCTTACTTTAGGTATTCGTACATTGAGGACAATGTAGATTTTTGAGTGGGGGGGGGGGGGGTGGAGCATTCACTTTGATAAAAAGCATATGGGATTTTGAATTTTGAGCTTTGTGCACATGCAACTGTGTTTATTGTTTTGTTTTTAGTATAGTCATGTAGTTTTTTTTTAGGGACTTAGGAATTTTTATGAGTAGAATGGAGTCATTTGGGAGGAAAGAGTTTAAAAAAAAAAATGTGAAAATATAAAAAAATTTCTAAGTGTAGAAAAAACAACTCACTGGAACACGCGTTCGAACGCCAGAATAGAGAGCACAACCTACTGGAAGTCGCGTCCGGACGGAACCAACGAGTCTGAACTCACTGGAAAACGCGTCCGGACGGTGATTTGTCATGCGTCCGGACGGGAAAGCCAACCGTTTGAAATTCATAGTACGCGTCCGGACGGGTTAACCCCATGCGTCCGGACGCGTGACTTTTAAGGCTAATTAAAGCGGCAGTTGAGGCGCGTCCGGACGGTATAACCCCATGCGTCCGGACGCGTGTGAAAAAATTATAAATACCGACTGTCCGGTTAGAATTTCTTGCATTGCAAACTTCCAAAACCAGAATACAACTCTTCACTCTAAATCCTTTCTCTCTTCTTCACAATTTTCACTATGGCACCACCTCGAGCGTCCACTTCAAAGAGACCCCGAGTAAATACTCAGGAGGAGGAGGATACCACCTTTGACCCCGTTCGTTTCCAAACCTTGGAGGCGCGGGTAAGATTTTTTAAATATTACGCCCATAAGCCTGTAGTCTATGAGAGAAAAATAGAATATGAGGACTTCGTCCGGTTGGGAGTCCGAGACATTGTCACTTCAAGGCGATGGGCAGGTTTCATGGGAAAAGAGTGGTTGTGTATCCCTATCTTAGCGAGAGAATTTTTTAGCAATGCAGACGATCTTGGCAATGGCCAAATCCACACCTATGTTCGGGGCATAGAGATCAGGGTGGATGCTATGGCTATTGCCAGGCTGATTGGGATGACGCAGGCTCGGGTGGCCAACCCGGATTACCCCCAGGCTTATCCCGGGAATGAGGTCGGACGAGAGTTACTGGGGGATGGTGATTTTATTTGGACAAACAACCTCAAATATCTTCAGCAAGGGGATCTGACCAGTAAGTATAAAATACTGAACTTAATCTCAGTGTCAAACATCCTTCCTCTATTGAGAAATAACCACATCTATCCGGACCGAGCTCACTTGTTATACGCTATGGGCACCGGAAAGTCCATTGACCTCCCATCATTGATTTTTTCTGAGATGAGACGAGCCATCGTCGATCCGAAAAAACCATCTCTCCCTTTTGCTGGTTTGGCCACTGCGATGTGCGAACAGGCATGAGTGGTAATCGACGCCACTATGGAGCGAGCTAAGAAAGTGGTGGCACTCAACTCTGGCACCCTTTTGAAAAGTCAGAGTGTAGCCAGACCAGTGCCAGAAGAGAGGGGTCCAGGGGGTGAGCAAGCAGCACCACCAGGGGTGGAACCAGAGGAGGAGGATTGGGATCAGTTCCTCAATATTGATGAGGATTTTGAGGTTCCAGTGGATGAGGACACTGATCCCAGGACTGACAGACAAATTTTGTTTGAGCTGTTGAGAGGGCAGAGAGAGATGAGGAAGGAGATGAGAGAGTTGAGGGCGCAGATGAGGGGGCTAGGGCAGAGTTCTCAGGATCAGGCAGGCCCCTCATCTTAGGATGATTTCTTCTAGGTCCCGGTGTTTTTAAAATTGTTTCTTTTATTTTCTTTACCGTATCTGTGAAATCAAAGCCTATTTTGGGGTAGTTTTTGTTAGGCTTGATTTCTTTTATCTTTTGAATATGCATTGTACCTGAATTCTCAATATTATAAAATGCATATTTTGTTTGGTGTGTTATCAAGTATCTAAATAACATTGTTATGAATAAGTTGATACCACAGTATAGAAATAATTTGCTTAACTTTAAATTTGTAGCTGTTTAAGCATTACATAGAACTTTATTCTATATTTTTGTATTTCATATCATGTTCTTATAGAAACTCACAATTTGTGCACTTTAGACTTTACCAAGTTGAAAATTTGTCAGGTATGTTACCTTGAGAACTTGAAACATATAGTGGAGATGCATAAAAACCCTAGTGAGTTTTGTTCCAATCTTTCTTGGAGGGTTATTTACATTTACTCAATAAAAAATATTTTTATTCAGCTAATCTCCTTCAATAGTCTCATTATGTTTGTTTTGGTTAACACCAATATTGTGAATGATTGCTTGACTTCGAATTATTTGCATGAGAAGTGTGTTATCAAAAGCTCTTGAGATATGATTTTAGGCCATCTTTGTCATTATTTGAGTCTAAACCTTGTTCTTTGAATATTATTATCCCTAGAAGCCATGATTGAGCCTTTAAAGCAAAATTTTATTTCTTATACCCAGCATATAATAACCAGGCCAATGAGAAAAAAATAATATCTTTTACCCTTGGTTATCCTAAGATTGAACTTTTAGTGTTTATGTAATTTGGGAGATGTTGGTTAAGAAAAGAAAAACAAAATAGAGTTTTACATATTTGTGAATATTTGCATTAGATGTCTTGCTTAAAAAAAATAATGATAAAAAAAAAAAAAAAAAAAGAAAAAAATAGCCAGCATGTGTTAAAAAAAAATAAATAAAAAAAAATTAAAATATATGAGCAAGTGATGTAAATTGTGCTTCTAAAGGATGAATAGTGAAAGATTATGGAAAGAAGTTTGGTTGTGTAATGTACATGTTCTCTCGGGATAGTTTTTTGAATTCCTGAATATCCTTCATTTCAAAACCCTAATCCCAAGGCCCCATTACAACCTTAAATAAAGACTTATTTGATCTCAAGAGTATATTGATTGATGCATGACTTGTGTGAATAGGGAAGAGAAGGGTGATTATTTACTTATGGTGTGTTGATTTCCTTTCATGAGATTATGTCAAATCATTTTCTTTTGGATTATGTTCTTCTTAATGGAACATGTGAGCACTATTTTGTGTTGATTTAAATATCCTCCACTCACATGTGATACTTGAGTGTATAGTCACTATAATCTGAGAGAATTGTTCATGAGTGAATTATCTATTGAGATTTGGCATTGAGACGAATGGTTGATGGTTGTAGAGGTGATTATCAACTAAAATTATTGACTTGGTATAGCTAATTCACACTACACACGAGTTTATATGAGAATATGATAAGTGCATACATTTATATAGCGTAGAATTTTATATGTTGTTTTGCATATGCTTATGAAAAATTAGCATCTTAGAATGTTAATATTGTGGTAGCAACTTATATTATAAAATTGTTATTCAGATGTTTGATCACAGGGTGATGTTTTTGGGTACCATCTCTGGAAACCCTCACGAGACTATACACGTCCACTAGGGGAAACCTAGGGGTTTAAAGGCTTGTTGCATATGCTAAATGCAATCGTGAGTCCTACGAAAGTGGTTTTGTCTTATTTTACTTTGTTTTGTTTCTTAAAATCAGTGGTTGTCTTACTAGGGACTAGCAAGAACTAAGTGAGGGGGTGTGATTAAGGCCGAATAATCACATTTATTATTATGAAAGATTGATTATTTAATTGTAAAAGTGTGATAAATATAAAAGTTTATCCAAGTTTGGGTATTATGCTATCAAATGTTGATTTGTGTTAATTTGCAGGACAAAAGCGTAATTTTGGAGTTAAATTATGGGAAGACGAAGCATAGCTCAAAGGAAAACACACTGGATCACGCGTCCGGACGGAAGATGAACACGCGTCCGGACGCGAGTGGCAGAAAGGCGATCAGAAGAAGAACAAACTTACTGGAACTTGCGTCCGGACGGAATAAGAACACGCGTCCGGACGCGTGTCAAGAATCTGCTAATGTCAGACTTAGAATTCTGACGAGAATCAATCTCTTTCTTAGGGGGTTATAAATACAAATTGAAGATTTTGTAACGGGATCTCTTTTTTTTTTTCATCTTTTTGCTCACGAATTCTTGAGTGTATTTTGCAATTCTTTTATGGCCGGCTAAAAGGTTAAGCTAGGGTTAGGGAAAACCTCTCAGTGAAGTACGGTATTTTTATAGACTTTGCACTTAATGATTTATGATATTGTGTTAATCTAATTTCTAATCTTATAGCAAAGTTTTTATTCTGTAAAAACTCCTGAGTTGTTGTGCCATGTACATCGATTGCTTGAGTTTCCCTGCGAATAAATAACTGGTTATTCCACGCTTGAAGTGTTAACATTGTTTCATAAAATATTATGATTGATTTATTATTCAGGTTTCTGAATAATCTTTTGGTTATAACTTTTGGTTTTCTTACTTGATTTGTTATCTGGATTAACCGACATTTAATTCCTGTTTCAAATCAAGACTTGAGTCTTTAATTATTACCGTATGACATTGAGAGGGAGTACCTGATGCTCTAGTAATTTTATTACTGCTTTAATTATTAAATTAAATTGTTTTCAATCAACAACTCTTCAAACAAATTTTCTCCATTTTAATTTAGTAGTGTTTGTGTGATTGTTGACTTGTTCCAATTCCCTGTGGATTCGACCTCGGGTTTCCGAGAATATATTACTCTGCTCAACCTACGCTTGGGTTTACACTTTTAAAGTTGAAGCATTTACCATCATAATTAAAGTGGGTGAGATAAAACTCACTTGAAAGAATCAAAAATCCATTCTGCCTAAAAATAGTAGTGACAATTATACTGCTAATTTGACAGCACTTCAACTGCATAAAATATAGCACAGATATTCCATGAATAACTAGATAACAAAAGCATTGTTTAGGCTGATAAATTGGACTTCCCAAAGATAAAAAAAAACTAAAGTTCATTATTTAGAACCATTAGATCATTCTACCCACATTTATTACTAAATAGCTCAACTTGAATTGGTACGAATAATCACAAAATCACATAAAATAACGTAAGTGGCTAAACAAAAGTTCATTACCCAGTTAGATTTCCCTTCATTCAGGGTGCTCAAAGGGATGAACCGAACATATACCCAACTAAAGAACAACAATAAAAAAAAAGTAACCATTCACCCATCAAAGTGACTTGTTTGAGAAATCATACTCAGAAGAATAGTAACATTTAGCACAAATAACAAAACGGAGCCTTAATCAACCATTGATCTAGTGGTAAAACCAAGTTCATAGACAGCTTTTGAAAACCTATATGGGTATGTTCCTCTAGTATTGGGATCAAACTGGCATTTTACTACAGCTAACAAATTCGAAAACATTGCTATAGAAATTTGGATCCAGGTTAGCTAAAAATTACTCAAAGCAAATTTTTTCAAAGAAATTTGCAAAATTCTACAATTCTAGGTTAGATCTAAAAATTACCTGAAATTGTGTTAGATTTGAGCTCGTTTTAGTTGTTCTTTGTAACAAATCTTATCCTTGTTTCACTGAGAGTGAAACTCCAAGATTGATAGCAGCATGCCTCTACAGAGATGGAGTCTCAGATCTCAGAGAGAGAGACGCAGATCTGATGAGAGAGAGAGAGAGAGAGAGAGAGAGAGAGAGAGAGAGACGAGACGAGACGAGACCAAATGAGACGAGAGAGAGACAAGGCCAGATGAGATGAGAGAGAGATAGAGGAGACCAGATGAGACGAGAGAGAGCAAAGAGCGATCGGGGTTTTTTTTTTTTTTTTCTAGATGGATTGGGCCATTACTGAGTGGATTGAGAATGAAGAATACCATGTTGGATTTGGTAATGCCTAATCCCATAATTTGTGGGATTAGGTATTCATTTGGAATGAGAATGAATTTTAAATCCTGCAAACCAAACATTGGAATATGCATTCCCATGAAATGTCCATTCCATTCTTAAGGCCTTAAACCATGTACCAAACATAGCGTAGGGGTATCTCATGATAGAGTTTGAAATAGCTTAGAAGAGGATGAATTTGGGCATTTACCATCCCTTGCATTCCTATGTGGGACCTCACTAGACTCCACTGGTTTTGCTAAATTTATAAAAGGAGGGAACCAATTAGGTGTAACAATTAAACTATGTAATAACGTTGATATGATATCATACAATAGCTACTTAGAGTATCTTTAACCATGATTCAAATTTAGACTCAAATTTGAATAAAAAGTTTGATTTGGTATAAAATATTTCAATGGGCAAAGTCAAATATTTACTCAAATCTTGTAAAAAATTCTCTTATTGTCCCAAAACTCATTTTTTTGTATCATTCAAATCATCATATTTGATAAAATAAATAAAACTTTCATATCTCTCCACAAATGGGTAATTCAAAAAAAAAAATGAATAAATATACAACACTACATGAGAGTAAATAAACCACCTTAGAATTATAAGATTGTTCTAATCCTTTATCATTTTTTATAAATCTAGAAAAAAAAAAAAAGGAAAAAAATATAACTATTTTGACATAGCCTGGTCTGAAGAACAGTGAAAGCTTAAAATTTTAGGAAGAATTGATGGCCTGAAATTGTACTACCAATAGTGTTTAACTCGAAAAAATCAAAGAAAAATTTGATAGGTAGGCTTAGAGTTTATATAGTATGAAAGACGGGTGAATTAGGGTTTTAAAAAATGCAAGAAATCAAGAAGATAGAAGATGAAAAGGAAAAAAAAAAAAAACTTATCTATAGGCCTTCAAATGATTTGAAAAAGTTTCGATGGTGGTTGGCGATAGAAACAACGTAGTAGAGAGAGGCAGAGAACAAGTCGTCGAAGAAGTCTTTTAGTTTTGGATAAGTTAAAAAGTTACTATTAGAAATTTGGTATAGAATTTGAGTCTGCTTCAATTTGGGTCTAAAATAAAGTTTTGCCTTGATTTGGTATAGGTTTGAGTCATTGGAGAAATTTTTTGAGCCATTTTGACTCAAATTTAAATTTGAGTCTATATTTGAGTCAAAATTGGAGATACTCTTCTGTAAAATTCACTTTCCCACATATCTTATATGGGTTTTTTGGCCGTGGATATAACTTTTTAGACTTATTTGAAGAAAATTGTATGGATAAATTGTTTACTCTATTAAGTTCAATTTTAATAAAACATATTGTGTTTAGGTACAAAATTCGAATGAAATTAATTTTTTTTTATCTAAATACACTTCTTAAATTATGCATTCTTGATTGACAGTTATAAATCTAATCAAATATGTAAAGATTTCATTACTCTCTCTCACTATCTCTCCCCTATTTTCTCTCCATCTCTCTCTCTCTCTCTCTCCCCTTTACTTTCCTCATCTCTCCCATATTTTCTCTCTCTATCTATCATTAATAATTTATTTTCTTTTCAAATTTGTAAAGATTTGATTTATTTTTTCATCTCTCTCCCCCTATTCTCTCTCTCTTTCTCTCTCTTATGCAAGATCAATAGTCGAATGTGTGATAAAGTGTAATTAATGGACAATTAATAGAACAATCAATGACAATAATGTAAATATCGAGTCAACACACAGATATATAATAGTTCGGTCCAAGTGACCTACTTTACTCCGAAAAATGGCAACGGTGGTCGGGGGACCTTTAATGATAAAATAAGGTAAACGAGAGAGAGAGAGCAATGGTTAGCTCTGGGAGGGGTACAATAGTTAGGAGAGAGAAAAGCTATGTAAGAGATGTGTATAGAGATGTAGAGATGCCTCTCTCAATAGAGAGAACTTACAATTTATAGGCACATAACCTTAGTTGAGGCGGTGACTTGAGGGGGGAAGACACTAATTCTTCGGGTAGAATAGCTACAAAAAGTAAGTATAATTAAATACTGCCTTGATCTTCGAGAGTGAGTATATCGAGAATTGCTCCCCACGTGCTCTAATTCTTCTTGGACTCCTTGGGCATTGGGCTCAGTCGAATTCACGAACTGGACTTGACCTGCATTTTAACTAACTTAGACTTACTTGATTTATTGAGCCTGTCACAGTTAAATCTGGGCTCGTTAAAAGTGCTAAAACTTAACATTAGGGAGGCAACATTATCAATTATCAATCTTGGATACGACAAAATGTATCAATTATCAATTTGGATTCTAAATTAACAATCACAAACACAAATTTCGAATACATATAATAGTGATTGAAAAACTAAATGGAATACTATCAATTACATAGCACGTCTAACAAGACTCGAATATTATTTTAACATATCGATTAATCCTTACTTTTATTTACTTACCCCCCCCCAAAAAAAAAAAAAAAATTCCCTACTTTCTTGGTTATCTCACTCACTTCAGAATATACATACAAAAATGTGAAAATTGGAAGTGAGTCCCCTTAGATGTACTTGTTTGGAGATGAGTCCGGCAAGGAAACTTATAAGGGGCTAAGTCCATGTTTAAAATTATATGTAATGACTTAAGTCCACTTTTTTTTTTTTATCTCAAAAATACCCTTCCTTAAAAGGAAGTTAAATTAATTTCCTATTTTGAAAATTGTTATCCCTTAATTCAAGGTCAATTAAAATATGTCAATAAAATCTCCATCATAAATTTAAAATTCAAATTCAAAGATTTTTCTCTCTCTCTCTCTCTCTCTATATATATATATCAAATTCAAAGCTCTCTCTCTATCTCTCTCTCTCTCTCTCTCTATATATATAAAATCTCCATCATAAATTTAAAATTCAAATTCAAAGCTCTCTCTCTCTCTCTCTCTCTCTATATATATATATATACTAGGGACAACCCGTGCCTGAAGGCACGGTGCAACTAAAAAAATCGAACATTGAATTTGAACGCAAAATAATCAACAAATGGACATTGGTGCTAAGAAGCAAAAATAAAAATGGATGTTGATGAAGTAATAACACAACGGACAAAAATAAGTAGGTTGAAATGGTATTGAACCAAAAGGAGTTTACAATAATTGACTAAATTATAAATTAGTCTGAAAAAACAATCAAAATCCAAGGAATGAATTATGCAAAAATCATACAACCCATTACCCACATAAAACCAAGAAACCAATCCATGTCGATCATTTTTTCAAACATCTTGTGAGCAAGCCCAAAAAAGGAAAACTAACAAAACTTTGAGCATACTCAAATGAAAAAAGAGCAAACTCAATTGGAATTTGACTGTTCAAGGAGTATAAAGCAAGAAGATCACAATTTCAAAAATTCAACCGCCACTGCAAAAAATACCCAGACATGAGATGCTTTAAATCAGAGAGTCATGCCAATCATGTTCCCCGGACTTCGCCCAAAGCTTTATTCATTCGTAAGTCTATCAAGATGCGTCGCTTTGTGAGAACTTTCTTGACATATCATGCAGTTTAATTCTTGGCATATTCTTCTTTTGGTGCAACCCTTGTCACCAAGCAATTTTTAGTTCTTTCAAAATTTGTCAATCTTCTTGTTACGTTGGCTTCTTTTACTCATTGTGGGAAATTGGACTTGTTTCTGTAAGATGTCCAGACGCAAATGTAATGAAAAAAATAATGGACTCAATAACCTGCATGCATAATCTACTGGAACCTATCCTAATTCTAGTCGTAATTACCAAGCACCAACCCTTTTAAGTACACCAGATGCCATAATGCTATTGAATTAGCACAATAATCTAGCAAGTATCAACTAATGCGCCCATGACGTGGCATCAACTGTAATTTGTTGTTCAGTGATTGTATTATAAATCATCGCTGAAATTCAATACAACTGTAATTCAATACAATATAAGAAAAAGAACGCCAGAACAGGTATTGCCAATAGTGTGGAGAAGCACCAAGTTGCAAAAAAACCATAGGTTTAGAGGATTCCTTGATGGCACTCCTAGATTGTAAGGCATCTATATATTAAAGAAAACAATGTTGAAATGCTTTTCAAAAATACATTTTTTGATGGAATGCATGGAACCTCATGATTGTGCATTGTTGGCAAATCAGACAACAAAATCATTCATTGGAAAATGTATAATCCAAAATGACCAATTACAGAAATTATGCTGAGAGATCATACCGCTCTTGGAGGTTCTTCATTTGCTCCTTATAATGCTTTTCTATATACTGCTTGGCAGCTTCAACCTTCTGCTTAGTGGCGTCTGAAGGTATTTCCTCACTCGGTGCTTTTGACCCTTCTTTTCCATTATTTGTAGCTTCCTTTTTCTTTGAACTCTTCTGCTTATCTTTTGATCGGAATTTACCAAACCAACGCCTCGCAGATTCCATCTATCTCACTTGACTAACACCTCTCTGATCAGGACTCAACTAAAACCTCAAGTACCATAAATCCAAGCTGCTAAATGTTCTGGTTTCTACAACATCAGTGAGTACCACACAATTCATTCAATTTATGTGTCCATCCACATAAAGAAACCAATTTCATAAGCTCTGCATTCAGATATAAATAATCACATTCAATTTGAAAAGTAATGAGGCCCAAACTATACTTCCCAGTAGGATAAGTAGTTCTTGCAAGTTCACTTCAAATAATTGAGTTCATTTTATTTTGTCCCCTCAAATATTTTTGCAATATCAAGAATCTGAAAAAAAAATGTACCATAAATAATAACAAAAACCAATACATTAGATCTCAAAGGAAAAAATATGATTAAACCTTGCAGTATAAGTAGTTCTTGCAAGTTCACTTCATCTCCATGCACTATAATTGCAAAGGAATTTTAGTAAAACCAACCATATATAGTAAAATCAAACAATGGCACACATGGAGAACGTATTACCCAATTAATCATATTTGACAGCAATCCAGTAATAAAAACAGACCCTTATAAATTCAACAAATTAAAAATCATGGTATCCTACTTTTTTCACACATTCATTAGAAATTCGATATCACTTATACCATGAAACCTATGCAACTAAAAACAGACCCTTAGAAATTTTGTTACTAACTTCTTTAAGTTAAGCTTGCCTTTAAAAAAAATGGAGAACAATACAAAATAGAGGCTCACTGACCTTTTGAGCAACCGATCAGAAAATTCGTACACATGACCAAAAAAAAATGAAGAAACATGAATAGGAAACTCAAAAAAGCAATAAAGTATCAGAATTTAACATGTAGGCATGACAGGCAAATTTAACATGAATAGGATCCCTGAACATGCAAATTAGACTGAATGCAGCTTGATACCTCAGAAAATCAGAATGGAACCGTGGAAGGAGGAGATGAAATAAAATGATTTGTAAAACCCAAGAAAAGTCAAATACGCACATGACAAATCAAGCAGATGCCAAATGTTAAATGCAGTCCAAGCAAATAAACAGGCAGCCTTTTTAAACAGTTGATACCCCCTCAAGCAGTAAGATTCTACAGCAGTAGTCCCCCAATAGAATTTTAAAAGACGAATTTAATTAAAAAGGCACAAACCTAGCAAAAAAGGCAGCCTTTTTCAATGCATGATTAATTCAATGAATGGAAGAGGAACAAACCTAACATTGAACTTTGAATCACGAAAGACCCAAGAAATAAACCATAAAGTAAAAAAAAAAAAAATCATCCGATGAAAATGACCAAAAATTTTCAAAAACCCCAAACTTAAAAAGTTGATGCAATCTAAATCAATAGAACAGTGGCCACAAAAAAACAAAATACAAAATATGAGACCTAAGCTGAAGATTTAGGATTGTCCAATGCAAAAGATCCAAGCTTTCAGCTACCCACCAAAGATAAAGGAAACATTTAGAAAAAAATAAAACCCAAATAAACATACCTTTGACTGGAGACAAAAATACCAAGGCAAAAATCTGACGTGAAGAATGAGAAACATTAGAAAAACTCCAACCCATCTTTTGCTTTGATTCCTAAACATTAGCAATAAAGAAGTGCAAAAGAGTGGGCAAGCATATGAAGGACCAAGTCCACTGGAGGTGCGAAACTGAAAAAAATTCAGGTTGCTAGGGATAAAAAAAAAAAAGCTACTACCCCAGATTGTACATCAGAATCCCAAGTTTCAAATACTTTCAAATAACATACTTTCAAATAACATACTTCAAGTATATCAGAGCTTTGAAAATTCTGCTTCAGCGATGTAAGCTTTTCAAGAAAGTTATGGATTGGAGCACATGCTAAAAATTTCAATTTCGAAAAATTTCAAATCAAAAACATCAAATTACAGTGCCTCCCAGAGCTTGTGGCTAGATCACAGTGTGTGTGTGTGTGTGTGTGTGAGAGAGAGAGAGAGAGAGAGAGAGAAAGAAAGAGAGAAGACCCTGTGTGTGACTCCAAAAACCCCCAATTTGAAAACCCAAATTTCAAAAATTTGTGTGTGGGTGTGTTACTGGAGAGAGAGAGAGAGTGTGTCCTATACCAAGAGGATAGCTTTGATGCTATCTCTATCAATGGAAATGCCAGTAACATCTTCCTGCCATCAACAAAGTCCTCCCTGCCTTCTCCATGAAGCACTCCCTCCAAGAAATCATCAATTTTGAATCAAACCCATTAATTCGATTTACCCATGAAAGCCATGGAAAAAAATCCCCAAAATTCAAACTACCCAACAACACCCTCACTCTATTCCCACTTTCCCCTTCACTGTACTTCCTTCCAAAAGCCACCCTACAGACCACATCCACCGGCGATGACAACCACGACGACGATAACAGAGCAGTGAATGTTTCTTCTTCTCTCAGAGCAGCGAAGGACTGAACCCTTCTGTTACTCAGAAGCTGAAGAACACAGATGCCACGGTGCCGAGGTGGAGGAGCATGAGAGGCCCATGGCGCTGAGATAGAGGTAGGAGTGGCTACGGTGGCGTGTGGCGTGTGGCGTTTGGCGCTGTGGCGGAGCGGCACCCTGGCCTCTACGTTTGTGTGCTCTGAGAGAGAGAAAGAAAGGGTATGGGGGTATGGGTTTCACATAGAGAGGGAGGGGGTTGAAGTGTGTCAGGCGTCTGTGTATTGCGTGTATAGTAACGTTGCGTGTGTCAGGCGCTGTGTATTGGGTTTAGAGTAACGTTTTGTATTGGGAAATTTTGAAGGTCGTTTGAATTTTTGAGAGATAAATTCTTGGCCGTCGGATGTTGAAGCCCCAAATGATTTTAGACCGTTGGATGTTGAAGCCTAAATTGATTTGAGGCCGTTGGATGTTGAAGCCTTGAGATTTGAGCCGCTCTATTTTATATTATAGATATCAAATTCAAAACTCTCTCTCTCTCTCTCTCTCTATATATATATATATATGAGATGATGCAAGTATAGTGGTGGCGGTGGTGTGGAGTAAAAATGAGTCATCGAAGTAGAACTTGAATGAGCTTTTGTGTGGTGGTGAGCGTTGTTGTGGAGGTGATGACAACGTGATGGTTGACGTTGCTCGGAAGGTGATGATGGTGTGATGGTGGTAGTGCTATGGTGAGGAAAGTGGTATATATATATATATATATCAAATTCATGTTACTATTTTTTTTATTATGTTACTGTTCATGTTAATACTTTTGTTGAGTATGTTACTGTTCATGTTACTATTATTTTGAGCATGTTACTGTTTTTGTTGAACATGTTACTACTATTATTTTACTAAATATTAATATTCAATGTTACTATTTGTTTTGTTTTTGAATATTACTATTTTTTGTGTTTGAATGGTACTATTTTTTGCGTTTAAATTTGAGAGAAATAATTATTGTTAAGTATGTTACAATTGTTGTTGAACATGTTACTGTTGTTATTTTTTAAAAATATTAATATTGAATGTTTCAATTTTTTTTTATGTTTAAATGTTACTATTTTTTGTGTTTAAATATATTATTTTTTGTATCCAAATCATAATTTTTTTTGCATTTGAATGTTACTATTTTTTATTTTTAATGTTACTATATATATATATGCACCTAACCTATATATGGATATAGATAAATAAGAGAGAGGCAAAATTTTAATGTTAGTCAAACTCTTAACCTATATATGGATATTGATAGATATGAGAGAGAAAAGATTTTAATGTTAGTCAAACTCCTAAGATTTAGGAGTTTTTAATTTTTAGTTTTATTTCACTTCTAAAGGGAATAGATAGTATGGTAAAATTGACAAAAAACGGACTTCATAACAAATAAGTTTCCTTGACGGACTTAAATCCAAACAAGTCCATATAGGGGGACCGGCCTCCAAATTTCCCTACAAAAATTACTAACGATATGTACAAAGTTCACAGCCCAACAAGTTTCAAATCCAATCAGCCATGACCCAAAGGCCACAAATCCAAGTCATTGAGCCTAAGTTGCTTTTTCTTGGCCCCCGGAAATTCCATGTGGGCCAGCCTTCTCAATCCTAGAAGGGTCCAGAACATGGACCAAATTGGTGTACACGTGTCCATTAACCATCATCCACTTATCTTTTATGTATCTTTCGATCATAATCTATTTGTCTTAACGGCTCAGATTTCAAATCCGAACCATCCGACTGTACTTGATCCTGTCTTTGCCTACCACCAGCCCCTTCACTCCTCCTCACGCGCTTCGCACCAATGGATACCCCAAACAATCTCGGGTTCATCTCCATCTCCATCTCCGCCTCCACGCCACCACTATTCATGGAGGCTCTGCCGTGTACCTCCACCAGCCTCGCCGGCAACAAATCCAAATCCCTATCTTCCGGTAATGTACTAGTTTCCGATTGATTCACAGTGTAATTCGACATCATATTGTACACATTGCAGCACAAGGTACGCAATCGATTCAATTCTTGACTCAATTGCGCGTTCTCTTTTCTTAATCTTTCATTCTCTTCTAAAAGCTCCGGCGTGGTGATACACGACGTACTACAGAGGGCCAAGGCTGTCGCCGTAGCAGCCGGCGACGAGTTCGACGACAAAACTTGCTCATCGCCTGAATTTGTTGGCGACCGCGATCTCAACGGCGGCGCAACCGCCATAGTCACTGCTTGTGCCATTGCTGCCGCAGCCGGTCCCGCAACCGCAGATATTTTTCGGCGTTGAATGTATCTCAGAAGTCCTTTCTGGCCTCTTCGAAAGCAGTCGTTCGCAAATTCCCACCGATCAGGTACAACTTTTCTAAATCCCTAAAAAATTGAAAGTAAAAACAAAAACAAAGAAATCAAAACCACATTTTTCAAAGCATAATGATTTAAAAAATACTTTCTATTGGAAGAAATTTTGTGCTTGGTGAAAGAGGTTCTCTCTTACGTAAGTGTTGAGTTGGCGAACGAAGCTGGAGAAGTTGTTGTGTTTGAAGTATTTGGGAAGCAAATCTCTGGCGAACTCAGCTGGTCGCCAAACGATGAAGGTCGTTCCGTCTTCATTCCACGAAATCAAGTCGTCCATGGAGGGATCGTCCACAAGTTGATAGGTTTTCGTCAAAAAAGGCGTCGGT
This sequence comes from Ilex aquifolium, assembly GCA_951799425.1. Lineage (NCBI taxonomy): Eukaryota > Viridiplantae > Streptophyta > Magnoliopsida > Aquifoliales > Aquifoliaceae > Ilex > Ilex aquifolium. Next base: position 30,973,605 of record OX637403.1, read on the forward strand.
AGAGATCTTTGTGACTCTCCGGCTGTTGATTCACCGGTCTGTTCAACCGTTAGCGACGCCATATAGATCCAAACTTCTAAAAAAGCAAAAAAGATAGAACTTTTAGGAGTTCATTCATCTATTTAACAAGTTTAATAGAAAAGATAACGATTCAAACCTTGTTTTGATGTGTGTAGGATAATAAAATAGATAGAAATACAACTTTGACAAAAATCTGTTTGGTTGTAAAGAAAGTGGAGGAATAAAAGATTGGGAGAAGAAACGGCCGGAAACCTAGAGTCTCGAAAGTGACAACAGATTGAACAAACAGGAAGACGATGGTGATGGGATCTGTGTTTGGTATCCGAGAAAAGTTTTGAAAAAATATGTACAGAAAAAAAAGAACTTGGCTAGGTGAAGAGAGAGCTTTTAGGTTAAGGGTAACATTTTCCTTTATTTTTTCTAAGCAATCAAACATGAACACATAAGGAAATGGTGTAGATAACAACGAATCTAAAAACACTCTCTTTACCAGATATGCAAACCAGGCAGGTTCAGTGACAGATCGAACCAAACACCATTGAAGCAGCACCATCAAACAAAGCATCCATCTAACGCATCGAACATGAGAGAGAGAGAGAGGAGATTAGTGTTGGTTTCTGGAAGTTTCTGGGGGGTAAGAGGAGTAAATGATTGCAACAGAGAACAAGGAAGCTCGTGGGTTCGAGAAGGAAAAGGAAAAGGAAAAGAAAGGGATTATCATATTGCAAAAGAAATGGAGAAAAGGATGGGACCCACGAATGGAGTAGGTTTTGAGGAAGGAGCGAGAAGATACTTATCCATCGGTTCTCTTCCAGAAGGTTCGCTTTTATCGTTAATGTTCTTATTATGTTAAATTACATTTTATCCCCTTGAATTATTATTTTTATTTTATTTTATACCCTCAACCATAAAATTTTTCATATATCTTAAAATATCAATTTTATTTTATATCACTTCAATGAATAATAGTTATCAATTTTTTGACGGTAAATGCCTATATGAGTGGTCTGTATTACCAATAAACAACTGCTTATTATATATGTGCAGGTCAAAAATTAAGAAAAATATTTATCCATGATTTTGTCCTTCCTAAATTATAAATTTTCTTCCGCTGGTCGACCTTTTTATTCTCAGCAATTATTTGGTTACAAAAGAGACAAAATAAAGTGGTATTAAAGAGCATTTGGCGAGAAGCTCTTTGAGATTTTTCTCCCTCATTTGACAGATTTTCAAATTTTTCATTATCTATTAGAGTGATATGAAATAAAATTGATTCTTTAGAGTACAATGTGAAAAATTTTATAGTTGAGGTGCAAAGTGAAACAAAGATAATAATTTAGGGGTAAAATATAATTTACTCTTCACTGCTTTGACTGAATACGTGGCGGTAAACTGTTGGAAGATTAGTGTCGGTTTCAGATAAGGACGTTGGATGGAGTTTAGGATCCCTCTAGAATTCAATAGTTTTTAAATTTTTTTTGGCGGCTCGTATTCTCCTTCAATTATATATAATTAGTCATATTTAAATGTATGATAAATTGATCCATTAAAAAAAATTATATGTTGGAGGGTATCTTACTCTCAGCTGATTTAAGAGGTTATTTTAAAAAAAATTTACATTATAAAACTAGTTTAATTCCAACACTTAATTTAGGCCAAAATCTGATTTAATAATAGTTGAAAATGATAATATTTTGAGTTTGAGTTTGAGTTTTGTATTTCACACATAAATTAAAATTCGAGTTAAATTTAAATTTAAATTATAATTTGTTAATTAAACATGGAAGATTAATCAGAAAATGAAATAAAAAAGTCGTAAGTAAACAAGTAAAAATGTAAACTCTGATTAGAGTTTGGGATCTCATAAATTAATTTGGATTCATTTCCTTGGGGTTTATTTGTTAAACGTTATTGTCACTTCCGACTACGGTGGTCTAGTTGTTCGATAAAATGCCCGAGTTAAAACGGAGTTAAGGGTGACGATCCCAAATTTAATTTGGTCAGTTACTCGAAAAATCAAGTAAGCCTAAATCAATTAAAAGACAGGTCAAACCTAGTTCGTGAATTCGATCCAGCCCAAGGTCCAACGAATCCAAGAATAATTAGAGCACGTGGAGAGCAATTATCGGGATACTCACTCTCGAAGATCAAAACAACCTCTAATGACACTTACCTTTTGTAGCTACCCAAAAAATTAGTACCTTTACCCTCACGTCACCGCCTTGACCAAGACTCTGTGCCTATAAATTATAAGCTCTCTCTACATGAGAGGACACCTCTTGATGTATCTCTACATCTTTCTACACACCATACACATAGCTTTTCTCTGTCCTAATTATTGTATTCCACCCAGAGCTAACTATTGCTCTCTCGTGTTCACCTTACTTTATTAATAAAGGTTTCTTGACCACCATTGCCGTTTCCCGGAGTAGAGTAGATCACCCGGACTGAACTACTATATATCTGTGTGTTGACCCAATATTTACATTATTGCCGTTGATTGCTCAATTAATTGTTCATTAATCACACTTTAACACACACTCCTATTGATCTTGCATAAGCCTGTTTTGTGCATCATCGGGGGTATCGTCGGGGGTGCAAATCAATCAAGGCAGGAAGAAGCTCTTAAGAAAAGCAAGCCATTAGTTGTAGTTGGGAAATCTGGGCGAGTCCTAGAGATCAGCATATCCACTACTTGTCCATGCCAAAAGCGTTTTGCCTCTTGGATCAGTCCCTCCCTAATGGACCTGTTAGTTTGTCTCTATCTTCTTCCACTTCTAGTTCAATCTCGAATTTGCAGACTCTGGCTGCCATTAAGAGCTTACTGCCAGCTCTAAAACATTAGTACTGCGTAAGAGGTTACAGCACAAAGTTGATACATTGAGGAGATGTGTGCATGCACTCGATGCCAAGTCTTTGATAGGTTTCATGAATTGTACTAAACAACTAAAAGATGCTGTCTTCAAGCTGGATGCCCGTGGGATAAAAGCTGCAGAGCTTCATGGAGACCTTGGCAAACTTGGAAGACCGACAATTTCAAAGAAATTCAAGAATGGGCAGGTGAGAGTACTGGTGACAAACGAGCTTTCAGCCAAAAGTTTGGATGGGTCAGAAATGTGATATTGTGGTTAATCTAGACTTTCAATTCACTATGTACATCGAGACAGCCGAACTGGTCGGCTTGGCAGGAAGGGTACCGTGGTCACCATCTGTGAAGAGCCAAAAGTGTTTGTTGTAAAACAGCTGCAGAAACAGCTTGAGGTCCCTATTCAGTCTTGTGAGTTCACAGATGGCATACTGGTTACGGAAGAAAAGAAGACTTCAGATGCGTAAGGTAATATACTGTTGCTAATTTTCACTAAGAAATCTTGTCAGAAGATTCATCAGAACAGTTCTTATTTTTTTGTATTGCTCATGATAATTGGTTGGCACGGTTTAGGTCCTTAGGACTAGTTCACTTGTGTACCAAACTTTAAACTCAATGTTGGATGTTACGTCAAGTTCAGAACAAACTGGTTTTGGTTATGAATTTGGAAATTTGTCCTCGTAAGAAGAACCATGAATTGCTTTTAAGAGTATAGGAGTATGGCAAGAATTTGCTGTTGGAACTGTCATATTAGAGATAATAGGAACTACCACCACCCTTTAACAACAGTAGCATTAATCCTTGCTGCTGATAAACATATTAAAAATAATTTGCCACAAACACATTCAGTGATTTTTGGATTTATGAAAGAAAATCGATGAAGTATTTATTTCACTTGCTGGCAAGAGAAGGTATCACATACTAGGGAAATTGCATCAACGGACGCTCAAGTTAAAGCTTTAGAGATGGCCATCTAAGTAGAAGACAGTAATTTTTGTTGCAATTCTTTTATATTTTCCTTTCATCATCACAACACCGCGTCACCATATTATTCTCTTGCAGAGTTTATACCCCGATAGGAGTGCAGAAGCTGCAATAACAAGAAAAGCAGCAAAGGACATGCTGACTGAGACAATAGCTGCCTTCCAAAGCGATGTACTCTGTCCTATCTGTCGTATCGCTGGTACTACTACTGAGGAGGATGAGATGAGAAGGTAACCCACCAACTGTTACATGGTAGCAAATCAATTAATCCATGAAAGATTCATTGTTGTGAAAGAAGGGAAACATGGAACAAAAATGCATTTTTTTTGTTTTTTTTTTTTGGGGGGGGTGACTAACAGGGTGACCTTGTGGAGTATCGTGCACTATATTTAGTCTCTCACCGAACATAAGGAACATGTAAACTGGTGCATTACTCATGACAAGACACTGTGTGGAAATATCCAGGTATATATTTGTTTGGCAGATGTATATATCTAGGATCTTTATATTAGTATTTCCTCTGTAGAAAATTGTTCAAGGAAATTTTTGGCATTACCATGATAACCTAATTATATCTGAGATGAAACTCTCTTTTTCTTGCTTATGGATTATTGCTTAATGAATGTGCAACATTGAATCGCAATCGTCTCAAGTTGCTGTTATTGTCACTGTATTGACCAGAGATCCGGTCTGAGCAAAATGACACTTGGTTTTAAGATCTAATGTGTAGTTCCTTCATGATTGTATCGTTGCATCTCTGTTTTCTTCTTGTGCTGTGCGTGCACCTCTCCTATATGATTTTGTAATTTTCTCTGGTGAGTTTTCCGATTCTCAGTGTTCTGGGAAGACTGGTACGAGAATATTTATACAAAGTTTTATACATCAATATACAGAGCTCTCACATAACATTCTCTATTCATTTTATCAATGGATTTCATCTGTTTTCCTTTAGATTCTTTGCCTGTATATGTTTTAGCTTTATCATTTTATCATGATACACAGTTCTTGTGTCCTAGTCTCCTCGATGTATAGCTAGGTGGACACAAATGGATAGTTAAACAGAATGGCTTATGAGCAGGTCTCTTGGAGAATTCATTTACCTGGTCAAGAATGAAGCTAATGTAGTCGGATGCCATGTCTGAGATGAGAATGCCTCTGTAAGCCATGTCGCAAACACCTTTAAAGAGTTGATAGGCCGAGTAGAGGAAAGCCAAGATGGTCACAATGAAGCAGTACCTGCACAGATAAGTTCTATAGATTAATCCTCCCAATTTGGTGACGACAATATCGTATCCTCTTTTTATCCAATTTATGAGGAAAATTACCAATTGAATGTCAAAACTGCCAGAGACAAATTGGTACAGTCAAGGTATATATCAAATTTCAAGCAGATATGGAAGTTATTTTGAATTTCATCTTGCACCTATTGCTTACATGAATTCCTTGTAGGCGAGGACGCCATGATGTAATTCGCCTTCATTCTTGTTTGGTGATGGAGCAGCAAGTGAAAGAGCAGAAACAAAGGAGAACAGGAGGGTCAGAGACCGCAGTAATAAGTTGGAGAGATGAATCGAAGGTCTGGAGCTCCACCTGGTAGAAGCAACTGAAAAGGAAAATGGTGATGGTGTTGGCAAAGATGGCTGTGCCGGAGAGTAGGCTGCAACAGGTGAAACACCAGACATGGATGCACAGGTAAGCACAACCATTTGTCTTTCTTCTTTCATTGTCTCCTTTCTTTCTGTAAATGCTCCTATGTCTAGAAGAAGTTTCCTCAAACTTGCTTGTAATTGATCTGAGGCCAACCTTCTGTATTTTAAGTGTCATTTTTTATCATGTAGAGCCGCATCACTTTATAATCTAATGTGAGTCCTATCCTGTTTACTTATTTGGAGAATCATTCATTGTCAGTTCACCAAACTTCAAAGAAAAAATGTCCATAAAACATAAAAAATGGAGACACTCCTGCCACAATGAAGTCAAAGGAGTTTCACATGTACGAGCTTTACACCTATGTACCAAAAAGACGCTTCTGTAGTTCGAACTTGTGATGTCTAGGTCACCAAGGAGCAACCTCACCACTGTGTCAAACCCGACCTAAATAATATTCTTAACATGACACACTTGCAAATAACCTAAATGCAGTCCAAATCAAACCCTAATTTAAAAAAGGAGGTAGTTGATAGAAAGGTAAGTTTTCACGTCAACTCTTCCTAGAAATAATGTGAGAAATACAGAGTTGTTGAAAGAAAATAGTTTTATAACCAGCATTATTTAAGATTGATAAATTCAGAGCTTATCGGCTTAATTTGTCTACGGTTCAATCTCAAATTAATCCATAACACAGGACAAAGACACACTGCTGGAATGGTTTTTTTAGAGTTAATTACATCCACCTTCCCCGAGGTTCATCCAAATGATAGGTAAGCACCTCTCGGAAGGTAAGTAGTTTATTAAACTGAAAAAATAAGATATACAATGAAGTTTAAAAGACGCTTAAAAAAGGCCACACGAAACAATACTTAGAAAGTTTTTTTTGTCCATACACCTAGTCTATAGATAAACTTATCTCTCACAACAACCCAAGACTAGGCACAAAAGTTAGAACGGGTCCATAAGCCCAATTTTACATGCTAAATACTAAGGAGGAGCTTTTAACTTCTCTTGAAGATCCTTAATATTTAAGGTATTGATATTTGATCTTCTAGTCTTCAGACTTAGGTAAGCACCTCACTTATGGATAATAACACAAATCTCCCTTTTGGTTTTGGTGTTTGGTAATAGATTTCCTCAACCGTTAAACTACCATTAATGGGACATTCAAAATCTGATCATTAGTTTGTATAATTCCAGGAATACCCTCACAATTTTATCTAATTTTTTTCCAAAAAAAATTAATTCAACCTTCTAAGAACATTAACCTTGAATAAACCCAGCCCTATGGCTTAACACCAATCAACCAACTAATCAAGTTATATATATCTCGATACTCGCCTGAGACCACACCGAAATCCTGATCATTCTTCTTCTCTATTTCTTTCTTTTCTCCTCGTTTTGGTGGTCACCGTGGGGGTTGGTGGTGGCAAGTGGTAGTTGGTAGGTGTGTGATCGACAGTAGGGGTGGGGGTATAGTAATGGAAGGGTGGGGCATGGGGAGGTGGTTTTGAAAGGTTGTGGGTGGATTTGATCGCAGTTTGTTGGGTGATCTTTTGTGTTTTGGGCTTGAGGACGCTTCCGATTCTATCTCTATTTTTTCGAGAGAAATTTAAAAGTCGGTATAAAAATTTAGACTTAATAAAATTAAATTATATAAAATGAACTTATTTGACTTTTAAGTGCATTTTTTTTGAAAAAAAAACTAAAGCGCCATTCATTATTCTCTACCCCTCTTTCTTTGTCCATTACTCTCTCAGATGAAAAATATATCCCAATCAGTGAAACCAAGTAAAAAGCCCATGACAGTCCAATGCCTTAGATTCTCAACGACCATGCAAACCATAGTCCTCCTGCGTCAAGGGAGGGTCTTTTCAAACCTTACGTCGAACACTTGCTATCCACCAAAGTCATCCTGCTTTCCACACTATTGCACCCACACACCAATCAATTCGTGCGAGAACAGTTCGGAATCAAACAGAAAAGAAGAAGAATCAGAAGAAGAACCAAAGAGCTTAAGTTGGAGGATCGAGAGGCTACCAAAAGGGAGAGTCGGTTGGGTCTGCCTTCCAGAGCTGGATGGGTGATGGCTTCCCATTCATAGAGGCCATATTTTCCACATCATCAACCGTTTAAGGAAGCTTCAATCAAACAAACGTGCCCTTCAGGTTCGTCTCTCTTTCGAGACATTTACATATGCATGCTACCTGTTTGTCTAAATGCTTCAGCTAAATAATCCCAAGTGTTTAAATCAGTGAAACGGTCCATTGTTTGGTACAATGGTAAAATGCTTATACTGCCAAGTGTGAGAATGTGGGTTTTGAGTCTGGGAGCAATCACATATGCTGTTTTGGTGAAATCAACACTTGATTTATGGCCTTTACTTTTCATTTCATGCTCTGGAGTTATATATTTATATGGGATTTGCTCTACAACAATCTTGTAATTGTATGCTTAGATAAAGGCATGATAAGCCTTTCCTGCTCATACATGAAGAAAATGAGCATCCCATATCGTACTTGGCTTTCAACCGTCTCATTATTCTTCATTCCTCCCCTAGCCGTAAGAAAGTCATTCCAAAAATCCTCACTCAAAGGAAAGCTGATAGGGTGGCTCCCCATGTTTCCACTTATAACATTCTTTTGAAAATGGAAGCTAATGAACACAACATTGAAGGCTTGGTAAAGATGCTTGTTGACATGAAGCGAGCAAAAGTTGAGCTAAATGAGGTATCTTACTGCATATTAGCTACTGCACATGCTGTGGCACGGTTTTACACTGTGTGTGAGGCCTATGTCGAAGAGGTAGAGAAGTCTATGACGGGAAATAACTGGTCAACATTGGATATCCTTGTTATACCGTATGGATATTTGGGGAAGAAAAAGGAGCTAGAACGACTTGGCGCATTGTGCAAGAACTTCCACATATTAGGTCTAAGAGTTTTATTCTGGCAATAGAAGCATATGGTTAGATTGGAGAGCTAAGTCGAGCCGAAGAGATTTGGGCGGAAATGAAATCAAGCAAGGGGTTGAAAGCAACTGATCAGCTCAACTCAATGATATCAATTTACTGCAAACATGGGCTTATTAGTAAAGCCACTGGACTGTACAGAGAAATGGAGAACAGTGGATACAAACCAAATGCCATAACTTTCAGACATTTTTCTTTGGGTTGCTTGAAAGCGGGTTTGATGAAGGAAGCTCTGAAAACCCTGAACTTGGGGATGGATCTGACGACAACCACCAGTGTCAGGAAATCAACCCCATGGCTAGAGAGTACAATTTCAATGGTTGAAATTTTTGCAGAGGGGTGATGTAGAAAATGGTGAGAAGTTTTTTGAAGAGTTGAAGAAAGCAAATTACACTAGGCACACTTTTGTTTATAATACCTTGATTAAAGCTTATGTTAGAGCAACTCCAAGGAGCTCTTTAAAAGCTTCTTCTTAGCTATTTTAGCTAGCTCAATCCTAAAATTTGCCTCCAACAAATTAGCTATCCCACTAGTCATTTTACATAACTCTGATTCCACTAGCTATATCTGGCAAGCCAACAACAGCTAGCTATTTTTTTTTTCTTTGCGCCATTTTTCTCATTCCATAGCTCCTCATCGTCTTCATCTAGAATCACAGAGGAAGGCTGGCTGTGACGTCTTCTTCCAAGACCCAAGTATGAACTTCTCTCTCTCTCTCCCACTAAAAGTCCACCAAAACCCCACTAAAATTAGATCGAAAACCCCATTGAAATCCCACTGAAACCCCACCGAAATCTCCAATGAAACCCCACTGTAACTGTACCAAAAATCTGACCAAAAATCGCACTGAAACCCACTACAACTGCACCAAAAACCAGACCAAAAACCCCACTGAAACTGCACCAAAAATAAGATTGAAAATCCCGAATTGTCTCTCTTTCTAGAAGTAATTTGAAAATTTGAAAATTTATGATTTATTCCTACATCATTAGAATTTGTGGATTTGTGAATTTCTCCAATTGGCGATGACGTGACATGCTACGTATTATTTTGGATATTAATTATTAATAGTTAGTTAAAGTTAGTTGAAATAGTTAGTTAAAATAAAGAGTGTTGAAGTGAATTAGTAAAAGTTTCTCTTTAAAATAGATAGTGTAATAAAAAAATATATTTTGACTAACTATTTTAACTAGTATTTTTGGAGTTGCTAAGGATGATTCTGGGAGGGTCTAGGCCTGATTCTGAGACCTATAGCCTATTGAGACTCGTTGATCTGTTTTAAGCTTGACCCAAATTTCTCTAGAATTCTCAAAACTCGTCCTGTCCCGTCCCTCCATGCACTTTTGTTACTGTAACAAAAAATAACCCATGAAGGTATTGAATGCCAGTATTGAATCTCCTGTAGACAAATTACTAAATTTGTAAGGGCCCAATTCTCTTATGTTCCGTTTGGTACGATGGAAAAGTGGAAGGATGGAAAGTGGGATGGATAAATAAAACATCATGTTTGGTAAGGAAGGAAAGTAGGAAGGATGGAAAAGTGGATGGATTAACTTTCCTTCCAACTCACCAAAATCAATCCCTCCAAAATCGGAAGGAAAGTTAATTATTTGTGTTAAGATGTATCTTACTTGTCTATATATTTTTTAATATATATAGACATTAATTTCATATAAAAATACAAAGATAAAATATGTATTTATATATATATATTTTAAAAAATTTTAAAAATAAATTTAAAAAATTAAAAAATTTAAAAATTTAAAAATTTAAAAATTAAAAAATTTAAAAATTAAAAATTTAAAAATTAAAAAAATTAAAAAAATTAAAAAATTAAAAAATTAAAAAATTAAAAAATTAAAAAATTAAAAAATTAAAAAATTAAAAAATTAAAAATTAAAAAAATTAAAAATTAAAAAATTAAAAATTAAAAAAAATTAAAAATTAAAAAATAAATAAAATAAACAGGCCAACTCATAACTCGACACGACACAATTAATTAAATGAGTTTAGTTAGATTTTACTAATGTTCGACATAAATCCGTAATGACTCAACACGAATCTGTCACGATACGACTCGATTATCATCCTTAATCTTATCCAGCACAAAAAAAAAAAAAAAAAAAAAATTAGTCATTTTTATTTTTCATCCATCCAATCAAACACGAAGGAAGGAAAATGTATCCATCCTACTTTCCTTCCTTGAAGGATAGAAAGTGTATTCCTCCTACTTTCCATCATTTCTACTTTTCATCATTCCTGCCAAACGGAGCATTATGGAAAGTTGATCAAGTGGTAGCACAAAGAGATAAAATGTTAGCTCGCAAGTATGGAATTCAACTCGTCTGATTGCATAAAAACTAAGGTTTAACCAATACATATGATTTACATGTAATTATGATATATAAGATTTATGATTACGTGTTTCAACTCGACCCAAGTGCCAGTCAAATTATACAACTCTCATCCTAACTCTACAATCTTAGTATGCTTGAATTTTAAACTCGAGTTAAAATTCACATTCAATTTTGATTAATTTTTTTGGGACCAGTGCATTAAATCGAGTTTAATTAACGTTTGACTCTCAAGTAATACAACTAAGTTCATTAATTAATGTCCGGTTGGATTTGAGTTCCAAGTTGAATTCTGAGTAACCAATACAAGTTGGAACCTTACAAACAAAAGTGAGCTAAGCAGCTCCAAATTCCAAATTTTATTATACCGTCACGTGGTATTACCATTTAATAAGAATATAATAATAAATAAGTGGATCTCACATATTATGATAAAAATCTTTCGTGTCATTCGATAAGCCCCCAATGTAGGGTTAATTGCATTGGAGGTCTCTAAACTATGAGATTTGTCTTATTTTAGTCTTTAATATTTTAATTATATCATTTTAGTCCCTGAAGTATTGAACATATTTTTATGTGATCACTCAAGTAGACAGTGTCCACATTGTTAATAATTTTTATTATAAAATTCATCCAAATTTTTTTTTGTTCAAAAATATCAACTTCTTTGCACGATCCCAAATATCAAATAATTTCATCAATTTACACCCACATCTCTTCATTTTAATTTTAAATAACGTAATGAAAAAAATTAAATTATTATTTAAAATATAAACATTACAAGGTCGATTTAATTTTGGGAAAATTTCAGCCACACTCTTCCTAGTTTACTATATCTTCAAGGACACATCCTCTACTATTAAAAACATCACAAACACCTCTTCTAGTTTATATTTAAACATCACTAACACCCCCTACCATTAAACTATTATTTCTAACAAAAAAAATTCATCTAAAATACCAAAAATGCCCTTACATAAACCTCAAATAATTTTTCTACATAAAATTTTATTAAAATTCGAGTAGATTAAAATTTATTTTTCTACATATTAAAATTTAAACCAATTAAAATTCGATTAAAGCTGATTAAATTTTATTTTTTTCGTAACATATTAAAATTTGAGCCTATTAAAATTTATTTTTTTACGTATTAAAATTTGAGCCGATTTGAACTCTACCTGAGTTGTTAGCGCCGATTAAAATTCACTTTCAAGTCGATTAAAATTTATATTTTTTTTATGTATTAAAATTTTGGCTGATTAAAATTTAATGCGAGTTGATTAAAATTTGATTTGAGTCGATTAAAAATAATTTTTAATTGGCTCAAATAAAATTTTTATTAATCCAAATTTTAATAAAAATATAATTTTTAATCGGCTCAAATTTTAATATGTAAAAGAATAAATTTCAATTAGCTTGAATTGAATTTTAATCGGCCCGAATTTTAATACATAAAAAAAAATTAGAAAAGAGAGGGGGTCTCATTGAAGATATACTTATCTAGAGGGGGTGTGGATGGAGTTTGTCCTCAAATATATAATGGGCAATTTAGTAAAATTACATTCTAGTTAATATTTTTAATCTGACAGGGGGTGTTAGTGAAGATTCAAAAAATAGAAGAGGTGTCCTTGAAAATATGATAAATTAAAAGGAGTATGATTCTTTAATTTTTAATATTATATATTATTTTCAGATACGAGATTTTTACTAGATGTATCAAAGTCATGTGCCTAGTTTTTCCGGCTCATAGGAAAGCACTGTCAAATTTCCTGTTCGTGGGTTGCAAAAAGTCTTGCTTCTTTGTTACGGCAATCTATTTACAGTGGGGCTGATGGTGGAAAGTAAAATAGTCATAAAAACTCATCCGAATTCGTGTTGATTTTGCATTCAAATTGAGTGAGAGACAATTTGAACGATTTTACCGTCAAACTGATCACTTTGAAAATGGGAAAAGTAACATTAAATTCTTTGTTATGACATAATGAATATGTCATTTGACCATTATAACTACGTTAAAACAAAAAGACAGTCCAAATGATGTAATAATTGATAAAATAGCAATTTACTAACAATTTAAGCTATAATTGATAGAAAATTAATATTCGTTTCGGGTTTTTTTATTTATCATATTGTTCCCTAAAAATAGATAGGTCAGTTGGTCCCATTTTTTCTGATTTTTATCGATTAGCATGACAGTATTCATAATCGAAACGGGGAGATGACTCTAAGGGGTTGTTCAAGTGATAACATAGACGAACCGTAAATTGAGAAGTCTTGAATTTAAAATTTGGTAACCTTTTGGGGTTAGGCCATGAGTGATTTATCTCTCATGAATACTCTAATCTCGACATGAATGACTTGTCTTTAATCAGATCAAAAAAAAATTGATTAAAGTGTATATAAGTTGGCCTGAATAACCATGTCAATTGAAATAATTCACAAAAATTATAAAAATTGATGAGCACAAATTCAGTTCAGGCCCAATCCATGGAGTAAGCCAAAATTTGTTAAAAGGCATGTTAAGTCCAGCTCATGGCGTTAGCCCAGTCCAAACTTCAAGAAATACAGGAAGATCAGTGCACGTGGTGAGTAATTACCAGGATAACAACTGCTCAAAGATCAAGACCATATCTAATTGTACCTATCCTTAGCTGTAGCTATCTTTCCCAAAGGACTAGTAATTTATCCCTCACGCCACCGTCTCAACTAAAGCTCTATATTTATAAATTGTAAACCCTCTACACATGAGGGACACACCTCTACATCTAACACAATTATCTCTCCACACCTAAAGCTTATTCTTGCTCTCTCTCTCCCACCTACTACTTTATCAATAAATTCCTATGGCCACAGTTGCCGCCTTCAAAATGGAGTAGGTCACTCTAATCGAACCATTATATATCTATATTGCTTGTGTTCATCTTATTTTTATATTTATTGTACTTATTACTTATATTGATTACTCGACAGATAATACATAAATTTATTTTTGTGCATCATAAAAAATACCTATTAAAATAATAAATTTTAGAGAGACAATATTAAATATTTATTTTGTCGGTTCTGTAGTCAAGTCTTAAATTGAGAACCTCTACTTTTCTTCATGCCAAACCCTATCTAGAAAAATGGCATCTCGAACATTTACCAGAATATGCGGGAAATGATATATCCAGGAAAGCTACATTCTAGCAGTCCAAACAGTTTGCTTCTTGTTTTTTGGGGAAAACTCTTAACCCATCTCTCTTTGCTCGTATTTCCCATCTATATAATCATATTTGCGAAAAATTACACTCAGACTCCCTTAAATTTGTCATTTAATCACTCAAATTTTCTTGACATTTGAAATATTACACACACACCCCAGAGGTTTGTATGCGCAAAACACTTTGATTCTTGCCGTTAGTAAATAACATCTATACCTGCTGAAATTTGTATGCGTGTAATACTTAAATCCCTTAAGTTTAAAATATTATATTTAGACCAAAAGTATACCAAGTAAAGATAAAATATCAAATATTGTAAATTTTACAACCAAAATTCATATTTTATTATGACATTAATTAAAATAAAATCAAAAATAAAAATCTATTTTTTTTCTTAAAAAATCACAATTAGTATACAATTATATTATCTATTTTGTTGATTTAGTTTAATTACAGCGTGAAAATATTTATGTAGCATCCGAGAAGTCACAGCGATAAAGAATTTAAATCAATTGTCCTCGTAGCTACAAGCAGATCCGCTGGGTAATGTTAGTTTAGTTGGACTTTTTTCTATTTTTTAGAAATTTAATTTGTAGTTCAATGTGGCTAATTCGTTTGATTAGATTCAGTGATTTAATTATGTGTCCTTAATAATATTTCTTATTAAAACTAAACAACTTATTCATTAGATTTAGCGAGGTTGAAAAAAATGAACACTCATTTGGTGGAGAGAAGAGCCGCTATAAAGAAATATACGATATGATAATTTTGTAATGGTATTAGTTGAAGTTCATGGAAATTTTTGGATTATATTAATGTGATATGATTATTCTTCATTTCAACCCTTAATTCCTTTTATTTAAAATATTTTTGAATATTTCATTTGTTTGGCGAAGTTTTTGTATTAAGAGCGCCTTTCGACACGAGTAACCTATTCCCTAACAAACACCACACAAACACAAAACCTCGTAGTAATATCCCATTCTCTCTCTCTCTCTTCTTCTTCTTCAAGTCTCCCTCCAGAGAAAATTGATGCCCCCCGTTCTATTGTCAGACAATTTAGGCCTCTACAGTCTACACAACAATTTAACGCCTTAACTAACAGTGCAAGTTTGGAGGACAGGAAAAAATATTAAATGTGGAGATATTTAAAGTATTATTATATTTAGTGTATCAAAACTGATCTAAATTAAAAAATTTAATTTGATTAATTTGGAATCATTAATTAAAAAATGATAAATCAAGTAGAAACAAAATTTTTTAAAGTCATAACTAAACTCAAAAATCTCATCTCTTAAATCTTTCAATTACATTTTTCGAGTGTGAACCAATTCCAAAATTGTACAAAATTCAAGTAATAGAAATCCAATTCACAAAAAAAAAAAAACAAAAAAATGTTCAAAAATTTCTGAAACTACCAAAAAAAAGTTTGAACCAAGGCTGCAAACTCGAGAGAGTTAATGCCCACCCTCTACACACATACGCATATTAGAGATAACTCGTGACTAAAAATACGGTGTAATTTAAAAAAAAAATGAGTGACTTTTCTGACAATGGAGTGACGAGTGAGGTGACAGAGGATGTGATAGATTTAAAGAAAAAAATGTGTTTGAGATAAAATTTCAAATAACTAGCTGATTTATTTTATATATATGCACACACACACATGATTATTATATTAAAACTTATTTATTTTTATAATGTATTTTTTTTATAAAAAAGTAAAAATATGACACATGTACTTTTTATTATTTTATAATGTTTTCATTCAATGGGAAAAATCATCCTAACTAATTTAGGTGGTGTTTGGTAACTATATGTTTTTGTTTTTTTTTGTTTTTTTTTTTCATTTTATGGCAAAAATAAAAATAAAAATACATTTTGTGAATATTTTTGTTTTTTTTTTTAACTGCCCTGTTTTAAAAACAAGACCAAAATACAAAAACAGCCAAAATGATGTTTTTGAAAACATCAAAAAAAAAAAACACACGCGGACAGTTCAATCCATTTTAATGAGGTCTGGACTTCGAACCCTCTCCACAGCAAAATATTGGGTTATTTCCCTTGCCCTATAAATTGCCAAGAAATCTCCTTTCTCAGCCGAAGAGCCTCACACCATATGAAAAAATCTTCTGTAGCTCCTTCAACTCCTCCAAGGCAGACGAAGAGCCTCACACCAGACGAAGTTCCTACAACTCCTCCAAGGTAGACGAAGCTCCTGCAGCTCCTCCAGTTCTAGCGATCTCTGCAACTCCGGTGAAGACCTCCATCTTCGGCAAAGATCTCCATCTCTTTCTCGTTCTCTCTCTTCCTCTCTTGCCCTTCTCCGTTTTGGTGGTGGTTATGGGTTTTGGGGGGTGGTGGTGGGTTTCAGTAGTGGTGGTCGGGTTGGGTGGTGGTGGGTTTCAGGGGTTGAGTTTTCGGAATGGTGGTGGGTTTCAGGGGTTGGATTTCGGGAATGGTGGTTGGAGACACGCTGGTGGGTTTTGGTGGTTGTGGTTTCGGTGGTGGTGGTGGGGGTGAATTTCGGTGGTTGTGGGGTTGGGTTTCGATGGTTGTGACGGTGGGTTGGGGGTGGATTTCGGTGGTTGTGGTGGTGGGGGTGGGTTGTGAGTTTCGGTGGTGGGGTTGGGGGTGGGTTTCCATGGTGGGGTTGGGAGGTGGTTTTGGGTGGACTGTTGGGTTGGGTGGTGAATTTTTTGGTATAATATCAAACAAGTTTTTTATTTTTGTTTTCATAAATTTTTAAATATAAATAACTACCAAACATGTTTTATATTTTTAATTTTTATCACAAAAAAAATAAAATTTAGTTCTGTTTTTTTTATAAAAAAAAAACATGAAAACGAAAACGTTACCAAACGCACCCTTAGGCTACCATTTGAAGTTTTTTTCTAGAATAGATAATGCCTTTTTTTGTTAACCTCATGCCGGCCATCCTTGACTTGACTCCATGTCAAGCCCAAGCCTAAAAAATCTGTAAAATTTTCCAACAAAATTAACTATACAATTAAACTCTTACACCCACCTCTCTCTATGCTCCTACTATAAATACCCCACCCATTCCCTCACAATTCACAAACACTCCAGAGTCCTAAACATGAGTTTCTTCAAGTCTCTCTTTATTTCCATTTTCCTTCTCATCTCTCTCCTTTTCACCTCCACCCATGCAGCCACTTTTGATGTCCGAAACAACTGTCCCTACACAGTTTGGGCAGCAGCAGTGCCCGGTGGCGGCCAGAGGCTTGACAAAGGCCAAACATGGCAAATCAACGTCCCTGCCGGCACGAAAGGAGCCCGTATCTGGCCTCGAACCAACTGCAACTTCGACGGGGCCGGTCGGGGCCGCTGTCAAACCGGTGACTGCAATGGCCTCCTAAAATGCCAAGGTTTTGGTCAACCACCAAACACATTGGCTGAGTATGCTTTGAATCAATTCAATAACCTAGACTTCTTCGACATATCGCTAGTCGACGGGTTCAACGTTCCACTCGAATTTAGCCCTACCTCCTGCACGGGATAATTCCTGCAATCAATATCGAGTAGCGGCTGGGCTGATAGCGGAACCTGAAACAATCACAAGGTTAGGAAAAAGGGAGCCAGGCGCACGCCCGGCTTATCCCCTCCGAAGCTTTAGTTAGTAAGGATAGGGGAAAGCTCTTCTTGTGTTAATTCTGGATAGATTTTGCGTACCTTTGCTCATTGTTCTGAGGAGTATTTATACACAAACCTGTAATGATTGCTCTGACACTGGGGTTGTCTCAGCAATCAATACCTGTTGCCATTACCCACGTGTAATGAGTGATTTTTACCTAGATTCCCGCGCCATCAATGCTCGGCGGGGGGATATCCAACCTCGGGGCAACGCCGAGTACATCAGGCTATCAAGGCACTTGAGTGCCTATGAACGGTGTCTGACGCCTACACCCGAGTACTCGGTGTTTAGGGGCACTCGGCCCTATGTGAGAAATCGGCATCACAGTCATTAATGCATCCACTCATCACTGTCAGTTTGGGTCTTCGAGGATGCAGAGGCGCATTAAATGCTGTCTAAGTCACTCACGTCTTCATAAATGCTGGGTCACATCTCATTAACTGCTGGTGTCAGAGGTTCATTCCTGGCTCCATGGAACAGCGCCTTCTCGGCTCCTGCTTACTACTCGGCGTATTCCCTTGTACTCGGCTCCTGCACTCCGTAACGGCTTCATTTGTACACGTGTCGCCTTGGGGCCTGCCGAGCCGTCTCGAGTCCCTCCAACTGTGGGTGCCGAGGCATCCGGTGCACCGCCGATATCAACGGGCAGTGTCCGAATGAGTTAAGGGCTCCCGGCGGGTGTAATAACCCTTGTACCGTGTTCAAGACCGATCAGTATTGTTGCAACTCCGGCAACTGTGGACCCACCAACTATTCGAAGTTCTTTAAGGATAGATGCCCAGATGCTTACAGTTACCCTAAGGATGATCAAACAAGCACTTTTACTTGCCCCGGAGGAGCCAACTATAGGGTTGTGTTCTGCCCTTAGTAGTATGGAAGGTCGTCTAAATTACATGTAGAATAATGGCTTTGAAGTCTATTCACAAGATTAAAAGCTATGGTGAAATAAGTTTGAGCACATGTAGCTACGTGCTCTTGTTATGTAACCTTCATAAAGATGACTGACTTTCTGTATGTGGAAAGAAAAGTAATGAAAGTTACTATAATTATCTGTTTTTCCTCCTCTATTTTCTTTCTTTTTATTATCTTTTGTTTATAGATGTGTGGTAAAATAAAAAATATAAAGAATTAAAAATAAGTAAATTTTTGAAATTGTAGAAGTAGCATCAATAGAAGATAAATTAAGAGAAAATCAACTTAGATTGGTTTGAACATATTTGTAAAAGAACTAGGAATATATCGGTATAAAAGAGTCATTTGATATATATCGATGACAATACAAAAAATAGAGGTAGGTCTAAAATAATTTTGAATAAAATTATAACAGCGTATGATTTAAAGGAATATATGGACCTCAATAGAGCACAATAAAAAAGCAAAATTCATGTAGCGGACCCCAAATTGTTGTAATTAGTAAATTTATTGTTGAAAGTTTAAATTTTATCGTCGCCAATAGATTGATAATGAGTACCAATATCAAATTGAATTAATTGATAATCTAATGACTAAAATATACTTACTCGTTAAATTTGGACCAAATAGATTTTTTTAAGTATATGCATTTGTCCAAAGACGGCAACTTTTATCCTAATTAAAAGATGTTTCAATGGTTAAACTTGAGTCGTCCATGGTTTCCTGATGCTTGTTTTTAGATTAAGAATTAAGAGGGCATGGTCAACTGGTCAAGGGGATATATTCATATTATTTTTTTGATTCAACGGTCAGGGGTGTTTAGGTTAATTTACGCGCACCTCGTCTAATCCTCTTCTTATAGTCTGATCAAAAGCATGTCGTCCACACCGAAACTAAGGTATTCATGAGGGATAATTCCTTATGGTCTGATCCTAATGGATTACCAAGATTCGAAGTCAAGTCACTTTATATATATATATATATAGTAAGGGTAACTCGTATCTAAAAGTATAGTGCAATATGAATAGTTTTGAGAAAGATGTTGGTGGCCGTTGAATAAGTCTATTTGAGACCGTCGGATGAACTTATTGAAACGTGCCCCGTTTTATATTATATTATATATAAATAGCCTTAGGGAAAGTAGACTACAATGGTTTTTTTTTTTTGTTGAGATACATCATTAAATTACTTATTACAAGAAAGAATCAAATATTAAAACTTTAGAATAGTGCATTTATAATAGAGGAGGTAGTACATACAGGTTGAAGAGAAGTTCAAGAAAAGAAGAGAGATAAGAAGTTAATAATAGCCTTTGAAAAGAATAATTGACCTCTTAAAATACCACTAACGACACTAATTCAGAGATTTAATCATTTTTTTTTGTGTTGATTTAGTGCTATAATGATAATTATTTATGGTAAAGTTTATCGCAACTTCTTCTAATCTCAAAAATGATAATAAAAACATTATTTGTGTATGTCCTATTTGATGATCCAATCCATTATTATCCAGGTCTTCCTAAGGACTGAATGCGAAAAAAATTTGAGCTAGTTTCAACCCGAATCAAATTAAAAAAATGAATGTAATTATTTAACAATTTTTTCAATGCAATGCAATGCAATCTAAGTTCTATTAGAATGGATGATATCGATAATATCTGAATTTTAAAAAATTACGTCTTCATTTAACTCAACTTCATTAAATGATCATTAAATTACTATTATACACATTTATATATACCTATTTATAATCTTGATCGGATAAACACGGAATTAGTTATTAGTATATCAAAAAAATGGTGAAATATAGTTTTTCAAATTTAGATAATCAGTTAATAATATTAATTAATATTTAATTAATTAAATTTAAATTTGAATTGATTTTGGGTTAAAATCCTTTCCATCTTGACCAAGAATGGAGCCTCCGAAAAGTCAAATACCTAGTCGGTCGAGTTTTTATGGATTATGTTTGCCATTCCGAAATTTCTGACTAAATTGAAAACTCTTACTTTTCTTCCTGCCAAACTCTATCTAGAATAGGTATATATATCCCATAAGTAGGATCTAGATATCCTCCGTTAATGGGTTGCTAAAAGTCTTGCTTCTTTCCGAATTCGTGTTGAGTGAGAGACAATTTGAACGATTTTACCGTCAAACTGATCACTTTGAAAATGGGAAAAGTAACATTAAATTCTTTGTTATGACATAATGCATATGTCATTTGACCATGATAACTACATTAAAACAAAAAGACAGTCCAAATGATGTAATAATTGATAAAATAGCAATTTACTAACAATTTAAGCTATAATTGACAGAAAATTAATATTCGTTTCAGGTTTTTTTATTTATCATATCGTTCTCTAAAAAAGGATAGGTCAGTTGGTCCCATTTTTTCTTATTTTTATCGATTAGCATGAAAGTATTCATAATCGAAACAGGAAGATGACTCTAAGGGATTGTTAAAGTGATAACAGAGACGAATCATAAATTGAGACGTCTTGAATTTAAAATTTGGTAACTCTTTGAGGTCAGGCTATGAGTGATTTATCTCTCATGAATACCCTAATCTCGACATGAATGACTTGTCTTTAATCAGATCAAAAAGAAAAAAATTGATTAAAGTGCGTATAAGTTGGTCCGAATAACCATGTTGGTTGAAAAAATACATGCACATGAACTGTTAGGTTAAGAAGTCCAGTCTCAATGTATGTGGAAAATCAGAAATGTACAAATAAGGGTTCATTTTCATTGGCCCTATGCGGGAAAAAGTATTGGGGCTTATCGATATACTATATCAGCAATGTTACATAGTATAATCGTCAATTAATAAGTAAATAAGTCAGTAAGTGAGCTCCACTAAAACTCATAACGACATCCAACCATGTAATACATAATTACCTCTACAATAGGAAGTGAGTCTCATTTTATTCATTTTTTTGTTTTTTAAATTTGTTGAGGTTGAAAATTTAATACGATCCGAATCTGAATTTAAAAAAAAATTACATTTTTATTTCAACTCAACTTGATCAAATAAATTTCGACCAAAAAAAAAAAAAAACTTCATCAAATAACCACTCAATTTCTATTGTACGTTTATATATACCCATTTTTAATCTTGATCGGATAAATATTATTGTCAAATATTAGTATATCTAAAAATTAATCGATGAAATATAGTTTTCTAGATTGTTCATATAATCCGTCAAAATTATTAACTAACATTCGGCTTGTCAAATTTAAATTCAGATCAAATTCGGATTATAATCAGTTCTATCCAAACTAAAATTGGAGCCTCTCAAAAGTAAAATACCAAAGTCGTTCTACTCTATATCGGTCAAGTTATTAATTCCAACAAGTGACTAAATGAAAGGAACCATAAATTGAGGAAATTGTCTACGCTACCAAAAAAAAAAATGGGTACCATACTTTTTGTTTTTTTGGTGTTGAATCGGTACCATACTTCAATTTATCATATTTGTGAATATTTTTGCAATTATAATTGGTGTTTTTATTATTGTTGTAGTATCGCAAAAAATGGTAAAAATAGTTATCGCAGCAGTGATAAAAAATACCAACAATAACGATAAAAATATCCATAAAATGGTAAAGTACTCACAAAAATTATAAAAATTGATGAGCCCAAATTCAGCTGGGTTCAGGCCCAATCCATGGAGTAAGCCCAAATCTGTTAAAAGGCAGGTCAAGCTCAGCTCATGGCGTTAGCCCAGTCCAAAATTCAGGAAACACAAAAAGATCAGTGCACGTGGAAAGTAATTATCGGGATAACAACTGCTCGAAGATCAAAACCATCTTTAATTGTACTTATTTTTAACTGTAGCTATCTTTTCCGAAGGACTAGTAACTTATCTCTCATGCCACCGCCTCAACTAAAACTCTATGCCTATAAATTGTAAGCCCTACACATGAGAGACACACCACACATAGAACTTACTTTTTACTCTCTCTCTCTCTCTCTCTCATCTATTACTTTATCAATAAATTCTTATGGCCACCGTTGTCGCCTTCAAAGTGGAGTAGGTCGTCCTGACCGAATCACTCTATATCTATGTTGTTTGTGTTTATCTCATTTTTATATTTACTGCACTCACTACCTATATTAATTACTCGACAGATAATGCATAAATTTATTTTTGTGCATCATAAAAAATATCTATTAAAATAATAAATTTTAGAGAGACATTATTAAATATTTATTTTGTCGGTTCTGTAGTCAAGTCTTAAATTGAGAACCTCTACTTTTCTTCATGCCAAACCCTATCTAGAAAAATTGCATCTCAAACATTTACCAGAATATGCGGGACATGATATCTCCAGGAAAGCTACATTCTAGCAGTCCAAACAGTTTGCTTCTTGTTTTCTTGGGAAAACTCTTGACCCATCTCTCTCTTTGCTCGTATTTCCCATCTATATAATCATATTTGCGAAAAATTACACTCAGACTCCCTTAAATTTGTCATTTAATCACTCAAATTTTCTTGACATTTGAAATATTACACACACACCCCAGAGGTTTGTATGCGCAAAACACTTTGATTCTTGCCGTTAGTAAATAACATCTATACCTGCTGAAATTTGTATGCGTGTAATACTTAAATCCCTTAAGTTTAAAATATTATATTTAGACCAAAAGTATACCAAGTAAAGATAAAATATCAAATATTGTAAATTTTACAACCAAAATTCATATTTTATTATGACATTAATTAAAATAAAATCAAAAATAAAAATCTATTTTTTTTCTTAAAAAATCACAATTAGTATACAATTATATTATCTATTTTGTTGATTTAGTTTAATTACAGCGTGAAAATATTTATGTAGCATCCGAGAAGTCACAGCGATAAAGAATTTAAATCAATTGTCCTCGTAGCTACAAGCAGATCCGCTGGGTAATGTTAGTTTAGTTGGACTTTTTTCTATTTTTTAGAAATTTAATTTGTAGTTCAATGTGGCTAATTCGTTTGATTAGATTCAGTGATTTAATTATGTGTCCTTAATAATATTTCTTATTAAAACTAAACAACTTATTCATTAGATTTAGCGAGGTTGAAAAAAATGAACACTCATTTGGTGGAGAGAAGAGCCGCTATAAAGAAATATACGATATGATAATTTTGTAATGGTATTAGTTGAAGTTCATGGAAATTTTTGGATTATATTAATGTGATATGATTATTCTTCATTTCAACCCTTAATTCCTTTTATTTAAAATATTTTTGAATATTTCATTTGTTTGGCGAAGTTTTTGTATTAAGAGCGCCTTTCGACACGAGTAACCTATTCCCTAACAAACACCACACAAACACAAAACCTCGTAGTAATATCCCATTCTCTCTCTCTCTCTTCTTCTTCTTCAAGTCTCCCTCCAGAGAAAATTGATGCCCCCCGTTCTATTGTCAGACAATTTAGGCCTCTACACAACAATTTAACGCCTGTACTAACGGTGCTAGTTTGGAGGACAGGAAAAAATATTCAGGGTCTGTTTGCTTCTGGTATTAAATTTGGGTTGTATTAGAAATCATTTTCATTCCACTCTTATCCAATAATATACTATACTCGGTCTTAAACTTATATATCATCATTCCCCTTGTTTGTTTGTTCAATAAGTATTATGATGGGTCTCACAAACAACCATCTATTCTATCACATCTTATATAACAAATATATTATTTTACCCTTAACATCATTCATTCTATTTTACCCTTAACCATTTATACAAGGAAAAAATTTAAAATAATTTTAAAAAAAAATTAAAAAAAAATCGGTAATACCGTACGCTTAAACATAATATAATGAAAAAATTCAAAATAATTTTTTAAAAAAAATTAAAAAAAAACCGGTAACACCGTACGCTTAAACATAATACAAGAAAAAAAATTCAAAATAATTTTTTAAAAAATAATCGGTAATACCGTACGCTTAAACATAATACAAAGAAAAAATTCAAAATAATTTTAAAAAAAAAAACGGTAACACCGTACGCTTAAACATAATACAAATAAAAAATTCAAAAAAAAATCGGTGACACTATACGCTTAAACATAATATAAAAAAAAAATTCAAAATTTTTTTTTTATATGTAAACTCTTAACAAAGGAGGACATTTGTGTTAATTGACATGTTTGTACCGTCCTTTCATTTAACCCGTGAAAATAATACCACCGGATAGGTGGTATTCATTAATACCATCTACAATGTATTATGACTACTGTTCATAACGGGTCGGTATTACGACCCGAAAAATAGTACTTACTGTAAAATCTTAAACAAACAAAGTATAAGGTGGGTTCCACGTATTATTTCCCTAATCCCACCTCCTTATACCACTCTAATCCTTGAAACAAACTAGCCTAAATGTGGAGATAGTTAAAGTATTATTATTTTTAGTGTATCAAAACTGATCTAAAATGAAAATTTTAATTTGATTAATTTAGAATCATTAATTAAAAAATGATAAATCAAGTAGAAACAAAAATTTTTAGAGTCATAATTAAACTCAAAAATCTCATCTCTTAAATCTTTCAATTACATTTTTTGAGTGTGAACCAATTCCAAAATTGTACAAAATTCAAGTGATAGAAGAAAAAAAATTGTTCACAAAATTCTGAAACGACCAAAAAAAGATTGAACCAAGGTTGCAAATTCGAGAGAGTTAATGCCCACCCTCTACAGACATACGCATATTAGAGATAACCTGTTCCTAAAAATACGGTGTAATTTAAAAAAAAAACGAGTGACTTTTCTGACAATAGAGTGACGGGTGAAGTGAGAGAGGATGGGATAGATTTAAAGGAAAAAATGTGTTGGAGATAAAATTTCAAATAATTAGTTGATTTATTATATATATACACACATGCGATTATTATATTAAAACTTATTTATTTTTATAATGTATTTTTTTTATAAAAAAGTAAAAATATGACACATGTACTTTTTATTATTTTATAATGTTTTCATTCAATGGAAAAAATCATCCTAACTAATTTAGGCTACCACTTGAAGTTTTTTTCTGGAGTAGATCATGCCCTTTTTTAGAGCTTTTGACCAATCACAAGTAGTTTTGAAAAGTTATTCCCAAATAAGAGTGGTTTTGAAAGTAATTCCCAAATGCAGGTCTTTTTTAAAAACGTCAAACCGATTGACGTTTTTATGCTAAAGACGTCAGTCCGTTTGACGCCTTTAGCATAAAAACGTCAGTCCGTTTGACGTTTTTAAGCCCAAATCTGTGACGTGTTTAAGCCCAAATCTTGGCCCAGTAGTCCTTAAAAACGTCAGACGGTTTGACGTTTTATAAGAGACGTCAAACCGAATGACGTCTTTAAAATTGAATCTGATAATTCTTATTTCCCCCAAATTGTGAGCCCTAAACGGTTAACCAATTGCAGAACCAGCGTGCAAGCGGCTGAACCAGCACCACCAAGCGCCACCACCTCCTTCGCAGCACCACCCACGCTGAACTAGCACCACCAAGGACCACCACCTCCATCGCAGCACCACCCACGCTGAACTAGCACCACCAAGGACCACCACCTCCATCGCAGCACCACCAAGCGCCACCACCTCCATCGCAGCACCACCACGCCCAACCAGCACCACCACGCCCAACCAGCACCACTAAGCGCCAAACACGACCACCCAGGCCCACCCACGACCACCCAGCCCCACCCACGACCACCCACTACCACCCAGCCCCACCCACGACCACCCAGCCCCACCCAGCCCCACCCACGACCACCCAGCCCCACCCACGACCACCCACGCCCACCCACTGTCAATGTTCGTCTCTATCCCTCCAAATCCACAATTTTGAGTTGATTTTGAGTTGGACGGTCGCCGCCGGAGTTCAGTTCGGTTGGGCCTTGCAACTGTCGCTTCTTACTCCTTACATTCAGATTCAATTTTAAAGACGTCATTCGGTTTGACGTCTCTTATAAAACGTCAAACCGTCTGACGTTTTTAAGGACTACTGGGCCAAGATTTGGGCTTAAACACGTCACAGATTTGGGCTTAAAAACGTCAAACGGACTGACGTTTTTATGTTAAAGGCGTCAAACGGTTTGACGCCTTTAACATAAAAACGTCAGTCGGTTTGACGTTTTTAAAAAAGACCTGCATTTGGGAATTACTTTCAAAACCACTCTTATTTGGGAATAACTTTTCAAAACTACTTGTGATTGGTCAAAAGCTCCCCTTTTTTATTAACCTCACGCCGGCCATCCTTGACTCGACTCCAAGTCAAGCCCAACACTACAAAATCTGTCAAATTTTCCAACAAAATTAACTATACAATTAAACTCTTACACCCACCTCTGTCTATGCTCGTACTATAAATACCCCGCCCATTCCCTCACAATTCACAAACACTACAAAAGCACAAAACCTCATGCTCATAGCCCATCTCTCTCACTCTACCTCTCTCTCCAGAGTCCTAAACATGAGTTTCTTCAAGTCTCTCTCCATTTCCATTTTCCTTCTCATCTCTCTCATTTTCACCTCCACCCATGCAGCCACTTTTGATATCCGAAACAACTGTCCCTACACAGTTTGGGCAGCAGCCGTGCCCGGTGGCGGCCGGAGGCTTGACAATGGCCAAACATGGCAAATCAACGTCCCTGCCGGCACGAAACAAGCCCGTATCTGGCCTCGAACCAACTGCAACTTCGATGGGGCCGGTCGGGGCCGCTGTCAAACCGGTGACTGCAATGGCCTCCTACAATGCCAAGGTTTTGGTCAACCACCAAACACATTGGCTGAGTATGCTTTGAATCAATTCAATAACCTAGACTTCTTCGACATATCGCTAGTCGACGGGTTCAACGTTCCACTCGAATTTAGCCCTACCTCCGGTGGGTGCCGAGGCATCCGGTGCACCGCCGATATCAACGGGCAGTGTCCGAATGAGTTAAGGGCTCCCGGCGGGTGTAATAACCCTTGTACCGTGTTCAAGACCGATCAGTATTGTTGCAACTCCGGCAACTGTGGACCCACCAACTATTCGAAGTTCTTTAAGGATAGATGCCCAGATGCTTACAGTTACCCTAAGGATGATCAAACAAGCACTTTTACTTGCCCTGGAGGAGCCAACTATAGGGTTGTGTTCTGCCCTTAGTAGTATGGAAGGTCGTCTAAATATAGAAGAGCAATGATATTGGGACCTTATTTGTGGACCTAATGATGTGGTTTCAATGCAACCATTGGATTAGTTGTGAGTTCCAATGTTAGATGGAACCCACAACCAATTCAATGGTTGTACATCATTAGGTCCCTAGATTAGGTCCCAAAATAAAGTCCAAATAGCATTTTCCAATATAGAATAATGGCTTTGAAGTCTATTCACAAGATTAAAAGCTATGGTGAAATAAGTTTGAGCACATGTAGCTACGTGCTCTTGTTATGTAACCTTCATAAAGATGACTGACTTTCCATACATGGAAAGAAAAGTAATGAAAGTTACTATAATTATCTGTTTTTCCTCCTCTATTTTCTTTCTTTTTATTATCTTTTGTTTATAGATGTGTGGTAAAATAAAAAATATAAAGAATTAAAAATAAGTAAAATTTTGAAATCGTAGAAGTAGCATCAATAGGAGATAAATTAAGAGAAAATCAAATTAGATTGGTTTGAACATATTTGTAAAAGAACTAGGAATATACCGGTACTATAAAAGAGTCCTTTGATACATATCGATGACAATGCAGAAAATAGAGGTAAGTCTAAAATAATTTTGAATTAATAGCTTATGATTTAAAGGAATATATGGACCTCGATAGAGCACAATAAAAAAGAAGAATTCATGCAGCGGACCCCCAAATTGTTGTAATTAGTAAATTTACTGTTGAAAGTTTAAAACTTATTGTTGCCAATAGATTCATAATGAGTACCAATATCAAATTGGACTAATTGATAATCTAATGACTAAAATATACTTACTCGTTAAATTTGGACCAAATAGATTTTTTTAAGTATATGCATTTGTTCAAAGACGGCAACTTTTATCCTAATTAAAAAAAATTTCAATAGTTAAACTTGAGTCGTCCATGGTTTCATGATGCTTGTTTTTAGATTAAGAATTAAGAGGGCATGGTCAAGGGGATATATTCGTATTATTTTTTTGGTTCAACGGTCAGGGGTGTCTGGGTTAGCTTACGCGCACCTGGATTAATCATCTCTTTAGTCTAATCAAAGCAGGTCATCCACACCGGAACTAAGGTATTTATAAGGAATAATTCCTTATGGTCTGATCCTAATAGATTGCCCAGATTCGAAGTCAAGTCACTTTATATATATATATATATAGTTGGGGTAACCTGTATATAAAAGTATGGTGCAATGTGAATAGTTTTGAGAAAAATATTGGTGGCCGTTTGATGAGTCTATTTGAGACCATCGGATGAGTTTATTGAAGCGTGCCCCATTTTATATTATATTATATATAAATAGCCTTAGGGAAAGTAGACTACAATGATTTTTTTTTTTGTTGAGATACATCATTAAATTACTTATTACAAGAAAGAATCAAATATTAAAACTTTAGAATAGTGCATTTATAATAGAGGAGGTAGTACATACAGGTTGAAGAGAAGTTCAAGAAAAGAAGAGAGATAAGAAATTAATAATAGCCTTTGAAAAGAATAATTGACCTCTTAAAATACCACTAACGACACTAATTCAGAGATTTAATCATTTTTTTTGTGTTGATTTAGTGCTATAATGATAATTATTTATTGTAAAGTTTATCGCAACTTCTTCTAATCTCAAAAATGATAATAAAAACATTATTTGTGTATGTCCTATTTGATGATCTAATCCATTATTATCTGGATCTTCCTAAGGACTGAATGCAAAAAAGATTTGAACTAGTTTCAACCCGAATCAAATTTAAAAAAATCAATGTAATTATTTAACAGTTTTTTCAATGCAACGCAATCTAAGTTCTATTAGAATGGATTATATCGATAATATCTGAATTTTGAAAAATTACGTCTTCATTTAACTTAACTTCACTAAATAATCATTAAATTACTATTATACACATTTATATATACCTATTTATAATCTTGATCGGATAAACACGGAATTAGTTATTAGTATATCAAAAAAATGGTGAAATACAGTTTTTCAAATTTAGATAATCAGTTAATAATATTAATTAATATTTAATTAATTAAATTTAAATTCGAATCGATTTTGGGTTAAAATCCTTTCCATCTTGACCAAGAATGGAGCCTCTGAAAAGTCAAATACCTAGTCGGTCGAGTTTGTATGGATTATGTTTGCCATTCCGAAATTTCTGACTAAATTGAAAACTCTTACTTTTCTTCGTGCCAAACTCTATCTAGAATAGGTATATATATCCCATAAGTAGGATCTAGATATCCTCCGATATATATATACTAGTCATTACCCGTGCCTGAAGGCACTATATAACAAACAAAAAATTCTTACACAATTGTCCAAATTCAAAAAGAATGGGCCAAAAATATTCATATCAATTCTTCTTTCAAAATGACTCGAAATATATCGCCGATCATATCCTCCATATTAATAGAACTGTCGTAAAAATATATACAACTCTTCAAAACAACACCATATATACAAATGCCTCCGAAAAAAAACAAATATTAACATAATCCATTGAAATTTACAATCTTTAAGTAATAAATAAAGTTTTTCTCATTTATAAGACTCAAGAATTTATCACATTTACCACCACTCAATCCAATAATAGAATATAATTATAAACTTAATCACCATATTTTCAATCCACCCTATCTCCATGTAATATATACCTCAAGCAAAAAAAAAAAAAAAAAATACTAACATAACACAATTAAATTCACAATCATTAAGCGATAAATAAAATCAACCAAATCTTACTCATTTATAAAACTCGTGAATTTATCACCACTATCACCATTCAACCCCAAATGGCACAACAAAATTATAAATTTAATTACCAAATTTTCAATCCTTCACATATAAATATACACAGAAACATACTCTCACACATTTTTTTTTGGCTACTAACAAACCTTCCTAATTAATAACTGTTTTTATTAAAAATATAATAATTCAAGTTTTTATGATAAAATAATAATAAATTAATATCTAATTAAAAAATAGGGAAAAAATACTGACTTCCCCTGAGTTTTGACAATATTATGAAGACACCCCCTGATATTTTATAAATAACACGAAAATCCCCAAAATTTAAAATTTATTACACAGAGACCCTTTGTTTCCCTTCCTTCAATATTGCTAACGTAAAGTGATGATTTTATCCCAAAAAAATTATTATTTTTATAATTGCCTTTCTCCAACTTGAGTACCCAAAAAAATTAAAAATTTAATAAAATAAAATAAGATTTGATTTAGTACCCAAAAAATTGATTGAATGAATTTTAATATCAATTTGATAACAATAAAAATTAATTTGATATTAATTTGACAAAGTTGAATATAAATTGGACAAAATTAAATGTCAATTTCTGATAAAAATATATATTAATTTACAATTTAAGGTTCATTTCGTGTTTAATATTATTTGTTGTTGATTAAACCAACATGAAATTGACCTTAAATTCTAAATTTTTTTGTTGTATATAAACTTAAAAATTTGTATTTTAACCCATATAATTTAAATACAGATTTTTTCATAGCATAGCGTATTCTCACTTACTATATAATTTAATTATTCTTTATTATTTTTACAATCAATTTCAATTTTGACTTCAACTTTGAATATTCGTAAAATTCAAGCAAAGTTAAGTTTAAACAAAAATATATACTTTATACTTGACAATCAAATTCAGCTAAATTCGAATTCTAATCATAATCACGTCAAACCGATAATTGAGTAAACCGGTAAAAAATTTTAACACGAATACGAACCATTTAATAAACAGGTAACACGACACGACTCGTTTAACCTATTTACAAAAAAATAAAAAATAAATATTATTTTAATAAATTTTTACACTCCATTTATTTGCTTCCAACTGTACTTTCCTCAATTGAAGGAATTCCAGCCAACAGCTCATGTGAAAATCACACCACAAAGGTTGGTTAAAATGAGAAGTTCACTACCCTTTTTATAGGCAACTGAAGTCTCCCCTCTCCACTCCTTGTCGATGTGGGATTCAAAGAAAATGGTCAAAAGGCAATTCAATGCCACAAGGCTCAAAACTTCACTTTCCTACTATTGATATGCTTTTTTTTTTTTTTTTTTGAAATGTTTTCTTTATTTTTTTTTCTTTACTCATTCATTATTTTATATATATATAATTTATTATTATATTAAATTTATTTAAATGGGTTGACAGGTCTCACCCGAATATTACCCGTTTATTAAACATATGTTAATAAACCTATACTTTGTTAGCGATAATCCTTGTTATTGTACTATTATTTTGTTAATTTTAAATTACGCGTTTGAACTGTTTATTATATAAATATGACGGCATATGTTAATGAACTTATATTTTTTTTAGAGATAATCCTTATTATTAGAGTTTTAATAGATTTTAGATATATTTTATTTTTATTATATATAGATATATATATGTGTGTGTGTGTGTGTGTGTGTGTGTGTGTGTGTGTATAACCGTCCAAGTCAATCTCTCTCATGGTTTGAATGGAAATGAGGAGAGATAAAAAAGAATGTAGTAAAGTCCTGTAAGGATGTAGATATCTCTCCAATGGTTTGAATGGGGATGAGGAGAGATAAAAGGAATGTAGTAGAGTCCTGTAGGAATGTAGATTAATTAGAATCGTTGGATCAAAAACTTAAAAATGATCTGAGCCGCGAAAAACTAAAGACAAATAAATCTAGCTACTTTATTATATACTAGTAATTACCCGTGCCTAAAGGCACGAAGTAACAAAAAATTCAATTAAAACTTGAAGAATACTACTGTGCCTAAAATAAACCATCAATTTGAAATAAGTTTTACATCATTTGCTTCAATTAAATAAATTGAAATCAATCTAGTCCCCACTAATTTTTCAGAAATTTCGGCAAAATTTCTTCTACAAATAGGAGCCCAAAAAAATTTCAACATGTCTACAGAACTCATAATCATACATAATAAGGCCTCGTATCACTACAATTCAATTCTATTTCCACCACAATCATCATACATCACAACTCAATTCCATACCCAACCATTAATTCACATCAAAACCAAACATATTCTTATAACCATGTGTAATTAGTTCGCCATATTAAACACGGAATAAAAAAAACACATGCAAACTACACACACGTATAAAAAGACAGAAATAACTTCTTTCAACATCATCCTCTTTGGAGCTTGGAGTTACTACCACACAAATGTCTGATTGGAATGGACTTTAACCCGTATCTGAAAGCACGATGTAATTCAAAAAAGAGTGAACATTGATCTTGAACACAATGAAAGAAGAAAAATAAATATCGTACATCATCATTGATTCTCAATCTAGTTGGTCGATCGTAAACATCAATGAGAGCATACACAAATTCATGTGTGAGTAGTGGCGCCTAAGTATTTCTAAGTTATAACTGATTTAATTTAGGTTGTGTTTTATTATTATAGATAGTGATTAACTGTGCCTAAAAGTACCATACAATTCATAAAAAATTCAAACGTTGATTGTGGACTCAACAAAAATCAAACACTGAACAGGGACACGAATTAAGCTGAAAACCTAAGTTGCGTCCTTAACACACCCACACTTTACATACATACTCAACCAAGTATTACCACTATGAATATTCTCATAAAGGCACTATGCTGAATAAAAAAATAGTCAATATTTAATTAAAACATGTTTTTCTTCTTTTACACAATTTTGACAAAGTTCAAAAGTTTTTCCTAAAAATAGGACCTCAAGAAATATAGACAACCTATAGAATACTAATTACACATGTTGTGTGAGTGTGTGTGCCATTGGGAATAGAATGGCTCAACTTCTATTCACTACATCACTTGGTTCACCGATTTGAAGAAATATAGACAACCTATAAAATCAATGATTGCAGTTTTGAAATCGAAGCAACACAAATTGCAAAGTTAGTTTCACCCTTTATCAAACACGATCCAAAAATAATAAGTTAGAACTCAAACTATAAATTCAATGAAATCAATAATTCAAGTTATGAAGTTGAAATTTCACCTGAAATGGTAATAACCAAGGTCATTCTTGTCCCTATGCTTATGTTCCCATCAGAGTAAGTCTGAATTTCAAGATCAAGACTCTGTCCAAGAAAACAAATCATTAACATCAAGGTAAAATAAAAACTTGCCCAAACTTTATTTTCAGTTGCAATGAATCATTTAAACTAAAAGAAGTAAATCTATAGCAAAACTCAGTTACCTGTCTCCAGATCAGTAGCGTTCAAATCTTTTCTTAGCCCAAGTGAAATTCAATTTTTCTTTTAAAACTGCAAATTTAATTGAAAAGAAACAAACATAATTACCAAAACTTCAGCAAATAACCACAATAAAGAACCTAAAACTGAATCAAATGAAAAAATACATGCAACAATCTGATTAGACAACCATAAACTACATATTTAGTTTTATACAAACTTAAATTGAACTCAAAAAGACAAATTTAAAAAAAAAAAAAAAATCATATTCAAAACCACAAATAAGATGTATATCACCAATGTAAATAAAATACTCAGTAGAGCAAGCCAAAAATCTCACTTCAAACCACCAAGGTGGAGTAGTTGTATAACCCTAGACTAAATCTTGGTATTGAAGAGGGAAACATGTAATTATGAGAGAACCATAAATTTAAAAGAGCATAAATAAAAGCACAATCATTCACATAATTAAAAAAATTTACCACTCAGTACGTTGTCTAGTTCTCAGGCATTTCAACAAACATGAAAAATTTATAGTGCAAAACATGAAGAACATGAAAACAATTAATAGTGTTAGTACATGAAAAATATTCAATTTAGTCATCAAACTTGAAAACAATTAACAGAGTCAGTACAATTAATAGTGTTAGTAAATAAAATACTCAGTCATTCTCCATTCAATTTAATCTAAGATAAAACAAATTATCTTTACATGAAAAACATGCAAAACTAACAGTGTTAGTATCGTCAATGGGATATCTAAATGTCCAAACATTAATCAATGAATATCTAAATCGCGTATTTTACCTTGTTAACCAAAATTTACAACAGTAACATTACCAAAGCTATGATGGCAGTAAAAGTTCAAAGCTAAATTACATATAATAACCCTAAAATACATTCAATCAAAACCTTATAAACATCTTTCATAAAAAAAACCCAATTTATAATTGCACAAACCCTAATCCATAAAAAATCCCAATTTGAAAACCATAACATCCAATTTCAAAACCGTAACATTCAATCAAATACTACTAATAACTATTAACATTTAATTAAAATACGACTAACAACTATAACATTCAATAAAAAACCTACAATCCTATGAAAAAACCTAATTAGAAAATCCTATTCTTACAAAACTTCTCAAAATTATTTGAAAATATAACATTCAAAACACCCAAATTAACACCCAATATGAAAATAAAAATCATTGAAAGCTAAAAAAACCCCCAAACAATTTGTGTTGTGTGTACTGCTGTGTGTATTTGTGTGCGTGTGTTGTTGTGTGTATGCACGATGTGTGTGTGTTATATGTGTGCATGTATGTGTAATTGTGTCTCTGTGTGTGTGTGTGTGTGTGTGTGTGTGTGTGTGTGTATGAGTCGTCAGACAGATAGGGTGCTGTGTTTGTGTGTGTGCGTGTGATAGAGAGGGAGTGGAGAGAGAGAAAGGGAGAGATAAGGAGGGAATAAGGTACTTGGGCGACGGCAGAGGAGCCATGGTTGAGAGAGGGAGACATGACAGAGGAACGATCTGCTGCGTGTGTGTGTTCGACTACGTGGGTTGTGTGTGTGTGTGTGTGTGTGTGAGAGAGAGAGAGAGAGAGAGAGAGAGAGAGAGAGAGAGAGAGAGGTACCTGGTCGTAAAGGAGCCATGGTAGAGTGAGCGGAGAGAGAGAAGGAGATATGACGCCTGGCTTGGGAAGGAGATACACGTCTAGCTTGGGTTGTGTGTTAGACTGGGTGGGTGGTGTGTGGGTGTAGTCAAATTTGGCGGGATTTGATTTTTGTGTGGGATTTGTTGTGAACCGTTGGATTAACTTTGATGAATTTAGATGAAATCTGAACCATTTAATTTAAAGTGAATTGAATCAATTTTAAAGAGATGAAAATATTTAAATTTGGTTCTATCTTATTATTATTATTATATATATATATATATAGAGAGAGAGAGAGAGAGAGAGAGAGAGAGAGAGAGAGGAGATGAGATAATGTGTGTTTAAAACGTCTAAGAGATAGGAGAGAAAAAGAGTTATATGAGAGATAGGAGTGGTACAGTTAAGTTCAACTATGATCGTTGGATCAAAAACCTGAAAATGATCTGAGCCGCGAAAAGCTCAAGACAAACCAATATATATATAGAGAGAGAGAGAGAGAGAGAGAGAGTGGAGATGAGATAGTTCGTTTAAAATGTCTAAGAGATAAGAGAGATAAAGTTATATGAGAGATAGGAGTGTTAGAGTTAAGTCTAATTATAATCGTCGGATTATTATTTTTAAGATGATCTGAACCGTCTTTTATGTTCGAATTACGTTGTCCGTTAGATTTGTCTCAAAACGATCTGGACCTCTCTTTGTCTTTTGGATTCAAACTTCGCTCTACTTTATTATATAGATTTTTTAATTTTTTTTGACAAATTATTTATCATTAATAATGTAAGACTTATTTATATATAATGAATACTGCTTAAATACATAATAACTAATCCGCCACGAAAGAAATTGATAAAAAATATATATTTGAGGGTTGTAAGTGTACAAGATATATATTTAATATTACAACTAGAAAATTAAATTCTTAACTTATATAAGTACAACAACGGTTAAGATTGATCCAATATTTGTCTACTTTGATTCAATTATACACAATTCATAAAAAAAAAAAAAAAAATCTGATAAAGACATCAACTTCTCTTCACGACCCCCAATGTCAAACAATCTTATCAATCCATATATACATCCCTTTTTATTTTAATTTTAAATTGTGTAATTAAAAAAATAAATTATTATTTAAAATATAAATATTACAAGATCTATTTATTTTTTAATATTATATATTATTTTCAGACACGAGATGTTTACTTAGAACATCTGTAACCATGACTCAAATTAACATTTGAGTAAAAAACTTGATTTGATATAAAAAATTTTAATGGAGAAACTCAAATTTAAAGAAGGAGAGACCCAAATTTAAATGAGGGCAAACCCAAATTTAAAATCGAATAAGTATGACCATTGAATCTTTAAAAGATGATGAAATTTCACCATTAAAAATTTGAGTAAAGATTTGAGTAAAAAAATGAGTTTCCTTTGATTTGGTATAAATTTAAGTCAAGGCTTGGAACAAATTTTTTAGACTTCTTTATTTAAATTTAAATTTTAATCTAAATTTAAGTAAAGATCGGTGGTGCATGTCAAAGTCACGTGCCCAGTTTTTCCGGGACATGGGAAAGGACTATCAAATTTCCAGTTCATGGGTTGCTGAAAGTGTTGGTTCCAACATTAAATTCTTTGTTATGACATAATGAATATGTCATCTGACCACGATAACTACTACGTTAAAGCAAAAGGACCGTCGACATGATGTGATAATTAATTAATATGATAAATGTGATGGTCAGTTGGTCCCATTTTTTCTATATATATAACTTTCAACGGTTCAGATTGTAACAAAATCAGTAAAAAATAGTAATGGGCAAAAGAAAAGTAAACGTTGGTCCCGAGATTTCGAAGCTGATTGGGACCTTACATGACAAGCTGATTCGCAGGCCCCTCAATGGATTTTCAACATTAGACAAGAGAGATAAGGTTTCATTTTCAACGGAATGCAAAACACAATATATGGTAGAATCGTAATCATAGAAAACGACCTTAATTAAAATGCACATATTTGTCTCATAATCAAATTATCATTAGAGGACTCTTTTTCATAATAAATTACATGTTAATTTGATGAAATTGAATGTCAATTTGATAAATCTAAACATTAATTTGATAATTTGAATGTTAATTTGATGAATTGAGTGTTAATTCAATGAAATTGAAAATTTATTTGAATAATTTAATTTTAACAAGTTGAATTTGAATGTTAATTTAGTGAATTAAATGCTTATTAAAAAAAATTGAATATTAATTAAATGAAATTGATTGTTAATTTTGTGTTAATTTGATGAATTGAATGTTAATTTGGTGTTAATTTGATAAATTAAATTTTAATTGGATAAAATTATATGTTAATTTGTTATTGATTTGATGAAATTAAATGTCAATTTGATAAAGCTGAATGTTAATTTGATGAATGTTAATTTCATGAATTGAATGGTAATTGAACGAAATTGAAAGTTTATTTGAGTAATTTCATGTTAACTAGTTGAATTTGAATGTTAATTTAGCGAATTAAATGCTTATCAGAACAAATTGAATGTTAACTAGAAGAAATTGAGTGTTAATTTGGTGTTAATTTAGTGAATTAAATATTAATTTGATGAATTGAATGTTAATTTGGTTTTAATTTGATAAATTAAATTTTATTTGGATTAAATTACCTGTTAATTTGGTGCTGATTTGATGAAATTGAATGTCAATTTGATAAATCTGATTGTTAATTTGATAATTTGAATGTTAATTTGATGAAATTGAGTGTTAATTGAATGAAATTGAAAGTTTATTTGATTAATTTAATGTTAACTAGTTGAATTTGAATGTTAATTTAGTGAATTAAATGCTTATCAGAAAAAATTAAATGTTAATTAGATGAAATTGATTGTTAATTTGGTGTTGATTTGATGAATTGAATGTTAATTTGGTGTTAATTTGTTAAATTAAATTTTAATTGAATGAAATTACATGTTAATTTGGTGTTGATTTGATAAATTACATGTTAATTTAATGAAATTGAATGTCAATTTGATAAATCTGAATGTTAATTTGATAATTTCAATGATAATTTGACGAATTGAGTATTAATTGAATAAAATTGAAAGTTTATTTGATTAATTTAATGTTAACTAGTTGAATTTGAATGTTAATTTAGTGAATTAAATGCTTATTAGAAAAAACTGAATGTTAATTAGATGAAAATTAATTATTAATTTGGTGTTGATTTGATAAATTAAATTTTAATTGGATAAAATTATATGTTAATTTGGAGTTGATTTGATGAAATTACATGTTAATTTGATGAAACTGAATGTCAATTTGATAAATCTGAATTATAATTTGATAATTTAAATGTTAATTTGATGAATTGAGTGTTAATTGAATGAAATTTAAAGTTTATTTGATTAATTTAATGTTAACTAGTTAATTTTGAATGTTAATTTAGTGAATTAAATGCTTATTAGAAAAAAATGAATGTTAATTAGATGAAATTGAGTGTTATTTTGGTGTTAATTTGATGAATTGAATGTTAATTTTGTTTTAATTTGATAAATTAAATTTTATTTGGATGAAATTACATGTTAATTTGGTGTTGATTTGATGAAATTACATGTTAATTTGATTAAATTGAGTGTCAATTTGATAAATCTGAATTATAATTTGATAATTTGAATGTTAATTTGATGAATTGAGTGTTAATTGAATGAAATTGAAAGTTTATTTGATTAATTTTATCAAATTAACATCTAATTTCATCAAATTAACACCAAATTAACATATAATTTTATACAATTAAATTTTAATTTACCAAATTAACATTCAATTCATCAAATTAACACCAAATTAACCATCAATTTCATTTAATTAACATTCAATTTTTTATAATAAACATTTAATTCACTAAATTAACATTTAAATTCAACTAGTTAACATTAAATTAATCAAATAAAATTTTAATTTTATTCAATTAACACTCGATTCATCAATTTAACTTTCAGATTTATCAAATTGACATGTAATTTATCAAATCAACACCAAATTAATATATAATTTCATCCAATTAAAATTTACTTAAATCGGGGTTAATTTGGTGTTAATTTGATAAATTAAATTTTAAATGGATGAAATTACATATTAATTTAGTGTTGATTTAGTGTTGAATGGTAGATGGAAGTTAATTTGATAAATTAAATATAAATCGGATGAAAGTGAATGTTAGTTTAATAAAGTGAATTTTTATTGGATGTTAATTGAATGAATGGAATGTTAATTGAATGATTTTGGATATAAATTGGATGAATTTAATATTAATTTAGTTAAATTTTATTGTTAATTTGATGATTTTAATGTTAATTATATAAAAAAAATAATGTTAATTATAAATTACCACAATTGATCGCTACTTGATCCACTTGGTCGCTAGTTGGGATCCCATTTGATCCCACTTGATCGCTACTTGATCCCTCTTGATTGCTAAATTCAATTCGATCACTATTCTTGATCGCTCCAAAAAAGTGGTAATATTAACAAAAAAAGTGGTAATATTAACAAAAAAAATGGTAATGTTAACAAAAAAAGTGGTACTCTTAACCAAAACAGTGGTAATGTTAACCAAAAAAATGGTACTCTTGACCAAAAAAATGGTAATCTTTACTTAAACAGTGGTAATATTAACAAAAAAAGTGGTACTTTTAATCAAAACAGTGGTAATTTAACCAAAAAAATGGTACTTTTAACCAAAACAGTGGTAATGTTAACAAAAAAAGTGGTTATATTATCCAAAACAGTGGTACTCTTAACCAATATAGTGGTAATGTTAACCAAAAAAATGATAATGTTAACAAAAAAAGTGATATTCTTAATCAAAACAGTGGCAATGTTAACAAAAAAAGTGGTACTCTTAACAAAAAAGTTGTAATCTTAACATAAAAGGTGGTAATGTTAACCCAAAAAGTGTTAAACTTAACTTAAACAGTTGTAATGTTAACTATAAAAGTGGTACTCTTAACCAAAACAGTGGTAATGTTAACAAAAAAAGTGGTATCTTAATCAAAACAGTGGTAATATTAACCAAAAAAAATGGTACTCTTAACCAAAAAAGTTGTAATGTTAACCAAAAAAGTGGTATCTTAATCAAAACAGTGATAATATTAGCCAAACAAATTGTACTCTTAACCAAAAAAGTTGTAATGTTAACCAAAAAAGTGGTACTCTTAACCAAAACAGTGATAATGTTACCAAAAAAAAAGTTGTAATGTTAACCAAAACAGTGGTAATGTTAACTAACAAAAGTAGTACTCTTACTATAATCTTAATCTTTGTTTTAATAAATGATGATAATTTTATAATCTCTTGAAGGGTTCATAGGATAAAAACAATTCTGCAATTCCATGTTTTGATATTTCTCCTTCTTCTTCCCTATTTGAGTTTTTTTATTTTTATGAAAAGACTACCGTTTAATCTTAGTTTTAATAAATTAAGATGATTTTATAATCTCTTAAAACGTTCACAGGGATAAAAACAATTCTGCAATTCCATCTTCTTCTTCTTTGGTTGTGTTTTTTTTTATGAAAACGTAAGGGTCAGTGGCTAGCCGGTAAAAAGTGTTAGATTGGATCAACGGTGGAAATTCTTCATTATATATCAACCGTTTATTTCACTTTTCGGTACCATATTGAAAAGTGAATATCGGTAATATAGTCAAACCCGAAAAATATATCCCAATCAGTGAAACCAAGTAAAAAGCCCATGACAGTCCAATGCCTTAGATTCTCAACGACCATGCAAACCATAGTCCTCCTGCGTCAAGGGAGAGTCTTTTCAAACCTTAGAGCATTTCTAAGGGGAGTTGTCAAAAATGGGGTGTCAAATGCAATTTTGCAACTTTAAACAGTGTTTTGGCACCCCTAAAAACACAATCTACTCCAATGGTAGGTGTTAAAATGGGATGCCAAAATTTCAATTTTAATTTCAAGTTGTATTTTCAATTCCAATTTTAATTTCAAGTTGTATTTTCGATACATAGTTTTTCATAAATAATAGCAACAAAATAAATAATGACTAAAAATTAAAAAATAATAGCAACATAATAAATAATGACTAAAAATTAAAAAATAATAGCAACGTAATAAATAACGACTAAAAATTAAAATCTCGTTTTTTCATAATCTCTATCTTCAGGCTATTCCAATATGTTGTAGAAATCTGCCTTTCAATTTCTTGCAAAAAAATGTAATGGTGTAATATGACAATACAAAAAAATTTAATGGTGTAATATGACTATACAAAAAAATTTTGGGGTAGAATGTGTCATTTGCCCTAAAATAAATACTAGCAGCACCGATTCTGACCCAACCCTTCCCCTTCCCCTTCCCCTTCCCCTGCGATTCAATCTCTACCCCCTTCCCCTTCCCCTTTCCCTTCCTCTAAACCCTAAACAAAATCACCCAAAATTAAAACATCCACAACCTTTTCAAGCAACGATTTTCAGGCAAGAGACACCAATGATTTTCAGGCAAGTAGACACCTCCTTCCCCTTTCCTCTCTCTGTATATT
The DNA here is from genome assembly GCA_951799425.1 of Ilex aquifolium. Lineage (NCBI taxonomy): Eukaryota > Viridiplantae > Streptophyta > Magnoliopsida > Aquifoliales > Aquifoliaceae > Ilex > Ilex aquifolium. The sequence continues at coordinate 31,015,810 of OX637403.1, forward strand.
TATAGAATTTTTGGGTGAATATAGCCGTTAGAGGAACAGTTGGTTCTACAGTAGAACCAACGGCTGTTTTGCAACCTCCCAATTCTCTCTCCAAAGTTGTCAAATATGTCACCCCAAAGTCCTTGATGCCATTTTGCCACCTCTGATGCCACCCCGTTAGAGTCCGAATTTTTGAAGTTGGGGTAACATTTTGACGGTTAAGGGTTTGCCACCCCCAGATAGCACTCCCGTTAGAGTTGCTCTTATGTCGAACACTTGCTATCCACCAAAGTCATCCTGCTTTCCACTATTGCACCCACACACCAATCAATTCGTGCGAGAACAGTTCGGAATCAAACAGAAAAGAAGAAGAACCAAAGAGCTTAAGTTAGAGGATCGAGAGGTTACCAAAAGGGAGAGTCGGTTGGGTCTGCCTTCCAGAGCTGGATGGGTGATGGCTTCCCATTCATAGAGGCCATATTTTCCACATCATCAACCGTTTAAGGAAGCTTCAATCAAACAAACGTGCCCTTAACGTTCGTCTCTCTTTCGAGACATTTACATATGCATGCTGCCTGTTTGTCTAAATGCTTCAGCTAAATAATCCCAAGTGTTTAAATCAGTGAAACGGTCCATTGTTTGGTACAATGGTAAAATGCTTATACTGCCAAGTGTGAGAATGTGGGTTTTGAGTCTGGGAGCAATCACATATGCTGTTTTGGTGAAATCAACACTTGATTTATGGCATTTACTTTTCATTTCATGCTCTGGAGTTATATATTTATATGGGATTTGCTCTACAACAATCTTGTAATTGTATGCTTAGATAAAGGCATGATAAGCCTTTCCTGCTCATACATGAAGAAAATGAGCATCCCATATCGTACTTGGCTTTCAACCGTCTCATTATTCTTCATTCCTCCCCTAGCCGTAAGAAAGTCATTCCAAAAATCCTCACTCAAATGAAAGCTGATAGGGTGGCTCCCCATGTTTCTACTTATTAACATTCTTTTGAAAATGGAAGCTAATGAACACAACATTGAAGGCTTGGTAAAGGTGCTTGGTGACATGAAGCGAGCAAAAGTTGAGCCAAATGAGGTATCTTACTGCATATTAGCCACTGCACATGCTGTGGCACGGTTTTACACTGTGTGTGAGGCCTATGTGGAAGAGGTAGAGAAGTCTATGACGGGAAATAACTGGTCAACATTGGATATCCTTGTTATACCGTATGGATATTTGGGGAAGAAAAAGGAGCTAGAACGTCTTGGCGCATTGTGCAAGAACTTCCACATATTAGGTCTAAGAGTTTTATTCTGGCAATAGAAGCATATGGTTAGATTGGAGAGCTAAGTCGAGCCGAAGAGATTTGGGTGGAAATGAAATCAAGCAAGGGGTTGAAAGCAACTGATCAGTTCAACTCAATGATATCAATTTACTGCAAACATGGGCTTATTAGTAAAGCCACTGGACTGTACAGAGAAATGGAGAACAGTGGATACAAACCAAATGCCATAACTTTCAGACATCTTTCTTTGGGTTGCTTGAAAGCGGGTTTGATGAAGGAAGCTCTGAAAACCCTGAACTTGGGGATGGATCTGACGACAACCACCAGTGTCAGGAAATCAACCCGATGGCTAGAGACTACATTTTCAATAGTTGAATTTTTTGCAGAGAGGGGTGATGTAGAAAACGGTGAGAAATATTTTGAAGAGTTGAAGCAAGCAAATTACACTAGGCACAAAGAGATAAAATGTTAGCTCGCAAGTATGGAATTCAACTCGCCTGATTGCATAAAAACTAAGGTTTAACCAATACATATGATTTACATGTGATTATGATATATAAGATTTATGATTACGTGTTTCAACTCTTCCATTCGATGCTCATGGACCCAAGTTCCAGTTAAATTATACAACTCTCATCCTAACTCTGCAATCTTAGTATGCTTGAATTTTAAACTCGAGTTAAAATTCACATTCAATTTTGATTAATTTTTTTGGACCAGTGCATTAAATTGGGTTTAATTAACGTTTGACTCTCGAGTAATACAACTTATTCATTAATTAATGTCCGGTTGGATTTGAGTTCCAAGTTGAATTGTGATTAACCAATACAAGTTGGAACCTTGCAAAAAAAGTGAGCTAAGCAGCTCCAAATTCCAAATTTTATTATACCGTCACGTGGTATTACCATTTAATAAGAATATAATAATAAATAAGTGGATCTCATATATTATGGTAAAAATCTTTCGTATCATTTGATAAGCCCCCAATGTAGGGTTAATTGCATTGGAGGTCCTTAAACTATGAGATTTGTCTCATTTTAGTCTTTAATATTTTAATTATATTCTTTTAGTCCCTGAAGTATTGAATATATTTCTATGTGATCACTCAAGCAAACAACATCCACATTGTTAATAATTTTTATTATAAATTTCATCCAATTTTTTTTTTTCGTTCAAAAATATCAACTTTGTTGCACGATCCCAAATATCAAATAATTCCATCAATTCACACCCACATCTCTTCATTTTAATTTTTAATAACTTAATTAAAAAAATTAAATTATTATTTAAAATATAAACATTACAAGGTCGATTTAATTTTGGAAAAATTTCAGCCACACCCCTCCTAGTTTACTATATCTTCCAGGACACTCTCTCTACTATCAAAAACATCACTGACACACCTTCTAGTTTATATTTAAATATCACTAACACCCCCTACCATTAAACTACCATTTCTAACAAAAAAAATTCATCTAAAATACCAAAAATGTCCCTACATAAACCTCAAGTAATTTTTCTACATAAAATTTTATTAAAATTCGAGCGGATTAAAATTTATTTTTCTACATATTAAAATTTGAACCAATTGAAATTCGATTAAAGCTAATTAAATTTTATTTTTTTCTTAACACATTAAAATTCTAGCCTATTAAAATTTGAGCCGATTTGAACTCTACTCGAGTCGTTAGCGCGATTAAAATTCACTTTCGAGTCGATTAAAATTTATATTTTTTTACTTATTAAAAATCGATTTATTAAAATTTATATCAATTAAAATTTATATTTTTTTTATGTATTAAAATTTAGGCTGATTAAAATTCAATACGAGTTGATTAAAATTTGATTTGAGTCAATTAAAAATAATTTTTAATTGGCTCAAATAGAATTTTTATTAATCCAAATTTTAATAAAAATATAATTTTTAATTGGCTCAAATCAAAAAATAGAGAAGGTGTCTTTGAAGATATGATAAACTAGAAGAGGTGTGCTTGAAATTTTTCCTTTAATTTTTAATATTATATATTATATTTAGATTCGAGATTTTTACTAGATGTATCAAAGTCATGTGCTTAGTTTTTCCGGCTCATAGGAAAGCACTATCAAATTTCCAGTTCATGGGTTGCTAAAAGTCTTGCTTCTTTGTTACGGCAATCTCTTTATAGTGGGCCGATGGTGGAAAGTAAAATAGTCATAAAAACTCATCCGAATTCGTGTTGATTTTGCATTCAAATTGAGTGGGGGACAATTTGAACTATTTTACCGTCAAACTGATCACTTTGAATATGGGAAAAGTAACATTAAATTCTTTGTTATGACATAATGAATATGTCATTTGACCATTATAACTACGTTAAAACAAAGAGACAGTCCAAATGATGTAATAATTGATAAAATAGCAATTTACCATCCATTTTTTCTTATTTTTATCAATTAGCATGACAGTATTCATAATCGAAACGGGGAGATGACTCCAATGCTCCGTTTTGTACGATTGAAAAGTGGAAGGATGAAAAGTTGGAAAGATGGAAAGTGGGAGGAATAAATAAAACGTCATGTTTGGTAAGGAAGGAAAGTAGGAAGGATGGAAAAGTGGATGGATTAACTTTCCTTCCAACTCACCAAAATCAATCCTTCCAAAATCGGAATGAAAGTGGATGGAAAGTTAATTATTTGTGTTGATATGTATCTTATTTATCTATATATCTTTTAATATATACATATATTATATATACATTAATTTCATATAAAAATACAATGATAAAATATGTATTTATATATATATATATATTTTTTAAAAATAAAAAATACAAATACAAAAAAAAAAATAAAAAAATAAATAATAATAAACAGGTCAACTCGCAACTCGACACGACACAATTAATTAAATGAGTTGAGTTAGATTTTACTAATGTTCGACATAAATCCGTAATAACTCAACATGAATCTGACATAATACGACTCGATTATCACCCCTAATCTTATCCAGCACAAAAAAAAAAAAAAAATTAGTCATTTTTATTTTCCATCCATCCAACCAAACACAAAGGAAGGAAAATGTATCTCTCCTACTTTCCTTCTTTGAAAGATAGAAAGTGTATCCCTCCTACTTTCCATCCTTCCAACCAAACGGAGCATAAGGGATTGTTCAAGTGATAATAGAGACGAACCGTAAATTAAGACGTCTTGAATTTAAAATTTGGTAATCTTTTGGGGCCAGACCATGAGTAATCGATTTATTCCTCATGAATACCCTAATCTCGACATGAATGACTTGTCTTTAATCAGATCAAAAAAAAAAAATTAATTAAAGTGCGTATAAGCTGGTCCGAATAACCATGTCGGTTGAAAAAAAACATGCACATGAACTGTTAGGTTAAGAAGTCCAGTCTCAATGTATGTGGAAAATCATATATATACAAATAAGTGTTCATTTTCACTGGCCCTATGTGGGAAAAAAGTATTGGGGCGGATCCATATACTATGTCAGCAGTGTCATATAGTATAATCGTCAATTAATAAAAGCATCTCCAACCTTGACTCAAATGTAGACTCAAATTTAAATTTGAGTCAAAATTGCCTAAAAAACTTCTCCAACCTTGGACTCAAACTCATACCAAATCAAGACAAAACTTATTCTAGACCCAAATTGAAACAAACTCAGATTCTATACCAAATTTCTAACGGTAACTTTTTAATCTATCCAAAATTAAAAGACTTCTTTGACTACTTATTTTCTGTCTCTTCTTGCATTTCTCTACGACATTGCTTCCATCGCCGATTACCACCGAAGCTTTCACAAATCATTTGAAGACTTGTAGATAAGTTTTTTGCTTTTTCATCTTCCATCTTCTTAATTTCTTGTATTTTTCAAAACTCTAATCTCACTCATCTTTCATACTATATAAACCCTAAGTCTACCCATCAAATTTTTCTTTGATTTTTTCGAGTTAAACACTATCGATAGTACAATTTCAAACCACCGATTCTTTCTGAAATTTTAAGCTTTCGGTACCCACAAATTTAAAAAAATTGTCATTTTATTTCTTTGATCTTCCATTTTTGTTAAAAAAGTAATGTTTTTGTGTTTTTTAGACCATGCTCATGTTAATTATTTTTTTTTCTTTATCTGGATTTATAAAAAATAATAAGGGATTAGAATAATTTTAGAATTCTGGGGTGATTTCTTTATTTTCATTTAGTGTTGTATACATATTCATTTTTTTTTAATTATCCATTTGTGGAGAGATGAAAGTTTCATTTATTTTATCAAATATTATGATTTTAAAGACACAAAAAATTAAATTTTGGGATAATAAGAGAATTTTTTAAAAGATTTGAGTAAATATTTGAGTTTGCCAATTGGAGTACTATTTACCAAATCAAACTTTTTACTTAAATTTAGACTCAAATTTGAGTCTAAATTTGAGTCATGGTTGGAGATGCTCTAAGTAAATAAGTCAGTAAATGAGCCCCACTAAAATTCATAACGACATCCAACCATGTAATACATAATTACCTTTACAATAGGAAGTGAGTCTCATTTTATTCATTTTTTTGTTTTCTAAATTTGTTGAGGTTGAAACTTTAATACAATCCGAATATGAATTTAAAAAAGAATTACATTTTTATTTCAACTCAACTTCATCAAATAACTTTCCACCAAAAAAAAAAAAAATTCATCAAATACCCACTCAATTTCTATCGTACGTTTATATATACCCATTTTTAATCTTGACCGGATAAATATTATTGTCAAATATTAGTATATTTAAAAATGAATCGATGAAATATAGTTTTTGTTCATATAATCCGTCAAAATTATTAACTAACATTCAGCTTATCAAATTTAAATTCAGATCAAATTCGGATTATAATCAGTTCTATCCAAACTAAAATTGGAGCCTCTCAAAAGTAAAATACCCAAGTCGTTCTACTCTATATGGGTCCAGTTATTAATTCCAACAACTGACTAAATGAAAGGAACAATAAATTGAGGAAATTGTCTACGCTACCAAAAAAAAAAAAAATGGGTACCCCACTCTTTGTTTTTTTTGGTGTTGAATCGGTATCATACTTCAATTTATCATATTTGTGAGCTAGTTATTACCTGTGCCTGAAGGCACAGTGTAATAAAAAATGATAAAAAATAAACATATTTGCATTCATATCCAAAATCAAATTACAAACATAGAGAAGAGATAAAAGAACTTAAGCATCGATTTTTAGTGGGGGTGAGAGGTGGTGGGCAACAGTGGTGGTGGTAGGAGATGGTGATGGTTATGGTGGGTGGCAATGACCGTGGTGGTGGTGGCGAGGGCGGCAGCGATGGTGGTGGTGGTGGCGATAGTGGGTGGCGGTGGAGGTGGAGGTGGCGGCGACGACGACGACGACGGTGGTGGCGGTGGTGGGGGGGGGGGGGTAAGGGTGATAGAGGTATTGGTAGGGCGGTTTCAAATATTATTATTTTTTTTAAAGTACTTATGAGAAATAATTTCTAAAAGTACATTTAAGAAAATCAATCCAAACACATCCTTAATGACCTATTTTTCATATTAAATTTAGGGTGTTAATATTAACCGTTAGATTAACTTCAAAGTAAAATTTAAAACGATCTCAACCGCGAATAGCAAAAATCATTTTGTTTATCTTTTGATATTTGAATTGTAAGTTACTTTATTATATAGATATTTTTACAATTATTATTGGTGTTTTTATTATTGTTGTGGTATCGAAAAAAATGGTAAAAATAGTTATCGTAAAAGTGATAAAAAATACCAACAATAATGATAAAAATATCCATAAAATGGTAAAGTACTCACAAAAATAATAAGTTTTTAATTGTAAAATAATTCACAAAAATTATAAAAATTGATGAGCCCAAATTCAGCTGGGTCAGGCCCAATCCATGGAGTAAGCCCAAATATATTAAAAGGCAGGTCAAGTTCAGCTCATGGCGTTAGCCAAGTTCAAAATTCAAGAAACACAAAAAGATCAGTACACGTGGAGAGTAATTACCGGGATAACAACTGCTCAAAAATCAAAATCATCTTTAATTGTACTTATCCTTAACTGTAACTATCTTTTCCGAAGGACTAATAACTTATCCCTCATGTCACCGTCTCAACTAAAACTCTATGCCTATAAATTGTAAGCCCTACACATGAGAGCAGTGTTATCAGAACCGGACCGGACCGGCCGGTCGGACCGGTTCAACCGTGAACAGGGACCTTGACCGATCCGGTTCTTTAGTTAGACCGCTTAAGGACAAGAACCGGCTATAAATCGGAAAACCAGCCGGTTTTTATAAAAAACCGTGAACCGGCGGTTTTATAAAAACCGGACGGTTTACTGCCAAACTAAAAATTAAAATATATTTGGGGCTTTTTTTGGTATTTGGGGCTTTTATTTTGCCCTAAATCGCAGAACAGAGAGAGAAGGCACCAACATCAGGCTTCAGCGACATCAAGATCAGGCGACTTCGACTGCGATTAGCCTGATTCAGCCACCTCGACCAGCCACCTCGATCAGCTACCAGCGAACTCAGACTACCAGTACCAGCGACCAACGAACTCAGGGATCATCTCCTTCGTCATCTCCTCCTTAGTGTTCTCAGGTAAAAACTTCCTTAATTCTAGGACAAATAGAACATATATTACTGACCTGGAGGTCACCATATGCATCTGTACTTGTGAGAACACTAGTATTGTCCATGTCCCAGAACTTTCTCTGGTTATCTTCACCCACAGCCAAAAAGTGATTTTGAGTTGTGTCGAACCGCACAACACAAGCTGATTTTTTCGGTAGGGATTTTGGTTTGGGGTTTGGACTTAGTGATTTTTCTATTATATACTTGGATCGGAACTTTGAAGTTCAATTTTTTGACAAATTATATGTATTTTAGACATATTTTATATTTCTTAGCTAAATTATTATGTTTTATAATTATTATATATATTTTTTTTTATTTTTTTATTATATGGCCGGTCCGACTAGTTGATCCACCGGTTGAACCAGTGAACTATTGACCCAGTCCCCTAGCCGGTTCGATGATCGGTCCGGTTCTGATAACATTGCATGAGAGACACACCACACATAGAACTTACTTTTTACTCTCTCTCTCCCACCTACTACTTTATCAATAAATTCTTATGGCCACCGTTGTCGCCTTCAAAGTGGAGTAGGTCGCCCTGACCGAATCACTCTATATCAATGTTTTTTGTGTTCATCTCATTTTTATATTTATTGCACTCACTATCTATATTAATTACTCGATAGATAATGCATAAATTTATTTTTGTGCATCATAAAAAATATTTATTAAAATAATAAATTTTAGAGAGACAATATTAAATATTTATTTTGTCGGTTATGTAGTCAAGTCTTAAATTGAGAACCTCTACTTTTCTTCATGCCAAACCCTATCTAGAAAAATGGCATCTCGAACATTTACCAGAATATGCGGGACATGATATATCCAGGAAAGCTACATTCTAGCAGTCCAAACAGTTTGCTTCTTGTTTTTTTGGGAAAACTCTTAACCCATGTCTCTCTTTGCTCGTATTTCCCATCTATATAATCATATCTGTGGAAAATTATACTCAGACTCCCTTAAATTTGATATTTAATCACTTAAATTTTTTTGATATTTGAAATATTACACATAAACCCTAGAAGTTTGTATGTGCAAAACACTTTGATCCTTGCCGTTAGTAAATTACATCTACACCTCCTGAAGTTTATATGCGTGTAATACTTAAATTCCTTAAGTTTAAAATATTATATTTAGACCAAAAGTATACCAAGTAAAGATAAAATATCAAATATTTTAAATTTTACAACCAAAATTCATGTTCTATTATGACATTAATTAAAATAAAATCAAAAATAAAAATCTAATTTTTTTAAAAAAAAATTATAATTAGTAAATAATTATACTATCTATTGGAATTTAATTTGGTCGTTTAAACGATCAAATTATTCCAATTAAAGCTAGAATATATTGTGTCCATTACAGTTTGACCCCTTGTTTGATTTTTTAGTTTTATTCCAATAGATAGTATAATTGTATACTAATTGTGATTTTTTAAAAAAAAATTAGATTTTTATTTTTTATTTCAATAAATGACATAATTGAACACGAATTTTGATTATAAAATTCATATTCTATTATGAATGACTTAAACCCCTTGTTTGATTTTTTAGTTTTATTCTAATATATAATATAATTGTATACTAATTACGATTTTTTAAGAAAAAATTGGCTTTTTATTCCATTACAGTTTGACCCCTTGTGATTTTTTTAGTTTAGTTGGGGCTTTTTCTATTTTTTGAAAATTTGGTTTGTAGTTTAATGTGACTAATTCGTTTGATTAGATTCAGTGATTTAATTGTGTGTCCTTAATAATATTCCTTATTAAAATTAAAACTAGACATCCTATTCATTAGATTTAGCAAGGTTGAAAAAATGAACACTCATTTGGTGGAGAGAAGAGTTTCCATGAAGAAATATATGACATGATAATTTTGTTATGGTATTTGTTGAAGTTCATGGAAATTTTTGGATTATGTTAATGTGATATAATTTTTCTTCATTTCAACTCTTGATTCCTTTTATTTAAAACATTTTTGAATATTTTATTTGCTTGGCGAGGTTTTTGTATTAAGAGCGCCTTTGGACACAAATAACCTATTCCCTCACAAACACTACACAAACACAAAACCTCATAGTCATATCCCATTCTCTCTCTCTCTCTCTCTCTCTCTCTCTCTCTCTCCCCTTCTCTTCTTCAAGTCTCCCTCCAGAGAAAATTGATGCCCCCCGTTCTATTGTCAGACAATTTAGGCCTCTACACAACAATTTAACGCCTATACTAACGGTGCAAGTTTGGAGGACAGGAAAAAATTCAGTGATTTAAATGTGTTGGAAATAAAATTTTAAATAATTAATTGATTTATTATATATATATATACTAGTTATTACCTGTGCCAAAAGACACAGTGTAATAAAAAATGGTAAACAATAAACATATTTGTATTCATATCCAAAATTAAATCACAAACATAGAGAAAAGATAAATGAATTTAAGCATCGGTTTGTAGTGGGGGTGAGAGGTGGTGAGCGGCAGTGGTGGTTGTAGGAGACGGTAATGGTTGTGGTGGGTGGCAATGATCGTGGTGGTGGCGGCGACGACGGTGGTGGTGGCGGCGGGGGGTGGTGGTGGTGGCGGCGGTGGTGGTGGTGGGGTAGGAATGGTAGAGGTAGTGGTAGGGCGGTTTCAAATACTATTATTTTTTTTAAAGTACTTATGAAAAATAATTTTTAGAAGTATTTTTAAAAAATCAATCCAAACACACTTTTAAGGACCTATTTTTCCTATTAAATTTATGGTGTTAATATTAACCGTTAGATTAACTTTAAAGTAAAATTTAAAGCGATCTCAACCGCGAATAGCAAAAGTCATTTTGTTTATCTTTTGAAATTTGAATTGTAAGCTACTTTATTATATAAATATATACACACACGATTATTATATAAAAACTTATTTTTTTTTATAATGTATTTTTTTTTTATAAAAAAGTAAAAATATGACACATGTACTTTTTATTATTTTATAATGTTTCATTCAATGGAAAAAATCATCGTAAATAATTTAGGCTACCACTTGAAGTTTTTTTCTGGAATAGATAATGCCCTTTTTTTTTGAACCTCAAGCCGGGCATCCTTGACTTGACTCCAAGTCAAGCCCAAGACTAAAAAATCTGTCAAATTTTCCAACAAAATTAACTATACAGTTAAACTCTTACACCCACCTCTCTCTATGCTCCTACTATCAATACCCCGCCCATTCCTTCACAATTCACAAACACTACACAAGCACAAAACCTCATACTCATAGCCCATCTCTCTCACTCTACCTCTCTCTCCAGAGTCCTAAACATGAGTTTCTTCAAGTCTCTCTCCATTTCCATTTTCCTTCTCATCTCTCTCCTTTTCACCTCCACCCATGCAGCCACTTTTGATGTCCGAAACAACTGTCCCTACACAGTTTGGGCAGCAGCAGTGCCCGGTGGCGGCCAGAGGCTTGACAAAGGCGGAACATGGCAAATCAACGTCCCTGCCGGCACGACAGGATCCCGTATCTGGCCTCGAACCAACTGCAGCTTCGACGCGGCCGGTCGGGGCCGCTGTCAAACCGGTGACTGCGATGGCCTCCTACAATGCCAAGGTTTTGGTGTACCACCAAACACATTGGCTGAGTATGCTTTGAATCAATTCAATAACCTGGACTTCTACGACATATCGCTAGTCGACGGGTTCAACGTTCCACTCGAATTTAGCCCTACCTCCGGTGGGTGCCGAGGCATCCGGTGCACTGGCGATATCAACGGGCAGTGTCCGAATGCGTTAAAGGCTCCCGGCGGGTGTAATAACCCTTGTACCGTGTTCAAGACCGCTCAGTATTGTTGCACCTCCGGCAACTGTGGACCCACCAACTATTCGAAGTTCTTTAAGGATAGATGCCCAGATGCTTACAGTTACCCTCAGGATGATCAAACAAGCACTTTTACTTGCCCTGGAGGAGCCAACTATAGGGTTGTGGTCTACCCTAAGGATGATCAAACATGCCCTTTTACTTGCCCTGGAGAAGCCAACTACAGGGTTGTGTTCTGCCCTTAGAGCATCTCCAATACATTCTCTATTTCTTCTCTTTTAACCACTTTAGCTAGCCAAACACAAAAAATTCTCTCAAACCCACTCTCTATTTCACTCTCTATTCCTAGTTAACCCAAATGGCTCACCAAATGTGGTGAGCCATTTGAGCTCTCTAAATTATCTCTCTACCTTTTTTTCTCTCTATTTCTCTCTATATATATGTTTTACTTTTTTTAAATTATTGAAAGTTAGTGAAAGTTGGGTGTAGTAGTTAACTAAAATAGAGAGTATAGTTAGAGTGAATTTTAAAAAGTTGTTAGCTAAAGTAGTGAATTGAATATTTAAATATATTTTGAGTAGCTATTTTGTTGAGTGTGGTTATCAACTTAGATTGGTTTGGACATATTTGTAAAAGAACTAAGTATATACCGGTACAAAGGAGTCATTTGATGTATATCGATGGTAATGTGGAAAATAGAGTAGGTTTAAAATAATTTTCAATTAAATTGTACCTCGATAGAGCACAATGAAAAAGTAAAATTCATGTAGCAGACCTCAAATTGTTGTAATTAGTAAATTTATTGTTGAAAGTTTAAAACTTATCGTTGCCAGTAGATTGATAATGAGTACCAATATCAAATTGGATTAATTGATAATCTAATGGCTAAAATATAATTGTTAAATTTGGACCAAATAGATTTTTTTAAGTATATGCATTTGTTCAAAGACGGCAACTTTTATCCTAATTAAAAGATGATTCAATAGTTAAACTTGAGTCCATGGTTTCATGATGCTTGTTTTTAGATTAAGAATTAAGAGGGCATGGTCAAGAGGATATATTCATATTATTTTTTTGGTTCAACAGTCAGGGGTGTCTGGACTAATTTACGCGCACATCAATTAATTCTCTCCTTAGTCTAATCAAAGGCAGGTCATCCACACCGGAACTAAGGTATTCATGAGGGATAATTCCTTATGGTCTGATCTTAATGAATTATCAAGATTCGAAGTCAAGTCACTATATATATATACACTAGGGTTGACCCGTGCCTAAAGGGACGGTGCAATGTGAATAGTTTTGAGAAAAATGTTGGTGGCCGATGGATGAGTCTATTTGAGACCGTCAAATGAACTTATTGAAGTTTGCCCTGTTTTATATTATAATAATTATATATAGCCTTAGGGAAAGTAGACTACAATGATTTTTTTTGTTTTGTTGAGATACATCGTTAACTTACTTACTACAAGAAAGAATCAAATATTAAAACTTTAGAATAGTGCATTTATAGTAGAGGAGGTAGTACACACAGGTTGAAGAGAAGTTCAAGAAAAGAAGAGAGATAAGAAATTAATAATAGCCTTTGAAAAGAATAATTGACCTCTTAAAATACCACTAACGACACTAATTCAGAGATTTAATCATTTTTTTTATTGTGTTTATAGATTTAGTGCTTTGTGGTAAAGTTAATCGCAACTTCTTCTAATCTCAAAAATGATAAAAAAAACATTATTTGCATTCGTCCTATTTGATGATCCAATCCATTATTATTCTTGAATTGATAATAGACTGCATCCGGGTCTTGCTAAGGACTGAATGCAAAAAAAAATTGAACTAGTTTCAACCCAAATCAAATTTAAAAAAATCAATGTAATTATTTAACAGTTTTTTTCAATGCAATGCAATCTAAGTTCTATTAGAATGGATTATATCGATAATATCTGAATTTTGAAAAATTACGTCTTCATTTAACTCAACTTCACTAAATAATCATTAAATTACTATTATACACATTTATATATTCCTATTTATAATCTTGATCGGATAAGCATAGAGTTAGTTATTAGTATATTAAAAAAATGGTGAAAAATAGTTTTTCAAATTTAGATAATCAGTTAATAATGTCAATTAATATTTAATTAATTAAATTTAAATTTGAATTGATTTTGGGTTAAAATCCTTTCCATCTTGACCAAGAATGGAGCCTCTGAAAAGTCAAATACCTAGTCGGTCGAGGTTGTATTGATTATGTTTGCCATTCCGAAATTTCTGACTAAATTGAAAATTCTTACTTTTCTTCGTGCCAAACTCTATCTAGAATAGGTATATAACTATATATATCCCATTAGTAGGATCTAGATATCCTCCGATATATATAGATTTTTTAATTTTTTTTGACGGATTATTCATTATTAATAATGTAAGACGTATTTATATATAATGAATACCGCTTAAATACATAATAACTGATCCGCCACGAAAGAAATCGATAAAAAATATATATTTGAGGGTTGTAAGTGTACAAGATATCTATTTAATATTACAACTAGAAAATTAAATTCTTAACTTATATAAGTACAACAACGGTTAAGATTGATCTAATATTTGTCTACTCTGATTCAATTATACAAAATTCATCAAAAAAAAAATTCTGCTAAAAAATATCAATTTCTCTTCCTGGCCTCCAATGTCAAACAACTTTATCAATCCACACATACATCTCTTTTTAATTTAATTTTAAATTGTGTAATTAAAAAAATTAAATTATTATTTAAAATATCAATATTATAAGATCGATTTATTTTTTAATATTATATATTATTTTTAGACACGAGATTTTTACTTAGATGTGTCAAAGTCATGTGCCCAGTTTTTCCGGGACATAGGAAAGGACTATGAAATTTCCAGTTCATGGGTTGCTGAAAGTCTTGCTTCTAACATTAAATTCTTTGTTATAACTTTCAACAGTTCAGATTGTAACAAAATCAGTAAAAAATAGTAATGGGCAAAAGAAAAGTAAACGATGGTCCCGAGATTTCGCAGCTGATTGGGACCTTACATGAGAAGATTCAAAATTGAAATGGAGAAGATTAGACAAGAGAGATAAGGGTTCATTTTCGCAGGCCCCTCTATGGATCCTCAGTTTTTTTTTCATTATATTTGGCACTATAAGTAAGTATTTGGGTCACTGTATTATTATTATTATTTTTTGATATGATTTAACAGTATTTCGTTCAAAAGAAATTACTCTGACAGTAAAATTACTTCAAAATTACTAATTTTTTTTTTTTTGAAGATAAACATTTGTATTAATCTTATCATTAAATAATCCGAGTATGAAACTCTTCTAATTAGCAAAGAATTTCATTCGAGAGGTGGAATGATTTCTCACTATAAAAAGATTCAGAATTGAAATGGAATTGTTGGCCTTGTTTTGTTGTTCATATTTATTTTTTAAATGTAGAAGACAACACCACCAGGTTTGATTAGTCTTTTATTTTTTCAAGTACAAATAGCATTTTCCACCTTATAGTAACGCCATCATCTTTTACCACTAGGGTTGTCTCAAAACAAAACTCCACGTATTGGACACATTCACTCCTTCACTCATGTCTTTTAAGAGAAGTCCAACAAAATCTTTGATTTTTCTTAGAAAAACTTAGGATAAAATACAATTTTACTCCCCAAAATATGCATGTAGTGTCTATTTGGTTCATAAAATTCTTACTTTGTATTTATTTAGTTCTTAATTTGTGTTTATTTGGTCTCACGTGATTGGTGCTTGACTAGAGATATTAACGATTTTTTTTACGAACGTTTGGAATTTGACCACATAGATACAAATTAGGAACCTTAGGGACCAAATAGATACAATTGAAAGATTGGAAATCAAATAGATAATAAATGCATACTTTAGAGACTAAAAATGTATTTTACCCAAAAAACTTATGGTGGAAATGATCACGTAAACGACTCATAAAGGCCCCCATTCCTCTATATAAACCCCCCCCCCCCCCCCCCCCCCCCCCACCCACCCCTTTGGTTCACATACACAAACCTATAAAGCCATCATACTTGCCAAATTAAGCCTAAAAACACAACCTACCTTCCTCCACTTGATACCAAATACCAAAATGAGCTTACCAAAAACCATGGGTGTGTTCTTCTCTCTTCTCTTTAGCCTATACTTCACCTTCACCAATGCAGCCACATTTGATATCATAAACCAATGTTCCTACACCGTCTGGGCGGCTGCTTCCCCTGGTGGAGGCAGGTGACTCGACCAGGGCCAGTCCTGGAACCTCAATGTGAACCCTGGCACGACCCAGGCTCGTATTTGGGGCCGAACCAATTGCAACTTTGATGCCAATGGCCAAGGCAGATGTGAGACTGGTGACTGCAACGGCCGCCTCGAATGCCAAGGCTATGGTACACCATCAAACACCCTAGCTGAATTTGCTCTAAACCAGCCTAACAACTTGGACTATGTTGACATATCTCTTGTCGATGGTTTCAATATTCCGATGGAGTTCGGCCCCACCACCGATGTGTGCCGTGATCTCAAATGTACTGCTCCGATCAACGACCAGTGTCCGGCCGAGTTACGGGCTCCAGGTGGCTGCAACAACCCTTGCATAGTGTTCCCAATCAACCAATATTGTTGCACCGATGGACCTGGGAGCTGTGGACCTACGGATTATTCCAGGTTCTTCAAGGATAGGTGCCCAGATGCTTATAGCTACCCTCAGGATGATCGAACAAGCTTGTTCACTTGCCCTAGTGGCACCAACTACAGAGTGGTGTTCTGCCCATGAAGCTCTATCCTTTCATGGCTATATGAGAAAGTGATTAGATACTTAGAATTTTCATATACTTATAAGGTATTGTAATAAATTCATGCACATGTGTAGTGATGTGCACGTGATCTGCTGCTATACATGCAGACATGTAGTCTTGTTCTATGATTACAAGTGAAAAAAGGATGTTAAAGGGACACATCAAAAGTGTGTCTCTTTGATCACATTATACCAAGGGTTTTCATTTCTTTCGCTTCATATTTGATAAGGGTGGCAATTTTTTCCACGCCTAGTTCCAAAAATTGATAATTTCAAAATAACACGATTCATTATTATAACTTAAATTAGTGTCGAAAACAAATAGTTTGATTTACGATTTTAAAGAATACACGCACCTCAAGCACATGACTCAAACAAGATGCCACATGACTATATTCGAGGTTTTTCAAAGATAGATGTTCCAGATACTTCTAATTATTCTGAAGATGATTAAAAATGATATTGTAATAATGATATTTTTTGTCTCACTTTTATTAATTTAAAATGTACGGAACATATCAGTTGTTGCATCATTTGGATTATATTTGTTATCTCTTTTTTCGATATGTGTAGCAATTATTCATTAAGTATAGCATTCGAGAAGGATGGACAATCTTAAATAGTTACTAATTAAATACAAGCTACAAGCTACAAGCTAGGCTTCTTTTAGGTGTGAAATATTAGCAAGTGAGTTTTGACTAGGGCAAGAGCACTTAGTTAGAAAACCTCAAACACGAGATTGGCCACCGATTTATGATAAAGTTTATTATGACTTCTTCTAATCTCAAAAATGATAAAAACAATGTTATTTGAATCCTACTTCGAATCTACTATTATTGAATTTGTAATAGATCCCATCCTATTGGGACCCATAAAGTACCCCATCCTAGGGGTGCAATGCGGACGGGTTGGGTGGGTTGAGAAGTTAACCCTACATCAACCCTAAGTATATAATCTTCAACACTAACCCTAACTCTAACTCTATCTCAACCCGAGTACTATCCGAGTTTAATTCGGGCTGGTTCGGGTTAAATTCATGTTACTTGATTCAGGCTGATTTCGGATTAAAAATTGGGTTGGGCTTGGATTACTTAATTTGGGTTGATTTTTTGAAGTGTAGATCTGATTTTTTCAAGTGATCTAAGATGAAGGGCGACGCGCAGATGGAGAGAGAGAGAGTGAGAGAGGGAGGAGTGACGTGTGAGAGAGGGAGGCTGAGAGTCTGAAACGACTCAAACGAGTGACGATTGATAGAGGGAGACAAAGAAAGGGAAGAATGACGAGTGGGAGAGGGATCTCAGATTGATGGAGGCGTAGGAGTGAAGAATTGAAGTAAAGTGAAAGTCTGGATTCTAAAGAGTGAAGATAAATACTAACCATAATTAAATATATTTATATATTTATGTATATTCGAGTTCAACTTGATTTTAATATTCGGGTTCAACCCGATTTTAATATTCGGGTTGAACCCGACAACCTGAGACCTCAACCCGAGGCTTGCCCAAATTCAATCCGTGGGTTGGAGTTTTTCGCCCAGGCCCAACCCAAGTATTAAAAATTTTACCCAAGCCTTTTTTTTTTTCAAGTTGGGCCCGGATTGACCCGCCCAAGTTGCACCCCTACCCCATCCAAGGCCTGTTATGAATTGAATATAGATGGGATTTCAACTCATCTGAATCTGAATAAAATTCAAAAAATCCAATCCAATTATCCAAAAAAGTTCATTTTGAGACTTGATATTTGAATCTGGTGAGGTTTAAAAGCCAATAATATCTGTATTTGAATTTAGAAAAATTGCAGCTTTATTTCAACTCAACTTCATCAAATAACCACTAAATTTTAGGGATGACAATCGTGTCATGTCATTACGGGTTCGTGTCGAGTACTAATCAACCCTAATCCAACCTATTTAATTAATTGTGTCGTGTCGATTGACCTGTTTATTTTCATGTCAAGTTCGTGTTAACGTATATAAACTTTGAAAAAATAACTTAACGATAAAATTTAAATCTAAGATTCTATTATCAATTAATTGAATTCATACTCATACTTTTTCTATAAATTAAAAATAAACTTAATAAAAATAACAATAATAAGGAGTAAAAATGTCTCTTTTGTACAATAATTATGTCAATACTTAATAAACAATAACAAATAATTATCATTTTATTTCTATAATATTAGTTAAACATGTTAATCGTATTAATTTCGCCTAATATTCGACTAATCAAATTTAAATTCAGACCAAATCTGAATTAAAATCCACTCCAGTTTCTAAAAAGTAAAATAACTAGTCGGTCGAGTCTATATGGATCAAATGATTTATTCCAAAACTGACTAAAAGAAATGAACCATAAATTGAGAACTCCTACTTTTCTTCATGCCAAACTCTATCTAGAAAAAATGACATCCCGAACATTTACGAGAATATGCGGGACATGATTTATGACTATTAATCAATGTATGGGTCGAAGTCAAGTGATAAGTTTTTTTCCAGGAGTCCAAACAGTTTGCCATTCATAGGAAAGAACTATCAAATTTAAACCAAATCGTTTACTTTCTTCATTGTTACGTAACATTTAATCATTTTACGTAAACGATAAATTTATCTTATTTGTGAAATGAAGAAGAAAGAAACCACGCTATATAGATAGTGAGACTTAATTTTAAATCGCGTGCGACGACTGTAAAAATTGTCATATACCACCGTGATGTTACATTTTCTGGGATAGTGAATAAATTGTTTAATGGTGCTATATATAATTAAAAAGGGTCACATAAAAATGCTATAAAATTTTCGAAAGTTCTGATTGTAGGAAAATCAGCAAAAAATAGGAAAAAAAAAAAAAGAATTAGGGAGAAGAAAAGTAAACTGTGGCTGCGAGTTTTCGGAACTGAGAGGGAGAAGCTACGGGGTGAAGACGTGGTTCACTTAAACTTTGTTCTTGACTTCTTCTTATTTTTGCAGTCCATGTGTGTTTAATTTATGGTGATCTTCAACATTAGACAAGAGATATTGACAGGAATGGACGGTCTAGATTTATGCCCGTTTCGTTAAATTCCCAAATCCCACTTGGACTGTTAGGCTAAGAAGTCAAGTCTCAATGTCTCACTGGCCCCTCTATGGATCCTGAGATTTTTTTTCTGTTTATATTTGGCATTATAAGTATTGGGTCACAGTAGTAATTTTTTTTTTTTTTGCTTTTGTTATTATCTGAAAAATTTCATTCGAATGATTTTCATATTGAAATGGCTTAATCTCCCTTCTGATTTTTTTTTCCTCCCCACTTGAACTAGCTCTTTTACGTAAATAACAAGTGGGGAGGACGCAATAATTAGGGTAAAGACGGGGGCTTTTAAGACTCATTTGATAGGCACGCTTCAATACTTTGTGTAACATTTTTTAAGAGATTCGATTGTCGATTATGGGACTAGTCTATTCGCATATAGAAAAAACAGTCATACCCTTTGAATGTCTGGGTATGAAATTATTATAATTAACCGGAGTTCCATTCAAGAGGTGATATAATTGCCCACTGTCAAAAAATTCAAAATGAATACATGAATAGATTGGCCTAACTAAATTTGCTCGTAATGGACACATTTCCACTCCTTGACTCGTGTCTTCTAGTGCATGAAGAAAAGTCCAACAAAACCTTTAATTTTCCTTTGAAAAACTTATGGTGGAAAACTAGAAATGAACACGTAAACGCCACATAAAGACCTCCACTCCTCTATATAAACTCCTCCAGCCCTTTGGCTCATACACACAAAACCATCATACTTTCACATAACCAAACCTTCATCCACTTTATACCAACTACCACTATGAGCTTAACTAAAACAATGTTTGTGTTTTTTTCCCTTCTCTTTACCCTATACTTCACCTCCACCTTCACCAATGCAGCCACATTTGATATCACAAACCGATGTCCCTACACCGTCTGGGCGGCTGCCTCCCCCGGTGGAGGCAGGCGACTCGACCAGGGCCAGACCTGGAACCTCAATGTGAACCCTGGCACGATCCAGGCTCGTATTTGGGGCCGAACCAATTGCAACTTTGATGCTAATGGCCAAGGCAAATGTGATACTGGTGACTGTGGTCGCCTTGAATGCCAAGGCTATGGCTCACCCCCAAACACCCTAGCTGAATTTGCCTTAAACCAACCTAACAATTTGGACTTTGTCGACATCTCTCTTGTCGATGGTTTCAATATTCCAATGGAGTTCAGCCCCACCACCAATGTGTGCCGTAACCTCAGATGCACCGCTCCGATCAACGACCAGTGTCCGGCTGAATTACGGGCTCCCGGTGGCTGCAACAATCCATGCACAGTGTTCAAAACCAATCAATATTGTTGCACTGATGGGCCTGGGAGCTGTGCGCCTACTGATTTATCCAAGTTCTTCAAGGAGAGGTGCCCGGATGCTTATAGCTACCCTCAAGATGATCCAACAAGCTTGTTCACTTGCCCTGCTGGTACCAACTACAGGGTTGTGTTCTGCCCATGAGGCTCTTTCCTTTCATGGCTATATGAGAAAGTGTCTCTACGAGTCTAATAAACTGATGCACATGTAGTGATGTGCACATGATCTGCTGCCATACATGCAGTTATTTAGTTTTTTTATATGGTTTACAAGGGAATAAAGAATGAGAAATTAAACCTATTAGATAGAAATATAGAAAGTGTTGCTTTCATCATATTACCATGCATGGGTTTCTTTTATTTTGGTTCACATGTTGTGTTGGATGATGACGGTAATTTTTAATAGGGATCGAACTCAAATATGACATAGACTTAAAAGTGACATGACCTATTAATACAAACAATTAATAGATTGTGTTAACGTGAATAACCCAATTTTGACGTATAATTCAATTTTGACGTGACAAACTCATTTAATTGATACCGTCTAAAAAACTGTTTCAATTTTTTATCTATTAATAAATATCACAACTGATGGGTTATACAAACGAAATATTTCAGACTATAAAAATTAAAGTCTTTTAAGAGAATTTTTTTGTGACAACTGTGTCCACCGTCGCAAAAAAAAAATCTTATTTTTAAGAAGGAAAAAAAATTGTGACAATAATACTATCACAAAAAATTTATTTTCTACAGCAAATACATTTTAACACGGCTTGTTGTCACCATAAAGATTTTGATACTCCAATTATTATGATGAAAAATAACGCTTTTTATGATAGTACTGTTACCATGAAAAAAAAATATTCTTTGAAAACACGTTTTTTTGTAATGGTGAACAAACCTACCACAAAAAATGTCTTAAAAAACCCTAATTCTTGTAGTGTTAGAAATCTCTTTTTATCTGTTTATTTTCTCTCTTCTTGCATCTTCTAAGCAACCACAACATATTACAGCTGAATTATTTTTCCACGATTGGCTTCAACCTGGTGGCATCTCAAGATTCAAAGTTATCGATTACCACATTAAAGGATATAGGAAAAAGCACAGATTCGAAAGAAAATATTTAACAGGTGCCAATACATGATCCAGGGTTTATAGCTAGTGATGGTGTAAATCTCCGTGAATGAGCTACGTGACAGGAATACTTCGCATTAATGATTTACGTGGGGTAGTGTCTAATGTCTGAGTTGCAAGGCTCGTATCTAGTAATACTGATTGATGTTTTGGGGGATGAAGAAAGGGGCGACAACACAGTGGGGTTATAGTGGTTCACCGGCCTGAGCTCAGCTAGTCCACTCTGCAATGGAGTCTCTAGCTCCTCTCTTTCTTATTGACCGAGTTGAATGTATTACAATTTTTGTATCAGGGGATTGGGGTTCTTCGTGGCTCTCTCTTCGAATGGAGGCTTGCCCTCTTTTTTATAGCCTCCTACTTACCTCTAATACTGATTTTATTCCCTATGATCAAGGGATCTTCCTTCCTCTCTCCTCCCAATCCTGGAATTCCCTCAACTCCCTATGGCTGGCTTCAAACGGTTTATATCCCGAGATCTTTGCGTTCTACCGGGGGATTCTCCTTAATATTTGGAGAGGATTGAGAGTTTCGTGCCTTGGTTTTTGCTTCCTAGTTATCCTGCCGGTACATGCTATCATTCGGCTGTCTCTTTTCCCTCCTTGCTACGGTTTCACCTGTAGGGAGCTCTGGCTCTAGGCCTCCGAGCTATGAACCCTTCACCTGACCTCCTGAGCTGAGCTCTGTATCTGGGCTCATGTTTGGAGTTTATTTTAGGTATCATCAGTTGCCCCCCAGCCCTTGGTTCAAGCGAGCTTGGGCAGGGGCTGAGCTGTTTTAAACCGAGCTAGAGTCCCCTCGTGACTGACCTTGGTTTGTGCATAGGTATTGCCTTTTTGACGGTTTTTCTAGCAATCATGCCCTCCTCGATTCCCGCGCATGTTCCAGCCCACATCCTTTCAAGTCATAAATGTCTGAACGGTCATCAAAACCCTTATTCTCACACTGTTCATCTTCTTCATTGCCTTTCATCTCCGTTCTTCTTGCGATTTCGGACCATCCCACTTGAGACTTCCTGATTTTCTTGTTCGAAATCGAACTCCCAGTTCTCGTTTTGAAGACTTGCAGTGCCTCTTTCCTTCGATATTGCTCCAGGCTTCTGTTCGCCGCTATTCTTGAGTTAGGTACGTCCTTTGCCCCTTTCACTTCCTCCTTTGCTCTGGATCCCTCAAATTCGAGGTGGTTGCTACATTTTTGGGCTTTTCGGTTCTTTTACTTTTGGAATCGTGACCATTGCCTAGCCCCACTTCCCCACTTCGTAGGTTGGAGTTCTATAGTTCATATCCTTGCCATTGGGAGCTATTGTGTTGACCCAAGGGTCATTAGAGAGTGCCTGACCAATGTCCCCTCCCTTTATCGCTCTTTTAATCTTCCTTTTTTTCTTCCTACCATGTCTGCCTCTTCTAGAGCCACTCGCTCCTCTGTTTCACTCTTAGGAGATAGGTCAGCCGAGGAAGAGACCGAATTAGGGGAAGTAGGTGACGTGATAGACAATTTCCCTGGGGTTGATGTCGCTGATTCCGAGGTCAACACCGAGGAGCTCCCCTCAACATCTTCCCCCCTGCCCCCTAAGACAGACAAAGGCAAGGGCAAGGTCAGTGGAGTTGGGATTTCTGATGTCTCAACGTACTTAGGAGCTGCCTATAAGCTAGCTGAGCAAGTGGGCCCTAGCAAGCTCAATCCTTTTTTGTTAAACGTTTTGCGTACTCGCTATAGGTTCCCTACTGGTGTTGAGCTCTTGAGCCCAGACAGTTTTACTCCCTTCGTTGCCCAGGTTAACAAGAGGGTCTGTTTTTTTGAGGCCGCCTTGGATAATGGCGCCTTCGTTTTCCTATACATCCCTTTTTCAAGACCATTCTGCAGTACTTCAACGTGTGCCCCTCTCAACTTTCTCCTAATTTCTGGGGTGTCTTAGCGGGTCTTCTGGTTATTTTCAAAGATTTAGACCTCAGGGTCCCTACCCTTCCTTTATTCCTAGAGTTTTTCAATGTTAAACCGACCTCTCAGGAAGGCTTCTTGTATGCCTCTAAGCGTGCCAATGTTAGGCAGCTTATTTCTAACATTCCGACCTCCCACAAGCACTGGAAGGAACATTTATTTTTTGTCGGGGGCACCGGCTGGGAATACAATCCTGCTGACAGGTCGGACACTCTTGGTATTCCCAAGGCCTGGACTCGTCCGGACAACTTGGGTGAGTCCTTAATTGGGTTAGTTGCGTGTTTCGTTTCGAGGGCCATGAGCTCCTAACTCTGCTCTGCCTTTGTGTTTTCTAGGTACTCGTCTCAAGCTCAACACTGAGGAACAAGAGGCGAGGGAGATATTGGCAAAGTGCACCCCCAGGAGGTATTCCGAGCTTATTCTGCCTTGGGTTTTGGTGGACAGAGGGTTCAGCCTTCCTGAGGTAGAGATTGAGGCTCCGCTTCCAATTTCTGTTGTCAGACCTGAAGGAGCTGCTGGTAACCCCCCTTTCCTAAGGGTTTCTTTATCTTACTTTTTATTTCTTTTTATCTAACTGTTTTAGCTCAGATCTTCCAGGATCTTCCACTATGAAGCTTAACCCCGAGGAAATCCAGGCCAAGTTGAACAAGTTGTCAAAAAGTGGGAGAGGCAGCAAGCGGAAGGCTCAGGTCGGTTCTGGGAGTAGCTCTGCTCCTCAAACCAAAGTTCAGAAAGTGGGGGAACCAACTTCTTCTTCAGCTGTCAAAGATCTGGTTCCTCCACCTAGCTCTTCTGAGATTGTGAAGACCCCTCCTTCTCCAAAAACCCAGCCTATCTCAGCGGGAGGTCAGACTTCTCCTTCCTCGTCAGAGATTGAGAAGGCTTTGGAAGTGATCCCGCGTGTCCGACCTGGTAGTTTCAGATATAGCTCTTCAAGGAAGGTCATTGAGACAACTCCGGTGGGTCCTAAGAGCAAGAAGGGGACGCTAACCGACGTGAAGGAAGATGAAGATTCCTTTTTTGAAAACATGGAGCTCGCCGCAGGGGCTGTTTCCTCTATTCTTCCTGAGTCTGACGTCAAGAGGGCTGCCACTATGGAGCTTGAAGAGTCCATCGCATCAGCTCTTCAGGGAGCAGCTACTGTAAGTCTTGATATTCTTAGGCATCTTCTTAACCTTATGTCATAGTTGTTTACTGCTTACTTTTTTTACCTGTGCCTCTTTAGATGGCCATCCATGTAAAGGGCCTACTGAGGAGAGTTCGGTCTTCCGAGTCTTCTGTTAAAGTTCTGAAGGCGTACGAGCTCAAGGTTGCGGAGCAGTCTTTTGAGAATAAGGATCTCAAAAACCAAGTGAAGGACCTAACTGAACAGCTGGAGAAGCAATCCTCTGATCTCGAGGGCTTCAAAGCAGCCAAGCTCAAGGCTGAGGAGGGAGAAAAGAAGGCTTGTGACGAGCTAAGGATTGTGGGGGAGGAGCTGAAGCATAAAACTGAGCTCTAGGCTAAGGCTAATCAGGATGCTTTTGACACCCGCAACTCTCTTGAGTTCACAAAGAGAGAATATGACACCATTTGCGAGGCCAATGGGATTCTTCATAAGGAGCTCAAGGAGAAGAGTGATTTAATTGCCGAGCTGACTGATGAAGCCACCACCCAATGGGCCTCTGGGTGGCTTGATTTTCAGCGTAAAGCTTCGAAGATCTTTCCCGATCTGGATTTTAATTTGCCTATCCCAACAGAGGGGGAATTGGAAATCGATTTTGATGGTGAGGAAGACAACTCAGCTCTTCTCCCTAAAGCCTCAGTCCAAGATGTACCTGTTTCTCCAGTGATTGCTCGTGCTGCATCCTTCTCTGTTGATCTGGTGTCCGAAGCCCTTGAGCAAGGATCATTACTAGACAGGGCGGAGGCTCCTGGGATCAACATTCCTGAGAATTTTACTCCTCCAGCTTCTGGGTCCTTGCCTTCTTAGCTGCCGGGCTCTGCTTTTCCTGTTGAGGCTGCATCCGCCGAGCTGCAGGATCTTCTGTCCACTCCCCCTCCAGAAACTTAGGATTTTTTAGTTGTAATCTCTCTTCTTTGTAATAAAATTTTTTGAGATGCAACTTTGCCTTGGGTTAGGACTTGTGTTACTTTGCAATCTTCATCTGTTTTTCCTTTGCTGGCTTAGCACATATATACCTTCGAATTTCGATTTCGAACTGTACATTTACTTGTTTTGCTTTATATGCGTTTTGCCTTATATACTCCCCTTCCCCCTTTGCTTTGAGGGGTGCTGTGCACTTCTTGAAGCAAAATTACTAGGTTTGAAGAGTATAGGAGACTTGGTGTTATGCTCAATGGCTTCCCCTGAGCTGTTGAGCTCGGTAGTTGGTATCTCAGGGATCCCTTCTCTTTTCTTCTTCATTCTGAGCCACACAGCTTGATATTGTGAACTGGCGAGTTCCTTCTGAGCTACATGGCTCGTTTTTGTGAACTTAATAGTTCTTACTGAGCTTCATGGCTCAAGTTTGTGAACTTAAAAGTTCTTACTGAGCTTCATGGCTCATTCTTGTGGACTTAAAAGTTCTTACTGAGCTTCATGACTCGTTTTTGTGAACTTGATAGTTCTTACTGAGCTTCAGGGCTCGTTTTTGTGAACTTGATAGTTCTTACTGAGCTACTTGGCTCTTTCAATAGACCCTTGGTGAAACAAATTTCATTGTTTTATTGATAAAAATTCTCTTACAAAAAAAAGGGACTTACTGAAAAAATCTTTTGAGATGCTCTGCATTCCAAGAATGAGGTAATATCTTTCCTTCCTCTGTTTGTAATTCGTAGTTTCCGGGTCTGATCACCCTCGAGACGATATAAGGACCCTCCCAATTTGGTCCCAGCTTCCCATGAGTGGGATCCTTCCTGGCCGGCAAGAGCTTCCTGAGGACCAGATCTCCCACTTTGAAACTTCGGTGTTTGACTTTCCTGTCATAGTACCTTGCAGCCTTCCTCTGGTAAGCCTTAATGCGACGCAGAGCTGTTTCTCTTTTTTCTTCCAAGAGGTCCAAGTTCAACAGAAGAGACTCATCATTGTGCTGAGACTCTGCAAATTCGGCCCTAGGGGATGGGATTCCAATTTCCACCGATGCTACTGCCTCTGTTCCAAAAGCTAGGGCGAATGGAGTCTCTTGAGTCGCTGACCTTGCTGTCGTTCTATAGGCCCATAGTACTTCAGGGATATGCTCCACCCATTTTCCTTTTAAGGCTTCAAGCTTGGTCTTCAGAGCTGCTTTGATGGTTCTGATGGTGACTTCTGCCTGTCCGTTGGATTGTGGATGGGCTGGGGCCGAAAAGTAATTCTTTATTCCCAGATCAGCACAGAACTTCTTGAATTTGGGATTATCGAACTGTTTTCCATTGTCGGAAACGATTGCCCTGGGAATTCCAAACCTGCAAATTATTGATTTCCACGCAAAGTTTTGAACCTTTTGTTCCGTTATTGTGGCCAGGGGCTCCACTTCAGCCCATTTGGTGAAGTAATCCACCCCAACAATAGCGAACTTACACTGTCCCATGCCGGTAGGCAGAGGTCCTAGTATGTCCAAACCCCACTGCTGGAAAGGCCAAGGGCTTACTACTGCAGTTAAGAGCTCTGGCGGGCAATGAGGGATATTGGCATGCATTTGGCAAATGGTGCATTTTCTGACCAAGTCTACTGCATATTTGAGTATGGTAGGCCAATAGTAGCCTTGTCTTAATACTTTCCCTGCTAGAGCTCGAGCTCCAATATGGTTGCCGCAAATTCCCTCATGAACCTCTCTGACTATGTAATTGGCGTCTTCATCTCCCACGCATTTAAGAATTGGTGCTGAAAAACCTCGTTTGTATAGGTCTCCCTGCAAAACATAAAACCTGGCTGACCTGGTCCTTAGTTTCGCTGCTTCTTTGGGATCTGTTGGCAGAGTCCCATTCTGTAGGTACCCCATGATGGGGTCCATCCAGCTTGGTTGACCCTCCACGGGCAGTATTTCCCCATCTTTGATGCATACAGATGGCTCCGTTAGGTTTTCCACTGGAATCAGCCTGTCTAAGCTTTCCTGCGAAGCCGTTGCCAATCTAGCTAAGGCGTCAGCTCGGGAGTTTTCGGCTCTGGGGATATATCTGACTTTAACCCGCACAAATTTCCTCATTAATTCTTGCACCTTTCTGAGGTAGAGGACCATTTTCTCTCCTCTTGCCTCGTAAGACTCTTCTATTTGTTTTACTACGAGTTGTGAGTCACTGCAGATCTCCAATTGCTCCACCTCCATTGAGTGAGCGAGATTGAGCTCGGCGATGACAGCCTCATACTCAGCCTCATTATTCGAAGCCTTAAATCCAAACCTGAGTGTATACTCGACATCTACCCCATCCGGAGAGGTTAGAATCAAGCCTGCGCCACTTCTTTGAGCGTTGGCGGCTCCATCTACCGAAAGCTTCCATGTAAGGAGGTCTGGCACCAACTGTGTGGCTTCCGGGGGTGCTGTCGTTGTGAATTCTGCGATGAAATCTGCTAGAATTTGCCCCTTGATTGCAGTCCTCGGTTTGTACCTGATATCAAACTCACTGAGCTCTATAGCCCACTTAACCAGCCTTCCAGAGGACTCTGGCTTGTGCAACACTTGTTTCATCGGCTGATCTGTCGGTACCTCAATAGTATGAGCCTGAAAGTAGGGCCAAAGTCTTCTAGCAGCGGTGACTAAAGCTAAGACGAGTTTTTCCATTTTGGGGTATCTTTCCTCTGCCCCCCTCAGAGCTCTGCTGCAGTAATATACTGGCTGCTGAGCTCTGTCTTGCTCCCTTACTAGCGCTGCACTGGTTGAAAAGTTCGAGACAGCTAGATAAAGTGTGAGTACCTCTCCTTCTAAGGGACTCACCAGCACAGGAGGTGAGCTCAGATAGGTCTTTAGTGTCTGGAATGCCTCTTCGCACCGGGTGTCCCACTGGAACGCCTTCTTCAAGACTTGGAAGAAAGGCTGGCACTTGTCACTTGATCTGGACACAAAGCGGCTCAAGGCTGCTATTCTTCCTGTCAAACGTTGGATTTCCCTAGTGTTGGATGGTGGTTGCATGTCCAATACTGCCTTTATCTTCTCAGGGTTAGCTTCAATTCCTCTACTATTGACTATAAAGCCTAGGAATTTTCCTGTAGATACTCCAAAAGCACACTTGGCGGGGTTGAGCTTCAACTTGTATTCCTTAAGGATTCGGAATGATTCTGCTAAATGCCCGATGTGTAATTCTGCTTTCAACGACTTTACCAACATGTCGTCGATGTAAACTTCCATGGAAGTTCCAACCTGCTTTTGGAACATCCTGTTTACCAGGCACTGATAGGTGGCTCCAGCATTCTTCAACCCAAAGGGCATGACTTGGTAGCAGTACGTTCCTTGTTCAGTCACGAAGGAAGTTTTCTCCTGATCAGCTGGGTCCATCATGATCTGGTTGTAACCCGAGAAAGCATCCATGAAGCTGAGGAGCTCGTGCCCAGCAGTGGCATCCACTATTAGGTCAATCCGAGGTAGAGGAAAGCTATCCTTTGGGCAGGCTCGATTGAGATCCGTGAAGTCGATGCAGAGCCGCCATTTCCCATTAGCCTTCTTTACTAGAACCACATTTGTCAACCACGTGGGGTAGTCCACCTCCCTAATGGCCTTAGCGTGGAGGAGCTTGCTGACCTCTTCGTTAATCGCCTTCTGGCGTTCTGGAGCAAAGCACCTCCTTTTCTGCTTAACAGGCTTACAAGTAGGATTCACACTTAGCTTGTGTGTGATGACTGTTGGGTCAATCCCCCTCATGTCTCCTTAATGCCAAGCGAATACTCCTATGTTCTCCTTCAGGAACTGAATGAGAAGATCCTTAATACCTCTGCTCAGTTTGGATCCGACGTAAATGAGGTGTTCTGGATCTTCATCAAGCTGAACAGGTTCCAGCTCTTCCGATGGCATGGGTCTCGCATCTAGCTCATCTCTCATATCCAACTCGTCCAGCTGAACACTTTCAACTTCTTTCTGCTTTGTAGAGGCCATATAGCATTCTCTTGCTACCCGCTGATCTCCACGGACCACTCCAACCCCATTCTCAGTGGGAAACTTCAAGACCATGTGATAAGCCGAGGGGATAGCTTTCATCGCGTTTAGAGACGGCCTGCCTAGCAGCATATTATATGCGGATGGTGCATCAACCACCAGGAACTTAACGGTGGTGGTGGTTTGGCAAGGTGGGTCCCTCATTGTTAACACCAGCTGTATCGAACCAAGGGGTAACACCCTTTCTCCCGAAAATCCCAACAAGTGTGCACTCACTGGCTCGAGTTTTTCCCTGCCTATGCCCATCTTGTCAAATGCTAGGGCAAAAATGATATCTGTCGAGCTCCCGTTGTCAATCAGAACTCTATGAACAGTTCTGTTGGCCACCACAGCCCTTACTACCAATGGGTCGTCATGGGGATGTTGGTATCCTTCCAAGTCTGCGTCTGAGAATGTGATGGTTGTGCTAAGACGAGGTGCCTTAGATACTGTTTGTACCTCCAAGGCTTCTCCAGCTCTGACTCTGCGCAGGTGAGCCTTTCTGGCTGAGCTGGACTCACCACCTCCTGCGAATCCACCAGATATTACTCTGATTTCCCCAAGGGGCTGTTGGTGTTGTGCGGGAGCTTGCTGCTGAGGTGGGGGTTGAGCTCGGTTTCGATCTTCCTGAGCTACGTAGCGTCGCAGATGTCCTCGTTGGATCAGGAACTCTATCTCCCTTTTCAACTGGATGCAGTCGTCTGTTTGATGCCCATGATCTCTGTGAAATTCACAAAACTTAGTGGGATCTCTTTTTGTCGGGTCTGCCTTCATCCGGGGTGGCCACTTTAGAAACTTCTCATTCTGCACCTCGTACAAGATTTGGGATACCGTTGCAGTTAGAGGCGTGAGCTGTCGAGGTGGATATCTTGGTTGTAGTTCTGGTTGCGGTGGGCCTAATCTATCTCTGACGTTACCTCTCCTTTTTGGGGAGCGGTCTCTGTCTCTTCTTGGAGACCTATCACGTCCCCTTTCTCTTCTGGGACTTCGATCCCTTTTCTTTTCATCTTTCCCTTTATCTTTCTGTACGGATGAGCTCCCCACCTTCGAGAGGAGGGCTTCCTCACCGTTTATGTACTTCTCAGCTTTGGCCAATACCTCGGCCATGGTTGCTTGAGGGTTCTTGGATACGGAGAACATCAAGTCCTTGGATTGCACTCCCAATCCAGCTATGAAGGCTGTTATGGCAAACTTCTCGTCCGGGATATCTACCTTTAGCGACTCCGAGTTGAACCTCTGGACATAAGACCTCAGGTTCTCTTGAGGTCCCTGTTTCACATTCAGTAGGTGGTAGCTCGGCTTTCTGTATATCCGAGCTCCTATAAAGTGAGATACAAAAGCTATGAAGAGCTCTTTAAAGGATGAGATCGAGGCGGGTGGAAGCCTGTGAAACTAGGCTAGGGCAGAGCCTTTCAATGTGATGGCAAAAGCTCTGCAGCTTACAGGGTCCTGGTATCCATGCAGCTCCATCTGGTTCTTGTATGTGTTGAGGTGATCTACGGGGTCTTTTGTTCCGTCGAAGACCTCTATTTGTGGCATCCTGAACTTCGGAGGGAGAGGGAAGTGTAACACTCCAGTGGTGAACGGGGACTCGGTCTGTTGTACTAGAGCGTCCATTGTAACAGGAGTCTTGCTCTTTACTGCCTCCTTCATGTGGCTGAGCTCTTGCTGGATGTCTTTGAAGCGTTGCTCCCAGTGCTGCTCTCTCCTGTCTTGCGGGTAAGGGAAAAAATCGTCCCTCTCACCCCCATCGTTCTGACTTTGCACTTCCTCGTTTTGGCCATCCCTAGGGGGTAGGTAAGGAGAATGCCCCCGGGTCTGGCTGTTTTCTCCTCCTTCGTTGACCTCTCTAAGGGGGTCCCAGTGTCGTTGTTCCCTATGAGGGGGATTATTCTGGCCTTCTTGGGCCGGTCGTGCCTCCTGGGGGCGCTGTATGAGCTTTAATAGCTCTCCATTTTCCCTTAGCAAACGTTGGTTGACGAGGCGAAGGGCCTCCATCTCGTTATTAATGGGGGAATTAGCCTCTTGGACGTTCCCGGGTTGTCTGCCGTTGGTGGCTTCCTGCTGATCTTGCATTCGTGGTAGGTTTGTTTGACTTCTGCTCATATTTCGAGTTGTTACCATCAATCACTGAGAGATCAACTTATTTGTAATAGGAACAGTCGTTCCCACAGACGGCGCCAAACTGATGGTGTAAATCTCCGTGAATGATCTACGTGACAGGAATACTTCGCATTAATGATTAACGTGGGGTAGTGTCTAATGTCTGAGTTGCAAGGCTCGTATCTAGTAATACTGATTGATGTTTTGGGGGATGAAGAAAGGGGCGACAACACAGTGGGGTTATAGTGGTTCACCGATCTGAGCTCAGCTAGTCCACTCTGCAATGGAGTCTCTAGCTCTTCTCTTTCTTATTGACCGAGTTGAATGTATTACAATTTTTGTATCAGGGGATTGGGGTTCTTCGTGGCTCTCTCTTCGAATGGAGGCTTGCCCTCTTTTTTATAGCCTCCTACTTACCTCTAATACTGATTTTATTCCCTATGATCAAGGGATCTTCCTTCCTCTCTCCTCCCAATCCGGGAATTCCCTCAACTCCCTCTGGCTGGCTTCAAACGGTTTATATCCCAAGATCTTTGCCTTCTACTAGGGGATTCTCCTTAATATTTGGAGAGGATTGAGAGTTTCGTGCCTTGGTTTTTGCTTCCTAGTTATCCTGCCGGTACATGCTATCATTCGGCTGTCTCATTTCCCTCCTTGCTACGGTTTCACCTGTAGGGAGCTTTGGTTCTAGGCCTCCGAGCTATGAACCCTTCACCTGACCTCCTGAGCTGAGCTCTGTATCTGGGCTCATGTTTGGAGTTTATTTTAGGTATCATCAGCTAACAAGTTGTATGTTCTCTGCAAAAAAATTATCCATCTTTCAGCTTCATAAGCTAGCGCACCTAGAGGGCAAAATTTGCCAACCTCTTACTTTCACCCTTGTCTGATGTTGCTGGTCCCCGGGTCCAAGCTAGGTTGCTGAGGACGAAGCCAGCTGCAGCCGGGTAAGTTGGCGTTGGCGTTGGCATTTCCCTGGGCCACGAACGCAGGATTCAGCGGGAACTGCTCTACGGGCACACGTTTCTCGGGTGAATCAACCTGAGCTGGAACATCATTTTGGAAAAAGCTGGGCATGCCGGACTCGGGCAGTCCAAAACAAACGTCTTCTTGGATAGGAGAAGGGTCAGGTTGTTGCTGGAGATGCCCCTGAATTGGATTATCTTCAACTGGGATTGCCCCTGTAAGAGTCTTGAATGCAAAGTCACATTTGATATCATAAACCAATGTTCCTACACCGTCTGGCGGCTGCCTCCCCCTGTGGAGGCAGGCGACTCGACCAGGGCCAGTACATGAACCTCAATGTGAACCCTGGCACGACCTAAGCTCGTATTTGGGGCCGAACCAATTGCAACTTTGATGCCAATGGCCAAGGTAGATGTGAGACCGATGACTGCAACGGCCGCCTCGAATGTCAATGCTATGGCTCACCCTTAAACACCCTAACTGAATTTGCCTTAAACCAGCCTAACAACTTGGACTTTGTCGACATATCTCTTCTCTTGTCGATGGTTTCAATATGCCGATGGAGTTCGGCCCCACCACCAATGTGTGTCGTGATCTCAGATGTACTGCTCCGATCAACGACCAGTGTCTGACCGAGTTACGGGCTCCAGGTGGCTGCAACAACCCTTGCACAGTGTTCCCAATCAACCAATATTGTTGCACCGATGGGCCAGGGAGCTGTGGTCCTACTGATTACTCCAGGTTCTTCAAGGATAGGTGCCCAGATGCTTATAGCTACCCTCAAGATGATGAAACAAGCTTGTTCACTTGCCCTAGTGGCACCAACTACAGGGTGGTGTTCTGCCCATGAAGCTCTATCCTTTCATGACTATATGAGAAAGTGATTAGATACTTAGAATTTTCATATAGTAAGGTATTGTAATAAATTCATGCACATGTGTAGTGATGTGCACGTGATCTGCTGCTATACATGCAGACATGTAGTCTTGTTCTATGATTACAAGTGAATAAAGGATGTTAAATGGACACATCGAAAGTGTCCCTTTTGATGATGCACAAAATGGTCTTATACAAGATCAACAGTCGAGTGTATGATAAAATGTAATTAATGGACAATTACTAGAGAAATCAATGACAATAATGTAAATATCGGGTCAACACACAGATATATAGTAGTTCACTCTGAAAAAAGACAACAATAGTCGGGGGACCTTTTATTGATTAAGTAAGGTGAACGAGAAAGAGATAGAGCAATGATTAGTCCCGGGAGGGATACAATAGTTAGGAGAGAGTAAAGCTATGTGTGGGGTGTGTAGAGAGGTCTCCTCTCATGTAGAGAGAGCTTACAATTTATAGGTACAGAGCCTTAGTTGAGGCGGTGACGTGAGGGTAAAGATACTAGATCTTTGGGGAGCTACAAAAGGTAAGTACAATTAAAAGTTGTCTTGATCTTCGAGAGTGAGTATTCCGATAATTGTTCCTCACGTGCTCTAATCCTTCTGGACTCCTTGAACTTTGGACTAGGCTGAATCCATGAATTAGACTTGACCCGCCTTGTAACTAATTTGGGCCTAACTCATTAATTGGGTCTGGCCCAGTTAAATCTGGGGTCGTCGTTAGCCTCCCATGCCCCAAGCCCTAGTAGTGACTGGGGGTTGAGGGCATGAGTGAACTCCTTCCTTTGGGTAGAACAGATATCTTGTTCCATATGGTGGCTTCTTTGGCTTTCCATCCATGATATTTTTTAAGCTTATTTCTCTATTTGGTAACGCCATTGTTGGAGAGAGGATGAAGAGAAGAATGGACGCTTCGACACGTGGAGATGGAGATGCTTTGGTGAGTGGCGCCATGGGTATGAACCTGGGCAACACCAGGGAAGATATAAGACTGGGCGATGCCACGGGCAACACCAAGGAGGACCCAGACAAATTGATGATGTCTTTGGTTTATGAAAATTCTCTCTTTCACAGGTGATCCCGTGGTTGATCACTTACGACGAATGCTCTTTACGTCACTCGGATGGTGACTTCCCCTCCTCCTCCTAGAAGAGGTGAGATCTGATGCCCCCAGTGCTTCCCAGCTGAGGTCTGACGGTCTTGATATTTCTTAGAAGACGGGGTTTGATGCCCCTAGCGCTTCACATACTTATCCTACTTCTAGCAATGGTCTGGTGTCCCTGCTGCAAGATGTGAATTTTGGTTAAGGAGAGTCTTTGGAGGTTTGTGACACCCTTGGATGTCAGCTCTCGGGGTCTTGAGGGTATCATCGATACTGAGATAGAGGACTTTGCTATGGTACCCCGTTGTTATGTGGAACCCTCTCTTCTGTATGCTTGGTCATGCTAACATTCTGACTTCGAAAATTTGTAGATGGCTGCGGTTTTTCCGTACTTTTGAGGACGCTCAAACTCAATGAGGTGTCAAGAGCTTTGGTGGAAAAGAGACCTAGGCACCAGGCTGTAGTTAAGGTTGGCTCATGAGAGAACAACAGCTCTCGAGGCCAAGCTTCTAGAGAACTAGGCTTTTTGCGTATAAGCACAGGCTGAGTTAGGCCGAGCTTGTGGCGACTCTCGTGAGTAGGGATGGCAGTGGACCGGGGAAAAACGGGTTATTTCTAATAATAGTTGAATCAATTCATTTTCCCTAACTTCCAATCGCCCACGCCATGTTGGTTTTGCGTGAAGGTATTTTTTTTCTCTCTCTAAATTTCAAGTTTTTTAATGCAGTTAGTTCCTCGTTCAAAAATGAATGTACTAGCTTCTAGAATTTTTTTTCACTGGCAAGCAAATATACCTTCTCTTAGAGCCCCTCCTAATATTCATTTCATTTCACATGAACCTAAAGATTATAGCATAAATTAAAAGGGGATGGGACCAAGGGGAAACACCAGATGTCAAGTCAAACCCTTTTATGTTGAACTTGCATTTTTATATCATATGCATATTATAGAGGCCAAATTATTTATATTATAGGTACATAATTTTTTTTTTTTTTACATGTAGTTGATTACAAACAATGGAAGGAGAAGAAGTGAGAAATATTGGCTTGGTCTTAGGCTTGGGCTTGGGCTTGGGCGGGTACGGGGGAAGCGGGGACGGGGACGGGGATTAGAAATTTACCCGCGGACGGGGATGGGGATGAAAACTATACCCGTTAACAGGGGTGGACCGGGGATGGACGCAGATTTTTTAAGCGGGTATGGGGATGAAGACTACAGTCCCCGCCCCGCTTCGGTCCACTGACATCCCTACTCGTGAGAGCCACTAAACTAGAGACATAGGCTGCCTGCTTGAGAGCAGAGCAAAGATAGGTCAAGCTTTTAGCAACTCGCAAGAGATCAGCTAAGCTAGAAATATAGGCTGCTTGCTTGAGAGCAGAGCAGAGATAGGCCAAGCTTTTGGCGACTCTCGTGAGAGCCGCTAAGCTAGAGAAATAGACTGCCTACGTGAGAGCAGAGGCAGAGATAGGCCAAGTTTTTGGCGACTCTCGTGAGAGCCACTAAGCTGGAGATATAGGCTGCCTACTTGAGAGCAGAGCAGAGATAGGCCAAGCTTTTAGCGACTCTCAAGAAAGCCTCTAAGCTGGAGATATAGGTTGCCTACTTAAGAGCAGAGCAGAGATAGGCCAAACTTTTGACAACTCTCGAGAGAGCCGCTAAGCTGGAGATATAGGCTGCCTACATGAGAGCAAAGACAAAGATAGGCCAAGCTTTTGGCGACTCTCATGAGAGCCGCGAAGCTGGAGATATAGGTTGTCTGTTTGAGAGCAGAGCAGATATAGGCCAAGCTTTTGGCGACTCTTGTGAGAGTCGCTAAGGTGGAGATATAGGCTACCTGCTTGAGAGCAGAGCAGAGATAGGCCAAACTTTTAGTGAATCTCGTGAGAGCCACTAAGTTGGAGATATAAGTTATCTGTGTAAGAGCAGAGTAGAGATAGGCCAAGATTTTGACGACTCTCGTGATAGCCGCTAAGTTGGAGATATAGGCTGTCTGCTTGAGAGTAGAGGCAGGAATAGGCCAAGCTTTTGGTGACTCTCGTGAGAGCTACTAAGCTAGAGATATAGGATGTCTGCTTGAGAGTAGAGCAACGATAGGCCAAGGTTTTGGTGACTCGCGAGAGAGCCGCTAAGTTGGAGATATATGATGTCTGCTTGAGAGCAGAGTAGAGATAGGTCAAGCTTTTGGCGACTCTAGTGAGAGCCCCTAAGCTGGAGATATAGGTTGCATGTGTGAGAGTAGAGGCAGAGATAGACCAAGCTTTTGGCGACTCTCGTGAGAGTCGCTAAGTTGGAGATATAGGCTGCCTATGTAAGAGCAGAGCAGAGATAGACCAAACTTTTGGCGACTCGCGAGAAAACCGTTAATCTGGAGATATAGACTGCCTGCGTGAGAGCAAAGGCAGAAATAGGTCAAGCTTTCTGGTGAATCTCATGAGAGCCGCTAAGCTGTAGATTGAGAAGCAGGCGCCATTGGGCGAGGACGACGAGGGGCGCAAGGCGTCGCTGGGCACGGATGCCGAGGGGTGCTGGCCACTGCTGGGCACCGACGTCGAGGGGCGCTAGACGTCGCTGGGCATGGACGTCGAGGAGTCCTGGACGCTGTTGGGCATGGACTTCGAGGAGTGCTAGGTGCGGTGGCGACAAAGATGTGGGCGACATGAGGAGACACCGTGGGCCAACTAGACGACACCACGATTGGAGGCTGAGGGCGACATCACTAGTAATGGTTGGTGGACACCACTAAGCAATAGCCATAGGTGACATAGGTTGGGGTGCTGGCTGGCTGGCGCTGGGCACTAGCGCTGGTGTGCACGCTGAGGATTGTGGGCGACGCCTTGGAGCCGAGTGGTCTGGGCAACGCTTGCAGCAGGTGGTCTAGGCAACGCCACTACATAGGCAGGTGCGGTGGCGCTGGGCGCTGGAGCGTTGGTTGGCACGGGCTTCAAGCCTGATTTGAAGGTCTCATATTCAGCTTGGTTGTTGGATGTTGCAAAGTGGTGGGAGACAACATACTTGAGTGGAGTGTCATGCAGGCTTATCAGTACTAGTCCTACGCCGCCGTCCTCACTGGTGGAGGACCCATCCACGTATAATCTCCAACATGGTAAATTAGATGGTAGCGAGGGCGCGGAGGGCTCCCGTGGAGTAGGCACAAAGGAGTCGGTCGCCTCTAGTCTCAGAGTTTGGTCTCCCGAGGCCTGTGAAGCTGTCTCTGAGACGTCAGGCTTTCTCGGGATAGTGTTTGGGCTTGCCTCATGGGGGTAGAGGCATTATGCACTGAGCAGGCGAGAACAGGGGCGCGTGATACTTCCTCCCGGGATTCCTGTGGTGGTGTAGACTCCGGTGACGATGTACACTCCCAGGACTCCCATGGCGGTGTACACTCCCGGGACTCCTGTGGCGGTGTACACTCCCGAGACTCCCGTGGCGTTGTAGACTCCTAGGACTTCCGTGGCGGTGTAGACTCTTAGGAATTCCTGTGGTGTGTAGACTCCCGTGGCGGTGTACACTCCCGGGTCTCCGGTCGTGATGTAGACTCCTGAGTCTCCCGTGGCGATGTAGACTCCCGGGCGAGGGGCGCCCTGGTGCTGTCCGAGGGTGTTCTGGCGTAGGACCCACGATGGGGGGCGCTTGATGCCTAGAGTGGAGAGGTTGCGGTGCTTCTCTCGTCGGAGGGAGTGGTGTTCCTCCTACAAGCTGAGAGGCGACGCCTCCCGAGGCGAGCATCAACTGGATGATTTACTGTTTCTGGTTTACCAGCAGTTGCATGGTCTCTAAAAGTTGTTGCCCGGCCACGAGAGTCGCTACAGTGGATGGTTCCGCTGGTGCGGGCGGAGGCAGAGCGTCCTCCTGGCTGGCCGGGTTGTTTTCCCCCGGTTGTTGACTCATTGACCTGGTCGTGATTGCCATGTATTTGAAAGAGAGTAGTAAAATAGTAGAAAACTTAATCGCTTCCCACAGACGGCGCCAAACTAATGATGCAAAACGGTCTTATGCAAGATCAATAGTCGAGTGTGTGATAAAGTGTAATTAATGGACAATTAATAGAGCAATCAATGGTAATAATGTAAATATTGGGTCAACATGCAGATATATGGTGGTTTAGTCCGGGTGACCTACTCCACTCTGGGAAACGGCAACAGTGGTCGGTGGACCTTTTATTGATTAAGTAAGGTGAACGAGAGAGAAAGAGAGAAATAGTTAGCCCCGGGAGGGATACAATAACTAGGAGAGAGTAAAGCTATGTGTGGGGTGTGTGTGGATAGGTCTCCTCTCATATAAAGATAGCTTACAATTTATAGGCACAGAGCCTTAGTTGAGGCGGAGACGTGAGGGTAAAGGTACTAGATCTTCGGGGAGTTACAAAAGGTAAGTATAATTAAAGGCTCTCTTGATCTTCGAGAGTGAGTATCCCGATAATTGTTCCTCACGTGCTCTAATCCTTTTGGACTTCTTGAACTCTGAATTGGGCCGAATCCATGATTTGAGCTTGACCCGCCTTGTAGCTGATTTTGGGCTAGCTCATTAATTGGGTCTGACCCAGTTAAATCTAAGCTCGTCACCTTTGATCACATTATACCAAGTGTTTTCATTTCTTTCGGTTCATATTTGATAAGGGTGGCAATTTTTTCCATGCCTAGTTCCAAAAATTGATAATTTCAAAATGACATGATTCATTATTATAACTTAAATTAGTGTTGAAGACAAATAACTCGATTTACGATTTTAAAGAATACACGCACCTCAAGCACATGACTCAAACAAGATGTCACATGACTGAGGTTTTTCAAATATAGATGTTCCATCCTGAAGATGATAAAAAGTGATATTCTAATAATAATATTTTGTGTCTCACTTTTATTATTTTAAAATGTACATAACATATCAGTTGTTGCATCATTTGGATTATATTTTGATGATGCACAAATTGACTTTGTACACCACCTGTCAAGTTAATTGGAAATAAAGGCAGTAATTAAAGTAGAGAGAGAAGACAAGAATTATAGTGGTTCGGTCAATGTGATCTACGTCCACTTTTGAATGGCTGGAGTTGTCGGATTATTTTATTAACTCCGGCGTATAGGGAGAGTAGAGATTACAAGTTCAGAGAGGGAGAGAAGTTGTGTGCTCTATTCAGTGTGATGCCCTCCAAGTGTTGGTGAGGCTTACAATTTATAGTCGTTCCCCAACAGATTGGGGCTACTTAACAGCAACTATCCAACTATTCGGGTGGGGCTTGCGGCTTCTCCTCAACAGGTGAGGCCGTTGAGGTGTTCTCCATGAGACTCGGTCAAGGTTGACCGCTTCCAAGGTGGTGAAGGAGGTGAGGGTCTTAAGTGCTCCCTTGATGTCGTAGTCAAGCTAATGTAGCTCCATGATGAACCTGACTAGACTTGGACCTCTTTGGGCTTGCCTAGCTGGACCTCTTGAAGTTGAGCCCTTGAGCTTGTAACATGAGTTAGGCCCTTGGGCTTGGCCCATCATATTTGTTATCTCTTTTTTCGATTTGTGTAGCAATTATTCATTAAGTATAACGTTGGAGAAGGATGGACAATCTTAAATAGTTACTAATTAAATACAAGCTACAAGCTAGGCTTCCAGGTGTGAAATATTAGCAAGTGAGTTTTGACTAGGGCAAGAGCACTTAGTTAGAAAACCTCAAACACGAGATTGGCCACCGATTTATGATAAAGTTTATTATGTCTTCTTCTAATCTCAAAAATTATAAAAACAATGTTATTTGAATCCTACTTCCAATCTACTATTATTGAATTTGTAATAGATCCCATCCTATTGGGACCCATAAGGTACCCCATCCTAGGGGTGCAATGCGGGCGGGTTGGGTGGGTTGAGAAGTTAACCCTACATCAACCCTAAGTATATAATCTTCGTGTTAACGTATATAAACTTTGAAAAAATAACTTAACGATAAAATTTAAATCTAAGATTCTATTATCAATTAATTGAATTCATACTCATACTTTTTCTATAAATTAAAAATAAACTTAATAAAAATAACAATAATAAGGAGTAAAAATGTCTCTTTTGTACAATA
This sequence comes from Ilex aquifolium, assembly GCA_951799425.1. Lineage (NCBI taxonomy): Eukaryota > Viridiplantae > Streptophyta > Magnoliopsida > Aquifoliales > Aquifoliaceae > Ilex > Ilex aquifolium. The sequence continues at coordinate 31,056,989 of OX637403.1, forward strand.
ATTATGTCAATACTTAATAAACAATAACAAATAATTATCATTTTATTTCTATAATATTAGTTAAACATGTTAATCGTATTAATTTCGCCTAATATTCGACTAATCAAATTTAAATTCAGACCAAATCTGAATTAAAATCCACTCCAGTTTCTAAAAAGTAAAATAACTAGTCGGTCGAGTCTATATGGATCAAATGATTTATTCCAAAACTGACTAAAAGAAATGAACCATAAATTGAGAACTCCTACTTTTCTTCATGCCAAACTCTATCTAGAAAAAATGACATCCCGAACATTTACGAGAATATGCGGGACATGATTTATGACTATTAATCAATGTATGGGTCGAAGTCAAGTGATAAGTTTTTTTCCAGGAGTCCAAACAGTTTGCCATTCATAGGAAAGAACTATCAAATTTAAACCAAATCGTTTACTTTCTTCATTGTTACGTAACATTTAATCATTTTACGTAAACGATAAATTTATCTTATTTGTGAAATGAAGAAGAAAGAAACCACGCTATATAGATAGTGAGACTTAATTTTAAATCGCGTGCGACGACTGTAAAAATTGTCATATACCACCGTGATGTTACATTTTCTGGGATAGTGAATAAATTGTTTAATGGTGCTATATATAATTAAAAAGGGTCACATAAAAATGCTATAAAATTTTCGAAAGTTCTGATTGTAGGAAAATCAGCAAAAAATAGGAAAAAAAAAAAAAGAATTAGGGAGAAGAAAAGTAAACTGTGGCTGCGAGTTTTCGGAACTGAGAGGGAGAAGCTACGGGGTGAAGACGTGGTTCACTTAAACTTTGTTCTTGACTTCTTCTTATTTTTGCAGTCCATGTGTGTTTAATTTATGGTGATCTTCAACATTAGACAAGAGATATTGACAGGAATGGACGGTCTAGATTTATGCCCGTTTCGTTAAATTCCCAAATCCCACTTGGACTGTTAGGCTAAGAAGTCAAGTCTCAATGTCTCACTGGCCCCTCTATGGATCCTGAGATTTTTTTTCTGTTTATATTTGGCATTATAAGTATTGGGTCACAGTAGTAATTTTTTTTTTTTTTGCTTTTGTTATTATCTGAAAAATTTCATTCGAATGATTTTCATATTGAAATGGCTTAATCTCCCTTCTGATTTTTTTTTCCTCCCCACTTGAACTAGCTCTTTTACGTAAATAACAAGTGGGGAGGACGCAATAATTAGGGTAAAGACGGGGGCTTTTAAGACTCATTTGATAGGCACGCTTCAATACTTTGTGTAACATTTTTTAAGAGATTCGATTGTCGATTATGGGACTAGTCTATTCGCATATAGAAAAAACAGTCATACCCTTTGAATGTCTGGGTATGAAATTATTATAATTAACCGGAGTTCCATTCAAGAGGTGATATAATTGCCCACTGTCAAAAAATTCAAAATGAATACATGAATAGATTGGCCTAACTAAATTTGCTCGTAATGGACACATTTCCACTCCTTGACTCGTGTCTTCTAGTGCATGAAGAAAAGTCCAACAAAACCTTTAATTTTCCTTTGAAAAACTTATGGTGGAAAACTAGAAATGAACACGTAAACGCCACATAAAGACCTCCACTCCTCTATATAAACTCCTCCAGCCCTTTGGCTCATACACACAAAACCATCATACTTTCACATAACCAAACCTTCATCCACTTTATACCAACTACCACTATGAGCTTAACTAAAACAATGTTTGTGTTTTTTTCCCTTCTCTTTACCCTATACTTCACCTCCACCTTCACCAATGCAGCCACATTTGATATCACAAACCGATGTCCCTACACCGTCTGGGCGGCTGCCTCCCCCGGTGGAGGCAGGCGACTCGACCAGGGCCAGACCTGGAACCTCAATGTGAACCCTGGCACGATCCAGGCTCGTATTTGGGGCCGAACCAATTGCAACTTTGATGCTAATGGCCAAGGCAAATGTGATACTGGTGACTGTGGTCGCCTTGAATGCCAAGGCTATGGCTCACCCCCAAACACCCTAGCTGAATTTGCCTTAAACCAACCTAACAATTTGGACTTTGTCGACATCTCTCTTGTCGATGGTTTCAATATTCCAATGGAGTTCAGCCCCACCACCAATGTGTGCCGTAACCTCAGATGCACCGCTCCGATCAACGACCAGTGTCCGGCTGAATTACGGGCTCCCGGTGGCTGCAACAATCCATGCACAGTGTTCAAAACCAATCAATATTGTTGCACTGATGGGCCTGGGAGCTGTGCGCCTACTGATTTATCCAAGTTCTTCAAGGAGAGGTGCCCGGATGCTTATAGCTACCCTCAAGATGATCCAACAAGCTTGTTCACTTGCCCTGCTGGTACCAACTACAGGGTTGTGTTCTGCCCATGAGGCTCTTTCCTTTCATGGCTATATGAGAAAGTGTCTCTACGAGTCTAATAAACTGATGCACATGTAGTGATGTGCACATGATCTGCTGCCATACATGCAGTTATTTAGTTTTTTTATATGGTTTACAAGGGAATAAAGAATGAGAAATTAAACCTATTAGATAGAAATATAGAAAGTGTTGCTTTCATCATATTACCATGCATGGGTTTCTTTTATTTTGGTTCACATGTTGTGTTGGATGATGACGGTAATTTTTAATAGGGATCGAACTCAAATATGACATAGACTTAAAAGTGACATGACCTATTAATACAAACAATTAATAGATTGTGTTAACGTCAAAGACGAATAACCCAATTTTGACGTATAATTCAATTTTGACGTGACAAACTCATTTAATTGATACCGTCTAAAAAACTGTTTCAATTTTTTATCTATTAATAAATATCACAACTGATGGGTTATACAAACGAAATATTTCAGACTATAAAAATTAAAGTCTTTTAAGAGAATTTTTTTGTGACAACTGTGTCCACCGTCGCAAAAAAAAAATCTTATTTTTAAGAAGGAAAAAAAATTGTGACAATAATACTATCACAAAAAATTTATTTTCTACAGCAAATACATTTTAACACGGCTTGTTGTCACCATAAAGATTTTGATACTCCAATTATTATGATGAAAAATAACGCTTTTTATGATAGTACTGTTACCATGAAAAAAAAATATTCTTTGAAAACACGTTTTTTTGTAATGGTGAACAAACCTACCACAAAAAATGTCTTAAAAAACCCTAATTCTTGTAGTGTTAGAAATCTCTTTTTATCTGTTTATTTTCTCTCTTCTTGCATCTTCTAAGCAACCACAACATATTACAGCTGAATTATTTTTCCACGATTGGCTTCAACCTGGTGGCATCTCAAGATTCAAAGTTATCGATTACCACATTAAAGGATATAGGAAAAAGCACAGATTCGAAAGAAAATATTTAACAGGTGCCAATACATGATCCAGGGTTTATAGCTAGTGATGGTGTAAATCTCCGTGAATGAGCTACGTGACAGGAATACTTCGCATTAATGATTTACGTGGGGTAGTGTCTAATGTCTGAGTTGCAAGGCTCGTATCTAGTAATACTGATTGATGTTTTGGGGGATGAAGAAAGGGGCGACAACACAGTGGGGTTATAGTGGTTCACCGGCCTGAGCTCAGCTAGTCCACTCTGCAATGGAGTCTCTAGCTCCTCTCTTTCTTATTGACCGAGTTGAATGTATTACAATTTTTGTATCAGGGGATTGGGGTTCTTCGTGGCTCTCTCTTCGAATGGAGGCTTGCCCTCTTTTTTATAGCCTCCTACTTACCTCTAATACTGATTTTATTCCCTATGATCAAGGGATCTTCCTTCCTCTCTCCTCCCAATCCTGGAATTCCCTCAACTCCCTCTGGCTGGCTTCAAACGGTTTATATCCCGAGATCTTTGCGTTCTACCGGGGGATTCTCCTTAATATTTGGAGAGGATTGAGAGTTTCGTGCCTTGGTTTTTGCTTCCTAGTTATCCTGCCGGTACATGCTATCATTCGGCTGTCTCTTTTCCCTCCTTGCTACGGTTTCACCTGTAGGGAGCTCTGGCTCTAGGCCTCCGAGCTATGAACCCTTCACCTGACCTCCTGAGCTGAGCTCTGTATCTGGGCTCATGTTTGGAGTTTATTTTAGGTATCATCAGTTGCCCCCCAGCCCTTGGTTCAAGCGAGCTTGGGCAGGGGCTGAGCTGTTTTAAACCGAGCTAGAGTCCCCTCGTGACTGACCTTGGTTTGTGCATAGGTACTGCCTTTTTGACAGTTTTTTTGGCAATCATGCCCTCCTCGATTCCCGCGCATGTTCCAGCCCACGTCCTTTCAAGTCATAAATGTCTGAACGGTCATCAAAACCCTTATTCTCACACTGTTCATCTTCTTCATTGCCTTTCATCTCCGTTCTTCTTGCGATTTCTGACCATCCCACTTGAGACTTCCTGATTTTCTTGTTCGAAATCGAACTCCTAGTTCTCGTTTTGAAGACTTGCAGTGCCTCTTTCCTTCGATATTGCTCCAGGCTTCTGTTCGCCGCTATTCTTGAGTTAGGTACGTCCTTTGCCCCTTTCACTTCCTCCTTTGCTCTGGATCCCTCAAATTCGAGGTGGTTGCTACATTTTTGGGCTTTTCGGTTCTTTTACTTTTGGAATCGTGACCATTGCCTAGCCCCACTTCCACACTTCGTAGGTTGGAGTTCTATAGTTCATATCCTTGCCATTGGGAGCTATTGTGTTGACCCAAGGGTCATTAGAGAGTGCCTGACCAGTGTCCCCTCCCTTTATCGCTCTTTTAATCTTCCTTTTTTTCTTCCTACCATGTTTGCCTCTTCTGGAGCCACTCGCTCCTCTGTTTCACTCTTAGGAGATAGGTCAGCCGAGGAAGAGAGCGAATTAGGGGAAGTAGGTGACGAGATAGACAATTTCCCTGGGGTTGATGTCGCTGATTCCGAGGTCAACACTGAGGAGCTCCCCTCAACATCTTCCCCCCTACCCCCTAAGACAGACAAAGGCAAGGGCAAGGTCAGTGGAGTTGGGATTTCTGATGTCTCAACGTACTTAGGAGCTGCCTATAAGCTAGCTGAGCAAGTGGGCCCTAGCAAGCTCAATCCTTTTTTGTTAAACGTTTTGCGTACTCGCTATAGGTTCCCTACTGGCGTTGAGCTCTTGAGCCCAGACAGTTTTACTCCCTTCGTTGCCCAGGTTAACAAGAGGGTCTGTTTTTTTGAGGCCGCCTTTGATAATGGCCTTCGTTTTCCTATACATCCCTTTTTCAAGACCATTCTGCAGTACTTCAACGTGTGCCCCTCTCAACTTTCTCCTAATTTCTGGGGTGTCTTAGCGGGTCTTCTGGTTATTTTCAAAGACTTAGACCTCGGGGTCCCTACCCTTCCTTTATTCCTAGAGTTCTTCAATGTTAAACTGACCTCTCAGGAAGGCTTCTTGTATGCCTCTAAGCGTGCCAATGTTAGGCAGCTTATTTCTAACATTCCGACCTCCCACAAGCACTGGAAGGAACATTTCTTTTTTGTCGGGGGCACCGGCTGGGAATACAATCCTGCTGACAGGTCGGACACTGTTGGTATTCCCAAGGCCTGGACTCGTCCGGACAACTTGGGTGAGTCCTTAATTGGGTTAGTTGCGTGTTTCGTTTCGAGGGCCATGAGCTCCTAACTCTGCTCTGCCTTTGTGTTTTCTAGGTACTCGTCTCAAGCTCAGCACTGAGGAACAAGAGGCGAGGGAGATATTGGCAAAGTGCACCCCCAGGAGGTATTCCGAGCTTATTCTGCCTTGGGTTTTGGTGGACAGAGGGTTCAGCCTTCCTGAGGTAGAGATTGAGGCTCCGCTTCCAATTTCTGTTGTCAGACCTGAAGGAGCTGCTGGTAACCCCCCTTTCCTAAGGGTTTCTTTATCTTACTTTTTATTTCTTTTTATCTAACTGTTTTAGCTCAGATCTTCCAGGATCTTCCACTATGAAGCTTAACCCCGAGGAAATCCAGGCCAAGTTGAACAAGTTGTCAAAAAGTGGGAGAGGTAGCAAGCGGAAGGCTCAGGTCGGTTCTGGGAGTAGCTTTGCTCCTCAAACCAAAGTTCAGAAAGTGGGGGAACCAACTTATTCTTCAGCTGTCAAAGATCTGGTTCCTCCACCTAGCTCTTCTGAGATTGTGAAGACCCCTCCTTCTCCAAAAACCCAGCCTATCTCAGCGGGAGGTCAGACTTCTCCTTCCTCGTCAAAGATTAAGAAGGCTTTGGAAATGATCCCACGTGTTCGACCTGGTAGTTTCAGATATAGCTCTTCAGGGAAGGTCATTGAGACAACTCCGGTGGGTCCTGAGAGCAAGAAGGGGACGCTAACCGACGTGAAGGAAGATGAAGATTCCTTTTTTGAAAACATGAAGCTCGCCGCAGGAGCTGTTTCCTCTATTCTTCCTGAGTCTGACGTCAAGAGGGCTGCCACTATGGAGCTTGAAGAGTCCATCGCATCAGCTCTTCAGGGAGCAGCTACTGTAAGTCTTGATATTCTTAGGCATCTGCTTAACCTTATGTCATAGCTGTTTACTATTTACTTTTTTTACTTGTGCCTCTTTAGATGGCCATCCATGTAAAGGGCCTGCTGAGGAGAGTTCGGTCTTCCGAGTCTTCTGTTAAAGTTCTGAAGGCGTACGACCTCAAGATTGCGGAGCAGTCTTTTGAGAATGAGGATCTCAAAAACCAAGTGAATGACCTAACTGAACAGCTGAAGAAGCAATCCTCTGATCTCGAGGGCTTCAAAGCAGCCAAGCTCAAGGCTGAGGAGGGAGAAAAGAAGGCTTGTGACGAGCTAAGGATTGTGGGGGAGGAGCTGAAGCATAAAACTGAGCTCTGGGCTAAGGCTAATCAGGATGCTTTTGACACCCGCAACTCTCTTGAGTTCACAAAGAGAGAATATGACACCATTTGCGAGGCCAATGGGATTCTTCATAAGGAGCTCAAGGAGAAGAGTGATTTAATTTCCGAGCTGACTGATGAAGCCACCACCCAATGGGCCTCTGGGTGGCTTGTTTTTCAGCTTAAAGCTTCGAAGATCTTTCCCGATCTGGATTTTAATTTGCCTATCCCAACAGAGGGGGAATTGGAAATCGATTCTGATGGTGAGGAAGACAACTCAGCTCTTCTCCCTAAAGCCTCAGTCCAAGATGTACCTGCTCCTCCAGTGATTGCTCGTGCTGCATCCTTCTTGTTGGGCCATTTGTGGAGTCAAGTTTCTGAGGCGTACTGGAAGGCGCGTCCGGACGGCAGAAGAGCGCGCGTCCGGACGCAAGTGGCAGAACGTTGAAGGAGCAAAACTGAACTCACTGGAAGTCGCGTCCGGACGCGGTATAGTCATGCGTCCGGACGCGTGTCTGTTTCGTGGCTTAGTGCACAGAATGTATAAAAACCCTTTGTCTTGGTGATTAGGGTTATGAGAGTGGTGTGAGATATTACATTGCCTCCTTCTTTGTATTTTTGTCTCTCCTAATAGTGAAATCCCTGCAGCGTCGTGGATGTAGGCAAATTGCCGAACCACGTAAATATTGTGTGTCTTGTTCTTCCTTGCTTGTTATTGTTTTCTGTTCTTGATTTGCTCTTGGATTGTGTGTGTGTTTCTGTGGGTTTTAATAACGGTTAAATCCCCAACAACTGGTATCAGAGCTCCGGGTTAGGAGGTCAAGGGTTTGCACAATGACCGAAGACAAAGTCAAGATCGAGAAATTCAATGGTTCGAACTACGCGTTCTGGAAGATGCAGATGGAGGATATTCTGTATCAGAAGGATCTTTATCTGCCTATCGATGGCGAAAAGCCAGCGGATATGGAGCAAGCAAAGTGGGATGTTCTGGATCGCAAAGCCCTAGGGACTGTGCGACTGTGTCTCGCGCCGTCAGTTGCGTCGAACATCGCCAAAGAAAAGACTACATCAGGTTTATTCAAAGCCCTAGAAAAGATGTATGAAAAGCCTTCAGCGGTGAATAAGGTATATCTCATGAAGAAGTTATTTAATTTAAAGATGTCTGAAAACTCTATTGTTGCTGAACATATCAATGAATTCAATACGGTCACGAATCAGTTAGAATCTGTGAGTATTGTCTTTGATGATGAAATTAGAGCTCTTGTACTTTTATCAAGTTTGCCAGAAAGTTGGAATGGACTTGTCGTGGCAGTGAGCAATTCTTCCGGATCTGTAAAGATAAAACTGGAGGATGTCGTGTCATTGATATTAGGAGAAGAGGCTCGGAGAAAAGTATCGGGTGAGGATGTTGTTTCAGGTTCAGCACTCAATACGGAGGAAAGGGGCAGGTCTACGAAAAAGGGAGGTAATAAAAAGGACAAGAAAAAATCGTCTTCGAGAAACAGAGGTCGAAGTAAATCTCGTGGCGGAGATGAGGGCTGCTGGAATTGTGGTCAGAAGGGGCACTGGAAGCGGGATTGCAAGGCACCGAGAAAAGAGCAGAATGGGAACAATCAAAGAGGTAAAGATACTGCTAATATCTCGGAAGAGTCTGATAATGATGCCTTGATTTGCTCGCTGGATTCTCGCAGTGAGTCTTGGATTATAGACTCTGGAGCTTCATTCCATGCTACTCCACGCATGGATGTGCTACGAAACTATGTGCAGGGTAACTTCGGTAAAGTGTATCTTGGTGATGATGAAGCCTGCAATATAGTTGGGAAAGGAGATGTGCAGATTACTCAGACAGACGGGACAGTTCTGAAATTGAAGGATGTTAGACACGTGCCTAGTCTAACACGGAATCTTATTTCAGTGGGTCAGTTGTCAGAGGGTGGAGTGGTCACATCGTTTACATCAGATGCTTGGAAGATGAGCAAGGGGGCTTTGGTTCTAGCCCGTGGTAAAAAGGAAGGAACCTTATATGTATCTTCGGGTACCTACAGTAGCATCGCGGTGACGGCATCAGGGATTGATTGCACTACGTGGCATCGTAGGTTGGGTCACATGAGCGAAAAGGGGATGAAAGTAATGATGTCAAAGGGGAAATTGCCGGGTTGTAAGTCGCTGGATTTGGACTTCTGTGAGGACTGTGTCCTCGGGAAACAGAAGAAGGTCAGCTTTACAAAGGTGGCAAGGACTCTAAAGACGGAGAGGTTGGAGCTTGTTCACACCGACGTGTGGGGACCATCAAAGGTACCTTCTGTTGGTGGCTCAAATTATTTTGTTACTCTCATTGATGACGCTACTAGGAAATTATGGATTTATTTTCTTAAGCAGAAATCTGATGTGTTTGATGTTTTCAAGAATTGGAAAGCATTGGTTGAGAATGAAACAGGGTTGAAACTGAAGTGTCTAAAATCAGATAACGGTGGGGAGTATTGTAGCAGTGAGTTTGAGGCTTACTGTGCTGCAAGTGGGATTCGAAGGTTGAAAACGGTCCCAAAGAAGCCAAGGCAGAATGGAGTTGCTGAGCGCATGAACAGGACAATCCTAGAGCGTGCTAGGAGCATGAGGTTGCATGCCGGGTTACCTAAGCAATTCTGGGCTGATGCAGTAAATACAGCTGTGTATTTGATCAACAGGGGACCTTCAGTTCCGCTGAATTGTGGATTGCCAGAGGAGGCTTGGACAGGCAAAGAGGTAAATTTATCTCATTTACGAGTTTTTGGTTGCATTGCCTATATGCATGTAGAATTGGATAATAGGGATAAACTCGATGCTAAGTCTCGTAAGTGCGTGTTCATAGGCTATGATACTAATAGCTATGGGTATAGGTTGTATGATTTTGAGAATCGAAAAACACGCAGGAGTATTGATGTGGTATTTAATGAGTCAGTTTTGTATAAAGACAGACTAAGTCAACCCAAGGAGGCTGAGACAAAATCAGACTGTGTAGAGTTTGAAGGGAATCCTAACAGGAATGTCTTAGAGCCTCAGGATACTAATACACAATCTACTCCACCGGTAGATCCACAGACTCCTATTCTTAGAAGGAGTACACGGACGGTAAAAACCCCAGCGCGTTATTCTCCATCCTTGTATTATTTGTTGTTGACTGATAGTGGTGAACCAGAATGCTTTGAGGAAGCATTGCAGGCTGAGTCCAACAAGGAGTGGGAGCATGCGATGGATGATGAGATGGATTCTCTCTCATCTAATGAGACCTGGAAATTAGTTGAATTGCCCAAAGGGAAGAGAGTTTTGCACAACAAGTGGGTTTACAGAATTAAGGAAGAATCTGATGGGAGCAAACGGTACAAGGCAAGGTTAGTAGTAAAAGGTTTCGAGCAGAAACAAGGTATTGACTACACTGAAATCTTTTCTCCTGTTGTTAAGATTTCTACTATCAGATGTGTTCTTAATATTGTGGCTGTTGAGAATTTGCATTTGGAGCAGTTGGATGTTAAAACTGCTTTCCTTCATGGGGATTTGGAGGAGGATATTTATATGTATCAGCCAGAGGGCTATGCTGTGAAAGGAAAGGAGAATCAGGTATGCAAGCTAGGGAAGAGTCTGTACGGGTTGAAACAGGTTCCAAGGCAGTGGTATAAAAAGTTTGATACTTTTATGGCAGCTACGGGGTTTAGCAGATGTCATGGGGACCATTGTTGTTACTTCAAGAAGCTTGGTACGTCATATCTCATACTTTTGTTGTATGTAGATGATATGCTTGTTGCAGGTTCAAGCATGGAAGAGATTGTTAATCTCAAGGAACAACTGTCAAAGGAATTTGCAATGAAGGATTTGGGCTCTGCGAAGAAAATCCTTGGGATGCGAATCAGTAGAGACAGGGCAAACATGAAGTTGAAGTTGTCACAGGAAGAGTATATTGGAAAGGTGCTGAAAAGGTTCAACATGGAGAATGCTAAGCCAGTCAGCACACCTTTGGCAAGTCACTTCAAGCTTTCGAAGGAAAAGGGAGCAGTAACAGATGAAGACCAGAACTTCATGGCAAAGGTCCCATATGCCTCGGCGGTAGGGAGCTTGATGTATGCCATGGTTAACACAAGGCCAGACATTGCTCAAGCAGTGGGAGTTGTCAGCAGGTTCATGGCAAATCCGGGCAAGGAGCATTGGGAAGCAGTCAAGTGGATTCTGCGCTACTTGAGAGGTACTTCAGACTTGGCTTTGAATTTTGGGGGTTCTGATATTTGTTTGCAAGGATTTGTGGATTCAGATTTAGCAGGGGACATTGACAGCAGAAAGAGCACTACAGGGTATGTTTTTACATTGGGTAGTGCAGCGGTCAGTTGGGTCTCAAGGCTACAGAGAATAGTAACTATTTCAACAACAGAGGCGGAGTATGTTGCAGCCACGGAGGCGTGCAAGGAAATGGTATGGTTGAGGAGCTTCATGAAAGAGTTGGGTAAGGATCAAGACAATTCAAAATTGTTCAGTGATAGTCAGAGTGCGATACATCTGGCAAAGAACGCAGCCTTTCATTCGAGGACCAAGCATATTGACATAAAGTATCACTTCATTCGCTCTTTGTTGGAAGATGGACAGTTTACTTTGGAGAAGATTCACACAAGGGATAATCCGGCAGACATGTTCACAAAGGTAGTTACTGTCGAGAAGCTGAAGTCTTGTTCAGCTTCCGTGGGTCTCTCAGTTTGAGGACAGGAGGATGAGCTGCAGGGATGAGGGACTATTGTTCGGGAGGATTGCGATTGATGGTGATCAAACTAGTCTCCAAGTGGGAGAATTGTTGGGCCATTTGTGGAGTCAAGTTTCTGAGGCGTACTGGAAGGCGCGTCCGGACGGCAGAAGAGCGCGCGTCCGGACGCAAGTGGCAGAACGTTGAAGGAGCAAAACTGAACTCACTGGAAGTCGCGTCCGGACGCGGTATAGTCATGCGTCCGGACGCGTGTCTGTTTCGTGGCTTAGTGCACAGAATGTATAAAAACCCTTTGTCTTGGTGATTAGGGTTATGAGAGTGGTGTGAGATATTACATTGCCTCCTTCTTTGTATTTTTGTCTCTCCTAATAGTGAAATCCCTGCAGCGTCGTGGATGTAGGCAAATTGCCGAACCACGTAAATATTGTGTGTCTTGTTCTTCCTTGCTTGTTATTGTTTTCTGTTCTTGATTTGCTCTTGGATTGTGTGTGTGTTTCTGTGGGTTTTAATAACGGTTAAATCCCCAACACTTCTCTGTTGATCTGGTGTCCGAAGCCCTTGAGCAAGGATCATTACTAGACAGGGCGGAGGCTCCTGGGATCAACATTCCTGAGAATTTTACTCCTCCAGCTTCTGGGTCCTTGCCTTCTGAGCTGCCGGGCTCTGCTTCTCTTGTTGAGGCTGCATCCGCCGAGCTGCAGGATCTTCTGTCCACTCCCCCTCCATAAACTTAGGATTTTTTAGTTGTAATCTCTCTTCTTTGTAATAAAATTTTTTGAGATGCAACTTTGCCTTGGGCTAGGACTTGTGTTACTTTGCAATCTTCATCTGTTTTTCCTTTGCTGGCTTAGCACATATATACCTTCAAATTTCGATTTCGAACTGTACATTTACTTGTTTTGCTTTATATGCGTTTTGCTTTATATACTCCCCTTCCCCCTTTGCTTTGAGGGGTGTTGTGCACTTCTTGAAGCAAAATTACTAGGTTTGAAGAGTATAGGAGACTTGGTGTTATGCTCAATGGCTTCCCCTGAGCTGTTGAGCTCGGTAGTTGGTATCTCAGGGATCCCTTCTCTTTTCTTCTTCATTTTGAGCCACACAGCTTGATATTGTGAACTGGCGAGTTCCTTCTGAGCTACATGGCTTGTTTTCGTGAACCTAATAGTTCTTACTGAGCTTCATGGCTCAAGTTTGTGAACTTAAAAGTTCTTACTGAGCTTCATGGCTCATTCTTGTGGACTTAAAAGTTCTTACTGAGCTTCATGGCTCGTTTTTGTGAACTTGATAGTTCTTACTGAGCTTCAGGACTCATTTTTTTGAACTTGATAGTTCTTACTGAGCTTCAGGGCTCATTTTTTTGAACTTGATAGTTCTTACTGAGCTTCAGGGCTCGTTTTTGTGAACTTGATAGTTCTTACTGAGCTTCAGGGCTCGTTTTTGTGAACTTGATAGTTCTTACTGAGCTACTTGGCTCTTTCAATAGACCCTTGGTGAAACAAATTTCATTGTTTTATTGATAAAAATTCTCTTACAAAAAAAAGGGACTTACTGAAAAAATCTTTTGAGATGCTCTGCGTTCCAAGAATGAGGTAATATATTTTCTTCCTCTGTTTGTAATTCGTAGTTTCCGGGTCTGATCACCCTCGAGACGATATAAGGACCCTCCCAATTTGGTCCCAGCTTCCCCTGAGTGGGATCCTTCCTGACCGGCAAGAGCTTCCTGAGGACTAGATCTCCCACTTTGAAACTTCGGTGTTTGACTTTCCTGTCATAGTACCTTGCAGCCTTCCTCTGGTAAGCCTTAATGCGACGCATAGCTATTTCTCTTTTTTCTTCCAAGAGGTCCAAGTTCAACAGAAGATACTCATCATTGTGCTGAGACTCTGCAAATTCGGCCCTAGGGGATGGGATTCCAATTTCCACCGGTGCTACTGCCTCTGTTCCAAAAGCTAGGGCGAATGGAGTCTCCTGAGTCGCTGACCTTGCTGTCGTTCTATAGGCCCATAGTACTTCAGGGATATGCTCCACCCATTTTCCTTTTAAGGCTTCAAGCTTGGTCTTCAGAGCTGCTTTGATGGTTCTGATGGTGACTTCTGCCTGTCCGTTGGATTGTGGATGGGCTGGGGCCGAAAAGTAATTCTTTATTCCCAGATCAGCACAGAACTTCTTGAATTTGGGATTATCGAACTGTTTTCCATTGTCGGAAACGATTGCCCTGGGAATTCCAAACCTGCAAATTATTGATTTCCACGCAAAGTTTTGAACCTTTTGTTCCGTTATTGTGGCCAGGGGCTCCACTTCAGCCCATTTGGTGAAGTAATCCACCCCAGCAATAGCGAACTTACACTGTCCCATGCCGGTAGGCAGAGGTCCTAGTATGTCCAAACCCCACTGCTGGAAAGGTCAATGGCTTACTACTGCAGTTAAGAGCTCTGGCGGGCAATGAGGGATATTGGCATGCATTTGGCAAATGGTGCATTTTCTGACCAAGTCTACCGCATCTTTGAGTATGGTAGGCCAATAGTAGCCTTGCCTTAATACTTTCCCTGCTAGAGCTCGAGCTCCAATATGGTTGCCGTAAATTCCCTCATGAACCTCTCTGAGTATGTAATTGGCGTCTTCATCTCCCACGCATTTAAGAATTGGTGCTGAAAAACCTCGTTTGTATAGGTCTCCCTGCAAAACAGAAAACCTGGCTGACCTGGTCCTTAGTTTCGCTGCTTCTTTGGGATCTGTTGGCAGAGTCTCATTATGTAGGTACCCCATGATGGGGTCCATCCAGCTTGGTTAACCCTCCACGGGCAGTATTTCCCCATCTTTGACGCATACGGATGGCTCCGTTAGGTTTTCCACTGGAATCAGCCTGTCTAAGCTTTCCTGCGAAGCCGTTGCCAATCTAGCTAAGGCGTCAGCTCGGGAGTTTTCGGCTCTGGGGATATGTCTGACTTTAACCCGCACAAATTTCCTCATTAATTCTTGCACCTTCCTGAGGTAGAGGACCATTTTCTCTCCTCTTGCCTCGTAAGACTCTTCTATTTGCTTTACTACGAGTTATGAGTCACTGCAGATCTCCAATTGCTCCGCCTCCATTGAGTGAGCGAGATTGAGCCCGGCGATGACAGCCTCATACTCAGCCTCATTATTCGAAGCCTTAAATCCAAACCTGAGTGCATACTCGACATCTACCCCATCCGGAGAGGTTAGAATCAAGCATGCGCCACTTCCTTGAGCGTTGACGGCTCCATCTACCGAAAGCTTCCATGTAAGGAGGTCTGGCACCAACTGTGTGGCTTCCGGGGGTGCTGTCGTTGTGAATTCTGCGATGAAATCTACTAGAATTTGCCCCTTGATTGCAGTCCTCGGTTTGTACCTGATATCAAACTCACTGAGCTCTATAGCCCACTTAACCAGCCTTCTAGAGGACTCTGGCTTGTGCAACACTTGTTTCATCGGCTGATCTGTCGGTACCTCAATAGTATGAGCCTAAAAGTAGGGCCTAAGTCTTCTGGCAGCGGTGACTAAAGCTAAGACGAGTTTTTCCATTTTGGGGTATCTTTCCTCTGCCCCCCTCAGAGCTCTGCTGCAGTAATATACTGGCTGCTGAGCTCTGTCTTGCTCCCTTACTAGCGCTGCACTGGTTGAAAAGTTCGAGACAGCTAGATAAAGTGTGAGTACCTCTCCTTCTAAGGGACTCACCAGCACAGGAGGTGAGCTCAGATAAGTCTTTAGTGTCTGGAATGCCTCTTCGCACCGGGTGTCCCACTGGAACGCCTTCTTCAAGACTTGGAAGAAAAGCTGGCACTTGTCACTTGATCTGGACACAAAGCGGCTCAAGGCTGCTATTCTTCCTGTCAAACGTTGGATTTCCCTTGTGTTGGATGGTGGTTGCATGTCCAATACTGCCTTTATCTTCTCGGGGTTAGCTTTAATTCCTCTACTATTGACTATAAAGCCTAGGAATTTTCCTGCAGATACTCCAAAAGCACACTTGGCGGGGTTGAGCTTCATCTTGTATTCCTTAAGGATTCGGAATGATTCTGCTAAATGCCCGATGTGTAATTTTGCTTTCAATGACTTTACCAACATGTCGTCGATGTAAACTTCCATGGAAGTTCCAACCTGCTTTTGGAACATCCTGTTTACCAGGCGCTGATAGGTGGCTCCAGCATTCTTCAACCCAAAGGGCATGACTTGGTAGCAATACGTTCCTTGTTCAGTCACGAAGGAAGTTTTCTCCTGATCAGCTGGGTCCATCATGATCTGGTTGTAACCCGAGAAAGCATCCATGAAGCTGAGGAGCTCGTGCCCAGCAGTGGCATCCACTATTAGGTCAATCCAAGGTAGAGGAAAGCTATCCTTTGGGCAGGCTCGATTGAGATCCGTGAAGTCGATGCAGAGCCGCCATTTCCCATTAGCCTTCTTTACTAGAACCACATTTGCCAGCCACGTGGGGTAGTCCACCTCCCTAATGGCCTTAGCGTGGAGGAGCTTGCTGACCTCTTCGTTAATCGCCTTCTGGCGTTCTGGAGCAAAGCACCTCCTTTTCTGCTTAACAGGCTTACAGGTAGGATTCACACTTAGCTTGTGTGTGATGATTGTTGGGTCAATCCCCCTCATGTCTCCTTGACGCCAAGCGAATACTCCTATGTTCTCCTTCAGGAACTGAATGAGAAGATCCTTAATACCTCTGCTCAGTTTGGATCCGACGTAAATGAGGTGTTCTGGATCTTCATCAAGCTGAACAGGTTCCAGCTCTTCCGATGGCATGGGTCTCGCATCTAGCTCATCTCTCATATCCAACTCGTCCAGCTGAACACTTTCAACTTCTTTCTGCTTTGTAGAGGCCATATAGCATTCTCTTGCTACCGGCTGATCTCCACGGACCACTCCAACCCCATTCTCAGTGGGAAACTTCAAGACCATGTGATAAGCCGAGGGGATAGCTTTCATCGCGTTTAGAGACGGCCTGCCTAGCAGCATATTATATGCGGATGGTGCATCAACCACCAGGAACTTAACGGTGGTGGTGGTTTGGCAAGGTGGGTCCCCCATTGTTAACACCAGTTGTATCGAACCAAGGGGTAACACCCTTTTTCCCGAAAATCCCAACAAGTGTGCACTCACTGGCTCGAGTTTTTCCCTGCCTATGCCCATCTTGTCAAATGCCAGGGCAAAAATGATATCTGCCGAGCTCCCGTTGTCAATCAGAACTCTATGAACAGTTTTGTTGGCCACCACAGCCTTACTACCAATGGGTCGTCATGGGGATGTTGGTATCCTTCCAAGTCTGCGTCTGAGAATGTGATGGCTGTGCTTAGACGAGGTGCCTTAGATACTGTTTGTACCTCCAGGGTTTCTCCAGCTCTGACTCTGCGCAGGTGAGCCTTTCTGGCTGAGCTGGACTCACCACCTCCTGCGAATCCACCAGATATTACTTTGATTTCCCCAAGGGGCTGTTGGTGTTGTGCGGGAGCTTGCTGCTGAGGTGGGGGTTGAGCTCGGTTTCAATCTTCCTGAGCTACGTAGCATCGCAGATGTCCTCGTTGGATCAGGAACTCTATCTCCCTTTTCAACTGGATGCAGTCGTCTGTTTGATGCCCATGATCTCTGTGAAATTCACAAAACTTAGTGGGATCTCTTTTTGTCGGGTCTCCCTTCATCGGGGGTGGCCACTTTAGAAACTTCTCATTATGCACCTCGTACAAGATTTGGGATACCGTTGCAGTTAGAGGCGTGAGTTGTCGAGGTGGATATCTTGGCTGTAGTTCTGGCTGCGGTGGGCCTAATCGATCTCTGACGTTACCTCTCCTTTTTGGGGAACGATCTCTGTCTCTTCTTGGAGACCTATCACGTCCCATTTCTCTTTTGGGACTTCGATCCCTTTTCTTTTCCTCTTTCCCTTTATCTTTCTGTACGGATGAGCTCCACACCTTCGAGAGGAGGGCTTCCTCACCGTTTATGTACTTCTCAGCTTTGGCCAATACCTCGGCCATGGTTGCTTGAGGGTTCTTGGATACGGAGAACATCAAGTCCTTGGATTGCACTCCCAATCCAGCTATGAAGGCTGTTATGACAAACTTCTCGTCTGGGATATCTACCTTTAGCGACTCCGAGTTGAACCTCTGGACATAAGACCTCAGGTTCTCTTGAGGTCCCTGTTTCACATTCAATAGGTGGTAGCTCGGCTTTCTGTATATCCGAGCTCCTATAAAGTGAGATACAAAAGCTATGGAGAGCTCTTTAAAGGATGAGATCGAGGGGGGTGGAAGCCTGTGAAACCAGGCTAGGGCAGAGCCTTTCAATGTGATGGTAAAAGCTCTGCAGCGTACAGGGTCCTGGTATCCATGCAGCTCCATCTGGTTCTTGTATGTGTTGAGGTGATCTACGGGGTCTTTTGTTCCGTCGAAGACCTCTATTTGTGGCATCCTGAACTTCGTAGGGAGAGGGAAGTGTAACACTCCAGTGGTGAACGGGGACTCGGTCTGTTGTACTAGAGCGTCCATTGTAACAGGAGCCTTGCTCTTTACTGCCTCCTTCATGTGGCTGAGCTCTTGTTGGATGTCTTTGAAGCGTTGCTCCCAGTGCTGCTCTCTCCTGTCTTGCGGGTAAGGGAAAAAATCATCCCTCTCACCCCCATCGTTCTGACTTTGCACTTCCGGCCATCCCTAGGGGGTAGGTAAGGAGCATGCCCCCAGGTCTGGCTGTTTTCTCCTCCTTCGTTGACCTCTCTAAGGGGGTCCCAGTGTTGTTGTTCCCTATGAGGGGGATTATTCTGACCTTCTTGGGCCGGTCGTGCCTCTTGGGGGCGCTGTATGAGCTTTGATAGCTCTGCATTTTCCCTTAGTAAACGTTGGTTGACGAGGCGAAGGGCCTCCATCTCGTTATTAATGGGGGAATTAGCCGCTTGGACGTTCCTGGGTTGTCTGCCGTTGGTGGCTTCCTGCTGATCTTGCATTCGTGGTAGGTTTGTTTGACTTCTGCTCATATTTCGAGTTGTTACCATCAGTCACTGAGAGATCAACTTATTTGTAATAGGAACAGTCGTTCCCACAGACGACGCCAAACTGATGGTGTAAATCTCCGTGAATGAGCTACGTGACAGGAATACTTCGCATGAATGATTTACGTGGGGTAGTGTCTAATGTCTGAGTTGCAAGGCTCGTATCTAGTAATACTGATTGATGTTTTGGGGGATGAAGAAAGGGGCGACAACACAGTGGGGTTATAGTGGTTCACCAGCCTGAGCTCAGCTAGTCCACTCTGCAATGGAGTCTCTAGCTCCTCTCTTTCTTATTGACCGAGTTGAATGTATTACAATTTTTGTATCAGGGGATTGGGGTTCTTCGTGGCTCTCTCTTCCAATGAAGGCTTGCAAACTGATGGTGTAAATCTCCGTGAATGAGCTACGTGACAGGAATACTTCGCATGAATGATTTACGTGGGGTAGTGTCTAATGTCTGAGTTACAAGGCTCGTATCTAGTAATACTGATTGATGTTTTGGGGGATGAAGAAAGGGGCGACAACACAGTGGGGTTATAGTGGTTCACCGGCCTGAGCTCAGCTAGTCCACTCTACAATGGAGTCTCTAGCTCCTCTCTTTCTTATTGACCGAGTTGAATGTATTACAATTTTTGTATTAGGGGATTGGGGTTCTTCGTGGCTCTCTCTTCCAATGGAGGCTTGCCCTCTTTTTTATAGCCTCCTACTTACCTCTAATACTGATTTTATTCCCTATGATCAAGGGATCTTCCTTCCTCTCTCCTCCCAATCCCGGAATTCCCTCAACTCCCTCTGGCTGGCTTCAAACGGTTTATATCCCGAGATCTTTGCCTTCTACCAGGGGATTCTCCTTAATATTTGGAGAGGATTGAGAGTTTCGTACCTTGGTTTTTGCTTCCTAGTTATCCTGCCTGTACATGCTATCATTCGGCTGTCTCCTTTCCCTCCTTGATACGGTTTCACCTGTAGGGAGCTCTGCCTCTAGGCCTCCGAGCTATGAACCCTTCACCTGACCTCCTGAGCTGAGCTCTGTATCTGGGCTCATGTTTGGAGTTTATTTTAGGTATCATCAGCTAGCAAGCTGTATGTTCTCTGCAAAAAAAATATCCATATTTCAGCTTCATAAGCTAGCGCACCTAGAGGGCAAAATTTGCCAACCTCTTACTTTCACCCTTGTCTGATGTTGCTGGTCCCCGGGTCCAAGCTAGGTTGCTGAGGACGAAGCCAGCTGCAGCCGGGTAAGTTGGCGTTGGCGTTGGCATTTCCCTGGGCCACGAACGCAGGATTCAGCGGGAACTGCTCTACGGGCACACGTTTCTCGGGTGAATCAACCTGAGCTGGAACATCATTTTGGAAAAAGCTGGGCATGCCGGACTCGGGCAGTCCAAAACAACTGTCTTCTTGGATAGGAGAAGGGTCAGGTTGTTGCTGGAGATGCCCCTAAATTGGATTATCTTCAACTGGGATTGCCCCTGTAAGAATCTTGAATGCAAAGTCACATTTGATATCATAAACCAATGTTCCTACACCGTCTGGCGGCTGCCTCCCCCTGTGGAGGCAGGCGACTCGACCAGGGCCAGTACATGAACCTCAATGTGAACCCTGGCACGACCTAAGCTCGTATTTGGGGTCGAACCAATTGCAACTTTGATGCCAATGGCCAAGGCAGATGTGAGACTGGTGACTGCAACGGCCGCCTCGAATGTCAATGCTATGGCTCACCCTCAAACACCCTAACTGAATTTGCCTTAAACCAGCCTAACAACTTGGACTTTGTCGACATATATCTTCTCTTGTCGATGGTTTCAATATGCCGATGGAGTTCAGCCCCACCACCGATGTGTGCCGTGATCTCAGATGTACTGCTCCGATCAACGACCAGTGTCCGACCGAGTTACGGGCTCCAGGTGGCTGCAACAACCCTTGCACAGTGTTCCCAATCAACCAATATTGTTGCACCGATGGGCCAGGGAGCTGTGGTCCTACTGATTACTCCAGGTTCTTCAAGGATAGGTGCCCAGATGCTTATAGCTACCCTCAGGATGATGAAACAAGCTTGTTCACTTGCCCTAGTGGCACCAACTACAGGGTGGTGTTCTGCCCATGAAGCTCTATCCTTTCATGACTATATGAGAAAGTGATTAGATACTTAGAATTTTCATATAGTAAGGTATTGTAATAAATTCATGCACATGTGTAGTGATGTGCACGTGATCTGCTGCTATACATGCATTCATGTAGTCTTGTTCTATGATTACAAGTGAATAAAGGATGTTAAATGGACACATCGAAAGTGTCCCTTTTGATGATGCACAAAATGGTCTTATGCAAGATCAACAGTCGAGTGTATGATAAAGTGTAATTAATGGACAATTACTAGAGAAATCCATGACAATAATGTAAATATCGGGTCAACACACAGATATATAGTGGTTCACTCTGAAAAATAACAACAATAGTCGGGGGACCTTTTATTGATTAAGTAAGGTGAACGAGAGAGAGAGAGAGAGAGAGAGAGAGAGAGCAATGATTAGTCCCGGGAGGGATACAATAGTTAGGAGAGAGTAAAGCTATGTGTGGGGTGTGTAGAGAGGTCTCCTCTCATGTAGAGAGAGCTTACAATTTATAGGTACAGAGCCTTAGTTGAGGCGGTGACGTGAGGGTAAAGGTACTAGATCTTTGGGGAGCTACAAAAGGTAAGTACAATTAAAAGTTGTCTTGATCTTCGAGAGTGAGTATTCCGATAATTGTTCCCCACGTGCTCTAATCCTTCTGGACTCCTTGAACTTTGGACTAGGCTGAATCCATGAATTGGACTTGACCCGCCTTGTAACTGATTTGGGCCTAACTCATTAATTGGGTCTGGCCCAGTTAAATCTGGGGTCGTCGTTAGCCTCCCATGCCCCAAGCCCTAGTAGTGACTGGGGGTTGAGGGCATGAGTGAACTCCTTCCTTTGGGTAGAACAGATATCTTGTTCCATATGGTGGCTTCTTCAGCTTTCCATCCATGATATTTTTTAAGCTTATTTCTCTATTTGGTAACGCCATTGTTGGAGAGAGGATGAAGAGAAGAATGGACGCTTCGACACGTGGAGATGGAGATGCTTTGGCGAGTGGCGCCATGGGTATGAACCTGGGCAACACCAGGGAAGATATAAGACTGGGCGATGCCACGGGCAACACCAAGGAGGACCCAGACAAATTGATGATGTCTTTGGTTTATGAAAATTCTCTCTTTCACAGGTGATCCCGTGGTTGATCACTTACGACGAATGCTCTTTACGTCACTCGGATGGTGACTTCCCCTCCTCCTCCTAGAAGATGTGAGATCTGATACCCCCAGTGCTTCCCAGCTGAGGTCTGACGGTCTTGCTATTTCTCAGAAGACGGGGTTTGATGCCCCTAGCGCTTCACATACTTATCCTACTTCTAGCAATGGTCTGGTGTCCCTGCTGCAAGATGTGAATTTTGGTTAAGGAGAGTCTTTGGAGGTTTGTGACACCCTTGGATGTCAGCTCTCGGGGTCTTGAGGGTATCATCGATACTGAGATAGAGGACTTTGCTATGGTACCCCGTTGTTATGTGGAACCCTCTCTTCTGTATGCTTGGTCATGCTAACATTCTGACTTCGAAAATTTGTAGATGGCTGCGGTTTTTCCGTACTTTTGAGGACGCTCAAACTCAATGAGGTGTCAAGAGCTTTGGTGGAAAAGAGACCTGGGCACCAGGTTGTAGTTAAGGTTGGCTCATGAGAGAACAACAGCTCTCGAGGCCAAGCTTCTAGAGAATGAGGCTTTTTGCGTATAAGCACAGGCTGAGTTAGGCCGAGCTTGTGGCGACTCTCGTGAGAGCCACTAAACTAGAGACATAGGCTGTCTGCTTGAGAGCAGAGCAAAGATAGGTCAAGCTTTTAGCAACTCGCAAGAGAGCAGCTAAGCTAGAAATATAGGTTGCTTGCTTGAGAGCAGAGCAGAGATAGGCCAAGCTTTTGGCGACTCTCGTGAGAGCCGTTAAGCTGGAGAAATAGACTGCCTACGTGAGAGCAGAGGCAGAGATAGGCCAAGTTTTTGGCGACTCTCGTGAGAGCCACTAAGCTGGAGATATAGGCTGCCTACTTGAGAGCAGAGCAGAGATAGGCCAAGCTTTTGGCGACTCTCAAGAAAGCCTCTAAGCTGGAGATATAGGTTTTCTACTTAAGAGCAGAGCAGAGATAGGCCAAACTTTTGACAACTCTTGAGAGAGCCGCTAAGCTGGAGATATAGGCTGCTTACATGAGAGCAAAGACAAAGATAGGCCAAGCTTTTGGCGACTCTCATGAGAGCCGCGAAGCTGGAGATATAGGTTGTCTGCTTGAGAGCAGAGCAGATATAGGCCAAGCTTTTGGCGACTCTCGTGAAAGTCGCTAAGGTGGAGATATAGGCTACCTGCTTGAGAGCAGAGCAGAGATAGGCCAAACTTTTAGTGAATCTCGTGAGAGCCACTAAGTTGGAGATATAAGTTATCTGTGTAAGAGTAGAGTAGAGATAGGCCAAGATTTTGATGACTCTCGTGATAGCCGCTAAGCTGGAGATATAGGTTGTCTGCTTGAGAGTAGAGGCAGGAATAGGCCAAGCTTTTGGTGACTCTCGTGAGAGCTACTAAGCTGGAGATATAGGATGTCTGCTTGAGAGTAGAGCAACGATAGGCCAAGGTTTTGGTGACTCGCGAGAGAGCCGCTAAGTTAGAGATATAGGTTGTCTGCTTGAGAGCAGAGTAGAGATAGGTCAAGCTTTTGGCGACTCTAGTGAGAGCCCCTAAGCTGGAGATATAGGTTGCATGTGTGGGAGTAGAGGCAGAGATAGACCAAGCTTTTGGCGACTCTCGTGAGAGTCGCTAAGTTGGAGATATAGGCTGCCTATGTAAGAGCAGAGCAGAGATAGACCAAGCTTTTGGCGACTCGCAAGAAAACCGTTAATCTAGAGATACAGACTGTCTGCGTAAGAGCAAAGGCAGAAATAGGTCAAGCTTTCTGGCGAATCTCATGAGAGCTGCTAAGCTGTAGATTGAGAAGCAGGCGCCACTGGGCGAGGACGACGAGGGGCGCAAGGCGTCGCTGGGCACGGATGCCGAGGGGTGCTGGCCACTGCTGGGCACCGACGTCGAGGGGCGCTAGACGTCGCTTGGCATGAACGTCGAGGAGTCCTGGACGCTGTTGGGCATGGACTTCGAGGAGTGCTAGGTGCGGTGGCGACAAAGATGTGGGCGACATGAGGAGACACCATGGGCCAACTAGCCGACACCACGATTGGAGGCTGAGGGCGACATCACTAGTAATGGTTGGGGGACACCACTAAGCAGTAGCCATAGGTGACATAGGTTGGGGTGCTGGCTGGCAGGCGCTGGGCACTAGCGCTGGTGTGCACGCTGAGGATTGTGGGCGACGCCTTGGAGCCGAGTGGTCTGGGCAACGCTTGCAGTAGGTGGTCTAGGCAACGCCACTACATAGGCAGGTGCGGTGGTGCTGGGCGCTGGAGCGTTGGTTGGCACGGGCTTCAAGCCTGATTTGAAGGTCTCATATTCAGCTTGGTTGTTGGATGTTGCAAAGTGGTGGGAGACAACATACTTGAGTGGAGTGTCATGCGGGCTTATCAGTACTAGTCCTACGCCGCCGTCCTCGCTGGTGGAGGACCCATCCACGTATAATCTCCAACATGGTAAATTAGATGGTAGCGAGGGCGCGGAGGGCTCCCGTGGAGTAGGCACAAAGGAGTCGGTGGCCTCTAGTCTCAGAGTTTGGTCTCCCGAGGCCTGTGAAGCTGTCTCTGAGACGTCGGGCTTTCTCGGGATAGTGTTTGGGCTTGCCTCATGGGGGTAGAGGCATTATGCACTGAGCAGGCGAGAACAGGGGCGCATGATACTTCCTCCCGGGATTCCTGCGGTGGTGTAGACTCCCGTGACGATGTACACTCCCAGGACTCCCATGGCGGTGTACACTCCCGGGACTCCTGTGGCAGTGTACACTCCCGAGACTCCCGTGGCGTTGTAGACTCCTAGGACTTCCGTGGCGGTGTAGACTCCTAGGAATTCCTGTGGTGTGTAGACTCCCGTGGCGGTGTACACTCACAGGTCTCCCGTCGTGATGTAGACTCCTGAGTCTCCAGTGGCGATGTAAACTCCCGGGACTCCCGTGACGATGTAGACTCCCGGGCGAGGGGCGCCCTGGTGCTGTCCGAGGGTGTTCTGGCGTATGACCCACGATGGGGGCGGCTTGATGCCTAGAGTGGAGAGGTTGCGGTGCTTCTCTCGTCGGAGGGAGTGGTGTTCCTCCTACAAGCTGAGAGGCGACGCCTCCTGAGGCGAGCATCAACTGGATGATTTGCTGTTTCTGGTTTACCAGCAGTTGCATGGTCTCTAAAAGTTGTTGCCCGACCACGAGAGTCGCTACAGTGGATGGTTCCGCTGGTGCGGACGGAGGCAGAGCGTCCTCCTGGCTGGCCGGGTTGTTTTTCCCCGGTTGTTGACTCATTGACCTGGTCGTGATCACCATGTATTTGAAAGAGAGTAGTAAAATAGTAGAAAACTTAATCGCTTCCCACAGACGGCGCCAAACTAATGATGCAAAACGGTCTTATGCAAGATCAATAGTCGAGTGTGTGATAAAGTGTAATTAATGGACAATTAATAGAGCAATCAATGGTAATAATGTAAATATTGGGTCAACATGCAGATATATGGTGGTTTAGTCCAGGTGACCTACTCCACTCTGGGAAACGGCAACAGTGGTCGGTGGACCTTTTATTGATTAAGTAAGGTGAACGAGAGAGAGAGAGAGAGAAATAGTTAGCCCCGGGAGGGATACAATAGCTAGGAGAGAGTAAAGCTATGTGTGGAGTGTGTGTGGATAGGTCTCCTCTCATATAAAGATAGCTTACAATTTATAGGCACAGAGCTTTAGTTGAGGCGGAGACGTGAGGGTAAAGGTACTAGATCTTCGGGGAGTTACAAAAGGTAAGTATAATTAAAGGCTGCCTTGATCTTCGAGAGTGAGTATCCCGATAATTATTCCTCACGTGCTCTAATCCTTTTGGACTCCTTGAACTCTGAATTGGGCCGAATCCATGATTTGAGCTTGACCCGCCTTGTAGCTGATTTTGGTCTAGCTCATTAATTGGGTCTGACCCAGTTAAATCTAAGCTCGTCACCTTTGATCACATTATACCAAGTGTTTTCATTTCTTTCGGTTCATATTTGATAAGGGTGGCAATTTTTTCCATGCCTAGTTCCAAAAATTGATAATTTCAAAATGACATGATTCATTATTATAACTTAAATTAGTGTTGAAGACAAATAACTCGATTTACGATTTTAAAGAATACACGCACCTCAAGCACATGACTCAAACAAGATGTCACATGACTATATTCGAGGTTTTTCAAATATAGATGTTCCATCCTGAAGATGATAAAAAGTGATATTGTAATAATAATATTTTTTGTCTCACTTTTATTATTTTAAAATGTACATAACATATCAGTTGTTGCATCATTTGGATTATATTTTGATGATGCACAAATTGACTTTGTACACCACCTGTCAAGTTAATTGGAAATAAAGGCAGTAATTAAAGTAGAGAGAGAAGACAAGAATTATAGTGGTTCGGTCAATGTGATCTACGTCCACTTTTGAATGGCTGGAGTTATCGGATTATTTTATTAACTCCGGCGTATAGGGAGAGTAGAGATTACAAGTTCAGAGAGGGAGAGGAGTTGTGTGCTTTGTTCAGTGTGATGCCCTCCAAGTGTTGGTGAGGCTTACAATTTATAGTCGTTCCCCAACAGATTGGGGCTACTTAACAGCAACTATCTAACTATTCTGGTGGGGCTTGCGGCTTCTCCTCAATGGGTGAGGCCGTTGAGGTGTTCTCCATGAGACTCGGTCAAGGTTGACCGCTTCCAAGGTGGTGAAGGAGGTGAGGGTCTTAAGTGCTCCCTTGATGTCGTAGTCAAGCTAATGTAGTTCCATGATGAACCTGACTAGACTTGGACCTCTTTGGGCTTGGCTAGCTGGACCTCTTGAAGTTGAGCCCTTGAGCTTTTAACATGAGTTGGGCCCTTGGGCTTGGCCCATCATATTTGTTATCTCTTTTTTCGATTTGTGTAGCAATTATTCATTAAGTATAACGTTGGAGAGGATGGACAATCTTAAATAGTTACTAATTAAATACAAGCTACAAGCTACAAGCTACAAGCTACAAGCTAGGCTTCCAGGTGTGAAATATTAGCAAGTGAGTTTTGACTAGGGCAAGAGCACTTAGTTAGAAAACCTCAAACACGAGATTGGCCACCGATTTATGATAAAGTTTATTATGTCTTCTTCTAATCTCAAAAATTATAAAAACAATGTTATTTGAATCCTACTTCCAATCTACTATTATTGAATTTGTAATAGATCCCATCCTATTGGGACCCATAAGGTACCCCATCCTAGGGGTGCAATGCGGGCGGGTTGGGTGGGTTGAGAAGTTAACCCTACATCAACCCTAAGTATATAATCTTCGTGTTAACGTATATAAACTTTGAAAAAATAACTTAACGATAAAATTTAAATCTAAGATTCTATTATCAATTAATTGAATTCATACTCATACTTTTTCTATAAATTAAAAATAAACTTAATAAAAATAACAATAATAAGGAGTAAAAATGTCTCTTTTGTACAATAATTATGTCAATACTTAATAAACAATAACAAATAATTACCATTTTATTTCTATAATATTAGTTAAACGTGTTAATCGTGTTAATTTCGCCTAATATTCGACTAATCAAATTTAAATTCAGCCCAAATCTAAATTAAAATCCACTCCAGTTTCTGAAAAGTAAAATAACTAGTCGGTCGAGTCTATATGGATCAAATGATTGATTCCACAACTGACTAAAAGAAATGAACCATAAATTGAGAACTCCTCCTTTTCTTCATGCCAAACTCTATCTAGAAAAAATGACATCTCGAACATTTACCAGAATATGCGGGACATGATTTATGACTATTAATCAATGTATGGGTCGAAGTCAATTGATAAGTTTTTATTTTTCCAGGAAAGCAACATTCTAGCAGTCCAAACAGTTTGCCTTTCAAAGGAAAGAACTATCAAATTTAAATCGAATCGTCTAATCGTAACTAAAGTCTTTTTTCATTGTTACGTAACATTCAGTCATTTGTCAATTATTTTATGTAAACGATAAATCTATCTTATTTGTGACATGAAGAAGAAAAAAATCACGCTATATAGATAGTGAGACTTGATTCTAAATCGTTCGTGGTGACCTTAAAAATGGTCATCCACCACCGTGATGTTCTAGGATAGTGAATAGATTGTCTGATGGTGCTATATATAATTAAAAAGGGTCACAAAACAATGCTATAAAAT
Source organism: Ilex aquifolium (assembly GCA_951799425.1). Lineage (NCBI taxonomy): Eukaryota > Viridiplantae > Streptophyta > Magnoliopsida > Aquifoliales > Aquifoliaceae > Ilex > Ilex aquifolium. The sequence goes on from OX637403.1 coordinate 31,084,941, forward strand.
TTTCAAAAGTTCGGATTGTAGGAAAATCAGCAAAAAATAGGAAAAAAAAAAAAGAATTATGGAGAAGAAAAGTAAACTGTGGCTGCGAGTTTTCGGAACTGATAGGGAGAAGCTACGGGGTGAAGACGTGGTTCACTTAAACTTTGTTCTTGACTTCTTCTTATTTTTGCAGTCCATGTGTGTTTAATTTATGGTGATCTTCAACATTAGACAAGAGATATTGACAGGAATGGACGGTCTAGATTTATGGCCGTTTCGTTAAATTCCCAAATCCCACTTGGACTGTTAGGCTAAGAAATCAAGTCTCAATGTATGTGGAAACAGCCAAGGGTTCATTTTCACTGGCCCCTCTATGGAGCCTGAGAATTTTTTTTTTTTTTTCTGTTTATATTTGGCATTATAAGTATTGGGTCACAGTAGTAATTCTTTTTTTTTTGCTTTTGTTATTATCTGAAAAAATTTCATTCGATTGATTTTCATATTGAAATGGCTTAATCTCCCTTCTGATTTTTTTCCCTCCCCACATGAGCTAGCTCTTTTATGTAAATAACAAGTGGGGAGGACGCAACAATCAGGGTAAAAACGGGGTTTCTATGACTCATTTAATAGATACGCTTCAATACTTTGTGTGACATTTTATTTTTTTAAGAGATTTGATTGTCGATTATGAGACTAGCCTATTCGCATATAGAAGAAAGAGTCGTACCCTTTAAATGACTGGGTATGAATTTCTTATAATTAGCAGGGGTTCCATTCAAGAGGTGATATAATTGCCCACTGTCAAAAAATTCAAAATGAATACATGAATAGATTGGCCTAACTAAATCTCCTCGTAATGGACACATTCCACTTCTTGACTCGTGTCTTCTAGTGCATGAAGAAAAGTCCAACAAAACCTTTAATTTTCCTTTGAAAAACTTATGGTGGAAATGACCACGTAAACGCCACATAAAGACCTCCACTCCTCTATATAAACTCCCCCAGCCCTTTGGCTCATATACACAAAACCATCATACTTTCACATAACCAAACCCTCATCCACTTGATACCAACTACCACTATGAGCTTAACTAAAACAATGTTTGTGTTTTTTTCCCTTCTCTTTACCCTATACTTCACCTCCACCTTCACCAATGCAGCCACATTTGATATCACAAACCGATGTGCCTACACCGTCTGGGCGGCTGCCTCCCCCGGTGGAGGCAGGCGACTCGACCAGGGCCAGACCTGGAACCTCAATGTGAACCCCGGCACGGTCCAGGCTCGTATTTGGGGCCGAACCAATTGCAACTTTGATGCTAATGGCCAAGGCAAATGTGATACTGGTGACTGTGGTCGCCTTGAATGCCAAGGCTATGGCTCACCCCCAAACACCCTAGCTGAATTTGCCTTAAACCAACCTAACAACTTGGACTTTGTCGACATCTCTTGTGTCGATGGTTTCAATATTCCGATGGAGTTCAGCCCCACCACCAATGTGTGCCGTAACCTCAGATGCACCGCTCCGATCAATGACCAGTGTCCGGCTGAATTACGGGCTCCCGGTGGCTGCAACAATCCATGCACAGTGTTCAAAACCAATCAATATTGTTGCACTGATGGGCCTGGGAGCTGTGGGCCTACTGATTTCTCCAAGTTCTTCAAGGAGAGGTGCCCGGATGCTTATAGCTACCCTCAGGATGATCCAACAAGCTTGTTCACTTGCCCTGCTGGTACCAACTACAGGGTTGTGTTCTGCCCATGAGGCTCTTTCCTTTCATGGCTATATGAGCAAGTGTCTCTACGAGTCTAATAAACTGATGCACATGTAGTGATGTGCACATGATCTGCTGCTATACATGCAGTTATTTAGTTTTGTTATATGGTTTACAAGGGAATAAAGAATGAGAAATTAAACCTATTAGATAGAAATATAGAAAGTGTTGCTTTCATCATATTACCATGCATGGGTTTCTTTTATTTTGGTTCACATGTTGTGCTGGATGATGATGGTAATTTTTAATAGGGGTCGAACTCAAATATGACATAGACTTAAAAGTGACATGACCTATTAATACAAACAATTAATAGATTGTGTTAGCGTCAAATACGAATAACTCAATTTTAACGTATAACTCAATTTTGACGTGACAAACTCATTTAATTGATACCGTCTAAAAAATTGTTTCAATTTTTTATCTGTTAATAAATATCACAACCGATGGGTTATACAAACGAAATATTTTAGACTATAAAAATTAAGGTCTTTTAAGAGAAATTTTTTGTGACAACTGTAGCCACCGTCATAAAAAAAAAATCATATTTTTAAGAAGGAAAAAAAAAATTTGTGACAATAATACTATCACAAAAAATTTATTTACTATAGCAAATACTATTTAAGACGACTTGTTGCCGTCATAAAGATTTTTATACTCCAATTATTGTGATAAAAAATAACCCTGTTATAACAGTAGTCAAAAAAATAAAATAAAAATTCTTTAAAAACACTTTTTTTTATGATGGTGAACAAACCTATTACAAAAAATGTCTTAAAAAACCCTAGTGTTAGAAATCTCTTTTATCTTTTAATTTTCTCTCTTCTTGCATCTTCTAAGCAACCACAACATATTACAGCTGAATTATTTTTCCACGATTGGCTTCAACCTGGTGGCATCTCAAGATTCAAAGGTATCGATTACCACATTAAAGGATATAGGAAAAAGCACAGATTCGAAAGAAAATATTTAACAGGTGCCAATACATTATCCAGGGTTTATAGCTAGCAAGCTGTATGTTCTCTGCAAAAAATTATCCATCTTTCAGCTTCATAAGCTAGCGCACCTAGAGGGCAAAATTTGCCAACCTCTTACTTTCACCCTTGTCTGATGTTGCTGGTCCCCGGGTCCAAGCTAGGTTGCTGAGGACGAAGCCAGCTGCAGCCGGGTAAGTTGGCGTTGGCGTTGGCATTTCCCTGGGCCACGAACGCAGGATTCAGCGGGAATTGCTCTACGGGCACACGTTTCTCGGGTGAATCAACCTGAGCTGGAACATCATTTTGGAAAAAGCTGGGCATGCTGGACTCGGGCAGTCCAAAACAAACGTCTTCTTGGATAGGAGAAGGGTCCGGTTGTTGCTGGAGATGCCCCTGAATTGGATTATCTTCAACTGGTATTGCCCCTGTAAGAGTCTTGAATGCAAAGTCTAGACATGGATCTGACCAAGAGTCTCCCAATGAATATAAGCCTCGAGAATCTTGGGATTCTGGATTCCCCTCATCTTGTTTCTCAGTTGTCTGCATTCCTAGCGACTCTTGCGATATATCCACAGGCCTTTTGTTTTCGATCAATGGTTCTATATCCAACACAGCTTCTTTGTCTATGGAAGCATGACCTTTTGTGATCTCTGCTTCTAGCTCGGGCACAAGCTCGGGCACTCTATGAGCTGCACCATCCAGGACCAAAGTGGGAGAGGGATTGGCTTCTATTTCAGTGGACTTCCCGGCTGCAGCTTGAAGAGCACTTTCACTTGATTCCAATTTGTCCTGAATCTCAGGTTTAATCCCAGCAAGCCTTTTTGAAGTTCGCCTAAGCCCTCTTTCCATGGAATTCCTCGAGCCAATCCAAGTATTTTTCTTGCTATTCTCTTCCATCACATTCTGGGGCAATGTCTCCCGTGGAAAAATATCAGTTGCAGGAGTAGAAGCAGACCCGTTTTCAGACGCTGTCAAACCATGTTTTCTCTTAAACCCCTTGGTTCGCCTTTCCTTTGAGCTCTTGGCTTCTAATGCTGCTAAGCCACTACTACCGCTTCTTTCTTTACCTGCAACATTAAGTCCTATGTCGTAAGTAAGGGAATAATAATCACTCAAATAGCACTACAAGTTGTTTTAACACATAATAGCATTGATAGTAAGTGAAGATATGTGTATCTTATTTTGATTTCTCACCTTCAAATAGTCGTCTTTTGGAAGTAGAATGCTTCCTTTTGTTCCCTCCAACTGCAGATGGAGCCTATTGAGAGACAAAAGGCAAGGAGAGAGTTCCCAACAATTAGAACTTCCATTCAGCAAAATGTTCCAATAGCAGGGTGGTACTTGAAAAGTAATCAACACTGAAATTGAAGGACAGCAACAATCATACGATCATAGTTGCCATAAGAGGTGTTAACAGGCATATTGTTTGCAAAAACTCATGACAAAGTCAGAGGATTCGGACTAAGATGTGCTCCTAGCGGAGGCCAAAAAAGCATCAGGTATCAGTGGAACAAAGACAGTGACTCTTATGTAAGACAGTTCTATCATGTACCACACATTACAAAAAGAAACAACCTTTTATATTTTTCCTCTTTTACTCTGTTAGCCATGAATCAACTTTGTACTTGACCGCTAGGAATTCTGAAGAATGAACTTAAGGCCACACAGCGACTCAGCAAGAATGTATTAAAAAAACACATATAAAAAGTTCTGAGCAGGATCAGTGAAGCCAATAATGACCATACAGCACAATCTGTAAACCTTGACCGCCAGGAGCTTTGGTACCACTTTTAACCAATAAAGTTGCTAGTATAAGAAGGATAAGCATGCTGTCTAATACAAGATACCAAGTACCTTGGCACATCGAGTTATATTGCAACATTCAAGTCAGCAATACGAAGCTGATTACAAATAATTGGATAACGGCCATGTCTGATGAGAAATTTCATCTACTGAATTTCAACATGATAACTGGAATTCTAAGTCGTCCTTGCGTATTGTGCATTTGTAGGCTTCTCCGAATTCGCATGTGTGCAGGTGAAAGTTCCTTTTGTTTGCCTGAGTGCATGCACATCCACTACGTATGCCAATACAGGAAGATCTAAAGAGCCCGTACTGTTGTACATGCATGTGTGGTTAATAAACTAAACATGTCATACTCCTAACTTTAGCTTTGCTTCAAATTAAGTTTTTTAATGCAATCATGCATTACCCCTGTAGCATATAGAGATGTCTATACATTTGTCAAGATAAGATCAACTAGTACTCATATGAATGTCTTGCAAAAATGTGCTCCTACTCCAGTGACCACTTGTGCTTACAACTACACAAGGGACACGTGAAACTGAAAAATTCAGAAGTGGGATACAGAATAGAATCAATAACAATTGCAGCAACAATGAAGCGCTAAGTACTTTGATTACCAACCAAGGCACACTTACACAGATGTCCTCATGTTGAAGCACCATATCGTTGACGTCCATTCTCTTCGGTTTCATTTTACATGTAGCAATACCACCAGTTTTCAGATATCGCCAAGCATCCAATGTGGAGCGGAACATGTATCCACTTTCAGGATCAATGTAATACTGTAGAGATCAGGTCTTTATCAAAAATCATTTCCAAATACAGCAGTAGAATTAATTTAGTTGAAAATGCAGCTAGAGACGGCATGGAAGATGTATTACGTTCTTTTTCCAAGTAGTTAACATGCATATTTGCGCAATTATGCAAGCGATTCTGTGTTTTGCTCTTTTTTTCCTCTTTTTTAGTGGGGCACGGGGGTGACCAATAAAAAATTCCAATCATTATGGATCAGAGGTTGGATTTAGTACCGGATCTTTTTTTATACCATTCGCGTATTTTCTTTTCCGTATCTCTTTAATCCATCCTGGTGGTAGCCCTTCCAGAGAGAGTGTCTCATCCACAACCTAGATAGGAGTTAGGACATCAAAAATCAGAGATATATTTGGTGCTTAAAAATATAATAATCACATGAATTAACCAGATTCATGAAACAAAATTGTTCATAGAATGCTTTCTAAGGCTAATGTTATTGTGTTTGGATGTGGAACTCTAGCTTCTTACATCTTTGCTATTTTGAGAAACATCTGGCTTCAAAGAGGACTCCTCTCCAGTTGAACCACCAAGGTCATGCTGAAAGAAAAGTACACTTAAAATAAGTCTAGATTGTAAAAGCAAATATAAGTTCCCAGATACATTGAGCATACTTTCTAACATGCCCTGCTACAATACAGATATTTTTCTCACGATTCTTTATTACACTAAATATTGAAAAAGCGTAAACATCATAAAGGCCAAAACAGCAAGTTGCTTTTTCATCTTTTTTAGTAGCAGACAGATAAGTGACGGAGACCTCTTAAAAGTCTGAAACAGATAAGATTGTGTCAATGGTTCTTTCCATCTAAACTTCAACCTATTCAGACACGTTGCTTCAATAACATAAACTATAATAGTTTGGACTTTTTGTAAGGATTAAGATAAACCTGATTCAGTAATATGACCTTGCTAGTTAAGATCATATATTTGGTAGGTTATACAAATAAGCTGCCATAAGATGAACATACAGTTGACTGTCAACTAGTTACGTCTTGCGTATATTCTAGAAGACACCTAAAAAGAAGATTTGATTAGCAAGTTCATTATGGAACAAACATTGATAATACAGCCAATGTCCTCCTTGGCTTTGCCACTGTTGCACTTAACACCTTTGAGATATCGAGACAGCGCTGGCTTTGAATAACACTTGTACCCAGTTGCTGGATCAATGTAACACTGCAGCCATAAGAAAAATGAATGTGATGAATTAAACATACAATCCAATCTCAAAATTTTGCTTCCATCAATGGCAAAAATGTATTCCCAGAAAAAATGAACTTTATTGCCAAGCTAAGATTACAGGTTAGTGGTATACAATGATAATCAGAAAGCAAAAAATACCATGCCAAAAGAGAGAAACTGAAGCACAAAAAAAGAAAAATGGCAAATATACTAAAAACCAACTCGAATTTCCCAATCAAACACTGAATGCTACATAAACCTTAGCTGATATCAGTTTCCCTTACCTATAATTCAATTTTCACATTCAAATGCCAGTGTAATAGCCACTCCATGAATTGGATAAATCTCTTCATCTAAACATGGCATCATTATACGCCCCCATAATTTATTCCGTCTGCAGCAACAGGCCATGCATACAACATCCTATGTATGCACTTTCAAAAAAGGCCATCTTTTAGCCAAGACTTTAAATTTTTGAAAATTTAAGATTGAACTCATGAACCAGTTATTCAGTCCAAACCAGGTAACTGTTAAACAACCATGTAAGGGTGTAACTTCAGTATTTGTACTTCAACACGCCCCTCACGTGCAGACTAAATTTTAGGTCTAACACATGGAAATCTTTTAATTAGGGTGGCGGCGAGATTCGAACACAAAATCTCCTGCTCTAATACCATGTTAAACAAATATCTACTCTAAAAGCTTAAACTGTTAGTGAGGGTGTAATGTAACTTCAGTATTTATACTTCAACATAAATATTTTGCACATATGAAACACTCAAAAAGGCACACCTGATTCAATTAATATTTCAGAAATGAAGACAAGAAACATGCCGAAAGTAGGGAGAAGGAAGATGATATATTTTTTTTTCTAATTCCCCAATTAATTTATTCAGGAAAAATTGGACACAAAACTACCAACATCCTTTTAAAAAGTACTGGTACTTAGTGTAGGAATATTGCATCCCAACTTCCATTGCATGTGCTCCAAATCACTTCACTTTTTCAGATGAACACAAGATGCACAGCAGTAACTATCAAAGAAGATTGCCAGATTTTTGGTGTGAGATACCTTGTATTGTGAACCACTCTTCTTAGTTTTCACCTCCATAATCCATCCATGAGGTAACCACTCAGGAGATTCATCTATTTTCACTGCAGACTGCAAATAATAACACCTTGTCAAGTGAATAATCTACAGTGACCAATCGTATTGAAGGGTTAGAAACATGAGAAAGTGAACATAGCCAATGCAATAAAGGGTGTTCAAGTTTCAAATTCACTGGCATATTTTGTGTTTGAGCACCTATGTTTCGTGTAGACCTCTTCAAAGTTGGAATCTTATATATGATTGTAACAAGGTTTCTTTTTATTTGAACCTGAAATTTTTCTAACAGGTAGAATAATAAAAGGTATAAAAGTTGGACTTCTTTAGGGATTTAGCCTTATAGATTAAACTTGATCAAAAAACATGGGCTAGCTAGTTAAGATAGATTATTTGGTAAACAAATAAGATGCCATGATTAATAATTTTCAGCTTGTTTGTGTTGTGGAAGGCAACTGAAAACAAAAATGTGAAAATTGGTTGATTAAGGAACAAACATTGCTAATAGAACCAATGTCTATTTCCTTCTCTTTGGCTGTTCCACTGTTGCGCTGTACAGTTTCGCGATATCGAGACAGTTCTGCCTTTGAGTAAAATTTGCTTCCAGTTGCTGGATCAATGTAGTACTGCAACATACCAAAAAATAAATGAGATACAAAACGATATCACCAGAAAAATAATAATACTGCCCAAAGATAGTTCTATAAAAGAAAAGCTTCAATGATAATCTTTCTAAAGTTGAAGATGTTGTATGGTCTAATTCATTGTCCACACACAGCAATTCAAGTTGAGAGATTAAAGTGCTATACCAAAAGAGAAAAGCACAAAGAGACATGATAAATGGAATACTAAGTCCTCCTTGTGGCGTCTCCGTATTCACGTGTGTAGGCACAAGTTCCTTTGCATTTGCCTGAGTGCATGTACATCCACCAGGTATGACAATACTGGAAGCCCTAAGGTGATGCACTGTTGTACATGCAAGTGTTAATAATAAACTAAACATGTCATCCTTCTAACTTTAGCTTTGCCTCAGATTAAGTTATTTAATGCAACCATGCATTACCCATGCAGCATACAGATATGTCTTCACAACATTTGTCCAAGATAAGATCAACTAGTACTCATATGAACGTCTTAGAGAAAGGTACTCCTACTCCACCAGTGACCACCTGTGCTTTCAACTACACAATGGATGTGTGAAACGGGAAAATTTGGGAACCGGATGGATACAGAATAGAATTGATAACAACTGCAGCAACAATAAACCACCAAGTAATTTGATTACAAACCAAGGCATACTTACCCAGATGTCATCATTTTTCGGTGCCACCATATCGTTGATGTCCCTTTTCTGTGGCTTGATTCTGCATGTAGCAATATCACCAGTGTCCAGATATCGCTTAGCATCCAATGTGGAACGGAACATGTATCCACTTTCAGGATCAAAGTAATACTGTAGAGATTTGGTCTTTATCAAAAACTCCTTTCAAAGTGCAGAACTAAAATTCATTTAGTGGAAATGCAACTACAGACTGCATGGAAGATGCATTACATTCTTTTTCCAAGTAATTCAATTGTACATTTGTGCAACTGTGCGTGGCAGTCTGGGTTTTTGCCCTTTTTCTTCCTTTTTTTTTTTTTTTGTGGGGAACACAATAAAATATTACAATAATTATGGATCAGAGCTTCGATTCAGTACCGGGTCTTTCTTTATACCATTCGCATATTTTCTAGTCCTTATTGCTTTAATCCATCCTGGTGGTAGCCCTTCCAAAGAGAGAGTCTCATCCACAACCTAGATAGTACATCAAAAATCAGAGCTATATTTTGTGCTTAAAAATATAATACTTGCGTGCAAGAATTATCCAGGTTCATGCAACAAAATTGTTAATAGAATGCTTTCTAATGCCAATTTTATTGTGTTTGGATGTGGAACTCTATCTTCTTACATTTTTGCTATTTTGAGAAACATCTGGCTTCAAAGAGGATTCCTCCCCAGTTGAACCATCAAGGTCATGCTGAAAGAAAAGCACACTTAAAATAAATCTAGATTGTAAACTGCAAATATAAGTTTCCAGATACAGTGAGCATACAATGCCAAGCAGCTCTGCCCTGCTACAAACATGATTGATAATACACATATTTTTCTCACGATGCTTTATTACACTAGATACTGAAAAAGTGTAAACATCATAAAGACCAAAACAGCAAGTTTCTTTTTTATCTTTTTTAGTAGCAGGCAGATAAGTTTCACGGAGACCACTTCAAAGTCCACAACTATACATAAGATTGTGTCGATGGCTCTTTCTCTAAAATTAAACCTATTCAAACACGTTGCTCCAATAACATTAGCTACAACAGTTTTGGACTTTTGTAAGGATTAAGATTAAACCTGACTAAGCAATATGAGCTTGCTAGTTAAGATCATATATTTAGTAGGTTACACAAATAAGCTGCCATAAGATCAACATAAGGTTGAAGTCAACTAGCTACATCTTGTGTATATTCTAGAAGACATCTAGAAAGAAGATTTGATTAGCAAGTTGATTATGGAACAAACGTTGCTAATAGAGCCAATGTCCTCCTTGGTTTTGCCGATGTTGCACTTGACACCTTTGAGATATCGAGACAGCTCTGGCTTTGAATAACACTTGTGCCCAGTTGCTGGGTCAATGTAGCACTGCAGCCATAAGAAAATGAATGAGATGAAAGAGGGTACAACAGAAAACCAATAATAATGCAGGAAAAACAATTACAAAAAACAACATAAATAATAATTATAATCCAATTAATTCCTTAAACATGACAATCCAATGTCAAAATTTTGCTTCCATCAATGGCCAAAATAATCAGAGTGCACAAAATGTCATGCCAAAAGAGAGAAACTAAATAACTAAAAAAGAAAAATGTGGAATACGCTAAAAACCAATTCGAATTTCCCCATCAAACACTGAATGCTATATAGAACTTTAGCTGATATCAGTTCCCCTAACCTATAATTTCAATTTTTCACATTCAGATTCCAGTGTAATAGCCACTCCATGAATTGGATAAATCTCTTCATCTAAACATGGCATCATTATACTCCTCCATTATTTATTCTGCCTGCAGCCATAGGCCATGCATACAATATAGTGATATACCATGTATACACTTTCAAAAAGGCTTACAAAGGCTATCTTTAAGCCAAGCCCTAAATATTCAACTCATGGAGCATGTTATTGAGTCCAAACCAGATCAATATTTTGCACGTATGAAACACTCACAAAGTCACACCTGATTCAATTAATATTTAAGAGATGAAAACAAGAAACATGCCGAAAGCAGGGAGAAGGAAGAGGATTTTTTTTTCCAATTCCCCAATTAATTTATTCAGGAAAAATTGGACACAAAACTACCAACATCCTTTTAAAAAATACTGGTCCTCAGTGTAGGAATATTGCAACCCAACTTCCATTGCATGTGCTCCAAATCACTTCACTTTTTCAGATGAACACAAGATGAGCAGCAGTAACTATCCAAGAAGATTGCCAGATTTTTGGTGTGAGATACCTTGTATTGTGAACCACTCTTTTTATTTTTCACCTCCATAATCCATCCATGAGGTAACCACTCAGGAGATTCATCTATTTTCACTGCAGACTGCAAATAATAACTCCTTGTCAGGTGACCAATTTACAGTGACCAACAGTGGCAGAGCCACCATTGGCTTAGGGGGGCACATGCCCACCCTCAAAAAAATTCTTAACATTAACCATGTATGTTTTAAATATTTTTTAAACATATTTAACTGGCCCAACCTATTTTTTTCTTATGATGTCCATTAGAATAGACTCATAACTAAATAACTATTAACTTTTGGACATGCTTCGGAGAGGTTTGAATTGATGTTCTTACTCAAAAAAAAAATTAAGACTAAAAAACACATGGTGTATCCATTGGGTTACCTATTATAACTTTGAAACTGATTATATCGATTGTAATTTTTATTGTCGAGAGATTTTTTAAATATAGAAATTATAAAACTCGATTGCATAACCAAATGAGTGATAGAATAATATATATATAAAAAAAGACATTCTTGATGGTATTTGTAATGAAGTGCATCGCTTTCAAATGATAAAAAGTCATTGGAATCAATTGAAACTGACTGTTATTACTCTTATTTTTTTATAGAAAGTTAAAATTAATCTTTTTTATTTTGTTTTGTTTGTATGCATTATGTATACCAGTTTTTGGCCCTATTATGCTGAATGATTTTATTGTGTCAAAAATAATTTCAATAAATATAAATACTTCATCCTACTTAGGAAAAAAAAACGAAGTTTGTTAAAGTTCCCACCCAAGACTAATTTCCTGGCTCCGCCCGTGGTGACATAAGAAAGTGAAAATAGCCAATACAATAAAGGATGTTCAAATTTCAAATTCACTGGCATATTTTGTGTTTGAGCAACTATGTTTCGTGTAGACCTCTTTAAAGTTGGAATCTTACATATGATTGCAACAAGGTTTCTTTTTATTTGAACCTGAAATTTTCCTAACAGGTAGAATAATATAAGCTATAACAGTTTGGACTTCTTTAGCGATTTAGTCTTTTAGATTAAACTTGATTAAAAAACATGGGCTAGCTAGTTAAAATAGATTATTTGGTAAACAAATAAGATGTCATGATCGATTATTTTCAGCTTGTTTGTGTTGCGGAAGACTAACAGAAAATAAAAATGTGAAAAGTGGTTCATTAAGGAACAAACATTGCTAATAGAGCCAGTGTCTACTTCCTTCTCTTTGGGTGTTCCATTGTTGCATTTTACAGTTTCAAGATATTGAGACAGCTCTGCCTTTGAGTAAAATTTGCTTCCAGACACTGGATCAATGTAGCACTGCAACATACCAAAAAATAAATGAGATAGAAAAAGGTATCACCAGGCAAATAATAATACTGCCCAAAGATAGATCTATTTAAAAAAAAAAAAAAAAAAGCTTCAATGATAATCTTTCTAAAGTTGGAAGATGTTGTATGGTCTCATTCGTTGTCTACACACAGCAATTCAAGGTGAGAGCATAAAGTGCCAAGCCAAAAGAGAAAAGCACAAAGAGACATGATAAATGGAATACTAAGTCCTCCTTGTGTATTGTGCATTTATAGGCATCTCCGTATTCACGTGTGTGTAGGTGCAAGTTCCTCTGCATTTGCCGGAGTGCATGTACATTCACCAAGTATGACAATACTGGAAGCACTAAAGTGCCTGTACTGTTGTACATGCAAGTATTAATATTAAACTAAACAGGTCACACTTCTAACTTTAGCTTTGCCTCAGATTAAGTTTTTTAATGCAACTGGGCATTACCCCTGCAGCATACAGATATATATTTACAACATTTGTCCAAGATAAGATCAACTAGTACTCATATGAACGTCTTACAAAAAAGTACTCATACTCCACCAGTGACCACCTGTGCTTTCAAACACAAGGGACGTGTGAAACTGGAAAATTTGGAAACGGGATACAGAAGGGAATTGATAACCACTGCAGCAACAATAAAGCACCAAGTAATTTGATTACAAACAAAGGCATACTTACCCAGACGTCATCATTTTTCGGCACCATATCGATGTCCCTTTTCTGTGGCTTGATTTTGCATATAGCAATATCACCAGTGTCCAGATATCGCTTAGCATCCAATGTGGAACGGAACATGTATCCACTTTTGGGATCAATGTAATACTGTAGATATTTGGTCTTTATCAAAAATCCATTCAAAGTGCAGAATTAAAATTCGTGAATGCAACTACAGACCACATGGAAGTACATTACATTATTTTTCCAAGAAATTCAATTGCACATTTGTGCAACTGTGCGTGGCAGTCAGGGTTTTTTCCTTTTTTCTTCTTTTTTTTTTTTTTTTTTTTTTTTGGGGGGGGGGGGGGGGGGGGAGCACAATAAAACATTACAATAATTATGGATCAGAGCTTCGATTCAGTACCGGGTCTTTCCTTTTACCATTCGCATATTTTCTAGTCCTTATTGCTTTAATCCATCCTGGTGGTAGCCCTTCCACAGAGACAGTCTCATCCACAACCTAGATAGTACATCAACAATCAGAGCTATATTTTGTGCTAAAAAATATAATAATAGCGTGCAAGAAATATCCATGTTCATGCAACAAAATTGTTAATAGAATGCTTTCTAACGCCAATTTTATTGTGTTTGGATGTGGAACTTTAGCTTCTTACATTTTTGCTATTTTGAGAAACATCTGGCTTCAAAGAGGATTCCTCCCCAGTTGAACCACCAAGGTCATGCTGAAAGAAAATCACATTTACAATAAGTCTAGATTGTAAAATCCAAATATAAGTTTCCAGATACATTGAGCATACTTTTTTAAATGCCCTGCTACAAAACATAATTGATCATACACATATTTTTCTCACCATGCTTTATTACACTACAGACAGAAAATGTGTAAACATCATAAAGACCAAAACAACAAGTTTCTTTTTTATCTTTTTTAGTAGCAGGCAGATGAGTTTCACGGATACCTCTTCAAAGTCCACAACCATACATAAGACTCTAAAATTAAACCTATTCAAACACGTTGCTCCAATAAATTAAGCTGTAACAGTTGGAATTTTGTAAGGATTAAGACTAAACCTGATTAAGCAATATGAACTTGCTAGTTAAGATCAAATATTTGGTAGGTTACACAAATAAGCTGCCGTAAGATCAACATAAAGGTTGAATGTCAACTAGCTACATCTTGTGTATATCCTAGAAGACACCTAGAAAGAAGATTTGATTAGCAAGTTGATTATGGAACAAACGTTGCTAATAGAGCCAATGTCCTCCTTGGTTTTGGCACTGTTGCACTTAACACCTTCGAGATATCGAGACAGCTCTGGCTTTGAATAACACTTGTGCCCAGTTGCTGGGTCAATGTAGCACTGCAGCCATAACAAAAATGAATGAGATGACAGAGGGTATCACAGAAAACTAATACTACCACAGGACAAAAAATTTTAAAAAAAACAACATAAATGATAATTATAGTCCAATTAATTCATTAAACAGGACAAGCCAATGTCAAAATTTTGCTTCTATCAATGACCAAAATGTATTCCCAAAAAAGATACTTTATTTTCAAGCAAATAATATTGCAGGTTAGTGGTATACAATGATAATCAGAGAGCACAAAATGCCACGCCAAAAAGAGAGAAACTGAAGAACTAAAAAATATATAATGATAATCAGAGAGCACAAAATGCCATGCCAAAAGAGAGAAACTGAAGAACTAAAAAAGAAAAATGTGGAATAGGTTAAAAACCAATTCGAATTTCCCAATCAAACACTGAATGCTATATATAACTTAGCTGATATCAGTTCCCCTTACCTATAATTTCAATTTTTCCACATTCAGATCCCAGTGTAATAGCCACTCCATGAATTGGATAAATCTCTTCATCTAAACATGGCATCATTATACTCCTTCATTATTTATTCTGTCTGCAGCCAGGCCATGCATACAATATACTATGTTTGCACTTTCAAAAAGGCTTACAGAGGCTATCTATAAGCCAAGACCTAACTATTCAATAAATTTTTGAAAATTTAAGATTCAACTCATGGAGCCAGTTATTGAGTCCAAACCAGATCAATATTTTGCATGTATGAAACACTCACAAAGTCACACCTGATTCAATTAATATTTTAAGAGATTAAAACAAGAAACATGCCGGAAAAGGAAGAGGAATTTTTTTTCCAATTTCCCAATTAATTTATTTAGGAAAAATTGGACACAAAACTACCAACATCCTTTTAAAAAATACTGGTCCTTAGTGTAGGAATATTGCATCCCAACTTCCATTGCATGTGCTCCAAATCACTTCACTTTTTCAGACAAACACAAGACGTGCAGCAGTAACTATCCAAGAAGATTCCCAGATTTCTGGTGTGAGATACCTTGTATTGTGAACCACTCTTCGTAGTTTTCACCTCCATAATCCATCCATGAGGTAACCACTCAGGAGATTCATCTATTTTCACTGCAGACTGCAAATAATAACTCCTTGTCAGGTGCACAATCTACAGTGACCAATTGTATTGAAAGGGTTAGAAACATAAGAAATTGAAAATAACCAATGCAATAGAGGATGTTTAAATTTCAAATTCACCGGCATATTTTGCGTTTTGAGCACTAATGTTTCGTACAGACCTCTTCAAAGTCAGAAACTTATATATGATAGCACCAAGGTTTATTTTTATTCGAACTTTAAATTCATCTAAACCCCTAAAGAGGTCCAAACTGTTATGGCTAATATTATTGGTACTACTACTACATGTTAGATTAAATTAAACTGAATCCCTAGCTGGTTAAACAACATTGGCTAGCTAGTTAAGATAGTGTATTGGTATACAAATAAGATGCCATAATTGATTATTTTCAGCTTGTTTGTGTTGTGGAAGACAACTGAAAACAAAAATGTGAAAAGTGGTTGATTAAGGAACAAACATTGCTAATAGAGCCAATGTCTATTTCCTTCTCTTTGGCTGTTCCACTGTTACACTGTACAGTTTCGAGATATCGCGACAGTTCTGCCTTTGAGTAAAATTTGCTTCCAGTTGCTGGATCAATGTAGCACTGCAACATAACAAAAAATAAATGAGATACAAAACGGTATCACCAGAAAAATAATAATACTGCCCAAAGATAGTTCTAGAAAAAAAAGCTTCAATTATAATCTTTCTTAAGTTGGAAGCTGTTGTATGGTCTAATTCATTATCCACACATGACAATTCAAGGTGAGAGCATAAAGTGCCATACCAAAAGAAAAAAGCAAAAAGAGAGCGACCGAAGAACAAAAAAAATGGAATGGATATACTTAAAACTAGCTCAATATCCAATCATACACAGTGAATAGCTACAACGTATATGATAATTTTTCCTCTTGACCTATAATTTCAATTTTCCTATGCAGATACCAGTTAAATAGCCCCCTCCAGGAAAAGGATATATCTTCTTCTATCATCAGAAGGACTAATATCTTCTTTGATGACCTAATAAAATATTCATGTAGACGATGTTCTAGGAAAGGAGAAAATTGCAAAATAATGTTTGACAGTGTTCCTCTATCGAGAAAAACAAAGATCCAGCTAATGAAAAGAAACTGTAAGCACCACGAAAAATTCACTCGACTTTCCCCATGATTCAGTACATATTAACCAAAACTGCAGAATAGCAGATTTCATGCACAAGCAAATGCACAAATAGCATGCAAGCGAGTATCCAGACTCGAGAATGCAGGAAGATTGGTAACTGAAGACCGGGGATGTATGAGCGCAGGCTTTTGGACTACAGCAAAAGCATGCCTGCTGTAGGATCAGAAAGTAGGATTCCCTCAAAACAACAGCAAAAGGGGATACTAAGCCACGCTAGAATCATTCAAACCACAGTGAAAAGGTAAATAGCAAGACATATAGCAGAAACTATCCAAGAAAATCAATAGATGTTTGTATTTTATACCTTGTATTGTGAACCACTCTTTCGAGTTTTTATCTCCATGATCCATCCTTGAGGTAACCAGTCAGGAGATTCATCTGTTTTCACTACAATCTGCAAACAACAACACGCGTCGTTAAGTAAAGATTCTATGAAAAATATATAATAACAAATCATATGAAAGACTTTGCAACATAAGAAAGATACAGAGCCAAAGCAAGACAGAATGTTTAAGTTTCCAACTCACTGGCACAGGTTTGTATTCTGAGCGCCTATTATTACGCTTACGACTTGATTGAGCTGCACCACTGTGAAGATTTCCTGTCGTAACATATCGAATTACATCTTTCTTCGAATAAAACTTTTGCCCCGTATCCATGTTGGAGTAATACTGCAAGAGCCAGATACATTATGAGCAGCCTCCCCACAATTGGCTCACTTGATAAAAAAAGTCAGTAGCCATATATTCCAGTTTTGGAATAGTACTTCTTTGTTGGCTTCCGATTACTGTTTGTTTCCTAGGCTTATGTTAAATTTTTTATATCTTCTACCATTATGCTGTCAAGACTAGAAATTGAAGAAATTAAGGAAATTCTGGGGATTATCATTCTGTATTGCAATATCATACCAAAATATATTTTCTTTTTGCCCCACATCTTCTCAGCAACAAAAAGATTATAGATCTCATGAAACCAACAAAAGTTTATATGTGCATAAACTAAGAGATACACTCAGATTACCAAGGTGTTTTGACAAATACGTTGGTGCAAAATGAAGACATGGGTCAAGCAAACAAGAACATTCTCATAGAACCGGCGCATCAAAATATTTGATTTGTATTTCTTCACGTACACTCAACCAAAGGAGTGTCGGACACTGTGTGGAATGTCCAACACAGGTGGTTGTCCGACACGTGTCTGAAACAAAACGGCACCGTATTAGAAGTGTTCGTGCTTCTTAGTCAAGAGAAGTGTCCCATCCACGAAAATCCACACTAATTCTTCAGGTACTAGACAATTTTACAGCACCAAATCACTGAGTCACTGTAACACTAGACAAGATAAGACGACTATAAATAAGGTGGTCATTAAGAAATTCCATGAATGCAGTTTTAACTAGCACAACCTCAACACTTGCCACAACTGAACACCACATTATCTCATACACAATCCTCTCCTCTTCCATCGAGCCAAATGCGTAACCAAACACATGCAAACAATTAGCTAGACACACATACCTATGCTCACACACTGTAAGCAAGCTAGGACAATTCATATTAAAGGTCGCATTTTTATACTTTTTTTATGGATATGAACCAACACTTCTGATCAAATAGCTCAACTATGAACTAACAACCAATTTATGTAAAATATCCCTAGCGAATGTATATATCAGTGATCTGTACCAATTCATACGACTGTAAAAGTAATATCTTCAGCTGAACGGAAACCCTAAACAAGAAATATGTAAGGGAAACGAGCTGAAAAGGTTCGATTACCTTAGTTTTACGTCCGTTCTTGACATCAAATTGCTCGATCCAGCCCGAAGGTAACCAGTCCGGCGCCTTTCCAGCCACCATTTCACCGGAATCTTAGGCAAATCGCCAAAATTAAGGGCACTTTCTCCGATGATCGGCTCTCTCTCTCTCTCCTCCACTCTCTAGAGCTGGATCACACGGCCCACACTTTATCGAAGTGCGATGGGAAGTGGACTTGTTAGAAAAAAGTACTGTCCGGTGGAAATGGACAGACTGAGAGGTTTGGGGACACGTGTCGCGACTAGCGATGTATTTCTCTGCGAGTCGGTGGTGAACACGTGAAATTTTCCCCAACCTCGGCCCTTGGATTAGAAACAAAGGGTCCAGATCGTCCCACGTCAGGAAGTTAGCATTTTTGACAGTCTCATTCTTTCTCATTTTTGGGTCAGTACCGTGGACATGATTGTAATTAACCGCAAGATATATATAACATGTACTGTAATAATTGCTTCCTGGTAAAATTATCACCACACCCCCAAAAGATCATTATAATTTTTCCTTTCTAATTTGCCGAAATAGTTTTTTTTTTCTCAGTTGAAAGGAAATTTGCATACCATAGTGAAGTAGTACATAAAAGTCTTGCATACATAACATCCATACTATCAACCTTAAGTTTCATTAATACATCCAGAGGGTCTGAAAAGACAATTATATCTCTTAACAAGGATAAGAATTCCATACCAAAGTTAAGTAGTACATAAAAGTCTTGCATACATAACACCCATACTATCAACCTTAAGTTGTTCATTAATACATCCAGAGGGTCTGAAAAGACAATTATATCTCTTAACGAGGATATGAATTGCATACCATAGTTAAGTAGTACATAAAAGTCTTGCATACATAACACCCATACTATCAACCTTAAGCTGTTCATTAATACATTTAGGGGGTCAAAAAAGACAATTATATCTCTTAACATGGATATGAATTAGATTGATAAAAGGTAAAATTAGGCCTGTCAAAATTCGACACGACACAATTAACCGACACGAATTAAGTGGATTTGAGTGAGATCTTAACGAGTTTGGACAGTAAATAGGTTAACTCACGCAAACACATTTAATAAACGAGTCGTGTTCGGGTGAGACTTGTCAAACCGTTTATCACACGTTTATCCGTTTAAATAAAATTAATATAATAATAAATTAATAATTATTTTAAAAAATTAGTCAGAAAAAAAAATAAAGAAATCAATACAAAAAAAAAAAAGTAAAGTAGTAATTCAAAGACAAAGGAGGGGAGATGAGAATAATTCATGATAAAGACAAACCAACCCCTTTTGTTTTTGTCCAACATCGGCAAATGAGGGGAGATGGGGAGGGTTGTCTTGCCTATAAAAGGTAGTGGCCTCTTGCCTTTTTTTTTAGCCTTCAAATCTGATTTTTATGCGAAATTTGGGTATAAATTCCTCTTTTTGAGGTAAATACAATTTGCAGTAAAAAAAATAGTGTACTAAAATTTGTTGATATAATTTTTTTTTAAATTAAATGGGTTAAACGAGTCATGTCGTGTTACCCGTTTATTAAACGGGTCGTGTTCGTGTTGAAATTTTTCACCCGTTTATTAAACGTGTCGTGTACGGGTTTACATGTTTTTCACCCATCACTCGTTTAACCCAACACATAACCGTTTAACCATACACGTTTGACACCCCTAGGTAAAATAATCATTTATAGGACAAATAGTTGTTAATAATTATGATATATACGTAGGTCTTACATGTGTATGTGTTGCATACCAAATATGGGTATGAACCGAATTCAATGTTAAATCTCATCTTTATAAATAATGGTTTAAATTTAGAAGAGTATTGAGAATCCAATCCAAACACTCTCCAAAAATTCATCCAAACAACCCCTAAACACTCTCATATTCCTAGCCTTCCAAAGTTCAGCACACGCATATGGGAATAAAATTCGCCATGGCAAATTGGCATGGTTAGAATCAACATTGGAAGTACAATTAAGAAGCAGACAAGGGTAAATTGCTTGAGGCCATGAAGGGAGCATCAGCCCAGGAATCACCAATTCCCTTCAATTCAAACTCCTTTGGCAATGTCACAATCTTTTAGGACATGATTTGTATTTTCAACTGGACAGAGGCAATGAGCATAATTCTGGTCTGGTCTTATCTTCCTAGTTTGGAGGACACTCCCTGTGGCTAGTTTCTCATGTGCAGCTAACCACAGGAACATCCTCACTCTGGTATGAATCTGGGCCTTCCAGATCCACCTTCAGTCACCTATGATTGATGGAGGTTCCAGGTTGCTAGCTGCCAACCCATAAGCTGAGTTAGTGGTAAACTGGCCGTCAGGGCTGTGTGCCCAGGCCCATGAGTCCTGTTTATCCATGAATCGCTTGAATCCATTGAGTCATTTGTGTAGGAATGGGGTAACAGACACTATCAAGGTTCCATGATACATTGTTTACTTCCCCTAGTCTTCAGGGGACCGAAATAGTTTTTCGAGTCCAAGCCAGCGGCATCTGCCTTTTAAATTAAGGTTAAAAATTATAGTTAGTCCCTGAATTTATTTTTAATTATAATTTAGTCCTTTAATTATTAATTATTCTAATTAAGTTTTTCAACTATCAATTTTATCTTAATTAAGTTCTTCTATTAATTTCTATCGTTAGATCAACTGCATACTAGCTCAATCTGATTCATTTAAGCGTTATCCCAATCTCATCACAAATCTTACATTTCTCTCTTCTTCGTATCTGTTTTTAGGGCTGTTAATCAAGCCAAGCTTGAACATTTTTTTAGGTTCGTTTATGTGTAAATAGTCAAATAAGTCAGCTCGTTTATATGTAAATTAGGCTTGAATTAAGCTCGAATTCAGTTCGATTATCACCCCTATCTGTTTTATTAATTTTAAGGGATTCTATCAAGATTGTAGACAAGAGGTGGTTGATAAGGGATAATGATAGGTTGTGTTGCAAACAAAGTGAGGGGTTGAGGAGGGATTTGAATCAAAACTAGATTTAGGAGTCAAGGGAATCAGATTTCGACTTTGCCCGAAGCGTGCTACGGAACGAGCCTTGTCTACGAAGTAAGTTTAGTCACCGCATAAATAGTCAGTGAGTGTAGTTTACTAATAGTACCATTAACTCAAACGCTCCGTATCCTTCGCGCCCGTCAACAATTCTAATTTTTTTGATATTGGAACTATATACCGTTCCATAACATTTTCATTCTATAAAAGTTGACGAAGCCATACCAAAATTTTTGCTCTTAACAATCTTGCTTACTAGTCAAGGGTAGGGATGATAGTGGACGGAAAAAAAACGGGTATTCATCTAAATTCGCGTTCGTTTGGATCGGAGATGGCCCATACGTCTTGGACGTTGGATGTATATGAGAATACCCGTATAAACCCGTGCGATAATGAATGCGGGGATTGACTGACACTTACACCGCCCCGCCCCCAATATACCTCATTATATATATATAAATACATGAGCAATGCTATAAGGACCTTATTTAAAGACCTAATGATGTGACTTCAATATGACTATGAGTAATGCTACGCTGACCAAATTTTAGGACAAAATTTGGAGCCCAAATGACATGGCAGCATGTCATTTGGAGTCTTTATTGGGGCCCAAATGACATGACACCAAATAAAGAAGTCCAAGTCAGCTGCCATGTCATTTGGACTCAAAATTTGGTCAGTATAGCATTCATGTATAACTATTAGATTAGTTGTGAGTTTCAATGTTAGATGGAGCCCACAACCTATCCAATAATTGTACATCATTATGTCTCTAAATAAAGTCCCCAAATAAGATCCAAATAGCATTTCTCTAAATACATATATATATATATATATATATATATATATATATATATATATATAAGTAAAGCCCTAACTTCCTCCTCTCCTACCTACGCTCTGTCTCTCTCTTTCCGTCATCTCTCTCCATCGTCTCTCTCAGACTCTCTCCGTTATTGATTGCAGGCGCTCCACTGACCAGGTAATTCTCTCTCTCTCTGTTATTTTTCTTTGCATCGTTAGGGTTATGAGACACCCTTATCAACTCCAACTGTAAATCACATCTCTTAACTGGATAGCTAGGGTTTAGATTAGATTATTGCCCCTTCATTTTTCTCTCTATTGGGGAAAGAACTTGTTTCAGAATAATTGATGCTGTGATAATTTTGTCTCTCTCAGAATAATTGTTTCAGAATATAGGTAATTTTGTCCCTCATGCTGTGATGTTCAGAATAATTAATGGATGAGGTTATTAGTCTCAGCTGTGCTTGCGGTGTATGATGCTTCTTCACTAGATGCTTCTGTTTTTTGATACCTGAACGAATTCCTGTGTTCATGATCTGCACCGTGCTCATCAAGCTCAATGGCATTTTCTTTTATTGATTTTTTTCCTCCTTTTTTTTCCCAATGTTCGTGTCCTGTACATTGTTTCCTTTTGGCAATTAAATGAAGATCAATAGCAAGTGTTTTGGTAAAGAATTAGCATAGATTTACAATGAGAACTGAAATTCAATTAGCAAAAGAATCAAAGCACAGCATAATAACCTATTGGCACGTGATAGGTAATGATTTCATTAATGTGGTGAGAAGTTTCTTTGCGGGGGGACACATTCAAAGGGAGCTAAACAAAACCAACATTTGCCTTATCCCGAAGTCTCTGTTATCCAAAATCCTTTCCAATAGAATACATCCATACCTAGATTGGTTTATTTTCTAATCATCAGCAAGATTTCCTATGCACTTTATCCAGTTAATTGAACAATGCATCTCAACCCCAGCTTTTTCAGTGTTGGTTAATGGTGGCCCTATGGGGAATTTTACGAATCAAAGGGGTCTAAGGCAATATAGTGCATCAAGATGGGGGAAAATCTGGAACAAATCCCCACCAGCAGCGATAGGATGGTTTATTTTCTTTAGTCAATAGCGATAGGCTTGTGATATGCATTTTACCCTGAAAATTTTCTGGTCAATAACAATAGGCTGGTTTATTTTGGACATTTGTTGTTTGTGTTATGTTGGAATATGTTATGCTATATTATGTTGTATTAGATTATGTTAAATTATTTAGAATGTTGTTAGATTATTTAAAATGTTAGATTTATTTAGAATTTTGGATTATGTCGGCTTGAGCTTGGGCTTGGGCTTGGGTGGGTAAGGGGGATGGGGCAGGGGTGAAGGCGGGGGACGGGACGGGGATTAGAAATTTACCCGCGAACGGAGATGTGGATGAAAATTATACCCGTTAACGAGGGTGGATCAGGGATGGACGGAGTTTTTTGTAAGTGGGTACGGGAATGGAGACTATATCCCCGCTCCCGCTTCGGTCCATTAACATCCCTAGTCAAGGGGTTTGGAACCCAGAATCTGAGAAAGCGCAAAAAATCCTTCTATTAATTTCTATTGTTAGATCAACTGTAGACTAGCCCAATATGATCCATTTCAACGTTGATCTAACGGTTGAAATGGCCGGAGAGACTTAATTACGACGAAATTGATAGCTGAGGAGGTAGTCAAGTGAAACTGAACTTCTCAAAACCATATCCTACTTGGGTAACGACCAACATCTTAATTCACAAATATAATCTACACGCAACACCATGATATAAAAAAAAAAAAATATTCTTTCAATTGCTGGCAAAATAATCAATTTTGGGCATCATCTCTCTTCCTCATTCTTTCTCTCAGACACCATGACAACATTTTCACTCCTTACTACTACCATAATAATATCTTAAAGTATTATTGTATCTAGTAGAAGGTATTTACATCATATTAATGTTTTGGGAGCATGAACAATTATTGATGACTACAGACAAACTTACAAAATTGATTGTCGATTGTAAGTGGCAAATGAGTAATTTTTTTTGGGGGGGTAGACTCTAATTCATGTTTGGTACAATTTTTAAATAAACAAGGTATTAATTAAAGAAGATGTAAATCACATAGTTTTTATTTTTGTATACAGGATAAAAACTTTGAAAATATAGTCCCTCATAGACTACATAACAATGAGTATCACGTATATTGAATTATTAAAAAAGAAAAAGAGTTATATTGAGATCGTGTATGATTTTACCGGTGAGAAAAACACAGGAGGCAAGTCATGATTTATAATATTTTTTTATCTCAAATGTAGCATATGCCTTTTTGGGGCTATCGCTTTTTTTTATTTATTATTATTATTGGAATCTATCTATCTAGATTATTAGCTAAATCATGTTTTGAGGAAAAGGCTTCACAAGGCTTCTCTCTATTTTTTTCCCAATTTTTAAAATATACTATTATAGAAATCATGTTTTGAGGAAAGGGTTTCACAAGGATTCCTTTTGTTTTTTTTTTTTAAATTTCTAAAATTTTGGATTATTTAAATACAATTAAAAAGTTTTGTTAAGTTATATTCTACCAACTATCTTAAATAACTACCCATAATTTCCCACATAACTAACTACTATTTTGTAATAATATTTTAAAATCACTTTGTAAAAATTTATTATTCCTATAATTTATTTTTAACTTCTTAAATAATGAGATAGGAAAAAAAAATGATGAAAGCTTAAGTAAAATTAAAAGTTAAGTGAAAAATATTAGTAGACAAATTACCCTCAATTAATTATCTTAATTACACAAGTGTGCTTGTAAAAACAACCCCCGCCCACCACCCAACCAAAACGAACTACTTATCTCTCTCTCTCTCTCAATTTCTCCCCCAGATCGGACGGACGAACATCACTGGTCTATCGGCATCGCATCTCTGACCTCTTCAGGTGTGTTTCCTCTATCAGTTCACATGTTTTTCTCTCCCAGTCTTATATTTATAATATGTTTGTATACAAACTTACCTAAGAGGGGAATATGTGTATAACGATCTAGGTACTGGCATATCTCATGTGAATCTTAGTTTGTTCAAGGTTTTTACGCTAAAATATGTTAATTTAGGGATTGTGATGCTTGTTGGCGTGAAATTTGGGTTCAATTTCTGTAACTTATCGAAAGTTTTTTGGATATGGGGCACAATGTAATGATGTGAAACCAAATATGCAAATTGAAGAGATTTCTTCAATTGAGCTTCAAATCTTGCAATTAAACAAGTGGAATGCATGAGACAGTTATAGGCTTCAAATTTTCGTTTAAATTGTCACTGATATTTTTGGTTCTCCTTTCCATGAATGCAAATTTCCTACTGTTGTGTGGTTTTGTTCGTCATTAAGTTTCAGGTTTCATAATATTTTTTTATTATGCAATTGGTGAGTATTTTGTAATCTGCGGTTCTAAAGAGTTGTTATATATACATATATGCATACATTACATGCACATGCTCATATTAATGTGCATTTCTCTATTTGGGTTTGTGGTTTGTACATGAACGGGCTTATATTCACCAATGTTAGTCTGTTTTTTGTTAGTGTTCATATATATTAATGTGTAGTTTTGTACATTGTTTTCTTCCTTATTGTTTGTTCATGCACAAGCATTGTTTATGTTGATGTGCGTACATTGAGAAACAATTGCCATTAGACCTAGGAAGTATGGATACTCGTCGGGGTCAACGTAGCGGTGTCGAACACGTGTCCGACACTTTCACAAGCTAGGGGCGGAGCCAAAAAATCTTTTTATGGTGGGCACTTTAATAAACTTTAAATTTTTTTATCAATTTCCTAAAAAATTAGATGACACATTTATATCTTATTATATTTTATTTGATACTCAAAAATCTAATAGATACAAAAGGACCAAAAACTGGAAGACATCCTTTAAACTAACAAAGGAACGCTTCTCTCTGTCAATCTCTCTTTCTTAGGTGGTGACTCGTTTTGGTTAGATTAAAGTATTCTCATTAGATAAACATATTTATATTTGGATTTTTCTAACTCCAATTCGTTTTGAAATTATAAGTTGTGATCCTAATTTTCATGTCCGTTCAATTATATTTATAAAATAGCAAATTAATCATATATTTTTTTAACAATTACAAAAATGACTGTAATATGTTAAAAACTTATTTAGAAATGTCTATAACATGTTGGAGCATAACCAACAGTTGTTACTATCTAGTTATGATTTTATCCTAATTGGTATGATAAAATGTAATAGGGTGGGCATACTTAAGTATAATCAATAAATATTTTAAATTTATGTATATAATATCCATAAAAAAATTTGAGTGTGGCCACACCTAGCTCCACCCATGTCCATAGGACCACAGGTGTCGTGAACAGGGAACAAGGATTTTTTGTAGTTAGATACAACTCGAATACAAGCGGTATGCGGCAGACAAGTTTTGTTATTTTAAAAAACTTAGGGGGCTAAAACGAAAAAAAAAGTGAACGTTGTTGTTTTAAGGGCTCGAAAAAGAAAAGAAAATGAAACGTTTTAAGGGGCCAGAGAGGAGGAGAACTAGAGAAGACTTCGGGTGTTCGGCATATCATCCCCAATGACATCGCCATTCGTTTCGGATTTGCTTCAAGCCTTCAACGACTTGCTTGAGGTTCTTTTTTTTTTGGTTTTGCTACTTTTGTGGCTTGCATGTTTTGGGGTTGAGTTGTGCATTGATTTTGCTATTTGGGTTCAGAATTATCTGGTTTGTTAATTTGATTGAGTTTTAAAATTTTGAAAATATTTGGTGTTTTTGTTGTTTGAACGAATTTTTTGGAGGTTTTTTCGTTCATTAAGCTCACCAACTTTATTTCTGGTTGTTGTGTAATTGTGCATAAAACCTAGTCTCACTTCTCACGCCAATATCTGATTTTGCTTATATATCTGATTCTGAATTTCGATTTTGCCCAGTGTACATATAAATTTCAAACTGGTGGATATTTATTTTGAATCATTGATCTATTTCATTTATAATAAAAAAAATTAATGTTTGCTAGGTCTTATTAGTTATTATTATTATTATTGATCTATTTCAATTGTATCCCGCTATTCTATATTTTGGGATTTTGTCATATTCCCGTGTCCTTATCGTGCCGGATACGACACCTGTGTCAATCTATAGGAGGCTTGATACATGCTAGAGCATTCTGTCATTATCGCAATAGGGTCAGAATAGCTGATACCCATCACAATTATGTTGACAAGTTTATTCATTTGTATTGTTGGGGATGAGCTTGGGTTTTAATGTGAAACTGAAAGGAATTATATGGTCTTCAAATTTTAAGGCTACATGGTCGTTTGACTTCCTCATTCTTGTTGATATTCCATCCAAATTCTCCTAGCCAAATGAATTATGTGCCTAATGCATTTGCCTATCAGTTGAGAAGGCCAACACTATAATTCATGATAAACACATAAGCAGATTTTAGAGTTAATGCTCATTGTCAAAAGCCGAAAGGTATTTGTGATTTAACTAACATGTGGAAATACCATGACCAACCGAACAAAGAAAAAGGCTGGAAACATTCACCCAAGAGAACTTATAATAATGGCTGATAGAGGGTGAAAAAGATTCCGTTTAATAAGCATACATTTCAATGCAAAAATCAGTTCTAATTGCTTTCAATTTTTGTGGTTTAGTGGGATTGATTTGAAGGGAAAAGTGTTTAGCTTTTAGTGTGACATTTTAACAATGCATATCCAACAAGAATTTTAATATATGTTATTCTGCTGATCTGAGGAATTCGTCCATATTGCAAACATGGTTTTCATTTCCATAGAACAGAATTGACACAAGATCCTTGTGTCCAGAAGATTGTGTGGTAATTATAATTTTGTGTTGATGGGTTCTGTAAGAATGGTGCTTTTTGCATTTGTTCATGTGTGTGTGTGCATATATATATACTGGATATTACGGCCCAATGTGAATTGATTTAGGATTAGGATTTTCCAGCTGCCGATGGCTGATCTTCCTTGTCATCTTTGATTTTAGTCCCCAAGACTCAAGATTTTGTGGACTATCGTAAGTCTGAAAAAGGAGGTGTTGAGTTTTCCCTTGTTCCAAACTTGTTTTATAACCTGTTCATTCTCTTTTGTTGATTTTATAGTTTTGTGGTATCAAGTGATCATTTTCATCTTCAAATGGCATCATTGCAAGAAAGTTTAAATAAATTCAAGAAGCAGCAAGAAAAGTGCCAGACAACCCTTACAAGCATTGCAGCCAAAGCAGGATCTTCAAAGGCAACAACAACGCCGAAAGTTACACCCTATAGCTCATCAGCTTCAGCCAATGCAAAGTCTCCTGCCCCTGCAATCAAATTCTCAAACGACACAGAGAGACTCCAACACATTAACAGCATACGTAAAGCCCCTGTAGGAGCTCAGATCAAACGGGTTATAGACTTGCTGCTCGAGGTGCACAACTCATTCTTCTATCTTCTTTTATTCCATTCTTTCTAAATTTTATTGATGTTGAATTGCTAACTTAATCATCCTCATTAGATGGTTATATGAAAGGTGCCACTAGGACAATAGCAGACTAGAGAGGTTGGTTGAAGGTTTGAGAAAAGACTAAATTTCGATAATGCAACTTCAATATGACTTTGATTGAAATATGGGGGTAAATAATGATTAGAAAGATTATCCAATGTATTTGATACGAGGTTTTCCAACTTGAGTTGAGCCTATTACGAACAACATCATAATCAAACTCACCAAGTCCTTGATTGAAGTGAAGAACACCTCTCGCTGATGACTATTTTTAATCATATAAGATATTGCAACTGCAGAGACTTTCAAGGCTTGCTTCGTTCGTGTTTTATTTATTTGCAGATAATTAGAAGTAGGTTTCCCACATTCATTTGAGAGACTTGAAACTCAAGAGTTGAGGAGGTTTTAGGTGGTCATGTGATATATGGGAAATTGTTTGGGAGTATTGAAATTAATATATCTGTTTTGTGCTTTCTTTATTATTACATGGGAAGTGTATAATTTTGGGTTTTTTAGTTGTTTGCTTAATTTTATGTATGCTATTAGATTTGGCTAATAATTGCTGAATCAGATATCTATCTATTTATGAGCTTGGAATTAGAAAAGAGGAAGGTGGAAGGAGGTGGACATGCTTTATTTCTTTAGCAATAAGCTCTGTAAAGGCTAGCGAATAGGTCCGGTAGGCTTTCATAACTCTCGATAATCAAGCTAACAAGTGGTAGAGGATAAGGGTAATGATGGATAGTAGATTAACTGACTTGCATGCTAAAGTTTGAGTTCTCTACCCCTATGCCACCCCCAGACAAGCATTAGGGTTAGGTATCATATCAACCTAGTATGGAGGGTTTTTTTTACTTGCTTGTTTCTTCTCCTCCTCTTCTCCTTCTTAATCTCCTCCACCTCTTCCTTTTGCTTATTCTTCTTCTATTCCTTACATAAGTGGCTATCCAGTACCTTATCATTTAGACCATCTGCCAGCATCTTTGACAACATTTCTACTTCTTTGAGTTGATATGCTGCATTACGACGGGAAATAGTTGTCAAAAGGATCGATATCCCGGCTTGTGATGCTGGCCCCAATCAGAGTGATAAGAACTCTGCAGTTCCTCTGGTTGGCATGAGGTCAACAATAGGCTTCCCACAATATTAGGGAAAGCGTGAAAAAACTTGTTCACCTTCTAGAATTTCTAGGTATCACTGTCCCTGGAACGAAGAAGGTAACCTAGGAGCTGTTGCATTTCTGTAAGGATAAGTACCAAGGAGCCATTGCGTGAGACTTCCTGGAGTAATTTGGGCTGTATACACTGCTATAAGTGGAAGTTTATATTAATGA
This sequence comes from Ilex aquifolium, assembly GCA_951799425.1. Taxonomy (NCBI): domain Eukaryota; kingdom Viridiplantae; phylum Streptophyta; class Magnoliopsida; order Aquifoliales; family Aquifoliaceae; genus Ilex; species Ilex aquifolium. Next base: position 31,115,300 of record OX637403.1, read on the forward strand.
CTTTATCTCCCTTTTTGTGTAAGCTTTTGTTGGTAAATCCTAGTGATATGTGATTTTAGATTAGGACGAATTACGAATAGTGATTCACTGAAGATCCCATGATTTATGTAGTTTTTCTATGCCTGCAGACAAGACAAGCCTTCACACCGGAGCAAATAAATGAAGTGTGCTATGTTGATGTGAATGCCAACAAGGCTGTCTTTGACAGCCTGAGGAACAACCTAAAAGTTAGTTACAATGGCAAGTACTTCTCTTACAAGGTAATTTTAATTTTGCAATGCAGAACCCTGTTGAATAAGCAAACGTTTTAGTATTTTATATCTTTTTTTTTGCTAATCAGTAATCAGCAAAATAAAAAAGTTTGTACGAAACCCTTCTTTTTGTGTTTTTCTTTTTTCAGCCATTCTCCGCAAGGATAATTGATTGATTTATAATTATTTTACAGTCCAAGCATGATCTAAAAGACAAGAATCAGCTTATTTTCTTGATACGGAAATATCCAGAGGGTATTGCAGTAATTGACCTCAAGGATGCATACCCAACTGTCATGGAGGACCTACAGGTAAATTGTCTCTTTTTTATGGAATGTTTTTTAGGTGGTGTGTCTAGCTGAAGTAATAGTCAAGTTGCTTGTGTTTTCCTTTTTTCGACAACACCTTATATAGCAAAACATTTTTTTAACGTAGAGTTTTTTACTACTCTCTGTGTGTTTTGCTAGTCTTTGAAAGCTGCTGGCCAAATCTGGCTGCTATCGAATTTCGACTCACAGGAGGACATAGCCTACCCAAATGATCCGAGAGTTCCCATCAAGGTTGATGATGACCTGAAACTGCTATTCCGGAGTATTGAACTGCCACGCGATATGATTGACATAGAGAAGGATCTCCAGAAGAACGGAATGAAGCCTGCTACAAACACGGCGAAGAGGAGAGCTGCAGCACAGGTTCATGGCATTGCCACGAAGGGCAAGCCCAAGAAGAAGAAGCATGAAATCAGCAAGAGGACCAAGCTAACCAACGCTCACCTTCCAGAGCTTTTTGAGAAACTCAGTGTACCTGGTTCACGATAACCTATCAAGTTGTTGTGGTTGGACCTTCTTGTATGTATGTACCATTGAATGTCAGAATGTCAAAGTTGGGCTTGTGAAGTGGAAAATCTGGGGTTTGAATGGCTGCCCTTCATGGAAAGAACCTGATTAGTATATACTGCTCTATTGTGATCTATTACTAGAAGAGGTTAGTAGGGCATTAGTAGAGAATGATGAGATGCAGGAGACTATACTCCTGGCTTTTGATGCCCTGGTCTTGTAGCCACTCAAGCAACCATTGTCGGTACCAGTTTCTGTTGGGTAATCTGTTCTGTCATCTATTGACTTCTTGGATTATTTGTTAGTTAGCGGCAATGCTGCTCCAGTTGCAATGAAGAGATATGGTACATAGGCTTCATTTTAATGTCTGTGATTGTAACATAAATTATGCATCCAGCATCGCTTAGTGAGTTTGCTTGTATTGCAACGCTACTAACCAATGAGACCAAGAGGGCATATAGCAGTCATGCAAGAAAATCATACCAGGGATACCCGAAATTTTCCTAGAATTTCTCTCGTCTGTCTCAGTAGCATGTTCTATTGTTAGTCATGAAAATTCCCTATGTCAAACTGTTCATGATGGCATTCCAACCATGTTATCTACTCTTTTGGTAGTTCCAGATTTTTTTCCACTACATATCTTAGCCAGATTAGCCCGAGAGAGAGATTTTTGGGCCTTTTTTTTTTTTTTCTTTTGTGATTAACTTTTTCAAGGTGGAGTTACATTGGCTATTTATACAGAGTTAACCTCAAATAATTGTCCTTCCTGAGCGATATTATGTGCACTCAAAATATGCATCAAAATTTGGATTAAATTACTTGTAGCTATTGGATAAATGGGTATCATCATTGATCCAATCACTGCAGTTGATGTAATGTAAGTTTTGGTGCACAATTTTGATGCACATAAAATTATTCTTTAAAATTATTCTTCCCACAAATAATACGTATTATTTAATCTTAGGAGTCACTAATAAACATGCTTGAGTTCTCAGCATACATCATTGTATTACTCTAGCAAGTTAACTCATTTCTAATTTTTGGGGTGTGAGAGAGTTTCATTTTAAATTGAAAAAAATTTATAAAAAAGAATGTATCAAAAAGAGAGAGCAAAAGATTTTCATTACCATGAAAATAGGAAAATCCAACGGGCACTTACCTACCCACAAATAGGGGTGTCCGTTAAGTTAAGGGCTAACAACACTCTGTGTTACGATTTTAAAATTGACATAATTATTAAATATGTATAATAAATAGTTTAAATTAATGTTTAACACTTAGAACACACTAAATATATATATATAAATTTTGATACGAATACTATACAAATAACAATGATACGACACAAAATAGTACACCACACGGAGTGACACTCCTACCCACGAAAAAGCAGGATAAATTGGAAGGGTAACATAGTAATTATATAGTTCCATAATTAGGCGCCAATCCTACCCCTCACTTTAAATAATCGTTTTTCCTAGTCCACCCGTTTTATACCGGTGGAAATTGTCTCTTCAACCATTTATTGTGGGGATGATTCCTTCATTACACATACACAAGAGAAGAAGAGAAGAAGAGGAGGAGAGAGAGAGAGAGAGAGAGAGAATGCACACTCGAACTCATAGCTTGAGCCCCTCAAGCTCTCATCTGACTATATGTTACCTCAGCCACCCAACCTCGAAAATCCTAGCTTCTGCAAGACAACCCGTCAGTGATGGTATATTCAGTTTATTAATAGATGTTTTTCGCTCTGTTGAGTTTGGTTAATTTCATTACAGCTTCACAATTCTTCATTTACTTCTTGACTAACTATTCAGTGAAGAAGTTGAATGCTAAGCGGAATAAGAAGCTTTGCTGGCGTGTAGATTCGAAGATGTTTTCCAATGTTATAGGGAAATGGAACCATGGTGGTAAATTAAATTTCTGATAAGAGTTTTCTTCTTTGGATATTTGGATGTTTTTCGTTGGATTTTTGTGCACTTCAATTAATTTTGGTTATCTATTTTGTCTACCAAGTTTCCCTGTTGAATGGAGTTTTGAAAATGAATTTGCATTCGCGGCAAATGGAGAGTCGAGGCGCTATATTTTCAACTGCTGAGGGAGGGAACTCGAGCACTGTTATGCAGAGGAAGAGGTTCTTTTGCAGCCTTTGTTTTGTTTTCTGCTGTACAATTCCATACTCTGACTACTTTGTATACATGTCTGTGCGTCTGTGGGAGAGCATTTGGTAATAGGATTTATGGGCTTAGAATTATATTAACATATCAGCAAACAGTTCTCACTGGATGGTTTTGACAGTTATAAATTTCTATGTGAAATCTCATCAAGTGTTTCATACATCAAGGAGAACAGAATGCAGACTCAATGGACTCACAAAATCTTTCAAATTGAATCGGGATAAACCTAGACATTGAAGACATTCCCTCATTTCCATCCCAGAGCATTTTAACTCCCAATTTTGCAGAAGTCCGGCTCATTCTTCATTGAAGGAAGAGAAATTTTCAGGAGTGTCATGCAGGAATCTGGGGAAGGAATACCCCATGCAACTAATCTGAAAATGATATATCTTATGTTTGTGAAATTGTAATAAATTATTAAAGCCATTTTGTTATGTATCACATACCCTCAATTTCAGCAGTATAATATAATTCAGTCGTCTAGATTTTCTGATTTTTCTCTCTCCTTGCGTACCTAATATACAGCGTCTGTTTTATGATGCATTATGACAATGGCTTCTCAATTCATTGGATATCTTCTTATGATTATGAATTTTACATATATATGCAGTAACAGAGCATATTGTCTTCCTCTCAGAAATGTTGTGGAACACATTTGCCTGCTGAAAGCAAAGGAGAACTTGTCTGATGAGGAGGAGAAAGATATGTTGGATTATCTTTATACCACCCAGTATCAAATGGGTGGCATTATTGCAATATCATTAGGTGAGCTTTTGATTTGATCATTGTGAAATTGCACAGGACATAGAGTTAGCTGGACTTATGGGTTAATGCCTTTGTAGTTGATTCCAACTATGAGAATGGATTTTGTAATAGCATTTTATGACCCTAAGCCCCTGTTGTGCTTGATTATATATTAGAGGCCTATGACCTCTAGTTAACAAGCTATGTTTGATAATGTAGGAAACCACTTTGAGTGTTTATGACCATTTTTGCTAGTTTGATCATTTTGGAAAGAAACTCATACATCCCATAAGTCTACCCATACAACATCTCCAAAGGCCTGTCTATCTATCTCTTGTAGCTCAAGAAGAATTGTTCCTTTACTTTGCGAATTGCGGAATTCATGACTCAACTTTGTTACTTGGTTTATTTATTTATGCTTCAAATCCGGAATACTAGGTTTAGTTTGTGGAATGCGGAGTCGGTTGTTGGGAGTTTATCTGCGTTAATTTTTTTTCATCTAGTATGCCAGATGACTCATTGCATGTCATGTATCTATTTTTCTTAATTTTTAGCTGAGGCGTACCATTTCTCCAGGACGTATCTCTGGTCGAAATCATGAAAATTATACCCATGCTATCTACATGCGATTCCAGAAAAGGGAATACCTTGCAAAATTCTACCAGAATCCTTTCTATCTGGGAGTTCTTAAAGACCATGTAATGCCTTACTGCCATGTATGCCCTGACATGTAAACACCAATTCTCTCAGTTCCTTTGAATTTCCATTTCATTCCAAGTGTCTGCTGAAATAACCTTGCTTTATGCTTTTACACCATTGCAATTTATTTATTCATTTTGGCTACATATTGACAGGAGATAGATAATGTGGATTTTGAATCTGAAGTAGAAGATGACATTCTTCCCATATTTCGTAAAGGAGAGGTTGGAAGAAACACACCCGCCAGTCTGCTCAAATCTTTTGTTGTTTGATTTAACCCCGCTTCATTGGCATAAAAGCAATTTCATAACTGAAAATGAAGTAATCGATAGTTTCTTATTTACATATTAATTTTTATACATTGCATGGATCCAACTGATTGTTTTTTTGGGTAAGTTTTCCAACTGATTGTTGTGTTTCCTTCAGTTCTGTTTTTCTGTCTGATTGTTGTGTATGGTTATAGGGGTGTTGACTAGTTTCTGAAAGGAGTTGGTTTACTTTTGGTGGCAGGATTTCAACTATGGTGTGGAGTTCGTGCTTCTTATAGCGTTTCTTGAAGGTTCATTGGGTGGGCCTGCTGAAGATGCACTGGCTTCCCTGGAAAAGCTGACTGTGAATTTTCCATCCTTGACTGTCCAAGCTACTCAAGGTTGTTCAAAGTTACGAGTGATACATATCTAAACATTGTGGTTTTCTAGATCTAGTAGTTTTAGTAACTGCTGTGCCATTTGTTCCTAAAAATGAGCACCTGCTTCATCAGAAAGCCAAAATGAATTGAAGAAAGATTGGATCAACTAGATTTGGTTATTTTACTGTCTTTTGATAACAGGGTAATTACAGTCTCAATATGTTGTTACTGTAGCTCATTCACATCATTATCCCGTATGCGATGTTGTACTGGTAGCTCATGCTATCATTCATTTCCCTTTTCAGGTTCAAATATTGATGATAGCAATATGGAGTATACCCATGGAGTAGTGATACGATTTCGGTCACGTGAGATCTCTTACTATACGTAACCCATATTTTGAGATCTCTTTTAGGTTGACTCCTAATTGTTGGTGTGTTTCCAGTTGATGCCCTCGAAATATTTATGAAGAGTTCAGAATACAATGATGTAAGGAGCCTAATCTATCAATTAGCTATTTTTTCATTCAAGAGTGCTTTTCTTTGGCTGTTTTTTTCACCTATTTCTCCTCTCAAAGTCCTTTTTAATGCACATAGATGTGGCCCAGAGCTCTTTGCCTCTTATTTTTTCTCGCAATGCTCAAAATTCGTAAAGATGTATAATAACTGATAGAAAAATCAGTTTAAATTTATTAGTTTACAGGGCTGCATGCATATATTTTCCAAAATATTTACAAGGATTTGTTTGATAATCGTTTGGGGTCCAGCACCAGTTCTCAAGCTTTGGCTTTACTTTTGCTTCGGTCATAGGCAAAACTGATCCAAAATGCCAAAATTTCCCTTGAAATGTTGGACATTTTATTTGGTAAAAGTTAAAATTAAAGGGGGCCATGAAATTTACCAACTATTGAGAAGGCTTGGAACTAAGCTCAAAGTTTAAGGTGGAAATCTCTATATCCTCTTTGAAATAAAAGCTTGAAGAGACAAGTGATTGGAGTCTGATTTTTATTTGATATTTGAAAAAGCAGATGTGGAGCTCAAAATTTCAGCCAATCACTCAAAAGGCTCTTCCGGTTCATTTCTCCGTAGATCCAGTTGGAACTGAGATTATGTAACAAGTTTTCATTGGTTTCAGAGTGTGATTTCCTGCTTCTTTGAGTTGAGATATACCCAAATACAAGCATCTTACTTTTTCTACGAATACAGTGCCGGAATTTGGAAAAAAAAAGAGATTCTTGCTATGGGTGGGTCTTCTTTTTAGGTAACAGCAGGCAGGTAACAACTTAAGAATCTAAACCAGCTGACATCTTTTTGTTGGTTGTTCATTTTTTTGAGTCTTTCTTCCTTTACCTATATTCTGATTTTACATTTTTCTGTGAGATATAGGTGTTTTTTCTTGCTGCGTCTCTTTTTCAAACTTAGTAGAGGTTGTGAGAAAGATTTTTCTTGTTTGTGTCATTGCGTGGATATGTTTGTAAACGTGCACATTCTGGATGAAGAGCTGTTTTCCTTGTTTAAAGTCAATGGCGTGCATTTATTTTGATTAATCGTGTAGGGACCAGGTACATCATAGGAGATCTAGTGGGAAAAGCAACATGGTTTGAATCATTCAAACACTTCACCTAATCTCATTCTTCAAAAAAGATTGTTTTACCATATGAGAAGCAACATCTCTCTCTCTCTCTCTACACAACATGATCATCAGATCACCCCAATTATGGAAGTTGAAGCCCTCAATGTGGACCATTAAGCAGTATTGCCTATCTGTCTGCATGTGTATTGTACTAGTCATGAAATAATTGTTAAACTGGTATTGCTTGAAGAAACACGCATCGATCCCCTCGCATCCCGTTCTTGTTTAAAATGGGATGACACTTCTGAATCCTTCCAATTCTAAAGTTTGACCACTTGGGGAAGATAGTGCTAGTGTAGTGCCCCACCATTCAGGCCAGTAGTGTTGGAATAATATTATAGTGCTAGGCTTTGAACATCAAATGCATAATTGCTAGCTGTCTAATAATTTTCTCAATTGACTTCATTGTAATCCGCTTCAGTTTTTTTTCATGCTTACATACTCTAAGTCGGTTCCATAACGGAGTTTGATTGGTGGTCAGTTGTATACTTCAATGCCATTGTTCTGTTGGCACCAACCCTCCCTTTTCACCAAGTTGACTTTTTTTCTGATATTTTTTTGTGTCATTCTGAAAAACAATTATGTATAGAGCTATTCAACCACCGGAATTGTCCGCATCATATTAGGCCCCGCCGGAAAGACAAAGTCTCCGGCGATATAGACATCTGAATTCCTTGTATTGCAGCAAAGTTCGTATGCATTGTATATCATATTCATCAACCAAACACTTGCATTGATACTGTTGCTGAAGAACTATAACGATTTCATTTATAACTATGTATCTGCTGTTTTGATTCAACTGTCTATAATATACATATTTGAATTTAGCATACCAAACAAAAAATGAAAGAACAATACCAAAATATATAGTAGAACTGCAAAACTTTCTGTAATTCAAGACAGACAGAGACAGTAACTACGGAAAAACTGATCAATTGTGAAGTGGGTTTGGTCCTCCCGGTACTGTCCGGTGTGACACTCCATAAATCGGGCCGGCATCGTCGTTTCTGGATTCTTTCGGAGATTCTGCAGAGAAATGAGATGAAAACTGGGAATTAGACCCACGAACAAATCTTTGCTCTGTTTCATGAGTGGTGATTGTGTGGATTTGACGGCAACTCGATATCTGGGTCGTGGTGAGTATTATCAACACGATGAACAGAGTTGGGATACCATTGGAGTGTTGAATTCCCATGATCTTAATCGTGGGATAGAGGTGAAGAAGTGTAACAGAAGAAGATGAATGAAGCAGGTTGAGTTGGGTTTGTTCACTAATACAAGCAGGTGTAAAAGTCTTTTAATATATAGCCTCAAGCTAATCTGTGGTGTAGATAAGAGCCAAAACTAACACTTAGTCTGTCAAAATGGCCAAAATGCCCTTTTCTTTATAGGAGACTGCAGCCATAATATAGTTAACTACCAAAATGCCCATGCTGAAGGTGACTGCCGGCTATTTTCTTTCTACTAAAGTTTTATCTTGGACAACCCTATGCTCCCGTCACTAACGAGTTTGAAGATTATCAAATATATCCAGTCTTAGCTCTCTTTATGGAGATATTGTACTCAAGTGTGATAAATCTAAACACGACTCCTAAATTTGATTTGAAATTAACATAAAATTAGCCTGTTAGACTCACTAAATAAACGAGTTTCGTAAACAAGACTTATATGTGGCACAAACTGGGTGTAATATGAACTCAAATGTATACAATTATATATGAATGAGTATGAGGTTTGAGTAAATTTTGAAATGACGTGTTCCATTGAGAGATGCAGTACCTGATAAATTCAGGACGTGTGTCTACACTATATAAGGACAAGTGGTGGCAATCATCATTTGACATGGTAGTGGGGCTCAACAGGGTCCAGTAGGAATGAGTACAAACAATAGTGCCACGATAGACGCCCAATGTTACAGAAGGGCAGGACACATTCTCATCACATTGGAAATGATAAAATGGACCCTTGGCCAAGGATAGACAACGGTGGCACCACGGAGGTCTGGGGGCAACCTTGGCGTGACTTGCCTCCTCCACTGCGGAAACATGACACAAGGCTGGGATTGCACAATCGACGAAATTGGTATCCTCAACCTACTAGACATCGTTTCTCGATTGGCCCACTGGACTAAGAGGAGGGGTCCCCACATAGGGACATGACAGTATGACCCTCCTCAAGGAAAAATTGAGCAATGGAGACGAACAAGTATGATTGTCAACCTCAGCTTGGAGCAGAGTCTCGAAGGTTTAGTATGCTTCGCCTCGGCTGTCACATTTTTCCTTGGGGGTCGCGTCCAGGCTACATTTGGGAAAACATCAGATCTGCTTAGTTAATGTTGAGATATCTGGCTCGCAGTTAGTGGCCACTGGTATCTCCACGGTCGAGGCAGTTATGGATTGGCGCGAGTGTTAAAGGGTCGCGGCGGACAGCCCTTTGGGCAACTTGACCTACCCGGACATTGTTCTATAAATACCCACATTACATGTCCACTGCGGATGATGAGATTTCTGCTGGTGAGAGCATTTCACCAACCTCTGCCCAATTGGTTCGTCCCTGTTCGAGTTCCTTCAATCCCATCCACTTATTCTACTCATCCCCTTCGATTACTATTAACATGAAAACGTGTGTCAGCCTCGTTTAACTCTCCACTCATAAGAGACCTAAACGTACCCTTTTAAGTAAATATGATGTACCTAATTAATCTTTGCACTTGTTCTGACTGTTTTGATCATATGTGATGCAGGCCATGATTGAAGAACTCTACTTGTCCATAATTCAAAAAATGGTTCAAGGTCCTTGACAGTGAGTATGAGGGGTCTTGTTCTGTAATTATATGGAAGTTCAAAGGCTAACATGGTGATTTGTATTGCATTTAGGAGTGCCAAAACTTAAAATAAAAGTTTAGTGATGAGCTGTGGGCGTTGACTCATAGCAGTGGAAAGCCTTCATTTGCCTGCACATTTGAGTTTGATGAAATAAACAACTTGTTTAATAATACACTCTATTGACTGAGAGACTTTGAGGTATTAATTCACCCGACACGTGCCGTGAGAACAGGGTCCAACAAGTGTCGCACATGTTTGCCTACTAACATGACGTTGAGCCATGTTGACATGAGCTTTCATTACATATGAACCAGGTTGTAGATTGTAGGCACAACTCTGCCGCGGAGCCAAAAATAGAGTATATGTCGGTGTCAAATAGATTCATTCAATGGTCATTAACATCAATTTTAAAATCATTTACATTAATTTACGTTGCATCATGCCTTCAAGCACGGATTATCTTAGTCATAGTTAAATTATAAGTAATTTCACGTTCAAATTAAGAATACAAACAACAAATGTAAATGTGTAGATCGATATCAATTGCAAAAAAACCTTAATATAGGATTTAATCTTGAAGACTTTAGGACATGTTTGTTTTGAGTATAACATGTAATGTGATTGGTCATTTGATTTCATATCAATTCATAGTAATGGTAATACTTGGTCAATCATTTTTTCATATCCTAGTTAAATCATGTTTGAATTATGCTCCGTTTAGTAGGAATAATAGAAAGTAGAGAGGATAAAAAGTAGGAGAGATACATTTTCTATCCTTCAAGGAAGGAAAGTAAGAATAATACACTTTCCTTCCTTTGTGTTTGGTTGGATGGATGAAAAATAAAAATGACTAATCGATTAGGGGTGACAATCGAGTCGTATCGTGTCAGATTCGTGTTGAGTCATTACGAGTTTGTGTCGAACATTAATCAAACCTAACTCAACTCATTTAACTAATTGTGTCGTGTCGAATTGCTAGTTGACCTGTTTATTTTTATTTTTAAAAAATATATATATATATATATATATATATATATAAATACATATTTTATCATTGTATTTTTATATTAAATTAATATATATATATATATATACATCTCAACACAAATAATTAACTTTCCATCCACTTTCCTTCCGATTTTGATGAGGGATTGATTTTGATTAAAAGTTAATCCATCCACTTTTCTATCCTTCCAACTTTTCTTCCTTACTAAACATGATGTTTTATCTATCCCTCCCACTTTCCATCCTACCATTTTTCCATCGTACCAAACGGAGCATTAAGGTTTAGATAAAATATGAACCACCCATTGTTCTAATACCAATACCATATTTGGATGAGTAATTAATGTCATGGCATTACAAAAACACCCTACATCAATTTATAAATATCAATACTCTTATCATTTTAGATATTAATATCAATCATGTCTCATTTAATAGCGCCTATTATATGGTATTGGTTTATACCAAGTACAAGTGTTAGATGTCACTTTAACATCGAGCCGATACTAAAATTTCTTTAATAATACCGTGACTTTTAACTTGATCTTAACTTAATAGTCAATAATAATTGAATTAATTTAATTTGATCTCATCATTTACCACCTCAATCAAACATGCCATTAATGTTTGGTTATCTTATCAGCCATGAGTCTTCTGCCGCACCAGCGGAGTAGGTTTTATCCTACAGGGCTGATCGTGACGCTGTTTATGAGCTCTAATAATTGGCGCTATGAAGTCTATTAGCTTATCTTTATCATCATCTTTGGGGGTGTCAAAATCTTAACTTTTTCGATATTTTTATTCATATAATAAAGTATAATATAATTTAAATCTAAAAAAATAAATAAAATAATTTTTACTATTCGCAATTGAGATCACTTTAAATTTTATTTAATTTAAAGTTAATCTAACAGCTAATTTTAACACCCTAAATTTAATAGTAAAAATAAGTCCTTAAAATTGTTTTTGGAGTGACTTTTTAAAAGTACTTTTAAGAATTATTTCTCATAAGTACTTTAAAAAAAATAAATAGTATTTGAAACTGCCCCACCACTACCTCTACAACCACCACCCCCACCACTCCCACCCCCATCACTATTGCCACCCTACCATACCCACCCCCCCACCACCTTACCACCATCACCATCACCATTGCCACCCACAACTGCTATCACCACCATGATCGTCGTCTTACCTACCACAACCATTACCATCTCCCATCATCACCACTACCACCGTTCACCCTCATTACAATTAGTGCTTAAATTTCTTTATCTCTCCTCTATGTTTGTGATTTGATTTTAAGTGTGAATACAAATATGTTGACCAATTTTTTTATTACTTCGTGCCTTTAGGCACGGGAAATTACTAGTATATTAATAAAAGTGATATATATATATATATATATATATATATATATATATGACAATACATTTATATGCGTGCACATATGTTGAAGTATACATGTGATTCATCTTAAAAGAAGAGTATAAGTCCGGACAAAGAAAAACTGTTTAAATATGATGATGCACAAAATTGACTTTGCACACCACTAGTCAAGTAATTTAGAAATTAAGCAATAATTAAAGTAGAGGGAGACGGGATTTATAGTGGTTCGGTCAATTCGACCTACGTCCACTTTGGAATGGCAAAGAGTTGCCGGTGTTTTATTGATTCCGGTGAACGGAGTGTTACAGATTGGAGAGGAAAATGAGTTTATGCTCTGTAGGAGGTGATGCCCCCCAAGTGTTGGTGGGGCTTCCATTTTATAGGCATTCTCCAACAGAGTGAAGCTATTAAGTGGTAAATATCTGGCTATCCTGGTGGAACTTGCAGATTCTCCTCAACGGGTGTGGCCGTTGAGGAGCTCCCCACAAGACTCGGTCCAAGTTGACTGCTTCCAAGGTGGTCAAGAAGGTAAGGGTGCTCTCTGGACCTTTGTAGCAGGCAGCTCCATGGTGCACTTAATTGAGTTTGAATCTTATTGGGCCTGAGTCTTCATAAGTTTGAGCCTTTAATTGCAACTGGGCTTCAATATGGATTTGGGCCTTTTGGGCCTGGCCCATCATTTGCCCCCAATGCCCCGTGTTCCAGGAAACTTGGTGAAGGGGGCATTTATTTGAATCTTGAGTTCTTGGTGGTGGAGACTTCCTCTGCTAGATGATTCTTTTGCCCCAAGGTATTTTTAGCTTTACTGAACATCTCAACTCTTTATATTTTTTACCTGGGTTTCTAAGAGAACCCTTGGTTCTTGATTTGGGGCTTTTTCCTCTTTTGTAAACCCTAGGTATAAATAGAAACTTCCTTTCTTTCCCAACCCATTTCTTCCATCTTGAAAACAAGAGTCCATTCTTGAATCTTTTCCCCTTTTCCATAGAAGCTTTGAGGGAGAGCTTTTAGGTGTAGCATTCAAGGGGACCATGCCGAATGAGGAAGATGGTGGGCAAAGCTCTATTGGAATGGTGGAGAAAGGAGGTTATGGAGGTCACGGAGCTGCGAGCATTGAAGGAGCAGGTGCCCCGCTGGCCGCCGCTGCCATAGGCGCGCAAGAAGGGGGCGGGCAGACCCCAGGCGTTGCTGCCCACGCAGTGGGCGAGCAGCTCCTGCGGGCTGCTCCGTCTGAAGATGCCGTGGGTGCCATGGGGAAGAAGGGAGGCGCCATTTTGGGCGTTGAAATGGCTGTCCAAGACAGCTTGGGCGTGCAGCCCTTTGGGCGTGCAGCAGTGGGCGGACAGCCCCATGGGCGCGCAGCAGTGGCAGGCGAGCAGAGAGATCTTCTGGGCGAGCTGGGCAGTGGCCTGGGCGCCCCTATGGGCTGCTTGGGCGCCGAAGACTGTGCAGGCGCTGATCTGCGCGCCAGAGGCGCTGTTTTCGCGCGGGACAGCCACCTTTCTTCAGTTGGAGGTGTCAGGGAGCGGCCTGGAGGGCTGGGCAGCAGCATGGGCGCCCCTGGGGGCTGCTTGGGAGCCGAAGACGGTGCAGGGGCAGATCTGAGCGCTGCTCCAGGCGCTGATATGTGCGCCAAAAGTGCTGTTTTGCACCACATTGAAGGGCTAGACACCTCTCCAAGTGCTGGGTCGCCTCGTTTGGGCGAACAAAAGGTGTCAGGCACCTCTCCAAGTGCTGGGTCGAAAACTGCAGGCGACAAGGAAGTTTTAGGAGCAGCTTTTGGTGATCACAGTTTGATTCCACCAAGTGTGTCTGGAGACCTCTCAGGTGTTGACTTAGGCCACTCCTTATGGCCACGAAAGGAGAAACGCAAGGACAGAGTGGAAGCTGATGCTGGCGGGTCCAAGGTAAATACACTTCTTAGTCTGTTCAAATCGAGTGAGGATATTTCGAGACTTGTTTTTGTTTATCATATTCCTCCGACTGTGTTGTGTCGCCGGGCTGAGACGGGTGAGCTTGCTTGCGACGACTCCTCTGGTGATATTGTTGTTTATGAGGAAATGCTTGAGGCTGGGATTAGATTCCCTATGTCATCTTCTATTTGCGGCATTTTAAATTATTTTTCCTTGACTCCGGGGCGGTTAGCTCCTAATGGTTGGAGAGTCTTGCTGGGCTTTCTTGCATTGTGGAGGAAGGTGCACTGTGAAGAAGCTTCTCCTGCGGAGTTCTATGCAACCTATAATTTGAGCGAGACCTCTGCTCCAAATAGAGGGTGGTATTATTTTACCACGAGAAGTGGTACGGTGCTTACGGGTTTACGCTCCAATTGCCATAGCTGGAAGTCTCGTTTCTTCTTTGTTGGTGGAGAGTGGGCTGCTGAGGCCGACAGGGCCTTGGTACCAATACGGTGGGGTGCAGTTATAAGACCCGGTACGTTGTGCATTTACCCTTTTTTTTTTTTTTATATATATGCTCACGATTCTTCTGCAGATATGCCTGTCCTCACCAAGGACCAAGCATGGAAGCTGGAGGCCGTGAAGGCTTGTCCTGCCAAAGATGTGGTTGCTCTTTTGCCCAAGGATGCCAAGGCCGTTGCTCCCTCCCCGAAATTTGGTGCCTCTGCTTTGAAGAGAAAAGGTATGTTGAATCTCTTATACATCCTTCTCTTTTACTTGGTGTTATTCATCTAAATAATCCTTCCTTGCTTTTGCAGCGAATAGAACAACTGTAGCGTCTCGCTATCCTAGTAGGAGTCCCCCTCCTTCTAAGGTGGCGAGGAAGGGTGATACCCCTCAGGTGACTTCTTCAACGGCTCCGCCTGTGGTGTGCTCTCCTGGGGGTTCTTCTACGGTGGTGCCTACTCAAGGGGGGACTCCTCCCGTTGCATCTCCTATTCCAGAATCTTCCTTTTTGGCTTCATCTTCTACCCCTTGTTCACCCACTCCTCCTGCGACGGCTTCTACGAGGACGTCGATACAGAATGGTCCCATGCTGGGCAATCCGCAAGTTATCAGGGAAAAACTTGGGAGGTTCGTATTTCCACCCGAAGCTAATGAGATTAGTATGCTAGGCACTCAGGGAGTTATTAACACATTCTTGGAAGGACTGGCTCAGGTAAGGGTCTGCAGTTCCCTTTATTCGATCATCCTTTATGTATTTTGTTATTCATCTGTCTTATTTCTTTTCCAGGCTTCGACCGCGTCTGTATGTTTGCTCACAAGGGTCCATTTCTATAACCATCTGAAGCTTAGTCACGAGGCTATAACAAAGCAGCTTCTAGCTGCTCAGGAGAAGATTGTTGAGCTTGAAGCTGCCGGCAGGACTTCCCAAGTTGAGCTAGTGGCGTCCCATGAGAGGGCGGCTGAGCTTAAGGCTGAGCTGTTGGCGACCCGTGAGAGGGACGCGCTCAGAGAGGCAGAGCTTGTAGAGGCCCGTGGGAGGGCAACCAAGCTTGAGGCTGAGCTGTTGGCGACCCGTGAGAGGGACGCGCTCAGAGAAGCTGAGCTTGTAGGGACCCGCGAGAGGGTCATGCTCAGTGAGGCTGCTTGCTTGAGAGCCGAGGCAGAGGTGAAGGCAGCTCAGAAGAAAGCTGAGGTGGATCTTGAGAGGTTTGCAGAGATGCGAGCAAGGGCCATGCTCAGCGAGGCTGCCTGCGTGAGTGCAAAGGCAGAAGTGAAGGCAGCTCAGGAGAAGGCTTCTCAGGCTGAGGTGGTTCTGAAAAATAGCCTTGCTGATGCTTTTATTGACGGTTATGAGGAACTCCGGGGAAGGATTTCTGTTTCTTACCCGGGTATTGACCTTTCAGGCTTCGTGCCCACTGAGGCGCCTGCTGATGGAGATGGAGGTTCTGATGCTGATGAGCACGATGCTGAGGAGGAGGAGGAGGAGGGGGATGACGACCGTGAGAGTAATTAGAGTGCTGGGACTTTTTTTTTTAGAAAGACAGTTTATAGTCTTACTTTTGTACTGTTACTCCTTTGAAATTGAATGAAAATGCACAAGATCTTTTTGGAGTAAAGTGTCAGAAAATTTTATTGACTTATTGCTCATATAAAGCAATATTGGGTAATAATTCCGGAAAAAAGGTACATTGAATATTGAGTAATGACTCGAAAAATAGAAAAGATAAAACTAAGTCCCAACTTCCACTACTTTGATACTCTCAAGGTGTCATTGATAATACCTCTTCAGGTGCTCCGCATTCCATGGATGGAGTAAGACTTTCCCCTCCGAATTCTGGATCTTGTAGGTGTCCGGTCTCACTACTTCTGTTATTAGGTATGGTCCTTCCCAATTTGGCCCCAACTTCCCTTCGCGTGCATCCTTTGTGGCGAGGATTACTTTCTTGAGGACCAAGTCTCCTGGTTGGAAGGAACGAGGCTTCACCCTCGAATTGTAGTACTTTAACATGCGTCGTTTGTACTCCGCGTTGCGGACTACGTCCATCTCTCTTGCTTCCTCCACCAAGTCGAGGTTGATGCGCAGTCCTTCATCGTTGGTGATGGGGTTGTGGTGCTGCACCCTTGGAGAGTGTACCCCTATCTCCACTGGGATGACCGCCTCAGTTCCAAAGGCGAGGGAGAAAGGGGTCTCCCCAATAGGGGTTCTTGGCGTAGTTCGATAGGCCCACAATACGTCTGGCAGCTCGTCCACCCAAAGACCCTTCGCTTTTTCAAGCCTTGTCTTTAAGTTGCGTAGCGCTGTTCTCACCATGACCTCTGCTTGTCCATTTGCCTGCGGGTGTGCTGGGCTGGAGTGAGGTTGTTTTATCTGAAGGTCAGTGCAGAAGGAGTTCAGCAGCTTATTGTCGAACTGCTTGGCGTTATCACTGACCATGGCATGGGGAATTCCGAAACGACAAACCAGGTTCTTCCAGATAAAATCTTTGATCTTTGCGTCTGTGATTTTGGCTAAGGGTTCCGCTTCTGCCCACTTGGTGAAATAGTCGACTGCCACCACCACAAACTTGCACTGTCCTTTGCTGAGGGGCAAAGGGCCTAGGATGTCGATGCCCCACTTGGAGAAAGGCCATGGACTTGAAATGGTTGTTAGCTCCTCTGGTGGTTGCCTAGACACGGTTGCAAAACGTTGACACTTGTCACATTTCTTCGAGAACTCCTTGGCGTCCCTTGCCATGGAAGGCCAGAAGTAGCCTTGTCTGAGTGACTTGTGGGCAAGGGAGCGCCCTCCAGAATGGTTCCCACAGATCCCCTCGTGGATCTCTCGCAGGGCATAGTGAGCTTCTTCGGGCGAGAGGCACCGCAGCAATGGTAAGGAATAACCTTTTTTATATAAAGTGTCTTGCATAATGGTGAACTTGGAGGCTCTTATCCTTAGTTTCCTGGCCTCTAGGGGATCATCTGGCAGCACACCTTCTTGGAGATATGCCCTTAGTGGGGTCATCCAATTTGATTCAGCTGATGCGCAGTTGACATTTGTGGCCGCCATGTCCAACTTACTTGGTTCGAATTGGTGACCAATGAATGCTGGTCCCGGTTCTCCTGGTGGAGCCTCCAAGGATGAGGCGAGTCTGGCGAGTGCATCTGCAGCCATGTTGTCCTCTCTTGGGATGTGACAGATCTGGAAATATTGGAACTTCGTGATTAAGCTTTTTACCATACCAAGGTATTCCTACATTCTGGCTCCTTTCGCTTCAAACTCGCCATTTACCTGATTAACTACCAGCTGGGAGTCACTGTAGGCGACAAGATGCTGGGCTTCCATTTCAACTGCCAATCTTAATCCGGAGAGGAGGGCTTCGTATTCTGCCTCATTGTTGGAGGCAATAAAGTGAAGTTTTACTGCATACTTGAGAGTTGTGCTATCTGGGCTGATCAGTATTAGGCCCGCTCCTCCTCCTTCACTGGTAGATGAGCCATCTACATAGAGTTTTCAGAGTAGAAGAGAGCAGGGTTTCGAGATTAATATGGGAGACTGGACACCTGGAAGAGCTGCCTGGACGCCAGAAGGACCAGTCTGGGAGTCTGGAGCAGTTGCTTGGGCGTCTGGTAGGACCTGGGCGCCTGAAGAGATAGCCTGGGGGCCTGGAGGAGCTGCTTGGGCGCCTGGAGAGCCATCCCGGGCGCCTGGAGAGCTAGCCTGGGCGCCTGGAGGAGGTGCTTGGGCTGGAGAGCCATCCTGGGCGCCTGGAAGGGTTGTCTGGGTATCCTCGTTGCTTCCTTCCTTTGATGGTGTAAGCTCGGCTACGAAATCTGCAAGGGCTTGTACCTTGATGGCAGCTCTTGGTTGGTATTGAACATCGAACTCGCCGAGCTCTACTGCCCACTTAACAAGTCTGCCGGATACATCTTGCTTCCCCAGGACTCTTTTTAGAGGTTGGTCTGTGATGACAACTATGATATGGCTCTGAAAGTAATGTCGTAGTCATCTTGCAGTCGTGACCAGGGTGAGTGCTAGCTTTTCTAGCTCTAAATACCTTACCTCTGCCCCTCGATATGCCCTGCTCACATAATAGATGGGCTTCTGTGTTCCGTTATCGTTTCTGATGAGCACGGAACTTACTGCTGAAGAGGAAGCAGAAAGGTATAGGTGGAGAGTTTCTCCTGGAGTGGCATGTGACAGGAGGGGAGGTGCAGCCAAATAAGCTTTGAGTCTTTGGAAGACCTCTTCTGCCTCGGGTCCCCACTCAAAAACCTTTCGGAGAATTCTGAAGAAAGGGAGACATTTGTCTGCAGACTTGGAGACGAACCTATTAAGTGCTGCGATTCTCCCATTGAGGCGCTGGAGCTCCTTGGTTGAGGAAGGCGCCTTCATGTGAAGGATGGCCTTGATCTTGTCTGGATTCGCTTCAATCTCCCTCTGATTGACCATAAAGCCCAGGAACTTTCCTGACCCCACGCCAAAAGCACACTTCTCAGGATTGAGCTTCATGTGATAAGACTTCAGGACACTGAAGGTTTCCTGGAGGTGATTGATGTGGTCTACTGCTAGGAGACTTTTCACCAACATATCATCCACATATACTTCCATCGTTCGCCCAATTTGAAACTCGAACATCTTGTTCACCAACCGTTGGTAGGTTGCTCCTGCGTTTTTTAGCCCGAAGGGCATAACCCTATAGCAGTAGGTCCCCTTTGGAGTAATGAATGATGTCTTCTCCTGGTCCGAGGGGTACATGCTAATCTGGTTATACCCAGAGTATGCGTCCAGGAAAGTGAGCAGTTCATGCCCAGCGGTTGCGTCGATGAGGAGATCGATCCGTGGTAGCGGGTAGCTGTCTTTTGGGCACGCCTTGTTAAGTTCTGTGAAGTCGACGCAGAGGCGCCACTTTCCATTAGTCTTAGTGACCATCACTACGTTGGAGAGCCATTCAGGATACGCTACTTCTCTGACGGCCCCGTTGTCTATCAGTTTTCCTACCTCTTTGTCTATAGCTTGGGCCCTT
The DNA here is from genome assembly GCA_951799425.1 of Ilex aquifolium. Taxonomy (NCBI): domain Eukaryota; kingdom Viridiplantae; phylum Streptophyta; class Magnoliopsida; order Aquifoliales; family Aquifoliaceae; genus Ilex; species Ilex aquifolium. The sequence continues at coordinate 31,134,891 of OX637403.1, forward strand.
TCAGTGGAGGTGCCCCTCAGCTTTTGGCGAACAGGCTTGTGGCGTAGGTCAACATTGAGATGGTGTGTGGCCACCTCTGGGTCGATGCCCTCCAGGTCTGCATGCGACCATGCAAAGATATCCATGTTACGTTTCAAGAAATCTATTAGTGGGCCAACCAGATCTGCAGAAAGGGAAGAGCCAACGTATATTCTTCTGTCTGGGTGATCTTTATCCAAAACTATGGGGGTGAGCTCCTCCACCGGTTCTCCTCTTTCTATGGTGGAATCATCCCTTGGATCTAAGATTTCAACTTGCAACGCTTCCTGTGGCTTCCTGGTCTTCATAGAGGAGACATAGCACTCCTTTGCCGCCAACTGGTCTCCTCTGATCTCTCCGACTCCATTTGGGGTTGGAAAACGGAGGATGAGATGATAAGTGGAGGGCACAGCTCTTAACGTGTTAAGAGCAGGTCACCCCAGAATGATGTTGTAGGCTGACGGGCAGTCTATTATCAAGAAATTGACCATGACGGTGGAGCTTCGGGGTGCTGCTCCGGCTGTGACAGGAAGAGTGATGGACCCAAGGGGATATACCTTCTCCCCTGAGAAACCAATGAGTGGTGATATGATAGGTTGCAGTCTCTCCCTGCCCAGGTTGAGCTTATCATAAGCCTCTGCGAAAAGAATGTCTGCAGAGCTGCCACTATCCACCAAGATCCTGCGCACTTGGAAATTGGCCACGGTCATGGTGAGTACCAGGGGGTCATCATGGGGGTGCTGGATTCCTTCCAAGTCCCTATCGGAGAAGGATATGACCTCACTGTCGCCCTGCTTCAGCGCCTTGGATGGACGCAACTCGTCGAAGTGCCTCACCTTTCTGGCATGGGCCTTCATTGCAGAAAGTGACTCCCCACCTCCTGCTAGTCCTCCTGAGATGGTGTGGATCTCCCCAATGGGCTGTGGATCTTCTTGATTGTGAGGTGGATGCGGTGTTTGTCCTCTTCCGGCTACATACTGGCGAAGGTGTCCACGTTGAATGAGGTCCTCAATTTGCCTTTTAAGGTCATAACAATCGTCGGTGTCATGACCATGGTCACGATGGAAGCGATAGTACTTGCTTGGGTTCCTGCGGTTTGGGGGAGACTTCATCCTCCCAGGCCACTTTACTGCGGGGTCCTCCTGGATCTGGCATAAGATGTGCCCGACAGCAACGTTGAGGGGAGTAAAGGCTTGTCGGTCCCTCTGAGGAGCAGGACCAAGTCGGTCCCTTTGAGGAGTAGGACCAAGTCGGTCCCTGACAGGTACCCTCTCTGTCCTGTTGTGCTTATTGCTAATCTCATTCTTGTCGTCTCTGTCTCTTTCCTTTCTCTTCTCCCCTGTTCTGGATGTCTCCCATCGTCTGGCCCTCGTGATGTCTTCTGCATTCATGTACTTTTGGGCTTTGGCTAGTAGCTCCGGCATGCTCCTTGGTGGTCGCTTCATCACCGAGAATAGGAAGCTTGAAGAGCGGAGACCTCCCAAGAATGCAGTTGATTAAGGCCAAATAATCACAGTTATTATTAGGAAAGATTGACTGTTTAATTGAAAAATGTGATAAATATAAGAGTTTATCCAAGTTTGGGTGTTATGCTATTAAATGCTGATTTGTGACAATTTGCAGGTCAAAAGCATAATTTTGGGGTCAAATTATGGAAAGACCAAGCGTAGCTCAAAGGAAAACACACTGGATAGCGCGTCCGGACGGAAGAAGAGTATGCGTCCGGACGCGATTGACAGAAAGTTGATAAACGGAGGAAGGACCATTCTGGAAGTTGCGTCCGGACGGTTGAGAGAGGTGCGTCCGGACGCGTGTCAAGCTTCTGCTGCCGAATTTAGAATCCTAATGGGATGCAACTTCTTTCGAATGTACTTTATAAATACAAACCTAGGACCTTGTAGAGGGGGAGAGTTCTCTTTCATTAATCTGTTTTGAGATCCTTTTACCATGTCTGGATAAAAGGCTAAGCTAGGGTTAGGAGAAAACCTCTCGACGGAGTACGGTATTTTTATTGACTTTTGCACTTAAGGATTTATGTTATTGTGTTAATTTAATCCCTAATATTTTAGCAAAGTGTTTATGCTGTATAAATTCTTGAGTTGTTGTGCCACGTACATCAATTGCTTGATTTTTCCTGCGTGTAAATCACTGGTTATTCCAAGCTGGAAGGATTAACATTATTTCATAAAATAATATGATTGAATGATTATTCAGGTTCCTGGTAGTCGTTTGATTATAACTTTTAGATTTATCACTTGATTTGTTAATCGGATTAACTGACATTTAATTCTTCTTTCAAGTCAAGCTTTGAGTCTTCAACTATTATTGTATGAAGTTGAGAGGGAGTACCTGATGCTCTAGTATTTATTTTATTACTGTTCTAATTTCCAAAATCACTTTTCTCCAGTCAACAATTTTTTTCCAAACAAATCTTCTTCCTTTCAAATTACTTTTATTGTTCGTGTGATTGTTTCTTGTTACAATTCCTCGTGGGATCGACCTCGGACTTCCGAGATTATATTACTTTGCTCAACCTGCGCTTGGGTTTACACTTTTAAAGTTGAAGCAGCAGTCATGGACACCTTGTCATCGGGTTCTTCTACCTGAAGGACCTCCTCGTTGAAACGAGTGAGATAGCTCCTCAGGCTTTCGTCCTTGTCCTGCTTTATGCTGAGCAGGTGAGTGACGGGCTTCTGGTGGCGGCGCCCTCCGATGAAGTGTGACACGAACGACCTGCTCAACTCAGCGAAGGAGGATATAGAGGCCGGAGCGAGCTTGACAAACCACTATCGAGCAGATCCCTTCAAAGTGGTTGGGAATGCTCTGCACATGATTTCGTCGGGGACACTGTGCAGCTGCATTAGGGTCTTGTAACTCTCCAGATGGTCCAGTGGATCTTTCTTTCCGTCAAAGGTCTCCACCGACGGGATTTTAAACTTTTGAGGGAGGGGGTAGTTCGCCACGTCCGGCTTGAAAGGCGTGTCAGTTCGCCTCACAAGATAGTCCACAGTCTCTGGTCCTTGCGCCTTCATGGCATTGAAGACATCACCTAGCTGATTTTGTACTTCTTTGATTTTTTCATCCCAATGATTGGGGGCTCCTCTGGAATGAACATGGGAGTGACTCCCGTGTTCCATGCTTTGATTCTCGCCTTCATCCTCTTGAAGATGGGGGTTTCCACCGTGAGAAGCAGGAGGAGGAGGTGGAAATCCCTCGTGATGGGCTCCCTTGTGTGGGGAGCCCAGGGGGACTCCAAAGGGGGCGCCCAGCCCTGTAGGGTCGCCTAGGAGTGGAGCAGCAGGGTATAGAGCACCTAGGTGTGGAGCAGCAGGGTGTGGAGCACCAAGTGCGGAGCAGCAAGGTGTGGAGCAGCAGGGTGCGGAGCTCCTTGGTCCTCAGGATGCGGAGCTCCTCTGAGCTGTGCTCCACCAAGTTGTGCTCCTCCTTGTCCAGCGAGCATGAGTTGCAGTATCTGCTGGTTTTGGGCCACCAGCTGCTGCATGATCTTCAACATTTGCTGAGAATTTGGTGCTGGAGCGTTCGGGACAGGGTTGGTAACTGGAGGAGCAACCTCCTCCTCTCGTGTAGGATTGTCTTCATGCTGGTTCATCGATCGGGTCGTGATCGCCATTGGTTCACAGTGTTTAAAAATGAGAAATTTGTCGTTTCCCACAGACGGCGCCAAACTGATGATGCACAAAATTGACTTTGCACACCACTAGTCAAGTAATTTAAAAATTAAGCAATAATTAAAGTAGAGGGAGACGAGATTTATAGTGGTTCGGTCAATTCAACCTACGTCCACTTTGGAATGGCAGAGAGTTGCCGGTGTTTTATTGATTCCGGTGAACGGAGTGTTACAGATTGGAGAAGAAAATGAGTTTATGCTCTGTAGGAGGTGATGCCCCCCAAGTGTTGGTGATGCTTCCATTTTATAGGCATTCTCCAACAGAGTGGAGCTATTAAGTGATAAATATCTGGCTATCCTGGTGGAACTTGCAGATTCTCCTCAACGGGTGTGGCCGTTGAAGAGCTCCCCACAAGACTCGGTCCAAGTTGACTGCTTCCAAGGTGGTCAAGAAGGTAAGGGTGCTCTCTGGACCTTTGTAGCAGGCAGCTCCATGGTGCACTTAATTGAGCTTGAATCTTATTGGGCCTGAGTCTTCATAAGTTTGAGCCTTTAATTACAACTGGGCTTCAATATGGATTTGGGCCTTTTGGGTCTGGCCCATCAAAATATATTAAAAATAGAAAGAAATGTCGTGACTCATAACTTGATCTAAACGTTTTGTCTTGTCTCTCTCCTAATGGGTGAGGGTGGTGGTTTTCTTGTGATAGTAATTGCGAATTCCTTTCATTTTTGAAGGATTCGTTGCTTGTTTCTGCGGCTGAGAAGTCTCAAGCTTTGCTTCTTTTACTCACCTTTGAGTCTATGAAAAAAACTATACTTTTCAATAAGAAATAACGTCTAGACTTGACTAATGAAATAAAAGAGTTTTTCCAGAAGGGTCACAAGTTTGAAACCCTATATAAAAGACGCTTTCTTTCCAATGACAACGACCTCTTTATGCGAGGGCGTCGCACGAAACAAAACCCTCCCGATGTACATTCACACATACTAACACGTATCCTCTTACTAAATGTGGACTTGTATCTATGGAATCAAAACCAGAAAACTTTCTAAATTAAGCTAATTCTAGGAAGTTAGACAGACATTATCGAATTTAGGGGTGTTCAAATTTTCAATTACCCGTAAATTCTAATTTTATCATACCTTATTTGATCTTACTGATCGGCTACCTGAAAGAATCGAATAGACCAACGGAAAATCTTTTGGTATTTTGTAAAAAATCGGGTAGCAATACGGAATACCTATAAAATTTTCGTATTCCTACCCTACTCGCATATATATATTAAAATCCAAAAATATAGAGATCCTAATATTTTATTGATGTTTATGGCTTTCTTATTGTGTCTTATTATAATTTTTTATGTATTATCAAATTTATTGTCTTTTGTTTAGTGTTATTGGTTTATTGTGTTAGTTAATTAGGACATGTTATTTAATTTAATTGTTAAAATGATTCAAAAATTAATAATTAAAAAATATGTGTTCACCCAATTTCATACCCGACTATTTTGAACTGAATTCCGGTAGGAATAGTACACTTGATAGGATATGATAGATCAAGAAAAAATTCTTCTGCAAAGTATCAGGTAGGAAGATGAAATACCGTAATTACTACCTGCGGAGTAAGGTGAACACCCCTAATCAGATTCTTGGAATTGATTGTCAGCAGTTTGCTCTACTTGAAAATTCTTGGAAGACATTATTGCTCAGCATTTTATTTTCTGCATAATCCAAACTTTAGGACCTAATTTTCGATTAAAGAAAATAAAATTTGATTGATTGACAGGAGGATATTAGTATTAATTACTAAAGGAGTGTCCAATTTAAAAGCAACAAAAATAAAGGAAATTATGTTACTACACCCCCTGTTGTTTATGAAATTGCACTGAGGGGGTATCTGATACAATATGTCACATCAAAAGGGATGTCAGTGTAATTTCATAAAAAACAAGGGGTGCATTGAAAGTGTTAGAAACAATAAGGGGTGTCAGTGTAATTTATCATATACTTTTTAATCTGATTATGTTTCCACATGCCCACAGTCATCTAGTATGTGGGTTTGAAGAACACATTGAGCCCAACTTCGACGTTGGATTCTCAATTAAGGCCCAAGATATCAGATGGAGAGCTCTCAGTGTTAAATCGGTTGAGCAACGTTCAAAAGTCCAGGGATTCTAGCACAGTGGGTTGGTGGACTGTTTTTACACAAGCGTAGCGCCAATAACAAGGCTGCTTATTGGCCGGCAGCCGCAAAATTAAACAATTCTCTCTCGTTGGATTGGATTGGCTCCCGAGTTTAATACTTTTCTTTTAGCCGACTGTAATCAGAATTTTTCTATTTAATGATATATATACATGTCGTCTGATTGTTCAAAGAAGTATCGGTCAAACTTCTCAATCCTTTCCCACCCCCAGGCACCTACCCATTGCTCTGCGCCTCTGCCTTGTCGACGGTCGACTACCCTCTCGGCCGACAACTCTCTCTTTAACTGCGCCTCGAGCAAGCAAGGGACTCCTCAATCGAAGTGGATCGAGTGAAGGAACAAGAGCTTCGAACAAGAAGGCTGCTTCAGATCTTCCATCGAGGCTTCGACGACTACCATTGACAGTACCAGGTACAAACTCTCTGTCTCTGTCTCTCTTTCGGTCTTCTCTAGTTTCTGAGTCTCGGCTACACAATTTCTCTCTCTCTCTCTCTCTCTCTCTCTCTCTCTATATATATATATATATATATATATATATATATATATAAAGTTTATAGTATTTATATGTGTTGTTAAGTTAAAATTTGGGTTGGGTTGTAATGAACTGGGTTTTGGTGGGTGTAGAAATTTATGTCCTTGGGAGCGAAGAAAATACCGAAAGAGGAAGCATTGAGAGTTTGAAATCAATGATTTATATATGGATGGAAGGCTGGAAGCTCTTGTTCGAATTTATACATTGAATAATTCAATGATTTATACACTGACTGACTCGATGGTTAATTCAATGATTTATACATTGAGTCAATTTATATACAGATTAAAAAACTAGGTAGAAACCATTTGCTGCTTCCCGCTTTTTTAGGCTTCACAATAACTCCCTTTTATAAAGGATGAAAAATGAGCCTTCTCCCCGCTTCCCGAGAAGGAGGCACCCATTGTATAGCAATTCATTGCAATAACTACCTTTGGCTCAATATAGTCATGAAACAACTTTGTCACTTGAGTGTTATATATATACTAGTTATTTTTCGTACCTGACAATACGTAGTAATAAAAAAAATAATCAACAATAAATATATTTATATTCACACAAAAAATTAAATTATAAAGATAGAAGAAAGAGAAAGGAATTTAAACATCTGGTTGTAGTTGAGGCGAGTAGTGGTAGTGGTAGTGGACGAAAATGGTGGTGGTGGTGGTGGTGGTGGAAAATGGTGATGGCTGTGATGGGTGATGATGATCAGTTGTGATGGTGGCAGCCGTGGGGGCAATGGTGATGGTGGTGGTAGTAGGAATGATGGTGGGACAGTAACAGTAGTAGTAAGATGGCGATAGTGGTTATAGTGATGGTGGTGGGGGTAATGGGGATGGTGGTAGTGGGGTAGTGGTGGGGCGGCGGTGGTGATGGTGGGGCGGTAGTGGTAGTGGTAGTGGTAGTGGTAAAGTGGCAGTAGTAGTGGTGGGGCAGTGGGTGTGGTGGTGATGATGGGGGTGGCGACAGTGGTAATGGTTGTTGTGGCAGAGGTGGTAGTGAGATAGCAGCAACGGCGATGGTAGTGGTGGTGGTAGTGATGGGGCGGTGGGGTGACAGTGGTGATAGGATGACGGTGGTGGTGATAGTGATTATGGTGGTGGGGCGGTGAGAGTAATGGTGGTGGTGGGGTAGTTCCGAACACTATTTTTTTTTTAAATACTTATGAGAAATTATAAGCTCTATAAACACTTTTAAAAAGTTATCCAAAACACATCTTTAAGAGCCTATTTTTCTATTAAATTTAGATTATTAATATTAACAGTCAGATTAATTTTAAAATAAAATTTAAAGAAATCTCAACCACGAAAAGTAAAAGTCATTTTTATCTTTTGAGATTTGAATTGTATTGTACTTTATTTTATACTAGTTATTGCCTGTACTTGAAGGCACATAGTAATAAAAAAAGTAAACAATAAACATATTTTTATTTATATCTAAAAGCAAATTACAAACGTAGAGAAGAGATAAAAGAATTTAAGCATCGGTTTGTAGTGGGGGTGAGAGGTGGTGGGCGGTAGTGGTGGTGGTGGTTGGAGACAGTAATGGTTGTGGTGAATGGCAATGACCGTAGTGGTGGTGGTGGTGGCGGCGAGGGTGGCGGCGGTGGTGGGGGTGGTGGTGACGTTGGTGGTGGCGGCGATGGTGGTGGCGACGGCGGTAGTAGTGGTGGTGACGGTGGTGGAGGCGGTGGTGGTGGCGGCTACGACGGTGGTGGCAGCGAAGGTGATAGTGGCGGCGGCGACAGTGGTGGTGGTGGCAATGGTGGTGGTGGTGGTGGTGGCTACGACGATGGTGGTGGTGGGGCAGTTTCAAACACTATTTTTTTTTAAAGTATTTATGAGAAATAATTTTTAAAAGTACTTTTAAAAAATTACTCCAAACACATCCTTAGGGTCCTATTTTTCCTATTAAATTTAGGGTGTTAATATTAACCGTTAGATTAATTTTAAAGTAAAATTTAAAGTGATCTCAACCGCGAATAGCAAAAATCATTTTGTTTATTTTTTGAGATTTGAATTGTAAGCTACTTTATTATAGGGTAATTTAGAAGCCGGTACAAAAATTTAGACTTATTTGAGCTAAACTACATTAAAAAAACTTATTTTGCCTTAAGTACAATTTTTTGAAAAAAGACTAAAAGGGTATTTATTACTCCATTACTCTCTCTCCTCTCTCTTCATTACTCTTTCACTCTCTCTTTCCTATTTTCTCTCTATCTATTTCTCTCTCTCTCATATTGATAATTTTTTTTTTAAATATGTAAAGATTTGATTTAATTTTTTCATCTCTTTCTCCCCTTATTTTTCTCTCTCAAAAGGGTATTTATTACTCAATTACTCTCTCTCCTCCCTCTTCATTACTCTTTCACTCTCTCTTTCCTATTTTCTCTCTATCTATTTCTCTCTCTCTCTCTCTCTCTCATATTGATAATTTTTTTTTAAATATGTAAAGATTTGATTTAATTTTTTCATCTCTCTCTCCCCTTATTTTTCTCTCTCTCTCTCACTCCTTCTCCTCTTATTTCCTTATTCTCTCCCTTTTTCTCTCTCCTTATATCAATGTTACACAACACAATTATACTAATCAGTTACACCAATTAGTTATAATTATCCTATAATACACTAAACAGTTACTCATGTGTTCTAATAAACTAAACAATTATACTAAACAATTATACGAAATTACAACACCAACTCAATTTGTCATTTTGTTTTTTACATAAATCAAAGAGTTACATCATTTAGTATCACGACATGGTTACATCAATTATATACACCAAATTGGGTTTATCATTACACAAAAGACTTTATCATTATACTAAATTTGATATATATAATTGGTGTAACGATGTCGCGATACTAAATAGTGCAACTATTAAGTTTATGTAAACAACTGAATGACAAATTGAGTTGATATTATAAATTTGTGTAATTGTTTGGTGTAATTGTTTGGTTTATTAAAATGCATGAATAACTGTTTGATGTATTATAAGACAATTGTAACTTATTGGTGTAACTGATTAGTGTAATTATGTTGTTGTTATGTTGATATAAATAAAGAGAGAAAATAGGGAGAGAGCGAAATGGTTACAGAAAATAAAGGGAGACAGAGAAAATAGGGGAGAGAGATGAAAAAATAAATCAAATATTTACATATTTGAAAATAAAATAAATTATCAATGATAGATATAGAGAGAAAATAGGGGAGAGATAGGGAAAGTAAGTGAGAAAGAGAGAGAGAGATGGAGAGAAAATAAGGGAGAGATAGTGAAAGAATCTAATGAAATCTTTACATATTTGATTAGATATATAACTGTCAATTAAGAATGCATAAATTAAGGAATGGTGTTTAGGTAAAAAGGATTTTAATTTATTTGAATTTTGTACCTAAATACAAAATGTTTTATAAAAATTGTACTTAATGGAATAAATAACTTATCCATACACTTTTGCCTAAATAAGTCTAAAAAATTGTACCCACACCTAAAAAACCCTTTATTATATAGATATACTAGTTATTGACTGTGTCTGAAGACACAATGTAATAAAAAATAGTAAACAATAAACATATGTGTATTCATATCCAAAATCAAATCACAAATATAGAGAAGAGATAAATGAATTTAAGCATCGGTTTGTAGTGGGGGTGAGAGGTGGTGGGCGACAGTGATGGTGGCAGGAGACGATGATGGTTGTGGTGGGTGGCAATGACTGTGGTGGCGAGGGTAGTGGTGATGGTGGCGGCGGCGGCGGTGGTAGTGGTGATGGTAACGGTGGTGGCGGCGACTGCGGCGGTGGTGGTGGTGATAGAGGTAGTAGTGGGGCGGTTTCAAACACTATTATTTTTTTTAAAGTATTTATGAGAAATAATTTTTAGAAGTACTTTTAAAAAATCACTTCAAACACACCCTTATGGGCCAATTTTTCTTATTAAATTTAGGGTGTTAATATTAGCCATTAGATTAACTATAAAGTAAAATTTAAAGCAATCTCAACCGCGAATAGCAAAAATCATTTTGTTTATCTTTTGAGATTTGAATTGTAAGCTACTTTATTATATACTAGTTATTGCCTATGCCTGAAGGCACACAATAATAAAAATGATAAACAATAAACATATTTGTATTCATATCCAAAATCAAATCACAAACATAGAGGAGAAATAAATGAATTTAAACATTAATAGTGGGGGTGAGAGGTGGTGGGCGGTAGCGGTGGTGGTAGGAGGCGGTGATGGTTGTGGTGGGTGGTAATGACCGTGGTGGCGGTGATGGCAACGAGGATAGTAGTGGTGGCGGCGGCGGTGGTGGTGACGGTGACAGTGGTAGGGGGTGGTGGCGGCGACGACGACGACGACAGTGGTGGTGGTTGTGGCGGCGGCGGTGGTGGTGGTGGTGGTAGAGGTAGTGGTGGGGTGGTTTCAAACACTATTATTTTTTTAAAGTATTTTTGAGAAATAATTTCTAGAAGTACTTTTAAAAAATCACTCCAAACACACCCTTAGTCTAAGGACCTTAGATGTCTATTTTTCCTATTAAATTTAGGGTGTTAATATTAGCCGTTAGATTAACTTTAAAGTAAAATTTAAAACGATCTGAATCGCGAATAGCAAAAATCATTTTATTTATCTTTTGAGATTTGAATTGTAAGCTACTTTATTATATATATATACTAGTTATTGCTTGTGCCTGAAGGCACAGAGTAATAAAAAATGATAAACAATAAACATATTTGTATGCATATCTAAAATCAAATCACAAACATAAAGGAGAGATAAATAAATTTAAGCATCGGTTGTAGTGGGGGTGAGAGCTGGTGGTGGTAGGAGACGGTAATGGTTGTGGTGGGTGGCAATGACCGTGGTGGCGGCGGCGGCGGCGGCGGTGACGGCGGCAGTGGTGGTGGTGACAACAATGGTGGTGGTGGTGATGGTAGTGGTGGGGCGGTTTCAAACATATATATATATATTTTTTAAAATACTTATGAGAAATAATTTCTAGAATTACATTTAAAAAGTCACTCCAAACACACCATTAGGGGTCTATTTTTCCTATTAAATTTAGGGTGTTAATATTAGTCGTTAGATTAACTTTAAAGTAAAATTTCAAATGATCTCAACCGCGAATAGCAAAAATCATTTTGTTTATCTTTTGATATTTGAATTGTAAGCTACTTTATTATATAGACTAGTTATTGTCTGTGCCTGAAGGCACAGTGTAATAAAAAATGGTAAATAATAAACATATTTGTATTCACATCCAAAATCAAATCACAAACATAGAGAAGAAATAAAGTAATTTAAGCATCGGTTTGTAGTGGGGGTGAGAGATGGTGGGCGACAGTGGTGGTGGTAGGAGACGGTAATGGTTGTGGTGGGTGGCAATGACCGTGGTGGTAGCGGCGGTGGCGGCGGTGGGGGCAGTGGTGGTGGGCGGGGCGACGGTGGTGGTGGGTGGCGGTGGCAATGTCGGCGAAGGTGGTAGCTGGGTGGCGATGACAGTGGTGGCGGGGTGGTAGTGGTGGCGACGATGGTGGTGGTGGCGACGGTGGTGGTGTTGGTGGCAGCGGCGGTGGTGGTGGTAGTTGGGGTGGTGGTGGTAGAGGTAGTGGTGGGACGGTTTCAAACACTATTATTTTTTTTAAAGTACTTATGAGAAATAATTTCTAGAAGTACTTTTAAAAAATCACTCCAAACACACCCTTAGGAGCCTATTTTTCCTATTAAATTTAGGGTGTTAATATTAGCCGTTAAATTAATTTTAAAGTAAAATTTAAAGCGATCTCAACTGCGAATATCAAAAGTCATTTTGTTTATCTTTTGAGATTTGAATTGTAAGATAGTTTATTATATAGATATATATATATAATAATGAAGAGGAAACTCATTTTGTGGGCATATATTAAATAGATTCATGGGTAGAGGAAGTATTTAGAACTTTTGTATTGTAACTCAATGAACTCACTCTTGCTTTAGACCCATTCCAGCAGTAAACTAAAGACTTTGTTAGAAACATTTTCCATTAGTTAGAAATAAATACATCATAGAGCAAACACCAATGAACTCATTTGATTGTGACATAAGGAACTCCGTGAGACCACACCACAATGCTACAACACAATTAATGCTGTGACCACTCTACCCTAAAGGATCAACTAACTCCACTGGTAAAATCATTCATTTCAATCTTATCCATGGCCATTGTGGACGTGATGACAACTATACCCAAAAATGACATCCAACTAAGAGCATGAATGTGTGCGCGCCCGCGCGCGAGTGTGTGTGAGAGAGAGGAGTTATTCAGTGATATTTCTTTGAAGGACAAATTTTTTTTTTTCTTGGGAAAAAGTGGTCAAGAGGTGAACTGACGTAGAACTCCAGGACGTTATCTTAAAGTTTTTATTCGCTGTAGAATGTTCAGTTTGAGCTGTTATTATTAATTTGGGACAGTCGAGCCTCTCAACATAGCACCTAGCAAGTTGGATATTCAATCTTTCCAGATTTTTAGAGACTACTACCATAAACGGGTTCGAATCTATGACAACTGAAAGAAGCCCAGACTTTCACTTTTTACTGAATCCAACTATTAGCCTAAATCATACAGTTTTAAATCTTATACATGACATTCATTTGAGTCATCGTTGAGGACAGAATGAAAGGAGAATTAAGGACAGGGGAGGGAGAGAGATTCACTTCAAACAAAAAGACTGATTTATTGAGATTTCATTCAAAGATGGTTCTCTGACTTTGTGGAGTTTGTTGTATTTCATTTAGATTTATGGGCATTAATCAGATTTATTTACTGTTTTTTTTATGCATTTAATAGATTTTCGATCTCCAAAAACGTAAGACAACACTGTATAGAATAAGAAAAATAAATAAAATAAAATCACTAATTTTATTCACATTATATCAACTAAACTTGTTAGTTAGTCATGTCAACATTCAGCTCTTTATGTTTCTTTTGTTTTTTTTTGTTTATTTAAGTTTAACGGTTCAGGTGTCTGGGTCAGTTTACGCATACCTCGACTAATCTCCTCTCCAGTCCGATTAAAGACAGATCATTCAAGTCGGGACTAGGGTATTCACAAGAGATAAATCCGTCATTACCTAACACCAAGAGATTATCAAGATTCAAACTCAGGATGTTTGGTAATTTTGAAATAAAATTATCAAACTACACTATTTTTTAATTTATCTATTAAACTATGCCACTTGTTAAAAAGTGGAGTTAATAATCCCGCTTTTAATCTTTGGTCGGACAAGGTTATTTAGTGTTTTATGTAAAAGGAGAGTATTAAGCTCAATGAATTCACTCTTAAAAGCAGAGTCAACAATCGCTTTCTTAAAAAGTGTTGTAGTTTTCATAAATAAATTCAAAAGGATAATTTTATTTCAAAATTATAATAAATTGATAAATAATTCAACAATTTAGTGGGACCTTAGGCAAGAAGCCTTAAAATCAACTTAGTGATGACATTCCTGGAACAAGAAGGACAGACTGAGGGAAAAGGCATTTGTTGTTTCAACCAAAAAACCCCACCAAAGTAGTTGGAGTTTAAGACAGATAAGAAAGAAAGAGATATATAGCTTTAGATTTCTTGTGGGTGTGGGGTGTGTTCTTAATTTCGGATATTAAATATATGTTGTCCATTATGGTTGGGTGGAAAGAGAGGAGGAGGAGTGGCCACCCCTTCAAGGGTCATGTGATTTTGGAGCTTTATTTAGACAGACAAAGGATTTGTGGGCATTTGTCTGTGTGGAAGAAACTGGGAGTGTCTAGTCGAAAATTGGGTTTTAATGATCTTAAACTGAGTGACAATTTGTCTCTGTGCAGAGGACACTGCTGGAGAGATCACATCACTGATAACTTTCAGTACTAGTTCTGGTTTTTCATCAGACATGGAAGAGTTCAAAATCAATGGAACAGAAAAGAGGTATCTTAATCTCACATAGTTCCACTTCATAGAAAATAAATTTGCTTCCAAATTGAGTCGTGTCGTGTGGTGTCATCTTAACCTCACGGTATTGTTTTCAGGTGTGCTGTTGTTACAGGAGGCAACAAAGGAATTGGATTCGAGATATGTAGGCAGCTAGCCTCTAGTGGAATTAGAGTCATTTTAACTGCTAGGAATGAGGAGAGAGGAATTGAAGCTGTTGAAAAACTCAAAGATTGTGGACTCTCAGATGTGATGTTCCATCAACTTGACATAAAAGATCATACCAGCATGGCTTCTTTGGCAAAATTCATAAAAACCAACTTCGGAAAACTTGATATCTTGGTAAGAAAAGAATGCACTCATGAAATGGCTACATGCTTTCTTTCTGACACATTTTGTGTGTGTGTGAGAGAGAGAGGAAGGAGAATGGGCGTTGAACAAGAAGCATGTTGTATAGCCACCAAGATGTTCCAAAACTTCAATTTTTCTCATAAAATAAATGGCTTAGTTTCTTTCTGTCATCATATCAAACAGTTTGTACTTTGTACTTTTGTACTTTGTACATCTACATATAACAACAAAACAGATGATGTATCTGTGCCTAGATTTTCACCTTTCCCCCCTCTTAGTTCCCTTCTGCCCACTCTCCCTTGCATGGTTCTGAAAGCAGAGGAGGAACCGTGAGCATTGCCATGTATTGTATCTTTGTCAGCTTGTTTTGGCATGGGAGTCCTTGGGCATTGTTTGGGCTAAGTCAAGTTTTGGCCAATTTAAGTAAAGACTGGCTACCTAGAAACTAAACAAGAACATGAAAACTTCCTTCTGAACATCACTAAGAAATCGTTTTTCTATCTTTTTTTTTTTTGATTTGATTCTCGATTTGAGGCTCTAGTTCTCAAGTCAATTTCAAACTTATTTGTCACATTCATGCACTTTTAAAAAAAACTTCATTCCAAATGATGCTCACCACACAGATGATCCCACTGTTTGTAGACCATAGAAAACATCATTTTAATGTCTATAAGAGTGGTAGTTGGAGTGATATTTTTCAAAACGGGCATGGGTATAAGAAATAAGTTTGAAAATGCCGTGATGTGGGAAAATAAGAATTCTAAGGGCATGGGATGGGTTAAAAAAACTGTTTTGCAGCAAGGCATTGGATGACAGGAAATTGAAGATATGCTGAAAACAAGAGACTCAACAATTTAATTGCTAATATTTTCGGGAAGTGTTCCGTCCTGAGCTAAGTGCTGACCTATCTAGGTAGCTAGGGTAGTTGGCTCTGTCTCTATCCTCTAGGACGGATAGGCTTAAACGCTAGGAATACTGAATAAGTCAAGAAAGGGTCCTCCTAAACTGGCTCACGGCAGTTATCTCCTATAGCTTCAAGTTACTATGGATATTTAACTTTTATGCAGGTCAATAATGCTGCGGATGGCGGACTTGTCATGGACATTGAAGCATTTGGAGCCTTCAAAGATGGAGCTGGGTTTGTAAGTAGTTACAACTCTCATGTAGCTTTCTATGAAATAATATCTTCTCTCTCTATATGGGATAGGAAGGGCAATGTGACTAAGTTATCTTCAATTGGACTAGTAAACCAGTATATATTTCAAAAAAAAAAAAACTACTACTACATTAGTCTTCACAAAGTAATCAGATCAGTATTTTTCTGTAAGAAATTCTCGAACGATAACTCTGTGGCTTGGCTAGATGGAGGTGAAAGATGAGAATGCCCACTTGTTGGATGGAATTATGAAGCAGACTTATAAAGGGGCTGAAGAGTGTCTCAGAACAAACTACTATGGAACTAAAGGAGTCACTGAAGCACTTCTTCCACTTCTTCATCTCTCCAATTCAGCAAGAATAGTCAATGTCTCGTCTAATTATGGACTGCTAATGGTAAATATGCTATCATATGACTCATGCTTGATTAGCATAAATAAAGAGATACATAGTGCTATGCTTACCAAAAAAAATTGTGGAACGCACATTAACTTTTTCTGATGAAACCCACTGATCCAACCATTAACTTTTTCTAATGATGTTCGGTTTCTGTCGCAGTTTATCCTCAATGAAGAGGTCAAAGCAGAACTGGAAAATGTTGAAAGCCTGACAGAAGAGAAAATAGACAAGATTGTGCAGCGTTATTTGAGGGATTTCAAGGAAAACAAGTTACAGGCTAATGGTTGGCCTCTTACAGTATCAGCTTATAAAGTTTCAAAAGTTGTCACCAATGCCTATACAAGACTACTAGCAAGAAGATTTCCTAATATCCTTGTCAATTGTGTGCATCCTGGGTATGTCAAAACAGACATTACAGGTAACATGGGACACTTGACCCCTGAGGAAGGTGCTAAAACTCCTGTAATGGCAGCTCTGCTGCCTGATGGAGGTCCTTCTGGTGTCTTCTTTAGTGAGATGCAGCTTTCTACATTTTAATATAATTAGTCCCAAGTGTCGTCTTATAGTTGGGATAAAGAATTTGTTGAGTTTACGATCCTGGTTGCAAAAAAACTAAAAAAAATCATAATATTTTGCGAGTTTATTGCCTTGTTCTACCCCTTGTTAGCAAAAAATAAAAATAAAAATGTTGTGTTGTATTGTTTTGAGAAATTATCTCTAAATAAGTGGTCTGTATGTCCTATTCGGTGTGTTTTGAGCTCTAGTGTTATCTTGCATTCTTTGACGATAAATTCTATTTATTTACTGTGTGGAATTATGTAGTACTCAACATAAGATAGATCGAATTTACTATCAATTCAAGTGACAATTAGAAATTATATAAGTGTAAATTAGACCCAAATCAGAGAGCATAAGTATCTTAACACAGTTTCTGACTTATCAAAGCATAACGTTGGCCTAGATCGTTTAAAATTCGACGATTTATCCTACAATTTATTTTTCAAATTTTTAACTTTAACAAATTTGCATATTTATATTTAATCTTCTCCAATAAATATTTTATTCATATTTACCTTTTAACCACAATAAATATTTTAATCATCCACTTCGGTTTTAATTTAGTAGCTAAATTTTCAATTGTTTCAATTTAATCGTTCAACTATTAATTTTGTCTCAGTTAAGTCCTTTTGTCAAATTTCCATTGTTAGATCAAATAAAAACATATGATCTAACGGTGAAAATTGATGAAATCGAACTAGTCTCTATTTGATCTAACGGTAAAAATAGACGGAAGGATTTAATTGAGACGAAATTCATAGTTGAGGATTAAATTAAAATAATTAAAAGTTCAAGGATCAAATTAAAATCGAAATCAAAGTTCAGAGACCAACTATAATTTTTATCCTTTATATAAACACCTAATTCAGCCAACGAAGCAATGAATGAATAGTAAAAAATTATTGCATTCACGTATCCTTTGATGTTGTCGAAAATTTATATTATAAAATATGACATACTTCAATGAGTCCATCCGACGGTCTCAAATAGAATCATCAAATGGCCACCAACATAACTCTCAAATCCATTCACATTACACTATACCTCCAGATACTAGTCAACCCTAAACAATTTGTTAACACCATATGTTTTACGGCCGCATGCAATTAGACTAAAGTAGGTAATTTGAAGTCCCACTTTTGGTTTCTTTCCTAGTCACATTTTTTTTAGTTTAACGCTTACCGGTGTCCAAACCTGCTTACACACACCTTGATCAATCTTTTTCTTGGTCCGATCAAAGGTAAATCTTCAACGTTGGAATTAGGTTATTCATAAGGATAAATCCCTCATAGTCTAACCCTCAAAAAATTGTCAAAATTCGCATTCAAGACGTTTGAGTTTAAAGTTCGTTCTTAATTACCACTTGACCTTAACAAAAAAATAAATAAAAAATTATTGATATATGGTTCAGAATATGAGTGGTCCCACATGAACAAACCACAAGAAGAATAAAGGCATTTTTGTATTGTAGGCTTTGTAGCTAATGCAAGCTCGCCGCCACAGATAATTAAAGGATTTTGTAAATCAATTTTGTCTTTTATTTTTATTCATCAGTCAAAATCAAAATTACTCAACAAGTAATTTCGTGGGACCCCCAGACCGTAACAAGGAAACATTGAGACTTGCCCAAAAAATAAAAAAGCGACTGTGTGAGATGGGATAGAAAGATATACCCCAGACGCAGTTCTGGGTTTTCCTCAGACATGGAAGACATCCAAACCAATTCAACAGAAAAGAGGTACTCTTGTCTCGATCCTCACGAGTTACCATCTCATAGAAATGATTTTTTCCTCTCAAATCGAGTCGAATCGGCCGTGTCGTGTCATCTTAATCCCACAAATATTGTTTCAGGTGTGCTGTTGTTACAGGAGGCAACAAAGGGATTGGATTCGAGATATGTCGGCAACTAGCATCTAGTGGAATTACAGTCATTTTAACTGCTAGGAATGAGGAGAGAGGAATTGAAGCTGTCCAAAAACTTAAAGATTTTGGACTCTCAGATGTGCTGTTCCATCAACTTGATGTAAAAGATCACACCAGCATGGCTTCTCTGGCAAAGTTCATAGAAACCAATTTCGGAAAACTCGATATTCTGGTGAGAAAACAACACAAACCCTCATCAGATCAGACAGTGGTGGGAGTCTTATGCACTCGGATCACCCTTTTTCCCCGTTTTTTTTGGAAAGACAAATAGGGAATCAAATATGAACAACATAGGCACCAACAAGTTCCTACTGTTATTATATCAAACAATTTGTACACCCACATAACAGCAGAGTAGATGATCCATTTGTTAATTCAATACCTGTCACCTTATGCAGATATAGAGGAAGAATGAATGATAATAACCAGAAAAGGAGCAAAAAAACTGAGACTTCAACGATTTGATCATTAATATTATGGTTTCTGTGGAAATTTTACTTCTATGCAGGTCAATAACGCAGGGGAAAGTGGACTTATCATTGATTCTGAAGCATTCAGAGCCTTCAAAGATGGAGCAGGGTTTGTAAGTATTCAACACTTCTCACTTGTAGCTTTCTATTATACAATATCTGCACCCCATATGGCTAGGAACAGCAATGTAAGTTGTCTCCAATTGGACAAGTAAATCCTGTTCAAGTCTCGAGTAAAAAAGAAAAAAACAATCTCCTACTACATTAGTTTTCACAGAATAATAAGACATATCAGAGAGTAATAAGATCAATATTTTCAGTAACAAGTTCTTGAGCATAACTAAAAGCCCATAATATTGCAGATGCAATCCTTAAGCAACCACAAAATGAACAAGGGTAAGCTTACTTCACTAAGAAATATAACTTAAAACAGCTAAAAACCATGACAAGTACATGAAAAGTAAAACATCTGTTTCGGATTTCACTGCAATTCATCTTAGGCATGGCCATTATGGTATTTTTAAGTTTTTTCAAAGACTTCCTGTACAGTACTTGCTTCCCTTCGGGCAAACATTGTAGTAACTAAACTAACAATCCAGCATAAGAATATATATACTGCAACACAACAGCAACTCTGTGGTTTGGCCAGATGGAGGTGAAAGATGAGAATGTGCACTTGTTGGAAGGAATTATAGAACAGACTTATGAAATGGCCGAAGAGTGTCTCCGAACAAACTACTATGGAACTAAAGGTGTGACTGAAGCACTTCTTTCACTGCTTCATCTCTCCAATTCAGCAAGAATAGTGAATGTCTCTTCGGGTTATGGACTGCTAATGGTAAACATGCTAACAAAAGATTCATGCTTGGCTACCATAAACATCAAGATAAAATTCTGTCCTGTTTCTGCTGCAGTACATCCGCAATGAAGAGGTCAAAGCAGAGCTTGAAAATTTTGAGAGCCTAACAGAAGAGCAAATAGACAACATTTTGCAGCGGTTTCTGAGGGATTTCAAGGAAAATAAGTTACAGGAGAATGGTTGGCCTCTTACAGTATCAGTTTATAAAGTTTCAAAAGCCGTCACCAATGCGTATACAAGACTCATGGCAAGAAGATTTCCTAATATCCTTGTCAACTGTGTGAATCCTGGGTATACCAAAACAGACATTACATGTAACACAGGACACTTTACCCCTGAAGAAGGTGCTAGAACTACTGTAATGGTGGTTTTGTTGCCTGATGGAGGTCCTTCTGGCCTCTACTTCAGTGAGATGCAGCCATCTACATTTTAGTATAAATAGTCCACAAGTATCTTCATCACAGCGAAAAAATCATAACATTTGGCAAATCTACTGTCTTGTTCTACCCCCTTGTCAGCATAAAAAATATTGTCGTCTTTTCTTTTGAGTAATTCTATCTAGAGGAAAAAATGCTTCGTATGTCCTATCCGGTGTGACTTGATGTAAAATGTAATACATCCTTATTATGTAATTAAGATGTATTTACTTCAATAAAATTTATTTACTTACCCAAAAAATAGTCTTGTTCTCGTCTGTTAGCAATTGCACCACTTGAAAGTACTGTAGCAAGCGTCAGTATTTTTGTTATTTCATGGTATGAGTACCTCATTTAATGTATTGTTTAGCCACGAGTATCTGCTAATAAAGTTATAAAAGATGCCATCAATGCCTATACGGCTATACTAGACTCACCAGAGAAATTCCCTAACATCCTTATCAATAGTATAAACAGACATTATATGTAGGTTATAAAACAGGAAACTTGAGTCCCGACAAAGGTGCTAGAGATCCTGTGACGATGGTTTTGTTGCATTATGATGATCCTTCTGGCCTCTACTTCCATGATATTCAAGTATCCACTTCTCTACATAATAATTGCCCACAAATATCTCAGTTACAGAACATATGTATCATTATACTCTCCTGTTTTCTTTTGCAAGGTATTGGGATTTAATAGTAACCATTATTTCAAATTCAAAGTAGACTTGATTTTAGTTTCTCTGAAGCAATCGCGGTAAAGATGAACTGAAAGAATAATGTATTCAATATTCGAAGCCTAGAATTACACAAATTTCAATAGATGAAGAAACTTTTGCACTGGTTGTCAATGTTCAGTTTAAGAGATCTTCCACCAACAAACTTCTGACTTGACCATTAACAACAACACTTCGCCTATCTTATCTCTTTGTTTCATCACGAAATTATAAGAGACATCAAATCACAGATGGAAACACAAGAATCATAAGAGGAACTGTAAAGTTTCCTCACAAAGGGGTCTGTTTCAAACTTTCGAGTGGCTCCTAGCAGCATTTCGTCTTGCGCAGCATCCCACAAAGTAGATTATTGACTGACACCACACAATGATGGAAATTAGGATAAAGGTAACATATATGAGAAATCAAGATGCAGAAACAGTAGTGTCTAAATTTGTCACAAGGTCCTTACTACAAAAAATGGATCATTCTAATACATAACCAAACCAAACCAATGAGGAACAATAAATATTCATTTGCAAAACTCAATTTATGAAAAGAGACTGTATGCAAGTTCATATTTTGGCAAACTTCAGGCTTCCTTTTTTAAGAGAAAAAATTGATAATTCTCAAAATTTAATGTAGTGTAATTGTTATTTTGAAAGAAAACAATGATAAATCTCAACATTTAAATAAGAGATTGCCTTACCAAGACAACAAACAGAATAACATTAAAGATAGCAACCACCCTCCATTCGGTTTTCATGTATTGTGCAACTCCGGCTCTGCAGACACAATACAACAATAGCAAAGGGCAATGAAAGATATAAAGAAGGGGTGTGACAAAGAACCAGAAGATGGGAAAATTGTGTTTACTTGCAGGAGTCACAATTGTAGCACTTGATGGCCTTGGAGTTCTTGTAAAGTTTGCAGTCTTTATTGGGAGTGATTGGATGGAAGCTCAAGTCAAAGTATGATGAATTCACAGCAGGATAACCACACCTATAAAAAAAAATTATAGCAGTACCACACGGAGAGAGAGGGAGACTGAGAGCCAAATTCCATAATTCTGAGGTAGGAAATTGTAGCAGACAGTCTTCAAAATAAATCACCAATAAATGTAAAATCTTGATTGCAGCCATAAATCCTAATGACAGGTAGTCAAAAAGGAAGAAACAGAGATGGAGAAAATCGTATAAAGGCACCTACTCGAATGGTGGTCGACAACAACCAGCTTCAATTGGAGTTAGTTTTGCTAATTTGTATTGTTTAAGAGTCTGCAGGAAACTAGCCAAAATTTAGATTGATTTTGCAAGAAAGAACTGAGGTACTGAATCTTAAAATCATATGTGGACCTTATATTTTCTTGACAGGTTATTGCAGTCATCAGATTTCACTAGACAACTTCTCAGGTGATTCCAGTTACGGGTATGGTTCAGCTGGAAAATAAGAGCAATATCATAATGAAAGATGTGAAACTACAGTGCTGATACTCTAAACTGCTAATGATAGCTTGAGACTGCTAATCTAAATGGTTAATAATATATGTTACCGCCACTTACTTGCTTTAGGAACCATGAACTGTAATCTTGAAGTTGATATTCCTTGTACCTGACCAGACAGATAGGTTAATAGTTGCCATTGAGTCAATTCCGGATGAAGGTGACGAAGGAAGATGATTTTCCTCAAAACTTGTGGGAAGCCACCTATCTACTCATATAAAATATTTCAAGTACATTCGATCTGAAGGAAGGAAGCTATTAGTCAGTCACACACACACACACACACACACAGAACTGCTTTAAATTTCCGGTCCTCCCTTGCCCCAGTCTCTCTATTCCTTGTTTCTTCTCAATTTTAGCTCAACTTGGTCTCTAAAATGTAACTCAAACATTTGAGTCTTCTGATGCCAAGAAAATGGAGATAAGACGAATGGAATCAAAACTACTGCAAGTGATCTTACCTCAGACCTGCTACGTTGTGACCAGAGCCACTATTTGTCACAATAAACCTACAAAAACAATGCAAGAAAACTAGTAATAAAATTTAGGCAACACGTTACATCCGACAATTTAGAGGGAACATAACACTGGGCATGCCACTCTCTATTACCAGTAGCAAAGAAAGAGAGTTAAACTGCAAAAATAGGCTAATGCTGGGGAAACCGTGAATTGGATGTCTAAAATGACATGGCATATACAATCTTGCAGTCTCAATAGTTATCCAGTGGCATAGACTGTCTCACAAAAGGTGGGCCACATAAAATAATGTGTTTGTTATCAAATACAACAATTAGCACAGCTAGAGGAAGATAGCACATATTGCATCTTTGGATATTACACCATCAAGATTGATCAAGTACTAAAGTATGGTAACAATCTTTTAAACATGTGAAGCATATAGGTAAAGGACTGACATTATGAGAAAAGTTTCAAACATGGACTGTAAGAGATGCGCACTTAGACAGTGAGTCGGACAACATTGATAGCATCATTAGTAACAATGAGGAATTAATAAAGCTAGAGATACAAGATTATTGTTAACAAATCATGCAACTAATATATGGACAAATAGCACAATGACAACCTCCAACAACAATTACTAACGAAATTTGAATGGGAAAATCAACTACAACAACAAAAATAACTTACGCAAAGACTGTGAAAACCAAGATGGCAACCAACACCAAAAATAGCATGATCAGATACTGCAAGTTAGAAAGTTAAGGAGGATCCAAAAACCTAAGAGCAAAGATAGTGCAAGATTGAAAAAAAAGTAAGAATCCAAACTTCACTTGACAGAAATTCATTTGCCAAGGATACAAGCCATAGCAAGATGGAGTTGTTCTTCCATGCGCCCAAGAAGCCAACTATTGATCTAAAATGTAAGAATGCAAAGAACTTTAGGTATATGAGCAAATAGTAATCATCAAAAGAAGCAAAAATCCAATCAAATAAATGAATAAATCTACATCTTACATTAAAAAAATTAAGGCACCCAGGCCTAGAACAGGAAGAGTGAGAGACTTCCGACAGCCGTCATGATGAGTGCTCATCCACACTCCAAATCCTATGACTGCCACAGCTAGTAGCTACATATTGAAAAATAGAAGCAAGCATGAATATACAAAAAAATCATAGCAATCCACTCCAAATTCCTCTTCAGTTTCAGATTAACACATTAATTCAACTTACTCAAACACGATAATAAAACGGTAAGCATTAAACAGAAAGAACAAACTTTTCTAGAAGAAACTAACAGAACTAAACTTAAAGGACTTGAAAATTCAACCATGAAAAGAAAAGCCCCCTCTAAGCATGTTTGAAAGAAAAGCACCCAAATTTCGTACAGTAACAGTAAAAAACTGCAAGTGAAGTAAACCTAGGAGTAAATATAGAAGATTAAGTAAGGCAATGCTAAACATCATACAAAAGCAAAAACGAAAAGGGTACATACCATGGTAAGAAAGTTGATCCATCTGATTACAAAAGTGCTTGTTCCTGTACTCATTCTTCCCTTCTACAGTTCTACTGCCTTCTAGTTTTTCTCTCTCTCTCTCTTTCAAACTTCACCCAAAGTGTGCGTTTGTGTGTGTCTGTGTGTGAGTGAGCGGGAGAGAGAATTTGTGGGTTATGTCAGAATGTCTGGTTTGCTTGGCTATGTGAAGATGAGCTTCTGAAGTGGGCACTTCCACATCAAGAAAAGGGCAAGGCACGACAGGACAGGGGATCGTCTTCGGACAAAAGAATGCCTTCGGATAAAAATCAAGGTAAGTCTCATAAAACCCCAGAATTAAGGTCTTTATTTTAAATTATCCCTGAACTTTCAATTATTTTGATTTGTCCCTTAAACTATGTAATTTGTTTTCAATTGAGTCATTCCGTAAAGTTTAACCGATAAATAAGACATATTTTATTAAAATTAACTATTAAATGAGACAAATTCTATTAAAAT
Organism: Ilex aquifolium; assembly: GCA_951799425.1. Taxonomy (NCBI): domain Eukaryota; kingdom Viridiplantae; phylum Streptophyta; class Magnoliopsida; order Aquifoliales; family Aquifoliaceae; genus Ilex; species Ilex aquifolium. The sequence goes on from OX637403.1 coordinate 31,160,019, forward strand.
TAACTGTTAATTTGTCTTATTTAAAAGTTAATGTTAACGGATATAACTTAATTGAAATAAATTACTTAATTTGAGGAGTAAATCATTTATGAGATTTACATAAAAAAAATTAATAAAGTAGAAAAGAGTAAGGGCTTTTTTTTGGTAATAATGATAGAGTGGTGAGGGTATTTTGGGAAAAATATAAACATTGACGCATGGTTCATGCTCTCAACAACCCTTTGCAATCAAATGCCACACGACACGACATTATGATAACAGAAAGTTGTGTTAGTGTTGTAGTGTACAAGAATCTACACAAAAACCATAGACACATGCCTGTCTGTCGTTGTGGTCGTATCTGGGTTTACCGTGGCAAGTTGCATGATCTGTTACGGTATCGAAAAATATGTGTAAAATTTTTATTCAAGAAAATTTCAATGATTGTGTTTTTTTTTTAATTTTTTTAATTTATATTATGTTATTATTTTGTAATTAATAATTACATTTTCTTTTGTGGATATCTAAACACATCCCAAGTTGCAACACAGCCGTGACACTTTACTAAATATGAAGTATCCCTTAAGACACTGAATCTAGTGTCACATACACACGCTGTTTGTCATGGACGATTCTGATGTTTTTGTTTGGTAGAATGAAAAAAGATCAAAAATAAGAAGAATGAAAAATTTTAAAAATAGATAAAATATTATTTTTTAGGATTAATTGCATTGGAGGTTTCTAAAGTATGGGATTTGTCTCATTTTGGTCCTCAATATTTCAGTTGCATCATTTTAGTTTATGAAGTGTTGAATATCTGGTCCTTCAAGTAAGTAATGTCCAGATGTCAAAAGATTTTTTATCATAAACTTGTCACATGATACTTAAATATGGACAAAAAATAATTTAAATAACTCTTGACCAAATTTCTACTCAAAATTTTGTTAAATAGCTACTCAAATTACACAGTTTTGATCATGAGCTATCTAAATTTTGGTCAAAAACAACCCATATTATACATTTTTTTGTCAAGAGTTATCCAAATTTTGTTTAAGAGCTATCAAAATTATTTTTTATTCTTATTTAAGTATTATGTGACAAATTTATGATAAAAAATCGTTAGAAATCTGGACGTTGTTTACTTGAAGAACCATATAGAAACATATTCAATACTTAAGAGATCAAAATGATGCAATTAAAACATTGAGGACCAAAATAAAACAAACCTCATACTTTAAGAACCTCTAGTGCAATTAACCCTATTTTTTTATAAAGAGGAAATGTATAAAAGATAGAGAAGTGGATGAATTATCTTTTTTTTTTTACTTACCAAAATCTATCCCTATAAAATTAGAAAAAAAAATTAATTATGTGTTAAAATGTACATTATTTACTTTTATATCATTTAATATATACATATATCACTTTTTTCATCTTTCCACTTTCACATCCTACCAAACACACAAAAAATAATTCTTTCTACTTTTCATCTTTCCTACCAAACACAAAGGAGGAAATGAGAGATTCCTCCTTTAAATGATAGAAAATATTTTTCGTCTATCATTCACTTTCCATTCTTGTATTTTTTCGTCTATCCTACCAAACAGGTAGAAAACTGACATAAATTAGAATTATCATCGGTCTTTAAATTTTAGATCAAATAGACAAAAAAGTAACAGTGCACCTACAAATGATAAAATTTTCCACTCATTTGAGTGGGGGGAATTACAAAGAAAGCTGATCAATAAATTGTTTGTATAACTGAATCACTAGCAAAAAAAAAAAACAAAATCATTGCTTAAATAACTGTACTTACATTTTTAAATTTCTCCCACAATATACACAAAGTTATAGGAGCCTCCAACTGATGAGTGAAAATAGCATTATTGTGAAGAAATACCAAGAGGAATTAAGATTCAATCCACTGTAATCACTGAAGAACTCGGTTGGTTGACCGGCTGGACCAAGGAAATGCAAAAATGAAAAGAGCAGAAGACAGTTACTAAACTCTGTTGGTGCAGGTTAAAATTGCAGATTTCATCTCTTCTTTGCCCAAGGTTGTTTGAACTATCACCTGTCCAAAGTGATGTGTATGTCAATGACGATTAGATTCTTTTCCGGATACATGTAGACATATATTAACACCAGAATAATGACCAATTATACAAGCACAGGGTCCATCCCACTAGCAAGTAGCACGGGTTCGATCCCCTTCCCCCTATAAACTGATGATCTTCCCTCTACCAAAAAGAAAAGATACTATGGCACTATTTGCTGCACAAATGGTGCCATATCATACCATTGCTAAACCTGTGGGGTTTGGACCCTTTGGTACAACAATGAACAAATTGAGCATGTTGGACTTATTGGTACTTTTCCTTTAAAACAATGGAAAACAAATATGATGAGTGCACTTATGACATAATAAGGTCAAGACTTTCGAACTGCTGAAAATATACGAGTTCTATTAAAGGACTAAAATTTGAGAGACTACTGAATTTTAATCAGGAAAAAGCAACTACAGGTACAGTTATCTAGCTAATGGAAACTCGAGCCCAAAGATGGTCAGATTCTAAAATTTTCACCTCTTGTATTTTGTTTCCTGATCGGGCAAGTAACTTGTATTGATTCTCGAACATGGATGCCATATAAACCTGCCAAAAGATAGATAATAAGCACCTAAACTTGAGTCCAACTTAAGGCAATCACAATTCTCTTAGGAACATAAAAATGGAATGGTGACTGGCAAAGTGGCAATCTAAGTAACCAATGTAGAAAATTTTCTGAGTTTGCTGCACACTTTTTCAACCCATCAACAGGATATAATGCAAAAGTTTTGCACCTAAATGTGGTATATTCTCCAACACTTAGTAGTGAGTCTATTTGGAAGATGAGAACAGTTTCTAATGCTACCAACCCACGTGGAGGCTTAAGCAACAATTAATAAATATAACAAATAGAAGAAAGTATGACTGAATTGGAAGAATAAAATTGTTTATATGAAAGAAAGCCAATGCATTCTGTGTGACCAATGAAGTCATAAAAATTTGAAGGAATAACAAAATTGTCTATATGGAAAGAAAACCAAAGCATTCTAAGTGTTGCCAATATAGTCATAAAAATTGTATTCTGTACAAAAATGGGTCGTTGTTATGATCATTATTGTGAACTTTTGGATCTGCAAATGTCAATAATTGACTCCCTAGTCCCTACAAGCCATTGATATATGAAACACAAGTGGAAACTGTCTATCAAAGGAGGTATGATACTCTGTCCCTCAAGGGAATGCCCAAAAACTAAGGCACACCGAAAATGAAATATCCCTAGAATTCTTCACTTACAATTACTTAGGTCTTCGCTTATTTCAATCAATTGATTGAGGTGATACCTGAAATGTTGGGGCCAAACCAGGACTCAAGAAAAAACGGCCTTTTGATGCAGATAGGATCCCTTCAATTTGCTGAAGTTCTTGGATAAGAGATTCCACCTCATCCCACTGTCCAGTTTCAAAATCAGAATGTGAGGCTTAGCAATGAAAAGTAACACATGCAGCTGCATAAGATGAAACTGTGCACCCGTTTAGTTACCGATGAGACTTCTTCACATATTAAAGACAAACTCCTATCCAAAAATAGATCAACTCATGACTCATGTAAACTCATACGTGTTAATGTTTATCAAAGAAAGAGAGAAAAATATATTGATTAAGTTACTCCAGATCTGTATTACAAATGAATTTATACTAGGGCAAAGCATAGTACTATAAATGACTAATCTACCCCTAATGCTAATATACTAGATTACTCTAACATCCCCCCTCAAACTCATGATGTGAGAGCATCCAACAGCAAGAGTTTGTCAAGGAGAAAACGAAAGCGTGCAATAGTGTGGGATTTGGTGAAGAAATCGGCCAACTGCATAGTAGAAGAAAGATATGGGAGAGAGATCGTGCCCAGCTGAAGATGATGGCGCACAAAGTGACAATCAATCTCTATATGTTTGGTGCGCTCATGAAACACCGAGTTGTGAGCAATCTGGATAGCACTGGTGTTATCACAATACATAGGAGTAGGAGTAGTCAAGGAAATGCCAAGATCACCAAGCAGCCAACGCAACCAAACTACCTCTGCTGTGGTAGATGCCATAGCACGATACTCAGCTTCAGCAGAAGAGCGAGCTACAACAGTTTGTTTCTTGCTTTTCCAGGAAATAAGAGAATCACCAAGAAAGAGACAAAAACCAGTGGTGGATTTACGATCCATAGAGTCACCAGCCCAATCCGCATCAGAGTAAGCACGGAGCTCCAGAGACGAAGAAGAAGAAAATAATAAACTCTGATATAATGTACCCCGTAAATAACGAAGAATCCGAATAACAGCAGACCAGTGAAGTGTGGTAGGTGCAGCAACAAACTGACTAACCACATGAACCGCATAAGCAATATCTGGCCGAGTAACAGTAAGATACACCAAACTCCCAACAATAGTACGATATAAGGTAGGATCAGGTAGGAGAGAACCATCAGAGGAAGTATAACGAACATTAAGCTCCAAGGGTGTGTCAACAGTTCGAGTATCCGACAAGCCAGCTCGCTGAATAACATCTGAGGCATATTTTGACTGAGAAAGAAGATAACCCTTGGGAGAGGAAGCAACCTCAATTCCTAAGAAATATCGAAGTGGACCCAAATCTTTCATCTCAAAATACTCCTGTAACTGAGTTTTCAACAACTGAATTCCAGCCTTGTCATCACCTGTAATAATCATGTCATCCACATAAAGTAATAGAAGTATGAAACCAGAAGAAGTGGATCGAAGAAAGAGAGCAGAATCATGATCACTAGCACAGAAGCCGAGATCACATATAACTGAAGAAAATTTGGCAAACCATGCCCTCGGGGCCTGTTTAAGACCATATAAAGCCTTGTGAAGTTTGCACACATGACCAGGACTACAAGGCAACCCAGGAGGAGGAGTCATATAGACCTCTTCAGACAAATCACCATGAAGAAAAGCATTTTTCACATCCATCTGGGATAGGCTCCACTGACGAACAGCTGCCACGATAATTACTGTGCGAATCGTGGTCATCTTAGCCACTGGAGCAAAGGTCTCATCATAGTCAAGCCCATACTCTTGAGCAAAACCCTTGGCCACTAATCTAGCCTTGTACCTTTCAACAGAACCATCAGATTGGGTTTTGATTTTATAAACCCACTTACAACCAATGGGGCGTTTACCAGGAGGTAAAGGCACCAACTCCCAAGCTCGAGTCTTATGTAACGCAGAAAGCTCCTCATCCATAGCCTGTTGCCAAAGAGGATCAAGTATAGCCTCCTTATAGGAGGTTGGTTCAGACAAAGAATGTATAGAAGTCAAGAAAGAACAAAAGGCAGAAGAATAGCAAGAGTTGGACCAACCAAACCTGTCAGGACATTTCCGAGTACGCTGCGGGTAACGGGGAGTGTGATCCACGGTGTCAGAAATTGATTGGGAGCCAAGAGGTGCAGATGAAGGCACAACATCTGTGGAGGAGACAGTGGGAGTCCTACGAACATAAGTATGCACAATCGGGGGACGGGTAACAGACAAATCAGGCAAAGAGGAAGGAGAAGAAGAAGAGGATGGAAGATCAGCCACAGTCATATCACCAACATAAGAGTCAGAAGAAACATTAGAGGGAAATGAATCAAGATAGATAAGATCAGATTTATGAAGAGATGAAGAACTAGATGGAATAGAGAAAAAAGGAATATGCTCCACAAAAACAACATGGCGAGAAACATAGAGTTTTTGTGTACTAGGATCATAACACCGAAATCCCTTTTGTCCCTCACCATAGCCAAGAAAGACACATAAGGCTGAACGAGCTGAGAGTTTAGTACGATTAACACTAGGTAGCAGAACAAAGCATGTACATCCAAACACACGTAAGGAGAAATAATCAGGTGTTTTACCACATAGTTTTTCAAAAGGTGAGACACCAGAATTAAGGATTGTAGGAATGCAATTAATCAGATGAACTGCTGTAAGAACTGCTTCGCCCCAAAAGGAGCTAGGAACACTGGATAACAACAATAGAGAACGAGCTGTCTCAATAATGTGACGATGTTTCCGTTCTGCCACTCCATTTTGAGCAGGTGTGTCAGTACAAGAAGACTGGAAAATAGTACCATCAGATTTCAACAAATCACGAAAAGCACTAAAGGAATATTCTCCACCTTGATCACAGCGGAAACATTTGATGATAGAAGAATATTGAGTACGCACCATAGCACGAAAAGTAGAGAAAATGCCTGCGTGTCATTAGGTACACCCAACAATATCTGGTATGATCATCAATAAAGGAAACATAATATCTAGACCCCCCTTTAGTAGCAATAGGAGCTGGTCCCCAAATATCAGAATGTACAAGATCAAAGGGTGCAAGAGAACGAGAATTACTTTTATTGAAAGGTAATGCAGTAAATTTTGCCAACTTGCAGCCACTACAATCTGAAATATCATGACACTCTAAACTACCCAAACTACCAGTAGAAGCTAGAAATTTTAAACGAGAATGAGAAACATGACCTAAACGAGAATGCCATAAATAAAAACTAGATGATTTTGGACTCAATTGAAAAGAAGATAAATCAACAGTAGATGCAACAACTTCAAGGACATGAAGGTCGTCCAACACATATAGCCCTCCATTTCTATGGCCTGTCCCAATCAGCTTCTTGGACCGTGGATCCTGCACAACACAACCAGTAGATGAAAAATGAACTAAGAATCCCGAATCAAACAACTGACTAACAGATATTAAATTTAAAGTAAGTTGGGGAATATAGTAGACATCAGGAAGTGTAAGCTGGGAAGACATGATAGTTCCAACACCAGCCAAAGACATTTGGGTGCCATTGGCTGCAAGGACAGATATAGAGGGAGGATAAATAATAGAAACAAATAAGGAAGAATTACTAGTCATATGATGGGTGGCTCCTGAGTCAAGAACCCAAGCAGTGCGAGAGATACCTGAAGGTCCTGTAGTAAAGGAATCTGTGGAAGGAGAAACTGAAAGGGCACCTGGTTGATGAAGAGAAAGAAGCTTCTGCAACTGATCAGCTATCATAGTCATACTGAGAGCTGATGGGAGTGTCTTATCCACTGGTGAAGCAGCTGCGGCTGTATGACGATCTTTGGGCCTAAATGGCTGCTGTAAGACCCCTTTGACATTCTTGTTCACTAATTTAAGACATTGAGCCTTCCAGTGACCCTTCTCACGACAAAAACTACACTCATCTGAAGCAGCTCGACCCCGATATCTAGTCTGTGAATGAGAAGTCCCTCTAGGTGGTACAGCCAGTACAGTCTGATTAGGCAATGAAAGAAGACATTTTCCAGAAAGAGTCTTAAGACGAACTTCTTCAGCCAGGAGCTCATTTACTACTGCATTGACCGTGGAAAGTGGAAGACGATGGAGAATAGAACCACGGAGGCCCTCAAAGTCATCTCTGAGGGCCATCAAAAACTGTACCAACCTCTGCTCCTCTCTAAAAGTACGATATACCATATGAGTACTTAATTCAGCTGGCTCAGCAAGTGCTAACTGATCCCAAAATCCAGTCATAATCGAGTAGAACACCTGTATGGTCTTATCACCTTGACGTGCAACTCGAATTTCATGCTCAAGCTGATATCTCTTTGCAAAATTAGACTGAACAAACAACGTAGCTAAATAATCTCAAATCTGTTTGGCTGTGTTAAACTTAGCCAAATGCACACCAATAGTCTGATCAACTGAGTTGTTAATCCAAGTGATAATTTTAGCATTGTTGACTTCCCAGGTATTCTTTAATTCAGCATATTTCTCTGCCTTCGAATCTGTTGGAGCTTGCAAATCACCACTAACATAACTCCACATCTCTTTTCCCAAAAGAAAATTCTTCATAACATAAGACCAATATACATAATTTTCACCATTTAATCTGATACTAATAGCTTGAAGGGAATCAGAATGTCCACTTGCCATGTTAACAAGAAGTCTCACTAAAATAAATCTCAGCAAAATAATACCCAAGTAAAGCAGAAACCAAAAATAAACCCGGCAACCCAGCAACCAAAAATAAGCAACCCAACAACACAATCCAGCAACACCCAGCAACCCGACAACACTGATCACAGCAAAACCACAAGAAACCCAGCAAATCAACCCAGCACAGACAATCAAGCAACCCAGCAAACCAGCCGACCACAAGAAACAGAAACAAGAATCGATTCACAGAGGGCATTCGGTGATAACCAAAGCCAAGAAAACCAGAGGGCAGTCGGTGATGATGACCATACAGGGGCAGTCGGTGGCGCACTGTGAAGACGAGAAACCAAAAGGCAGCAAACTTACCAGATTAACTGGAAGCAAGAAAGAAAGCACATCACCGAGAAACCCATGGGAAATCGACCAAGATAGTGGTATTCACAGCCGGAGTCTGATGACGTCATCGCCGGCGATGATGACGTCTGTTTGTCGTCGAGTTTCACGTCGGGTTCACTGCTTCACGTCTTCGGGTTCATCGTTCATCAGGTCTTCTCTTATTTGAGTTCATCGTTCATCAGGTAATCAAGCTTATTATTTGGGTTTAGAGATTAAGCTCTGATACCATGTTAATGTTTATCAAAGAAAGAGAGAAATATATATTGATTAAGTTACTCCAGATCTGTATTACAAATGAATTTATACTAGGGCAAAGCATAGTACTATAAATGACTAATCTACCCCTAATGCTAATATACTAGATTACTCTAACAATACGGATAGATGCATGACTTCCATTTCACTTCCCAAAGACAGCGTGTGCCTGGCATGAACTGCATGGAATTATACTGCACTATGGATTTTCCAAATAATTCATCCTCCTAAAGGAAAACTGAACCAAAACCTCAGCAATTGATGAACTTTCCCATGGATCCAAATAAAGATGCATAACCAGAAGCATCTTCACATATATACAGCAATAAAACACCATATTTATTAAACATTATGAGTCTTCAGTTCAGAAAATGTCAAAGCAAAAGGGCAGTTAAGGAAGAGAATTAAACAAGGTAAACAACACATGAAAACCATTAGTCCATCAGAACCTCTTCCTTATTGTACTAACATCTAATACAATATTAAGGCAAAATATCTCCACGAAAAATTTGATGAGAATCAGAATCTGGAAACCTTGTGAACTAAGTAGGCTCAAACAATGATCCAACAAGGTTTAAGATCATCACACGACAGGATATTGACGCCAAATATCTGGTAATACAGTTAATGTGCAACAAACAATCAACCAAAGAGCAGTTCACATGTCCTTTTGACTTCACACAAATAAGAAGCAAGAAGTAATTTATAAGAGCACACTAGACAAGGTTATGCGTATAGATGAATATAGAATGTGGCATGGTAGGAGGGACACCGTGCACCACTCAACAAGAATGCCCAGCAAAGGGTTCCTCAATTTTAACAGATTACTAACGCACATAATCATGCGATATTGACCAGTCATATTTCATGTCAAAGAAAAATTTGAAATCATGTATGAAAAGTAGCAGCTCTATTTTCATACAACACATATTGTGACACTAAAGCAATGTGCTGAACATTTGTAATGAAATATCTCAGTACAAACAATAAGAACATAACTTTCTTCTATTGAAGTTATCAGTATTCATCTAGCAGGTACTCATGAACATGTACAAGGCCCACTTAGTCCAACAAGAGAAAAGAAAAGTAGTTTTTTTTTTTTTTTTTTTTTTGGGGGGGGGGGGAGAGAGAGAGGTGGTATAGAAACCTTAGTATCTTCTTGGGCTACTTCTAATCTCCCATCTAAGGAATCATTATCACCCACTACAGCCTCCAAGGTCTCCATGAGCGGATCGGACTGCCATAGGAAAAGACAACACAACATTTAGCATCTTAATAAAAACTTCCTTGACAAATAACACAGAAGTGCTAAGAAAGTTGGCATGAATTACCGTTATCTCTTTTAACGATAGAAAAATACGCTCAAGTGAAAAATCTATTTGGTGAACTTTCGCCTCAACAATCTGCAACCAAAGAGATTTTCTCAAGGGCTAGGAGAGAAAATGTTCGCTGAAAAAAGGGTAGTTAGCATTGATTGCATGAAACATACAATTAAGCTTTCTACACATATAGCAAACTTAGACCTAATTTACATGAAACATAGGCATGAGCCTTTGGCAATAAAGATTTACTGGGATATGTTCATCACATGCATCATCCTTGTCTATTGGGAGCATAAATGTAGTCATGTATAATACACAATTGCAAACTTGATACTGTTAGAGTAGTTAGATTATTTAGACTTAGGGGTAGCTTAGTCATTTTGTTTACTTTTATGTTGCCCTTTTCTTTTATGTAATTTTTCTTTAAGTTTTGTTCTGGCAAGTTATGCCTCAATAATATTTCTTTCTTTGATATAAATTAACATGGTATCAGAGCATGGTTTCGATCCAAAATATATTGTAGCACCACAGTAATTTAGTTGGAGAAAGAATATATTCTTGGATTAGGGCTGACATCATCTATGGCGATTTATTCTTGGATTAGGGTTGTTGATTTTTTGAGGTTCTAAGGGCTGTGAACAGTGCCGAAAATACTGTTCACGCGCTGTGAACAGTGCCAAATTTGACTGTTATGGGTATTTGATTTGCAAAGTTGTTGAGTTGATTTGTGACGAACTTTGGATTATTTGGCGTTGGCTGCCTCTTCCCTTCTGCTAGTGCTTCTCGTTGTTTGGTCTTCCTCGCTGAACTAGTCGTTGCAAGGTAAGAAATCATAATTACTAGGGTTTGTTGATTTTGGCTACTGCTGGTTGGGGCTATTGGTTTGACTTTTCTTCTTTTCTTTGTTGGGTTTTGTTTTGTTGGTTTGTTGGTTTTGTTGGTTTTGTGCATTGGGGAGTTGTCACGTTGCTGGTTTGTTTGATTTGTTTGTTTGGGCTTGCTATTTGACATAGCGTTGCATTGTTTGAGTTTGTTTGCATTGTTTCGCACTGAATAAGCAGGAAACTTTTGTTTCCTTTCTTATTGATTGGTGGGTTTGAGCCTTTGGGGCTGATTTTGTGAACGAACGGCTGGGTTGCTGGATTTTGCTAAGTTGTTGGGTTGCTAGTTTTTGTTTGCTTTGGATTGCTTAATTTGAGTATTACTTTGATTCTCTTCAGGCTATCAATGTCAGATTAAAAGGTGAGAACTATGGATATTGGGCTTATGTTATGAAAAATTTCTTGTTGGGTAAAGAAATGTGGAGATATGTTAGTGGTGATTCGTCAGCTCCAACTGATCCTAAGGATGAGAAGTATGTTGACTTAAAGAATACTTGGGAAATCAACAGCGCTAAAATCATCACTTGGATTAACAACTCAGTTGATCAGACCATTGGTGTTCATTTGACTAAGTTTAATACAGCCAAGGAGATTTGAGATTATTTAGCTACCTTATTTGTTCAGTCTAATTTTACAAAGAGGTATCAGTTAAAGCATGAAATTCGAGTTGCATGTCAGGGTGATAAGAACATTCAGGAGTTCTACTCAGTTATGACTGGATATTGGGATCAGTTAGCACTTACTGAACCTGCTGAACTGAGTACTCATATGATATATCGCACTTTTAGAGAGGAGCAGAGGTTGGTGCAATTTTTGATGGCCCTCAGGGATGACTTCGAGGGACTTCGTGGTTTTATTCTTCATCGTAATCCACTTCCCTAAGTGGATGCAGTAGTGAATGAGCTTTTGGCTGAAGAAGTTCGTCTTAAGACTCTTTCTGGGAAAAGTCTTATGTCATTGCCTACTCAGACTGTATTGGCTGTGCCTCCCACGGTAACTTCTAAATATCGGGGTCGTGTAGCTTTAGATGAGTGTAGCTTTTGTCATGAGAAGGGCCACTGGAAGGCTCAATGTCCTAAACTGATGAACAAAAATGCAAAGGGGACAGTAAATCAGTCAACAGTTGCAACACCAGTGGATGAGTCCTCCTCACAGGCACCCAGCCTAACTATGCTTGCTGATCAGTTGCAAAAGTTAATCTCTCTCCATCAGCCTGGTGCACTTACAGTATCTCCTTCAGTAGGTTCATTTACCTAAGGTCCTTCAGGATCCACAGTCCAACAAGCTGATTAGGACATGCCGTAGAAAGGGAGGAATGTATGCACCTAGCAGATTTCTTCACAAAGTCGCATCCAGTCACTTGTTTTCGTTTTCTTCTTAGCAAACTCTTGATGTTTTCTGCTACCACATCATGAGTTTGAGGGAGGATGTTAGAGTAGTTAGATTATTTAGACTTAGGGGTAACTTAGTCATTTTGTTTACTTTTATGTTGCACTAGCTTAGTTTGATTGTTTTCCTTTTGCCCTACTATATAAAGACCTCTTATATAGTAGTTTTCTTTTATGTAGTTTTTCTTTAAGTTTTGTTCTGGCAAATTATGCCTCAATAATATTTCTTTCTTCTAGTTTCTTTCTTTGATCTAAATTAACAGATACTTGTTAATCACAAAGCAAAATCAAATACCTGACCAATTTTGAAATACGATGCAGGGTCTAAAGTGGTATCCCATGACACTTCTGTCTGGTGAATCAGGGCAGGTACTCCTTCAACCTGTATTAGAATATTTAGTTCAAATAGGATTAACCATAATATGCTGTTAGAGAGATGATCTGATGATCATGGCTCCATTATAAAGAGCTGTAGATGCATGATGTAAAGGTCACAAAGAATTGAGTCAAAAAATAAAACAGAACTCTAGGCTACTAGAAAAAATTGTCATGTTCAAACACTTCTTGGGTTGACAGCTCAGTATTCACACAGCTGAGACCATGAGATCAAAACATTCTCTTCGAAAACCTGTTATCCTAAATAACATGAGCAGCAACCTTTGATTTACCTCTACAAAGATACCAAAGTAAGTAATCTTTTTGATGCAACATTTTACAACATCCCCAATGCTGAGTTTAGCCTGCAATTAAGATGACATAACAGCTTGAGAACGATGAAACTGCTATAAGAAATAGACAACAAATCTGCAGAAAAAATGAATTATGTAATCCAATTTTGAGGGGCCACAGACCTGCCCTCTATGCCATTCGTAAATCATAGAATGATACAACATCCCTTTATGAACATGCTTTTACAATATTGTAAACATTACTATTAATCTGGGGCAGGATGCCCAGGGAAGAAGGCACTGAACAAAGCGTAAACATTGGTATAACTGATTTGTTGAATGCTAATTTAACAAGCATGCTATTTAAGAATGATAACATTGAAACTTCGCCCAAAGGATAAGCAAAAAGCATCCACCATAAGTTTAATATGATAAAGGCTTCTTACCATGAGATTTCTCTTTTTCTCAATCAATTCTTCCTTTTCTTTTGGCTTCACTGAAAATATTAGCCTCCTAGATTTTCTGTCGGCTAACACCACACTCACTCTGATTTTCTGCATGTATAACGAATCCAAATATTTTTAGGTTCGGGTTTGCTAATCAAGATTCTGATCACAAATCGGGTCATACAAACCTGACCAACAAAGGACGACAAGAATTTAAGTTTCTCTTGGTCATAAATCCTAAGAAGATCTTCAAGTTTCATGTCTAGTGGAACTTCCCCCTCAGTCCTATGATCAACTTGTGGATCTATGCTTGAACCAAGAAAACTAGTCTTGCTTGCAGCCTCATAACTGCTAATAATGCCTAAATTTTGCTTGTAGTGGGATGGGTCTAATCCTTTCTTCCTCAACCACGATTCGAAAGCTAAGAACTTCCACTTGGCAGCAAGATTGCGGTATGGTAGAATTCCTATCAGAGAACCAAAAGATACCTGCAAAAGGGAAGAAATTTCAAAAAAGTAAAACAGAAACAAAAATTGCAATACGACAAAATTAAAGAAGAGCAGAGCTCATCTAAGCATGCTGGAATGTCTTAAATGTACTTACGACAAATCCTCTTGTGCTAGAGCTAATCAATTCCACTTCTACTCTTCCTTCAGTCTTAATAAGATTTTCGACCCTTGTCCAGTCAATATCTTCACTTTCCTGTAAATATGTGTGGCTCAGAACTTAGCAATGGATATTCCTTGGGTAAAACAAGTGATGCTATTGAGAGATCAATTAATCAGACCTTTATGGGTGAGGTTTCAAGGAAGTTCTGAAGCTCCACAAAATTGCCATAACTTTCAGGACTCACAAGAACCATTTGCTCTCTACTAATATTTGAGGCTCCTTTTACATAATGGTCTAATCTATAAAAAAGGGAATGATTAAAAAGCCATAACTAGTAGCAGAAAAACAGAAATTGTGCAAACAGAAACTCAGGTACTTTTTCGGTTTTCCTTGTAGGGCAGCTTCTACAGAAATCCTGCTGCTAGAATCTGCTAATTTTCTTTCAGATGATCCATTTGTAGCAGAACTTTTCTCAGCAGACCCTATATCTGTCTGCTCAAGCATCTGTAATCCTTGAAAAAAAAACCAAACACGATTTAGTGTCTGAAGCTCAACTTATGAAAATCTGTCTGAAGAATAATTCATTTACCTGTCATGGAGTCATTCTCTGGCCCAGAATCTTTAGAGAGTGAGAGATTCTCAGTTTCCAGAGTTTGGTCAAGATTGGTTGATGAGTTTCCACTATTCAAATGACGATCAACAGAAGATTCTTGTTCTGGTTCAGTATTCAAACTTACATCCATCAGCTCCGGCTTTTCCAAGAGTGCAACATCATTAGTTGTTCCAGCAGACATAGATACACTTTTCGAACTATTTTCTTCAAGATTGGGTTTGATTTTCACAGGCTCAGGTTTCTTCAATAATGTCATATCACTAAACCTCTCTTTGTTCCGTTCTTTACCCATTTTCAGAGACAAATTTGGTTTAATTCTCAACCTCGACGATTTCTCCATCCCATCATCGTCTTCAAACATAGTTGGCTTTCGCAAGATAACATTAGGAACACTTTTTTTAGTATTTTCCACTTCATTTGAAACCTTTTGACTTGGTTTCTTCACCCCGGATACCATTGGTTTATCGTCAGATTGAAATTTGACCCCTTTCTTAGGCACAGGTCGAGCCAAATTCAATCCATCCAGTGAATTCACTGATTTCCCTTTCTCCAACAAATTGAATGGAACCTCTTCTTCTTCGTTGTTTAAAACTTCACCCTTGTTCTTGTCATATAATTTCTCAATGTCCAGAGAAGACATATCTGGGTTTGATTTCCTACCCATGATCTGAAGAATTCAAAGAATCACAATGCAAGTTAAAACAAAATCAAAAGACATGGGGAAAACAAAAGAAATTGAATTATGAAAATAACATGTTTTCTGTTCTAGTTTCCAGGAAAGTCAGATATTGCAACCCCTACCAAGTATTCAAACCACTCTCACTACAGGATTTCGGCTTCTGAATAAGATTCTAAACACAACTATGTTATTTCATGATCATATTGTTTCCAAGAAAATCAATAAGCAGAAACGAGAAACACACACACATGTATGGGAGACAGAGAGAGAGAGAGAAACCTTGGCTAGAGTGAGTTTTGGGTCTTCTCCAAGCAATCGGCCAAACTTGAGCTCCATTTGGTCCCAGTGGTCGAGGTTGGAGTCATCTTTAGAAGCAAAAACTATTAATTTCTTAGGTTTTCGAGGGAAAGAAAGGTTCGCATATCTTCTATGACGCGAAAAGGAAGGGACAAAGCATCGAATGGTAGAGGAATTGAGAAGAGTGGTGGTGGCAGTGGTGAGAGCGAGACCATCCATTTTGAGAAATCACAATTAAATTCATCAGAAGGAATTACCAAGCATTAAGCTTACCTGGGTTACTTCACACTGCGAAATAACTGTGTGTATGTGTGAGAGAGAGAGAGAAACAGAGAGAACAACCTAAGAGGAGGAGGAGGAGGAAGAGGACGCGGAAGGTGTAGTTTTATCCCTCTGGGATCTTACGTGGCGTTTCCTGATTCGTGGTGTTGAGCTCGATTGATGGTAACCTGCACGTGATTGTCACGTGAATATTGAGTGCGAGCTTCCGCATTAGATTGTTTGGAGTCTTTGGACAAGTAAAGTTATACTGACTAAATTTTAGAATTAAATTTGGAGTTTAAATGATATGGTAACTGATTTGGGTTTCTTTATTTGGTGTCATGTTATTTGAGCCCCAATAAAGACTTCAAATAATATGCTGCCATGTCATTTGAGCTTTAAATTTGATCTTAAAATTTGATCAGTGTAGCATTACTCGTCTGTGGACATGTATATTGTCATGGATGTTCCCCCACTCCATGGGAATCAGTTCTAGTGAAGATTGTGACTTGAGAAAAAGGAAAAGTTCAGCAATTTATTTATTTTTTTGTCAACAGTTACGGATGGGCGTCTGATTAATCTTATCTTCGGTATAATTAAAGGCAAACCATCCACCCTAGGGATTAGGGTATTTTTAATAGATAAATTTCTTATGATTTGACTTTAAATAATTGTCAAAATACGAGTTCAGGACATCTAAATTTACAACTAATTTCTATTACCATGTCAATTGTCATATCGAGTTTCAGGTGATCGATTTCATTGTCCTAACATTGATTTTTACTCCTGTGATTCTCCCACATGATGCTCAAAATGTGTTTATATATCATTTATCAAATATTTAATGCAGTAATTAAAAAAGAGACTCAACACAAGCAAATATAAATTAAGTGGTTCGATCAGGGTGAGCTACTCCATTATTAAGGGTTACGATGACCTGAGTGTTTTATTTCTTAAGGAGTGTAGAGTGCTTAGATATAAGTGATACTCCCCTTGTGTAAGGGGGTTTACAATTTATAGGCATCTCTTAATAAATTGAGGTGTCATTCTTATAACAGGTGAGACACTTTGGTGGAGGTGGCGTCATTCTCGTAACAAGCGAGACAGTTCCATAAAAGTGACGTCATTCTTATAACAAGGAGACAGTTTTGTGGAAGTGACAACATGCATCCAATGATTGCGTCCCACGAAGATCTTCTTGTATGTCAGTTATTGACTGAATCTCTTAAGATGATGAGATTGACTCAACCAAACTTTATTGACCATGTGGTGAGCTTGACGTGTATATTTAAATTGGGGGCTTAGGGAGACCGGTACCTCCCAAAAATCTTAATAGGATAAAAGTATACTTTTTAAAATAATTGGGATAGAAGTACATGTGCTAAAAAAAAGTCATAAAAGCCTTTTTACCTCTACCATAAATAGTGCATACCTAATTGAATGTGAGATTTTCAAGATTAGAATGTGAGACTTTTAAGATTCATTTTGATATTTGTGTATCATTTGAATTTTGAAATTTCACACACACACACACACACACACATATATATATATATATATATCCATGCAAACAGTGTCACCAAAAAGAGACACGATATAATGACAATGGGGGTCCAATCAATGGCATCATGTAATGCCTCCTTCATAGTGCCCAAGCAGTGTCAGTAAAGAGTGACAACAGTAGATTGTACCTAAATGATAACAATATATATTTTGTCCACTCAAAAAGTTGCACCTAAAGGGGGAGTCCAAAAATTGTCATGCAAACAGTGTCACCAAAGAGAGACACGATATAAATTATCATGCAAACAGTATCACCAAAGAGAGACACGATATAATGACAATGGGAGTCCAATCAATGACATCATGTAATGATCATTTCATAGTGCCCAAAACAGTGTCAGTAAAGAGTGACAACAGTAGATTGTACCTAAATGATGACAATATATATTTTGCCCACTCAAAGAGTTGAACCTAAAGAGGGAGTCGAAAAATTGTCATGCAAACAGTGTCACCAAAGAAAGACACGATATATATACATATATATATGAAATTTCAAAATTCAAATAATACACAAATATCAAAAGGAATCTTGAAAGTCTCACATTCAATATTAAATATGCACTATTTATGGTAGGGGTAATTATGGAATACAATTTAGAAAGAATTTGAAAATGTTTTAAAATGTATACTTATTGACAACTATTTGATGAAAAAGATGACTTAAAGGAGAATAAGTTTAGAAGTGATATTTAAAGCCAAATAAGTTTTGAAAAAGGTACTCACATCCCATTATCTCTTTAAATTGAATCTACTTTACATCTCTTATATGAGCCTAGTCTAAACTTATCATTTGTGATATGGGCCTCAGCTGGACCGGACCCGTTACTCTATTAATTGTCTCTATAGGCCATTGCCTTATTATTACCTCTAACATGATAGGACAAAGACCTCTCTATCTCTCTTTCCTGAGTCTGGTTTCGCCTATGATTGCTTCCCCTAGGGCCCTACCTTCCTTGTTTCAAGCCAAATGCATTCAGTCAGTCAACAATGAGATTGAGCCAACAATTTTGGTGATGATTCATACTTCATAAGAAAGTCGCTGATGAGTGCTCTCTTGTCAATACAGGCATGCAAAAAAAAGACTAGGTACATAGGAGAAGTACCTCCACCTAACACAATCACCTAGTACAAAACTTCCAACTTCATTCTCACTATTCAAAGGACCTTTGTTAACTTATACACACACAAGGACATCACACACTATGCACCCCAAAAAAGACACATTCAGACCAATATACCAAAATATTACCCAACTCGAAAAATAAATTAGGCCCGAGAAGAACAAGGCCAACTGCGACAAAACCCGTAATTCTTTTCACTGTTTTGTAGACCAAAAATCAGCAGCTAAAGCATCCAAACAACTTCTTTGGTATATTGCCAGTAGCACGACACTTCGCAGCTGTCTCCTCCACCTTGACAAAATCTTCACCTCGCTTGGATTCGACCATTGCCCTCTTCTCTTCCGCTGCTCTGTGGATTTCAGCCATCTTATTCTTCATCTTCTCTGCATATTCTGCCTTCTTCTTTTCAATCTTTTCCTGCTCATATCAGTGTTTATCAGAACAATACTTAATGAAATATATGTCATGAGTAGAAAATTGTATCATATCAATAATAGGAAATCGATATCTTCCTATGAACATCACCTAGACTACTCTTTACCTCAATCTGCTTCAGCTGAGCTTCTACAGATGCTCTCTTTGTGTTCTCCCATGCTTCAACAGTAGACAGCTTTTTATATGCCCTGACCAATTGTTTCATCAAGTTGCAATTAACACGGGTGAGAGCTCATCGAGTCATCGTACAGAAATTCAAGGAGCAAAACCTCTTATCACAAAACAAAATTGACAAACAATATCCAGAACTTCAATTTCTTCACTCTTCAGGTTAATTAAGATACAGAACAAATGACTAATTCTTTTTCCGATTTTTTGAAACAATTTGAGTTGGACCATGGATGATAAGATGGACATCTTAAAAGTACAGAATCTGTAAATTGGGCAAATTTACAAAAAGAGCTACTACTGGCCAGACTTTGAACATAACAAACAAAATTGTTAGGCTAGAATGATAATCATATGAGCTGAATCTCATATATTAAACTCAACATGTTGCATATGCCCTCTATCTCAAATTAACACTCATTTCTTCCCTGTTGGAATGCCCTAAAATACTAGTTCAGGGTGACAAGGCAATGTAAAAGATTGTTGATCTTCAAATTATCTTATAAAAGTGATTTTGAAAAGTTGTTATCCATGTGAATATTTACATATTTTAAGAATACTAATATATAATCAGATGTCTTTCCTTTTGTTGAGGATGTTTTAAAAAGCTGCAGTCCTAAAAAGGGATTAAAATTTTGGGACAGAGGGAGTATCTGATACATGCGTTGGACACGGGTAGAATACGTCTAGGACACACGGCTATCAAGTGGATGTTATTATTGGAAAAATGCCACAATTAATAATTATTTTATTAACAAAAGACGGACTCATAGAAAATAATGAGATTAAAAATAAAAAAAAACAAACAGATATAAAGATTAGTTCTTTTCTAGATCATGAAAATTAATAAAGAAAAGTTCAAGCTTACTTGTTGTCTGCTTTGGTTTTTTCGTTGTCTTCCCAGGCTTTGATCAAAGCCGATTTTTTCTCGTTTTCAATCTTTGCAAGGGAAGCATCTGCAAGAACACAACATGATAATATGGACAATGACCACTTATTTTACTGATCAAGTTTTGCACTAAACCCAAAAAAAAAAAAACTATGATTATAATCGCCCAGCAATATGGCACCTCTGTCAATTGCATCCAAAATTGAACGTTTTTCAACCCCAGGATCTGCAACCTCTGCCACCAAACCCAGATTTCAGAAAACAATTGCACATATTCATACACTGGAGAGAGAGAGAGAGAGAGAGAGAGAGAGAGAGAGAGAGAAATTACTTTCAGGGGTTGGAGGAGATTTGGAGGGAGAGACTTCCTTGGTTGGGTTTGGAACAAGGGCTTTCTCAAATGGGTCATGGTCTGGTGCTTTTTCTTCAGCATGGGACTCTTTGGGAGGTGTTGTGACTACCAGAGATGCTTCAGATTCAGCCTTTACTAGTTCTTCTTCTCCCATATCTGTTCCTGTATTACTGACAAACAGTGTGACGATTTTCTAGGAGTATTGCAAAAGGAAATTGGCAGAAAAGTTCTTCAAAAAACTCGGGCAAGAAGAAACAAGAGAGAGAGAGAACTAGAAGGTGGTAGCCGGGTAGGTAAAATAGAAGTTGGAAAGTGCCAAAAAAGGAAGATAAAGATTATGATCGTAGGCTGTTTCAGTCGTTATTAACAATGTTTATTTGTTTTAGAGCGAATTGCATTTTGTACCTTGAAAGATTTAAATTTTTTATTTTACACTCTCAAATATTATATTTCTCATATTATACCCTAAATATATCAAAAGTATTGCAATATTATCTTTTTGTTAGCTTTTCGTTAATTTTTTTGTCTGTGTCAATGGGTTATCTTTTGACAGAAAAAATAACAGAAGTTAACAAAAGGGTTACGTTACAATACTTTTAATATATTGAAAATATAATAAAAAAAATTTAATTTTTGAGAATCTTAAAATTTCGTTCGAGATACAAAGTGCAAAAAATCATTTGTTTTATTTTCTTCACTGGGTAATTTTTAAAGGGCCCATCACGAAAATATATCTATATAATAAAGCCGTCACCACCACCATCGCTGCCGCCACCACCATCATTGCCGCCACTGTCGTCGCTGTCATCATCGTCGTCGTCGTTGTCGCCGCAACCAGCACCACCACTATAGTCGTCGTCGCCACCACCACCGCACCGCCATCTCCGTCGCCGCTGCCACCACCACCACCACGGTCATCGTTACCCACCACAACCATCATCGTCTCCTATCACCACCACCTCTCACCCCTACTATAATCGATGCTTAAATTCATTTATCTATCTTCTATGTTTGTGATTTGATTTTGGATATAAATACAAATATATTTATTGTTTATCATTTTTTATTATTCTGTGCCTTCAGGCACAGACAATAACTAGTATATATATATTAAGACAATTTGGTTTTTAAGTTTTTCTTTGTTATTTAAATACCTTTCTAAGTAATGTTTATTTTTTCCTTATGAATTTGAGTTGTTGTCTTCTTTTAACCTTTGATCACATCCATAACATATCTTCGCATACATATGAAGATTGTTTATATATAAACATGCACTTTTACTAAATGGTCATTAATTATGCTATTATTTTCTAACAAAATAGCTTCTTTACTTTAAAAAGTTACCAAATAGTATAAAATAGTATGGAAATGGCTTTTAGAAATTCCAGCTGATAAAAAGGTAGAAATTTTGTTATGATGGTTTTCGTGGATTTCACTTTTATCAAAAAATTGGCAAAAAAGAAAGTGAAATATCCATCCAAATGAAAGGAAAACAAACACTGAATTTCCTATTATATTAGGAAATCAAAAAAAAATTCCTATTGTAGCAAAAACACATTTTTTTCGTACGATAATATTATGATTTTCGTAAACCAATAATTGTGCCAATATTAGCAGGTGTGGTTCGAGACATCTTCTCGAACCCCTCAAGACGTATCATGTAAAGATTAATAATAGATCATATCGTATTGAGCTCGTGTCATGTGTAAGTGTATTGCATTAAAATTTGTTCATCAAACACTCAACTTTTTTTATAGTCATTTCTATAAGATTCATATTGTATATTGTTTCAATCTTGTATAAATTTATATTCAATCATTTATAATTGAAGTTATGCCGAGTTATTGAATAAAGGGATCTTGCAGATGAACAGACTATGACTCGAGCCCATAAAAAATAAACTTGCACTCAACAACTTTATATTGATTTTACGTCAAATTCACGAATCGTGTTGAAAATTATCAAGGCTTGGATTTTATACTTTGGAAAGATAATGAATTGATGGTTTCTTTCTACCCATAAAGTAAAGGGTCTGTCATCTGTGCACATAACTAGTAAAAACCATTTGGGTTCCTTTTCCAAAACAAAATGTCTTCTAAATCCATGAATACCAACCATTGCCTCATTTTGCAAGCTTTTTACCTTCCATTGTCTGCCTCAAACATTGAAGTTATTTTACAATGACGATTTGTCGTAATCATACAGCTTTTAGATTTATGATTACAATGTAAATTTTGAATGTATGCAATCATCTCTAAATCGAACAAATCAGTTAAAATCAGTTTTATGTTTTAGTTGAACTCAAACTCAGAACGTGCGAAGTTACTTCTCGTTCTTTATTATGAACCAAAACATGACTTGTTAATAATAATAAACAGACCCATATAGTCTCAAATTCTATTAATTTAATTTGAACATGATAAACACGTTTAACTTAGTATATTGGTCAATTTCCTGAACACTATTTCCTTACTTGATTCTTTCCCGACAACCGCATTATCTTACTTGACAAATCCATTATCGACTCATTTATGCTGATTAAATCTAGATAGTCAACAGAATCCGGTGCGAAGAAAAGATCCGATTTTTGAAAAAGAAAGTGCAAAGATAACATAGTTTTTTTTTTTTGCCATTTTTTTTAGCTACGTTTGTTTCTCTGTATCAATTTGGAGAGAAGTTAGACCATGTATGATCAAATGCAAGCTCTCCAAGTGTTGGGTTTGCGAGGAAACCACCAAACATTTAAAACAAAGTTTTGAAGCAGAAATTCCAATGGGCTAAGATTGAACAAGTTTAACTAATTAAGAACTATAATCTATTAATCTTTGTTAATGGTCATGATGAAATACTCTTAGAGAGCACGTGGTTGCACATGACATTAGGTATGTCAATCGTGAAAGGTGAAACGAATTCGTATCGGGTTTAAGCGGGTTTGTATAAAAAAAATACTTCACTTTTACTCGATTTATTTATTAATTCGTGTCTGACAAGTCGTGTTATATTGGGTTCATGTCATGTATAAATTGTGTATAATTAGTATATAAATGAGTCGTGTCGTCGTGTATTGTTTTTACTAATTTTACTCATATCTAATTCATTTATTAATCGTGTCGTGTTGGGTCCATTTGTTTACGAAATAGATGGCTTAATGAAAAGACTCAAGTCCCCTAATTTTATGTAGTGTTAACTAATCGTGTCATAATTTGACACCTTTCTCTTTTGCTCGGACTCATTAATTTAGGGTCTTTTGATTTTAATTAGTCCTAAACTTTTAAGTAATTAATAATCGACACCTTTATGAAAATAGTTGTTTGACTTGTTTCTTTATGCGCTCAATACTTTCGGCAGCAGTTGGTGTATTTGTATTGGTTAAGGTAATTAATCCAACCGACCAAACAAGTTTTGTTCTTGGGGGTAGGGGATCACACCGATATATTTTCAGAATAATACTTTTATCACTCTCACGTGTCTGGGGAATAGGCTTGTCAATAAATAGAAGAGTTAATCTCAATTTGTATTTTATAAGATTACTAGTTATTGTCTGTGCCTGAAGGCACAATGTAATAAAATATGATAACAATAAACATATTTGTATTCATATCCAAAATCAAATTACAAGCATATAGAAGAGATAAAAGAATTTAAGTATCGATTTATAGTGGGGGTGAGAGGTGGTGGGCGGCAGTGGTGGTGGTAAGAGACGGTGATGGTTGTGGTGAGTGGCAATGACTGTGGTGGCGGTGATGGCGGCAGCGATGGTGGTGGTGGTGGTGGCAGCGACAACAGAGGTGGTGGTGGTGATGGTGGCGGTGGTGGTAATGGTGGGGGGGGGGTGGCGGTGGTGAGTGGCAATGACTGTGGTGACGGTGATGGCGGCAGCGATAGTGGTGGTGGTGGTGGCAGCGACAACAGAGGTGGTGGTGGTGGTAATGGTGGGGGGGGGGGGGTGGCAGTGGTGGTGTATGGCCGTGGTGGAGAAGGTGGTGGCGGCGACGGCGATGGTGGTGGTGGGGGTAGAGGTAGTGGTGGGGGCGGTTTCAAACTCTATTATTTTTTTTTAAATATTTATGAGAAATAATTTCTATAAGTACTTTTAAAAAATCACTCTAAACACACCCTTAAGACCCTATTTTTTCTATTAAATTTAGGGTGTTAATATTAACCGTTAGATTAACTTTAAAGTAAAATTTAAAGTGATCTGAATCGCGAAAAGAAAAAGTCATTTTGTTTATCTTTTGAAATTTGAATTGTAAACTACTTTATTTATAAGATTATTTTAATTTTAATTTGTATATTCAAAGTTTAAAAATATTAATTTACATCCTAAAAGATATAAATACGTATCAATTTCCACATGAGACTAACTGCTGTCTATTTTGCCATTAAAAAAGTTTTAATTAATTATAAATTGTACTCTTCAAATATTTTCATATGATTTTTCAGAAAGGTTGAGACCCACAGGCTTGGCCCAACCCGTATGATCCATGCACAACTCGCTCAATGGGACATTGTGTCACTCATTCTTAGATCAGCGGGATCGGCCTACCGATGGAAGTTGACCTCAGACTGCTAGGCCAGTTCAGTGCGGTCCAGCCCGATACCATACCTTAGTCGAATTCTAGTTTCTGATACGATATGAGAAGCCCAGTGTGTCGTCTATTGGAATACGAAAATGGCCACAGGCCCACAAGTGGGCCTGTGAATAAATCGAATGTTTGTTCGAATCTAACTTAAATTCGAATTCGATTAATTAGATGTCAATTAAAAAAATTTATTGATAATTTGAATGCGAATCCAAATCCTTCATACAATGATTCAGATCTAAATATACCAATATTCAGTCTAATTATACTATGATCCAAGTTATACATTATAGATATATATATATATATATATATAGGGAAGATGCACCCTTATTAAATAATTTAGCTCGAATGTCCAGAGTCAGATGCTTAATTTATGTCAACCCTTTCGGTCTTAGAAAGTGTTATCCCATAATCTATCATTCCCAAAAATTTTCCAAAGGGCCCCCTAACAAGTTTAGCAAAACCGTAGAGAGTGGGCTACACCTAGCTTAGTCTATCCAATATCCGATTCAAAAAGTACTTGGATTGCTGCTTTTCCTCTCTTTGTATAAAGTCAATTAGTCTTAGTGTTGGGCAGAGCCTATTTTCAAAGGATCGTTTTGCTGGAATGCTTGCTTGAATATATATAGCTACTCCCATTAAAATAAATTTTATACTCTATTATACGATATGGTTACAAACCGAATGAAGAAGTCGGAAGTAGGTCATCGCTTGTGGGAGCTTGCTAATAGTGAGGAAGCCATAATCTATCTATCGGCTTGCCAATTTGTCTATTTGTTTGGTGAAGAGATAATAGAAGATACTCTCAATAGGGCAAGCACCCAATACCTCGTCGAGTCCAAAGCTCCAGTTCAAGCAGTTCAAAAAAATTAAATAAGTATTTAATAAATTTGTATTGAAAACTATATTTTATTTGCAAAAATGCAACTTAATGTAATTGTTTAGATCAAATCATATTGTTGGATCGAATATTCGATTTTTAATTGATTTGGATATATAATCAATTTGAATTCGGATTGGACCTTTTAAATCGAATTCAGATTGTCTGAAGTTCGATCCGAATCTCAACCTGACAGACATAGCCATACGATGAAGTGAAATAAAGTTGCAAAACTTGAAATTCATGTGCATTTTTATGGGTCGCATGCCACATTTATATTTAGGGTCTAATTATGGTGCCTAAAAATAAATTTTTGGTGCTATACCTTTATTTTTTATTTAATAGAAATATGACACGTATAATTTTTTTTTATTCTTTCGGTCAATAATTATAAATCATTCAAATCAAAATCTAGCAAATCAATTTTGTGTATGATACCGTGACATTTATCCTTGTATTCAAAGGCTAATTGGGCAGAAAGGTTAAAAGAGAAAAAAAATATCTTCAATTTACCCCAAAAAGCATATATGGAGTACGGCGAAGTATTTTCATATCTTTCTTTTATTTTTTTTATTTTTGGGTTTCTATCATAGAGTCACTTTCATCCTAGACGGCTAGACGCATCATAGATCCAAAAACCGAAGAGGAATAGAGCAAAGATAAGAGACAGAAATGAGACACCATTTAGCACCGAATTAGGTGGTCTAGTGCAGTCCATATTAAGTTTTGTAGTTGACAGTTATATTAGTTTAGTTAAGTTTGTTCCTAGAAGAGTAACGGGTGAGCCTTCACGATCCTATCATTGAGATTCGAGTCTTCGAGTTAATATTAAAATATAGTTGACCGCTATATTAGCTTAGCTAAGTTTATTTCTGAGAGGAGTAACGGGTGAGCCCTCATGATCCCACTACTGAGGGTCTATAGAGTGGTTTCTGGATGCTCTCTTTTACTCCTACTCCTTTTTTGATAGCAAAAATAAAAATAAAAATGAGACACCATGTTTTGAAATGAAACAATTCTCTCTCTCTCTCTAGAGCCATGCGTAAAATGCAACAAGAATAGCCATAGAGACTACTCAAAAAACAATTGCACCTTTGTAGTCTTTAGTTGTTTCTCAGCTTATTGTTATTTTGTTAGCATACTTTATGCAGCTTGATGATGCACAAATTGATATTGTGCAAGATCAACAGTCGAGTATATCAAGAGACACAATTAATGAGCAGTAAATAGGCAATCAATAGCAGATCAATGACAAAATAATAAATATAGAATCAACACAAAGATTTATAGTGGTTCGGTCCGGGTGACCTACTCCACTCTCGAGAACGGCAGCGGTGGCCGGAGATCTTTATTGATGAACAAGAGTCACCGGGAGAGTTCACTCCGAGTATATTACAATGCTTTAGGAGGAGAGAGAAGCAATGTGTGTAGGGAGGTGTAGTGTGTGTAGGGATCTCAAGGTGTAAAGGTCTCCAAAGGTCATCAAGGCATGCCCTTTATATGGAGAGGGCTTATATTATATAGGTTTAGTAAGGCGATGACGTGAGGGAGAGGGTTTCTACTACTTTGGTAAGTATAATTATGGTAGGATTTGATCTCCGCGCGTATCCCGATATTTTCTCCCACGTGTCCCTATTCTGACAGAGGAGGACTCTGAGCTGGGTTGGATTTGATCCTGAGCTTGGACTTGAGCTGAAGTGGCAAAGAGAAGAGGGTGAAGGAGAGGCAGAGGACCAAGACGTGGGTGGCGCCCTCTTGGGGTATCCCCTTGGGTGGCGCCCTCTTGGGTGACCCCTTGGGTGGCGCCCCTTTGGGGTGTCTCCTTAGGCTAAATGACTTTGCCGACGTGGGCCTCTCTTGATTCGTTGGGTCTGACCCAGTTAATTTCAGACTCATCATTTGCCCCCTATGTCCCAAGCCTCTGACTTTTTGTGAGAGGAAGGGGTTGAGGGCATGTGCCTCTTCTTCACTTGAGTAGGAGCTTTCTTGCTCTGCATAGTAGCTTGTTTTCCATTCTTCGGAAACTGAGTGACTTTTGCTGATGGCGACGTCAGGAAAAGGAAATGGGGTGTTCTTTTGTGGGCCTAAACGCATTGCCCCCTTGGGCGTTGGTTTTTTTTTTTCCTTGCTTTCTTGGTTGTTGGCCTCCCTGGGCTCCGCCTTCACCTTCATTTTTTTTTTTTTCCTTTCTTGGGCTTGGCTTCCCTGGGCTTGGCCTCCTTCATGTCTTTTTTTTTTCTTTCTTTCCCTTAGGCTTGGGCGTCACCTCCTGCATGTCTTTTTTTTTTTTTCTTTTTTTCCCTTGGGCTGGGCGCCACCTCCTCCCTTTTTTTTTCCTTTCTTTCTTTCCCTTTGGCTAGGCGCCGCCTCCTCCCTTTTTTTTTTCCTTTCTTTCTTTCCCTTTGGCTAGGCGCCGCCTCCTCCCTTCTTTTTTTTTTTCTTTTTCTTCCTTGGTCTTGGCCTCCCTGGGCGCTGCCTTTTCCTTTTCCCTTTTTTTTTTCTTTCCCTTGGGCTAGGCGCCGCCGCCTCCTCCCTTCTTCTTTTTTTTCCTTCTTCCTTGGCATCCCTGGGCGCCGCCTCCTCTTTTTTTTTTTTGCTTGGCCTCCTTTGGGTGAGAGGGAAAGCTGGACGCCTCCTTTGGGCAAGAGGGAGAGCTGCTGTGGGCGCCACCTGGAGGCTGGTAGGGTGTTTTGAGTGACACCAAGAGGTTGGCAGGGCGACGCCAGAGGCCTTGAGCGCTGTTATGTTTAGGCAAAGCCTTGAGTCTTATTATGGGCGGCGCCTCTCTGGTGCTTGGTCATTAGCTGACCTTGTCTCTGATTACAGACGTCCTGTTGATAGGATGATTTAGGGTGGTGTCTTCTTCTCCTCCCAAGAGGGCGAGGTTTGATGCCCCTAGTGCTTCTCGGTCCAGGTCCGATGGCTAGATTGCTTCCTGGGAGATGGGACCCCGTGGTGCCCCCACTCCTTCTCTGACTATGACTCATGTGTGTATCAGAGCTAGTTGTTGTACTGTTGTAGGAGTTGGGACTCCAGTGCAGAACCTGACAAAAATAATGTTATCCCAACATTAAAATATCTAACATGATTACCTGGGGAGAGAGGCAGGCTGTTTGCATGAGAGCAAAGTCAGAATTGTGGACGTCTCGTGTGAGGACCGTATGAGCTGAAGCCGAGCTACTCAGAGTCTCGGAGGATAGTTGTCGTGGCAGACTACATCGGCCAAGCTGCCGTGGCAGAGGCTTACAAGGTGACTTTTTGTGCGAGAGCAGAGTCATAGAGGCCGAGCTACGTATAGTCTCGGGAGAGGGCTGCCGTAGCAGAGGCTTACGAGGTGACTACTTGCACGAGAACATAGTCATAGAGGCCGAGCTACGTATAGTCTCAGGAGATGGCTGTCGTAGCAGAGGCTTACAAAGTGACTACTTGCGCGAGAACAGAGTTGTAGAAGCCGAGCTACGTATAGTCTCGGGAGATGGCTGTCGTAGCAGAGGCTCATTCCATTGAGATGGGGAGGGCGCTGAGGAACTGGGCGCCTGAGGCGCGCCTAGTGAGATGAGACGAGACCCATTGTCTAGGCGGCATCATTTGAGGTGCCCAAGGTGGAGAGGGCGAGACCCTCGTCTGGGCGTCTGCTGATGGGCGCTTGGTGATGGGCGCCCTTTGTCTTTTTGTTTACCTTGTTGTGTCATGTTCTGACTTTTGTAAGCTGTTTGTAAATTTTAGGAAGGCAAAACAATTCTGGACACAATAATCGCCGCAAAATTTTATTTCATAAAATAACAAGATAAATCGACTAATAAATGATAGATAAAATATTCAGGTGCTCGGTGTCCCGTAGGTGGGCTAAGACTTTCCTGGTGTAGTTGGAGTCACCTCCTCCTAGCCCTTAGGCGATCGTCTGGATTTCTCCGAGGGGTTGCTGGCGTTCTCTGTTATCCTGGTCCCGACCAGGTGGCGAGACTTGTACTCTGCCAGCAACGTACTGCCTCAAGTGGCCATGCTGTATGAGCTCCTCGATCTGCCTTTTAAGATCAATTGTCAGTGTCGTGGCCATGGTCGCGGTGGAATCGGCAATACTTGTTCAGGCTCCTTCGGTTCGGGTCTTCATTTTCTCTAGCCAGCGTACTGTAGGATCATATTGTATTTGGAATAGGATATGCTCCACAGAAGCATTGAGCGGCGTAAAGGCTTGCCGCTCTCTCAAAGGTGGGGGACCAAGACGGTCCTTCACAGAGATTCTCTCTGTCCTATTTCTTTTGTTCTCTACCTCCCACTTGTCTTCGCGGGTGTCCTTCATTTTCTTCCTTCCTCGGGAGGACTCATCTCGACGGGCCTCGGTGACGTTCTCGACATTCATATACTTCTGTGCCCTTGACAGCAGCTTGGGCATGCTGGAGGGCGACTTTTTTAGGACGGAGAACATAAAGCTGGAGGAGCGAAGCCCAACGATAAAGGCAGCTAGGGCTACTTTATCATCTGTTCCTCAATTTGGAGAACCTCCTCGTTGAAATGGGCGAGGTAGTCTCTGAGGCTTTCATCCCTGTTCTGCTTGATGGTGAGTAGGTGGGTTACATACTTTTGATGTCGGCGTCCCCTGATAAAGTGGGAGACGAAAGATCTACTTAGTTCTGCGAAAGAGTGAATGGAGGAGGGCTTGATCTTTGCTAACCATTGGCGTGCAGACCCCTTCAAGGTGGTAGAGAATGCTCTACACATAATCTCCTCAGGCACGTTGTGGAGTTGCATGAGGGATTTGTATGTGTCAAGGTGGTCGAGGGGGTCTTTGGTACCGTCGAAGATTTCGATGGTAAGTATCTTGAACTTCGAGGGTAGAGGATAGTTAACTATATCAACAACAAAAGGTGTGTCAGTACGTCTTACCAAGTAGTCCACTGTCTCGGGCGCCTGTGCCTTCATGGCGTTGAGGGTATCGCCGAATTGGTTATGTACCTCTTTGATCTTCTCGTCCCACTGGTTGGGGACATCCTCTGTCCGGTGGTGGTTCTGGCTTCCATGATCGCCATACTGGCTCTCGTCTTCGTCCTCATGCGCATGTACATGAGGAGGGACTGCTGGGCGAGGGGCACCCGGGCGTGGTCTTGGGGCGCTCTGGCGAGGGACCCCATAGCGGGGTGCTGCTTGGTGCCCTGAGTGAATAGGTTGTTGCTCCTCTCCTATTAGAGGGAGTGTGGCTCTTCCCATAGGGTGAGGGGCGACGCCTCCTTGGGCGAGCATCAACTAGATAATTTGCTGGTTCTGTTTTACCAGCAGTTGCATGGTCTGTAAGAGTTGTTATTGCCCGACGACGGGGGTCGCTGTAGCAGATGGTTCTGAGGGTGCGAGGGGAGGCGAAACCTCCTCCCAGTGGGCCGGGTTGTTGTCTCCCGGCTGTTGGCTCATTGATCTGGTCGTAATTACCATGGATTGAAAGAGAGTAGAAAACTAGTTGTTTCCCACAGACGGCGCCAAATTGATGATGCACAAATCGGTATTGCACAAGATCAACAGTCGAGTATATCAAGAGACACAATTAATGAGCAGTAAATAGACAATCAATAGCAGATCAATGGCAAAATAGTAAATATAGAGGCAACACAGAGATTTATAGTGGTTCGGTTCGGGTGATCTACTCCACTCTCAGGAACGGCAGCGGTGACCGAAGATCTTTATTGATGAACAAGAGTCACTGGGAGAGTTCACTCTGAGTATATTACAATGCTTTAGGAGGAGAGAGAAGTAATGTGTGTAGGGAGGTGTAGTGTGTATAGGGATCTCAAGGTGTAAAGGTCTCCAAAGGTCATCAAGGCATTCCCTTTATGTGGAGAGGGCTTACATTATATAGGTTTAGTAAGGCGGTGACGTGAGGGAGAGGGTTTCTATTACTTTGGTAAGTACAATTATGGTAGGATTTGATCTTCGAGCGTATCCCGATATTTTCTCCCTCGTGTCCCTATTCCGACGGAGGAGGACTCTGAGCTGGGTTGGATTTAATCCTGAGTTTGGATTTGAGCTGAAGTGGCAAAGAGAAGAGGGTGAAGGAGAGGCAGAGGACCAAGACCTGGGCGGCACCCCTTGGTGTCCCCCTTGGGCGGCGCCTTCTTGGGGTATCCCCTTGGGCGGCGCCCTCTTGGGTGACCCATTGGGTGGCGCCCCCTTGGGGTGTCTCCTTAGGCTCGATGACTTTGACGATGTGGGCCCCTCTTGATTCGTTGGGCCTGACCCAATTAATTTTGAACTCATCATAGCTTATTGCCAAAACCCTAGTATGGTCTATCCCTAAGTAAGCTGCACCAGCAAAAAAAAAACCAAAA
The DNA here is from genome assembly GCA_951799425.1 of Ilex aquifolium. NCBI lineage: Eukaryota > Viridiplantae > Streptophyta > Magnoliopsida > Aquifoliales > Aquifoliaceae > Ilex > Ilex aquifolium. Next base: position 31,192,137 of record OX637403.1, read on the forward strand.
AAAGATGTAGATTACAGATTGTCTATCTGGGCCAAAACCACCTAATATTTTTTTTGATCAAGACAATATAATAGAGATTAAAACCACCTAATATAATGAGACCAAATTCGAAAAGAGTTGGATTTGAAATAAATTTATTGTATATAAAAAGTTGAAAGGCATGTAACATGACGTAAAGCGCCTACAATCTATGACTACCAGTCATAGTCTTTACTCTCACCCTTTTCATTTGTATTATGATTTGTCTTGAGTATGTACCAAATCAAATCTGCATGAGGGTTTGAAGAACTAATTAAGAGCTAAAACAGACTTATAAGAACTTCAAGAAATAGTTCAAATAATAATAGAGACGAATTTTAAACTTAAATATTCTAAGTTTGAATTTTGATAACCCCGTAAACTTAGGTAATGAGAGATTTATCCCTTATAAATACTTTATTTTTAACGTAAATAGCCTATTTTTGACCAGACTAAAAAAAATTAATTAAAGTACGCGTAAGTTAATATGAACATCTTTCGTTTCATATTTCGTTGGGAAACGAAATTCTAGTGAAATTAATCTAAATGATAACAAGTAAAAAGAAAAAGAATAATGTGAGTACATCCAAAAACCATTAGTCATTGGAAACTTCATAATGTTTTTTTTTAGTTTTTCTTTTAGAATTTTTTTGAATGATGGGACTAATGATTCTTCGATTCATAACCATTTATTTCAGAAGTAATATGCGGCCAGAAATTTTATGAAATTGTGGCCAACAATCTTCTGAAGCTCAAAGGCTTTCTTTGAAACATTACTAGGAATAAACAGTTCTTAAGATCCCCCCCCCCCCCCCCCCCAAAACAAAAGCAAAAAGAAAGACATCTATATCTACACAGTATTATACTTAGCGTACATTATGAATGCATTGTAACTGCATGGCTAAATAAGTTGAGACCACTTAGCCTATAAAAGAAAAGTGTTGCAATCCCTTGCTTGATGAGTTTGATCAGGCCATACTCGTCGATATTGGCCGGTGTGAGTCCACCAACAGTCCAAGCAGTTGAAAATAGGTTGTTATGTTTGAAAATACAGTACTAGAGGCTTCTTCCAGTCTCATTCTAGACCTCATTTATTGTCTAGTTAGATCTCCCAATGGGTAGTTTAAGTAGTAGCATACACAAAATGTAAACCTAGACGTCAAGAGTTTGAATTTTAGCAACCATTTGGAGTCAGATCACGAAGAATTTATTCCTCAGGACTATTCTAGTCCCAGTGCGGATGATCTACTTTTGATCAGACCGAAGAAAAGATCAATCAAAATACATATAAACTGGTTCGAACATCTCTCACCATAAAACCAAAAACAAAAGATCTCCCTCTTCCCTTTCTCACAACTAGGTGCTCTTTAATTTATAAACAACAAATGCGAGCCGAAGCAATCAAAGTGAAGAGTAAAGTTGAGGTTTCAAGGACCGGTGTAATTTTCCAGATCTCATTTTCCATGATGTTTGTGTCTCACCACACACACACCCCAAAGATAAATTAAAAAAAGAGGTAATCACATGAGACTTACCCAAGGTGATGATTGCCCCAGATGGGGTTATCCAGCTTTAGTGTGCAGTTGTAACAAGAAGAAATTAAAATGGTTCATGGTGCATGTACTCCAAGAAATTAAACAAAATGCTGAGTTCTGAGCTTATGTTTGCATAACATTTTGATCAGGTGTATGTAGATAGTCAGGAACTGTATATGACATATAGATCAGAGAGACTGGAGAGACTGATCATCTCATACTCTTATGTTTCCTTTACAGGCGAAGAGTCCTCCGGTTTTGCACATTCAGAAACCAAATTGACAAGAAAGTCGAAGACATCAGTGGCCACAACAGCAGAAGCAACATCTTCTTTGTGAAGTGTCCTCCTCTTGCCTTTCATGGTCATCATCCAAGACCTCCTTGTGAGTTCCTCTATGAACAGCTCACAAGCCTTGGAAAAGACTATGGGGGCCTCACCAGATATCATCTTTACCTCGTCGCTCGATTTCTTCATGATCTTCTTGATCCTTGCCAATGGTAATGAGTGAGGCCCGGTTTTTCCAGAAACCCCTCCTGAAAGTATCCCTGAATATGTCCCAGGTTGCCTCATTTTTGTTATTCTTGCTGATAATGATATGAATATAACTATGTAGGTTTGTGTGTGTGTGTGTGTGTGAGAGAGAGAGAGAGAGAGAGAGAGAGAGAGAGAGAGAGAGAGAGAGAGAGAGAGATGTTAAAGAAGAAAAATGTGATAGGAGAGAGAGTTAAGTGATTGGTGGGATGAAATACAATGCTGAGAAGGGTTGGGAGTTATATATAATGTGAAGAAAATAGGGTAAGGGAGGCCGGCCAGCCTGCCCGGCCGGCTAAAGGCAATTTCTTCAATTTTTTTTGTGGTTTATGCTATTTCCATCCTTAGTGCTGCAACCCTAAAAAAGAAAACTTAAAGCTCTCTCTCTCTCTCCTCAATATATATATATATAAGGATCCTAAAAATGAACTAATAGAAAACATCTTAAGTGTGGGGCTTACGTACATGACAGTGCATATAGGGGCACTTGCATTAGTACAAAATTACTAATAATCCTAAATAACTTCAAATTAACCTCAGCCAAATATGTCCCAATACATTAATTGATTGGACTGCCGTTGATCCTGAGAGGTGTAAAGGTATTTAGTTACATAAAATGTATGGCATATATCAAGCTACAAGCAAAAACTTCCATAATTTACGATCAATTTTAATTATTCCATAATTTAAAAACTCTTCCAATATATTTTGTATCGATTTCTCTCAATAATAGGTAAATTATCATGAATATACAAGTAAGACTCAAAATATAAAAAAGGGATGAGAAAAAAGTGTATCGGAAGAGATCTGAATTTATTTTTAGGAGGTAAACAAAAGCTCTCTCAATCCTATTTCATTTACAAAATTATATAACTAAGCAAGCAACCGGGGTAGTACAATCATAAAATTGTCATCTTTTCCATGGAGTGATCTCAACTATTAGACCATGTATTTGAATAATCTCAAAGGAAAACCATACTTTAGTGGCATGCCAAGTTCAAACCCACCAATTAATAATACTTGGGTTAGTTAATACACTAATTATTTAGGGATTGAGGCTATGATGCTTAATTTAGAGCAATAATGTTATACTGATCAAATTTTGGGACCAATGATGTAACTTCAATACAACCATTGAATTAGTTGTGAGTTCTAATGTTAAATGGAGCCCACAACCAATCAAATAATTGTACATCATTAGATTTCCAAATAAGGTTCACATAACATTTTCTATTTATTTTTGGGTTTAATAGGCAGATAGGTTGGGATTTGGTATAATTAAGCAAAAATATTAAATAATTATGTCAATTTCTTGGTGACATCATAGAGTTTGGTTGGGATTTGGTCCAAAGCTTATTGCTAAATAATCAAGGTCAAATTTAATTTAGTTGGTTAAGAAATATTCCACACATAGTTATGTCTATATACAATCAATAATCAGTGACGACATTAACAGCTGTATTTTCTTTATTAATTTAACCATAAATAAATAAGAAAATAACACAGGCTCTAGAGTCTAGACAATATTTCACATAGTCTTTGGTCATTGAAAATGAAATTTGGATTAATCTATTTCTCATGTCTATTAAAACTCACGCATGTGTGTGATGCATTGCAAGTAAAGAAGGTCTAGGGTTCATGATCATATGAATCATGGATCTTAGCAATTTTTGGTCAAGATGATTAAAGAACTCTCTCTCTATAATTTTCCGGGAACAATTTCCAGGAACATCACTATTTCAAAGCTATATAATTTTGACATTTCGAGTTCATAATTTTATTTCAAGTTATACGTTACATCACCGAGTTATGGAAATTATCTTTCTAAATACGGCAAGACAATGTTCATCTAATATGTAACGAGAGTCTTAATTTCCAAGGAAGTTTTATGGTACTGAAAAATATTTTTTACATACTGTACCTTCACTTTTCGATCAATAGAAATGCGTCACGTCTATATTTTTTAGTATTTCATACTTTTTTTATTTTTTTATTATTTTATTAATCACCCAGTGATTCTTTCTTTTTCTTTTTTTTTTTATTAAAAAACAACCACCCTAGACCCAAAAACGAACAGAAAACAAAGTCAGCCCCCTCCAAGGCACACTTGCGCAGGGCAATGCACCGGTCCACAGCCAGTGGGCTATATCTATGCAACCAGCAGGCCTAACATTATTTTACTTGGGCCTGCAATGTTTTTAATACTTTCACGGCTAGTGCTCACATATTACCCATCACAAGCCCTAATCCCAATTTTTAAACGGGCTAGGCCCATCTGTTGGCATCTCTACACACACTGAAATGGTCCAGTATGGCCTTTGCCATTGCCTGTCCGAAGTCCTTACCATGTGGCCAAAAACGGGTGATGCCAGGTCTGCAACCTAGCCATTCCATGGGGCAGGACATGGCCTTAATCAGCCTGGTGCGGTTCGAAATTTGGTACCTGGACTGTGTTCGGCCCGATCCATGTATAAGCCTACGGATTTACTTATAATGCCAACTAGCAGTTATAAATGAGTGAGTTGAGTTGATTACGGGTTGAGTTAAATTGGATTTGGCCCAAAACTATTAAGTTCAATTTTAATAAAAGAGTTTAGGTACAAAATTCAAATGAAATCAAAACTATTTTACCTAAATACCCTCCCTTAAATTATGCATTATTGATTGAGAGTTATATATCTAATCAAATATGTAAAGATTTCATTAGACTCTCTCACTATCTCTCCCCTATTTTCTCTCTATATATATCATTGATAATTTATTTTCTTTTCAAATATGTAAAAATTTGATTTATTTTTTCATCTCTCCCCCCTATTTTCTCTAACCATTTCTCTCTCTCTCTCTCTCTCTCTCTATATCAACATTACAATAACACAATTACATTAATCACTTACACCAATCAGTTATAATTGTCTTATAATACACCAAACAATTATTCATACATTCTAATAAACCAAACAGTTACACCAAACAATTACACAAATTTATAACACCAACCCAATTTGTCATTCAGTTATTTATATAAACTAAATAGTTGCACTATTTAGTATCACGACATCGTTACACCAATCATATATATCAAATTTAATATAATGGTAAAGTCTTTTGTGTAATGATAAATTCAATTTGGTGTATATAATTGGTGTAACCATTTTATGATACTAAATGATGTAACTCTTTAATTTATGTAAGTAACAAAATGACAAATTGAGTTAGTGTTGTAATTTCGTATAATTATTTAGTGTAACTGTTTGGTTTATTAGAACACATGAGTAACTGTTTAGTGTATTATAGAGTAATTGTAACTAATTTGTGTAATTGATTAGTGTAATTGTGTTGTGTAACGTTAATATAAGGAGAGAGAAAAAGGAAGAGAATAAGGAAATAAGGGGAGAAGGAGTGAGAGAGAGAGAGAGAGAAAATAGGGGGAGAGAGATGAAAAAATTAAATCAAATCTTTACATGTTTAAAAAAAATTAAGAGAGAGAGAGAGAAATAGATAGAGAGAAAATAGGGAAGAGAGAGTGAAAGAATAATGAAAAGAGAAGGAGATAGAGTAATGGAGTAATAAATAACTTTTTAGTATTTTTTCAAAAAAATGCACTTAGGGCCAAATAAGTTTTCTTAATGTAGTTTAGCTTAAATAAGTCTAAATTTTTGTACCGGCTTCCAAATTACTCATAATTAAAACTCTTAATAGACACGCTATTACACAAAAATACACACATGCACTAGTAAACCAAAACACACACACAACACTATTACACTAAAATACACACACATACAAGTACACCAAAATACACACACACACACACTAGTAGATCAAAACATACACACATTATTATACAAACATACGCACACATACTAGTACACTAAAATACACACATACAAATTAGGACACTAAAAACATACACCATGTATTTTGATGTATGAATTTGGGTCTAGGTCCAGGGGTCTAAGTCGGGGTTTGGGTTTGGTCAGGTCTGGTGTGTGTGTATTTGTTTGGAGTACTAGTATGTGTATGTATGTATGTTTTGGTGTACTAGTGCGTTTGTATGTGCGTGTATTTTTTTTTATGTATTAGTAAATATGTGTATATTTTTTGGTGTATTAGTGTGTGTTTTGATATACTAGTGTGTCTGTGTGTGTATTATTTTGTATATTAGTATGTGTATTTGATTTTATTATTTTTGTTATTTAATAGAAAGATAAATACTCAACTCAATAGATACTTATCCATTTTAACTCCCTTAATTAAAATGAATATTATTATCAACTTATTTATAACCCGTATTAAGTAATATAGGTATCAACCCATTTATTTATGATCGAATTGGATAGGTTAGTGAGTAATGAGTTAATATTGTCACCTCTAATGTCAACTGCCACATCATTTGAACTCTAATTTTAGTCTCTATTTTTTTGTCAGGGTAACATTACTATTAGAATATTAAGCTTATGTTCCAATCATGGGTAATTTAGTAAAATTACATTTTAGGTAATAGTTTTAATCTGATAAGGGGTGTCAGTGAAGATTCAAAAAATAGAGGAAGTGTCTTTGAAGATATAATAAATTAGAAGGAATGTGGCTGCAATCAACCATCCAATGCGAACTCAAATCACCAAATCAAGTGCAGATTTGTTGAAATCATCAACTCCAATTTAAATCACAAAATGGTTCAATTTTGTTAAAGAAATCGAAATCCAGTTCACACAGCTGTGGATGGATGATTGTTGGGAATTAGAGAGAGAGAGAGAGAGAGAGAGAGAGAGAGAGAGAGAGAGAGAGAGAGAGAGAGAGAGAGAGAGAGAGAGAGAGGTCTTCCATGAATTCCAATTAGTATATATCATTTTTTTTTTTGCTTAAGTATTTAACTATTTAAGCCAGAATGTGATTCTCATGAAAGGAGAAAATTGGTCAACAAAATTCAGCCAATAGAATGGGATTCAACGGTTTTATTTGGTGAAAAGATCGATCATACGTAGTAATCAGATACTAAGGTGTGTATTGTTGAATAAGGAGCCAATAATTCTATGTTATTAAGATCTCATCACACTGAAACTTTCTTCTACAATTGTTTTTTTAAAAGATTTGGATCTACAAGTATTAATAAATTATGTTGAATGACAAGATGAAGCAAGAGTTTCATTTTTTTAGGAGGATTCGCATCCTCTCTTAGTTTTTAGTTGCTTGATATACTTTTTATACCAAATAAAATATATATATGTTAAAAAGGAGAACACTATAGTATTATCGGCAGTATCGTACTAAAAATTATAATTTTTTAAAATTAAGTTACAATTTTTTTGAGGTGTGAGTCATAACTTTTAAAGGGAATGATCGATCAAAAAGAGTTAGGATCGATACCAAAAATCCATGATTTGATCATGTTGTCTGTGATTGATCATTATCTTCCTTTAAATAGTTGTAGCTTTTCTTTTCAAATTTATAATTTTATCATAAAAAGTTATAACCGATGGTACTGTACCGATTTTTTTTTTCAACGTACCATAGACTTTCCCTCTTAAAAAAGAAAAGAAAAATAATTCATTGGTATGCAGATATGATTGGATATTCTTGTTACTTCCCAAAATCATGGGTTGTGGGGCTATGCTTGGTTGACTTTGCAACGTGAATCATTTTGACTATTTATAATCTGACTGCACATGGATTCATGTTTTGCATTTATTAAAGATCTAAACTATCTAATTAACGCAATTCTCTTCTTTTATCTGATCTTAAAACAGACTATGCGACACAAAGATATTAGATACAATATGTCTAGAGTTATGGGACTCTGCATATAGAAAACAAACTCAACTTGCCCGGCCCTTTGCAACTCTTTGGCTTCTTTGTGAAATTTTCATTTTATGAAAATGGTAATTTTTTTTTAGAAAGATCTAATCTTATATCAACACAAAATGGGGTACTATCGGAAGACGTCATATATTTATATTTACTTTTGTACCCTAGAAAAACAATCTTTTATTTTAACTAATTAAACGTCGTTTTTTACATAGCTTAATATTGATTTATAATGTAAGAGAACAATATGAGAAAATAAAATAGGCATATAAGAAATAATAACCAGGGGTGGCAAAGATGACTATATATGTTTGGCATCATTCAAATGTCCAAAAGATTCACTAATCTTTTTGTACCTTATTATTTATTTCTTAGAAGTCAGCAATGATCTTATGTAGAAAGACATTACAGTCATACTTTGTCCACAGGTGGTGCATATCTTTTGGAATCCCATGCTCAATATATACCTCTTTATTATAGGAAAACATAGCAAAAAAGCTAATATATTTTATATATCCAAGCACAATTATAAGTTTTATCTCTCTCTATATATTTTCTTACGGAGTTAGATATTGATCCCAGTTACCAAAATCGACCAGCATTAATGCACTGTATCCCATCGAAACTTCGCAGTTAAGCGTATTTAGGCGATAGTATAGTATTATGATGAGTGATCTCTTGGGAAGTCCTCATGTTACATCTCTTTAAAAAAAAAAAACCCACCACTGGTCTAGCTTAGGTGACTTCAAGTTGTTTCGAGAAAAACCTCACTCTCTAATAACCTCAATGGATAACTCAAGTGGTAGCAGAGAAGAGCTATAAACTCAGACGTCATGAGTTCATATCTTGGTAACTTCTTGAGGTTAGGTCATGAGAGATTTATCTTTCATTAATAACTTAGTCTCGGCGTGAATAGTCTACCTTTGACCGGACTAGGAAGGGAATTAGTCGAGGTACGCGTGAGTTGATCCGGATATATACCCCTGACCATTGAACCAAAAAAAAAAAAAATCGAAACTCCAAGACCAAAAAAAAGTACTAAAATGAAAAATGAAACATTCGATGTAATTGAGAAACACAGATATAACAAGAAGTAACTATTGTGATATGTTAATACAAGTAAACTTTTCAAATGAATGGACTTCTACAGTGGTTTACACTGTTTGTATTAAATTATTATCAATTCAATGACACTTACCAATTTTACAGTTTGTGCTTGATCAATCCATATACAGTCACAAGAGCCATAATTAGCTAATGATCTGTTTGGGGTTCCACCATTAAAGTTAATACATCATCACCCAAAAGAACTCCAGAAGATGATTGTTTTTCTTTCACCGGCACATACCCCAAATCACAACAACTGTTAATGTTATGTGCTTATATATAAGATTGAAAGTTAAACCTAATCCAAAGGAGCAAACTGAATTTACTTTTTATGGCTATAAATTCTGTTTGGCTACTCTGAAAGTAATTCTACGCTAAATTTTTTTTTATATCCCAGGAACATCTACCAACCAAGCCCATTTGGACTCGTGATTGGTAATCAATCTGAACCCACACGCAAAGCCTCATCTTCATAGCAGGAGTTAAATATGGGCCCAAGGAACATTTTCACCTGTGGAATATTGAACCCTTGACCAATATTAACTTAAGACATCTATCAAATGACCGGCTACCACTTGAGGTTAATTCTATGTTGGAATTAAGACTAACCTCAGCAATAATTGCTCCATGGCCGTCTATAATCTTGAATGCTGCTTTTCCAGCCAAACCGACTATCCGGTAGCATCTTGAATTAGCCTTGTCACGCCCCAAAATGACACGACAAGTCATTTCTTTGCTGAAAATCTTGCAATATTTTCTAACTTGAAACCATGGTCTCTCCATCATTTTGGAATCACTCCATTTGTAGCCAGCCCAACCTCCAAAAATATGAAATTTCTGCCAGATAAATTAAAACAAACAAACAAATATAAGTTTTAATGATTTCTAAGCTCACATATATATTTAGCTAAGTGATCATCTACCTTAATTTTGTTACCTTGAACTTTGCCTCGGAGATTCATGAGATGAACTTCATTGCTGCATTTTTCACCATAGCTATCGACGCGATAGACGCGTTCACCGTTGGAATCAAAGACAGTGCAGCCATTTCCATTGAAAATTAGTGATTTCATCCGTACAGTGAATGTATCTCTTTTTGAGGTCAAGTAACTAGATGAACAAGTGGGTGTCTGAGGATAAACTTTAGCCATTGAAAGCCTGAAACTGAAAACACAGAAAGTTTTAGTTTGTAGATGGAGAACTCTCACATACCAAAGAGTCTATATATACATGGCTTGAGAGTTCAAGTATGTTAAAATATAGCAGGCCATCAACAAAACACTGATTTCTTGCAGTGTATAATTGGTGTGGTTGGATGTAGAAGAGGGATTGATTGGCACATGGAAATTGGTCAAATGAGATTTATTCATATTCAAGGAATAACTAATAAGAATATATGTTTTTGTACTCTTTGTTTGAATACCTAGTACAATTGCTTTTGATTTTGCAGAAGCAACCCTTTTTTGGCCTTCATCTTTTGACTACTTCAGTATAATCTTCCACTCCTTTTGGTAATAGTTGTAAACTGGAAATTTGTGCATGACCAAAGAAGTTTCTGTTGGAAAAAAAAACCCATAAAAAAATAAGAAAATACAGACGGCTTCATTTACAAAAACTAGTTCAATCAGTCATAAATCGAGCTTAAACTTTTGGTTCAAGTTTAAATCAACTATTTTTTGAGTCTAAATTCCATCAAAGTAATATCAAAACCGAAAATATTATAAGAGAGATTTGGTAATGATAGTTTTATGGAAAGTCATAAAAAGCTTTAAAAGAGAATTCTATTTTAGAAAATAAGAAGAAAATGAATGCATTTATTAATAGTCACTTAAAACATGTTATTGCTTTAAAATTAAGAATACTAGTATGCATGACGGTGCACAAGTGCGTGTGCATTGTGCCGTTTTAGAAGCGCACTTGCCATACAATTATCTTAAATTCTCTATTTTTGTAGATAGTCTCCCTTCACCGCCTTGATCCATCAGGGGGATTATTTAACTAACTATCGTCATTTTTTAATGCCTTTCTTGGCATGCAAAAGAGAACTTTTCCTCAGAAATTCGTGACAGAGACTTCACCTTGACATTCAATACAGTGAACGATTTCATCATTTGAATTAAATACCATGCAACATTTCCCATGGAATTCATCCATAGAGTCAATGTTTATCTTCTTGAGCTCATGTTAGAACAACGAGGTGTCCGAGGATAGAACTTACAAGTATGTTCAAATACTGCAATGGGATTTAGATGAAATATAATATATATATTTATATATATACCGAGTTCTTCTAACATGGGTTTTCAAAACCTCGTTCTTCTAATATGATGGGTTCTCAAAACTGAAGGTTGCTTGATTTTATAAACCTAGCTATGGACCGAGTGGACTTTTAGCTTATGTAAAACTTTTGAGGGGTTGATTTAGTTGAGAGAGGGAGAGTTTAATTATGGAATTTCGGTTACTGGTAAAGCTTGTCGACCTGAATATGACACGATTAAAACATGTCGAATTAGAGATTATACCACTGATCCTAACTCAAAATGACCCAAACCTGGCGAACCAACACAATATGACTGTTTGCCACCCGTTATACATTTTATCTGATACTGGAGCAGCCTTTTTTTTTTTTTTGGGTCTGGTTCTTTGTTTTTTTTTTTAATGGTGAAGGATGTTCGCACCAGTTTAGGCACACTTCGACTAATTCATTTTCTGATTCGGTCAAAGGTAAACTCTCCACGTCAAGACTAGGGTATTCATGAGAGATAAATATCTTATGACTTAATTCCAAGGAGTTGTCAAAATTCGAATTCATGATCATTCAACTCACGACGTTTGAGTCTGGTTCCTTGCATTTATCTTTTGACTGTTTTTTATAGTAAATTTTTGGTCAGTAGTTTTACTTGGCCAGAACCTTCCACAGACAAAAAAAAGCTTCAAACCACTAAACTAAATACCAAAAAAAAAAAAATGTAAAAAATGGAAGCTGTCGATATCATGAGCAAGAAGAAGATGCTCAAAGCTGTCGGCATTATAGAATTGTATTTGTTGTTGTGATCTGTTGCTTGTAACCTTATCCCTTTGATGAAGTGTATTCAATCTTATTATTTGTTCCATAGATGATGGCGGCCACTATAGTTATGCTTTGAGCTTACTCAAAAGTGATAGTAACTTAATGTTTTTTTAGAGGAAGTAACGGAAAAATATTGAGATAAAGCATTAAAGGGTAAGATTGGTGACATGCTGTACCCCATCTCACTACTTCACATTTGAAAATGAGTCAGACCACTTAGTGTGCTGTGCTTAATTACCTACGGTAACCTGTGCTTTTAAGTTTCAGATCTAAACCCGCCAACGTATATGCAGCCATGCTCATCCAAGTGTCAAGTGATATAGCACTTATAGTAGAAGACTATATGGCACATCAAGATCATCGAAAGCAGCATTGATCGGGCACTAATCAAGGTTGATTCTAGATGACAGTGTCAAAAAATTTCTAAAGACCCCATTCTGAAAAACTCTCGACGTTCTGAGCAAGATTTTGTAATTTTCCTTATTTACTTGGTTTTTCTAATAATTTAAGACCATTAAGATTTCGTATTTATATTGTGTTGAGACATTGATTCAGCAGCTTAATTTTATTTTGAATAAACGTAGAAACGAATTCTCTTTTCTTCTCAATTGACTGGTATTGTTCGTGAATCAACAAGACTTTTGAAAGTTTTAATATGATATTATTGCGATAATTAACATGTTATAATTTTTATTATTTAATCTCGTTTCTTTATCTAACTATCCTACATCACGAAGTAGTCGACTGGATGATTGGTCATGCCATTCTCCGGTTTTAAATTTCCTCCAATACACCTTTTTATTTTGGGTAAGTCTTCAATACAATTTCAATGATAAATCAGTCATCAGGAATCCAAATAAAGCTCTCGGTAAGTTTCTCACAATATACAATGAATGATCTATTACTGACAAAGTTCGAGGAATTCTTGTCCACTTAGTGAGTTCATCCTATTGCCCACTGCCTATTGGACTCGAAAGTCTTTTTTTTTTTAGTTCAACCGTGAGGGTATCCGGATTATCTTACACGCACCTCAATTAATTCCATTCCCAGTCCGATCAAAGGCTGACTATCCACGCCGGGACTCGTAAGTCCTAAAAGGAGAAAATTGAAAGAAAAAAAAATCAGCAGATAAAATGGGATTCAACGATATTATTTAGTGAAATGATCTTACCTAACCAGGTATTAGGGAAATTTACGAAATTCCCAAACCTGTGAGACACAAAAATATAGAAGAAACACACGCCAAAGAAAACAAGCACACGCACAAGACAATATTTACGTGGTTCGGCAATTTGTCTGCGTTCACGAAGCTGCAGGGATTTCACTATAGTCAAGAAGGAGTATAGAGCGGCTAGCAATACATTAACCAAGAACCCTAATCACATGAAGTAATGATTACAACGCACAGGGCTTCAAAAACGGGCCCAAATTTTTTTTCCCATGGACTAAGCCTCAGAAAAAATTCCATTTAAAAACCGCAACATTATTTCGGGTCGGGTCATCATCCGGATCAAACGCAAACTAGACTCCACAAAAGCCCAACAAATCTCCCACTTGGAGACTAGTTCAATCACCAACATCAAACTGCAAAATTCTCCAAAAACAGTCCCTCATCCCTGCAGCTCATCCTCCTGTCCTCAAGCTAGAAGGTCAACTGAAGCTGCACACAACTTCAACTTCTCAATAGTGACACCCTTAGTCAACATATCTGTCGGGTTCTTAGTTCCACAGATCTTCTCAAGTGAGAACTGATCATCATCAAGTAAGGATCGTATGAAATGATACCTGATCTGAATGTGCTTCGTCCTGGAATGAAATGCCGGATTTTTGGCGAGAAATATGGCGCTCTGACTATCACTGTAAAGAGTACCCTTATGTTTCATTTTACCTAGTTCCTCCAAGAAACTCTGTAACCAAATCATCTCCTTTGAAGCCTCTGACACTGCAACATACTCGGCCTCTGTAGTAGAAAGAGATATTGTCTTCTGCAAGTTGGAACCCCAAGACACAGCAGTACCACCCAAGGTGTAAACAAAACCGGTGGTGCTCTTCCTACTATCAATGTCTCTGGCCAAGTCGGCATCAACAAAACCCTATAACTCCAAACTATCTCTGGTGAAACACAAACATGCTTCTGAGGAACCTTTCAGGTACCTCAAAATCCACTTCACAGCCTCCCAATGTTGTCTTCCTGGGTTGCTCATGTATCTACTCACAACTCCCACTGCATGGGCAACGTCCGGTCTTGTGCAGACCATAGCATACATAAGTGAACCAACAGCTGAAGCGTAATGAACCTTACTCATGTAGTCATGTTTCTCCTCTGTCTTGGGTGACTGATCTTTGCTGAGTCTGAAGTGACTACCCAGCGGTGTGCCAATTGGTTTGGTTTGGTCCATGTTAAATCTACTGAGTACTTTTTTCACATACTCAGCCTGCGACAGTTTCAACGTGCCCTTGACTCTGTCTCTGATGATTCTCATACCAATGATTTGTTTTGCAGCTCCCAAATCCTTCATTGCAAACTGTTTTGACAACTGCTTCTTCAGATTTTTAATCTTATCAATGCTGAACCCTACAACAAGCGTATCATCTACATATAACAACAGGATAATGTAAGATTTGTCAAAGAACTTAACATAGCAACAATGATTAGCTTCACATCTCTTGAACCCAGTTTTATGCATAAAACTGTCAAATTTCTTGTACCACTGTCTTGGAGCTTGTTTTAAGCCATACAAGCACTTTCTCAGTTTGCAGACTCGATTCTCTTGTCCTTGAACAATGAACCCTTCTGGCTGAATCATGTAAATGTCTTCCTCCAAGTCACCATGAAGGAATGATGTCTTCACATCTAACTGTTCAAGATGTAGGTTTTCAGCAGCCACCATTCCCAATACCAGTCTAATTATTGACATCTTCACAACTGGAGAAAATATTTCTGAAAAGTCAATGCCCTTCTTCTGTTGGAACCCTTTGACAACTAATCTAACCTTATACCGCTTACCACCATCATGCTCATTCTTTATTCTGTATACCCACTTGTTGTGCAAAATTTTCTTCCCTGTTGACAATTTAGTTAGTTCCCATGTCTGATTCCCCAACAAGGAATCCATCTCATCTTTCATGGCTAACTCCTACTTGCTTGAATTTTCATCTTTCAAGGCTTCATCATAACACTCTGGCTCACCAGCATCAGTCAACAAGAGATAATTTAGAGCGGGTGAATAGCGTTGTGGAGGTCTAATGGTCCTGGAAGATCTACGGACTTCAGGTACAGGTGTACTCTGATCTGCCTGTAATTCTACACTCTCCTTATCTTCTTCACCCCTTTTCTAAATAGTACTTTCAGTCAATTCATCTAAGTTGACGAACTCAGATTTCTTCTGATCTATCTCTGTGACATCTGGCACTACAGTTGACATGTTCTTGTACATAACATGTTCATTAAATATCACATTTCTACTTCTGATGATTTTTCTGTTTTGTTCATCCCAAAACCGATAGCCAAATTTCTCATCACCATAGCCAATGAAAAAACATATTCTAGACTTTGCATCAAGTTTACTACGAGCATCAGAATCAATATGAACATAAGAAACACAACCAAAAACTTTTAAATGAGAAAACTTTACCTCTTTACCGCTCCAAACCTCTTCAGGAAGTCTGAACTCCATGGGAACTGAAGGTCCTCGATTTATCAGATAAGCTGCAGTACTTACAGCATCAGCCCAAAAAGTCTTTGGTAGTCCTGCATGCAACCTCATACTCCTAGCACGCTCGTTGAGAGTTCTGTTCATACGCTCATCCACACTATTTTGCTGTGGTGTCCTAGGAATGGTTTTCTCCATCTTGATTCCATGTGCAGCACAATACTCACTGAATCCTCCATCTATGTACTCTCCTCCATTGTCTGACCTCAAACATTTTACTTTCAAACCTGTTTCTGTCTCAACCATAGTCTTCCACTTCTTAAAAGTCTCAAATACATCAGATTTATTTTTCAAAAAATAAACCCATACCTTTCTGCTTGAGTCATCAATAAAAGTGATGTAGTACCTTGAACCTCCAAGGGATGCAACCGGAAAAGGCCCCCACAAATCCGTGTGTACTAACTCTAATTTTTCAGCCTTCGGTGTCTTGCCAGTTTTCAAGAAGCTCACATTTTTCTGCTTTCCTAAGATGCAGTTTTCACACATGTCAAGATCAACGGACTTCAATTCTGGTAGTTTTCCCTTTGTCAACAACATCTTCATCCCTTTCTCACTCACGTGGCCAAGTCTGCGATGCCATAAGCTTGTATCAGTACTTGCTTCAGCTACTGAAATTGACTTTCTTGGACTTAAGGTCATATATAGTGTCAGTCTTCTTTCCACGAGCCAATACTCTACCACCCTTTGTGACCTTCCAAGTACCACCAACAAACAGTATACCATGCCCTTCATCATCAAGTTGACCAACAGAAATCAGATTCCTCCTCAAGTCAGGAATATATCGAATCTTCTCCAATAACCAATCAGACCCATTGGGCAACAAAATTCGGATGTTTCCCATACCCATAATATCTAAGGCTGTACCATCAGCCAAATACACCTTACCAAAATCACCTGAACATAGTTCTGTATGATTTCTTGGTGTGAAGTGGTATGAAACGAAGCTCCTGAGTCCAAAACCTAATCATCAAGTGGACTGTCTACTGCAAGAAGTAATGCATCATGTACCTCTTCTGTTACAGCATTAGCAGAATCATCTTCATTCTTCTTTTTAAGACTTTTGCATTTCCTCTTAAAGTGACCTGTTTTTCCACAATTCCAGAATTTTGCCTGCTGGTCTGATCTAGATTTACTTCTGTTTCGATTAGAATTTCTGGATTTTGATCTGCCCCGATTTGAATTTCTGTCATTACCTCTGCTTCTTGTCTCAAGATTTAGGGCAGAACCAGATCCTGAGGTTTCACTTGCATCTTTTCTGCGAATCTCCTCAGCCAGAATTAAATCTCGTATGTCATTGTACTTCAGTTTTTCCTTTCCTGTAGAATTGCTTACTGTCATCCTCATTGGCTCCCAACTGTTTGGCAAAGAGGCTAAAACAATCAGTGCTCAGATCTCGTCATCAAAATCAATTTCTACAGACGACAATTGATTTGTGATAATGTTAAACTCGTTCAGATGTTGTGCTACTGATGCGTTCTCTGGCATCTTCAAATTGAATAATTTCTTCATCAGATGCATCTTGTTGTTTGCTGACGGCTTTTCATACATACCAGACAAAACCTTCATCAAATCTGCTGTCGTCTTCCCCTTTACAACATTGTGCGCAACAGACCTAGACAGAGTTAACCTAATAACTCACAGTACTTGTCTGTCAAGAAAAGTCCATTCGTCATCCTTCATAGTCTCAGGTTTTTCCCCTAGAAGCGGCAGATGCAACTTCTTCCCATAAAGATAATCTTCGATTTGCATCCTCCAGAATCCAAAGTCTGTGCCATCAAACTTTTCTATTCCAGACGCCTTTCTTGCTTCCTCTGTCATTGCCCCCACTCAAACCTAAATCAGGTTCTGATACTAGTTGTTAGGGAAATTTACGAAATTCCCAAACCTGTGAGACACAAAAATATAGAAGAAACACACGCCAAAGAAAACAAGCACACGCACAAGACAATATTTAAGTGGTTCGGCAATTTACCTACGTCCACAAAGCTGCAGGGATTTCACTACATTCAAGAAAGAGTACAGAACGGCCAGCAATACATTAACCAAGAACCCTAATCACACGAAATAATGATTACAGCGCACAGGGCTTCAAAAAGGGGCCCAAAATTTTTTTTCCCATGGACTAAGCCTCATAAAAAATCCCATTTAAAAATCACAACATTATTTCGAGTTGAGTCATCATTCAGATCAAACGCAAACTAGACTCCACAAAGGCCCAACACCAGGCACTAAGGCGTGTATTGTTGTATAAGGAGACAGTATTTCTAGTCTATTAAGATGTGATCATGTTGAAATTTTCTTCTACAATATATTTTTTTTATTAGATTTGGATCTACAAGTACTAAAAAAGTATGTTGAATGACAACACGAAGCAAGAGTTTGAGTTCTTGAGCAGGATTCGCTTCCTCTTAGTTTTTTTTTATTAGACAGGATTCACTTATTATAGTGAAACATGCCGTCACAATTTGCTGTTTAACATTCGTGATATGAAACATCACTCCAAGAAGAGTTAGTGAGGTTATAAATAATAGTGAAAATGATTCCCATTGTAGAGTCAACCAAGCATAGCCCACAAGCCATGCTCAAAAACTGAAACTCTTGTGGCGATAACAACCATCACACATAGTATTTGCGGCAGCAAAAAAAACTTTTTATGACTGTATTACCATCACAAAAAACTTTTTTTTTTCCTTCAAAACACGTTTTTTGTGACTGTGGACACTGCCACCGTAAAAAACTTGTTTCAAAAATTCCTAATTCTTGTAGTGAATCTTATCCTCGATAGCTCTATCAATGTGGTACTATCTGAGAAACTCACATATTATAATCACTTCTGTAGCCTCTAGCATTTCCAGTTTGTCGTGTATATATACCTTAGAAAAGTCTTTTAATTTAACTAAATGTCATATTTTAAAATAGCTTAATATATATATGGTGGTGGTTTTTGATTCTTTTATGAACAAAAGAAAGAAATAGTTATAAGCTATGGTGCTCAGTGTTTCTTAATTTCCTGTAATAGGACGGAATTCCACTATCGTTATTAAAGTAGTAAGGAAATAATTAGAATATGAATGCCCATTGTGTACTTTATTTTCATTTACAAACAGAAAAAAGTAAACCAGTAAAAAATTCTTCCAAACAACCTTCATGTCTAGCTACCTAATCAAAAGAATATATCTACAGATACAAGCAATTTCTTTTCTCTGGCTTTTCCTGTGCACTCTCATTCTTCTTAGCTTGTATGAATGGTACAGAATGTTTACAGTTGGTGCTTGATCAATCCGTAGACAGTCACCAGAGCCATAATTAGCGAATGATCGGTTTCGGGTTCCACTACTAAAGTCCATACATCATCACCCAAAAGAACTCCAGATGATGACTGCTTTTCTTTCACCTGCAGAAATCCCAAATCACTAGAGAAGTGTTAATGCTATACGCTTGTATAAGACTAAAGTTGAACTTGAACCCAATATAAACGAGCAACCACAAAGAAAGTAAGTAATTCTATATTGTAATCAAGACTAACCTCAGCAACAATGGCGCCATGGCCGTCTATGATCTTGAATGCTGCTTTTCCAGCCAATCCGACTATCCGATAGCATCTTGATTTAGCCTTATCACGCCCCAAAATAACCTGACAATTTATTTCTTTACTGAAAATCTTGCAATATTTTCTAACTTGAAACCATGGTCTCTCCTTCTTCATTTTCGAATCTCTCAATTTGTAGCCATCCCAACCACCAAAAATTTGGAGTTTCTGCCAGATAAAATCGAAACAAACAAACAAAAATAAGTCTTAATGATTTCCAAGCTCACAGATTTTGTTAGTTAAGTAATCATATCACTCAATTTTGTTACCTTTTGCCGTATAGAAAAGAGAACTTCGCCTCTGAGATTCATGAGATGAACTTCATGGCAGCATTTTTCGCCATAGTTATCGATTCGATAGACGAGTTCACCGTTGGAATCAAAGACAGTGCAGCCATTTCCATTGAAAACTAGTGATTTCATCCATACAGTGAATGCCTCTCTTTTTGAGGTCAAGTAACTAGATGAACAAGCGGGTGTCTGAGGATAAACCTTAGCCATTGAAACTTTGAAAGCCTGAAACTGAGAAGATGTACAGAAAGTTTAGTTTGTAGATGGAGACATCTTCTCATATCCCAAAGGGTTTATATATAAATAGCCTGAGAGTTCAACTATGTTAAAATATAGCAGGCCAGCAAAAGAAAATATTAATATATCTCAATGTGATTTACATGAAAGCATTACATAATAAGGACGAAATTAAATAAATAAATATTCAGTACCAAAAATATAATTAATCTTTTTATTTTCAGTACCTCAATTATATTGTGGGAGAGTATTTTAATTGGTGGTTGGATGTGTGGTCAGGTTTGGTCATGTTCAAGGAATTTATATGAATATGTGTGGTTGTAGGTGTAATTAATTCAGGCCTGTCTGTTTGAATACTTTTCTTTTTCCTCCTTTTTTTTTTCGATTTAGCTGTAGCAGCCCTTTTTTGGCTTTCCCATTTGATCTTTTGACTACTTTTAGTATAGTCCTCCACTGACCACTCTCTTTGCTGCTGGTTGGAATGACCAAGGAAACTACCATATGTGAGTAAGTAAAAAACAATTGCTTCACATACAAAAACTAAGTCCAAACTCTTTTAATTAGATTTGAGCTTAAACTTTTGACTCGAGTTTAAATTCAATGATATATGAGTTTAAATTCTATCAAGATCGAGGTATTGGAATCTCCTGAAAAGAAAATCCGGAGGATCGAGAGTGTTGGAAACCAAGTGTGAAAAAAGAACCAAAATTGAGGAGTTTGAGGACACGGGGCTCGTGTTTAAGTGTTATGATTGTATGTAAGAATCGGGTGATTATCAATATTTTCAAAACAAAAATAAACTTGATCATTACACCATGTTATACAGTTCACATTGACAAA
Organism: Ilex aquifolium; assembly: GCA_951799425.1. Classification (NCBI taxonomy): domain Eukaryota; kingdom Viridiplantae; phylum Streptophyta; class Magnoliopsida; order Aquifoliales; family Aquifoliaceae; genus Ilex; species Ilex aquifolium. The sequence goes on from OX637403.1 coordinate 31,212,873, forward strand.
TCATACATATCGACGCAGTTGGAAACTTCCATGGAAATTTCATCCATATCTAGTAATTTTTTTCTTCTTTTTGTTTATAGAGGTCAAGCAAGTTAGAAGATAAAAACTTAGCTATGTTGAAAGCTTGGAGAGGACACACCAAGGAACATTATTGCTGTGAAAGTTCTAGTATGTTAAATTAGTGTAATGTGATTTACTTGAAATCCATATAGAAATAGAAGTATAACTGTCTAGATAAAGATGGATTCATCTGCCTCTCTGATTGGTTGATTCTTGTACCCAAAAACAATATACGCCGGGGGGGGGGGGGGGGGAGGGACTTGCTTAAGTACCTCTATTACTTTAAATATTTTAAATGGTGTATACTAAATAATGATATATTGAAGAGTGTACTAATTTGTAGAGCAGAGTCAGAGCTTACTCAGTCATGTGTAAAACATGTTTATATTTTTTTATTTTTCTTTGTGGTAGTTGATTGACATGCTTAAAGACATCAATCATAATAGAATACATCAACACTATTTGAATTTGACACAAAATCAGCAAATTATGGTTATCTAGGATATGAGACAAATTCGAAAATAACCCAATCCATGACATGAATATTAATGGATAGAGGTAGTGTTATATATGAACAACTCGATTTTATCACAATAAATCCTTTTAACTAGTAGTATAAAGAAACAATTTGTGAGTTTTTCTTTCATACTATTTGGTCAGGATGAATGAATGGCTGTAAAGCATGGTTCGGAGGAGATTGATCCCTCCCCGAGTTGGTCCAGTCAGAAAGGGGAGCTATAGTAAATAGTTTAAAGGAGGAAATATATATATATATATATATGAGTGTTTTAATTCTTGATTCTTTATTTACATGTTGTGCGTGTCGATTTAAGCACGACATGATTTATGAATATGTCGAATCTAGAATTAACGATCATTAACAAAAACCCAAAATAATATGGCCGGAGTTCAACACAACATTACTAGCTTGCTATTCCTATTATAGATTTTCTTCGATGGAGCAGCTTCCCCTTTTTGGATCAAGAGGAAACTTCCTTGCACTTTATGTTTTTAACTATGTTATTGAACTTTTGTTTAGTAGTTTTACATGGCCAGAAAAATGGTAAAAACGAAGCTGTCGATATCATGAACAAGAAAAACATGCATGGATTATATAATTGTATGTGTTGTTGTCTGTTGCTTATAACCTTATCCCTTTGTGAAGTTTAATTCAATCTTATTATAAGCTAATGTTTGAGCTTAGACAAAGTGAATGATATAAGCTAATGTTTTTTTTAAAGAAATTAAAGAAAAAGTATTGATAGGGAAAGTGTTAAAGGTTAGCACTGGTGGTATGCTGATACACCATCTCAACATTTCACATCCCAAAATGAGTCAGACCCACTTGCATCTGATGTACTTGCGTACGTTAAGTTGTGAATTAGGTTTTTAGGTCTAAACCCACCAACATTTGAGCATGCAGCCGTGGTCATCCAAGTGTCAGCAAGTAAAGTAAGCGACAAAACCGATGTTTATGTCATTCGATCTTCTCCAATACATGTGTTCTCTCACTTTAATTTAGTGGTAGATTAGTCATTACAAAAACAAGTAGAGCCCTCGGTGACATTGTTACAAACCGAGCGATTAGGGGCAAAAAACCCACTTCGAGGTGATTAGAAACCTTCGGTAGTTGGATTCGTAGCAAACCCGGCTTGCACAACCTTCCTAAAAAAGTAAATAAAAAAATTCAATATGATGATGCACAAAATATGTTTATGTACCATTTGTCAAGTATTTAATATAGTAATAAATGATAGGAATCAACACAAGCAAAACATAATTTAAGTGGTTCAGTAAACGTGATCTACTCCACTGTGATGGATTAGGATGACATGTGTATTTTATTGTTTCAAAGAGTGTAGGGTGCTCAAATGTGAGTGATAGGTGTGAGATGCCCCCCTTGTGGAGGTGATGCTTATAACTTACAGGCGCCTCCTAACATATTGAGGCGCATTTCTCGTATCAGTTGAGATAGTTTAGTGGAGGTGACACCCTTCTCGTAACAGGTAAGACAATTCCGTAGAGATAGTGATGTGAGCGTCCAAAGGAGATCTCTTCGCCTGTCAGTTATGAATTGAGTCTTTCACCATGAAGCGGCTGACTTGACTCTCTCTTAAAATGGCGTGATTGACCAAACTTCCTCTTTCCGCGGTAGGCCTATCCTACATTCTTAAACTGAGCCTCTTAGTTGGGCCTCGACTTTATTTTTGGGTCTAATTTGTAATTTTAAGCTTAATCTGAACCGGTCCCATCATGACATATCCTTTTCATTGATACAAGAGCCTTCATATACAAAGATCGATGATAAAAAAAAAAAAAAACTACTTTAACGACTAACATAAGAGCAACTCCAACTCACTTTTCATTTCTTATTTTTTAGCTAGTTTAGCTAGCCAAACACTAAAAACCATCTCCAACCCACTCTCTATTTCTCATTTCACCAAAATGGCTCTCCAAATGTGGAGAGTCATTTAACCTCTCTAAATTCTCTCTCTATCTATTTTTCTTTTTATCTCTTTCTATATATATTGTAATTTCTTTTAAATTATTGGAAGTTAGTGAGAGTTAGGTGTAGTAGTTAGGTAAAATAAAGAGCGTGGTTGGAGTGAACTTCTAAAAGTAGCTAGCTAAAATAGAGAATGAAATATTTAAATATATTTTAGCTAGTCATTTTGAAGAGTTGAGTTGGAGTTCAATACCTAACTGACCATCTATTCCCATTCATCCCATTGCCCAGTGCCTATTGGACTTCAATACAGGGGAAGACACGACCAGGTCCTACCAATAAAACTTTTATATTGTAACTAACTGTTGTTATTGTGGTCAGCGTGGATGGATAAACTTTTGCTACACAAAACTAATCATCGACTGGATTGTTAATATTATTATTATTATTTTAAACATAATCTGCTATCCACTGTGTCACAATAAACTGTTTTTTTTTTCTTTTGATATAATATTTAATACATAGGTGATACCATATTAATATTGATGACATGGTATCACCAATCAATAATAAAACTCTAAATAAGTTAATTAAATCTCACTTCAATAGTTATTGGCTCACATGGAAGAATAGTGGGTAGTTATATGTTTATACGAACGAAAAGTTATTAGTTTGTGTGGGATCTATTTTTATTTATTTATTTATATATTATTGATTGGTGATACCACGTCATTATAATAAATATTTTTTCGTTTCGTTGAGGTGTAGACCCCTTTGTAGACCGACTTAATTTCGAGTTGTGATATGTTTACTTACTGGGTTATTGAGTTCTCCAACCACATAATATATTTACACATTGAGAGATACAAATTTCAAATTTTGTTTGATTAATTTTTGGATTTGAAATGTTTCTATTGTTATTGATGCATATCGGATCACAACACAGTACTTGGATCGATATATATGTGGGTCGGGCAGTCAAACAGGTTAACTTTTTCGGAGCCACTTTCATATACATGGGTTTCGAAACACTCATGTTCAATCAAAAATAGCGAGGCAAAATGAACTCATCGCACCCCTAACAGGGGATGCTATAACTCATGGTGGATTTCGTGCAAATTTCTTTGTTGGGCTGAAAAATGTGTTTTTGTTGTTTTTGGTAATTTTTCGTAGTTGAATAACTTCATCATCTTAAGTTAGAATTGATCGCCTTTAATTCTGCCTTGATCGGGATGATTAGTAGTTTTTAGCCGTATAATTAGTTTGAAAGTTTCCTTTTTTGGCAAAATTGGTATTAATGGTCTAATTACCAAACTTTGGTGTGTTATTTACTTATAGATGGTTAAAAATTTTGAGCTCTTTTTACCTATATTTTGGGGATTTATGATTGGTTGTATATATGTGATGGATCAATGTTAATGTCGTGCTCCCTAATAAACATAGGCGTCGAATTCTTTTTGTGAAAAACAAAAGGAAGCGTGACATAGGCATAGTATGTGCTTGTCCAATCGAAAAAACAAAAGGAGGCGTAACATAGGCATAGTATGTGCTTGTTCAAGGGAAATACAAATGCCATTTATTATTTCTTTCCTCTCCTTTTTACAAGAAATAAATCGGAATTTTTCAATCATTGTTTACATCAAATGGAAGTTACAGAAACATGTAAATTAAAAGAATTTAGTGAATAGTTTGGTGATTTAGAGAATTATTCACAGCTTGTGATTGATCAATCCGTAGACGGTCACAAGAGCCATAATCAGAGAATGATCTATCTGTGGTTCCACCTCTAATGTCATTACATCGTCTCCCAACGGAACTCCTGAAGATGATTGCTTTTGCTTCACCTGTAGAAACCCCAACAGGTACCAACTGTTAATTGTGAGAGAATAGAGCTCAAAAACATAGAATCGTAACCCGCACTGCTTGGTTTAGTGGTTGAATATGATGCGAGACCTAAATCCCCGTATCATAAGTTAAAGTTCCTTTGGCCTCGTTAACTCATTCAATCAATGCACGTAATTTACAAAGTGATTGTATAAATTTGTATTATAACCATGAGTCTAAAAGACGCGTGATTGTAATTATTTTCATGTAGTTGAAAAGTAAAAAAGCATAAAACTAACCTGTGCAACAAGTCTGCCTTCACTGTCCATAATCTTAAATGCTGATTTTCCAGCCAAACCTACTATCTTGTAGCACTTTCCTTTAGCTTTATCACAACCCAAAATGACCTCACAATTCATTGCACCACTCAGAATCTTGCTGTTTTTTCTTACTTGAAACCATGGTCTCTCCTCCACCACTTTTGAACCACTCCACTTATAGCCATCCCAAAGTCCAAAAACATTTAGTTTCTGCGAAACAAACAAACAAAAATAATTCAGTTGAGATAATCTTCCAATTTCATCACATGTAGTTTACTAATTATGACTCAGTTCATCATTAATTAAGTACCTTTCGCCGTATAGAAAAGAGAACTTGGCCTCGGAGATCCATCAGATATACTTCATCACTACATTTGCTATTGTAGTAGTTATCGATTCGATAAACGATTTCGCCATTTGATCCATAGACAGTGCAGCCATTTCCATGAAACACAAGGGATTTCATCCATAGTGTAAATGTTTCTCTTTCAAGGGTCATGTAAGAGGAATTAGTAAGTGTTTGAGGATATATCTTAGCCATGGGAAAGAACAAGAAATTGGTTTTGAACAAGATGCAGAACCTTTAATTTTACACACAGCTTATAAACTTTTCAAACCCAAGTCTTAGACTTCGAAAAAATTAATCAAACCACTGCAAATTTGAAAGAGGAGAATAGTTTTAGAGAAATTGATCAGGTGTGAATTCTCGTTTAAGGCATGTGTATATATACAAATTAAGTTAGAAGGATGTGTAGTTTATTCTTGAGTCTTGTCTATATTGTATTCTCAATCTGGGTTTCATGAGCAGGCCTTTTCTGAACTTTATCTTCTGATTAATTCTTTATTGTATCTTTCTTTTGTAGGTAATTTTTTTTTGGTTCAACGGGAGTGTTCGGGTCAGCTTACGTGCACCTCGATTAATCTCCTTTCCGGTCTGGTCAAAAGCAGATCATCCACGCCGAGACTAGGGTATTTATGAGGGATAAATCTCTTATGGTCTAACCCTAAGAAGTTGTCAAAATTTAAATTCAAGATGTCTGAGTTTACAACTCGTCATTGTTATTACCGCTTAAACTACTTGGGGTTGTGGGTACTTTTTCTAAACCAGCAATTGGCCAGCTGAAATGCCATTCTGGTATGTGAGGTTGTTGATGTCATGGCCGGAAGGAGAAACAATAATTATTCATGTGGCTATTATTTTTTGCTTATTAAGTGCGACCTTATCACTTTGATGAGTTGGTTTAGTACTAATATATCATTATTTTTCTGTTAGCTGATGGGCATGGGCAAGCTAGTTATATATATATACTATAAACACCATTACAAAGAGCATTACTTTTTTGTACTTTTTTTATGAAATTATTTTTTGGCTTTAAAATTACATAAAATACGTTATCAACCCGCATAACTAAACTTTAAACTCCATCATATTCCAATCTTGTTAGGTAACAGCCATTACACTCAATTACAATCATTTTTTTAACAGCATAACCATCATAGTTGCCCTCACACCGACTCGGAGAGACAGAGAGAGAGAGAGAATGTATAGTTTTTAGTGCATGCTGATCATACATTATCTCACTGATTCACTCTCCAATATGAGTTAGAACACTTGCATTTTGATGCAAAAGGCTACGTAAAATGGTGGATTAAGTACCAAATCCACTACTGTCATGCTATTTATATTAAGAATCGCAAAGCAATATATATTATATTGTAAATGCAGTCACCATTGGTATATACAGTTCATTAATAATTATATGAGTTTATTGCCAACATTATATTGGAACTACTTTTCGTCGTTGTCGCCTCAATGGCCTTAAAGTTGAACCTTAATTTTGTCACCTTCAATCCCATTTTAAACTACACTCAATTTCAACCCGAACCCTTCAGCCTAAGTATTGGTAATGCTTAAAAATTTTAACTCGTATTTATTTTTCATGCCGAAATTTGGGCTAAAAATAGGTTTTGTTTAAGTATGATTCTTATTAGGCTTACACAATTCTACCTTAAATTCAGGTTCAATTCCAATTCAATTCGAAATTGAATAATTCAGCCTAGGTTCGGGTCGATTCCCAAACAACCCTCCATCACTTTTTGCAGAATTTTCTCAGTATTATAGGTCGTCTTTTCGAAATTATCGTTGGAACTCATTTTTCATATGCACAACAAGGAAAATATAGGAAAAATGTATCGGAGTGACATATGTTGTGAAGAAAATGTACTGTTTTATATGAAATTTCAATCCGAAATTGAGATGAAAGAGCCATGAAATTTCTCATAGAATAAAAAACTTTCAGCAATGAGTACTCAAAAAAACAAGATTCCTTATGCTTTATATCCTTGTGTTTGAAACGGACTAATTGGATTAACTATACAGAAGTCAACCCAATTTGATAGGAAATAATTTCATTTTTTTAGTTCACAAGCCTCTAATTTATTGTTCACATGAAATGAATGCATTATATAGATAGAATTTCTATCATTAATTCTGATCATTCATTCAACATATGTATCCTATGCCGATATTTTTATTTTTATTTTATTCAACGGTCATGGATATACGGATCAGTTTTCGTGCACCTTGACTAATCTCCTCTTCAGTCCAGTCAAAGTCATGTCATTCACGTCGAGATTAGGGTATTCATGAAGAATAAATCTCTCATGGCCAGACTTTGAGGAGTTGTCAAGACTCGAACTCAAAACCTTTGAATTTATAATTCGTCTTTGTTATCACTTGAGCTATCATTTGAAGTTGATACCAAAACAACATGTAATAAGAAACATAGAGATCAAGTTGTATCTTACTAGATTTGAGTGAAAATATTTTATCCCTATAAATATTAAATAGGGTGAGGTATTATGTAATCAATTATTAGATGACCAGATTTTCATTAAATAATACATCGACGTAATTTTTTAGTCCATCGACCTATGTACAATGTACTAAGGTGGGTATGTTTTGAACCACGCTATAACTTCATGTCATGATTTCATTGGTTTTCTTATCTTTCAATTTATGATATCAATGTTAATTATTTGTTGTACAAAATCAATATTTATTACTTGGGTATAAATTTTTAGTACTAGGATGGGATTTTGACCCCCAAAAAACTCCTAATGTAATTCAAAATGAAATAGTACTTGGAGTGGAGAGTAATGTTATTTAGACCTAAAAATTTGTTGTTGACCTAATAATGTGATTTTTGTGGAACTATTGGATCAATACCAAGTTTCAATATTTGATGGAGCCCATAGTCAATTTAAAGGTCACAGTGAATTAAATCAACAAATTAAATCAATAAATTAAATCTCAATAACATTATTAGTTAAATGTTGTCCAAACTTACACCTCTATAGAGCACCAATTTTCAGGATGGATAAGGTGGACAAGTGAACGAGCCCAACCTCGTTTGCAGCCCAGTTCTAAACAATCAAAGGAAAGGAATAGCAGCCCAAGGACGAAAAGCTTGCCATCAGGCCGTGTTGATGGGTTAATACATGATTTTCAGCCATTAGCCTTAATCCCCGACATTGGCTCCAAAAATGACCTAATTCATCGTTAAGCCTAACAAATAATTATAAGACAAACTCAATTGGCATAATCACCATACACTTGTCTAGACTAGTCAATAGATCAAATTATGATCTGAATTTAAATCACCTTAGTTTGTTGATTCATCATCTCAATTTCTACTAGCATCTTTAAAAAAATTGAATATATTAATATCCGTTTCAATTGTGATTTGAACACAATTGAATATAATTAGATGTACATAATAAAGTTCAATCTATATTATATTATTCTACATCCAATATATTATAGTTGATTTTTTGGTACATAACAATATCACATTGTTACAATACAAACAAAAGTATTGCAAATTAATCAATTTTTTTGATAAAAAATATAATAAAGTTATGATATAATTAGATGTGCAAATACTCAATAATAATAATGTTACAATAAAGATTCATTATAAATAAAATAGAAAATTTCTAAGGGGGTCAAAGAGATAGAAAAACAAATAGCATATTAGATACTCGAAGAAAGATAAAATAGATCAATAATTAATTTTGACAATAATTAAAATTATATAATTTATTATTCAATTTAATTATACCTATAACTTAAATTTTTATATAAAATATTGGACGGTAAAATAATAGGATATAGATTGGAATTTATTTCTTCATATAAATATAGATATAGATAGATAATTGTATATAACTGTACTACCAATAAATGAGTTCAAAAAAATTTAGAAGTTTTTATAAAAGAGTCTAAAACAAGTTGAAAGTCAAATAAGTGTTAAAAAAAATAGATGAAAGTATATATGTAGGTATAATTGACTTTATTATAATAATTAAGATAAAATAGAAAATCAAAAGTTTTTTACAGATGCTGACATTTATAAGTAGTATAGATATAGATATGTGTGTGTGTGTTAAAATTAAGTGATTATACATTAGGGTTCAAAATATACTTTCGGTCCTTTTGGAGTTGACTTTTTTGAGTGTGAAACAGAAGTTTGAAAAGTGAAATGAAAAAGTCATAGTTAAAAAAGTTTTTGGAATCGTTTGGAGTGTCTAAAAAAAAACAAGTTTTTTCTTATAAGCCATATTTTTCAGTTTTTTCTTGATGCTGATATTTTTATCTAAAAAATTAATGAAAAAGTCACCCAATAAACTGAATCGAATTTTCAAATCATGACTAGGGGCAAAAAAAAATTCGAGCTAGATAGGGTAGGCCTATAACTTCATTTAAAAATAATGAATATTTTTGTGACTTAATATTTTTATAAATTACATTTTTGAATTAAAAATAAAGTCAAAATGGACAAAAAATAAATTATGAATAATTTTAATTTTATTGATAAATAATTTAATGTGTCTAACTTTTTTTCAAAAGAAGGTAGGCGGGCTGTTTGGGTTGGGCTGGGCAAGCGAGTTCTTGGGTCGGGTTTAACGCGTTTTTTACGGGCAAATTATTGGGCTGAGTGTCTGGCCGGATAAATGGATAATAGGTTTGAGGTAGGTCCAAGTCCTCTGTTAAAGAGTATAGACTTGAGCTCGGATGGGCCAACTATGGAACAGATCGAATTTCAGATCTATTTTTTTTCAAGCCGAATATTGGAGTCGTGGACAATCCAATCCATAGACACCCCTAACCATGACCGAAATTGAAAGGTCGAGTGGGCAACAATTATTATCACCACACAACTTGTCGACTAAGACCATCCTTTTCTTTAGTTACTGGACCACTGGCTAAAGGTGTGAGCCACAAGATGTACTTTGGCTAGGGACCATGCTAGCTGGATACTCCACCCAATTAAGTCATTTGAAAAACCAATTGCTAGACAATTCAGTTATTGCTAGCACCCCAGGTTCCAGGGCCACAGCAAATATACACGGAAAAAAAAATTATTCAATATGTTTTAAGTATTAAATATTATTTTAAATTATTTATTATGTATATTTAATAATCATGTTAATTTTATAATTATTTATATCGACGGATCCTAGGCATCCCACCTACCGTTGTGCTAACGAACCCTGTACCAACAACCTGTATATTCCGTCTCACTGCTTGTAATAGAAAACAGCCACTTTTGGACCTTTGTGCAAGAAGATGACGACTCGCCATTGGCTAACCTTGACTTTTCTGAAAAGAAAATAATAATTCAACAATAATTGCCTTGTCGTTCACGTTAACATCAATCCCTAAAATGTACGAAACTTTCAAGACAGAGAATATTCAACATCTTAAGTTTGGAAGCCAGGGTTGAAGACTTCAAACAGAAGTAGAGAGAGAGAAAAAAGAGAGGGGCAGAGGGACTGTGTGCGTGAAATGAAAGCATGAAGAGCAGTGGACTCCAAAGCCATATCTCTGGGGCAAAGATATTGCGATCGCCATTAAAGAAGGGGTCTGTAACGTTTGCCACTCTCTTTTTCTTGGTCATCTTCATCATCACTGGATTGATTTCTTCTTCTTGGATCAACTCTGTAAGTTCAACTCTGTAAGTTGTTGCTAGCCATAAGATTTACTCGAATCGAAAGAAACTCAAGCTTTTTTGCTTCTGTGCTTTCATTTTTGTTCAGATACAGCTGCAATAAACAGATCTTCAAGCATGGCTTTTTCTTCACGAACACTTCAGTGAAAATCTTTGGCAATAATAAAAAATTTGTTTTCTTTTCATAGGGTTATAGAAATTTTCAGAAATATTTTCGAAATGTTTTAAAAATAGAGAAAAAAATTTAAAAATTTTACTCCGAAACATATGGGTATGTTTAGTTTGCATATCATAAACTGTTTTTTGTTTTTAAAAATAATTTTTAGGAAAAAAATTATTATTTTATAACATTCAATGATTTCAGTGGAAACTAAACAAAATTTTGATCTGGAAAAATGTGTTTTTTTGTTCCAATTGCAGTCTACTATTTCTGTTGGTGATGTGAGCACGAAAGAAAGAATTATATCAAAAGAGCACAGAAGAACTCCAAAAAGAATAGCAATCCCCCTCAACTGTTCCAATGGAAATGAGACTCAAACATGTCCATCAAATTACCCATCAACATTTGAAACTCGTCAGGATGATGAATTATCATCGAATTCAACTTGCCCGGATCATTTTCGCTGGATTTACGAAGACCTAAAGCCATTCAAGGCCACAGGAATCACAAGGGACATGGTGGAAAGAGCAAAGGAAACAGCACATTTTAGGTTGGTGATAGTGAAGGGAAAGGTTTATGTTGAGAAGTACAAGAAATCAATACAGACTAGGGATGTTTTCACCTTGTGGGGAATTTTGCAGCTACTGAGAAGGTATCCTGGGAGGTTACCGGACTTGGAATTGATGTTTGACTGCAATGACCGGCCGGTGATCCAGTCACGTGATCATCGGGGACCTAACGCCACCGCTCCACCGCCATTGTTCCGATATTGTGGTGATCCGTGGACATTGGACATAGTCTTCCCAGATTGGTCTTTCTGGGGTTGGTAAGTTTGAACTTTCCCATTTTAAGTGTGGATGAATTTGAACAATTCTATTTTCAATTTCTTGCAAATACTCCGACACGACCATAGTTTAAATAAAACATAAACTATTCTCAATCCTAGTTATCTAAATGCCGCACGGCAGCTTGAAAAGTCCAAGCCTGTGACATGTAGCTCCAAAATTGTCTCCACCACTTGTGCGGTCCCAGTGTCCTGTCACACTGTCCTATGCCTGTTTGGCGGGTGAGAAATAATTTAGGTATAGTTCACCAGATATTTTATTCAAAAATCCCTTATGCCATGCTACAACATGATCTAATTATCGATTAGTAACGCTTTTTTGAGTAATTGTTCGAAGGGTAAAAATAATTCAGTAAAAAAACGAACGATACAATTATACTTGGCTATGTATGTTTGTAGGGCTGAAATTAACATAAAGCCATGGGAGAACATCTTAAAGGACATAAAAGAAGGGAATAATCGAGTAAAATGGATGGAAAGGGAACCATATGCTTACTGGAAGGGAAACCCTTTTGTTGCTGAAACCAGAAAAGACCTCCTTACTTGCAATGTCACCGATAACCAAGACTGGAATGCTCGCCTATTCATCCAGGTAAATTTTTCTTCAAACACTTGTTAAGCTTGTCTAGTCGTTCCCTCATATTAAGATGAATGTATAATTTGCAGGATTGGATCCAAGAGTCTCAACAAGGATTCAAGCAATCCGACGTAGCTAACCAATGTACTTACAGGTATATACAGAGACAGAGTGCTGATTTGAGTTTCAAATCTTCAGATTTTCCGGTTTAAAGCATACGTGTTACAAATTTGCATGTCCACTAATACAGATACAAGCTCTACATTGAAGGATACGCATGGTCTGTTAGTGAGAAGTACATTCTAGCCTGCGATTCAGTAACTTTGTTCGTAAAAACGAATTTTTATGATTTTTTCACAAGAAGTCTGCAACCAGTACACCACTTCTGGCCTGTAAGAGATGATGACAAGTGCAGATCAATCAAATTTGCAGTAGATTGGGGCAACCACCACAAACAGAAGGTAAGTGTGAATTTTATAAATACCCATAGTGATTCCTTTCTGATATAGCACGCAGAGCGGTGGACTAGATGACAACCTAGAATCTTCAGAAATCAATTAGTAAAGGTTTAGTGACGCTAATCAGGTTGCGTTTCAGGGACTTTTCGGAATGGGGTCTTCAGAAATTTTCTGACATTGACGCTGAAATCTACCTCGATTAGTGTCGCTATAGTTTTATCTTTTGTTTCCCAAGCTTTTAGGCTGTCAATGTCATGTAATCCTCCTCTATGCATGCTACATCACATTCTCAATGGCAAAAAATGTAATGCAATGTATGCTAAGCAGGCACAGGCAATTGGAAAAGCAGCCAGTGACTTCATTCAAGAAGAGCTAAGGATGGACTACATATATGACTACATGTTTCATCTGTTAAACGAATACGCTAAGTTGTTGAGGTTTGAGCCTAAAATACCAGTAGGAGCTGTGGAGCTTTGTTCAGAGACCATGGTTTGCCATGCAGATGAGTCAGAGAAGAAGTTCATGATGGAATCCTTAGTGAAGGGTCCTTCTATTACAAGTCCCTGCACTATGCCTCCTCCTTATGATCCTCGTGCTCTTGGAGCCTTTCTTAGGAGGAAAATCAACTCAATAAAGCAAGTGGAGACATGGGAGAGACGATACTGGGAGAGTCTAAACAAGCAGCAATAGAGGTACCCTGTATTGATATAAACTTATAGAACCTAGGTAATGATGACCATAAAGTGATTAGCATATGCGAATTTAACATTTTTTTTAATAAAAGCAATAAAACCTGGTTTACCTGTAAGGAGAAAGGAATGGGAATCACTACGCGATTGGTGAAACTTGACCCAGATTGTGCCTGGGATAGACATCTCCTTAGTTATTTGAGAAAATCCCACTTGCTCATCCATATATTAAAAATGCATTAGAAGTTTTTTTACGAACTTATTTTTTTTTCATAAACCAATAGATTAAGAATTGAAACGGAATATAGCCAAGGATGAGAGGTATAAAGGTCCTCACGATCTATGGGGATTCGCAATGGTACATATGAAGTACGCAAATCAGAATTAATGTCCTACCACGCCATGACTAGGAGCTCATGAAACAGTTCGAGCTACTCAAATTCTGCCAAATACAAAGGAGAAAGAACGACAAGGCAGATGCATTAGCCAAGTTAGAACCCGCTCTAGCAACCCCCCTGGTGGCAGAACAGAAGTCATTATACATGACAGGGTCAGGAGCCTCATTCATCCATTGGACAACATCAGAAACAAAACTAACATATTCCTAAATAAAACTTGGGCAATCCTATTACAAGTATTTCTATCTAGCCTGGAATCAAACAACGATAATTTATTAAGTTAGACAGTATATTACCCTATAGACTTAATCGGGTAGAAAGTCAGGTAAACATTTTAATAGCTATTGTAGGTACAATGCAAAGTGCAGGCATTGGCTCCAGTTGTTTTGGATTCCGATTTAAGACTTGAAATTTGGGATTTTTTATGTTTGATGTTAACCGGATAAGTTTTGAAAGCTTAAAAAAAAAAATAGAGAAAGCTTGAACGATGCTTAAAAAAAACAGAGAACGCTTGAACGATGCTTGAAAGCTAGGGTTTTGAGGTTCATTAACTTGATACTTAAAAAAAGAAAAATCAAATCTGTAGATGAAAGCCTGAACGATGAAGGCCACCAGATTGCGCCCAAACACAGAGAGAGAGAGAGAGTACCTGTGGAGGTCGGGACTGAACGATGAAGGCCTGAGCTATGGAGGCAGAGACTTGAGTGATGAAAGCCGATGGAGGCAAGAGGAGAGTAATGGAGTGAGGCGCTCGCTTAGTCAGTAGACGATAATGTTGGTTAGCAATTAGGATTTTTTTAGTTTATATATATATATTAGTTGATTAATTAATGCGGGTAGGGTAGGGTAGGAACGTGGAAATTGATGGGTATTCCGCATTTCTGCCCAATTTAATCGGAAGACCAAAATTTTTTCTGCATTCCTATCCGATTGTTGCGGCTAACCGTTCAATAAGATAGGATAGAGTTGGGTAGGGTAGGAATTTACGGTCAATTATAAATTTGAACACCCTTCCACAAAACACCATGGCCCGTTTATTATGGGGCAAAGCAGACTTGCCCGTTTTCGGATGCATAATGAACCCTAGGCCCTTTTTTCGGCAGATATGCCGGTTCTCTACCCTTAATTGAAATCAACGGGCCAAGTGGGCCAGGCCCTAAGTATACCCCTTATTGTAGAAATAACCTTTGTGCAAATAAAACAAAATGTAGATATTATTTGGAGTCTAAAAAATTGGCAGCGCTGAATTCAGACCCTCCTATTATTAATTATTATTTTTTAAATTTCTTTCTTAAAATTAATAAAGAATTATCAAATAATTAAAAATTACACAAATATTATTAAAAAAAATTATAATCTAACTTATTAAAATAAAATGTATGTATTGTCTGGAGTCTAAAAAAATTGGCGGCACTGAATTCAGACTCTACTATGATTTATTATTTTAAATTCTTTCCTAGAATAGAAAAAATGGATTATCAAAAAATTAAAAATTACATAAAAAATATTAAAAAATAGAAAATTGTAAACTAACTTATTAAATAATTGGCGGCGCTAAATTAAGACTCTCATATTATTTATTTTTAAATTTTAAATTTCTTTCCTAAAATAAAAAAATGGATTATCAAAAAATTAAAAATTCTACAAAAAATATTAAGAAATAGAAAATTACAATCTAACTTATTAAAATAAAATGTACATATTGTCTGGACTCTAAAAAAATTGGCAGTGCTGAATTCAGACTCTCCTATTATTTATTATTAATTTTTAAATTTTTTTCCAAAAATAGAAAAAAAATGGATTATCAAAACATTAGAAATTGAACAAAAATTATTAAAAAATAGAAAATTACAATTTAACTTATTAAAATAAAATGTACGTATTATCTACAGTCTAAAAAAAATTGGTCGCGCTGAATTAAGACTCTCCTATTATTTATTATTTATTTTTTTATTTCTTTCCAAAAATAGAAAAAAAAAGATTATCAAAACATTAGAATTTGCACAAAATTATTAAAAAAACAGAAAAACGTAAATTTTATTTCAATAAGTTAGATTGCAATTTTCTATTTTTTAATAATTTTTTGTAATTTTTAATGCTTTTGCAATCTTTTTTTTATTTTAGGAAAGAAATAAAAAAATTAATAATAAATAATAGGAGAGTCTGAATTCAGTACTGCCAATTTTTTTAGACTCCAGACAAAACGTACCTTTTATTTTAATAAGTTAAATTGTATTTTCTATTTTTTATTAATTTTTGTGTAATTTTTAATTCTTTGATAATCTATTTTTTCTAATTTATGAAAGAATTTGAAAAATAAATAATAAATCATAGGAGAGTCCGAATTCATGCCAATTTTTTAAAACTCCAGACAATACGTACATTTTATTTTAATAAGTTAGATTACAATTTTCTATTTTTTAATAATTTTTTTGTAATTTTTAATACTTTGGTAATCCATTTTTTTTATTTTAGAAAAGAAATAATAAAAATAATAATAAGTAATATGATAGTTTGAATTCAGTACTGCCAATTTTTTTAAATTTCAGATAATACGTACATTTTATTGAAGGTGGGTGAAACCTTTAACTTTTGTAGGATCAGAGAAAAAAAAGTTTAGTTCGTTTGATTCCATGCTTATTGGGCAGTTTTTTCATCAATTTTTTGGACAAAAATAATTTTTATCCGCACCATAGAAAAGTTAAAAAATAGAGCATATCTAAGGACTTTCAGGAAAAAAATCGATTTTTTTGAAAACACTTCAAATAGTTCTAAATTTTTTTTTTTAATTCTGATTTTTTCATTTCATTTTTCAAACTTTTATTTTACACTCAAAAAAAAAAAAATTTGGCTGTCAACGGGGCTAATGACCCCAGAGCACGCAAGACCCTCCTCAATTCTATGCCAAACCCGGCTGCCCATAGCCTTTGCCTTTTACAACTTTCTTCGGTCAAAACTTTAGGGTGAGTGTGGGGTCTCACAATCATGTGTATATATCTATGAGTAATCTAATAAATCGACATATTTTTGGGACATGGAGCTTCATTGAATGTGACGAATGCCAGTTTTTGCATACTAAGCTCACTGCATACCCATTCCTTTTAGGGAAAGGAGACTCATTAATCCAATCGTTTCTATTTACTTGGGATCTCAAGTTTGGAATTTTGCTATTACTCTTCTTTTTAGCTCGTTTTTAGGTGTGATATGTTATAACAACGTACACTCATTTTTGTTGTTATTTACATTAATTGTTCTTCTAATAATATAAAATTTATCATAAATATTTTTTTTCATTTAAAAACATAAGATGTGTTTGGTTTACGTCTCAAAAAATAGTATTCAAAAATTGTTTTTGAGAAGAATTTTAGAAAAATGTGTTTTGGTGTTTTTTGTGTCACAAAACTTGTTTGATTATATAATTCCAAAAAACTGTTATACGGAATAGAAAACAGTAAAACTTGTTTGGATAATAACACATAAAACAATAAAAACAAAAATATGATGGTAGGGGTGGTGAAAGTGTGGTGTTGATTGTGTTGGTGGACATGGTGGGGGTGATGAAAGTGTGGTGTTGGTGGACATGGTGGTGGTGGGAGTCAAAGTGTGGTGGTGGTGATGGTGATGGTGATGGTGATGGTGATGATGATGGTGATGGAAGTGTAGTGGTGATAGTGTTTTCTAAATTTTAGAAATGTTGTTTTAAAAAATATACTTAACTTATTCTCTAATCTACCAACTTTTTATTCTCAGTTTTTAAAAAACAAATACAAAAAACAGTTGGTCAAACAATTTTTCTTCCAGAAATTGCTTCCAAAAATCGAAAAACAGTTTATGAGATGCAAACTAAGTTGAGTTATAATTTTCTGTATACTGCCCTCAATATCAAATAACTCACAAAACTCCTGAATGTTAGATAATTTCATTAATCCACACATACATTTCTTTTTTCTCTCCTACGTCTCTTATTTTCTCTCTGTTCGTTTTTATATGAAATTGCATAAATAAATAAATAAAATTATTATTTAAAATATAAATCTTATATAATTAATATTTATTATTACAAAGTCTCTTTAAACATGAAATTATTACAAGTCTCATAATATGAAACATCAATAGTGAGTGTTTTTTTTTTTATGGGATGATGCATGCTGTTTTATGTGCCTTGCAATGCAGGTCTGGTTGGTCAGCAGCAAACGGTTTAGAGCATCTCCAACAAGGCTATCTAAAATAACTACTCAAAATATATTAAAATATTGTATTATCTATTTTAACTAACCACTTTTTCAAAGTCACTCCAACAACGCTATCTATTTTAGTTATCCATTTCAACTAACTTTCAATAATAAAATCTAAAATACTATGTAGTATGTCATGTCATCACCATATTGATGACATCACATGCTGATGTGTTACGCCACGTCATCAAAATTTTAATTTTTTTATTTTTATTAATAACGATCATATTTACAACGGTCACGAAATTCAAAATTTTAAAATTTGAATTTTGCAACAGTCATATTTGCAACGGTCGTATTTGCAACGGTCATATTTACAACGGTCATATTTTTGGATATGTATAAATAGGATCTTCCATCTCTTATTGTCATACACATCAAATCTGTTTATTGGCATTACACTCTTCTTTGTGTTTATGTTATGGCTCGCCATCCTGCAATGAACATAATTCTTAACGATTCTGACTCCGATGATGAATTGGAGATGGTAACAATTTGTGCTATTGAAATGAACAAACTCAATAGCGAGGAAAGCTCTTGTGTACGTCGTGGTTCCATTCAAGGTCATTCAGTTATTTTTCGCAATCGAGTTCAAGGACACGAGAGGCTGTATCGTGATTATTTTGCTGAACCGCCTATCTATCCCCAAATTTATTTCGAAGAAGGTTTCGAATGAATCGAACCCTTTTCTTTCGTATTATATTCATGGTGGAAAATTATGATCCATATTTTGTCCAAAAAAAAAAAATGCTGCTGGAATTACTGGCTTGTCTTCCCTTCAAAAGATGACAGCCGTCATAAGGATGCTTGCTTATGAAGTTGCAGCAGATGCTGTTGATGATTATGTGAGGATTGACGAAAACACTACAATCGAAAGTTTAAAAAGATTTGTGAGGGTGGTAGTAGCAATTTTTTCCAATGAATATCTCAGGTCACTAAACAACTAGGGATGGCAGTGGACCGGGGAAAAACGGGTATTCGTCCAAACCCGTTCCGTTTGGACCGGGGATGGATTATACGAATTGGACGGTGGACGTATACGGGGATACCCGTATAAACCCGTACGGGGATGAAGGCGGGGATGGACTTACCCTTACCCCCGCCCCGCCCCTCCCCGTCCCCGCTATACCCGTTAAATATATATATATATATATATATAAATAAATAAAATAACACTCAGTTAAAACTAAAAGCCCTAAGGCCGGCCCCTGCCCTAACTTACTCTCCTTCTCTAATCTCTATTAGCCGCCTCCTCCATCTCCGCTCAACGTCAACTGCGCCTCCATCTCTGCTCAACGTCGACTGATCAAAGCCTGTTCAGTTCCTGCTCAACGCCGACTGCTGCTCTGCTCAACGCCTGTTCAGTTCCTGCTCAAGCATTCCAAGCGCTGATATATTCAATCCACAAAGAAGTATTTCTCCTGCATCATTGTTTCATATCTGAAGCTCCTTTAAATTTCTTAATTCTAAGTCGTAATGATTGCTTTGTCAACTATAATTAAGTGATGCATCATAGGCTGATGCATGTGTGTTTGTTCTTTTTCTCTGATGAAAATGTGCCTGGAAAAGCATATGTGAACACAGCCACTCATTGGGTTTTTGAAACAAGATTTATAGCTTGAATCAGCTCTAAATAGCATTTGATAATAGTGGGAAACTTTAATTAACTTCTAAATCTCATAGTTTGGCTTGAAAGATAATGACTTGTCTCTGATTGAGAATTCCATTAGATGTGAAGAACTCCTATGAAAAATCTTCTCTCTCGTGCTATCTTATTGTATTCTCTCATTGAACTTCTTTTGTTTTCTTTTTACAAGTTCAAGTCAGACGAGGAGAGAACACCAATTTATCTCATTGCTGAGGACACATTTCCGCATCTGCTCAGTATATTTAATAGACTTGTTCAGATTGCCAATCCTTCAATAGAAGTAGCAGTCTTTCAAAAAAAAAAATAGAAGTAGCAGACTTGATCAATCTCATCTGCAAAATATTCTGGTCATCCATATATGTAAGTATCAGGATGCCTTTTCTTGGTGGTGTTCATATAATGTTCTAGAGAGCATTAATAAGTCTTTGTCAAAATGCTTTTCACTGAAGGCATGTGATCATGTTTTCTTAAAAAACTTTTGGACTCTATTACCACCTTTTATGCTTGGTAAACCATTATAGATAGTGTGTTGCAAAGTTTTTCTCTTCTTGTGAAAGCCCAAGTTTTTCTCTTCTTGTCATTTTGGGCATGTCATTCTGTGTATAGAATTGCATAGTATATAGTCATCACTTGAATTCGATTATTGTTTCAGAACTTGTTTGCCCTGTAGCTATGTTATTTATATTGTGTAATAGGCTTGGGCTTGGGCTTTGGCGGGTACGGGGGGAAGCGGGGACGGGGATTAGAAATTTGCCCGCGGACGGGGATGGGGATGAAAATTATCCCCGTTAACGGGGGTGGACCGGGGATGGACGAAATTTTTTTAAGCGGGTACGGGGATGAAGACTATACCCCCCGCCCCCGCTTCGGTCCACTGACATCCCTATAAACAACGATGACATTGCTAGATTATTAGCAATGGGTACCAATCGTGGGTTTCCTGCGATGTTGGGTAGCATTGATTGTATGCATTGGAAATGGAAGAATTGTCCAACAGCATGGAAATGTATGTATTCTGGTCACGTCCATGAACCAACAATTATTTTGGAGGCGGTCGCTTCATATGATCTGTGGATTTGACATGCCTTTTTTGGGTTACCTGGATCTCATAATGATATCAACGTTCTAGAACGTTCTTCTGTTTTAGCTTTCCTTTCAAAAGGTCGGGCTCCTCCAGCCAATTTCTCAGTCAACAGAAACAATTATACAATGGGGTATTACCTTGCTGATGGTATATATCCAAAATGGGCAACATTTGTCAAAACAATTCAATCTCCAAAAGGCAATAAGCAAATACATTTTGCAAAATCTCAAGAGTCAGCACGAAAGGATGTTGAGCGAGCATTTGGAGTGCTCCAAGCACGATTTGCTATAGTGCGTGGACTAGCACGTTTATGGAAAATTGAAGTGCTTAAAGATATTATGAAGGCATGCATAATATTACATAACATGATTGTCGAGGATAAGCGGAACGCTAATGAGTTGGACTTTACTTATGATACAATGGATGAGAGTCTCACTACCACAATCATACATGAACGGAGTTCAGAACTACTCCAATTTATTAATACTCAACATTGTATTAGAGACAAAGAAACTCATTCCAAACTCCAAGCTGATCTAGTTGAGCATCAGTGGAATATGCATGGAAATTACTAGGCACTACTTAAGCAAATGTTATTACAGTACTTGTACCATGATTACTACTATTTAAATTTGTTTGTCTATTAATAAAAAAGAATTACATCTTCTTTCCCAATATTTTCATTTGGCGGCGTTGATAATATTCAGCTTGCAACGGAGGCATGCAACTCGTATCCATCGACATTATTCGATATTCCTCTTTCATTTGATCCATTTTCATTTTCTCTTTCTCTTGTAGTAGACGTTGCTCCTCGTGTAGTAGACGTTGCTGTTCTTGAAGATAACATTTTTCCATCATTTCAAATTTCTTCTCATTCGCTACTTTTTTCTCTTCCTGCATCTCTGCTAACAGATTAACGAGTTCAGAACTTTTTGCATCACCTCCAGCTTCTTTGCTCTTTGATTTTCGGAGTCGCGCTTTCTCAGCTTTCCTGCCCGGTGGTTTGTCTAAGGATCCATAGGACCCACTGTCATCTCCTAAATTTACGGAGTCCGGTGTAGAAGGCACGGAGCTGCCAGGAGTAGCATTATGTTTTGATTTTTGCTTCTTTGTTTGAGAATCCTCCATCCATTTTGGTTGATACCTTAACTCATTCCAACAATGTTCAAACGGAAAAGAAGATTTATAAAGTTCCTTGTACAAGTTCTTGGCATCACGAATCTGAAAAATTTTACAACAAAACTTATTATCATGTCATTAAAAGTACACTATTTTGTAAGAAAATATTAACTCAAACCTTGTATTTCTCTGTCAAACCACTTTGATTCAGTCTTTCTATCTGTGCAAAGCACCCACAAAATTTGTTGGTGGCTAGCTGAATTACCGACCAACGATTCATCAAAGAATTTTGACTACGAATAGGGCATGACTTAGGTTTGTATTCGTGGAAGAACTCGCAAACCCTTTGCCAATATGTCTTTGATTTTTGCTCATTTCCTTGCACATCATCCAAACTAATATTAAGTCACGCCGAGATTATTATAATGTCTTCCTCTGATGTAAAATTGTCACCTCGTTGTTTTTTGGTGGTGGAGTCTACTTGAGGAGATATTGGTGAAGATTGACATATAACCTCATCATCTAAATGTGTTCCATCATGCATAAGATTGGTGAAATACGCACCATGTTGGAATGGATCCATGAGATGGGCAGTTTGTGCTTTGCAAATATAGATGATGAGGTACTATACTGTAAAAAACAATTGATCTATGTCTTAGAAAAAAACTGGAATAGTTCATGTTCCAATTATATGAGGTAGAAGCACATAGATGCACACAGTATGATGAAGGACAGTCTAAAGAAGTTAATTGTGAAGTCTTGCATCATTAAGGGGACTTGAACTAGAGATATCACTTGGGCTATAGGGTATAAACTAGTGGCAGATTATTTCATTGCCTATTGATGATGGAAATCATAAACAACTTTGACAAATCCTTCAATATGCCAATATTTTGATGTGGATTTCTTTTTTCTACTGCTTAATATATAGAGATGGTGCATACCCTCAAGATCAGAGACAAATCATGCATGACAATTCCCAAATAATTCCCAAATAATTTCTCAGATAAATACAAACAATTTCCAAATAATTTATCATACAAACAATTCCCAAATAATTTATCATACAAACAATTCCCAAACAATTTCTAATACAAACAATTCCCAAATAATTTATCATATATCATACAAACAATTCCCAAATAATTTCTCATACAAACAATTCCCAAATAATTTCTCATACAAAAATTCCCAAACAATCATAAACCAAATGTCTATGTACAAACTCAAATGCCTCAACATTAACCCATACCGAAAATCCCAAATGCCTCAACTCTATAAATACATCAGAAACCCAAATGTCTCAAAAACCCATACCAAAAATCCTTCAGACAGTGGACGGTGGAGCCTTCAATAGTCGGTGGGTGGAGCCTCAACAGTCGGTGCCTCAGTCGGGATTTTGGGATTTTCAGATTTTGGGAGCTCATCACAGTCGGTTGAGCTCATCACAGTTGGTCGAACAAGGGAGGCGAGGGAGGCAGAGAGACGAAGAGAGTGAAGAGACGTTGCTGAAGGCGGCAGAGAGTCTGGCGAGGGAGATGGGCTAGCTTGATGTGGCGAGGGAAATGAGGGCTATGAGAAATAGATAGCCAAATAGTTAGCCTGTTGAAGTGGATTTTTAGGGAGAAATTATCTAAAATAGCTAAGATAAAGGGTTTATTGAGCCTCTTAGAGATGCTCTTATAGAGTTTCAATGCATGCAGAAGGAGGGACCGGTCTGTCTGGTACGTTTTGTCACTTCACTGTACAAAGACTAATAATTTTGGCAAACTGTTCATTACAACTGCTGTATTTTATTGCTCAAGTGGTGGGTAGATATTAATGGATCCAGTGGGTTAGAATTTAGGTAGAGTTGGGGAGGAAAGAAACTCCAGTCATTGCCAACGGTCATTGGCTGAACTTGGCATTGTCACAAGAAGCATTAATTGATTTCTTTTTCTTCTTTATTTTCAACGATCAAATTTACGCGCATCTCAATTAGTGATCTTCCTAATCCGGTGACAGATAGACCATCTACACCGGAATTAGGGTATTCATGGAGGATAAATTTCTCATATCCTAGTCTTAAGAGATTGTCAAAATTTAAACTCACGACGTTTGATTTTATAACTCGTCCCTGTAATCACTTGAGCTACTATTTAAAATTCATTAATTGATTTCTGCACACTGTTGCTAGAATCAGTACTTATTTTCCGTTAATATAAATTTACTTTTTTTTTTCAACAGTCATAGGTGTCTGAATCAATTTATACACACCTCAATTAATCTCCTCTTTAATATGATCAAAGACAGAACATCCACGACAAAATTAAAATATTTATAAGGGTAAATCTCTCACAAGAATAATTCGAGATATTTTGAGCCCTAAAACAAAAACGATAAATGAGATCTTTGGATGTTTACCTTTATCTTGTAATTTTTATTAGTGGTGACCGTACGTGGTTAACCCATTGATATATGATTAGTATCAATTGGGTTCATTGTTAGTAACTCACCATTAAGAATAAAAAAAAATGTAGAAAAATCTCAATCCTAACAATTGCATCAAATGGTGACTAAAAATTGAAAGATTTGTGGAAAACATAAAAGAGGACTAATCAAATGACCTCATAATCACTTCTTAGCCTTTGTTTGGAGTTGAAAGAAGAAATCATATTTACCTACTCGATAGAAATTTACGAGTAAAAAAATCTTACCATTAAGAAATAAAAAAAAAAGTTTAGAAATCTTAATCCTAACAATTGTATTAAATGATGACTAGAAATTAAAAGACGTTGGAGTAGGTTGTAATGTGGGAAAACAAAGAGGGTCTAATCAAAGAATTAATTAAACCTTGTAATTATCTCTCACTCTTAATTTGGATTTGAAATAAAGGCTCATTCTTAGCTGTCTTGCATAAATTTATGAGTTAACAAATAAAAAATGCGTACTCAGTGCACGAGATTCTCGTCGTTACAAGGTCTGAAGATGGTTAAATGTATCTAATCTTATTTCTGCAAATAGATTCAAAATGTGACTTTCAGGTCACAATAAAACAACTTTACCGCTGCGCTAAAACTCGTTCTCGATTAACAAATTTTATAATTAAAAATTTTTAAAAAAAAGTGTAGAAAAATGTCAAATCCTAACAATTGCATCTAATGGTGACTAAAAATTGAGAGATGTAAGGGGGTAGGGTGTATTGTGGAAAAATAAAGTGAGGTCTAATCAAAGGATTAATTGGGCTTCATAAGTCATAACTAATCACCTCACTTTCTTAAACCTAATCCTTAATTTACAGCTGTCTGCATCTTTTTTTGTCGTTTTCACTTTTTAAGTAACATCTCGTGATATTTTGATGATTATAAATCAGGACGAGTTACACAATTATTGTATCGTGTCGCGTTTCTAACCTGC
The DNA here is from genome assembly GCA_951799425.1 of Ilex aquifolium. NCBI lineage: Eukaryota > Viridiplantae > Streptophyta > Magnoliopsida > Aquifoliales > Aquifoliaceae > Ilex > Ilex aquifolium. Next base: position 31,238,145 of record OX637403.1, read on the forward strand.
GCCGAGAATTAGGCACATGGTTACTGGCTAATGATTAGGAGAAGTATAATTCATTATATACAAATAAATCCTTTTTTCCTTATTTGTGAATTATCTGTCAAAAATAATTAAAAAAAATATATAGGAAAAATTACACCTAGACCCCCTGAGGTTTGTCACTTAATCACTCAGACTCCATGACATTTGAAATATTACACACAGACCCCCTGAAATTTGTGACGCGTAACACTTAGATCTTGTTGTAAATATATCCGTTAATAAATTACACTTAAACTTCCTTGAAGTTTGTAGGTATATAATACTTAGACCCCTTAAGTTTAAAATATTATACTTATACAAAAAATATTCCAATTAAAGATAAAATATCAAATATTTTAAATTTTACAACCAAAATTCATGTTCTATTGTATCATTTATTGAAATAAAATTTAATTTTTTTCTTAAAAAATTGTAATTAATATACAATTATATTGTTCAAGTATAATTTATTAACAGATGTATTTACAGCAAACTTCAAGGGGTCTGGGTATAATTTTCCCAAATATGGAATATATATTAGAGCAGATCTATGTCTCTATTTTACATATCTCGAGATGAGTGAATTTCAGCAACTCGGCCCCGTTAGAAGTTAGAACAATCATTAGCAGTAAAGATTTTAGCTGTTAATCAGAAGAAAAAAAATATTTTTGATATCAAACACAAAGAAAACATTCCAAAACGGAGATCTCTCTCTGTTGCATAGGAATTTATTATCTCTCCGATCAATTTAATGCATTTCTTCTCTCTCTGTTTCTTCTTCTGACAATAAACCTCTCTTTGAATCTAAGTTTACGTTAGTGGGTCTTTCTACTTCACTCTCTCACTCTCATTTCCAGTGATTTGCTTTCATGGTTTGTTGCTGGTTCGCAAATTTACTACTAAGCTGGCTTTAGTTTTTTGTTTCTTGAAAAAGCAATCTTTTTTCTTAAGATTTCTTCATGTTCTGCTTGATAAACCCACAATAGTACTGCGCGTTGTTTCTAATTTCTTTTCCTCTTTCTTGATAAACCCTTTTCTCCTACTTACTTGGTTCTTTTTCTTTACTCTTTTCCTTTTCTGGGTTTCTTTTCTCCTTTTTGTTTTCTTGCGTGACTGTTGTTTGATGGGTTCTTTGGATTCTGGGTTTTTGTAAAAGCACTAGTGTTCATAAGACATTGTCGACCTTTGCCGATAAAATGAGACCATTCAGTTCATTTCAAGTTGTATTGGTTAGTTTAGGACTCTTCCTTGTAGCTTGTGATGCCTTTGCATCCAATGAAGGTATGTGTTGTCTATCTACCTTTTAATGTTTTACAGATCTTGATTTAGTTGCTCTGCAATAATCTGTGTATTAGACTCTTTTAAGTTGAATTTGATAGTAATTGTAGTATTCAGATCAATATAGGATGTGATTAAGCCATTTTCTGGGAACATCTTGGAACTCTGTATTTATATGGTGGGTAGAAAAAAAAACGTAGTTCATCAGGACTTTACTCATTGGGAATTCTGGGTGTTTATCAGTTTATGCTCTCTCTACCTTCAAGGAAGCTATATATGAAGACCCATTTCTGGTTTTGTCAAATTGGAATGCCCTAGATGCAGATCCTTGTGAGTGGTCTGGAATTTCCTGTTCCTTTGCTCGAGATCATGTGGTAAAAATGTAAGAATTGCTTTTTCTATTTCATTTCCTTTTCAGGTATAAATGCTTGTGTTTAATTAGCAATTAGAAGCATTGTAATAAAAGTTGAGATTTGATGGTGGAATTCTGTTTTGCAGTAACATTTCTGGGGCGTCTTTGAAGGGTTTTCTTGCACCTGAACTGTATATACTCACTTCCCTGCAAGAACTGTAAGATTTCTTCCCACATCATACTCAAAATCCGTCTTTGAGTTCCTATTGCAATACAGGACATTAAATCCTGAAAAAAATTGTCCAAAATAATCGAAGTTTGATCCAATATACTGATGTTCTATAGAAATCTTCGTGGGAATTATCTGATTGGTGTAATACCTAAAGAAATTGGCATGCTGAAAAACCTCGAACTCTTGGATTTGGGCATGAACCGGCTATCAGGACCTATTCCTGCTGAGCTTGGGAATTTGACCAGTATTGTGAAAATGTAAGTGAAATCTTAGTGTCCAATGATGGGGTTTTTAAATTGGACTTTGACGCTTGGTACTCCTTGCTTGCTCTTAACTTGTCAATTTTCTTGTGCTTTCGCAGAAACCTTCAATCAAACGGGTTGACTGGGAGATTGCCAGCTGAACTTGGCAATTTGAAATACCTCAAGGAACTTCTGCTGGATCGAAATAAGCTTCAAGGAGCTGTCCCTGGAAGTAATGGCTCGGACTCTGCGCCCAAGCTGCAAGGGCTGTAAGTAAAACATTCTTATGCGGGAAGTGTTTTATTAGAATTATTATCCTTTATTCCTACTTGATGCTGGTTGAGCACAAGGCATTGCTGCTTTTGTCTTGTTGCTTTTGTATTTATCTTGTGCGGTCACTTGCCTCATTTTTACCTGAAAAATCACTCATTGAAGAGATATTCCTTTGAACATTATATCTGAGCATAAAACACTGATGGATATACATTTCTGTTCCTTCGTCTGCCCATTGTATTATCTCGTATATAATGTGATGAGCTGATCCTTATTATTTGCGAATTGGATGATAAGAAACCTACAGGAATCACATATACTACGCATATCATGTATAGGCGTTGCAAAAAAAGTTAATGATTTGCCTGCATAGTGTTAGATCTGTCTACAGGGATCTCTCTGTCTCATGCCAGGGTGAGAGAAGATTCTGGGGGTACAACTTGGGCGGACTAACCCGAGCCCAACCCGAAAAAATTAGGGGTTGGACTAGGGTTTTTAATACTTGGGTTGGGTTTGGGTCAAAAAATCTCAATCCGAATTTAATTTAGGTTGGACTTGGATTGAGCCATCGGGTTCAACCCGAATTAATGCCTCACTTTGGAGTTCCATTCTTGGGGCATGTAATAACTATGGTAATATGTCTATTGGAGAAATTGTAGTCAGACACCTATTTAATATAGAATCTGAGAAGTCAATAAACTATGTAGTTCTAGCAAGCATGTATGCTGCAGTTGGATTATGGGATATTGCATCAGGTTTAGAACAACAATCTTATTTTAGGTTCAACTTAAACTCAACCCGAATTGAACCCGTAAAGTAACCCGAAATCAGCATGAAATCATTAATCCGAATTCAACCCGAGCCTGTCCGAATTAAACTCGGGCAGTGCTTGGGTTGAGTCCCTCAACCCGAGGTAGGGTTAAGGTTAGGGTTAGGGTTGAAGATTATATATCTAGGGTTGGGCTAGGATTGACTGTCCAACCCATCCGAGTTGCACCCCTAGAATGTTCTAGATCTTTTGAATTGACATATTTTTAGATATACCTGTGTAGAACTTTGTTCCGGCACTACCAACGAATGAAAAAGGGTACATTATTGACACACTCTCAAATATGTAACCTAGTCTTTGAACAATGTTGCTCATTATATTAGGAACCCAGTGTTGTTTATTACTTAAATATTCCTCTGGCGATGGTACCATATATTTCGTAATGGCGACTTTTGCACCATTATGCTATATGAAGAGAGTGCACAGAAATATAAGCTTTTATTTAGGGTAAAATTGTGCTTCTTGCTAATTCAGAACTTGCTTTGTCCATTATTCTTTTCACGTTGTCCTGGCTGGCCATTTTTGGTCAACACTAATCCCTATGGATGCATGCAGTAACTCGCAAACAATAATTTTTGGAATTCCCAATTATAGTCAAAGACATGCATTTCTTGACCCTTTGTTTTGTTCCAGTCAAATGGTCGTAGATGATGTTGCGTCGCGCATTTGACTGTTCTTATAATCTATTACTTCTGCTTCAGGTATGTCTCAAGTGGGAACCCAACAGGCTTCTGTCGCTCATCTCAACTAAAAATTGCAGATTTCTCATACAACTTTCTTACCGGGAGCATACCCAAGTGCTTGGGGTATCTTCCGAGGTATTTTATATGTTTCTTGTGCTGGCTTATTATTTTGTCTGCAGATCTTCTTGGCTTAAATTCTTTATTTTCTGTGCAGCTCAAGCTTTCAAGGGAACTGCCTTCAAGACGGAGATCCCAAACAACGCCCTACTATGCAATGTGGTACGTTGGCATTAACTTCCTTTAGGTTATGTCTAGTTTCTAAGCTGCCTACAAAATAGATGCACGTTCTTGAAATTTCCGATAACATGAAGTAAGTAAATAGAAGGCTTTGCTCCTGAAAATCCAAAAGCTGGTAAGCCTTTAAATACATATATGCCTAACTTTGAGTGAATTGACCAACTTTTTTTATGAGAACGATAAATATTTGACCTGGTCTTTCTAAAGTGGCTGACTTGAGTTGTGTTGTTGCCTAAAATTATGATTCCACACTAAGATTGGATGCAACCTAGAGTCATCGAGGTTTTAACATTTTGGCAAGCATTGACAACATTTTGTTACAGGTAATGCTCCACCTGCCAAAAGCCATCCTGGAGTTGAAGTAAAACACCGGCCTGTTGAAGATCGATCCAAACATGAGGCTGCTTCAAAACCTGCCTGGCTTTTTGCCCTGGAAATAGTCACAGGAGTTATGGTGGGTTCTCTCTTTCTTGTGGCGCTTCTCACTACTCTTCAGAAATGCAAAAACAAACCTTCTATTATTATTCCATGGAAGAAATCAACGAGTGAGAAGGACCACATGGCATTTTATATAGGTTGGGCTCAACGATATCTGCTAATCTGCATTTTCAATTTCAGAAGTGTTATTATCAATGCTGATAATATTTATTTGGTGGAGTTTTCTTACAGATACGGAAATGTTGAAGGATGTAGTGAGATTCAGCAGACAAGAACTTGAAGTAGCCTGTGAAGATTTCAGCAACATCATTGGGTCGTCTCCAGACAGTTTAGTCTACAAAGGCACCATGAAAGGTGGGCCTGAGATTGCTGTGATATCCCTTTGCATCAAAGAAGAGCATTGGACAGGCTATCTTGAACTCTATTTTCAGAGAGAGGTAGATACTGATTAAAATTCAAGATATACCCAATATGTAAAAATGTAAAACTTGGACGTGTGTTACAGCCGAGCTTTAGCGTTTTTTAGCTATTGCATGATTCAGGTTGCAGATTTGGCAAGACTAAATCATGAGAACACAGGAAAATTAATAGGCTATTGTAGAGAGAGCGGTCCTTTTACAAGGATGCTGGTGTTTGACTATGCATCAAATGGGACATTGTATGAGCACCTCCACTGTAAGTAAAGGTTCTATTTATTGCAGTTTATGACTTTTGAGCACCGCACAGACTGTAAAGCTTCTGTTTATTACAGTTTAAACATGTTCCGGTGATTGACACCTGAGCTTTCTATTGACTTGTAGATGGAGAAGGATGCCAATTATCCTGGACACGTCGAATGAAAATTGTTTTAGGCATTGCCAGGGGACTAAGATATCTTCACTCTGAGCTTGAGCATCCTTTTACGATATCTGACTTGAATTCGAGTGCTGTATACCTTACAGAAGATTTTTCTCCGAAGGTATGCCCAAAGCTTTGTACTGATACCATATAGACTTCGCAGAAGAATTGAAGCTATATCTGCAGAAGTAAGACGTTGTTGTCTAGACTTCAGATCCCTATCAGTTGTGTAGAAAGAGTCTGCTAGTACCTAACTCACCTATGCTATAGAAAGAACAAGTTGAGATTTGTGGTGATATTAAGAAACTAGGTTGGTTTCATCTAACCTCCAATAAAAAGAATCAATGTGAACCTTGAAAAAAAGAGAGATTAAAGCTATGTTCCCCCTTGTTCTTGAAGCATCAACTCTGGAGATATCCCCAAGGAAATGTGGCACCCCTTTACAAAATCTATATTTTTCCCATTTTCTGTCTTTTTGTAAATGGGATCCTTGATTATTTGCTGCAGCTAGTTGATTTCGAAAGTTGGAAAACAATTCTTTCAAGACCAGAACAGAACTCTGGCGCTATCAGCAATGAAGGTGCTCTTTGTATTCTTGCAAATTCTCTAGAGGGACGTCATCTGGATGTCCAAGAGAACATTTATGCTTTCGGTGTACTTCTTCTGGAAATAATCAGCGGGAGACCTCGATACTGCAAGGACAAAGGGTGCTTGGTAGATTGGGTATGTACTTAGATTAGTTACAAGATTTTGCCTATATGTGGATTTTTTCCATGATATTTCTAACTTTTAAGGGACTAACAATTATGAATTCCTGATATGAATATTAAGGATGCATTGGAACATGAATGTTCTCCCTCTGCTGCAGGCTAAGGAATATCTTGAACTGCCAGAAGTAATGTCTTATGTTGTGGATCCTGAGTTGAAACATTTCGGATACGATGAGCTCAAAGTGATATGCGAGGCAGTGGCACTTTGCATTTATCCGAGTCCTAATAACCGAGTATCCATGGAGGAGTTGTGCACCATGCTGGAGAGCAGAATTGACACATCTGTTTCTGCTGAGCTCAAGGCATCATCTTTGGCATGGGCCGAGCTTGCTCTTTCATTTTGACCGAGTCAAAGCTAACACACCATAAATCAGAAATATACAATTTTAATACTCTTCTCCCTTCTTCCTTTCTTCCCCCTTTCTATTATCTCTGAGTTTCTGTAAATACTCCCATGTTGAAAGGAACATTGAGTTTCCATTCGTGGAAAATCCTCATTTCTTTGTATACCCTCTGTCGATCAGTAAAGATGTGAAATTACTAAATAGTGAATGAAGATCTTGTAACCCATTGTTTACTCTGGTCCACTTTTTGTCAACTTTTTTAGTTTGATGCAAGAAGATAGGGTGAAAAAAAGCTTATTATTGCTAAGTATGTGGAATAAATGTGACAGAGACCTATTACTAGCCAGTGGCATGAGGCTCAAGAGGCCTCTAAAATACAAATAAGAATTGCTAAGGGCATAAAATTCCACTTGGTACTAGAACCAAGTTGCAAAAGCCAGAAGGGAAACAAACACCTGAGATCAGAGTTTTGAATACAGCAGAAAAGATTTGGATGAATGATATGGTGAAGTTTTTTTGGTCCTCAAGAAGGTCCAAGGTCACAAAAATGCATAATGGTATTGCAAGCCACTTGGTTTAGATTCAAATCAAGTTCTACAAGAGATAGGAAAAGGCCCCCAAAATGCAGCAATGTCTGGTGATTGAAGCAGAAAAACCGAGCTTATATGGCTCGCGCTTTTACAATGTCAAGGCTCATCTCACTTGGATCTGTTGCTTGTAGTTCAACCTGAATGCCATCGAGTTCTCTCTTGAATCTATCCTTTGAACTAGCATATAGCATCTTGCTCCTCACCCTTGATGTATCAGGAGACCTACACAGAAAAAACACAGCACTTACATTGTCAATGATGCCATGCCATTCATCCTGCAGATGAAATATCTTTATGCGTCAATTTAAGACTTACCATGCTATAAAAAATATTTTGCTTTTCTGGCAGTTCTCATTGGTAGTGAAATCGAAATCATAGACAGCATATCGACACTCATTAGCAGGCAAGCTAGCAGTAAAATCATCGTAGCTTTCTTCGGGTTGTCCAAGCTTCTCAATTGTCACCTGTTGAATCTTTTCCTCAATCTTGAACACAATGAAACGGTAGTTCCTCTTTGCTTTCAGTTCCAAGAACTTCAGCTTACACTTATCATCCACAGCCATTCCAGATGCCGAATTCGCCTAACACAGAACATTTTGCAGCATGAAAAGGGAATGAATATACATTGGAAGAAAAAAATTGTCTCAGCTGCATGCTCCTCTGAACTCTTAAAACAAGAACTAGCTCTTTTGGGCTTATAATGGTGGTCAGTTTCAAAAAACAAAGAAGGCTTTAATGGTGGTCGAACCCCTGGACAGGGGACAAAGACATTGTCAAACGATATCCCACAGCTAAGTTTATGTTGAACTCCAATGAGGTGTGATGATCTTGTTGAATGATTAACAAGCATACTCCTTTAAAATTTACATTAAATAAGGCAAACTTTCACAAGCCCTAGGATTGGTAATCGAGTTAAACTTGTCGACCAAGTCTTAAAAATTGTTCAAACTCGGTTCGTTTGAAAAATAAGCCGAACCCAAAACGAGCCGAACCCGACTATTTTACATATAAACTAGTCAAATTTTGAGAACTCGAACCGAGCCCTTTTAAGCTTGTTTTTTAAATAAATCTAAAAAAAAATTTAAACGAATGAGTCGAACTCAACTCAAATCTTATCCGAGCCGAGCCCGAGTAGCGCGGGCTCAATTATGTGTACTAACAGACAAGCGCCAACTAAAATGACAAAAACAATGGAGGTTCTGTTATTTATTTGTCAATTGACAATTGATTTACACACAAAAAAAAAAAACTTGGGCATTTTCTCTTTCTAACATTTCTCTGATTTTCAAGAAGATGGTCTAATTGTTTTTTGATAATGCTCTGTATCAATTTCATCCATGATAACAGAGAGAGAGAGAGCGAGAGAGAGAAAGAGAGAGATAGATGACATACCATGTTGTCTACAACGTGGGTAGGAGCCTGGGGAAAATATGAAAGTGAGAATGTAGAAGGCAGAGGAGTGGGGGTAGGGAAGGGTAAAGAGAATGAATGAGAGAGACATAGGAAGTGAAAACAAAGAAAGAGAGGATATCCTTGATTCTTGGAAATGCGAGAGGTTGAATTTGAAGGAAGAGAAACTCAGGCCAACAAAATTATAGGTTTGTTCTCTCTCTCTCTCTCTCTCTCTCTCTCTCTCTTGTTTAGTTTGATTTGATATCCAGACTTTTTTGGATGGTTGACTTTACTTTGGCTTCTTTCGATTTTGGGCTTCGCAAAGCTAAAATTGAGGAACGGATAATTATCATAAAATAAGATTTAAATCCAAACCATAATGCCCTTAAAAGCTCGATTCGTATTCTAAAAAATTTAACTCGTTTATATGTAAAATAATCAAGTTATTCGGGTTTGACTCGAGTTCGACTTGTTTTGCGTTGGACTCATTTTTTAAACAAATCGAATTTAAATAATTTTTAAGTTATTTTTCGAGAGACTCGAACTCGAGTCATAATCACATCCACATCGTCAGAATAAGGTAGAGGGAAAAACACCGGCGGAGGAGAGTATCATCATACAAGAGTAAACAGCCGTTAATATCACAGAAGTTTCACACATTGTTACCCGAAGAAGTTCCTAGTTATGGCGTCCCGGACGGCGTAAACACCGGCGGAGGAGAACAAGTCTGGAAGCTCTCTGCCCTCACGGCTCAAGACCAGGTCTGAAAGCTTGAAATAGATTCGGCTTGAATATGGGCTGGGCTTGATGTTATAACACCCCAATTCAATGCCGTAAAAAAGCCCAATGCTAAAGCCTAATCAAGTTCATTCCTCATGTGTACAAGTAATAGATAATGGATTACAATGTGTAACAATCAGTGCCATCATTTTAAACAATGGGCTTTATATGACGGATTAGAATGTCCAATAGAGTTCCCATCATATGCACCTGTTGGTGTCGAGCTCGAGCCCGACGCCAACCGGTGCAGATCTAGAGGGTGTTGTGTTGCCATTCCGACAGATCCTAATGGGTCGTATATGATGTTTAAGTCATTTAAGTCGTGTTGTTTTAAAATTAATTTAATTCTTGGCACAATCATATACAATCAAATATAATTAGAGTTTCCAATTATAGTCACAATAGATTTATGGTTGAATTGGAATTTTCATTAAGTTTCTCGTGTTCTTGTTCATGTTCATGTTATTTATGGATTTAGCCAACCCGTGGTGGATTGGGTAGAACTCATAATGGGTCTTGGTGTGTTGGGTAGAGGAATAATTTAAATCGTTTCATATTAAAATTGAGTCAACTTATACAAAATCTATTTAAAATAGTGTATAGTCAAATTCATATTATCCTTCTTGGCGATAAAGAATGCTAATGACATTAAAGTTAAAAACTAGGAAAATACTTCAAGAAAACCAAATAAAATTATCACGGTAAAAGTCAACTAGCAACTACCGGGAAAAAAGTCAACTACCAAATAATATACTATATTTAAAATTTTTATCGTATGTTTTGTATTGTACTAAAAGTCATGATCTAATTAGTTTAAATTATGTTTTCTACTAATTAAGTTGCGATTTAATATTCATGGCCCGCCCAATAAAGTTTGAACTTTAGACCCTACTTTAAAGCAGGGGCGGCTCAACAGTGTTATCAAAAAAACTTGGGCTTTAGGCCCCATTTTTAAAAAAGACCTCAAATTTTTAAATAGGGTAATTTAGAAGCCGGTACAAAAATTTAGACTTATTTGAGCTAAACTACATTAAAAAAACTTATTTTGCCCTAAGTGCATTTTTTTGAAAAAAGACTAAAAGGGTGTTTATTACTCCATTACTCTCTCTCCTCTCTCTTCATTACTCTTTCACTCTCTCTTTCCTATTTTCTCTCTATCTATTTTTCTCTCTCTCTCTCTCTCTCTCTCTCTCATATTGATAAATTTTTTTTAAATATGTAAAGATTTGATTTAATTTTTTCATCTCTCTCTCCCCTTATTTTTTCTCTCTCTCTCACTCCTTCTCCCCTTATTTCCTTATTCTCTCCCTTTTTCTCTCTCCTTATATCAATGTTACACAACACAATTATACTAATCAGTTACACCAATTAGTTACAATTACCCTATAATACACTAAACAGTTATACTAAACAATTATACGAAATTACAACACCAACTCAATTTGTCATTTTGTTATTTACATAAATTAAAGAGTTACATCATTTAGTATCATGACATGGTTACATCAATTATATACACCAAATTGAGTTTATCATTACACAAAAGACTTTATCATTATACTAAATTTGATATATATGATTGGTGTAACGATGTCGCGATACTAAATAGTGCAACTATTAAGTTTATGTAAACAACTGAATGACAAATTGAGTTGATATTATAAATTTGTGTAATTGTTTGGTGTAACTGTTTGGTTTATTAGAATGCATGAATAACTGTTTGGTGTATTATAAGACAATTGTAACTGATTGGTGTAACTGATTAGTGTAATTATATTGTTGTAATGTTGATATAAATAAAAAGATAAAATAGGGAGAGAGCGAAATGGTTATACAAAATAAGGGGAGAGAGAGAAAATAGGGGAGAGAGATGAAAAAATAAATCAAATATTTACATATTTGAAAATAAAATAAATTATCAATGATAGATATAGAGAGAAAATAGGGGAGAGATAGGGAAAGTAAAGGGGAAAGAGAGAGAGAGATGGAGAGAAAATAGGGGAGAGATAGTGAAAGAATCTAATGAAATCTTTACATATTTGATTAGATATATAACTGTAAATTAAGAATGCATAAATTAAGGAAGGGTGTTTAGGTAAAAAAGATTTTAATTCATTCGAATTTTGTACCTAAACACAAAAAGTTTTATAAAAATTGTACTTAATGGAATAAACAACTTATCCATACACTTTTGCCTAAATAAGTCTAAAAAATTGTACCCACACCTAAAAAAACCATTTTAAATATCATAAATAGTCTATGTAAAAAAATTAAATCTATAAATATTTTAAGCCCTACAAAAAGGCTTTATAAAAATACAAGTTCAATCAAAAAAAAATTTAAGGCCTTACTTAAAGGAAGGCCCATAACTTATAAGTGTATAGTAATAGTCCAAACAAAAAATTTAAATTCATGCCTAAACAAAAAATTTCAACTTAAAGAAATTGGACTTATTAATTCAGCCGTAAAATTAAAAGGCTCTAAAATTTATTTTTTTAAATAAAGAAAAAAAACTAACGGTAAAACTAAAACTACTAAAAAATCTAATTTTAACCCCTAAAAAAGTCAAGTTAAACATACCATCATAATCTTTCAATTATTATTTCTCTCTCTTACTATTAAGTTCAAATATGGTAGTAAAAACTTGAATATAAAATTTTAATTAATATTTTTGTATTTTAAAAAATTAAAAATTAAATTTATTATTAATATAAAAAATAAAATGCGTCATTTATCGTTTCCGCTTTAGGCCTCAAAATGTCTCGGGCCACCCCTGCTTTAAAGAAATTCCCATAATTTATAGATGTGTAATAATAACCCAAACGAAAAAATTGAATTCATAAGAGTAGAAATAGGCCCCACAAAAAATTTAGATTTAAACAAAAGATTCAATTTGAGTAGATTTAGGGTGCGTTTGGTAACAGACGGTTTTTGTTTTCAGTTTATGGCTAAAAAAAAAAAAAAATACGTTTGGTGAATGTTTTTGTTTTTTTTTTAACATCTCCGTTTTAAAAACAAGGCTAAAATGTGGAAACATCAAAAAAAAAAACACGCGCGATGATCTAATGAGGTCTTGGCATCGATCCTTCTTAGCAACAAAAAACATCTTTTTTTTTGCTTGGGTATAAAAGGCTATCCCTTTCACCCCTCTCTGTCGTCTCTTTCTGCCCTCTCTCTCTCTCTCGATGCCAACGACAACGACGAAGCCGAAGCCACGCCATCGCCACCACCAATCGCTCCGAAGGATTACTCCATCTCGTCTCTGGTCTCTCTTGACTCACTGTCTCTCTCTCTCTCTCTCTCTCTCTCTCTCTCTCTCTCTCTCTCTCCCCCTTCTCTGATGGTTATGTTGGGGAGTTTCAGGGTTAGGTTTTGGGGGTGGTGGTGGGGTTGGGTTTTAGGGATGGGTAGTGGGTTTTGCTGGTTGGGGTTGGATTTCAGCGGTTGTGGTGGTGGGTTTCGATGGTGGGGGTTGGGGGTGGGTTTCGATGGTAGGGGTTGGGGGTGGGTTGGGGGTTTCGATTGTGGGGGTTGGATTGGGGGTGGGTTTCGGTGGTGGAGGGGGTGTGTTTTGGTGGTTGGATTGGGGTTGGGTTTCAATGGTTGTGGTGGTGGATTTCGGTGGTTGTGGTAACTCTGCCACAGTGGTGGAGTTTTGGTGGTGGTGGGGGTGGGTTTCGGTGGGTGGTCAGTGGGGTTGGATGGTGGTTTTGGGTGGTCAGTGGGTGATTACTGGGGGTTGGGTGGTGGGGTTTGGGTGATGAATTTTTGGTACAATACCAAACAGATTTTTTATTTTTATTTTCACATTTTTTTAAATATAAAAGACTACCAAACATGTTTTATATTTTTAATTTTTATCACCAAAAAAACAAAACTTAGTTCTATTTTTTTTATAGAAAAAAACATAAAAACGAAAACGTTACCAAACGCATCCTTAACCTATTAATTCAGCCAATGAAATAAAGAGGTCTTAAAATTCATTTTTATTTTAAAAAAAGAAAAATAAAAAACTAACATTAAAACTAAAGCAACTTAGCCTCTCAAAAAAGGTCAAGTTCAAACTCTCTCTCTCTCTCAAATATGGTAACAAAAGTTTGAATACAAAATTTTAATTAATATTCTTGCATTCTAGAAATTTAAAAATTAAATTTATTATTAATATTAAAAATAAAAAAGTCTCATTTATTATTTTTGCTTTAGGCCCTAAAATGTCTCTGTCACCCATGTTAAGATTCATCCAAAAAATTTAAGTTGGTTTCTAACTTTTTTAGACATCATCTCAAAATTGTAATCACAACTTTGTTTTGATACCAAAAAATTAAACACATTAAAAAACCTAGATGATACATAATAGGCTTTGGTCAGTGAAAGTCTTATTACAGTTCACGATTCTTCGCTTTCAATGGTTGTCACTTCCTTTGCGCATCCTATTCGTATAACAACCCCTTTTGATTAACTTGCACCCCTTCTTCTTGCAAAATGGGCATATAAAAAAAGATAGGTGCCCTGAGCGGAGGCAGTCAACCATCAAAGCGCTAAACCCCTTACTCTTATCCTAATTAACATTTTACCATAACATCAGTCGGTTGTATAAAAATGTGTTAAATAAGTCAGAATGCTTAGTTTAGTAACATTAAATAGTTTGATGATCAAGTTTATTTTTCCAAACTGCTATGATAAGTACAATCAAGCATTTAGTAGGTAAAAAAAGGGTAAAGGTCAGCTCCTCTCACATCCTCGAGGTCTTTGTTTTTGGGTAATCTTGCACTTGTTATTAACAAGAGTGACAATTTTCGATATGACATGTTACAGGATTTGAATCAAATATAATATCCATATGAAAATCGCAAAATTCGTTATCATGAATAATAAAAAGAGTTGGGTTTGTCAAATACGAATAACTCAATTTTAACATGACAAAATGATCTGCATGCAATGGATTTGGTTAGAAAAAAAAAAGCTCGTAGTCTTGTGGGTTGAGAAAGAAAGAGCATTTTGGAGTTTTCATATTCTAGGAATATACATCTAAATCAAAATATGATATGAACCAAAATGATACGAATCAAATATAATATAACATATGACAGAACATGATCGTCATCATTACTAGTTTAAGGCCATTGGCCACTCTTATCAGCCTGATAATTTCGTCTCATTGCAAATGTCAACTTTCTGTGCAATATAAGCAAGCATGACAGATTGATGACATGCATGGTTAAGAAACAATAAGATAAACACAAATTAAAGAGTTAGAACAAAGTCTTTTTAAAGCATTTTGACACGATGAAGTGAATTTCATTGCTAAATTTTTTTATCTTTGGAAACATCTCGACTTCCAACAATAGATCTCAGTCGGTCCAAATCCCCTAACTATGTGCATGAAATAGTTTATACGTGTTATCTTTTTTGTGTTTTTTCAATACACACTTCTTATATATAACTACTATATGCATATATATAATCGTCCCACACAAATGTTATATGCTTTATTCAAGTGGCGGTTGGTTTGTGGTTGAATAAAAGACGAGACATAAAATCGCACCCGTCGGGATTGGAGGTTTGAAATTTTCCTAAAGTTATACAGTATTTCATGGAGATTTTACAGTTTTATATGCAGAGTTTGTCTCCCAAAATGTTTATGTAGATACAACTGTGCCTCGTTAAGCAAGCACAGAATCTCCAATCTCAGCTGCAGTTTTATAATTATGCTTTGACATTAGCGATGACATGATATATTCGTTGGGGGTGTCTGCATATAGGACAAGATTATGGTACAAAAAAATATTTAGTACCTTATCTTCAAATTTAATAATCTTTGTGAGTTTTGAAACAAATTTTATGATTTATTTATAATAAAAAAATTTATGATTTTTTGAGGTCGAGTTACAACTTAGTATTTATAAATTTATAATCTAATATGTTATTTATTAAAGCTTTTAACATATTAGATTTTTATCTTAGTATAGTCTTTTGTTCAATTGTTGGTTTAATAATTTATTTATTCGCTAATATTTTTTTAAAATCTCGCTAATAAGGGCCCTAAAATAAATACATATCCTAAAAATATTCATCCATATCCTAATCAATCTCACGCAAATCTATCTCTCTCTCTCTCTCTCTCACTCATACCCTAAAAATCTCGCCCAAATTCTCAAAAAACTCACGTAAATATCTCTCTCTTTCACATAGGTTCTTTTTCTCTCTTATGTAAATTTCTCCCTCTCACAAGCATCTCTCTTTTTCGCGTATACATATGTATAACAGCAGTTGCTATATCATAGTAAAAAATGTTATACACAGAAGTTGTGTCATTGTGACTGTCATTATGTCACTGTGGATGTATCGTTGTGTCACTCTAAATGTGTTACTGTGGTCGTCGATATCAATGTGACTATCACGTATATTGTAGTAGAATGTTGTTAGATACAATAGTAGTGTCATTGTGGTTACTGTTGTGTCAATTGTGGATGTATCGATGTATTACTGTGACTGGGTCATTGTGGCTGCACAGTCAGATAATTATGGCAGCAAAATATATCTTTCAGTTTAGGGTCCAAATAGAAAGGAAAAAAAAAAAAGTACTATTGATCTACATACCAAATAGAGTATATCATGTGTCCTTAATGACCCAATAAGATTGCGCCTGAATTTATTGACAAAATAAATTATCATATTATACTCTATTCTAACTTTCACTTAAAAAAATATTCCTGGCACCTTCTTGTTGGCTGATTGTTGATGCAAAGGGCTATGGACCCTGCAAAAGAACGGAAAATCAATCTTGGTGAGAGTTCACATAATTATTTATTAAGCTTTTTTATATTCAAATTTCTCTTATACATCATTTTAAATGGATGATATGGATAATTCATTCAATTTTTGTTTCATAGCAAAAAAAAAGGAGTTTTGTATAAAATTATAGCTATATTATTTATACATTTTTTTTTTAACATTTTCAAAGGGCCCTTTTGAAAATATTCACTGAGGACCTCAATTTTTATCTGGACGGCCTTAGGGAGATAGAACAAGTACATTTTTAGTTTACTAGTTAGTATACATGTGCGTTGTACATGGACTATTTCGAATTATAATTTTGTTTTCTTATTCTAAGAGAAACGACTCCTAATTTTTTATCAAGGTTAGCTTGATACCTAAACTTTCAAGAAAAAAATTAAATGGCTTGTTTCAATTTACTTTATTTTCCATCATCTAAAGAACAAAATGAGTTTCTAACTAAATATAAGAGGTTGTCAAGACTCTACAAGCAACCATTTGGCAAAGAATTTTTTTTCATTTTTTTCACTGCCTTAATTAAGTGCAATACAAGGTGGCCGAAATTATCTTGTCCTCCCAGTCTTCTTAGATTTTTTTTCCACTTAATTATTGTAGTCTCTGCATCTTGAGAAGATAGTCAGTGAGCAAGGCTGAGACTAAAAACAAACCAAATAAATTTACTTTCTAAAATTATGAGGAGTGAGTGCATGAGCAAGTCTAATAGTTATATTAGATTAGACAAAACAATAGATAGCTATATAAAACTTGCGTTGTCTTAGTATAGAGGATTTGCACATCTTAATAGATAACAATATTTTTGTGTTTTGATAAATTATTTTTCTATGTTTTATACTCGATCATATATTCTTGAGAGCCTATATCTGCATTGACTAAATCCACTAAACTCGCTCAATTCTTTCAATATTTATCTAGTCAAAATCAACACAAAATAGTGAGATTGAACAAAACTATACAAATTTTGGTCATATCCCATGTCAGATTCTCGTTTTATTATGTTATCCACAATCTGTCACTCTTAGATGTTGGATTTTCTTTACTGTCAAAATGAACAAACCTTAATTATAATTAGAAAATAAAGGGAACATACACATTCACACGCAAAATACAGAAACAAGCACAAAAAGTGAGATCAATTGGTGGGTGGAAAGAGAGAGATAAAGAAAATAATTCACATAATTGTGGAACTTAACAACTATAAGAGTTTTTTGACTTTTGCGTTTCGGTTGTTACAAAATAAAAGAGAATGTGTATGAAATAAAAAAGTTCAAATCGACTAATCAATATTAAGTTAGAATTTGAAAGGTCAAAAAGTAAATGAAACAAAGTAGAAACTTTAACAATATGTGTTAGAGGAAGAATTTAAAGTCCAATTATTTGAAGGTAAAAAAATGACTTTTTATATACTATTATTTGAACAATCATGTACAAGTGTATCAATAGGAAATTAGGTGGCTGCAAAAATAAAATTAGATAATGGTTATATTGTAAACTAAATGGTTGGTTAAAAAATATTTGAGAGAGAGAGAGTCATCAACTTGTGAAATAAGTAAATGCATATTATAAGAAACAATAATTTGTGCAGAAGTAGAAGTATATGAAAGGTCATTTGAATATTTAATTAATATTGGATAATTAAATACATAAGGATATAGTTGGTTTTAATCTTTTTAATAGGGATATAATAGTTAATCAAAAGTTTTTCTCTTAACTTCCTTTTATTAGTAGTATAGATGAACACCTAGTTCTAGTTTTTTTTTTTATTTAACGGTAAGGGGTGTCTAGATAAACTTATGCGCATCTCGATTAATCCTCTTTTTGGTCCAGTTAAAGGCAGATCATTCACATCGAGACTAGGGTATTCATGAGAGATAAATCTTTCATGACTGTTGGGTTTTCTTTGTGAAGTCTAGTTTTGTGTGTTGATCCGGATGATGACCCGACCCGAAATAATGTTGCATGGTTCTTAATGGAAAATTGAATGAGGCTTAGTCCATGGAGCGGAGGATTGGGCCAATAGGTCCAAGCCGTAGCGCTCATGGACAAGTCTCGTGAGGGTTCGGGGGCAACGCCCCTAGGAAAAATTTTCTATTGGGCTTGGGCCTGTTTTGTAGCCTGGTGCGCAGGACATATAAATACTGCTCCTTGGTGATTAGGGTTTTAAGTGTATTGTATAGCCGCCTCTGTAATTCTCTCTCTCAATAGTAAATCCCTGCAGCTTCGTGGATATAGGCAAATTGTCGAACCACGTAAAATCTGTGTGTCTTGCTCTTTCTTGTTTCTTATTGCTTTATGTTCTTGGTTTGTTCTTCGATCGTGTGTATTTGTCTGTGGGTTTAAAGCGATTCAAACCCTAACAATGACCTGATTCCAAAAATTGTCAAGATTTTAATTCGTTTCTGATACCACTTAAACTACCCTCGAGATTTATTAACTCTAGTCTTGTTGATTGAGAAAGAAAGAGCTTCAAGCTAGTCTTGGAGTTTTTGATTTCGGATACAATTAAACATATGGACCAAAATACGATACAAACTATAATGACATGAATTAAATACGACATATATAAACACGACAAAAAGTGATCGTCATCATTACTAGTTTATGGCCACTGGCCACTCTTGTGACATATTGACATGATTAAGAAACAATGAGAAAAATACAAAAAATTATAAAGAGTTAAAACAAGTTTTTTTAAAAGCAGTTGACATGATGTTGTCGTTTCCAATTCCAGTGAACATCTATTGTGTGTTGAGGGAGAACAAGTACAAATCTCAGCCTAAAAAAAAACTACTAATTAATGGATCTCGGGCTGGATTTAGTACCACTGTGTGACAGTAATATTTTCCTCCTTACTAAGATGCTGATATCAAGTCTCGATGATGAATTTAAAAATGTTATAAAATTATTCAAGTATATAAAATTTATGACTTTTGTCATTACATGTATAGTTAGTTTCTGAGCGTAGAGAGAGGTCTAGATGGAGAGATTCTGGTAGGCGGTCCATAAGAATAATTTGAATCATAGTCGGACCTTAACCTCAACTAAATTGTTAGAAGCAACTACGCGCCGAGTGTTTTTAAACCACACGGCGTGATTGTATTCCTAGACAATTGTTTTAAGGTTTTTGTCCCAATCTACTATTGATGATCGTGTGAACTCGAAGCTCTAGGTAATGGTGCTTAAGCCGAAGAGCTTAAAGATTATAGCTAGGGGATGGTATAAGTACAAATGTGAGTGCAAGATAAAAGAAAGTACACACGTATTGTAGTGGTTCACCAGTTAAAAAATTTGTTTAATCCACTTTAATAGAATCTCTTGCTCCTTGAAGGATTTTTTATTACACCCACAGGCGGGGTGGTCTCTCGACATCATCACATGGTAATTCAAGTTTTTTAAGATTTAGTGGAGAGAATATTGAGACCGTTAGAGACTATATTTCATAGGTGTGACATGACGAGATCTTCTAGAAGTACGATGACATCACTCTAGTAGGTTGAGATCCAGAAACCGCATGAGCTGCTATGCTGGAGACTATATTTCATAGGTGTGGCATGACCGTTACTGGTCATCCTATCTATGTTACTGATGAAATTGTATTTTTCGAGATCGAGCTGTAATAACTAAAAATCTATTTGCTGATTATGGTATCATCAACTACATATATTTATCTGATCAAAAAAAAAAAACTACATATATTTAATTCTTAGATTGTGAAGGGTAGTTATAATATTCTATATATAACAGAAGATGATCAAAGCAAGAAAGATTCACGAATCTCAGCTACGACCTACCTGGTATTGTATTCTCTGAAAAATATTAGAAGGGTTTTTTTTATCAGGTTGTATTTGGAGGGAAGCATCATCGCTGAGGTCAAAGCATTATTTTATTATTATAAAAACTGCAGATAGATCCATATATGAATCTGCTTCGATGAGTACGTAACGTGTTTAGCCAGTTAATGATTATTATTATTAGTATATTCTTTTGGGGTGTTCGGTTTGGTTCCTGATTCCTTACTAGGTAAAGTGCCTATATATTAATGGACGTACACTGCAACAAATGCACTAAGATTGGAAGCTGTTGATGCTCACAATTTCTTTGAAGTAAAGGTCAACTCTCTCTCTCTCTCTCTCTCTCTCTCTCATACACACACACAGAATGGGGGTCACCAGTACAATTGGCATATTTCACTATCCAAATGCATCTTACTGTGTGGAACTGTGGATATAGCATATTGTGCATGGAGGTAATAGTTCGTTTATATTTGTGCATGCATGTGTGGACCCCCTAAAATCTCATAGAAGGTTTTTTTTTTTTTTCTTTTTTCTTTTTGGGTAAGTTAATCTTATAGAAAGTTAAAAACGAAGCATCTGGTGGTCTATATTGTCTTAATTATCATGTATACAACATCGCTTTATCATTATCAAATGGTGGTCAATATTGTAATTGTATTTTATGTTACTACTGAGGTGGTAGCCTAGTTAGCCTTAGTAGAGGGTGAAAGTCTCGCCCTCATGCAGTGGTCATGGGTTTGAACTCGCTTATGATAATATTTCTTGTAAATCAGATATTATTCGAAAGGCTGAATTTTCAGATTGCTCTGCTGCTGTGGTGACCGGCTTGACCATCTCAAGTCATCAGTAGCTATAATTCAAACCAAACATTTTACTACAGGTGAGAATCTCAAGGTAACCCCCTGATCACCTTTTTTTCAATATAAAAAAAAAATTGTATTTATGTTTTGTTATAATATATATATTCTCTATTTAAGAAGAATAATGGGAGACAGAAGTCCAATTCATTTTGTCTCATACCCCACCAAAATCTCCACCCAATGGTCAAATGGAATCTGAAAAGAGGCTTGAGCTACACTGTTCCATTTTCTTCATTTTGAAAAGCCCGCGAATGTTGGTACATGGGCCCCACAAGAATTGAAAGGAATTGCTTTTATTATTTGAATTTAATTTACATTTGATCTCTTGTTTGGCCCACCATCACAATCTTATGATGTTTTGCCCCATGATACACATAAATACTTGGGACCCATTTAATTCCCCACCGTTAACTTGATAATGATTTTCATATTAGTGCCATTTTGCCGAGTAGCACCCATAAATATAAGTGTCCATCACTATTTAATGTAATCATCACACCATATCAAACTCCACAGCAAATATTCAATGTAACGGGTATATATCATATCAATAATATTACGTGATATAATTATTCTCTAATAAATAAACAAATGAGCAAGTGTGCCCCACCAAATTAATTAATGGACTGATTTATGTTATGTAACCACCTCCATGTAAGGTAATGGGGTCTACTTTATTTATTTTTTGGGTTTTTTATCAGACGATTACATAATATAACACTACTGATATGATGTATCAGTTACATTGAATATCTAATCGCAACTCAACTCATAAATAAAATAAATTTTACACCTAATAGTTATTAGATTATCTAAAGAGTAATGTTACACAATTCAAATAAAATCCAAAAAAATTACAATTTAAATGCATAACATTCTTTAGATGAGTGAATCCCATCAATTTTTTTAGTAAAACCCACTCATCCAAGGGATTAAAGGGTTAATAGAGACGAACTACTCGGGTTCGGGCTTGACTCGAATTCTAAAAGAATTGAGCTTGAGTAATTTTGTAGGTTCATTTAGAAAAATAAGTTTGCTAAACTCGGACTCTAACTCGCAAAGTTCGACTCAATTAATATCATTACAAAGAATGATATGTAATTAAATTGTACTTTTTAAGTTTCATTTAAATTGTATAACATTTTTCTTACCTATTGTGAAAGTTTTTAGTTCATTAATTATACTTTCTCTAAATAAATGAGTTTATCATATTAAAATTAAATTAAGGTAAATATCATATTGATCTTTAAAATTTATACGAGGTTTTTAAAATAGTTCATGAACTTTTAATTTTTTTAATTTAATTAATGAATTATTAATTTTATATTAATTAAGTTATTTTATTAAAATTTTTATTATAAAATATTTAAATTTACGTCTACTACTCTTAAAAGTTCAGACGCTGCCACGTGGAATCATTGCGTCAATTTATGTACAAATAAGAAGCAACGAGAACGAGGATTCACGATAAAGAAAGCTTTATTTATTGTTGCAGAGGGAGGGAGAGAAAAAAATTCATGGCGGTGAAGTTTTTGTCATTGGCGTGTATACGAAACGAGAGTAGGCATGGAGACTTATCGCCGAGGCCACACTACCCATCAATGCCCAAGTACCCAAAAGGCGTGTCGACGGATCAAGAGAAGAATATGGAAGGATCGGAGGCCATAGCTTTGTTTTCCGTCATAGGAATGACGTGTTCGGCGTGCGCTGGGTCGGTGGAGAAGGCGGTGAAGCGGCTTCCCGGAATCATAGAGGCGGTTGTTGATGTTCTCAATAATCGAGCTCAAGTCACGTTCTACTCCACCTTCGTTAACGTAAGTTCAAAGTTTAAATTGGATAGATCGTATTTGTTTCGTCTTGTTGTGTTCGTTTTGTCCATTTCCTATTGTTATTTTCTGGTTTGAATTTCTATTTACTTAGATCGTAAAAGTGCGAAACACAAGAAATTATAGAATTGCTTATCATATTTTATCAAATTCAAAGTTTCATATAGTTTCAAACTAGACAAAACATTTTAGTCTGTATTGAATTTTGGCAAAATTTTCATGTATCTGTTTGTTCATGTTAAATCACTTAAGTAACTAGTCTAAATTGATATCAGAATCGCACTGATTTCAGATCCTTTGATGCAAGGATACTGTTCTTCAAAACCACGTGATTTTATTGGACGTGATTTTATGTGTATCTATTTGTTCATGTTAAATCACTTGAGTCACTAGTCTAGATTGATATCAGAATCGCACTGAGTTCAGATCCTCTGATGCAAGGGTACTGGTCTTCAAAACGACGTGATTTTATTGGACGTGATTTTATGTGTATCTATTTGTTCATGTTAAACCATTTGAGTCACTAGTCTAGATTGATATCAGAATCGCACTGAGTTCAGATCCTCTGATGCAAGGGTACTGGTCTTCAAAAGGACGTGATTTTATTGGACATGATTTTATGTGTATCTATTTGTTCATGTTAAATCACTTGAGTCACTAGTCTAGATTGATATCAGAATCGCACTGAGTTCAGATCCTCTGATGCAAGGGTACTGTTCTTCAAAAGGACGTGATTTTATTGGACATGATTTTATGTGTAAAACGACATCGTTTTGAGGAACAGGTGTACAACAGCGGATCTGTTTCCCCACCAACGAGCTGAAATTTAAAGCTATCATTTTCCATTTTAACATTCTGTGGTTAATAGTCAGTTGCCTTTCTTTTCAAATGTCCTTTACCTTTTTCTTTCTAAATTGTGCTATTCTGTTGGGATTGCTTACATGGTGTCAAGATTATATGAATATATTCCTTTTTGTCTTCTTTTTTTCCAAGACTATTAAAGGATATGAAGCAGAGTCTATGATATGTTAGATGGGTAAAAGTATTGTACCAAGAAATTATTTTTTGGTACAAAGTACGACTAGATCTGGTGAGATAATGATAAAGTGATGTTCTTTGGAATCAATCATAGTATTTCAAGGTCAATCTTAATTTTTTTAAGTCACAATTTAATCTTTGAGTTGTATATGACATTTTTTTAGTCGTAACCTAACATGAGTCGTAACTGCCTCTGTTTAGAAGCATATGAATGCTGGACTCGACCCTGAGCAGTAGTCAACCTAATCTTAAACTCATGTTTAGGTCTCACTCCTGGCCTTGCTTAGCCCGCTTTAATTTTGGGCTTCACATGCAAAATTCTTGTAAAAAGAATCTAATTTGAACCCCCTACATTGTGAATTTGGTTTTACTGGATTGTCCATCATCATAAAGAGAAAGCACACACAAGTATTTCCGTAGATCCTTTTGCATGAATTACAATGCATTTGGTGCTTTTTCTTATTCTTTTTGTTTTTTTTTTTTGGGGGGGGGGGGGGGGGGGGGGGGTTATAATCCCTTATGAACTCATACATAGTTTAATTGTTTGTTTATCATCAAATTATTCACCTGTTAGACAGAAAGAATATTAATCTCATGTTCATAGTTCTCCATAGCCCATATTTCATTTATGATCACATCATCCAAAGTCCAAAGTCCAAATGATGCTTTTAATCCACATTAACAAACTGTGGCTGCCATTACGTTTATGCATTAAAATTACTGTCTTGTTACATGCAGTCAGAGTTGCTTCGTGTATTGTAGTCAGTCATTTTTTTTCGAAGTGTAAGCTCCATGCAAATTCTGGCTGGATATGGAAAAGCAACTAAAAGTGTTGTAGTTGTCCACTCTGTTATATCTTGGACATAGCTGAAAGGTTTATGTGATATGCCATGGTTTAAATCTCTGATCCTTAAATGTATCTGTTACATGGGATTATATGACTCGGATATCTTCATGGAACAAAGACTACTTATCTTTTCAGTCGGACACACCTATTTAGTACCTCATGTGGTATACTGAAGGCTTGTAGTATTATGCTCCATATAACAATATCTATTATCTGTGATACTACAATCATCAAAAGATCAATATAGTTCAGCAAGAGAATTGGTGTATAATCATATGCTAAAATCATCCTTTACTACAATTGTTGGGAAAGTTGGATGGTTGAATATCATTAACAGATGATTTGATAGTCACAAAGTTTCCTGCTTCTATTATGTCAATTTTCATTTTTATCAATATTTGTGCTTAAATGAGTTTTTTATTTTTCAAGTATCACTTGCTAGTAAGAGTGTGTCATTGTTACTTCACAATGTGCAGGAGGAAACAATCCGCGAGACCATTGAAGATGTGGGATTTCAGGCCACTTTGATTAAAGAAGAGATGAATGAAAAAGCCACCCAAGTCTGCCGGATCTGCATAAAAGGAATGACCTGCACTTCTTGCTCCACAACTGTTGAATCTGCTTTGCAGGCTATACCTGGTGTACAAAAGGCCCAAGTTGCATTAGCAACTGAAGAGGCCGAAGTGCATTATGATCCAAAAATCGTGAGCTACGATCAGTTTTTACAAACCATAGAAGATACTGGATTTGAAGGCATACTGATCAGTACGGGGGAAGATAGGAGCAAAATCCAGCTAAAAATTGATGGAGTACGAACAGACAATTCAATGAGAATGATTGAAAATTCCCTACAAGCACTCCCAGGGGTCCAAAATATAGACCTAGATATTGGGCTACAGAAATTTTCCCTTTCTTACAAACCAGATTTGACAGGACCTAGAAATTTTATTAGAGTAATTGAGTCAACTGGGTCGGGCCGTTACAAGGCGATGATATTTCCTGAAGGAGGAAGAGATACCCATAGACAGGAGGAAATTAAACAATACTATAGATCCTTCCTATGGAGTTTGGTTTTTACAATTCCAGTATTCTTAACCTCCATGGTTCTTATGTATATCCCTGGAATTAAGCATGGATTGGATACCAAAGTGGTCAATATGCTGACTATTGGAGAGCTTTTGAGGTGGATACTATCTACTCCAGTGCAGTTCATCATTGGCCGACGATTCTACACTGGTTCTTACAAAGCATTGCGAAATGGCTCTGCAAATATGGACGTCTTGATCGCCTTGGGAACAAATGCAGCCTACTTCTATTCGGTCTACTCTGTGTTGAGAGCTGCTAGTTCTCCAACTTTTAAGGCCACTGATTTTTTTGAGACTAGCTCAATGCTCATTTCATTCATTCTGCTGGGCAAGTATCTGGAGGTTTTGGCCAAGGGGAAAACATCTGAGGCCATTGCCAAGCTTATGGATTTAGCTCCTGGGACAGCAACTTTGCTAACCCTTGACGATGAAGGCAATGTCATAAACGAGGAGGAAATAGATAGTCGTTTGATACAAAAGAATGATATTATTAAAATCATTCCTGGGGCAAAAGTAGCTTCAGATGGTTTTGTCATTTGGGGACAAAGCTATGTGAATGAGAGCATGATAACAGGAGAGTCTCGACCTGTGGCAAAGAGGAAGGGTGACACGGTGATTGGAGGAACTGTGAATGAGAATGGGGTCTTACATATTAAGGCCACACGGGTTGGGTCGGAGAGTGCTCTTTCACAGATTGTTCGACTAGTTGAATCTGCACAAATGGCTAAAGCTCCTGTGCAGAAATTTGCTGACCGTATTTCCAAATTCTTTGTGCCACTCGTAAGGATATACATGATTTCTACACCCTATATATCATTTGTAGATTATTGTTAATTGTACTAACAAGTACACGTGCTTATGAGTGAGATATTTGGCATCTGTTCGCAATTGGTTATCCTTTGCAGGTTATATTTCTCTCCTTTTCCACTTGGCTTGCCTGGTTTTTATCTGGAAAGTTAAATGGTTATCCGAAATCTTGGATACCTTCTTCCATGGATAGCTTTCAGCTTGCACTCCAGTTTGGCATCTCTGTCATGGTCATAGCCTGTCCATGCGCGCTTGGCCTTGCAACTCCCACTGCTGTTATGGTTGGTACGGGTGTTGGTGCTTCTCAAGGTATCCTGATCAAAGGGGGTCAGGCACTAGAAAGTGCACACAAGGTTAGAACATGATAATTACTCGAAAACTGCAATTTCCGTTTTGCCGGTTAACCAGGAAAACAAAGAGCACTCTGAATTCAAAACATTATATACAATAATTTCCGGATAAGAAAATATAAATGCTGGTATATTTTGTAGGTGAATTGCATTGTGTTTGATAAGACTGGGACCCTCACTATGGGCAAGCCAGTGGTAGTGAACACGAGGCTTTTGAAAAATATGGTGCTTCGAGACTTTTATGAACTTGCTGCTGCTGCTGAGGTAAATATTTCTGAACCATCAGCACTTTCTAATTTTAGATAATTTCATATGTAAGAGCACCAAACCACGTATTTGGCACTAGAAAGATCCTTAATGGTTTTCTAGGACTTTGGACTGAAGAATTGGTTATCAGTGGGACTTCTGACAAACTAAAAATTGGTTGTCATATTTGGACAATCCATTGAGTGGAACATGCCTGAATAAATATTTTTTTTTTTCAACATATTAAACAACATTTCTTCCTTATTACTTCACGAATATTATTGGTGCATTTCCCTTGTATTAGGCTAACAGTGAGCACCCCTTAGCTAAGGCCATTGTTGAGTATGCCAAGAAATTTAGAGAAGACGAAGAGAATCTTGTCTGGCCAGAAGCTCGAGACTTTGATTCCATAACTGGCCACGGGGTGAAAGCTGTTGTTCGGAACAAGGAGATAATTGTGGGAAACAAGAGCTTGATGTTGGATCAAAAAATTACCATTCCAATTGATGCTGAAGAAATACTAGCTGAAACTGAAGGTTTGGCTCAAACTGGGATTCTTGTAGCTATGGATGGGGATGTGGTTGGAGTTCTTGCCATATCTGATCCATTGAAGCCTAGTGCACGTGAAGTCATTTCCATCCTTAAGTCTATGAATGTCGAGAGTATAATGGTGACAGGTGACAACTGGGGAACTGCAAATTCCATTGCCAAGGAAGTTGGAATTGACACTGTTATTGCAGAAGCCAAACCTGAGCATAAAGCCAAGAAAGTGAAGGAACTACAGGTAGGAATTTTCAAATTCGTTTAATGTCATATTTCGTAACTGGCTCAGGTGTGTCTATGCCTCAGCCAAATCATCATACTAACACTAATGCTTCATAGTGATAATGCATAATGCCAACATGTACCAATTTTACTCTTGTCATTCTGCAAATATGAACCTTTGATCCACAGGCTTCAGGCTGTACCGTGGCAATGGTAGGGGATGGGATCAATGACTCACCAGCACTTGTGGCTGCAGACGTTGGCATGGCAATTGGTGCGGGCACAGACATTGCCATTGAGGCAGCTGACATTGTTCTCATGAAGAGCAATTTGGAGGATGTGATAACTGCTATAGACCTATCCAGGAAAACCTTTTCCCGAATCCGACTGAATTACATTTGGGCATTGGGATATAATCTCCTTGGGATCCCGATCGCTGCAGGGGCCCTTTTCCCATCCACCGGGTTCCGGTTACCACCATGGATTGCCGGAGCTGCTATGGCAGCATCTTCAGTGAGTGTTGTTTGCTGCTCTCTCTTGTTGAAATATTACAGGAGACCCAAAAAGCTGGACACCCTTGAGATAGGAGGAATAACTGTTGAGTGATGATGATGGTGGTGAAATATGCCTTTTTGTGTATAGCTATGCAGGACTAGAATTGGCCTGGCAATAACTTTAGACTGTTCTATAAATAGGTTGATGAAAGATAAAACGTTCATAGCAGTTGCTTGCTATGCCTTGTACACATAATGGTTTGAAATATGAACTCTCTATCTCTCTCTCTCTCAATTACCGTTTTCTGCAGTCATTACTCACTATAAAGTTGGCCAATGTTGATAGCTAATGAACTATACGAGCTGAACGTCAGACAAAGGTGTAAACTTTTATGTCTCGAGTTTGAATTGTTATACAACTCGATTTTAACTGGTATTTAAGATTTGTGGGTGATTATGTATATTTGATTTTACAGATAATTGTATGTATATGAATTTATATTGCAATCATAATTTCAAGAAACATGTGATTGAAACCATATTTGTTATCAATTGATGCTAGTAGGACCCATATAAAGTAAGGGTATCTTATTTTGAAGGATAAGGTTTTAGAACTAATAAAAATACTATATACAACTGTGGATATTGATTTAATATATTTATACTCATTGATAATAAAAATATAAGGATTTTAAGGGGGCTGGTGCCCTTTTTAGAAATTATAGAGCAGAAAGTACCACTTTTAAAAATATAGGTCAAAAAGTACACAACCCCTAACAAATCTCTAAAATACCCCTTTCAGTGGAATGGGAACCGATTTTTATATTTTTGCCTCCACAACCGAAACTTAAGGGATCTCAACTGTTACACATAAATCCCTTCAATATCGCCGGAAACCCCATTCTTCCAAAAACTTCCACAAAACCTCTTTTTAGATTTTCAAAACTTTCTATTGATCGTTGCTGAAGAAGTGAAAATCACTGTTTACAAGCAATGGGGTTTTTGATTGTTTCATCGTGAATAAGTGGAAATCTCGCCGAAAAACATATATTCTTCCAATATTTGGTGAGAAACCTTCCCTAAAACCTCTTTTCTTTTCAAAACTTCATGTTGATCGCTGAATAGAATGTGAAAATCTCTTTGAATAAGTGATGAGTTTTTTGATGGATTTATTGTGAATAAGGAGAAAAATCGGTATCAGACGGTGACGACCATACTGAAATTCATCGCTGAAGAAGAAGAATGTTGAAGTTTTTGGAAAAGAAGTTAATAACTCACGAAAAATATTGTTTCTCCCAATGTTTTTATTTTATCTACTTTTTTTCCCCTCAATTACCTTCTACTTCTGGTGTTTGGTATTACATGCACACCAAGTGTTCAATCATTTGTCAAAAAAAAAAATTAAAGAGGTCATGTACATTGTAACATGCGTCATATAAATGTATGCAGTGTGACATTGACTTGCAGTAGTATAACATTAGTTTGTTGCAGTGTGACAGTTTCTACTACCACTGTGACATTATCGTGCGAGGCAACAAATCATCCTCCGAATCAAAATCATCATCTTGATTATTACGATCATTCCCATTTGAGTCATCATCATTAACATTTATCCTCACATGAACATGATTGACGTTAAGAGACCGTAACGATTTTTTTAAAAAAAAAAACATATGGACTACATACCTGATGCACTTTTTCCATTACAACTAACTGGAATATGTTTGAAAACCCAATTACGAAATGGAGTGAATGACAAAGAAAGAGGTTTGAATGATAGAATAATATGTATAAAATGTTTGAATAAACAGTTGGTCAATCACACATGAATAGGTAATTTAAAATTCAAAAAAGATATAGCATAAAATTAGAAAACTGAATCCTTAATATAACTGTCATATTTGTCTCCAATTAATAAAGGAAAAGGGTAATTTAGTAAGAGAAAAAATTACAATTCAGTAAAAGTGTACCTCTTCACCAAACATTTACACATAAAGGTACTTATACACATATGTTTTATATTGAGGTACTTTTACACAAATAAGTATGAAAGGGTGTACCTTTTTATAATTTTCCCAAAATATAATATAGTGAAATAATAAATTTTATGTGAGTCACGTTTTATTAGACAAAAATAAGTAATTGGGTCGTTTTTTGGATTGGTGATAGGTGATGTCCTGGGCCTATGTCGTTCCCTTTTGTGTCAAGCACTAGGATTGGGCCTTGAGAAGCCCAGGTGTTAGAGTCGAGATATGGGGTGAATCTAACCAAGTCTGAGATGAAGCCCAATATAAATAGTGTATAATCAAGGAAAATTTAGAGGTCGGTCTCCCTATATAGACTTATTTGGACCTTTGTTATGAAGTCCTTTTTTTGTCAAAATTACCTAACTATCCCTTTCCTGTAGAAGTGAAGTAAAATTAAAAATTAAAAACTCCTAAATTTTAGGAATTTGACTAGCATTAAAAAATTTATGTCTCACATTAAAAATCAAAATAGTAACATTCAAATACCAAAAAAAAAAAATTATCATTTAAACACAAAAAATAGTACCATTTAAACACAAAAAAATAGTAACATTATAACATAAAAAAATAGTAACATTCAATATTAATATTTAAAAAAAATAACAATAGTAACATTAAACAAAAATAGTAACATGTTTAACAAAAAATAGTAATATGTTTTACAAAAACAGTAACATGCACAACAAAATAAAATAGTAATATGGAATATTGAACAAAATTGAAAATAAAAATAGTAGTATTCAAACTCATAATCATAAAAAGAAGTCTCCAATTCTTCAGCATCCAAAAAAATAATACTGAAAAAATAATAACATGCTCAATAAAAAATAGTGACATGGTCAATTAAAAAAAATAGTAACATGATCAACAAAAACATAGTAACATGAAACATTAAAAAAAAATTGGGAATTATTTATCAAAAAAATAAAAATAAAATTGGGGATCAAACTAATAACACATTGAACAAGTTTTTCAACATTTTTTTTTTCCCAAAAACCAACGACAAATAAGTTCATGATGACAAGAAACATAGTAGAAAATATGATAGTTGTTGAAAATACTCCAAACCCCTGCTGATTTTGATACTATGGAGGAAGAAAAGATTTGTTGTACTGGAGTGATGATCTTCTTCTAACGACAGATAGAGTATAAATTTGAATTTGAATTTATGAGTGAATTAAAGGATAATAATTTATAATTTAATAAATTAAATTAAAGTTACTTTCAAGGTATTTAAGATTTCTATAATTGAACAGAATAACACTATTAAAGGGTATTTTTAGAATTTTAAAAAAATAATGAACTTAAGTACTTATTAGTAAAATAAAAAACGGACTTATCACCAAATAAGTTTCCTTGACAGATTCAAGTCATTATAAATTTATCCAGGAGGACTCAGTCCCAATTTTCACTATAATAAATATATAAATGAGTTGTATCGTGTATTTTTTTTATTGGCCTTCACTCATATCTCATTCGTTTATTAATCGTATCATATTAGATACACTCATTCATAAAACGAGTGGCTTAAAGAAAAGTTAAATCCTCTAATTTTTTTTATCGCATTCACGTTGTATTAACGGATCGTATTATATTTTGACACTTACAGATTATAGTTATTAGAGATTCTCAATTCTCCTTGAATAAGTTTGTCAATCGTATCGGGTTAGGCAGTTTCGTGCCTATTTTTAGTGGGTTCGTATCAAAAAAATATTTCATTCATACCCAATTAATTTAATAATTCGTGTCTAACGAATTATGCTATATCGAATTCATATCGTATATGAATAATATATAACTTATATATAAATAAATCATAACATATATTTTTTTTAATTAATTTCATTCATATTCAATTTATTTATTAATTACACCGTATTGGATTTACTAATTTATAAAACAGGTTCATCGTATTAATTAATGGCAGTGCCACCTAAAACCCAAGCAGAACTAAACCGCCTCGGTAAGAGAGACAAGTGTATATGTGGGGTCCACTGGGGACTGGTCGCCATCAGAAATCTGTAGCGTTCAGTAGTAGATGTGCCAGAGACCCACTCCTACAGTTCCTATCCATATCGTGAACGTTCGCAAGTTTACAATCACGAGACAGTAGTTTTTTTTTTTTTTAATCAAAAAAAAAAAAAATTATATATCAAGTAAAAATATATGGGATAATTTGACGGTACTAAAAAATTATTATTTTTAATTATAATATTAAAAATTTGGTGTCGAAAATAGTAGAGTAGGCTTTCTCAAAGAACACATATATTTAGAATTAGTTGGTCTAAATATTTATTATATGAAAAGATTAATTATAACTTTTCCCCATTTTTTTTTTAGTTTAACAGTTAAGAATGTTGGAGTTAATTTACGCACATCTCTTCAGTTTAATTAAATATAGTTCATCTATGTTGAAACTAGAATATTTACGAGAAATTTCTAATGATTTGATTCTAAGAGGTTGTTTGGTATGTTTTTTAGGAGGGGTTGGAATTGGTTTGTCCAAACCCTTCCAAACTCAAAAATGAGATTCAACATTTAATGTTGTCCATATCCATGTTTGGTATACGCAGGGATATATGACTATTATAATAATATATTTATATGTAAATGACTATTGTGCCCCTTAACCAATTTAATCCAAACATGAATATGAATATATGAGGGGTATAAATATTATTTGGATGTTAAACCCATTAACCTACATATGACCAGCCCATGATTGGACTGAGTTTCAAACTCTGGACTAAATGTATAGTTGTCAAACATGGGTTTAAGAGGATTTATTCCTCAACCCATGTTCCAAAACCCCTCAAACTCACATACCAAACATACCCTAAATGATAAGTCCCTCTCCTTTCCCCTCCCCCCCCCCCCCCCCCCCCCCCCAACACACACACACACACATTTTATTCCTATTCGATCAGAAATAGAACACAATGCTAGCAGTAACTGTGGATTTAAGTTGGTGTTTTGGCATTGTGGAACAAGAAAGATGTACCAACTACCCATCGACATTACCCCCCCCCAAAAAAAATCATATTGTTTGGGAAGATTTATATATATTTATATACAAATATGAACAATGTTATATGAATTTAAAAATTAGACTTAATAATTACAACAATTGATTTAACTGTGGATCCCATAATTTATTAGGATTCACTACTTATTCAATAGTTCGGATTATCAAATTTAGTTTTTAAGTTCATCTAACATTACTTTACAAATATACATATATACATTACCCCATCAGCATTACCCCCAATCATATTTGTATATATGGCTGGTCCATCTAAATCACACCAAAAAAGTAAAATGACACTGATAAAAAAAAAACCCAGTTGGAAAAAAAAAAAAAAAAAGGAGAGAGAGATAAAAAGCATAGAAGATGCCACCAACATGGATCTCCTAGTCTTATGTTCCATCATTATCTCATATTTCCCATCCTCATTTTGTCTTCCTAGATTTTACAAAAAATATAGGCAAAGTCAAAGAAAGTGACATATTTTAGTTGTTGGTGATTAAATTAAAGTATAATTGGAATGAATGACCATTTATATAATCCAAACTTATGGCAAATATAATATTTGAAGAGAAAATTTTTCTCAAATCCTCTTTTTATAAAATATGATTATATATACACCATTAATTGATTGAATTTAATCTAATCTTGAATACAAATATACACATAAATTTAAACTCATTGTTTCCAATTTAGCCCTCCTAAAAATTTACAAAAAGAATTAAAGATCTAATAATATCTCAAGATCTTGAATTCTTTTTATAAATAAATGAGTTGAGCCTAAATAATATAATATGGTGCTAAACTCAATGCAATTCATTTACACCCCTAAATATGATTTTTTTTCTTACTTGGCCTAAAGCAATAAACAAGAGAAAAAAGGGGTCCTTAAATGCAATTGTATATAATTCAATAACCAAATTTTATTTTTCTATCTATTTTTTTGTACCTTAACAAGAATTATTATTTTCATAAGAAGTGATTTTACTTTGAGTAAATGTCATAAATTATCTCTTGAACTATAATCTTTATTCTAAATTGCTCCACTTTTAATTATCTCAATTTGACCCCTAAACTATTTAATTTATTTCAATCGGTCTTTTTAATTAAGATTAATTATTAAATAAGATAAATTAATAGTTAATATTTATAAAATTTATTAGTTAATTTTAACGACAGAAATTAATTATATAACTCAGGAGATAACTTAGGATAATTAAAAGTTTAGGGGATAATTTAAAACACAACCATAGTTTTTTTTTTTTTGGGGGGGGGGGTAGTTATGAGATTTCACAGAGCCAAACTCGATTTAACCATTTGAAGACCTCGTAATCGTTGTGGTCGCTCAACTGGAAGACGGTGACTCTCTGTCTCTCTCTCACACACACATACACACACACAGTGACGCTCACATATATATACATCTGCATTCTTGTCTGCTCTCTCCGCTTCTCTTCTTTTTTTTTTTGTCAGACCATCCGGTATCCGAAAGTTATATTGGACTCCGACTAATTCGGATTCGAGCCGGGTGGGACCACGAGGGCGGCAAAGCTCTCCCTACCGAACGCAGTTGCGTTCCTAAGACTCGAACCCGAGACCTTGATTAAGCTAGAACAGTCCCTCGCCAATCTAACGCTCGGTGGTCCGCTTCTCCTCTTTTGACTCCACGTGCCTTCCCCTTTCCTTACGTATACCGACAACTCTATCTCTCTCTCCCCGTTGTAAGTGTCGCAGTCGCAGTGCTTGTGAGTGTGTGTGTCTCACATATATCGATGCTTTGTTAGCAGGTGGGAAGGACTCTGATAAAACCTCGCCGCGGGTTTGTTGAAGATGGTGGAAATCCAAACATCTTAGCTTGAAAACAGGTACTTTTTACGTACTTATTTTTGTAAATATCTACACCCTCTGAAGCACTAGCTCTTAAAGACAGCATTTCCAGCTTTTTAATTAATTTTTCTAAGCTTTATTTTGGTCTCTTTCCCATGTCATTTGTGAAAAAAGCTTCAAATTTTAGCGTAATTATTTTATGATCTATCATGTACGGAGATTAACTCTGAAATATAGAACAAAATCTGCCATTTCTGAGCTCCATTTTTTCTTCAAGTTTTGTTAAATTTCTCTGAAGAATCCCATTGAACATTGTCGATTTGGTTATGTTGAAGCTGTTTAATCTTGCTTATGTTAGCATTTATTTGTTAATTATTCGTTAATAGGTGGTCTAAACTTGGTGTCTTTTGTTCAGAGTAAAGGGTTTGTGGATTTTCCTCTTCTAACTTTGTTTTTTGAAGACCTTTTCTGGGTATGGATGCACTGTTTAGGACTTTAATGGCCGCGGTGTATGTTTGGTGAATCAGATTTGAGTGAAGTTGATGTGTCTTTAGCGACACTCAAAGGACCTTTACCTTCAAGTATGTCTTATTAGCTTTTCATTTTTTTTTGGCAAAAATCTTTAATTTTTAGATCTATAGCACATGGTTCTGAGAAAGTGTTGACCCGTTTGTTTGCTTTCTAAATCAAACTTGTGGGCATAGTTTATTTAAGGTTTCTTTGCACATTTCCTTTAAAATATTTGCGAAAACTTCAAATGCTCCTTTTCTGGTGCACCTTTCATGTGTTGTTACACTCACTTTAGAATTCTGGAAACTTCAATTCTCAGTGGTTCAGACTTGTTTAAGATTGTGGGATTTTATCTGCCAATTTTTTTTTTTTTGTGTGTGTTTTAACAGTTCTGCAAATTTCTGTTCCCTTTAAATGACTAGAATTCGGCAATTAGCATTTTTCTTGTAATATATGAAGCACGGATACTTCGTTGAGGTCGGTATATCCGTATCGGATACTTTCTCGAATACGATATTCGTCGGATATTCGATGATACGTATCGGATACACCTCCTACATATCCGATAATAATTAAATATTAAGATACTTTATGGATACTTTTGTGTTCAAGTAATATAAATAATTTTTGAGTTAAATTTTTAACATTTTCTTTCGAATTCACATACCATACAATATATTTACAAAAATTCATACAACTTCAAAGGCACATGAGTATTTTTTAAGTATTATCTACAATTATATGTCAAAAGAGCATAAAATAAATCTATTATATTATAATCTTAACAAAAATTACTTCTAAATAAACCGACTCAGTAAATATTAGCTTTGATTCCTTTAATTAATCACTTCATTTTGTGAATATACCATAGTGATACGATATATATTTTCTTCAAACTAAAAAGAATTACTAATTTTCCTTATTGTGTTAAAGAACTACTAAAATATATAAGTATTATGCTGATTGAAAATAATAAAAATATTAAATATATTTTATTATAACCATATCTTGACCGTATCCGTATCCTTCTTTTTTAGATTTTATCGTATCCGTATTATATCGTACCCGTATCTCGTATCCATATCCGTGCTTCATAGCTTGTAATCAAATATATGCTTAGCTAAAAATTTATGTAGCTTTGTACATTTCCTCTCAATTTTTTTGAAAGATGTCTGTGACTACAAAGTAGATCTATAGCCCACCCATTTGGAAACTATAATCCGTCGGAGATATGGGTCCTATTAACCAAGGGAAGTGGTTGTGATTGGTATGCTAACATTGTATTACTGTTGAGGTCATATAACTTACAGGGCATCGTTGCCAACCTTGCACAGTAATTCTAAAATCAATCTTTTCACATTGCCCAATTATATTCCTTCTAGCTAAGACTGTCTCTTACATTACATATGCTTTCTAGAGTCTTACCTGCAATATCAATCAACTTGGTGGTCCTGCCTTGTTCTAATGTCACCTTATTCGTTAATGTGTTCATTCTTTTATCATGGAAATGTTCCCCCGTGAACACGTAGAATAGATTTACTGCTCAATTCTCAAATACTAAATACGCGGTCACATGTACTTTCAAGTGCTCAGTTTTAATTGTCTTATGACTTACCTTGATATGATTATCTCTCACTGTTGTTATCTTGTTAGACCTGTACCTTTCTCTGATTAATTATGATCAGCACTCTCTCTTTCGCTTCTGTACATTAATTAAGAATTTATTTGCTATCTAAAATTTTCATCCCTGTTATAGTCTTTCTTTGGCCAGGACAATCTAAAACTTATTCTTCCTTTTTAGGTTCCTGTAATTTATCTTTCATCTTCGGGGGAGTTCAGGCTTCTTTGGCAACTCACCATTGAAATGACTATGAGCAACCTTAAGCTAGGGGTGGATGTGGTTAGTGCCCACAACCTTCTGCCGAAAGATGGTCAGGGTTCATCCAGTGCTTTTGTAGAACTCTGCTTCGATGGTCAGAGATTCCGTACCACTATCAAGGAGAAGGATCTCCACCCTGTTTGGGATGAGAGCTTCTACTTCAACATCTCTGACCCTTACAACCTCCACAATCTCACTTTGGATGCCTACATCTACAATAATGTCAAAGCCACCCACTCCAGGTCCTTCCTAGGGAAGATTTCCCTGAGTGGGACTTCATTTGTTCCCTACTCTGATGCTGTTGTCTTGCACTACCCTCTGGAAAAGCGTGGGATCTTCTCACGTGTAAGAGGAGAGCTCGGCCTTAAGGTTTATATTACAGATGACCCTTCCATAAAGTCATCTATCCCTCTTCCTGCAGCAGAGAACACTCAAGTCGACACCCAATCTGTTCAAAATCCAGCCCCAGACACTTTTCATAATGTGAAACACGAAGCAAGACACACTTTCCATCATCTCCCAAACCCTAATCACTCTCAACAGCAGCATAACACTCCTGCAGTTGCAGTGCCCCAACAGATGGTGAAATATGGGGTCAACGAGATGAAAGCTGAACCACAGCCTCCAAAGCTCGTCCGTATGTACTCAGCATCATCAGCGCAACCTGTTGATTATGCTCTTAAGGAGACAAGCCCATTCCTTGGTGGGGGACAGGTTGTGGGTGGTCGTGTTATTCATGCAGACAAGACTGCATGTACTTATGATCTTGTTGAACGGATGCACTTCCTCTTTGTTCGAGTTGTCAAAGCTCACGAGCTTCCTGCCATGGATATTACGGGGAGTCTTGATCCATATGTTGAGGTGAAAATTGGAAATTATAAAGGTGTTACAAACCATCTAGAGAAACAACAAAACCCCGTGTGGAATGTGGTGTTTGCCTTCTCAAGGGAACGAATGCAAGCATCTGTACTAGAAGTAGTAGTTAAGGACAAAGATCTGGTGAAAGATGACTTTGTTGGCTTTGTGAGGTTTGATCTCAATGAAGTTCCTATGCGTGTTCCACCGGATAGTCCACTGGCTCCACAGTGGTACCGACTTGAGGATAAAAGGGGAGAGAAGATAAAGGGTGAGCTGATGCTTGCCGTCTGGATTGGCACCCAAGCAGATGAGGCATTTCCTGATGCATGGCATTCTGATGCTGCTACCCCCATTGACAGCTCAGCAGCAGCATCCTCACTAATACGTTCAAAGGTTTATCATGCACCACGGCTTTGGTATGTCCGTGTAAATGTTGTCGAGGCGCAGGACTTGGTTCCAACAGAGAAGAATCATTTCCCAGACGCATATGTAAAGGCACAAATAGGAAATCAAGTCCTGAAAACAAAGACAGTTCAGGCTCGGGCATTTAACCCACTCTGGAATGAAGATCTTTTGTTTGTTGCTGCTGAACCATTCGAAGATCATCTTATCCTTACTGTTGAGGATCGTGTGGCTCCTGGCAAAGACGAGATCTTGGGAAGGGTCATTATACCGTTGAGTCTTGTGGAGAAGCGTGCTGATGATCGCATCATCCATTCTCGTTGGTTTAACCTTGAAAAGCCAGTTGCAGTGGACGTGGATCAGCTGAAGAAGGAGAAGTTTTCCAGCAAGCTACATCTCCGAGTCTGTCTAGATGGAGGCTACCATGTTCTTGATGAGTCTACTCACTACAGCAGTGATCTTCGTCCCACAGCAAAACAGCTCTGGAAGCCATCAATTGGGGTTTTGGAACTTGGTATCTTAAATGCTGTGGGGCTCCACCCCATGAAAACAAGAGATGGAAAGGGCACATCAGACACATACTGTGTGGCAAAGTATGGTCACAAATGGGTCCGAACTCGCACCATTGTTGACAACCTCTCTCCAAAGTACAATGAGCAATACACTTGGGAGGTTTTTGATCCGGCAACTGTACTCACTGTTGGCGTTTTTGACAACAGTCAGCTTGGAGACAAGGGTTCAAACGGTAATAAGGACCTGAAGATTGGGAAGGTTCGAATTCGTATTTCCACACTTGAAACAGGCCGTATTTATACCCACTCTTATCCATTGCTAGTCCTTCACGCTACGGGTGTTAAGAAAATGGGAGAGCTGCATTTGGCCATACGATTTTCGTGCACATCTTTTGCTAACATGCTCTGTGTATACTCGCGGCCATTGTTACCAAAAATGCACTATGTTAGGCCCTTTACTGTAATGCAACTTGACATGCTGCGGCACCAGGCTGTCAACATAGTGGCAATGCGACTAGGTCGCGCAGAGCCGGCACTTAGAAAGGAGGTGGTGGAATACATGTCCGATGTGGACTCACACCTGTGGAGCATGCGCCGGAGCAAGGCCAATTTCTTCCGCCTAATGTCGATTTTCTCGGGACTATTCTCAGTCGGGAAATGGTTTGGGGATGTCTGCATGTGGAAGAACCCAATCACAACAGTGCTCGTGCATGTGCTTTATATTATTCTTGTTTGCTTCCCGGAACTGATTTTGCCTACAATTTTCCTCTACATGTTTCTAATAGGAATATGGAACTTCAGGTACCGGCCCAGGTACCCTCCCCACATGAACACAAAGATCTCACAAGCTGAGGTGGCACACCCTGATGAACTTGACGAGGAGTTTGACACATTCCCAACGAGTCGGAGCCCTGATCTGGTCAGACTGAGGTATGATCGTCTAAGAAGCGTGGCTGGTCGGATTCAGACTGTTGTGGGTGACATTGCAACGCAGGGGGAGCGTTTCCAGTCACTGTTAAGCTGGAGAGACCCTCGTGCTACAGCTATCTTTGTCACATTCTCCCTCATAGCTGCACTGGTTTTGTATGTGACTCCCTTCCTGGTGATTGCAGCCTTGGCCGGAATCTATGTAATGAGGCATCCAAGATTTCGGTATCGTTTGCCATCAGTGCCTATCAACTTTTTCCGTCGGCTGCCCGCTAGGACGGATAGTTTATTGTAAATTAGTGACTAGCTGTTGCTGACAAGGAAATGGGGACTTGGTATATGCTGTTCAATCTTAGATTGTAACATAACTGTTTCCTTTCTGTTTCCCAAGTACTGTGTCTTGGCCTTGGAAGTAGTCAGTTATTAGATATCCAAGACCTCAAATAATTCCCATGTGACCTTTTTTATATGCTGATGTATGCTTAATAAGCTCTGTTGGATTCCCCCCCGGCCCCCCCTTCTCTCTTCCCCTTGTAGAAGCAGTTACAGAAAATTGCATCTCAAGGGATTTAAAATTCCAGGTAAAAATGATCCCTTTTGCTGAATGTATTGACTGAAGTTTCATGGTATTTGATTTTTATTTAAGTAGTGAATTTGAACAGAACTTGTGTTGTATGATCCACATTTCTTAAATACGAGTTTAGATGCGTATATATGCATTCTTGAGCACCTTTTCTTCATAAGTCGGTTTTCAAGGATGAGTTTTAGCCATGAGTTCATATTTCTTTTTTAATTTTTTGAACCAACCAAGAGTTCATATTTCATATGATAAATACTGAAGATCTAGAGTCAAGCCTAAACACCAACATGATGGTCTTCCCCAATCTTAGGAACAAAGTATAGAACCATATGTAACCTGATGGTGTATTTTCACGCGAATGAGCAACGAGATGAGGTTCAATTGTAAGGGACAGACCTGAGCTATAAGGCTCGTGAGTTGGTGGATGAGTGTTCAAATTAACCGAAGTGTAGCGTATGCAGTACAGTAAAAATATAGTGGTTCATCGGCTGATGAGTTCGACTTGTCCACTCTCTAATGGAGGCTCTTGCTCCTTTTTCTTTATTGATTCTTCTCTCTCAGTACAATTTTGGTTCTGCCTCTCAATGGAGGCGTTACCTAGTCTTTATAGGGCTATTCCCTATTCTGTTAGAATTCGCCGAGGTTCTTGTCTGTCATTGTGTGATTCTCCTAGATTTTAGGAGGGGATCTTGGTTAGTTGAGAGTTATTCGGCTTAATTCTAGCTTTCCATTCCGCTGAGGGTGTGGGCTGTCATCCAGCTACCTCCTAGTCATTCTTGCTATTATCTTTTCCGGGTAGAGCTTTAGCTCTGGTTTAATGAACTATGTGTGTCTAGCCCGACCTCCCGAGCTGACCTCTTCTCCTAAGCTCATGTCTGGAATTTGCTTTAGGTATCATCAGTTGCCCCCCAGCTCTTGGTCCAAGCGAGCTTGGGTAAGGGCTGAGCTCTTTCTTCTTTTTTTACCGGGCTGGGCCAGCACGTGGCTGGTCCTAACTTGCACATGGGAGTTGCTTTGTGATGGTTTTCTGCAATCATGGCCTCCTCGATTCCCGCGCACATTACAGCCCACTCCTTTCAAGCTATAAATGCCCAAACAGCTGTCAGAACCCCCTTCTTCTTCCTTTCAACTTCCCTCTTCGTACCTCTCCTTTCGATTCCTTGGCTTCCTGCTCAAAGTCGAGTTTCCTCAGTTCGATTCAAAGATTCTCATTGCTCTTCTCCTGTGATTTCTCCCTGGGTTGCGGCTCGTTGTTCATCTTCAGCTAGGTATGTTTATTGTCTCTTTTTCATCTCTTTTCTCGTTCTGGATCCCTCGAGTTCGAGGTGGTTGTTGTGCTTTTGGGCTTTTCGGTTCTTTTATTTCTGGAATCGGGACTATTGCTTGTCCCCTCTTCCCCTCTTCGTGGACTAGTGTTCTATTGTGAGAATCCTCGGCGTTGGGAGCTACTGTGCTGACCCTAGGGTTATTAGGGAGAGCTTAATTAGTATTCCCCCTCTCTATCGCTCTTTCAATTTGCCCTTCTCTTGTCATATCATGTCCATTTCCTCTGGAGCCACCCCTTCTTCTATTTCCCTCTTAGGCGGCAAATCTGCCGAGGAGGATACTGACCTAGGAGATGTAGGTGTTGAAATTGACAACTTCCCGGGCGTAGATTTTGTTGATGCCGGGGTAAATGTTGGGGAACCTCCCTTAACATCCGCTTCTGTGCCCCCTAAGCCTAATAAAGGTAAGGGCAAGGTGAGCGAGATGGGAACCCCTTCTGAGGGCATAGGAGCTGCCTTCAGTTATGCAGAGCGTGTGGGCGCTAGTGAGGTCGATCCCACTTTCCTGAAGGCTCTTGGGGCCCGCTACGGGTTTCCTCCTGGAGTTCGACCCTGGAGCCCTGATGCATCTACCTCATATGTCACCCACGTTCATAAGAAGGTATGTTTCTTTGTGGCCGCCTTTGAGAACGACATTTGCTTTCCAATGCATCCCTTCATTAAGGGTGTTTTACAACATTTCAACGTTTGTCCTGCCCAACTCTCTCCAAACTTCTGGGGTGTGCTAGTAGGTCTCCTTGTTTACTTTAAGACCCATAAGCTTGGAGTGCCCACTATTCCTATACTTATGGAGCTTTTTAACGTCAAACACAACTCTTCTGAGGGCTTTTTATACATTTCGAAACGGGCATCAGCCAAGTGGATCATATCCGACCTCCCGAGCTCCCACAAAGGCTGGAAAAAGCATTACTTCTTTGTGGGAGGCACTCAATGGGAGTACGACCCTACAGATAGGACAGACACCCTCCCAATTCCTAAAGCGTGGTCTGCCCCAGATAATATGGGTAAGTTCTCCTCCGAGCTGCCTGAGATCAGATTTTTATTTGCCTCCTCCCCTGACTTCATTCTGCATTCATCCCTCTTCAGGTAAGCGCTTTGAGCTTAGTGCTGAAGATGAGCAAGTGCTGCTAAAGTTGGAGAAGTGCAAGCCAAAGAGATATTCTGAGCTCATCCAGCACTGGGTTCTGGTGGATCAAGGGCTGAGCCCCCCCGCGGTGACAATAGATATTCCACTTTCGGCTGTCAGCGTTGAAGGAGTGGAAGGTGGTGTCCATTTTGTTGACTTTATTGCCTTTAATTCCATCTCCTTCTTCTGTTTCTTCCTTTTTTTTTAAACTCGCCCAGTTTAGTTCTTCCAGGTTCTTCCACAATGAAGCCCACCTCTAAGGAACTCCAGGCCAAGATCGATCAGTTAGCGAAGAGTGGGAAAGGTAGCAAACGGAAAGATGTGATCGGCTCTGGAAGTAGCCCTGTTACTCGGGCTAAGATTCAAAAGTTGGGGGTGCCCACTTCTTCACCAACTTCGACTTCAACAAAGTAGCTTCAATCGTTGAACCCCCCACAAGTCGTTGAGGCCTGCCTGCCCTCAGGGATTCAGCCTACTTCAAGGCGAACTAATGAGCCAGGCGAGGTTTCTCCTTCCTCATCTGAGGTCAAGGAAGC
Organism: Ilex aquifolium; assembly: GCA_951799425.1. NCBI lineage: Eukaryota > Viridiplantae > Streptophyta > Magnoliopsida > Aquifoliales > Aquifoliaceae > Ilex > Ilex aquifolium. The sequence continues at coordinate 31,281,941 of OX637403.1, forward strand.
CTTGAGATTGGTCCCCGACCTTCAACCTAGTACTTTCTCTTATAGTCCCTCTGGGAAGATTATCGAATCCTTTCCGAAGAAACCTGGGTGTGACGAAGGAAAGCGCCCCAAGGTGGAGGAGAGTGAGGACTCCTTTTTTGAGAACAGTGAGCTTGCTGCTGGGGCAATTTCTTCTGTTCTTACCGACTTTGACGTTCAAAAGGCTTCTTCTATGCCTTTTGAGGAGACCATCAGCTCAGCTCTTCAGGGAACAACTGTTGTAAGTTCTTGCATTCTCATACATCCATTTATCTTTATGTCATGACCTTAAGCTTACCTTTTCTTGCTTTCTCTCCTGTCCCCAGCTGGCTCTCCACGTAAAAGGTTTGATGAGTAGGATCCAATCCACTGAGAGTTCTATCAAAGCTTTAAAAGCATACGAGTTTAAGGTTGCCCAACTCGCCTTTGACAATGACGACCTCCGAGCTCAGGTGGCAGGCTTCAAGGAGGAATTGGAGAACCAGGCTTCTTCCCTTCAGGGCTCACAAACAGCAAAAGATGCTGCTGAAGAAAGAGAAAAGAAAGCCAGGGATGAGCTAAGAATGGCCAGGGAAGAGCTGAAACTTAAAATCCGAGGCCTGGGTCAAGGCCAGTCAAGAAGCCTTTGAAGCCCAGAGCTCTTTGCAGAACATAAATAAGGATTATCTTGCTGTGACTGACGCAAATGATGCACTCTGCTCCGAGCTCGAGGCGCAGAAGACTCTTGTCAAGGAAAAAAATGATGTTATCGCTGAGCTGAGGGATGACGTCACCACTCAATGGGCCACAGGATGACTTGTCTTCAAACGCCGAGCTACGAAGACCTATCCAGACCTTGACTTCACCTTCACTATTCCCACTGAGGAGGAGCTGGAGGAGACTGATACAGATGGTGAGGGGGACAGCTTGGCTCCTCTAGACTTTACCTCAAAAGGTGTTGAGATGCCCATCCCTCCTACTGAGACCTCTATAGCCCTTCTTACTGGGACAGGCTCTGTTGCTGCAATTCCCGAGCTCCCAACTGTAACTTCTGCTGTTTCTGCCACTGTACCGTTCTCATATGACCTTGTGAGTGAGGCCCTTGCTCAGAATTCAGAATCAGTAGGAGCAGAGATCCGTGTAGCTGGCACCCCTGGAAGCTCTCCTCTTCTGCCTGCTGTCGAAGGCTCGTCTACTGAGTTGTAGAATCCTTCACTTACGTCTTCCCTAGACACTTAGAGCTCTCCTCATGTTCATGTTCATGTGATTCCAATTTCATTTTTCATGTACTTTGAACTCGTACTCTGATATACAAACTTTGAAAAATAATTTATGTTCTGAATTTTCGCTTTGAAAAGTGATGTGACTTCTGGTTTGGAACATGATTATGCTTTCCTTTGCTTTATGTTCCTCTTTGCCCCCATTGCTTCGAGAAGTACTTCAGTCCTTTTTAAAACAAAATTATTGACTTTATGAGCTGCAGGGTTCTTTTCCTGAATTAAAGAACTCATCATGAGCTGCAGAGCTCTTTTTATGAATTAAAGAACTCATCATGAGCTGCAGGGCTCTTTTTATGAATTAAAGAATTCATCATGAGCTGCAGGGCTCTTTTTATGAATTAAAGAACTCATCATGAGCTGCAGGGCTCTTTTTATGAATTAAAGAATTCATCATGAGCTGTAGGGCTCTTTTTTATAAATTAAAGAATTCATCATGAGATACAGGGCTCTTTTTACGAATTAAAGAATTCATCATGAGCTACAGGGCTCTTTTTATGAATTAAAGAATTCATCATGAGCTACAAGACTCTTTTTAGCTTCTTCATGGAAACAGGCATGAATGAATCGGAAACTTGGTTATTTTATTGAAAATAATATCATTACAAGAGAAACTTACTGAAAAAATTTCTTAAGGTGTTCCGCGTTCCAAGAATGAGGTAGGACTTTTCCTTCTTCTGTTTGCAGCTCATAGTTTCCAGGTCTAATTATTTTTGAGATGATGTAGGGGCCCTCCCAATTGGGTCCCAATTTACCATGAGTGGGATCCTTTCTTGCGGGCGAAAGCTTTCTAAGTACCAAATCTCCAACTTTGAAGCTCCTCCGCTTGACCCTCCTGTCATAGTACCTTGCGGTCTTCCTCTGATATCTCTGAATCTTCTGCAGAGATCTTTCTCTTTTTTCTTCTAAGAGATCAAGATTTAATAGAAGGGATTCATCGTTATGCCCGGGCTCAGCAAACTCAGTTCTGGGGGAGGGGTGTCCTATCTCCACTGGTGACACTGCTTCAGTCCCGAAAGCCAAAGCAAACGGTGTTTCCTGAGTTGCCACTTTGGAGGTCGTTCTGTAGGCCCACAAAACCTCTGGAAGATATTCTACCTATTTCCCTTTCAGCGACTCGAGTTTGGTCTTCAAGGCCGCTTTAATTGTCCTGATAGTAACCTCAGCTTGTCCATTGGATTGCGGATGAGCTGGGGTTGAAAAATAGTTCTTTATTCCGAGCTCTGTGCATAATTTTTTGAACTTAGGATTATCAAATTGCTTTCCGTTGTCCGAGACAAATGCCCTAGGAACTCCAAATCTACAGATTATTGACTTCCAAGTGAAGTTTTGAACCTTCTGCTCCGTGATTGTTGCCAGTGGCTCTGCCTCCGCCTATTTAGTGAAATAATCCACTCCGACGATGACGAACTTACATTGCCCTGTGCCGGTGGGTAGAGGGCCGAGGATGTCCAATCCCCACTGTTGAAAGGGCCAGGGACTTACCACCGAGGTAAGGAGCTCTGGCGGGCAGTGTGAGACGTTGGCATGCATCTGGCAGACCTTGCACCTTCTTGCCAGATTGGTGGTATCCCTCAGCATAGTAGGCCAGTAATATCCTTGCCTCAAAGCCTTCCCTGCCAGTGCCCTAGCTCCAACATGATTGCCACATATTCCCTCATGAATTTCCCTTAATATGTAATTAGCGTCCTCATCTCCCACACATCTTAGAAGAGGCATCGAGAAACCTCATTTGTACAAGTTCCCTTGCAAAATGGAAAATTTAGCTGATCTGGTTCTTAGCTTTGCAGCTTCTTTGGGATCCTCTGGCAAAGTCCCGTTTTGTAGAAACCCTATGATTGGGTCCATCTAGCTCATTGGGGTCTGTACTGGCAGTACCTCTTCATTCTCAATGAATACAGATGGTTGTGCCAAGTGTTCTTCTGGAACTAGCCTGTCTAAATTTTCTTGCGAAGCCGTTGCCAGCCTTGCTAGGGCGTCTGCACGTGAATTTTCAGATCTTGGGACATGTATGACCTCAACTTGCACAAACTTCTTGATCAGTTCCTGCACTTTTCTGAGGTAGAGGGCCATTTTCTCACTCCTGGCCTCATAAGATTCTTCTATCTGCTTTACAACGAGCTGGGAGTCACTACAGACCTCTAGCTGCTCTGCCTCCATTGAGTGTGCAAGAGTGAGGCCGACAATGATAGCTTCGTACTCCGCCTCATTGTTTGAAGCCTTGAACCCGAACCTAAGGGCGTATTCGACATCTACCCTATCCGGGGAGGTCAGAATCAAGCCTGCACCACTCCCATGGGCATTAGCTGCTCCATCCACTGAAAGCCTCCAAATGGGGAGGTCAGACACTAGCCGGGTCGCCTCCGTAGGCGCTGCTGTTGTAAATTCTGCGATGAAATCTGCCAATATTTGTCCTTTGATGGCTGCTCTGGGCTTGTACCTGATATCAAACTTGTTGAGTTCAATGGTCCATTTGACCAACCTTCCCGAAGACTCTAACCTATGTAACACCTGCTTCATTGGCTGATCTGTTGGAACATCGATAGTGTGAGCCTGAAAGTATGGTCTAAGCCTCCTCGCCGTTGTGACCAGAGATAAAACAAGTTTTTCCATCTTTGGGTACCTCTCTTCTGCCCCCCCCCTAAGAGCTCTGCTGCAGTAGTATACGGTTTGCGGAGCTCTTTCGCGTTATCTCACAAGCGCTGCGCTTGTCGAGTAATCTGAGACCGCCAAATATAAAGTAAGCACCTCACCTTCCCTGGGGCTTACCAAGATGGGGGGAGAGCTCAGATACTCCTTCAGTGACTTAAATGCCTCTTCACATTGATCATCCCATTCGAACGTTTTCCTCAAAATTCGAAAGAAATGCTGGCACTTATCACTCGATCGGGACACAAAACGACTCAAGACAGCTATTCTTCCCCTCAGACGTTGGATCTCCCTGGTATTTGATGGCGGCTGCATGTCCAGTACTACTTTTACCTTTTATGGGTTAGGCTCAATTCCTCTGCTGTTGACTATGAGACCCAGGAACTTTCCTGCTGATACTCCAAAAACACATTTAGCGGGATTGAGTTTCATCTTGTACTCCTTGAGGACCTCAAATGATTCTGCTAGGTGCTGGATGTGAAGTTTTGCTTTGAGAGACTTTACCAGCATGTCGTCAATGTAAACTTCCATGGACGTCCCAATCTGCTTTTGGAACATCCGATTCACCAGGCGTTGATATGTGGCTCCTGCATTTTTCAACCCAAAAGGCATGACCTGGTAACAGTATGTTCCTTGCTCAGTGACAAAGGAGGTCCTTTCTTGGTCGTTAAGGTCCATCCTGATTTGATTGTAGCCTGAGAAGGCGTCCATGAAGCTCAGGAGCTCGTGGCCAGCTGTGGCATCCACTATTAGGTCAATCAGAGGTAGGGGAAAACTATCTTTGGGACAAGCTCGGTTGAGGTATGTGAAATCAATGTAGAGTCGCCACTTGCCATTGGTCTTCTTGACGAGGACCACATTTGCTAACCAAAGGGGGTAATCCACCTCCCTAATGGCTTTGGCATGGAGGAGTTTGCTGACCTCCTCATTAATTTTGCCGTTCTGGGGCGAAGCTTCTTCGCCTTTGTTTGACAGGTTTGCTAGCGGGATTCACGTTCAGTTTGTGTGTGATAACCAAGGGGTCTATACCTTCCATGTCTTCCTGCTTCCAGGCAAACACTTCCTTGTTTCTCTTCAGGAATTGAATAAGGAGGTCCTTGACTTCTTTGCTTAGCTTGGTCCCGATGTAAACAAGGTGCTCTGGCTCGTCATCGAGCTGAACATGCTCTAGCTCTTCCGATGGGGTCGGTCTGGTGTCCAGCTCGTCCCTCATGTCGAGCTCGTCCAGCTGGATATTTTAACTTATTTTTGCTTCACAGAAGTCATGTAGCACTCCCTGGCCACACGCTGATCTCCTCGAACCATTCTAACTCCGTTCTCAGTGGGAAATTTTATAACTAGATGATAGACAGAGGGGACAACTCTTATCGCGTTGATGGAAGGCCTTCCGAGCAACATATTGTATGCAGAAGGAGCGTCAACCACCAGAAATCTCACTGTTGTGGTGGCTTGACAGGGGGGTCTCCCATAGTTAGCACAAGTTGAATTGATCCTAGGGGTAACACCCTCTCCCCTGAGAATCCTAGCAGATGTGCACTCACTGGTTCCAGCTTCTCTCTCCCGATGCCCATTTTATCAAATGCTGACGCAAAGATGAGGTCTGCAGAGCTGCCATTGTCAATTAGAACTCGATGAAAAGTTCTGTTTGCCACTACAGCCCTTACCACTAAAGTGTCGTCATGGGGGAGTTGACAGTCTTCCAAGTCTGAATCTGAGAAGGTGATAGCTCTATCTAGGCGTGGGGCCTTGGACACAGTATATACCTCGTGAGCCTCCTCGGCTCTGACTCTTTGTAGGTGAGCTTTCCTGGCCGAGCTGGATTCTCCTCCTCCTGCGAATCCCCCAGAGATGACTCTGATTTCCCCTAGTGGCTGTTGATGTGGCGTCGGTGCCTGTTGCTGAGGTGGTGGGGGTGGAAGAGCTCGGTTTTGATTATCTCGGGCCACAAAGTGACGCAACTGCCCTCGTTGAATCAGGAATTCTATTTCTTTTCTTAACTGGATACAATCGTCGGTATTATGGCCATGATCTCGGTGGTAATCACAATACTTGGTCGGGTCTCTCTTTGCTGGGTCCGCCTTCATTCGGGGATGCCACCTTAAGAACTTCTCGTTCTGCACCTCGCATAGGATTTAAGACACCGAGGCGGTCAAGGGAGTGAGCTGCCGAGGTGCATACCTCGGCTGCAGTTCTGGCTGTGGAGGGCCTAGTCGATCCCTAACATTGCCCCTTCTTTTTGGGGACCGTTCCCTGTCTCTCCTTGGAGACCGGTTCTGCTCTCTTTCTTTCCTGGGACTTCGGTCCCTTTTCTTCTCCTCTCTCCTTCTCTCCTTTCGTGATGATGACGAGCTCCCTACCTTAGAGAGGAGCGCTTCCTCACCGTTTATATACTTCTCTGCTTTGGCCAACACCTCGGCCATGTTTGCCTGGGGGTTCTTTGATATAGAGAACATCAGATCCTTTGATTGTACTCCAAGCCCTGCGATGAAAGCAGTGATGGTGAATTTCTCGTATGGGACATCTACTTTCAATGATTCTGCATTGAACCTCTGGACATAGGACTGTAGATTCTCATCAGATCTTTGCTTTATGTTTAACAGGTGATAACTCGGTTTTCTGTAGGTCCGTGCTCCTATGAAGTGAGATACAAAAGAGATCGAAAGTTCCTTGAAGGAGGAGATCGAGGCTGGGGGGAACCTATTAAACTAGGCCAGGGCTGATCCTTTCAACGTGATAGCGAAGGCTTTGCAACGCACAGGGTCCTGGTACCCGTGCAGCTCCATCTGGTTTTTGTATGTATTGAGGTGGTCCATAGGGTCTTTTGTTCCATCAAAGGCTTCCACCTGCGGCATTCTGAATTTCGGTGGAAGGGGGAAGTGCAATATCCCTGTGGTGAATGGGGACTCAGTCTGTTGTACTAGTGCATCCATTGAGATCGGAACCTTGCTCTTTACAGCCTCCTTCATGTAGCTGAGCTCTTGTTGGATGCCCCTGAAACGCTGCTCCCAATACTGCTCTTTCCCTTCTTGCTGATAGAGGAAGAAATCATCCCTCTCTCCTCCATTGTTTTGGCTTTGCACTTCTTCATTGTGGCCATTCCTAAGGGGCATATGGGCATCCTGCCCCATGGTTTGGCTATTTTCCCTTCCTTCATTGACCTCCCGGAGGGGATTGAGATGTTGTTGTTCCCTGCGATGGGGGTTATTCTGGCCTTCTTGGGCCGATCGTGCCTCCTGCGGTTGCTGCAGGAGCTTCAAGAGCTCCTCATTCTGCTGTAGCAAGCGTTGATTGGCTAGGCGAAGAGCCTCCAACTTGTTATTAGTGGGGAGATTTCCCACGGGAGGGTTGACCTCTGGGACATCCTGCGGCTGTCTACTGTTGGTGGTTTCTTGTTGGTTTTGCATTTGTGGTAGGTTTGCTTGACTTCTACTCATGTTGCGAGTTGAGACTATCAGTCACTGAAAGATCAGCGTATTTGTAACAGGAACTGTCGTTCCCACAGACGGCGCCAAACTGATGGTGTATTTTCACGCGAATGAGCAACGAGATGAGATTCAATTGTAAGGGACAGACCTAAGCTACAAGGCTCGTGAGTTGGTGGATGAGTGTTCAAATTAACCGAAGTGTAGCGTATGCAGTACATTAGAAATATAGTGGTTCACCGGCTGATGAGCTCGGCTAGTCCACTCTCTAATGGAGGCTCTTGCTCTTTTTTCTTTATTTTTTTTTTTTTTGACAATAAACACACAACACACACACACACAGGACCACTACTACACCGCCACTTAAAAATGGTAGTGGAGTAAGGCCTTATACACACACTCCTTTTTCTTTATTGATTCTTCTCTCTCAGTACAATTTTGGTTCTGCCTCTCAATGGAGGCGTTACCTAGTCTTTATAGGGTTGTTCCCTATTTTGTTAGAATTCGCCGAGGTTCTTGCCTGTCATTGTGTGATTCTCCTAGATTTTAGGAGGGGATCTTGGTTAGTTGAGAGTTATTCGGCTTAATTCTAGCTTTCCATTCCGCTGAGGGTGTGGGCTGTCATCCAGCTACCTCATAGTCATTCTTGCTATTATCTTTTCCGAGGTAGAGCTTTAGCTCTGATTTAATGAACTATGTGTTGTTGGCATGAGTTGTCAACAATTATTGGCATGAGTTGTCAATCAAGAATTAAAACCGAGAGATTACAGGAATTGGTCAAGCAGGATTCTAGACCAAATTGATGTATAGCCAAAAATAGAGTATCAAATCTATCTATCTATCTATGTACAGTGCCTCTATAAATTATTTTTCAATGTGGAATACAAAGAAAAGAAACTTTGACATGGTATCAGAGCTTCTCACGACCTGGTTCCCTGTTCACGCCCATTCCTAGTCCCGATCTTCCTTCCACCCACCATCTGCTTCAATGATAGACACCGACACCGAAACCCCAACCCAGACAGAACACACCGACCAGAATACCCTCCTATCTGAACTATTCACCGCTACAATGGCCAAAGCTCTGTCCAAAGCCCAGGCCCCTACAGTGACCTCTGAACCTGCTGCTCTACCGATTGGCATTAAGTTGGATGGTTCCAACTATGCCTTATGGTCCCAAGTTGTCGAGATGTACATCTCCGGCAAAAACAAATTGGGTTACATTAATGGCGAGCTCACCTAGCCATCTTCGACTGATCCGTCCTTCCATAAATGGCGCACCGACAACGCCATTGTTAAAGGTTGGCTGATTAACTCCATGGATCCATCATTAATTGGCAATTTTATTCGCTTTCCTACAGCGAAACTGGTTTGGGATTCTGCTGCTACCACCTACTTTGATGGTAGCGATACCTCCCAAGTGTATGATCTCAAGCGCCGTGTCTCACGTCTCCGTCACGTAGGTGGTTCCCTGGAAAAATACTACACTGGCTTACAAGGTCTCTGGCGTGAGATCGACTTTCGTCGTCCAAATCCAATGGAGTGTCCTGCTGATATCCAACTCTATAATAATCTCCTCCAAGAAGAGAGGGTTTATGTATTCTTGGATGGTCTTGACGACAAACTGGACAATATTTGCAGTGACGTGTTACAGTTGCACCCGTTTCCTACTGTTGAGCAAGCTTATGCTCATGTCCGCAGGGAGGCCCTTCGTCAGGCAGTGATGAACGCCAGTGATGAACCATCGCTAGGAGCAGTGCTTGCTTCGAGAGGCCTCAAGCTTGGGTCCTCTGGACCGACTTCCCAGCATACTGGGAAATTTGTCTCCAAAGTCCGCCCTTCATCTGATACTCTCAAATGTTCCCATTGTGGCAATACGAAGCATACACGCGAAAATTGTTTTCAGTTACATGGGTACCCTGATTGGTGGCATGAACTCCAAGCTCGGAAAAAACGTGGTACTGGTGGTATGGCTGAAGGCACGGGTAAGGCTGCTATAGCGGCAGCCGAACCTCATCTATCTCTCATCCCACCCGCTATTTCTTCTCAACATAATTTTTCTTCTATGGATCAAGGTAATCTTTGTCACGCCTTGCTTAGTGATAGTCAAGATGTTGACCAGAAAGGTTGGCTTCTCGACTCTGGGGCCACAGACCACATGACATTTGACCCTGCTGATCTCTCCCACCACTCACCTCCAAGGCGCACCAGCATTGCAAATGCCAATGGGATGATTTCACCGGTTACAGGGGCTGGCTCAGTGATCTTGTCACCCTCTCTACACTTACCTAATACTTTACTTGTTCCCTCACTGTCCCACAAATTATTGTCTGTTAGCCAAATTACTACGGAACTGAATTGTGTGGTGCTTATGTTTGCCGATTTTTGTCTTATTCAGGATGTTCTCACCAAGGAGATAATTGGGCGTGGTACTAAGAAGGGGGGATTGTACTACCTGGAAGATTTCAGTTTGGGTCAAGCACATCATGTGTCTTCTTCACCTGGTTCCAAGCATCAACAGATTTGGTTGTGGCATCGTCGATTAGGACATCCATCATTCGGGTATCTAAGGCATTTGTTTCCTAATTTATTTTCCAATGTAGAGACATCTAAGTTTACCTGTGAAACTTGTATTTTAGCCAAGAGTCATAGGGCTACTTATCCATTAAGCATGAATAAAAATGATACCCCTTTTGCTTTAATTCATTCTGATGTATGGGGACCATCTCCATTTTCTATTGTATCCAGTGTGCGTTGGTTTGTGATATTTGTTGATGACTGTACCCGCATGACATGGTTATATCTGTTGAAACATAAGGATGAAGTTTTTAAGGTCTTTCAGTCATTCCACACTATGATTCAAACTCAGTTCTCCGCTCCGATCCGGGTTCTTCGTTCAGACAATGGTGGTGAATATGATAATCACCACTTTAGCTCCTATTTTCAACAACATGGCCTTATCCATGAGACCTCTTGTCCTAAGACCCCACAACAAAATGGGGTAGCTGAACGAAAAAACCGACATATTCTCGAGACTGCCCGGGCTCTTCTCCTTGGCGCGCATGTCCCCGCACGACACTGGCCCGATGCTGTTTCCACTGCCGTCCATTTGATCAACCGCCTCCCTTCCAAACTTTTGAATTTTCGGACACCGTTACAGTCCCTATCAACTCTAGTTTCTCTACCTACAGCCCTCATGCTCCCTCCATGTACGTTTGGCTGTGTGGCGTATGTACACCTGCATAAGAATCAGCGTACCAAACTTGACCCATGTGCTCGTCGTTGCCTATTCTTGGGATATGTTGTGCATCAAAAAGGCTACCGCTGCTATGATCCTACTACTCAGCGTACTTATGTGACCATGGATGTCACCTTTCTGGAGTCCGCACCATTCTACTCCTCCTCGGCCTCCACTTCTTCCCTTCAGGGGGAGACACTAAATGAAGAGTTGAAGTGGCTAACATTTGAATGGTTTGGAGATCGAAATGATACACAAATAACATCAATGGATATTGACACATCCTCTAGAGGTCCGCAAATGGAGCATACAACTGAATCCCCCTACCCCTTAGTACCTGCAGTTCCATCTCCTGAGAATATTCCTGAGGTAAGTAATATCGGCACACCTTCCTCTATAAATGACATCGATACTTTTGCTGGATATAACTTACCTTTCAGGCATAACCGGGGCAAGCCACCAAATAGATATTCTCCAGAGGTGGAGGAAAAAAGGTCAAGGTATCCAATTGCCAACTATGTCTCCACCACAAAGCTACCTGAGCCTCTCAAGACCTTTTCACATAATCTTTATGCATGTCATATTCCCACTACAGCTCAGGAAGCATTAATGGACCCTAATTGGACCAAAGCAATAGAGGAAGAAATGGGGGCACTACTAAAAAATCAAACATGGACCTTGGTTCCTCTACCCCAAGGGAAGAAGACAGTCGGGTGCAGGTGGATCTTCTCAATTAAATACAAAGCAGATGGATCTATAGAACGATACAAGGCGAGGCTAGTTGCAAAAGGGTACACTCAGACCTATGGAGTAGATTATCAAGAAACTTTTTCACCCGTGGCTAAACTCAATACAGTCAGGGTTCTGCTTTCTCTCGCAGCCAACCTAGATTGGCCATTGCATCAGTTAGATGTAAAGAATGCTTTTCTCCACGGTGACCTTGAAGAGGAAGTCTACATGGAAACTCCTCCATGCTACACGGCATCCTCACAAACTGAAGTTGTGTGTAAATTGCAGCGTGCACTGTATGGACTGAAACAATCACCTCGAGCATGGTTTGGGCGGTTTAGTCAAGCAATGAAGAAGTATGGCTTCTGCCAAAGTAATTCAGATCACACATTGTTTCTGAAGCACCGACGGGGCAAGGTAACCGCTTTAATTGTGTATGTCAATGATATGATCATCACTGGGGATGATACAGAGGAAATTGCTAAGCTTCAGGAACAACTGGCAACTGAGTTTGAGATGAAGAATCTGGGGGGACTTAAATATTTCTTGGGAATAGAGGTTACTAGATCAAAACAATGTATATTTCTTTCCCAGCAAAAATATATATTAGATTTATTATGTGAAGTTGGAATGTTGGATTGTAAACCAGCAGACACTCCAATTGTTCAGAATCACAAGCTCGGAGAACATCTAAGCAAAGTGTCAGCAAACAAAGGAAGATACCAGAGGTTAGTTGGGAAACTCATCTATCTCTCACATACCCGTCCTGATATTGCTTACGCGGTGAGTGTAGTAAGTCAATTTATGCACCAACCAAGTAAGGATCATATGGAAGCAGTGGTCAGAATTTTACGACACCTAAAATCCTCCCCAGGAAAAGGACTTATGTTTTCTAAAAATAACCATCTCAGGGTTAATGGTTATACCGACACGAATTGGGCGGGAGACACCACAGACAGAAGATCCACCTCTGGCTACTTCATGTTTGTTGGGGGAAATCTGGTTACTTGGAGAAGTAAGAAGCAAAAAGTGGTGGCATTGTCAAGTGCTGAAGCAGAATTCCGTGGAATGGCTAAAGGACTTTGTGAGCTTCTATGGCTCAGAAGACTCCTTACAGAAATTGGATTTGTCCCTACCTCCGAGATGGATCTTTTTTGCGATAATAAGGCAGCAATTGTTATTGCTCACAATCCTATCCAGCATGATCGCACTAAACACGTGGAGATTGACAGACACTTTATTAAAGAAAATCTAGCAGCTAAAATAATTCGGTTTCCATTTGTGAAATATGAAGACCAACTAGCGGATGTTCTTACAAAGGCCGTATCAAGCAAGGAATTCTACAACTCACTAGACAAGTTGAGCATCAAAGATTTGGATGCTTCCACTTGAGGGGGAGTGTTGGCATGAGTTGTCAACAATTATTGGCATGAGTTGTCAATCAAGAATTAAAACCGAGAGATTACAGGAATTGGTCAAGCAGGATTCTAGACCAAATTGATGTATAGCCAAAAATAGAGTATCAAATCTATCTATATATGTACAGTGCCTCTGTAAATTATTTTTCAATGTGGAATACAAAGAAAAGAAACTTTGACATGTGTGTCTAGCCCGACCTCCCGAACTGACCTCTTCTCCTAAGCTCATGTCTGGAATTTACTTTAGGTATCATCATAACCTATCTTTGCAATTTGTACTGAGAGGCAGCTCAGACGACAGCCTGTTGTTATGGTGGGTGGAAGTGTTAGGATTTGAATCGCTTTAAACCCACAGACAAACACACACAATCGAAGAACAAACCAAGAACATAAAGCAATAAGAAACAAGAAAGAACAAGACACACAGATTTTCCGTGGTTCGACAATTTGCCTACATCCACGAAGCTGCAGGGATTTTACTATTGAGAGAGAGGATTACAATGACGGCTGTACAATGCACTACCAAACCCTAATCACCAAGGAGCAGTATTTATATGTCCTGCGCACAGACCCAAGCCCAATAGAAAATTTTTCCCTTGGGCCTATCGGCCCAATCCTTCGTTCCATGGACTAAGCCTTATTAAATTTCTCATTAAGATCCACGCAACATTATTTCGGGTCGGGTCATTATCCGGGTTAACACACAAAACTAGACTCCACAAAGAAAACCCAACAGGAAGGACTGGTGGAAGGGCGACCTTCATGTGGCTTAATCGGGCCAACCGATCTGGGTAGCCGGCCAAAAACCACAGCCCATAACTGTAGTTTGCTGACCGGCTCAGGGCCCAATGGACCACCGAGCTAACGGGCCATTTGCACCCTACATTATATAGGCTTACGGCCAACACGTTGGATGGATCAATACGTGCATACCAGTAACCCATATGAAGGAGAAGGGTGTTAAAGTAATCCAATACACCTCTAATGTATATTTTAGTAACCTTATTATATAACTCAAAAAGTCCAACATATAATTATTAAGGTACTGTCTACAAATAAAACCCAACGTGCCCACAAACCTGAAGGCAACTCATTGTACTACGTGCATTCATGTTCATAAACCCTCTTCTCCAAGTCCACAACACAACCACCCTTCAGTAGAAAACCACGAGCAAAGCTCCACCAAGAAAATGTCTTCTTTTTTCCACCCTAAAAATGGCAATGTCTCTGTCCAAGAAGAAATCTAGACTACCCAAAAGAGCAGAAGCCAAACAACTAGGCTTGATTGATCTAATCTTACCAAAATTTCTCTTTCGATTGCCCATCGCACTGCTTCTCTTGATCCTTATCTACCTATGGTCTTCCTCGACCACCATTATTTCCGGCAACATTGTTCATGTCTGTTTCTCTTCAAGGAAGCTTACCAACCTCTATTGCCTCTCTGCTGGTACCCAATCCAACTTTGAACTTCCAATTCCACTTGTGAATGATAGTTCCACTAATGAAGTTGCCGGTCTTGTTCATGAAAATCCACTGGAAAACAGCATTGAAAAGTATAGAGATGAGGAGCTGAAAAATGCTGTCAAGGTCATAAAAGAGCAGCTTCAAGAGCATCGATCATGGCAGTCGAATAAAAAACAAGCAAGTTGTGATGGGAGGGGCATATATGTGTATGAATTGCCACCGAAGTTCAATAAAGATTTGGTAGCTCAATGTGGTAACATGATTCAATGGATGGATTTCTGTAAATATTTCAGCAATGAGGCCTTGGGGGAGCCAATACCGGAGATTGGAAAATGCTGGTACCAGACTCATCAGTACTCATTGGAGCCAATCTTTCATGCTCGGGTTTTGAAGCATCCTTGCAGGGTCTATAATGAAAATGAGGCAAAGCTGTTCTATGTACCATTTTATGGTGGACTTGATATCCTGAGATGGCATTTCAAGAATGTGTCAAATGAAATTAAGGACACTTTGGGATTAGAACTTCTGAATTGGCTTGAATCACAGAGGCACTGGAATCGAAATTCAGGTAAGGATCATGTGTTTGTTTTGGGAAAAATTTCTTGGGATTTCAGGAGGAAGAACAATTCTTCGTGGGGTACTAGATTGTTAGAGCTTGATCAAATGCAAAACCCAATAAAGCTCTTGATTGAAAGACAACCATGGCATGTTAATGACATTGGCATTCCACATCCAACCCATTTCCATCCTCGTACAGACGATGATATTGTCGCCTGGCAATCGAAGATAATGGGATCATATCGGAGAAACCTCGTGAGCTTTGCCGGGGCTGCTCGTCCCGATACACCAGAGAACATAAGGTCATTACTTATCAAACAGTGCACTTCAATGGATCACAACAACACAAATTGCAGGTTTCTGAATTGCAGTTTAGGTGGTTGTGATCAACCCGAGTCTGTAATAAACCTATTCACACAGTCTGAATTCTGCTTACAGCCTCCTGGTGATAGTCCAACGAGAAAATCAGTATTCGATTCTCTCGTTTCTGGGTGCATTCCGGTACTGTTTGATCCTTTCACGGCTTACTATCAATATCCATGGCATTTACCTGAGGATCATGAGAAATATTCAGTGTTTATAGATCAGGAAGAGGTGAGAAACATGAAGGTGAATGTGGTGGAGAGGCTCATGAAGGTTCCTGTAAAGGAGAGAGAAGATTTGAGGAGATATATAGTGTATGAGCTATTGCCTGGGTTGGTTTATGGAGACCCAAGTTCAGAGCTTGATAAGTTTCAGGATGCATTTTCTATTGCCATAAACAGTTTGCTTGAAAGAGTGAGCAGATTGGAATGACTTTTTTTTTTTTATGATGGTGCTGATCCATACATGTTGGTTTATTTGTTAATTACTTTCAATTGTAAGCACAAATCATCATATTCTTTTTCTTATATAATCATCGATCCGAATTGATAGTGAAACTCTCTTTGATACAATTTTATTTTATTTCTTTGGGTTTTACTGTTTATGACCTGTATTCACACTCACGCATCGTATGTTGGTGTGGCATGCAACATAGTGGGTACGCATTTGGTGAAGTTCTTTGATTATGCTTGATGGTGCTTTAAAACACTCGGCCCAAGTTCAAGTCAATAATTTGTAAAATGGGAGAAGGTAGTAAGAATATTCTAAGCTAACTGAGGAAATATATGAGATCAAAGACAATATATAAATGGTTCACCATAACCGAAAGACCAGGGCTACGTCCATTGTAATGGAGACTCTTGTTCCGTAGGGTTTATGTTATTTGAAGAAGAAGATTACAGGGAGTTTCTTAGGTTAGAGCTTTACTGAACAATATCTTGTAAGTAGAGATTTACATAGTTTCTTGGTGTTCTATTTATACAAGGGGTTATCTAGGGTTTTCTACGATTTTTCTCTTCCTTCGGCTGATTCTATGGTCTCCTCCTTTTTGTCTTGTAATGGCGACCGTTATCTTGACACTAGTCATATCAACGGTCCTTCAATAGAATGTGCACAAATATTCCCTTTACCAGAGAGTACACGTTCGTTAGAGGCTCTAGAAGTTGTCCCCTGGACACGTGGCACGATATGGGACATTCGAGCTCTAGTGAATACTGAGCTCCTTGGTCCCGGGCTAATTACCGATGAGCTTGTGATGACAGAATAGAGTTGTACCGAGCTGGACTCTTTGCTGGGCTCCCTTCTTTAGATTCTAACACATTCTTTATTACGGAGCAGATGGGCTGTAGAGGGGTCTCTTTGGCCGTTGTACAACTGTTGGGCCCATCAGATATTTTGGGTTTAAGATAGACAACTCACTCTAAAATCTTATCGTTATCAATGCTCTATTGGGCGATGACATTATCATCGCGGATCCAGTAATCACGAAGTGATATCTTCAGGTTATGAAAGAGAGTAAAGTCACCATATCAAAAGAAAAGTACTTCATCTCTACCATGAGTGCTCTAGAATTTGCTAAGAATAGATCATTTGTAATTAATAATTCAAGTGATGATGGTGCAGTGGTAGGTAGTGGTCCGAGATGAGCCCATCTATAATATAAAACAGGAGTGACTTCAATAAACTCATTCAACGACTTCAAATAAATTTATCTAACGGCCACCAATATCCCTCTCAAAATCATTCACATTACACCGTGCCTTCAAACACGGATTATCCCTAGTATATATAAGGTCGATATGGTGAACATTTATTTTTGAAGTCATCTTTATTCATTAAATTAACTTCAGTGGTATAATCTTTTTCTATTTGGTATCAACTTGAAAATGAATATCAGACACACTAATTGGGTAGAGAATTTGATGAATTAATGGTCAGAGTTAAACAGTCTTATGCCCCCATCATTCCAAGGCAAAGCATCAATTCTAGTTCTTTTGTTCATACTCTTCCTCAATTTTTGCCCTGCCCATCTCTTCTGTACTGAATTCTGTCTACATCCCTAGGGTTCCATGGTCCAGTTTGTAGTGACCCAGTAGAACAAAGAACACTATGATTTTTTATGTATCAAACTAAAAATAACACTATGAATCCACAGAGAAAGTAGAGAAATATTTCGAAATATAATATTATTCAATGATCAACTCGTAATACAAAAAAACAATATAAATAAGAACCGTAAAAATCCTAATCGTTCTCAAAATAAAAATAAAATTATAAAAAATACTAAAAATAAAAAATATGTGATTTTACTATTTAACATAAAAGTACGTGTTGTTTGGAATCAAACACAACTGACACGTTGAATTTAAAATCTTTTATAATTTATTATTAATTTTTAAAATTTTCTTAAAATAATAAACAGGAGATTTTGAAGATATAAACGATAAAATTCAGTCCAAAACTGATGAGCTAAACTTGATGAATATTTAGGCTAAAACGAGCTCGACACAGAAAAATGTCTGTCTCCTACAAAACACATCACCTATTATCTGCTTAAATGATCTGAGCCGTCCAATATCAACGGAATTCCAAAGACCGACACGATTGAACAACATAAACCCACGTGGCAAGGATATGAAGCACACGCGTCACACGTGTATAGTGGCATCTTATCAACACACATAAGTTTGTGTGTTTGAGCCTTACCGTGCATCACTTTCTCTCTCCATGTCCATCTATTTAAGCTATTCTATCTGTTCCTCGGCTCGCGTTCTCATCCGAAGAAATCTGAGTGTAAGAAAGCAAGTATTTTCGATTTCCAGGCAAACCCAATTCAATTCCTTCAATACTCCTTCGATTCCCTTGTTTTCTCAGCCAATCAAAACAGGGTTTTTTCCTTGTTCTTCATCTTCTTCTGATAATTTAAAGGGGTCTGTGTTGTTGGGTTTGAGATCAGAACACACAATGGCCAGCCAATCATCCCAGCCGCAATCAGTCCACGAGTTCACTGTCAAGGTTGGTTACCGTCTCATATCTTCATTTGAGTCTTCATCTTATAGCTATTCTTGCAAGATGTAGCTTACTTGTACATGTATGTATGCATTATGTTTCTCAGTTGATAAGCTTGCGTTTTTTGGTCTTGAATGAGTTTAGGTTTCAGACGATTTCTACTTTAGGACGTGGTGAATGTTGAATTGCAACTAGTTATCAAAAACAGAAAAAAAAAAAAAATTGTCAGATTGGAGACGCCGTTAATCTCAGAAGTTGATTCGATTCCCCTGTGACTGGATCTCTCTATGTAGTGGTCGGCCTTCTAGAAGCTTCGCCTAAGTTCTGGCCATAGACTTTGTCTTTCCGGCTGGGTTGTTGTTGCTGGCCTTGTAGGTAGTCCTTGTTGGATAGTCTTAGGTTATCTCAATTGAGAGTCCTGTGTCTTATCTAGACTGCTGGCAGCCTTAGCTAGAGCAGGAACGATTTTGAGTCCTTCCTAAAACCCCTCCTTGGATCCTAGGAACGAGGATTTACAGTCCTTTAGAACAACATTTTGATCCCAAGATTTCCGGTCCCTTACTTTCGTATTTCTAAATCTCACATTTGAATATGACTATCCAAGAGGACCCTATTGGAAAGGGAGACAAAATGCAGAGAGAAGGAAAGTCATGGAAGAGGCTGGCTAAGTGAAATAATAATAAACTGATGCTATTATAGAATCTTATGTAATCACGGACGGCATTTTCTATATCTTCTCTGTCTACAAGGTGAATGGCTTAGCTTATAGCAGAGCATGTTTGCCACCTTTTTTTGCCCCATAAAGCCCTTCGCTCCACTCATTTTAGCACTTCTAATCAGACTTAGTTGAACTAACCAGAAACGACATAGATCAAAGGGTCATTCATTAGCCCTTGTGCCGGTCTCCAAAGTGTGTGATCCACTGATTCATTGAGTGACTCCTCCTTATCGCTAGAGTCCCTATCTCTTAATGTCCTATCAAACTAGGGGTAGGAATGATTAGCTTAAGGAGGGGTAGGAATGATTAGCTTAAGGACTAATTGAACAGATATTCGCTAAACAGTAGAGAGATATCGCAGGAAGGTAACATTACAGTAGCAGGGATCTAGTTTGTTTATGTGAAAAGGCGGAAGACCCCACGTCCGTTTGCCTATCTCTACCCTCTCCTCTCCAAAGGCTAAGGGAGAGAGACTGCATCCCTTTCCATCGGTAGCTCTTTTGCTTTCCCCCCATGTTACACAACTAAGGGGACAGATTTCGAGCGAGCGGTTCCTTCTCTGCCCTCTCCTCTCCTCTCAAAATAATCCACTGCGCCTTACTATAATAAAAGTTATGTCTTTTTGTTAATGATTTGTTCGTTGTATGTGATATGTTAGTGTATTTGCCATTGTTTTATGTATTGTTCTCAAAAAATCATGGATCAGCCCCATCCACAAATCCAACCCCCCCCCCCCCCCCCCCCCAAAAAAAAAAATTGATCACACAACAAAACAAAACAAGTTATTGATTTAGTACAAGATATGGGTACGGTACTTTTTTCAATACGCGGTATGGTGGAATGGACTTAATATGCGATATGGTGGAGTAGGCTTTGTTGGTATTTTGTTTTGGGTCGTGGTTCATTTTTGTAACTTCTATATAGAATAATATATTTGTATACACATAGTTAATAAATATTTATTTTATAATTTTAATAAATGTTGTCAAAATATGAGTTTAAAGAACACCAAAATAAAGAAATAACAAGTTAGAGTTATGATTTGGGGTTAGTTGTTATGATGTGAGATTATTTAGATTATGAATTAATTTGCGATTTGAGTTACAATTTGGGGTCGGGATTTTAAGCCCTATGGATTACAAACCCACCTCATTTTAGGTCGTGTGACCCCAGTTCATGAGACGCTAGGGATGACTACGATCTTGGTATCCCCCCGACAATTGGCAAAAATTCGTGTGTGGCTATGAAGTCATCCTCACCATTTCAATGAGATCACCCCCAAAACGCTTTTTGTTTTGTTAAATGTTCCGTCGAAGGAATTTTTGTCGCAAGCCCAAGTGCTACATCCTTCCTTGCACGCTCAAACCACAAATATATAGTCATGCCTCTGTCTGATTTTTTGGAATTTGTCATGTATGGTTCCCATTGTCTGTGTACACTGATTATATGATTCTGAAGCAATTGAGATAATAAAGTGTTACTGTTACCTTTATATGCTTCGACCCTTAAGTGTTTGGAGCAAGGAGACGTTTTAGCTCCTTAGTACAAAAGTATATGCTCTTTACTACAGGGGAGAAGGGGTTTATATTATATTCTTGAAGATTTATCTAAAATAACCACTACATGCTGATTTATTAGTTCATTTCATCTTACTATCCTTGCCATTCTTCTTTGATTGAATATGCTAATTTGCATTTGGTTTTAAACTTCTCTTAAACTGCTGGTTGCAGGATGCTAGAGGGACCGATGTGGATCTTAGCATTTATAAGGGAAAGGTTGTGCTGATTGTCAATGTTGCATCCCAATGGTAAGTTGTGGCTTTCCATCTTATTCTAATCCCTCGTAGTTTAAGGAACCTATTTATTCAATACAAGGGGTCAGTGTTGGTGCTATGAATACCCATTTTACTTAAGACTACGGAAATATAAGAACTTAGCTCCTCAAGTACCTTTCTATTTATCATAACGTTGGAGGTCACTCCTGTCTCCTATACTATCCTTTGTTTATCTTGCTGGGAGCTGTGGACGACACTGCTTTACCTAGTCCACGAGAAGAAGTTGGACGGGGAACTCAGTTAGACTTGTTAGTGCCCTCAAATGAGAAATCATGACTAAAGCTCCCCAAAGCCACCATTCTTTACCAGATTCTCTTTTCCAGTGTTATTTATTAATAATGATTGAAATCCCATTGTATTAACTTGGTTGTGATTTTGCAATTTCGAAGAAAATGTTGCTGATCTAATCTTTCTGATGCAGTGGCCTCACTGATTCAAATTACACAGAGCTGACAAAGCTGTACGAGAAGTACAAGGATCAAGGTTTGGTTCTGGCTTACTCTTTTGGCTAAATGCATGTGATGCAAGTGCAAGCAAAGACTTATCTTGCTATAGTATCAGAAGCTTATCTCATGGCAATTGTTTTCTCTTTCTGGACTTTCTGTTATAGGTTATTTTGAAATTACCCCTTTCTTCCCTTAAAATGGCAATTCAGTTGACTGTTGGCAGTTGGGAACGCCCTATATTTCAAGTGCCTGCAATTTTTCACAGCGTTATCTGGCACCCCCATGTCCTCTTTTCTGAACCCCTTATCTTCTTTTCAGATTCTTTAGAAGGTTTTTATCATTGTTTTTCCTTATTACAGGCCTCGAGATTCTGGCTTTCCCATGCAATCAGTTTGGTGCACAGGAGCCTGGAAGTAATGAAGAGATTCAACAGTTTGCTTGCACTCGCTTTAAGGCTGAATATCCCATATTTGATAAGGTAGGAATTGAATAGAAGCTTCTTGTTCCTCTCTCAAATTGAGATTTCTTGGCTTACTAACACCTCTGCGGAATAGTGACAAAATTCTCGTTTTCTTTTCACTGATGCTTTCCCAATATCTTGAAAAGCTTAATAATTCTGGTTGTGCCTTGAGAGTTGAGATCTTAGAAACATAATTCAAAGCCAAAACCTTCTGTGCACAGAATAAATGCCTTACTTGAGGGTGAACTTTTAGTGTTGTCAAAGTTGAAACACCTAAAGGCTTCATGCTATGGGGCCAGGGAGGTTCCAAGAGTATGCTTATTGCATATTCTATTTTATTAGCTGAAAAATAAATTCTCTAGAGTTGTACAAATATATTCACATGGAGATCTTGCGACGTTTGATAAATTTTCACCAATTTGCCCAATGCCCTTAAAGCTGGACTAACCATTTATATTGGTATCGATAAATTAGGTTGATGTCAACGGTTCAAATACTACTCCAATATACAAGTTCCTGAAGTCGAGCAAAGGGGGACTTTTCGGAGACAATATAAAGTGGAACTTTTCCAAATTCCTGGTTAATAAGGAGGGTCATGTTGTTGACCGCTATGCTCCCACGACCTCTCCTCTTAGCATCGAGGTAAAACCATTTACAAAATTGCATGGTTTTTCGAGTTCAAAATTGAGGCAGACCTTATTGTGGAAGCTCTATATATGTATGTGATGAACTTAACACTTTCTCTTTTTATTTTTATTTTTTTCCTTTTGACAGAAGGACATAAAGAAACTACTTGGCAATGCTTAAACGCTGGGAAGACGTTTCAGCACAAATAAAAGAATTAAGTCTGCTGGTTTTCTAGCCATGAAAGTTATGTAAGAGTTGCATGAATGTACTTTTGAGAGAGTTTCTTGTTGAATTAAATTTGAGATTTTATGGTATTTATGGGCGTAATTTAACCAGTGCGGAGGCTATGTTTTGTTTTCTGTTTATGAGGTTGAATGATTTAGTTTATGTTTGTATGTCTTATCCCCTTGAGGATGGGTTTTGGTGTAGTGGTGAGGTGGTTCTATTGTGATCTGGGCGGCACTTATTTGAGTCACGAAACAATCTTTTCATATGTTGGTGTTTAGGTTATACTAGATCATGTACATAGACCATTTTGAGTATAAGATATTGTCAATTACTGTGTAACGATAATCAAATGTTTAGTTATTTAGATATTCATAGAATAAGTGGTCATTTACTTGTGCACCCAGAAATTAAAAAGTAGCCTAAGGATTTTGTTCTTAAAATTAACGAAGATGAAAGATTGAAAATCATATCTTTTTTGAATGACACGCTCTCAGTACCGATTTTCACACAGTAAAACAATCACACAATAATGCTATTAAAAACATATAAGACTATTGAATGAGGAAAACTTATTCAACCAAGTGTCTGGACCTCTACAATTACTCCCCTACTTAGAACGGTTCATAAGCATTAAGCATGATGAATTCCCCAAAGTAATGGCCTCACAATAGTCATTATTAAACCCTTATACTCTTGCTTACCTTCTTTATAGCAACAACCTAGATATTGGATAGACATATCAAATAATATGCAAATACGTGTTATCGGAATTTAAATTTAAACTCAAGTAATTCTTATTTAGCACCAAATACAGAATTCCCATCATCCAAATTTGATAATAATTGAGACTCTTGAGTTATTTCACTCCATAAGTTTCTTTAACCTTGACACTACAAATAACATTAATCCATAAGTAAATGTATTTGACATTTTCCTCAAGGAAGATCAGCTCTAACACAATCAAGGCACTCATTTGGACTTATTGTCTTATCAAACATATTACTACCGAGATGGAAGCCAAGAGAATCCTAAGATTAGAAGAATCCAGCTGAATCTTCCAAGTACATATTTTATACATGTAATTGTTATTTATATGCTGCTCATTGGGCATTTTCTTGATTGAAGGAGTACTGAAGAAACTTGAATTTGCTCTTAACGTTAGTGCGAAGAAAAAAAGAAGATAAAAATTTAAGGATACAACCGTCTATGACATGACATTAAGGAAATTCATCAATATTTCAAGTCCTTGAAATATTTATGTCCTTTTTTTTTTTTTTTACTGTCTATCTACAAAGAATAAGGAGAAGGAGAGGGAGAGATAAACTTTGTTGCCTTTCCAACAATTCTTCTTAACACTTCCAACTACTTGAGCCTTTTGGGACAAATATTGGAAGTGCTAAAATAAGGAAGTAGGTACATGCCCGTGCCCACACAGACACAGACACAGACAGAAAGACCAGAGGCAGTTAATAGTAGAGACAATACAGAGACAAATCGACACAAGACTATTAATCATAAATCTTGTAAATCCAAAATAATATAATGACAATAAAACTATTAGAAGTGCCCTCTTCAATTCATCAGATTGATCAACAAAAAAAAAAAAAAAGACATACTCTATCCTACAAGAATTGAAAATATTATGAAATATAATTTGACCAAATTATATATAACAATCAACAAGAAACAAATAAAATTCTAAATTTACTTAATTCTTAATTTTCTCCACACTTAGACAACAAAAAGAACTATACAATACCAAGAGATACTAATTCATATGCTACCTATATATAAGTCATCCACTTTTCCAGTAAGGATAGCACAAAAAAAATAAAAAATAAAACTATCCATGGTGAGGATTCTACAAACAATTTAGGTTAAGGGTCAAACTTTTGCCAATAATTTCAATTCTACGAACAATTTTTTGGGAAAGGAAACAATAATGAAGTACCTGAGGAAACCTTTAAACATACACACTTGGCAAATTAGTTTTGCTCGATCAAAGTAGATGAATGGATTGTGATGAGAGAGATCTTACCTCAGATAAGTTTGGATTTTGAAAACATGGAAAGAGAATAACTAAAATGGTTCCCTCATATCTAATATCTCCTCCAAAGGAAAACTTTTTAGTTCCCAACCTTTTAATCTATTGCTTAAACCCAACCGGTGCATATACAATTGTGATGGAGGATAATATGAAAAGCTAAATGTTGTCATTATTTACATCATGAAATGTATTATTGGAAATCAAAGATTTCCTATCAACACTCGTTGCAACTTTCAACTTTCAACTTTCACAACTGACAGCATAGAGAAAGTCTACAACAATTACTATTGCCTCATTAATGCAAAGAGAGAGATTGTAGAATTATATTAGGTAAAATAGAAAAAGAGTTATGTAGATAATTGTTCATCAAAGAGTTATGTAGAAAAACAGTTATATATGAATATATTTATTTATCAAAGAGTTTTGTAGATAATTAATTGAAGAAAATAAAAGGTTGAGTGAATTATGTAATTAATTGAAAAAGATGAAAGAAAGATTGATCAATAGAATTACTTGGTTTGTCAAGGGTATTATAGTCAAATAATTTTTTTTCATTTTTGTTGACATTTTATAGTAGTATAGATATAGATATTTGATTACCTTTCGACCCTTTGCAGTGATGGTAGTTTTATGCATTAGTTGTGATTCTCGCAGCATAGAAATCACCTCAAAGAACTTGAGGGGGGTAAATAAGGTAAAACGGTTTCTTTCGCGCTTTCACCTTTAAGTTTTACTAAACAAGCGAGAAATTTGATCTTAAGAAAAAAGGGGGTTTAGTGCACTATGGCATATTAAAAAAAAAAAAACCTCTCAATGTTGGTATCAACTTGTGCTGGTTAATAAGAGCTATTAGATTATTGTTGCTCAACTTTTTATTCAAATGACTGAATTAGTACTTCATTTGGCAGCTTGGTTGTGGGTTTTTGAATTGAAAATTTGCCATTTTTTTTTAATTTGGCCAGTTTTCTGCAATGAGTCACACTACGCAGGAGTGGTAGGGTGGTAGGGCCCAAAATAAAAGCTTTAAATGTTTGAGTAAACTAGACAGACGACTCTTGAACTATGACTCTTATTTTAATTAAAATTTTAAATTAATTTGTGTTAATTGAACCCCTAGTAGTCGTATGAGTGTGATTTTTACATATTTTTATTCTTTAGGCGTAACCTAGCTTCATAATCCACTATTTTCCACGTGTAATCTAGCAAAATGTTCCTGCAATGTCACGTGAGTAGAACATTTTCACTCTTTCTTTTAAAAAAATAATGAATATTGACTGAAAGGTAAAATTGCTAAAATTAGTTAATTTAGAGGTTCAATTGACACAAAAATTAGTTAAAATACTTAATTGATACAAGATATGTTGATATAAAGGTAAAATTATTCAAATTAACGAGGGTATGAATGCAATTGACATAAAAATTAGTTCAAGAGTTTTGTTGACACGAGGATCGAGAGAGTTTGAGGGACATTTATATATAGTTTTTTCTAAATGTTATAAAAGAGGTCAAGGGCATGTCGGACATTTCAAAGAACAAACATACACGTGTAGCTAGACAACTGGTTGGAAGGCAGAATTATACTTCAATCCCTGAAAGTTTTGAAAAATACCCTCAAAGGATTAAATGTATTCTCTTATAGTATTAATATTATTGTAATGTCTAATGTAGTAACAGAAGCTAACAGAAGTATTATATTATAACAATTTTAATAAATTGAGGGTATAATATAAAAAAAATTAATGTTTTAAGGTATAAATTAAAATGTCCTAAATTTTTCGGGTATAAAGTGTGATTCCCCCATCTTTCTATGTCTGCAACCTCTGAAGTCTCCCCGCTCACTGTTTTCGGTTTCCAACTTCAAGATTTGAGGAGTGAGTTCAAAGTTCCAGCAGGTATCGTCACTTCGAGTTATAGTTACTAGGATGGCAAGCCAATTTAAGAAAGACCCAGAATCAGTCTACGACTTCACAGTCAAGGTTAGTTTCTATTCAGTCCTAAACCACTTTATCTGTGTCTTGAGTATGTGTTCATTCCTGATCAGACAAAGGGTGTTGCATCGTTTATGCACACAAACCTTGAACTTCTCTAACGTGCTTAATCTTCTGGTTTATTGGGCTTTCGATGAAGGATAAGAAAGTCATGAAACTGTGAGTGTGTTTGCCCATGAACCTTAGGTTGGGTTTGTAATTTTAGGAGCGAAGCAAAAAGTGGGACATCCGAAGGAATTAATGTTGGACTTACTGGATCCTTAACAATTCATGCTAGGATTGGTCATTGGGGTTCTCTAGAAAGCCCCTTTTATGAAATTTCTGAGAGATCAAAAGGTGTATGGGTGCTTTATTAATCACCCTTTAGAGATGAATACTATATGGTAGCGGCATTGGCTTTGGTTTTCTGAATTTTTGAGTGGTTTCAAGAACATTGGATGTGGTAAATAAGCGTAAGGATTATTAGAGCAATGCTATGTAACCTAAATTTGCATCTCAAATGAAGTGGACCATTGGATCAGTGGTCTCATTTAAAAAAGTTGATGCGACTCACTCATTCAATGGTCCCTTCATTTGGGATGGAAATTTGGGTTACATAGTATTTTCCGGATTATTAACTTGTCACTGAGCTCTCTCTCTCGCTCTAATTTTCTTATTTAAGTTTTGACTTCCCCTTTTTCCCATAAAATTGCTAGTCTACAAATGTTGTGATTCCATTGAAACCCCCAATAACCATAAATTCTAGCTTTGATACAACTCAGAGGGATAAATTTTGGTATCATGCGGATCTCTCAAAGTTGAACCAAACCAAACCAAGTCTTATGTCTCAATCATTTGGAATCTCTCAAAGTTGAACTGAGCCTTTAAAATAGTTTGAAAAGGGAAACCAATGCACAATTTATTTCCCTTAATATCATGTTTACTCTTTCATTTTCAGGATGCTAAGGGAAATGATGTAGATCTTAGCATATATAGGGGGAAAGTCTTACTCATTGTCAATGTTGCTTCCAAGTGGTACACTTATCTGCTTTCCTTTGCTTTTACATATGTTGTGAATCTCATTTGTGAATATTTTCCATTGTGACTACATTTGTGCGGATTTTAAATAAACGTACTTTGATACAACTTTGATGAAACGAAATTGGTGCCTCTTTGATTTTTGGGGGCTAATCTTGTCCATTTCATTTCACACCCAATTCAATTCATCCCCCTTTTACATCTTTTTTTGTCATCGTACTTGTTATTTACCCTTCGTTGTTTGATTCGTTGTGGCAGTGGGATGACCAACTCAAATTACACGGAGTTAAATCAGTTATATGAAAAGTACAAAGATAAAGGTTTGTTTTGGAGGTTCTCCTCTCTTTTATAGTGCTTTCATAAGTTTCATTTCAACCTACACAAGAGATTGTCAACCCCCAATCCTATGCAGGCAGACCAGGCGGGGTAGCACCCTTGCACCGTTGGCTCTCAAATGCTTATCTGGGCTATAGTTTATCCATAGTCATCGTTTTGTTGTCAAAAAAAATTTCATTTTTATAGACTACTTGAATCAAATTGCTTGCAACATGCATAACCCAAAAGATGTTTCTTCTCCCTGCTAGCATCTATGATTGGATCAAAGTTTCATCTGACAATTTACTCATCTATTACGTTGGTGTAGGATGTCTTGAATTGATCTTTTATCTATTGTCACAATAGGACTGGAGATACTAGCATTTCCATGCAATCAGTTTGGTGAGGAGGAACCTGGAAGTAATGATCAAATCTTAGATTTTGTCTGCACTCGTTTCAAGTCAGAATTTCCCATCTTTGACAAGGTAAACCCCACACAAAACATACGTATGCTTTCTTTATGCTCAAGCAGACTCAAACTGCAGTTCTAGACAACTCTATTGCACCTAGAAGTTTCAGTTTAAGACTTTCAGTCATTCACATGTCTGTGGCTTTCTTTTCCTTGATAAATAGTGTTTTGTTTATTTTCACAGAAGTGAACACTGTGCAAACTTTTTGTTCACTAGCTTGCTATTTTACTTCATCATTTTGGCTGACCAATGAATTTTTCTTGGCTCGAAGTATGTCTTCTTGCATAAATTTTGGAGAGTTTCATGTGGCTTGTAGTCATTGTGTGGATTCCTTGTCCACCGTTGATTTGTTTCTTGTAAATTTTTTCTTATGATTATCAATAAAATGTCACGTCTTAGCAAAAAAATTTATGTGAATGGCTATATGTCCACCTTGCATCAGTCTGAACTATATTAGCGGAAGATTGATGAAAGATAACCAAAATACTTCCATTTAGAACGAAGTTTAATGTCTTAAACCTTAATATAACTATTTTTTGATTGTGTGGTATTATGCTTAAATTCACCTTCTGTTCTTGTATTAGATTGAAGTGAACGGGGATAATACTGCTCCGCTATACAAGTTCTTGAAGACAGGAAAATGGGGAATTATTGGAGATAATATTCAGTGGAATTTTGCTAAGTTCCTGGTTGATAAGAATGGGCAGGCTGTTGATCGCTATTACCCCACAACTTCCCCTTTCACTATTGAGGTAAGAACCCACTTTTGCCAATCACCTAATTCTGGGAGATTGGAAATTCATATAGGTCATATTTCTTCTGTGGCTTTATGCATACTAAATTGTGTATATATATGCAATGTAATTCTTCTGTCTTTTTGATATATTGCAGACAGATATGAAGAAGCTCTTGGGGCTCCCATAAGTACCAAGCGTTAGAGGTCGTAGTCGCTGTAGAACACCAGATGTTTGCTTTTCTTTTTTGTGTAATATGTACCATTGAAATGTGGAAGGTATACTGGATAAGGTGGTATTGATATAGATAACTGATAGTTTCATTTCTTTGGGTACAAAAAAGAAGTCCAATAGATCTCAGAAGAAACAAACAAGATTCAGTTTGAAGGAAACCCTTTAGCAAAATCTTGCTAGTTTCAATTCAAGTGTCTTGTACAGACAACAGTTCAAGGTATTGGCTCTGTACAGAAGATGTTGTGGTCATCCCATGGTTGAGTCACATTCATCACCAATTTGACAAAGCCGCCACCGGCATTTTGCCATAGGGGGTCTCATTGTGACCTCAGGAAGATGCACCACCATCTCCACCCTGCTCAGTGGAGTTAGCTTCATGCAACTCTAATCAGAAAGGCTCGGAAATCATAACCCCCAATCGGGCTGGCTTCATAACCTGATATACCCACACACAACAAAAGAGCATCCATTTGGCTAAGAAATTTTGAAGGATGGAAGTCTTAAATGCATTAGCAACGATCACATAAACCGAAAGAGTATGTTGGTTACAACAGAATTAAGGCCCAAAGAACCATCACTCTTCTTAGTTCACTAAGAAAACTCAGTTCAATCTGATGACAATACTCCTACTTGCTACAAACAGAACAGTGCAGTTGACCTCCAACCACTAGATTTCACTAAAATGGTTACTTAAGAACCTAAACTGTGACATTTGTTACGGAATAGGTTAGCACAATCCATCATCCACGGGTGGGTAGACAAGGCGAGTTGCACAGTTCATTTACAACACCACTTATATACAAAGTCACCATGTTTGTATCTATTGCAGCAAATTGTATCATCCGCGAGTCAGGTCAATTTCTGCATGAGGATTTGTCAGATCTAACCGTGACTTTGGAGGCCAAACATTCGTAGCAGAATTTGGACTGAGATTATGACCAGGGGCTGCATTAGGTGCAGATGAATTTTCACCAGACTGAGCAGTAGAATTGTCACCATTGGGACCAGCCTCCGTTTTGTTCTTTGTCTTAGAACCACCATAAACAAAACTGCATACAACCACCTGCAGCAAGTGACATTCGTTATGGAGTCTATTCTTGAAACTCCTAAAAAGTACATGAACGTGTACTTCATTCCCGTTCCCATCCATCAAAACAAAAGCACTGGACATGCAAATAGCTATGCACCAAGTGTGTCCTTTCCCACTGCCTCCACAAAATAATCTTATATGCATCACTTGAGGCATTCAAACTGGTTGCCCCACCATTGCAACGAACTCAAATTGCTTTAGTTTGGCCATACAACACAAAAAGATGCAAATATGACCACAAGCACACAAGGCAAAAGCCTCTGCTCCCAGGGAGAGGGGAGTGAAAAGAGAAAAAGAGGCAGTTGAATTACCTGAGCTGGGCTTGCTGCAATAAGCTTACCACCTATTGCACCTCCAATGATGTGGCCATCAGGACTACAAATAGAGATACTTAAACCACCAGTCCGGTTGCGGGGGCCACCATTTTCAGCAAGCAGGTAAGATCCTGACAAGCAGAGTATCTCAAAACGGCCCTGAAAATTTGATGAAGCAAATGATTTTCTTTTGAGTAGAGAGGAAAGAAAAAGAAAGGAAGGGAATTGTAACAAATTTCTTGAAAAATGGAACATTAATGCAGTAATCACAGCAAAATCACTGGAAAATATAGACATCATCAACTGCATGCATGCAGACAACTTCTTCTTCTTCTTATTTATGATCTGGACTTGCATAACAAAAAAAATACAAGAAGAAATATCCAGGAAAAGAGTTCCCAATACTAGGCATTTTCAATCAACAATAGCAGTAACTGTCCCATATTTAGTTCTGCAGCGTGAAACCAACTGAAAAATCAATTAAATAATAAAACTTAAGCAAGTGGTGAAAACAGTGTGAGAGCAAAGGTATAAGCAAAAGAGTAAAAGGTGATATATTAGAATGTCAGGACCCAGCCCCGCTCACTGGACGATATTGTTTGCTTTGAACTCGCCCTCAAGGCTTTAATCTGTGGTGCAAGTAAAAGCTCTAACTGAATTGTCTTAGCTAGCCATTTCGGACAAGCTTTCTTTGCCTTGTGCTGAGCGGACCGAAAATGCCCACCACCCTCCTTTCATCTCAATTTCTCCAAGCCCGCATTTTATAGTGCTTTCTTCGCACACTTCACTAGGTGATATGGGCCGAAAACCTTTGACTTGGGACCCTTCATCTCTTCTCACCTTATCTCATTGGGGTCATCACAATCCATCGTTCTAGGGATACACATCCTTGTGTGGTACCGGTCCCAAACCACAAGGTAGGTTTGGCTCTAATGCCAACGCAATCCCAAACCCATCAGTATATAATGTGGCATTCTTCAACTCTAATACTTGTTTCTGAATTTATGGATGAATGATAAACAAGAAGATAATGATAAGAGGAATAAGGAAGCTAATTAAGGTGTGAAAATCAACAAAAGAAAGGAGAAAAGGAAGGCTGAGTAAATCAGATTAGCATAGAGCTTATAACATGGTGAATTGGGATTTCCTACAATCAAAGAAAACTTGAAGGATTACAAAATCCTAAATCCATGTTATCTAGGGAAGAATCAAGTCAAACATGGCAGAGATGGCTCCAGTGCTATGCTTCCACATTAGTTATGCAATTCTAGTTAAGAGCTCTCAAATGCAAAATCAGGCAAGAAGACCCCCTCTAAAATTTGCAACATAATTTTGCACAAAAAAACTCTTCCAAAATTCTACATTTCCCTCCTCTTCAATAAACTGCATTTCCTAATACAGGCTTTTGCAAAGGACAATCAATCATTATACCATTCAGGAGGGACAAAATATGGTCACGAGGTGAAATCAACCATGTCAATGTCTTAATTTTTAACGACTCGACAAAACTGACATCTTGACATACGCCTGAACAAAACACAAGTATCTGCGCCCATGTAAAATTTCCTGCAAAGTATACCAACTAAACCATTGTTATCATACCAGCGCTCTGATTTTGGTGAGTATAATACCAGCCACAATTGAGTACTCTAATATTAAAAATAACTTAAGAGAAAGGACTGTATACAACTTATGGACACCCCCAAAAAGGAAACCACTACAACAAATTTATTACAGCTTATCTATGCTCGCACTATATTACATTCCCGCCATATGTAACAGCCATCAACATAGATTGCATTTGCAGATATTCAATTTACGATAATTTAAAGGCCAGTTCAGCAAAAAAGGTTTAAGAGAAGAGATTTCATGGATGCATATGATAATTCTGCCAAATAAACTATGACTTTTATGTGATTTGTCAGGATGACAGATTGGAAAATTTTTAAAAAAAGGTACAGGGCATCGAAACTAATATTCCGTGTACAATAATAAAAGGGATTATCGAATGGTTCAACCTCATAAGTCACCGTGCCGCCAGAAGGCTGACATAGTTGTACTGCCGAAACTGTGCCATTAGCTGACAAGATACA
This sequence comes from Ilex aquifolium, assembly GCA_951799425.1. Taxonomy (NCBI): domain Eukaryota; kingdom Viridiplantae; phylum Streptophyta; class Magnoliopsida; order Aquifoliales; family Aquifoliaceae; genus Ilex; species Ilex aquifolium. The sequence goes on from OX637403.1 coordinate 31,314,680, forward strand.
TAGAGCCCTCGGCCTTTGTTGTGCAAATGAAAGAACCTTCATCGCAATGTCCTGCAGACGATGAGAATGCAGTTATATTTGCATTCCATAAGGAGTTGGTCAATAATCAAAACTGGTTAGTTCATCTCTACCAATACACTAAGCTTTGGAAGTAAGTTCAAAAGTTATGTTGAACACGAAAATGACATCATGAGCCTTAGAACATTAGTTTAACAACTACTTTTCAACACATATATGTTAATCAGCAGCAGCAACATCCCCCTCCCTACTTTGTCCTCTCCGCAATGTGTGTGAACATAAAATTATGCAACCATGTAAAATGTAAAAATTAGAATATTCTACTATAACTGTAGGAAACAACAGGTGTAGCAAAACTAAGCAGGGCACTTTTCCATAAAAAAAACATCTTTACAATTCCTCCAACATTTGGGTTTTTCTTAAGGGTTTTTGAAAAGTGGGGTGTTTCTATTTTATGTTAAGGAAACCTTATCAAATTTATTAGAATTCGCTTCTGAAGCGAATAAAATATGTAAGAACTAAAGCTCTTGCATTTGTGCACATCAACACGTAGCGACTCTTGCTCCAATGGAGACATTTCTTACAGGTTAGTAGAGAAATTATATACCTCTCCTGCTCCAATATGTATGACATGCGGTGTAAAAGCCAATCCTGCGGAAGTGTTCATCCATTCACCTGGCAGAAGCAATTAATCATGGGGCAAAAAACATCATTTACTCCAACCACTAGCAAAACTAAAAGAAAGCAGGATCCCCAAATTTTGGTGTTAAGTTGACGCAGAATACTGAGACCACAAATATGGAAATCAGCATCCCATTTTTCTCTGTATCTCAAATACGGATTTCGTAAATACAGATGGCCATAGAAATCAATCTTAACAACACGAAACAAATCCAACACTAGAAGTCATGGCCTTAGGCTTCACTGTACCACATCAGTTCCACATTTATAAAACACGATTACTTGAGAATAGTGCTACCTTTGTTATTTTTATAAATGACAATCTCAGAGTCGTTATTCATGACCATAAATGCCAAACAGATGAAATTTCAGAACTGTGATACAACTGGCGTGATTTATCCCCCAACAGTTCAAAGAATTCTACATAAGAAGAAAAGAAAATTCATCCACTCACAAAAAATCACAAATCCTGAAAGCTGTGTAAATACACATGCACAAAAGTAAAACAGTTCTAACAAGTAGATTAAATATGCAAAAAAATCTTCAAAAGAACCTCATATTTATTCAGTTAAAAAAAAAAACCTCATATTAATTGCAGGTTGTGTCACATCACATTAATAATGCAAAAGAATTATAAAATGCTATCACTATCAATATGCATTATACAGAAGAAAGATCAAACCTTGAGAACAAAAAGATACATCATTACAATCAAAACCTATTTCTAAGATAGTTAAGTTAAAAGAACGAGTCATCAATTTATCAAATACAATCCCACATATATCAAACGAAGGCAACATTCATATAATGTAAAAATTTACCAAGAGAAGCTAATTGTTGCTTTCTCCCACTCCCTGGTGGCCGCCCTCTTCCACGTCTGGGGGTCAGCGACCCCGGAGAAGGCGTGGACGACATCGGAGACAGTAACAGAGACATGTTGGTACTGTCTGGACCGTATTTTCGAGGCCTCCCTCTTTTCTTCTTTCCAGTATCGCCCGGTGACACACCACTGGGAGCCACACCCATGGCAATGCCATGAGGAAAACTGGGTGATGGGTTTTCTACCTGGTATGTGGAACCCACATTGGACTGAAATGAAATGTTAGGGTTTGAAGAGGTTTTGAAGCCTGGTGGGGCTGGTAAACCAGCCTGTGTCCCAGATCCAGAAGCAGGAACAGAACCAGAAGGTCCAGAAGCAGAACCAGACCCACTAACCCCTCTGTTGAGGTAGTAAGAAGGTGTTCCATCCATGCATTTACTCAGTAAATTCTCCACACACACAAAACTATAATATTTTTTGCCAAAATATAAAATATATATGGGTTCAAAACTCCTCTAACCTGAATTTAACAACCTACCCACCAAGAAAGAGAGTAAAATTATCTAAACAAGAAACCAAATACACCAAAAAAAACCCAAAATAACTTAAAAGAGATTTCTTGGCAAGGGTTTAACTTGGGTTTTTCTTACAACAGCAAAAAAAAAACATAGAAAAAATGAAGAAAAATGAAATCTTGAAGCCTCCACTCTAGAAGAAAAAGAAAAGGGCGTAAGAAATTAATGTCAAAGCATGAAGGATATCACTAGATAGAACACGCAGCAGAGCTTATTCAGAAGAATGTAGAAAGTCTGAAGCTACAAGGTCCCTCAAATCAAGGCTTAACAGGTTAAAGCCTAACAGTTGTTGAACAGTGATCAAGAACATCAGGAAGAAAAAAAAAACAAAAATGGAAAACCCTAGATTTGAAATGAAGGGAAAGAGGAGGAAGAGTTTTGGTAAAGAGAGAGAGAGGAAGGAGGGTAAAGACAAAAGTGAATTGAAATAGAAAATGCTGAGCTTTTGAATTTAAAGTAAGTGAAGACCATTCCTTTATTTATCAAATAATATTTTATTGGGGTTTGAATTGAAGAGAGTGAGGGCAGTAGTTTCTGACTTGGAGGTCTCTTTGGACCACTGGAGGGACAGTGGGGTGCACCTAAGTACCAACATGTCCTGATCAGGGTTGCCCTACTTTCTCTCTCCTCCCTCTTTCTCTTTTTTTCTGTTTATTTTTTTTTTTACACAAAATGGATATGATAGGTCACTCCACGTCGGGTCGAAGTTCAAATCTCACTTCATACTCTGGACGCTAAAAAATAAATTTAATTCTAATAAATTATCATAATTATAAAAATTCAAACTCGAATATTAAAAAAAAAAAAATTAAATTCTTATTCACTAAATCAACCATTCATTGATTGTCTATCTCTTTTTGTAATGAGGGTACTGTCATTATTTTCTCTCTCCTCACTTTTTCTCGTTCCCTGATGATTTAAATGATACCTTTTGTAGGTTTGCTTTTGAACCTTTGGTATTTGGATCTGAAATAGAGTGGGTGAGGGGGGAGAGAGAGAGAGAGGTAGGGAGAAGTCAAAAAGTACTTAGGAAAAAGACAAACAAAGATTCAAATATTGATTAGGAAAATTGGAAAGAAAAAAAAAACTGAGCAGAGAACAGTGAAAAGGAGGGGTGTGATGTTGCCAGGAATAGGGCAAGTTTTTTTTTTTTTTTTTTTGCACAAGGCAAAATGACGTCGTTTAAGGAGGATTAAAGATTATTATTATTTTTTTTTTTTTGCACTTAAATTAAAGATAGCTCATACAGATGCTGCATAGATTCATATCCTTAAATCTATGTAGGATTAATGATTAATGAGGGAGATATTCAATTTTACATAATAGATCTTACTTAAATGCATGATAATCAATTTATTAAAAAAAATTTAAAAATATATATATTTGAAGAAATCTCCTTCTAACTTCTACAATAATGATACTTTGTCTATCAAATCTCTCATATCAAATCTCTCCTATCAAATGATTTGTAGTTTTAATTGTACTTTTTTATCTAATGTTACTAAATGAGACTTGATTGCGATAAAAAAAAATTGTTACCAAACCTTCAAAATGTACTATGCTAAATGGTGTTTTTATAATTTTTTTATGAGTTATTTTACAACAAAAAAAAATTATCACTTTCGTGAATAATTTTCCACTTTTGTAAGTTTTTTTATTATTACTATAAGTATTTTTATTACTGTTGTGATGGTCTAGTCTCTCGCCCAGCCTTCGTCTTCTTTAATGGCCAAGTTGAAGTCTTCGACGGTTCTACGGCCCATAACCTTTCTTTTTCGAGGTTGAGCTTCTCCAATTGAAGCTAATGATATGCTGCCACTAGTACTAGTCTTTAGTTAAAGCAGTAGGCAGGTCAGATTCTTGGAAGTTTCATTCCAAGTTTCCTCAATCAATTGTATACATTCTGCATCCCAAAGCCATTGTTGATCCATCCTCAAAAGTATAGGGCTTCTCCTTGGTTGTATCCCAAAGTCTTAAGCAGTGACATCCAAGTCACAAGCAAACTTGATGAATTTTCAAACTCTCCTTCTTCGCAAACTCCAGAGTTGGATATCCATGATTTGGCTATGGATATCTTGACTCCTAACTCAGTGACCCCTTCTTGGGTACTTCTAACTAGACCTCTAATTTCTTAGAACGAACGAGATATAACAATGATAAAAATAATCATAACAGTGATAAAAATATTCATAAAGATAATAAATTTTGGTATGAAACTGGAATTTTATTTTTCGATACCACACTGAAGTTCATAAATGTGATGCATCATTTGTCAAAAGAAATTCGATATATGTTGAGAATTTGATACACAAATTTAGTAAGTGAAATACGATTCTTTAACTATAATCAACACAATTCAATTGACTATTTTTCATTTGATGTCAATGAGATTAATATAATATTAACTAATAGAATTGAACAATAGATTGTTCTAACGTTGTTTAATATAAACATAAAGGAAAATTTTCAATCACACCCCTTTTAGTTTATCATATTTTCAATGATATCTTTTTTATTTTTTGAATCTTCATTGATACCTCCTTTCAAATTAAAGGTGTTACTTACAATGTAATTTTATTAAATTGTTTATGATATATTTTAAGAAAAACTTCATTCACACTCCCTCTAGATAGGCATGTCTTCAATGAAACTTTCTTTATTTTCTAAATTTTTTTACGTATTAAAATTCGATTCGAGCTAGTTAAAATTTATTTTTTATGTATTAAAATTTAAGTTAATTAATATATTTTTTACTAAATTGTGTTAAAATGTCAGAGTTTTTTTTTCCATCCTTGTCTGAGTTTTAATACATGAAAAATATGTTTAAAAAAATTTGACTCAGTTAATAAATTGTACAAACTTACATTCCTGACAAGGGACTTACACTTGTAATCACCTCTATCAATATCATGCATGTTTGCATAAAATATCTTCATCAATGTATTATATATTTTATCCGTTTTCTTGATATCAACTACAAAATTTCATTGATGAAGAGCAAAAATGACATCACATCCAACATTTTTTAATTGATCCAATAAACTACCCATCTCCAATAACAAAGGTCTATAATAAAAGCATCTATCATACCAATATTTATAATTTTTGTTGAAGAAATATATGTTTGCATTGGATATGGGGGTTGGATGAACTTGCTGCATTAAAGGAGGGATCAACTGGATTGGAGGAAGGATCAACTACATTGGAGGAGGGATCAATGGAGGGAGGATGATTACAGTTCTTCTTCCTCTTCATTTTTTCCCTACTGTTATCCACAAATGGCCTATACTTCTTTTTGCCACGTCCGGTCATTATACTGTTATCTAGTCCAGCTGTAACAAGAAAAAAATCTAGTCAAAAAAAAGAACAATAACATGACATATTATCTATTATTTTTGACTAATAACAATTGATAGAGATGTGAAGAAGATAGGATTGCATTACTTTTGAACCATCATTCACAAAAAACTATCATTCAATCATTCAACCTCAAAAATACATCCCTTATGCAACTATAAAAAAATATGATGAAATTGAGAGAGGGAGAAAAAAAAATGGGTACCTCGGAGAAGAGGAAGGTGGTGGTAGTGACGATGGTTGCTCTGGACGTGGTTGTGGTAATGGCTCCGGTGGCAGTGACGATGGTTGCTCTGGCGGTGGCAGTTGCTCTAGTAGTGGCTGTTGCAGTGGCTCTGGTGGCACGATTCGCTAGTTGAGAGACAGATAAGACTTGATTTAGGTTCTTGTTAGGGTTTTGGGTATGAAAAATCAAGGTTTTTGTATTTTATTTGGGTTCTAGGGATTTGGGTATGAAAATTTTGGAGTTCGTTGAGGAGTTCTTTGATTTGGGTTATAGGTTTATTGATAATTAAATAAGAAAAGAAAATTCAAATCGCTATTGACCGATCCTGATTTGGGATTGTAGCGATCATATTTGGATCGGTCATGGTTGGATTGTAGCGATCAATGTTTCGATCATCTACTTGTCCAAAATAAATTTCACTTATACTCCTAAACTATCACCCTTTTTCAATTTTTTCCTCATATTTATCATATTACACCTTCAACTATATAATTAGTTTCATATTACCCCAATTTTTTTTACCTAATTTAATTTAACACCAAAAGGTGTTAACTTAACACCCAAATATGATAACTTTCCCAAAAGTTGGTGAACTTTGGTTGTACTTTAACCAAAAACAGTGTTTATTTACCCCAAAAAATAATAACTATCGATAAAAATTGTAAGATAACCCCCAAAAAATGATAATCTTACCTATCATTTCCCAAAAAAATGTTACATAAACCCAAAAAATGGCAATTTTACCCAAAAAATTAGTCATCTTATCCTCAAAAGTGTAACCTTACTAAAAAGTGGTAACATTTTAATACCCAAAAAATGTGGTAAACTTTATTGTAATTTATTTAGTGGTGAAAAAGTGATAACCTAATGCTAACCTTGTAATATTTTTAACTTAACCCAAAATATAACCCCCAAAAATTTGTCATCTTATCCCAAAAGTGTAACCTTATGGTAACATTTTAATACCCAAAAAATGTGATAAACTTTAATTGTAATTTAGTCTAAAATAGTGGTGAACTTACTTTGATAACCTAATCTTAACCTCCTAATATTTTTAACTTAACCCAAAATGGTAAATTTAATGTCATTCAATAACCCCAAATATTGTAAATTTTTCCTTATATTTTTATTTCAGGTTTAAATATGATAAATAATTATTATTTTTTAAAACTTATTTTAATTTCTATTATCACTTATTTTTAAAATATATACCGATTTGACCGGTTATTGGGTTTTGGGGTATATAGGTGGCAAACATACACTGCTTTTATTTTTTCAGTATGATGCCAAAAAAAATAAAAACGGTATTAAAGTCAACTCCAATAACCAAACACATTAATGAAATAACATTTTGTATTCACATTGATGTGAACCTTTTCATTCACAAAGTAGTCCATTTCATGATATTTCATTGTCGCCATCCAAAGGGTTGTAATTGGACGTGATCATGAGTAGTTTTCAGCAAACTTCAACTATTAGACTGCCAGCAACTAAGATGTTAACATATCAGCAGAATAAATGCAATTATACAACATTTCTTGAATGTTTGAAATTTAGGGTTGCACTCTGACACCAAAGGAAGTACTACGATAATGAAATAAATCACCTTTTAGATATTTTTTAGGGGTAAATCACCTTTTAGATATTTTTTATGGGTAGTTCAATGGTTGAGTCTGTTGTCTGATAATTCAAAAATCTTATATATAACACTTCTCATATCCCTTATTAGTCACCCATGTTCCAAAGATGACATGTTTTAAACCCATTCGAACTACGGTGATCAGTATTCGAACTCAAATAAATAATTGATATAAATCTGAACACCCTATAGAAAAAAAAAATCACCTTTTATGTTCAAAATAAGATTTTTTAGAGTCAAATTATAACAAAAAAAAAGATGATCAATCTTAAAAAAATATAACTTCTATGGTCAAGTTACACTATTTTGGGGCTACAATGTTTTGGGGGTGTTTTAGTCTTTGAGATCGATCCGGGATTGATCCTAAACACCTCCAAAATTTGCAATTTGACCCCCAAAAATTTGTAACTTAATTCCAAAAGTCAATATTTTACGATATCATACCGGAAAAACACTTTTGATACCATAGACTTAATCATGAAATTTAACATGGGCATCGCCAAAATCTCAAGTCCCATTAGCTAGGGGTGATAAACGAGCCGAATGAATGAGTTCGAGCCTAAGCCTAAAGAGCCCATTTTTTAAAACGAGTCTAAAAAAATGTACAAACTCGACTCGTTTTCTAAACGAATGAGCTCAAATTGAACTCAAAACGAGCCGAACCCGAGTTGAGTCCGAATAGCTTGACTAGTTTAGAGCAACTCCAGTCCACTAGCTAAATCCTCATTCTTAGCTATCTTGGCGAGGCAAGCTCTAAAAATCTGCTCCAACCAGCTAGCTATCTTGCTCATTTAAATCTAAGAAACCCTTCATGCTCGCCAGATCTGGAGAGAGAAAAGAAGCTCGTCAGACTTCTTGACGACTCTTTCTTCTTCTTCATCATCTCCAATTGTTGTCTTCGTCTTCTCCAAGTGTTGCTGCCAGATACATCTTTTTCATCTCCCCCCCCCCCCCCCCCAAGCTGCAGATTCTCCCCCTCCACCCATTCTGAAACTCACCTCCCCCCCACCCATTTTGCAACCCACCTCCCTCATCTCCATTCTGCATCCGAAACCTCCCCCCTATTCCGAAACCCATCTCCCCCAATTCTGAACCCACCCCCTCAAATTCGAAAAACTCCATTTGTTTTATATATAATAGAATATTTACATCAGGGGCGGCCTAACCTAATTTGGGGCCCTAGGCTAAAATGTTATATGAGGCCCTATAAATATTTATTCAGTAATAATAGTAATATTAAATACTTATTAAAATATATTTATTTAGAAATTATTTGTTTTGCCTTTTGAGATATAACATACTAATTAAATTTTAAATTTAAATTTTACAAATAAAAATTGTATTAATCGAAGTCAAATACGGTGATCAAATACAATGATACATACTATTTGTTTAAGATAAAAGAGAAACATAATTGAAAATTAGTTTGACTAGTAAAATAATTTTTTTTTCTAAATGTATATAAAAATAGGAATTTATACAAGTTGAGTAGTCTTAAAACAAATGAGACTTATATAATATAAAAAAGACAGGCTTCAAAAAGCCTATTTGACGGTTTCAAATAAACTTATCAAATAGCCACCAACATCTCTCTCAAATCCATTCAAATTAAATTTTTTCCCCTAAATCTATCCCTTCTCACTTATGTTGTATTGTGTCTGAAGGTACGAGTTACCTTACTTGTTAGATATCATAAAGAAAAATAGTTATTTTAAAATAAAAAAAGATAACTAGTGCATTATTTCTAGTCACTTTATTTATAGTCATATTGTGCATTGTAAACAAAATTATTAAAAAATGACCTCAAATTTAATTTATACAAATGCAAAATTATTGTCCGTACCTATTATACGATAGACAATTGATTTTAATAATAAGACTGAAAAGTGAGAATATATATAATATAAATATCGGGTGAGATAACAAAATAAGTTGAACTTTAAGGCCCTAAATTTTTTTGAAAGAAGTTTTAAAATTTTTACAATAATGCTAGTTGCACTTAATTTGAGGATCAATAGTGAATTTTTTTTAAAGTTAGCACTCACTATTAATTCAATGATTAAAATATATTGAGTATTTAAATTATATTCTAAAATTTTAATTATATATCATTGTTTATTGGGTAATTTAGAAGCCGGTACAAAAATTTAGACTTATTTGAGCTAAACTACATTAAAAAAACTTATTTTGCCTTAAGTGCATTTTTTGAAAAAAGACTAAAAGGGTATTTATTACTCCATTACTCTCTATCCTCTCTCTTCATTACTCTTTCATATTTTCTCTCTATCTATTTCTCTCTCTCTCTCATATTGATAAAAAAAATTTAAATATGTAAATATTTGATTTAATTTTTTCATCTCTCTCTCCCCTTATTTTTTCTCTCTCTCTCTCTCTCTCACTCCTTCTCCCCTTATTTCCTTATTCTCTCCCTTTTTCTCTCTCCTTATATCAATATTACACAACACAATTATACTAATCAGTTACACCAATTAGTTATAATTACTCTATAATACACTAAACAGTTACTCATATGTTCTAATAAACTAAACAGTTATACTAAACAATTATACGAAATTACAACACCAACTCAATTTGTCATTTTGTTATTTACATAAATCAAAGAGTTACATCATTTAATATCACGACATGGTTACATCAATTATATACACCAAATTGGGTTTATCATTACACAAAAAACTTTATCATTATACTAAATTTGATATATATGATTGGTGTAACGATGTCGCGATACTAAATATTGCAACTATTAAGTTTATGTAAACAACTGAATGACAAATTGGGTTGATATTATAAATTTGTGTAATTGTTTGGTATAACTGTTTGGTTTATTAGAATGCATGAATAACTGTTTGGTGTATTATAAGACAATTGTAACTGATTGGTGTAACTGATTAGTGTAATTATGTTGTTGTTATGTTGATATAAATAAAGAGAGAAAATAGGGAGAGAGCGAAATGGTTACAGAAAATAAGGGGAGACAGAGAAAATAGGGGAGAAAGATGAAAAAATAAATCAAATATTTACATATTTGAAAATAAAATAAATTATCAATAATAGATATAGAGAGAAAATAGGGGAGAGATAGGGAAAGTAAAGGGGAAAGAGAGAGAGAGAGAGAGAGAGAGAGAGAGAGAGAGAGATTGAGAGAAAATAGGGGAGAGATAGTGAAAGAATCTAATGAAATCTTTACATATTTGATTAGATATATAACTGTCAATTAAGAATGCATAAATTAAGGAAGGGTGTTTAGGTAAAAATGATTTTAATTCATTTGAATTTTGTACCTAAACACAAAAAGTTTTATAAAAATTGTATTTAATGGAATAAACAACTTATCCATACACTTTTACCTAAATAAGTCTAAAAATTTGTACCCACACCTAAAAAACTCTTGTTTATTTTATTTTGGGGCCCCAAATATTTCTTTCAATTTGGGGGCCCTAGGCAATGGCCTAACAGACATAAAGGTTGGGCCGACACTGATTTACATTTAGACCCTTTGAAATATTAATGTAAGTATTTGTGAAAATTTTAGATTTATGAGACATATATTGTGCAATTGATTTTTGTTATTTAAAGTGGATGGGTGTTAAATTACTATTAAGTTGTATTATTTAAAGTTTGATTAGAATTATTATTATTGTATAATTTTAGTTGAGTTGATGATTATACATATTTTGAGTTGAATTTTTGAATTATATTATTGAAAGTTAGTTGAAGTAGTTAACTAAAATAGAAAACGTTGTTAGAGTTAACTTGTAAAAGTGACTAGCTAAAATAGAGAATGCGATATTTAAATATATTTTGACTAGCCATTTTGAAGAGCTGAGTTGGAATTGCTCTTATACATGACAAGCCAAACTTTGCAAGCTCAAGTCCAAAATGAGTCGAAACAAGCTTAAGAAATTGTTCGAGCACAAAACAAGTTGAATTCAAGTCGAACTCGAGTAGCTCGAACCGTTTACCACCCCTACCAGTAGCAGCTTGAAATGAGCCACACCATAAACCCAAAGACTATGGTATACTATTATTTGAGGATATGGAACCTCGTAGTTATTGGACAATGCCATATCTGCTAAGTGGCTCTAGAGATAATATCACCAAAGATGGAGCCTGGAAGCTATGGTACAGAATACATAACAGTCATTACAGCAACAAATAATAGGAACCAGTTGCTTCAACTGCATGGAGGTCCTACCCTGCCGATTTGAACTTTCCTGAATTGCACTTCCAACAGCACACATCATTCCACAACCAAGGCATGCCGTATGGAGTTTCTCAACCGTTTTATCATTCCGACCCCTGCGGTCATAGCCAATTCTTTGACTCCTGTTCACAAAATCCAGGTAGCCCTGCAAAAAGATTAACATATCACGAGCCTCAAAGTGGGGAACTTAAGATTCTAAATGACGGTTTCAAAACTAAGCAGACCAGATTATATTCAAAATTAAGTTTAAAAATTGGATGTCTCATCCAATTATATTCAATATTGTGCAAGAAATGTTCAAGAAAAGTTTTCCAGAATACTAAACTTATTGTGATCACTCAAAATTAAAAAAAAAAATTGCCAAACCTATCAACATCTAAGTAATAAACCCTCCACTTGCAATTCAATCTCCAACTTCATAGGAAAGGTAGTTTCTTGAACATTTGGATTGCATCACTCAGGATAGTGCGTTTGACATATGATTTCAAGGGCATATAAGAATTTTGAACGGTAAACTTTAAAACATCCTAATCTGTGGCCAAAAAACATCATAAACAGAATTGGTAATTGGCATATAGCTGCCCCTTAACCATAACCATGGATTTATTTCTGTATCAACTTTTTCTCCAAAGGAATTCTCAAGACTATTAAGACAAAGCCAACAGAAACTTTTATCAAATCTACAGAGAAACATTAGTTATTACCTGGAGTATCCCAACAGCAGCAAATTTGTCTATTATCGTCTTCGACTGTACTGGGCGCAAATTCAAAGGCTTCAACAATAATTCCACATTCTGTGAAGGATCACTAGCACAATAATCATCGGCCAATGATGTCACCATTATCAATAAAACGAATACAAACTGAGAAGATCATGTTTGTTAAATCATTAAGAAGACACTGAGCCACTAAATGAGAATTTGCTCAGGCATTAGTCTTCATAAATGGCTACATTCAGCATTGGCAGAATCAGGGGTAGGCCTACATATGTATTATTATAGTCCTTTTCATTTTATGTATGCTCAAAACAACAAAAGTTACACATGAATATAGAATGAATTTCATTGGGCAATTTTAGTCCTATATTCCCAGGCGGTAGGCATTAACTGATTATTTGCAGCTAAATGATTCTAAGAACCGTCATTTACCCAAATCGAACTTGTTTTCCCTTATTAGCCAGAAGCACCCACCTTTGATGTGAAGCACTCGTCCCAAAAAGTGTAACTTAAGCCTTCAAGCTTTCCCGTCTTACAAAGATCATCAATGAATAGTTTCACTTGAACAGCCTAACAAAGGAGGAGAAAGAAAATTGTGACTTGAAAGTAAATGTCAGACTAGAGTGAAGACTTATGAGATGAACCCGCACATCTGGACTGCTTCTTTGTCTATCAAAAGGGTACCCAAAAATGAAGCCCACCAGAGAAAGTTCAGAGATCTGCATTCAAACACAAGACTTGGATTTCACTATGATAATCTCTGAAAAGACGAAATACCTGCTGCAGAAATAACTTTGATACTTAAAGCTATAAAATGGGAAGATAACTAGAGCTAACAAACTCACCAAACTTTGAAAATCACCGACCATCATGTCGATATTTGTTTTCTTCCGAAGCAGAACACTACAATGTGGAGAACCAACCACATAATTCCGTGGATAGAATCATCATAAACAAAGTATATACAAATGATGGGCATTTTGTGCAAGGAAAAGAAAAAGGGAAAATGTTGAATAGCCAATGAAAAGTGAAAACCCAAACAAAAACTTCACTAAACAGTATGTGTGTATACATGCAAGAAAGGCTGAATGATACCTTAGAGGCGAAACAATTTGATTTTGAGGATCCGAAACAGCTAAGCCAACATACTTATGACCGACATCCAAACCAAGTAATCGTCCTCGTGGTTGCAGGGTGTTGGACTTGAGCAAATCATGGAATAAGTTCATTGGCTTCATGTACTTCATCTTCTATCTGTATCAATCATATTATTCTTTGACAAACTTCATATTGCTAAGGCCATTTTCACATAATAAGATGCAAAATTAAAGTAACATCGTAATTCTGCCAAACATTTCCACAAACACTTGGAGAGCTGAACTCTTCATATTGCTACTGCCAAACATTTCCACAAATAATAATTACGCTATAGGTATACACATAACATGCTTTATGTACAGATAAAACACCGAAAATATCAAACTTGTACACAATTCATTCAGGGAAGTATAAGCATCAATCAAAAACGCAAAATTAAAGAACTTGGCTAATGCATTGGATTGTAGTTTCTACACAATCAGAGCATCAAAATTGAACTTTCAATTAAATCAAATCATACTACCAACTCAAAATTATTCTAAACAATGGGAATGCTACTGGAGCATTACCACCGAGATCAAGCACTCAAAAACCTGAAATGCAGAGACTATAAAACTACAAGACACTGAATGAACAACAAAAATGGGGTTCCACCTGAACATAGCGATGATTAAACAGAGACAAGTTGTAGTGCAACATCTTATTTTCATAGCAAGGGGAAGAAGTACCATCGTGGGGTGAAAGATGAGGTGAGATAGATGAGACAAAATTACCTGGTGGCTTGTGGACAACGGACGGCCTTGCAAGGTTCAACGGCGAGTAGAGAGATGAGTGGCCTCGGGGAGGGAGAGAGAGAGACAGGCTACTGTGAGACGCAGAGAAGAGATCGTGTGAAAGGCAGAGGCGGGAGTAAAGTGTATTATTTTAGGGCTGACAATTGAGAACTTTATAGTAGGCGAGGAGACCTACCGGTTTGTCCTGAACCTCCCGGTTCATGTGTGTTAATAAAAACCAGGAGGGATACGGGTAAATGACGGGCTTTATACATAAAACGGTTTGAATATCAGTCCAGCCCAGCAGGCATAGGCTCCGGGTTTCCTGTAGACACACTGAGCTGGACTGGTTTTAATAACACTGTCCGCAACAAGGCACTATGACCAAGGTTGTTAATCAAATCGAGTTATTCGAGCGTGACTTGAGTTTGGCTCAAGTTCGACTCGTTTAGGCTCGGTTCGTTTTTTAAACGAGTCTGAACTTGAACAAATTTTTAGGCTCGTTTAGAAAACAAGCCCTACAAGTTTGGCTCAAACTCAACAGACTCGACTCGTTTATGTGCAAATACTCGGGCTCGACTAGTTTTTTACTCGTTCAGGTTCGACTCGTTTCCTAAACGAGCCGAACTTAAATAATTTTTTAGGCTCAATTAAGAAACTAACTTTTCAAGTTCGGCTTGGGCTAGTTCGACTAACAGCCCTACACTACTAAGCAATATGACATTAAGTATAGTTTGGGCAATTAACACAATCATTTAGTCAAATTAACTTAAATATACAACACGACTCGACTCGACTCAACTCATACACAACTAGACGGTCTAGCTATACTAAGAGTTAATAGATTACTCAAGTTTAGTTTGTAATGTAAACAAGTTATAGCTTGTTTTTCATATAATTTTTGGAATATAGCCACCACATCCTTATGGCACTCTCCCGGTGGTATCCTACCATTCCCATTTCAGGTTTGGTTAGGATTCCCAGATAGAATATTAATCACTTGTTATCATATGGATATGGTGCGAGGCATGTTCGAGATTGGATTCTTCATCACACAAGCCAATCTCGAACAAGCCGGGTCGATCTTGAGCTAGAGACTCTAAATAACTTGGGTTCATTTTACAACCCCAAAAAATACAAGCTCAGCATCCCTCCCTCCCTCCCTCCCTCTCTCAATGAAGGTTTATTTACACAGGAAAGAACTTCTACGAAGGAAAAATCAAGGAAAAAGGAAATGGAAGAAGATAATTGCCCATTATTGCATTAATGTGAACATGGCGGCCAACTAGGCTGCAAAAATAAGAAGAATCAATTGAACAAAATTGAATGACTGATTATCATCTCCACTATGAAATAGTTCGCACATAGAAAAATGGGGAGAGACTCTCAAACTCGGCACGTTTTCGGGACGCTCTTCTAAAAGGCTTCCGGTTTCTCCATAACAAACGCTCAGTTCCACTAGAACGCCTCAAACTATCACTGTCTGCAGGCACCAATGTCTTCCTCTTTCTGGACTTGGGTTTCTTCGATTTTCTTCGCAGTTCTGTGCGGTGGGGTGAAGGTGTTTGAGGCTCTTCCAATTTGCTGCCACTTGATCTGTCAAAGCATCACACGAAAAATAATGAGGGAAAAAAAAAAAAAAACAAATTAGAAACAAGTAATGGCCTTACAAAATGGTCTTTTAAACTGAATCATCAAAGGAAAATATAACATTTGCATTAATTAGTTTGCTCTAGTCGCACATAGCTCAAAATGGTAGGGTCCTAAATGATGAAACATCATTTTCATATTCCTCTAATACCAAAATCACCCATTAATACAACAAACATTATTTGCTTCCAAATTCAGAGCAATACCTATGGTGCCCTCTTCAAATTCTACTAATTCCACTAGAAAATCTATGGGGTAAAGCACAATTGTAGTCCAGGAGCGTGATTATAATGAATGAGGGGAGGTCATGCTGTTATCAAGAGAACATGATTTAAAAAAAGAAAAGTATCAGAAAAAAGAAATATTTTTGTTGAGGATCTGATTCATGATAGGAACCATTGAATCGGACACTAGGACGTGTGTGCTATATGTCCTTGACAGTAGAGATAATTAACATATAAACTGTTTTGAATTAGCAAACTAAGAGCAAATATAGTATAATTCTAATCCGCTCAGCCAAAAAACTATTAAAAGGTAATACGGAGGGGAGGGAGTGGGATCATCTGATTCAAATTAAAGATGAATGCATCCTACAAAACAGCAAGGGCATGAAAAAAGTCATGATTGCCCTTCATTAACATGGGTTATGGCTGCCGACAGAGCTAAATGCACAGCAAAGGCTATGTGCAGCCGACCACAATTGGATAGGCTATGTGCTTTTGTCAGGCAGAGCTCTCATAAATAAAACATTAACATAAAATACACTTGCCTCTCCTGAGTCAACGATGGCGATGCACATAAATCCACATCCGTTTGAAGTTTACATGCAGGGCAGAAGTAAATCTTTGGTGGCAAAGATAATTTAATGCAATCAAAGTGATACCATTCATCACATTTATCACAAGCAATCATTGCTCTTTGGTCATAGGGCTTCCGACATATGCAGTAAAGCATACTTCGATCCCTCAACAACTGCACCCACCAAAAATACAGAAGATTAACACGAGATCAAGCTTGGAGTCAGACAAAGAAAGTATTTTTTACCTTAAGTTCCTTGTCAAATTGAATTGTCAAATTTTCACCCTCCATCATAAGTTCAAACACTTTATCCAATCCAAGTGCCCCAGAATCCACCGAAACCTGTTCAAAGGAAGACAATAGAGTTAAACTAAAGAGTCATTGTAAAATATAACATAGAATACGTAAGCAATATATTGGACCTTCTTGGCTTTATCTGCCCACTGCAAGCCAATGTGCCTCACTTCTGTGAGTCTCTGCCTGAAGTAATCTTCTGGAGGTATGCTTATGGCGAGTCCCTGAAACATAATTATAAACTTAATATCTAGGAAAGTTGAAGAAAAAAGTTGCGATTTAGGGTGACATGTACACCAGATGAAGTTTACGTTATTCTTATGGATGATCCAAAACCGCAAATGAACATCATTCTAACCACTCTATCACTCTGTCCACCCATAAAATTGTGGTCCATTAATTTTTCATCAAAAAAATTCTCTTCAAGGACCACAAGCTGAGAGAATCCCAGATGACACCCAAAGCAGGTTACATTTCTTACTGGCGAAAAAGAAACAATTAAATAAATAATTACATAATTTGCAATTATAACTGGAGCTTTGCAGTAATACAGTGCCCACATGCAGCCTCTACTCAATCCGATATCATCTTTTGGATGCATCAACAACCTCGAGACAACTGAAGACAAGACATCATTCAAGCATTAAGCGACCTTATCCATGCCAAGCCTCTTAATTTGTTAGAATTTGTCAATTTATAAATTTTGCATTTATATGCAAGGAATTTTTTTTTAATTTTTTTTTTCCTTTTTTGGTTTGTGATAAACATTGGAATGCAAGCTATCAACCCTGAAAAAGTCGTCTAACACAGGCACATGGTGCGAAAAGACCAGATGTTAGTCCTCTACCCAGTCCATCCACCAAGCCACCTCAATGAACAGGACCAAGATTGAAAATTGCCTTACTGGAGGTCTTGAAACAGCACATTAGTGCTCTTTAAACATGTCAATTTATGCAGCGATTCTAACTGATATAGGATTTTGGAGCCGATATACCAACTGGTGTAACAACACGTGAAGGATAAAGTTGACAGTTCGCCCAACTTTTTCTTACGTCAGCAAGGAAATCTCCAAAGAATTACCAAAATGGTAGAATGACATCACAATAAGCTGAATCATATGAATGGAGGGAGCGGGAGTGAGAGACGAGAGCAAGAGTTGGGAGTGTCAATTTCCAAATTACAAAAATCAAGACCGCCCAGAGCATCTATTTAAAAATGTAATTTAGTTTCACTTTTTAAGTATCTTTTATTTTATAACACAAATTTGTAGCTTATTTTAAAATATAAAATTGGTTTAGAAAAAAAGCAATCCAGTTCTACTTAGTGGCAGATGTCCTGTCCAATTAGCAAAGATGTCAATGGTTTGAGTCCATGTAACCACATTACACATCATTTTCCTTGTGGTTTTCATCATAGAGAAGCTCTGGTATGTGCAACTCTGTAAGCACTACACGTGGGAGGGGATCATTCTTTAGCAACAAATTCTCTAAATATTCATGGCTTCAGAAAAACAAGCACAAAGTTATTGTAAATTGGCTCCCAATGTGTTGATTCATGCTTTGGAAGCACATTTATCCTCCAAGGTAAATGATTTGGGGCACTCTGAAAAACAAAAAATGAAACAGGAACAATTTTGACCTCTCACTTGAATCAGCATTCCTATTCACGAAAAATAGTAATAGTACACATCATGTTCCTAAAAAATGGAATTACATGTTATTCAAGTCTTTATCAATAACTGTCAGCAGATCAACAGCGTAAATAGTTTTTACAGGGACTTATACTTTTAGTAAATGAGGTGTCTGCAACTCATAAGTGCACTGCTGGTTGGACCTGAAGCAGGAACCATTATCGTCTTTCAAAACTAAGATATGCACCGCATGCAAAGTGGAACATCTTGCATATTACATCTCAAAAAAATTATTGGAGTTTAGAGTTATACTTTTTTCCTCTTTTCCTTTTTTAAAGTGCACAAATAACAAGATCATTTTGTTAGAGCATCCAACCTAAAATCAATTGGCAATGGATGCAATGACTCCTCAAGTATATAAACTAACTTGATACAAGTTCTCTTAACACCCTCCCTCACGTGGGATTCGGGCTTGCACGTGCAGTCACAAACAAACAAACAAATATGTATATCGGGAAAATCCAATGGGTAAAAGACTTGGCCCAAATTTAACCACCCAAGGCCCAGCACTGGCAGTATGTTAGGGCATCCAACCCAAAACCAATTAACAATGAAGGGAGTGGTCCCTCACGTACATAAAGAAACCTTGGTGGTCCTAATTAATCAACGTGGAATACAAACTCTCTTAACACCCTCCCTCAGGTGGGACCCGGGCTCGCACGTGAGGTCAACAAACAAACAACCATTCATGTCGGGATCCAAATGAATAAGAGATTTAGTCCAATGATCATCCAAGGTCCAGCTTTGATACCATGTTAAAGTATCCAACCCAAAACCAATTGGCAATAGGTGAAGTGCCCCTTCAAGTATATAAACCAACCTTGGTGGTCCTAATTATTAGATGTGAGATACAAGCTCTCTTAACACATTTCACTCTTTGAACATTCTATTGATACCCTAATCCTACAAAAAACTGACTGTTTCAAACCCTTTTGGCAGCTATATCATCTTAACCTGTTCATTGGAGAGTGGGGTAAAATAGCAAAGAAAGTGCCAACAATAAATAACACCAATCATAAGAATTCTAGATTTCTAGCAGCAAAGAAAATGCCAACAGTTTATACCTCTTTTTTTTTTTGGTGCTGTGCAGGGAACCACAGTAAGAGTTACCTGGGTTCCCTAATAAAGCTAAATACTAGACATGTTTGCCCTAAGCAAATGAACAATACAGTCAGGTGGTTCATCAAGAAAAACTAAATCAACAATACAATACAGTTTATACCTCTTTCAAATGCTGCTGAATTTGTTGAATCTTGGGCTTATGTGGACCTTCTAATAGTCCCTGAGCTGTGACTCTCCATGAATTTCTTGCTAATGCCAGCTCCAATTTGCAGCTACCCTGATGATCATATACACCTGCCACTTCTACTGCCTGTTTGCAAGAAAAAGTACTTCCAATCAGGAAGAGAAAACTGACCATGTTGCGGCTGCAATAGACAAAAACATTGCAAACAGTAGTCCAGGAAATTAAGACTCAAGGCTGACTGTGTGCAATCAATTAGATGACGATGACAATATAATGATGGTGGCAGTGATACTGATGGTCATGGTGATGACGCTGATAGCCAGACAGGAGAATCTCTGCCAGACCATGCACCATCTCGAGCCTGGTGTACAAATGGATCCATCATGAGCAGCATATTTCTATAAAACAGTACAAAGCTACATAAAAAGTACCTTCAAAGCAACAGAAATATTTTTAGCCGCTACACTGAGATCTTCATCAAGGTAACCTAACACAAAATCCACTCTCTCTGTTAACCAAGCTTTGCAGGCAACAGCTTTCTCAACAATTTGGCGAAGTATAATTTTTTCCTCGATGCTGTCAAGAGCAACCAAACCCATCCAGTGAAATCATATTTATCTCCATAATATAAACAAATGAACATCGAGATATATGCATCTGACACTGAAGTAACTGTTCAAGTTCTTAAGTACAATAGGAAATGAACCACCAAAATAAATTGCAAATGCCACATGAAGAAGTGTGAATTAGTCAACGTGAAAGTTTCAATTTGGGGATAGGGTTAATTAGGGCTAGGATTAAGTTATTACAATTTGGAGTCGACGATTTGAACGATCCAGGTCTCAAATGCACCCAGTTTTCGGGTCACACCAACTAGATCGTTGGTGACTTGGTTGTAATGGTTTGTAGCAATGCTGGCAACACCTAATGAAACTTTAAGAATATAGACACCTTATCACAAGCAGCATATATATAACAGCTTTCTATTTTCCTGAATTCAGAATGCTGCAAAATGGGTACTGCTCATCATTCCCATGAGCATATAAATTCCAAATAATTTTTCCAGGAAAAATAAAACTTGAAGTTGGGAATGAATAGGAGCCCAAGAAGTGCAACTCATCTAAAAACTTGGAAGTGTGGGAGAGTTAAGATGGATGTGAGGTATAACAAGAAGGATAAGAGTTAGGAATGAATATATTTGTGAAATGGTACAAGTAGCACCATTTCTTGTGCTTGGGGAGAAATGGGCAAGCGGCAAATAATCCACTTGAAATCAATTTACTCTTAACGCTTTGACGCTAGTTCTCACATATGAAAAACTTATCATTTCATAAGTTCTTATTTATATATGCAGTCCATAAGATGGTCAAGGAAAGACCAATTCAAAAACATGGCAAGATGAGAACTTTGGACGATCGAAGAGTAAGATTTGCCGGGATGAAACTTTTAGTGATAGCACAAGCTTGGTGTCGAAAGAGATTTAAGAAGATCAGATAGCACAAGTTTGGTGTTGAAAGAGATTTAAGAAGACCGGGATTGTCATCATTACCATATAAAGCTAAACTTCAATCTCAGTCTGCTAGCTCAAGTCGCAATTCAAGTAGTGGAGATCCAGTGGCAGACAGAAATGAGAGTTAGACTGGAATGCAAGAATGAATCTCAAAATAGTCTGCTCCCGCAGTCAGGATTGCTACTTTGTAGGTTTCCAATAAAAGATATATGTCAAAATTTAATTTGGTTTACCCGGATTATATACCCCTTCGTATTCTACTCGTATCGTAGCATGAGACACTCTCGGAAGTAGTTGAAGATCTAAGTCTTAAATCCTAGCTAATTGATTCTTCAACTCTATCTGTCAATAGTGAGTTTGACAGTGAACTCCCAACGGTTGAGGCTAATTCATCAGAATCTGAACCAGGCCAAAACTTGCACTCTCAAGACTTTGTTATAGTCCCTTGCCCTGACCCCCTAGTAACAGAACCTCCCTTGGTGCCAACGAGAATAATTCGATCTATATTTCCATCTTATTCTAGCCCTAAAGACTATATTGCTCCTATTATGGCTGCTTACGCCACATGACCTAGAGGAGCTCCCATTATTATTTCAGCTCAATCTGTTCAGCTCCAATGGCCCAATATGAACCACCTACTTCGTTACAATGGTTCCTGATGAAAACTACCTAGATGCTGCATCAAAGTTGATTGTTAGGGAACGGATGGGGTACAAATACAGTTTACGTTTCAACTTGATCAGTTCGCCGGCAGGGATAAATGAATAAAGCTTTTCTTCGGAGATAGAAATCCTAGTGAGTTTCTCATTATTCATCTATAGGGCACGACACGGTAAGAAAGATTCATTACTAACTGACCATAGAGAGGGAAGGTTCTTTACCAACACCACTCTAGCGAAACTGACAACTAATAATCATAATGGCGCTTCCTTTGCCTCTGTTATTTGGGGGTCATATGTTGACTCTCTCTTTCCTACTCCCTCATACACGGAAGACATCCATCATTTTGGAGCCCCAAGTATATGCCCTCAAATTATTATGGCAAGTTGTGCAACAACTCACTAATCTAGAACAAGGCAACATACCAGTATTAGAATATATCCAAACATACCAGTATTAGGATGAAGTAGATCAAGTAGATAAAAAAATGCAAAAATGCAATCTCTGGCCACTTTGCTAGTTATTTGTCCCAAATATTACTTTTCCAAATAATCCATCAAACCTTAACCCACAAAATAACGTATCCAACTCCAATATTACTGTTCACAACTTCGTGGTACTTGAATAGTGCTGGGCTTTTTAGTTATCTGTTGTCCTACATCAACTTCTTTATATAACTAGGATTACTGCGTAATTGAATTTTTATAAAACAATCTGAGATCATGGATAAGATTAACCCATTGAAGATAACACATATATTGCGGAACATAGCCAATTACCCATTAAATTGTATAGGAATCATCATTGTTAAGCTTCTCACCACCATCCCATCTTAATACCCCAAAACAATGTAGACTGGACCAGAAATTGAAAGATATCTACCGAAGCAATTTAGCATTCTTTAAGCACATCAGGTCAAAAACCCAATAGGTTATAATCACCTACTATCCCTTTGCATTTGAATTTTTTTTAACCATCCTTAAATATGAGATTTGTCTCATTTTGGTCCCCAATATTTTAATTATATCATTTTAGTCCCTGAAGCATTGAATATATTTCTATGTGGTCCCTCGAGCAGACATCCAAATTGCTAACGATTTTTTATCATAAACTTGTCACGTAATACCCAAATATGAGTAAAAAATAATTTGAGTAGCTATTGACCAAATTTTGAGTAGCTCTTGACCGAAAATATGTAATATGAGTAACTATTGACCAAAATTTGGATAGCTCATGATCAAAATTGTGTAATTTGGGTAACTCTTTGACCAAAATTTGAAAAAAAATTTGATCAACAATTATCCAAATTATTTTTTCTTCTCATATTTAGATATTACGTGACAAGTTTATAATAAAAAATCATTAGCAATCTGGACGTTGTCTGCTTGATGGATAACATTGAAACATGTTCAATGCTTCAGACATTAAAATGATACAATTGAAATATTAAGGATTAAAATGAGACAAGCCTCATACTTTGGAGACGTCTAGTACAATTAACCCTCTGAAATATTGTCTTTTGACTAAGTTCTAAACTTCCAGCAATAGTATGAGTATCTGCTCACAAATCAAGGCTCTTCCACAAAGCTTATAGACATCATAACACCTCCAGTTGGTCAGAAGTAAAACTTCAGAAGTTGTAGAAGAAATCTACCTAAGCTTAAATGAATTCACACATATAACTTTGTAAGGCCAGATCTCTAGAACAAGCATGACTTAAAAAGTCCAGATATCAAGATCCCTCCTTCATCAAGCAAGACATCAGTACCGCATACCTATGAAGTGTTGGACACTCTCGAGAATGTGACGTATTCGTGTCGGACATGTGTCCGATACTCTCTTATCCATGTCCATAATTAAATGAAATATTTTAAATTTCGGATACGTATCCGACACTTCTTTGGCGACGTGTCTGATAGTTCTTTAGAACGTGTCTATGACTAAACAATAACCATGTGTTGAAATGTGCTTAACAAAGTTTAAAATTTTGAGAACATATAATTACTAATACTAGATACGTTAAAATTATACTCTAAATATAATAATAAAAACAAAAGATGCATAAAAGTTTAAAAAAATAGGAATTTAAAAAATGAGAGCACTTATTTAAATTATATATTAGGTACACATTGTCTACAAAAAAAATTTATGATTATTGACTATCATGATGATGCTTTAGTCTAAAAATTCACACATATGACTACACATAAGATTTAATTATCATAAAATACTAAATCTTTTATGAATTACATATCATTGTCACTATATTTGTGATAAATTATATAATGTTATACATAAAATATAATTTTTTATAGCATATGCCCAGTATATCCGTGTGCTACTTTTTTGAAAAATATTGTGTTTGTGTGTACTTGTCATATTCGTGTCCGTGTCCGTGTCTCTTAGCTCCATATGCAGGCTTCCACCCCGACAATACCTTACCCACAGAATGGTTTGAAGAAATATCCCTTCGATTCATGTTATTATCACTATCAAACAGAATAAAATGAACTTTAAGCAATCAAGAAAGTGCTCTCTGTCTTCGAAATTTTTCTGAGTAAGTTTTTGTTTTCAAAATTATCACTAAAAGAATCTTATAGAACTGGAACTTAACAAATATGCTTGTCTCTGCCTCTTCCTTGTCTTTGAGCCATTTTCCGCTGATATGGTAACAGAAGGAGATTTCTAAAACCATCCTAGCCATTAAAACCTTTTTGAACATTAACTAAAACTTTAAATATCGATGCGCAATATGATTATGAAGCACAAAGACTCACCGCATACATAACAAAGCAATAACATACATTTTCTCCAAAATGAACAAGGTGACAGCTCATTACCATATACAGAGATCCTCTGCAAGCGATAAAAGCTCAATGAGGTCATTTAATTCAGGTTGTTTCCCTCCTATTCTCTGCATCATACAAACATAAAGACTGTTGGAGAGAAAATTCAAACTGTTTGGGAAGGAAAATACTTTGTAAACTAAGTAACTAATGCGTACCAAAAGACCACTTCCATTTCGAGAGATTTTCCCATTTTTAGCAAAGTGGCAATATGGACAAATAAATATTGTTGCATCATTTGTATCTTCCAGTGCTGATCCAGAGCACCCCAAATGGAAGCTGTCGGCAGAGTAATATCCAAGATATGTGATGAGCAAAAGTAGTAGTGACATGCATATGCATTTTAAAATCACTCAATAAATGCAAAACCAGTTTTTAGATCCATGAAAAGTCCAAATAACAGTAGACTCTTAAACATCACATTGATCATGAAAAGATCAAATGATAAAATGCCAACTTTTTGGCCAACAAAATTGCAGCCAGATTACATCTAATATATTATGGACGTTGATACCTTACCAGTCCATGCACAAGGAACAAGTCAAAAGCTCCTGATCCTTAATATCATTGCAGCAGAGAATGCATAAACATCCTGGCTCGCGGCCCTTAGACTTATCATATATATACAAGGATTTATCAAGAGTACTTTTTATCTGCACATGGAAAAGATTCAAAATTATATATCCAAAATTGTAACTAAGCCATGAAACTTGAAGACTCGATAAAGATGACAACAGATAACAGTTGAAAATACCTCAAGTAGAACATTGAGGTTTGAATTATCATCTCCAACAGAAGGCCCAGCAATTTCCTCACACCGTTGCTTCCACTGCTCAACCTTTTGTACTTCAGATGAGACCATGTCTAGCTCTGAGCAATTATAGGCATCCGTGCTCCCAAGTTCCTAATTAATATCAATCATAGTGATTAAGTGACCACAAAAATAGACCAAAGGGAGATATGATATCAACACGTCAAGGAAAAAAATGTATTACAAGTGTGGCAGCATAAGCCTAAACAACAATCACTGCAACAAGCACCCTACAATTTAAGGTCCTGCAACCCTAAAACGATCTAAACTTTGGAGTCCCCAACTTGGGTACATGTAGACAGAGAGAAACTTAATTGCTCTAATATAAAATCAGAAGTACAAGCTCATCAGCCACATAGCAGGACTCAGGGAGCCCAGAAGGTAATAAAAAATAACCACGTTGTACATTTGAAGGATCAAAATCTTGAACGTTACTGTTTATGATACCAGACACTAACTACACCACAAACCCTAAAGCCAAACAGGATCAAGCTTACAGTCTCATAACTTGAAACAACTCCAAAATCACTATCGCTTCAATGTCTTCATAACCTGCCAAGGGTACTGACAATATTGTGGCAAGAACAAATGTCAATTACTTCAAGACCTAATACATGGAGATCTAACATTCCATGAAGCATTTTGCTATTTACATAAAGTTCCAACCCCCATCAGTTTTGAAGTGCTAGGGAAAAGGAATATTTAAATCCATCTTCTCAACATCCCAAACAGATTGAATTGAGACAAGCAGGTATTGCAACGTGGTTAAAAATGCAGTTGATACTCGATACAACGTCATTTCTATGGGGTACATATACAAAAAGGCCTCAACAAAGTTAAAGTGAAATCATCCTTTCTCTTTCTTTGTACGAGTTTTTTAACGGAGGAAAGCAAGCTTTGAAGGATTGCCATTTAGACAGAATGAAGTTCCAAAAATTAGTGATACCAATAAAAATAGAACAAACTGATGGATGAAATGACTAAATAAAAATTGTAAAAAAAAAATACAATAAAAGAAGTCCAAAAGTTAAAAAAAATGTGTTACCTTGAGCTCTAGCAATAAAACCCATGATCGATCTCTAGAGGTGAGGCTGAAAAAAAGATGCACTTGCTCCAACCACAAACTACGCATATAATTTAAAGTAAAAAATTATAGCAACAGGAAAATGAAAGAAGAGAAATAATACAAGCAAAGGTGGAAAGCAGTGCTAATAAGTTTGAAAGAAAGGATGCGCCAAACAAGCAGACCCCTGGTTCTACTTCACTAAGCCCCGTCCTTGAAAAGGAGGAAGCCACTCCCACCAGCTTGAATCACCTTTTTTTAGTAAGCCTTTTTTTTTAAGACGGACGAAGGAGCTCAACAAAGGTGACCGGGAGAAAAGATAGATGCATAGCATGCACCTTCCTATGCATGTCCACATTTGCTTTCCAAATTTTCCTTTTGTTAAGCAATTTGACTCTAACAATATAGACACGTGGTGCTGCCTTGTGTGCTAGAACCGAATGTTAGTCCAATTCACAAAGCTAGTGGATACATAATTTACCTTTGATCATATATACCTTCTCAAAAAACCATAATAAAAAAACTCGAAATTTTCATGTGGAACAAACTAGATTCATCTTCAAGTATCAATAGCTGCCAATATGTATTGTTTCCTTTAGTACAAAACCAAATAATGAATCTGAAAACCACAGTGGATAAGTATAAGTGGAATATTATATGTGGCATATACCACTGAAATAGCAGAGTAATAAAATGCAACAAATAGCATAATTTCCCATACTTAAAGGTGCTCCAACCCCTCCCCAAAATGTTCACACACTTTACTGTTGCCCAAGTTGCAATATACAACAAGACATACAGCTGCTATACTGACTCAGATAATTTAAAAGGGCAGTGCACGAGGCTTCGACCGCTGCAGAGTCTGCAGAGGGTTTTAAAATTATGATGTTTATCCAGCAGTCAAAGGTTACTGGGTCCAGCTTTGTGGATAAGACAAGAATATTAGAAACAACTTATGTGAGCTTGTTGGTTCTATAATTTCAATCTGATACCAATTTACATCTGACATATGGAACTTGGCATTTATCCGTTCAAAACAAGCAAGATTCATCTTGTAATCAAAAATAATTTTAACTCAAAAAGGATAGAAGTAGCCTCAAACAACTGAGAAACTCACTTATGTCTCTTGATAGCATTCAGAAGCCGACTAACCATCACCGGGAAGGAGATATTAATAGTCTGCACTTGAAAATAGCGATAGCAAATTTCAAGAATAGTAGAAGATGATAACAGAGTGCCAAAAACTAGAGTTTAAGGAAATTGAAGTACTAGTGGGTGCTGTAGTACTAAAATGTAAAATGCAGGTACACAGTAAACAAACTAATTAGATACCTGAGACTGCACGCAAACTTCTTCAACATCACTCAACTTGAATCTTCCAAGATTGCATGGCACAGAAATCTCTAAGGCATTCTTAAGCCAATTCAATCCATCCACTAATGAGCTCCACAACGAACAGGATTTATAAATAGCAGGAAGGGGGCCAGTAACCTCCAATAACATCTCAACTTCCTACAACAACATAGCTAATCAAGAATATAGGCAAACATAAAGATAAGAAATAGGATATTTAGAGTGAAATATGCCACACAAGCAAGGAGACCATGTAATGTTTGAATTCACGATCAGTCACCTCAAGTGCGGGAGCGATAGCACAGAAAGAAAGGGCCTTAAAGCACCATTGAAGCATAGAACAAGCATCTTGAAGTTTTGGAATCACATCAAGGTCAAAACCAAGAGATAAAATAGCTTTTAGGGCAGATTCCATTGTAGCAACTTGATGCTCAATTCTTGAAAGAAGACCGCTGGAAATTCCATCACCAACATTTTCAATAATCAATAGGCATTCTGCATCATGCAGTAAGGAGCACGCATCCTGCTCCCATTTCAAGCAATTATTTAAAACTGTTTGAAGCGTAGATCTTTCTCCCAAAGATATCTTCAGCAGCTTTGACTGTGAGACCAAGTCCTACAAAATACAACATATCATTATATGTGTGTTTCTTCACTGTTAGGCAAACACAACTTATCCAAGGAAAGGATGGGAACCTTCAGTGCCTCAACTTTAAGCAAAGAACTTGAGGAAAGCGCCACAGGTATGTCGGCAACTAAAAATGGCTTGGACTTATTTAACCATGACTTAGCCATTGATATTGCATCCTTGACATCATCAAGGGATGGTAGAATAGCACATATGTCCTTAGAAGTCCTGGAATATTGACACTAGAAGTTGTAACAGTAGAACATAAGCTGCAGAACACGAGAAGCGACAAATAACAGGCGCAATATAAGCAAAACCTCAAAAGATCCTCGATGTCAGACATCTGAG
This sequence comes from Ilex aquifolium, assembly GCA_951799425.1. Lineage (NCBI taxonomy): Eukaryota > Viridiplantae > Streptophyta > Magnoliopsida > Aquifoliales > Aquifoliaceae > Ilex > Ilex aquifolium. The sequence goes on from OX637403.1 coordinate 31,343,708, forward strand.
CCTCACTTGCAAGAATATGCTTTGCCTTTTCTTCCCAACATATACCAACTGCATGCAGTCCAGAAATTTCAGCAAACAACTTCTCTTTCTCAACCTGTAATCTGGCATATATTGGCATGTGAAAGTCAGAAGTTTGAAAATGTAAAGAGAAAATCTTAATTGTTCTTAATCTGTAAGAAGCATCAAACCAAGGAGCATACAAGCTTGCCTCCCTCAGTAGTTTCTGGATGAAGTCCAACGACATTTTGCAACGAAGTACCTGTAAAGTTGCATGAAGTGATCAAATTCTATCGCATAAATTAGGGAACACAGAACAAGAAGCACCAATCAGAGTTGTGAATGATGAACCAAACTCATTGAGTACACGGAGCATTTCTTAATCAAGATGATTCGAGGAAATGGAATAGATGAAATGCATTTTGTTACCTTGCGGGCTTTTACTCTACAAAGGGCCTTCTTTAGCTCAACTTCAAGGTCCTCAAAAAAAGGCAACACATCAACTACATTAAGAAAAAAAATTTAAGCCACACTAACAAGAAAAAAAATAACGGGCATCTCCCACTGACATTAAACACACATTCCTAAAACAAACAGAATCTGCAAACACTGGTAACAGAACCTCGAATTTTTAACAACTCTCCGTCTCTTTGGATGCATTTTAACTCATCAACAACATTTTCTTGATCATCCCGGTTATGAAGATTCACAAGAACATCATTAACACGTGAAACCCAAGACTCAGAATCTGTGTGATATTGCCTCAGAAGCTCTAGTTCCGGAATTTTAACAGGAAAACCATCCAATTCAAGAAGCAGCAATTCAAGTTTCTGCACAGATTAAAGGGTGCATCCCACTCCATTAGGTTTTCAATTCCATGGATCCTTCAAAGAAAAAACTCATTAGAACATCTATAAGGCACAACCTTTAGGCAAATAGAACCTTTCAACATCTCATTGCACCGAGACCGGCATGATTCAGCTTGCTTTATCAAATCCAAAAGCATTTCAGCCTCAGGTACTTGAACTTGAAGCTCCAAAATCTGATAAACATTAGTAATGCAAAGAGGTATAAACTTAAGTACAGAAGACATAGAGGAAGACATGTAGAAAATATATAGAAAAGCAATCCAAATCACCTCAGATTCTAGCTTGTAGAGGACATCTGCCTCAACTGTAGCCGGGGATTTCACTGATATGCATTTTCTTGCAGTGTCTAACCAGACCTATAGGACCCCAAAAATTGGATAAACTGAATAGCAGGGATTAAGCGCCCCTAGAGAAGTGCATCTAAGAAATTGATATATTTAAGCATTTTGCTAAATTTACTTCGTCGTTGCAATTTTTAGGGGTTAACAGAGACAAAAGCAAGCAAATATTATTAAGAAGGCAATATCAAATATCCACATTTCAAAAGCCATAACATCAGATCAGAAAGTATAATACAAAGTCATCCCCCTTTAATTGGGTATTCTTCTTACCCATCCTGAGGAAATAACAAATTGCTTCCTAATGACCCCAGCAACAATATAGAGTTAATTCCAAAGTTCGTTTCAAATCCACAACAAACACATTACACAGTTCAAAACAAGAGCTGAAAAACAAGTGAATTGTCCAGAGCAATCTCTCCTGAAGATAAAACACCATACACGTATTGCAGGTGTCAATACAACATACCTTTGCAGAAGACAGCTTTTGCAACAATTTCTCACTTTCTTGTACAAAGATTGGTGAGCTGAAGGCTTTATTGTACAAGATTTCCAGATCAGCAATCTGAATTGACAACAATCAAAGATCACAACAAGATTGATCAAACAGAATGAAGGGAACCCACATCAGATATACGATGCAATCAAATACAAAAAGAAATTTCTATTTCACAAAAAAAAATTGAAGAAAGAAAAACAACAATTTGAGCATTGAAGTGTAGAACTTGTTTACAGAAGCTTTTGAGCATGTTGAAAGCACAGGATTAATTTCTTGAATCAGAACTCTAGCTTCTTGTTCATAAGCCTACATACAATAAATTAAACAGCTGTCAGAGTTCAATTAGCAAAGTGAGCAAACAACCAGAAAAACCACATCTTATTAGGTTTTTAACCTTTAATTTAAGATGCCCAGGCTCATTGCAAGGCAAGGGATCAAAGCTGAGCAAATTGTTTACATGCTCCATCTGCACTTTTTCAACATCATGGCTGCTATCACACTTCCACAGTTCCACTTTAGAAAGACAATCTCTTATATCTTCAGCCCATTTCTTAGCTTCGATCAAGTTCTTTGCCATGTCTCGCACCTACATCCATAAGTGCAATAAAACACAAGTTCTTAAGCCACAAAAATAGTGTATACACCTTACAGAGTCAAAAAAAAAATGAAAAACTATGAAAGCAGAAGACTTGAAGCTCACAGGATCCATTTCAGAACCAGCCCATAGAAACTGTTCAGCTTCCTTTAATGCATTAGCATAAGCATCACTTGAGTATGGATTCTGAAGAATCTTACAACATGTCAGAAGCCATTCTTCAGCAAGTTGCGTATGAGTGACATGGCTGCCTTTCAGCTACATACAGAACAAAGCTGTGATTCAAAATCGTTACATAACAACTCCTATGAGCATAGCAGCGGATTGCACGTGTGTCAAAAGCTATTACACCTTGAAGTCGATGAAGTAATGAGCATGCAAGCCCAGTAAGAGCAACCAACACAAATATTATTCAGAACAATTTTGTCCTAACGACAGTAAGATTACACAATCCATGAAGAATTTTAATAAAAAGAAAAGATAATATTATTCGTTGATGAAATCCAAAGTACACCTCTCCAATCGTATCTATCTCCACTTCAAATACGAAGTGCATACCACAAAGAATGTTTCTGACAAGAAAGTTCCAGGGGAAGGGGTGTTTTTAGTTTGTATCAAGATGATAAATTTGCATAGCATTGGTCATTGTGTTTCTAGATCTTATGCGATACCATGATAGACAAAAGCATCTCCTAACTAATCTTCATCAAAATTATATATATAAATAAACATTTAGTCATCACTTATCTGATGCCTTTGTTCAAACTTTTTGCGCTTAATACTTTCTGTGATCTTTCTAAAACTTTTTTGTATCAAATAGAATCTGAAAAACCGAGCCATCAGATTTACATCAAGTAGTATCAAGCCCACATACTCCAGCAAGAAAGAACAAGTAACACTCAAAGTGGATCTCCACTATACAAATGTCAAAAAAGTTGACTTATACAGTTCCCAGAAAAGTCCCTCAATAAGAAAATCACAGAAGTCCACCCACAGCCGAAACAGTCATCATAACAAAACACCATGCTTAAAATATTTCAAGCACGAAGCAAAGTAAGCACCGTATAAATTTGGACAGTCAGAGATCGTGGTTCTAACCAAGGGCAGAGCCACATAGGGAGGAGGGTGGGCACTTGCCACCCCCTGAGTTTTTGAATCCCTTTATTTATGTATTATTAAGAGATGATAGTTTGGTTATTTTAATACATTTGCCCCCTTGCTGGAAATGTTTACAACGGTCCTAACTTATGTTTAATTTTTGGCAAGTTAGTGGCCCATTGCCACCCCCTCTCAAAAAATATCAATGTTTTAGTTTCTGGATTGAGTAAATCAACAAAATAAATGATGATTTCCACTAGTTTTCGAAATATAAAATGAATAATGATTTTGTCATGGATAATGTGGTTTTATACATTAAAGAGAATTTCTAAAAATTTAGTTTATCATCAATACATTATAGACGAATTTTGAGATTTGAAATAACATCGTATTCTACTTTAGTATGTGATTGAGTTGAAATGTAATACCATAAGTTATTTTATGGTTTGTTGTTCATATTTTCTTTATGTTAAATGGAAACTGGTTATACTGTTTTAATAGTAATCTAGTGTTGAATCCTAAAATATTTTTTCATGCTTAGAAATGTTTTGTATAAAGTGGTGAAATTTTTTCCGTAATAGTTTGCCCTCTCTAATGCGAAATCCTAGCTCCGCCCCTGGTTCTAACTCCTAAAATATGTATGATCTGCACTACACTGCAGGGTCACTTCAACTGTAAAGGCCACTCAGACAACTGCCTAAAGCAGTAAAGCCTCATTTGAAGAGAGGCTGCATATTTTTTGTAACTATTAGTGATAACTGATAAGTGTATCTTACCCCCAAAAAAAAGTGATGAGTATTTTCCATTGTTCATAGATTATTAGTGAAGAGCCAAAAAACCATTGTTAGCAATGCTTTATTACCTTTACAAACACATCCCACAAGTTGTCTCTAGACCCATGGTTGTTAGTATCTTACGAAATATTTTGTCAAATAAAAAAACTAAAAGAAAAAATAATGAGGATGATGAAGACGTACAAAAGGCTGCAAAACAGAGGTAAAGACTTGTTGGAATCCGATAATAAAGATATTGATGCAGTTGAAACTAAAGATCAAGATGAAAATGTGATCCTATGGCCTATAAGAATGGATCGTTTTGGATTTTGTTGATATTTGAATTTTGATATTGATGAACTATGTTGTAACTCGAATCATTAAATTTTATTTTGAAAATTGGAGTCTTTTTTAATCTTGTATGGAATTTAAGTTGAAATACTATTTATCCCATTTTGGAACTGTAAATATGTAAGCTTAAAAATGTAAGATACACAACAAATTATTTTAAGAAAACGATACACATTTTGACAACCTTGTCTAGTAGACCCATGTGCTCTTTTCTATTTTCTAGTTGGTGGAAGACTAACCCAAAAACACTGAAAACACACTTGTCTCTTCAGCCTTCCATCATTCTCTCTTCTGAGTCTTTTCTCTTTAGTCCCTACTCTCTACAATCACATGCGGCACATACTCCCTCTGCGACTTATTCTAAAGGATTTCAAATATGAAATTAGATATCAATCACTTTCTTGATCATTTTCATTTCCTCTTTGATCAAGATTTCCAATTAGGGTTTCTAAATATGATTTTCAGTTCCAAGTGGTAATTTTTATGGGAATTATAGTACAATTACATATTTACAATCTTAGCTGCCAACAATGATAAATCAGGTTCTACTGGTCTATACTTTTAGAATTTAGTTTACTTCATTCTATTACTGTTCTCACAATTTTTCATTATAAAGAATGTTTCAATTTTCAACTATTTTTCTCATTATAAATATGATAAACTTAGAGAGAGAGAGAGAGAAATAGAAAAAATAATCCAATCTCAAAAGGATCTCTTCATACATTTGTTAATTGTTACTAACAATAAACTAGATATACCAAAAAATTATAGGATTCATTTTTATCTGAAAAAGCCTCAGTTAGAGTTATTGCCTTTGGCCTCAAATTTCATAGAGCCAGCCATGTACACTAGCATATAAATGATAAAAAAAAAAAATTGAATTGACATGACCCAGGTAAAAGAAAATGATAAGAACCATAATGCTAAAACCAACTCAAAACGAACTTTGCACCACTAAACAGTAACTAACTTGCCGAGAAAAAAAACTTAACGGTAACACCACCCAAACGATAAAAAATTTCCAATAGCCTAGCAGTCATCAAAAAAAATTATGATTGAAAACCTTTTTGGATGAGGCAGCCGAATCATTTGAACACAAAAGTTGCCTTCGCGAATCTCTAACTGTCTCAGAATTATGTTTATTGGCCCTAAGCACCAAATCACTCAATTCCGCTAGCGTGTGACGATAAAGGAGACGATGTTTCTTCGGTTTGCATTCACAAAGGTGTTCCCAATGCTGTGTAAGAAAAAAGAAACTAGTGAGTTGAAGAAAAGTATTTCACAAGGAATCAACTCTTAACATTGAAAGAATGTTTGAATAAGTCTGGAGTGATTTCCAGTTGACTACAGTACAAGGTCCTTCAACATTCCAATAAAATACTTGAAGATCACCAAAAAAACCAAATTTGAGATAACACTGTCAGAATGATATATAAAAATGGATAAATGAGAAACCAAACGAAACAAACCTTGTCCCATATATTTGGGTTAAGAACACAAATTAAAATGGATAGATGATAATAAGTTAATCAATCGCACAAGCAAATATCAAATCTTGCCATCACCAACTAACACATTAATGGATATGTATGCCCGTAAAAGTAAGTTTTTTCTTCCATTATTATTTTCCACATACAAGAAAAGTCAGTAAATGTCTTCCTCCACGCGTCCAGGCTGGGCGGAAGTAGAGGAGTTCGTTTTAAAATAAACCAAATACAAACACAATGAGGTTTTTATACTGCAAGCTTCATTTTATAAGCTTAAACTTGAACATTATGACAGTACACAAAAATTAACACCTTGCTTGGAATAAATAAGCCCTTAGATTTTATTAAGTTCACTTACCTCCAGACAAACAAAAGAAGAAGGCCTACAGCGGCAAACCACAGCAGAAAGATACAAAAACTGTTGACATATAATGCACGTAGGATCCTTCAAAAAACCATCAGGTGATACACGTCAGTGGTGCGCATAGACCCAGTATCATTACCATTATACCGAATAAAGTCAAAAATCAACTGGTAGGCATAAGAGTATGGATTTACCTCTTCAGTACCCACATACTCAGGCTGCTTCCTAGGTGACATGAGAGAGGAATTCACAATGCCATTTCTCCAAAGTTGATTTCTCCACATTTTCTCTTTACCAAATATTCTAAGCAATTCCTTTTTCAAATATGGCGATGCTTTGCTATCAAAATCACTCTGCAAATAAAATAATCAAACTTGAGCATATGTTACTATCAATCTAAAGAATTACCCACAGGCTTCAACAAAACAAGAAACAATTAAAACAAGAGAAGGACATTGTAAAAAAAACCACCAACATTAACAGCATGATCCTAAATATTAAGCAGCAATTCACATGAGTGGCCTGAAAATAAGGGTACATAACAGTTGAGAATTACTCAGCAGAAGTAGATCCATAGTTCCATGCTCTGAACTAGATGAAGACATGTTATACAGTCAACAGAAGTTTTACACAACTCTCACAACAGACAGTCTACGACAATTATAATGTTTCATTACTAAAAAAGAAAAATAACATAGCCGTTGTTCCTGTTTCTTATCAAAAAAGAAAAAAGAACTACATGAATAATACTAGAAGACAAATCTAGTGCGCATGGATGGTTATAAAACAAGTTGCCAATACAATTTGCTGCCTTCCAGCCGAGAGGGCACTACATCATTTAGAACATGAAGGGGTTCCAAATTCCAGTCTTTGCTTGGAAATCCATTTCCTCATTAGTTGTGATTCCCTGCAGACCCCAATATTTATAGAGTTTAGAGGGGAAACAATTGTCACCAACCGTGATAATTTGAGGAAATTGCCTGCACAAGCTTGAACATGAGGAACAAAGACACCGAATGCATCAAAAACAAGAGTAACCGTTATCAAAAAGTTGAAGGTGCTACAAGCATAGAAGACAAGAGCTATACCGACAGAGAGACGGACTGAGTTAATAAGAAGAGGTAATTAGCATCTAAGAGAACATGCAGCCGTAGATAACATGGGAAAATTAGAACTGTGTTCACAGTCTCAAGCAGTTCGAAGAGGTGTGGGTGGATCACTGAGTATATAACAAACTTTGTGTTCATCAGAGTCTGAGTTTGGCTTGCTCTCCTTAGAGATACTTTTTCATAATCAAGAAGCTATAAGTTCCTGCCCCCACACCCCCACTGGGCCCACACAACAAAAAAAGTACAAGTAGTTAAAACACTTACGACCTTGGCTACCACATAAATTAGCTCCTCGTGAGATAAAACAGCAGCTTTGCGATAAAGTTGGTATCGCTCTGCTCCAAAACCACCATGAGGTAGCCAATCAGCAGGAGCAAAATTGACAGCCTCAGCACAATTTAAGCCTGTGAGAAACAAAGAGTAAATAAGATACCCAAACCACTAGGCACTACGTATGATGTGTCATGATAAACTAAGACTAATACATCAAGCCTGCAATTGAACAACAGTAAATTACAAATGGTATGGCTTACCAAAGTTAAAACCTCCATGGTAAGATCTGGGGAAGGTGATGACAAAGTTCCCAGGCTCCTGGCAGAAAGCATGTCAAAGTATTTATATAACTGTATCCAAATACTGGCAATGGTGCTCGAAAGTCAACTACACAATCCATTACAACAATAGAGAGAAGGCATGACTTATGACACTTAAGATATGGAGATGAACATTCACTTAATACAGTCAATAAGAAAATTCAAGCCCACAGATATCCTTGATCAAAGTTCAAGCCTCGACATTGAATTTCCTTTTCTCTAGAATATAGTGTTACAACATCCAACCCGAAGTGGCAAACCAACCTTAGTAGTCCTAATTATTCGATGTGGAATACAAGCTCTCTTAACACCCTCCCTTATATGGGACCCGGGTTCACACGTGGGATCAACAAACAACCAACCATGCATATGAGAAAATCTAAATGGGTAAGAAACTTGACCCACTAACCACCCAAGGCCTGCTCTAATATCATGTTAGAGCATCTAACCCAAAACCAATTGATTATGGGTGGAGAGACCCCTCAAGTACATAAACTAACCTTGGTTGTCTTAATTATTTGATGTGAAATACATGTTGTCAACAAGCAAACAAACAATCATGCATACCGGGAAATCCACGTGCGAGCTAGCCCGGGTCTCACGTGATTTCGTGAAGGAGGGTGTTCAGATAGTTTGTATCACACATCAAATAATTAGGACCATCAAGATTAGTTCATGTACTTAAGGGACCTCTTCATCCATAGCCAATTGATTTTGGGTTGAATGTTCTAACATGGTATTAAAGCAAGGTCTTGGGAGGTCAGTGAGCTAAGTCTCTTAACCATTTGAATTTCACGGTATGTACGATAGTTTTGTTTGTTTGTTAAGCCCGGCTCGCACGTGAGTGAGGATGTTAAGAGAAGTTTGTATCCCACATCGAATAATAAGGACCACCAATGTTGGTTTATATACTTGAGAGTTACTCCCCTCATTGCCAATTAGTTTTGAATTGGATCTTCTAACATATAGGTCTAGAAAAAGACGCTTGATGAAAGTTCAAGCCTTAATATTAGATATATTCCAAGATTGTTACATGAAAACAATGAAAACTTGCAACAGGGAGATTTGTAAGGAGAACGAATATCCCTGGCAATCTTAGTAAAATTTTGTAGCATATGAAGGACCAATATGGCCACCACTTGCTCCTCTAACACCTAGTTTGCAATTCATAGTGCAAATACTATCCAAATCCAAATGATATTGTCTTTGTTTGATATCTACTGATAAAATGGAGTAAAAATGATTTATCCATCTCTACAACTCTTCCTTCCCTATCTCCCAGATTTCCCAACATCGGTTTGATCAGCTCGCACACTGGGAATAACAAAGATAAGCACGTAAATATAATTGGGAACAAAAGTACATGACTTTGACAATGAGAATGTTGATCTAAAATTTCATACACTATCGCATAACAGACAAAAGCGAAACTATTGGTGCGCAACTAATCTGGACTCAAACACATGATTGTCAAAATGGTTTATTTTCAAAAACAGAACTATTAAAAACTTCAATTATAGGTCCTTTTTTATGCTTTTGAGTTTTGAAATCTAAAACCAGAAAAAAAAAAAGAATAAAAGCACAACTTTTTGAAGCAAAGAACAAAATTCTTTAAGACGTCATAACATACCATTTTCTTCCAATAGAGTCAACCAGGAAAGTTTTGTTTTTTTCATAAGAAATAGAGAACATGATAAATGATAAAAGTGCACAGGTACATGAGAGGATAATGAGTCCTCTATAAGTGATAATAAGAAAATAAAAATCAAAAGAGCTAAAAGCATAAGTTAAAGGAAAAGGCAAAGGCAAAGAAATGCAAAAATCCAAGGATCAACGATCTTCACCCCCTTGGACCCTATGATCCTTAAACAAGAAAAGTGGAACCTTTCAAAATCTTTAGTCATAGAAGCCCAAAGAGATGCTATGAATGAAATTTCATCCCACAAATCCCCCCAAGGAATCTCCCTTTCATTGAAAATTCTTCTATTTCTTTCTAACCACACCATCCAAAAACATAGCCAATACCACACATCTCCATAAAATTGTAGCTTCGTTATTTGAACCAAAGCCCTCAAAACCAATAAGAAACACCAAATCACAACATCTAGGAATCACAAAAGGAGTTCCAACCACTGCCAAAAGCCTATTCCACAATTTAGAAACATAGGAAGTGTAAAAATAAGTGATCCATTAATTCCTCATCAATCTATATAGGTAAGCTGATGATATACCTGACTTGAAATGAAAGCCCTTATTTAAATCAAAAACTAGAAAAAATACTAAACAAAAAGGACAAAGGAATTTTCATCTGATTCATCCACATCAGCCTCTTGAAATTAATTCTGAAACGAAATTATCATTTTAAGGTAAAAACAGATTCTACTTTTCAAGTTCCAGTGATCATTTCTATGGATGCAGCGAAATTTTAGCAAGCTTCAGTTGGCTATAGTTGAGACCCTCAAGTTTTATGTTTAACTCAGGATTCATCTGAACGCCCTCAGAAGAGCAAACATATATGAAACAATGAGGCAATTGCAGCTCACTCCATCATACAAAACATGCGCCCATATCTCAAGTTAAAATGATGAGAAAAAAAAAATCTACATTCATCTTATCAAAAGTGCAAAATAAAACTGAGTTTCGTTTTCCCACAAAATCTATTGAAAACCAAAACCTCGCGCCATGCAAAAACTCACTTCCAGAAACAATATTCATTCTAAAGAAACTCAAAAAAGTAGTGTCACTAGAATTCATCAGCAGACAAAGGCACAAATAGTTAAATAGCAAGTTCATGTGTTCATCATACCTGTAGCACACTGTAAACTGGGACCCCATTTTCTTGCAATACGGATGGATTCAGCATAGTGACAAGCTGAAAAAGTAAATCCGGTTGTGCATCGAACAGATCAGGAAGACTATCCCTCATCACCTGAGAAATATAAAAATGGTCAATGACAAACATGCTCTGACCATAAGTGCTAAAAAAACACAACTTTGACATCCATAAGTAAAAAACTGGCATGCATCTTTAGCATGCAGCAAGACAATCCACTAAGTAGCAATACATAATATGAAGGATAATCAAGAGAAAAGTCATTATAAAACTAGGCCCCAATTACAGATAGTGAAGGGAAGGGTGGATTGGGTACGACCTAACCTTTAACAATATTTGCACAAAGTGGTTGCCCTAGTATTTGACCCACAACCTTTGCAATTTGGCTTGTTGGCCAGAGCATTTTACTACAACTTTAGGAAATAAATTTTTTGCACCTAAATCAAATCACATATTAGAGCCAACTTAAACAAGTCATTATCTCCTGCATGTAAGGGAGGAAACTGCAGTGCACATGGTCATAAACTCCGGCTTACCCTCACCTCAATCTAGAGTCTAGACATTCATTAGCTACTAGCACTGCATAAAGGATCTGTCTGCCTCACACAAGTATCAATACTAACCACCAGTCAAGCATATTTTATGTAAGTTTTTGGTTTATTATAGCTCTTGAATTCCGAACAATAATTTTCACATCTCCCGAGCATTATATTAACTTTTTTAAGCCCATTTTAGAAGATAGGACAATCTGACCAAATTTGACAAAGTGGCCCATCAGAGTGCAGTCTACCACAAATGAAGTTGGAGCCTATAGTCAAAGCCCCTCAAGTTACTTAGTCTGTGTTGGATACAGCAGATGCCCCCCGCCCCCAAAAAAAAATCACCCTCTGAACAAAAAAGGGGGAATCAAGATAAAAGGTGCTTAAGTTAAGCTGACGAGCCGGGGCATGTTAAATAAATGTCGGGCCAACCTTGACACGTGAATTTGAATGCCTTCAAGTTCAATCGACTTCATTCATACACTTGTTAGCCTTCATCACCAATGTTTGAACACCATTTAAGCTGACCCAATCCAAGCTTATATGCTCAGATACTTCGTTCAGCTCAACTTGGCAGGGCACAATCGCAGTCCTAATTTTGACAACGGGAGAAGATCTAATTGGAACAAGAAATTTGATAAAGAAAACACATTTGAGCAGTCCTCCAACAGTACTTTGATCCAATTTCATGCCCACAATCACCTTTTCAATCTCTTCATCTTAATCATGATTATCAAATCTCTATTTTGACGTCAGATACCCAAAGTCCAAACATAGCTTAGAAGGACCAATGGCACAACTAACTATTATTCACCCTATAGGAAATCTAAGAAAGGTGTCACACCAATGCACACAAAAGGCCGGCATCTCATGATTAAATCTGTACTTAACTAAATTGATGAAACACAGGAAAGAAATGAGAGACAAAAATCAAAGCATTTGATTAATGAATAAAGGCCGGCATCTCATGATTAAATCTGTAAACTAAATTGATGAAACACAGGAAAGAAATGAGAGACATAAATCAAAGCATTTGTTTAATGAATTCTCCTAGATTATTATTTATATGTTAAAAATAGAAGTAACAAATTAAGACATGCATTGGATAAAAATTACCTTCTCAAAAGCTGAGGCCTCATTGCCAGGAACACTGTACCAACATTTTGGCTCTCCCCTGAAAGCATTTGATAACCACTGAATACATTTTTTAAGGGAAGGAGGGAGGAGGGGGAGAGAGAGAGCAATCCATTTTACTTCCATTGAAAAGATTGAATATGTTTTGTTATATTTCATTTATCATAGACCAAAAGCATGCTACAAACATATTCAAGAGAAACACCTCCATTTCATTCATTAAGCAAGCCAAAATTTTCATTCACACCTATGTTTTAACATGTGCAAAGATTAATGCATTTCAGCTTCCCTTGAGGCACCAACACACAGGTGTTAAGACACAAATCCTATTGTGAGGCGCAGATGTCCCAGATTACGACTTTCCTCATGCCAAACATATGATTATTCCCCTTTGTTTTCCCAAAGGATGAAAACCACATACACACTATATAATATACAGCATGAAATTGTTTGTGTTCCTGTATTCCTCCTGATTTGCCAATCCATTGTTTCAAAAATATAACATAATTTCACAATTCAAGGTAGCCAAATCATCCATGGCTCCCACTACCAAAAATATTCTCTTGCAAAAAGAAGGTCATAAGAAAAAGAACAAATAATACAAGGCAAGAATAACAAAAAGCATGTAGTGCGTAATACTAAAAAAAATAAGGCAATCCTGAAATTTTGTGCGAGACGCTTTGGTGTATGTATCATAAAGTTAGTCTGGCTGAATTATTTTGTAATTAGTTGCTTAACCGGTCCTCCAATTACTTGTTGTTCGCCCAAACTGCCGGATTGCCCGGAAGGGCACTGACCCAATCAAGAGTTTCTTCTTCCAATAGGGCTAAAATTCAAAGTTCTTTGCATCCTAATGTGCAAACAGAGAAGGGTCGTCAAAAGCAGTCCAAAATAACAAGCGATCTAATAATTCAGGGCGGAGGAGATCATGTAGATGAGTCTACACAATCTCATGTCAATTCACTAATTATTTATTCAAAGAGCGAGGAGAAAAGCGGATATTCTGAAAATAATTATGTCGCGTAGCCTAAGAATACTAAAAAAACAACAACTGACATTGAATCAAAGTTGCCTTTAGACATGACTAAGTTGCTTGCTAGTTGCTCCGAAATAGTGCCAAAAGAGTTTTCTAATGAAATTCCTTACATTGATGGCTTTCAATTGACAACAACAATGTCTCGAGGGTTTGATTTGTTTGCATCTTCCAAGAGTTTAAGTGAGCATAAAAATCCATTAATGCTATCATACTCTAACAATAGTCAAGAGAAGTTCAAGTTTGTAGCAAAAGAATATATCACCATGAACAAGGGGAAGGTTACAATTGAATGGCACGCTACACGTCCTACTATGCAACGTCAATTCAAGTATGTTCTTTCTATTCACTTTGCTCCACCAATTGATTTTGTGATTCTAGAGAAGTTTAACGACGGAATTGAGAAAATCAGTCTCCAAATTTTTTCTTTATTTCCTCAGTTCATAAATAAAAGAAGGATACAAGTTCAAAACTTGTGGACTCTCATATTGCAACACTTTAAAACTTGAGGTCGAATTTTCTCCAACTAGAAGAGAATGATGCAATGCATAAGATGTTTAAGGAAACGCAAATTCGAAGATGTGAATATGGAATCTTGAATTATTGTATTTTGAGTCTTATTTTAAATTAGTTTGAATTAATTTGTTAGTATTAGTATTTTATATGTCCTTTTAATAGTTTTTAGAATTTTTGTTATTTTCAAAAATTTTGAGATGTGTCATAATCTGACCCGTGGGTCGTCTTTTGGGTCAAACTCTAGTATTGGATATGCTAGAATTTAGAATCTTGGTTCTAATTTGTTTTAGTTTTCTAATTTTTAGTGATATAATTTTTAGAGTCCTAGAGACTTTAGGATCTTTTAGAATTATGAGTACTTAGAACTCTATATATAGTTAGTGATATTTTTGATAAAATATAGAGAGATATTTCAAAATTTTCAACAATTATATACTTCTTGAGTTGTGTGACGCAATTTTAACCCTAGGTATGATGCCTAAAGAACCCTAGAAGTGATTCCTAACCAATATTACAAATCACATCCCCATTCACAGTCCTATTACTATTCATGGATACTGTTCACAGCCTCTAAAAAGTACTAAGTTTGATTTCACCTAGCTGTGCTATATCAGCGTGTATGTGTGTGTGTTTATTTGTTGACATTGTGCAAGTGTGAAAAGATAAATAAATAAGAAAGCCAATCAGGAGGCTATTCACCAAAATAAGTTCACTTCCAAACCAAACCCCCAAGCGGGTTGAGCGCATTATGACAAAGCTCTAAATTCACTCGAGTCTAGAGCACAGACGGGGACACGAACCATCTGCATGAGAAGTACACAAGACTTTCAAGGGAATGGGGGAAAATGACAATCTAATACACTCTCAAGTCCCAATGAAATTTGTAAAAAGAGCCCAATACCAAACCTCTAAGTTTTAACAAGTTTAGAACCTTATGCTCGGAAAATGATCTCCCTCATAAAATGCAAAGAAACTAACCAAGAAGGGGGAGTGGGATGAACCAGAGATAAAGCTATAAACACTTCAAAAGGCTTTCACAGTTCACCTACGTACAACGAAATAACAAAAAGAACACCTATCAAGGCTGCAAAAAATTGAAGAAATGGGTGCTAAATATATTACAAATAAAATATGGCTCTACATTAGGCCGCCAGAACTGAACTTGTTAAGATGAGGCTTCGCCAAATGGAACCTTGGCATTGATTTTTAAGTTATTTTTTATGAAACTAGCAAAGTAGAAATGTACTACGTGCGTTGCACGTGAATATATTTAAATAATATTTTTTTCATAAAAAATTTAAGTTATAGGTGTAATTAATTTGAATAATAAATTATGTAGTTTTAATTAATTTTTATTTTAATTATGGTTAAATTTAATTACTAATCTATTCTACCCCTCTTCGAGTATCTAATATGTTATTTGTTTATGTATTTCTCCAACCTCTTAGATATTTTCTCTTTTGTTTATAACGAATATTTATTGTAAGAATGTCATTACTGAGTATTTGCACATCTAATTATATTATAAATTTATGACATTTTGTCAAAGAATTGATTAAATTACAATACTATTGTTTGTATTATAATAATATGATATTGTTGCATACCAAAAAATCAATTATAATATATATTAGACTATAGAATAATAGAATATAGATTGAACTTTATTTTTTATATAAATACATACATAGATATAGAAAATTGTATACAAGTATACTGCTAATAAATGAGTCCAAATTTAAAAATTAGATACGATTAATAAAAGAGTCTAAAAGAACTTAGAAGTCAAATATGTATAAGAAATAAAAATTGAATGAAAATAATATAAAATTTAGAAGTCAAATATAGTTAATAACAGAGTTAAAAAGAACTTAGAAGTTAAATAGGTATAGGAAACACAAATTAGAGTAAACTAATATGTGGGTATCATTGACTTTATAATAAAAAATAAAAAATTAGGAATAAAATAAGAAATCAAAAAAAATTCACAGATGCCGACATTTATAAGTAGTATAGATGTATAAATACACCAAGTGGCTGTAGAGAGGGTGAACCATATATGATACACTAGTACACTGACTGTTACCCTCAAGCATTCAATCTCATTCATCATGCATATTTGAGGCAAACTGAGGAATGTTTAGAAAAGGCACAGAATCTTGGAAAGCTAGAAATTGTTGTGGTGATACATGCAGAAATTTGTCCCACAATAGTTTGGGAAAGCTAAACTGTGCCAATAATTCAAGATTTCTGTACCAGCACCTTTTTTATAATCATTTGTTTGAAATTTCTTTACTGATTTATTCACAGAATTGGTGAATGAATGTAACAAGCATCCCTCCTGAATTATCCTGCCATATATTTAGTGCCCACATAATTTTGTTAATAACAGTGCCACGATTTTGAATTTTAAAAAAAAAAAAAAAAAAAGAAAGAACTGAGATCATAGTTGTTAATAAAAAAAGCAAGCCCCAGATTGGATAGAAGGCCGACCAAGATACATACCAGTGAAGATAATTCATTGAATAAAAGCAATGGTCTTCAAAATGCCAGCAGAATGACGAGAATAACATCCCAATGTAAAGCCAAGGCACCATAACACCAGCAATGCTATTATGAACAGCTCGAAGCATTGACCCTGGTAGCTTGGGCAAGTTATTGAGATTCCATGGGCTAGCACAATACTCATCCCATATCTCCACTCCAACTGATATTGGTCTCTGTTCATTAATGCGTGGAAACCCACTGCCATAAACAGAAGTATCCAAGTCACTGCCATACATAACTTTAACCTCACCAACTGATCCCTCCACAATTTCCCAAAACTTTTTCTCCAATTGCACCCTCGAGGGAGATACCGACCCAAAATATTTCTTCTTGGCCCGATCAGCCATGCGCCTAAAATCTTCCAATGGGAATTGCTTACCAGGTACAAAACCAAAGCAATCCTTCTCTGAATTCAAGCACTCCAAGCAATACCAATTCCCGGGTGGTACCTGCTTCACAGGTGGTGACAGACAATATATATGCCATCCTTTGTTACACCTATCACACAACAACATTACTTCTCCATGCAAACCACTTCTGCATTGTTCACATATCTGATCAAGATCTTTCTCCTCAAACTTACACGCTTCAACTCTCTGACCCAAATAATTCTTCCGCCTTCTCTTGGAATTTGAAAACTCAAAATCTGGTTTATTTTTCCTCCCACAATGCATCCCTCTCTTACGCCTCCTATATTTCTCTGGATTCAACTGATTATAATACCCTTCATAATCATAAAGATGCTCTCGATACAACTGACACAACACATGCTTAGCACACTCCGTAATCTTCCCAACAGACTTCACAAACCGAAAAACCTCCCCCCACTTCTTTTCATTCACAACCTTATCATAACCGCCAAACCGCTTCACCGCATTAAATAGTTTACACAAATCCAATTCCTCCCCTTCAAACACCACCTTCTTCTTAAACTTCCTTCCACAATGTTCCTCCAAAAACCTATTGTACTCTAACTCAAACGTCTTCGAATCGCACGAAGCAGACCGGGCTTGTAACTGGTGAATGGCTTGGGTTTTGGTGGGAAAAGTGAACGAATTCAAATCTAAAGTAAAAGGGGGTTTCCAACTTTTGGGTGGAACAATTTTACAAATCCCATATGGCTCAGCCTCTGGCCTGATCTTATATATAAACTCTAAAGGGTCTTTAAATTCCTCTTCAGTTGGATAATACACTGGCCCAGGTGGTATTTTCAATAACTCAGATTGTGCTACACTACCACTTTGCCCCAATACCCCTTTCTCTACGGCCCTTGGCCTTCCTTTCCCCATTAAAAACTCAAACCATATATATACAAACCGACACCACCATATACATACATCAACTTATAAATATCTACCTCAAACTGTGAAAGAACACCAAATATGGCAATTTCTAGGGTTTAAAACTTACCTTTTGGAGAAAGAGAGAGAGAGAGTCATAGAGAAACGGGTTGCGATCTCTGAAGGCTATTGATTCCAGTTAGTACTTCGATTTCTTCCACTAAGTCTATATCTAACAGTTTTCTTTCCCTATATCTTACGGGGATGGTTCGTTTTTAGGTTACCGGAAATAAAGATTTACCTTTTAGGGCCTAAAAGTAGCAGAAATTACGAAATTACAGAAGGCTTTGACGTGGTCAAAGAGAGAGAGAGAAGAAACGATCTAGGTTTTAGGTAATTCACCGGTGTTCCGGACACGTATTAGAGACAAAGGAGGGTTGGAATGGACGGATGAGATATTTTCTGGGTTTGGATCTTTTGTGGGACCAGCACAAGCTCTATATGGACTTAACAATCTATTGGCGTGATTTAACGAACAAAACTAGAAATAAAAACAATGATGTCGTAGGGGGTAATTGGAGGCTTTCTTATTTCATTTGGAGCTAAACCTTGATATCAGTTGGCCGAATTACTCGAGTTCAGCTCAAGTTTAATTTGGATAGAAATCAATTCAAACTTGACTCGTATTTTAAATTAGTCGAGTTCGAACAATTTTTTAGTTTCTACTCGTTTATATGTAAAATAGTCGAGTTACTTAGGCTCGACTTATTTTTTAAACGAATAGAGTTTTAACAATTTTTTAAATTCCCTTAACAAAATGAGTTTAACAAACTCGACTCGAGTTTACAAAATTCAACTCGATTATCAGGTCTATCACTCATTGATCTTATAGCTAAAATGAAAGTGGAGAAGTGCTCTATTTTTTTGTGAATGTTTGTCTGTTAAAGATTGTTGAACTTAGTAGTTGACAATACTAGCATTTATCACTAATAGTTAGGTGGTGACATATTAAATTCATGTCGTACCTACCCCGTATTGAAAGGGGCAAATCTTACGCAAGAATATGCTTGAATGATGTTGCAAATATAAGCGTATTTAAATAGATCCACGAATGGTGTATGTCTTTTTAGACTGGAATTTTGATTGCCAGTACCCCCAAAAAAAAGGCAAGAAACATGTCAATTCATGACCATGGAGGTTAAAGGGCAAGTTAGATGGTTTGCATTAAATCGATGCAACTAATCTCACTGTTGTCATCACCACCATTTCTACCCCATTATCGTCATTGTTTTTGTTAGGGGTGTTTAATTTTTTGATTACCCGTAAATTTCGATCTTACCCTACCCTGTCCGACTTTATTGATCGACTATCCGAAATAATCGAGTAAGCCAACGGAAGATCTTTTCGTATTTTCGTAAAAAAATCGGATAGGAATGCAGAATACCTACAAAATTATATATATATATATATGTATGTATATATGTTAATCCCTAAAAATTAAAATCCAAAATTTAAAAACCCTAATATTTTATTAATGTTCGTGGCTTTCTTATATATGATGCATTGATGTTTTATGGCTTCGTGTTGTGTTTTATTGTAATTATTTATGTATTATCGAATTTATTGTGTTTTCTTTAGTAGACTGAACTGAACGGACAAGTTGATTTCTGATATCATTATTGGTTTATTGTGTTAGTTAATTAATGCAAGTTACTTAATTAAATTGTAAAAATGATTAAAAAATTAATAATTAAAAAATATGTGTTCACCCAATTGTTTTGGACGGAATTCAGGTAAGAATAGTACACTTGATCGGATATGTTAGGTCAAAAAAAATTATTCCGTAAAATATCGGATAAGAAGATGGAATACCATAATTTTTACCTGTAGGATAAGGTGAACACCCATAGTCCTTGTCATCGCCATGGTGGTGATGATCATGATAGTGTAGTTATAGCCAAAAGTGGTGATAGTTTTGTTATGTGCTAGATTGGTGGCAATGGGGTGATATGATAGTTTTGATGTTGAACGGGACGATAGAATGATCACGTGTAATGGTTGATGATGGAGAAGTGGTGTTGGGACAATGGTGACAAAATTGATGGAGGTAGTTGTGACAAAGTTAACAATCGTGATGGCGACAACGTAGATGGTGTGGTCATGTAATGGTGGTGGAATGGTTGTGATGGGATAGTGGCAACTGTGGGAGGTGTGTGTTGTAGCAATAATTTTAAGGTGAGGGAGGGATCAAGGGATAAGTATTAACCATGAGTTACAAAAAGAAAAGTAAGGTTAGAAAATTGATAATTTTACAGAATTCAAATCATTGTACTGATTAAATAATTATATATATATATATATATATATATATAATTATTTAATAAAATAGTTTACAATTTAAATTTCAAAAGATAAACAAAATGATTTTTATTTTTCGCGATTCAGATCGCTTTAAATTTTATTTTAAAGTTAATATAACGGCTAATATTAACATCCTAAATTTAATAGAAAAAATAAACCTCTAAGGGTGTGTTTGGACTCTAGAGTGACTTTTTAAAAGTACTTATATAAATTATTTCTCATAAGTACTTTAAAAAAAAAAAATTGTGTTTGAAATTGTCCCACCACTACTTCTACCACCATTACCCCCGCCACCACCACCACCGTCATCGCCATCGTCGTCACCACCATTGCCGCTGCCGTTGCTGCCACCACCGTCGCCATCACCACCGCCGCCGCCACCGATGTCATTGCCGTTGCCACCACGGTCATTGCCACCCACCACAACCATCACCGTCTCCTACGACCACCACCTCTCACTCACACTACAACCGATGCTTAAATTCATTTATCTCTCTTCTATGTTTGTGATTTGATTTTGGATATAAATACAAATATGTTTATTGTTTATCATTTTTTATTACTCTGTGCCTATATATATATATATATTGTAGTTTTAATATTATGTTTTTTTGTGGGATATCACATTTAAATGATTTTAATTAGTGAATTATATTTATGGGGTAACCATTTTTTTATTTAAGTTAGGGTTAATTGCACTGGGGGTCCTCAAAATATAAGATTTGTCTTATTTTGGTCCCCAATATTTTAATCTCTAAAGTAGTGAATATATTCTATATGCTATTTCATGCAAACAACTAGGGCTGTTAATCAAACCAAACTTGAACATTTTTTTAGGCTCGTTTATGTGTAAATAGTTAAATGAGCCAGCTCGTTTATGTGTAAATTAGGCTTGAATTAAGCTCGAATTCAGCTCGATTAACACCCCTACAAACAACGTCCAGATTGCTAATGATTTTTTATCATAAACTTGTCACGTAATATCTAATATGGACAAAATATAATTTTGATAGCTCTTGAACAAAAATTGGGTAATTTTTTATAAAAAAATGTGTAATATGGGTACATTTTGACCAAAAATTGGATAGCTCGTGATCAAAACTATGTAATTTATTTTGTATGCAAATTTGGTCAAGAGTTATCCAAATTATTTTGTGTTTATATTTAAGTATCACGTGACAAGTTTATGATAAAAAATCGTTAGCAATCTGGACGTTGTTTGGTTGATGGATCATATAGAAACATATTCAATATTTTAGGGATCAAAATGATACAATTGAAATATTATAGACAAAAATAGACAAATTCTATATTTTATGGACCTCTAGTGCAATTTTCCTTTTAAGTTATATATAATTAAGAAGATAAGACAAAGAATAAGAAAACAAAAATAAAAATAAAAACAAAAAATGAGAAGGGAGACAAGTGTCCATTATAAACGAGGTGAGCTGTCTTGCATTTAGAGACCTCAAGGCTCAAAGTCAATCCCAATGTGGAAATGTTTGTGCAACGCGTCGAGAAACAAAAGTGACGTCTCATCAACTATTTACAAGCCAGCACGAATGTGTAATGTAGTGGAAAGAAAGAACAATAAGAGAGGAAAAAATGAGAGGTTTTGGAATAAAAAATTAGATAGTAATTTTAGTTTGAATAGTTATTAAATTCGAGTATTTTATTTATAATATTTTGAAATTTATATATACTAGAGTTGATTGACAATTTTGAAGTACGAGATAACATATAATATATTTTGTCCTAAATCTTGTTACAAATGATACTTGTATTTTTTTGTTGAGTTTGTAATGTGGTAATTGGGGGGGGGGGGGAGGGTGGGGTGGGGGGGGGGGGGGGGGGGAGTGTGATTGATCAGTATGAATCTTGAATTATGTCAAGTGTCACTTGTTATATTACCAAGATAAATCGGTTACAACGATGTGTGTGATAAATGGTTTAATTGTGTGACATATCATATTGGATTCATTATTCTGATATTGTCTATTGATTGTTTGCTTGATTATCTCATCGTTGTTATTTACATCATATATTTTCTCTTTTAATTATTGTTTTATTTTATATTTTGAGTAAATATTGTAATTAAAATATTTGACAAATCAGAGGTGAATGAATCTTATTGATTGTTTGTAATATTGAAATAATAACCAGGAGAAAAATACAACTACGAGATAAAAAGTTGGATAGAGTAGAACATTTTTTAGTATCCGAAACCCCAAAACTCCTTTCCAGATATTCAAATAAATGCATGAGCTATGGTGGAACGAGCGACCTCCTACGAGTTATTGGTGAAACAGAAATTCGTGTACATAAAAGTGGAAAATAAAAAGAGTTGGTTGGATCACCGGAACGCGGTTTCGGAAATATCTCAAAAAAACTTTCGAATATCAAGAGCGTGACACCCCCTCATGCAACTCGCCTTTCTTCTTTACCAGAAATCAACATGGCCTCGGAGATATCCCCTTCTGCATCTCCACAGACTGAGCCACGCTATTACTCTCAAATAAGGCGGCTGGGCTGCATTGGATCAGAGAAGTGTGGGTGGGGTCTCCCCCCATAGGTATGATTCTCCTCCTGCTTTCACGGCTGCTGCGATTAGATTGGTTCTCCTTCAAATATTCAATTAGTTATATTAATTTTGAAAAAAAACTTGTTATAGTTTAAACTAGCCATATAATATAGTTTGGAAATATGAGTTCAGGTTAATTTTTATTCCAAAATTACATTAGGAGCTAATTTTTTTAATTTTTAATTATAATACATATTTTATTCTTTTTCAGTTAACATAATTAAAAATATTTATAATTTTTTTTTCTTAACTTTCTTTTATTTTAAATAATATAATATATATTTTTTACAATTTTTCATAGTATTACTATCATTTTCACTTTCTATACTAATTTCTTGCTAACCAAGCCAATAGTGAAAAGTATCAGGTTGGGGTTATTCCCACCCCCGCAAATTTTCATTTTCACTAATTAAATTACAAATAATAAAACTATTAAGTTCACCATTTTTATACTCATTCATTAGTAACTAAGCCCACTCGTTTCTATATCTATCTCCATTAATAACTAAACTTATCTCAATATTCACATTTAAAGTTTTTTTTTTTATGACCATCTCACACAGATTGTACATAAAAATATACTCAACTGGATTCTAGTATGAGTTTTATTTCATACAAATTGTTTCAATTGTCGTCGTCCGATCTCATCTTCGAAATGGTACTCCGATTCCTCTCTACACTTCTCTTTCTTGTTTTATTAATAGCCAATTCAAGAAATTTGTAGAGAAAAATATATTATTCAAACACAATTTCTAAATATACAAAAAAAAAATCGCTTAGAATTTTGTCACATCTGAAGCTAAATTTATTGAAAAGAAATAAAAAAATCATAAAGCCGCACTCTTCGAACCGTACAATCTATATATAACTGTTTCTTCAGTTTTAGTAAATAATTCAGTTAAGTATATTTTATATAGACTATCTGATATGAGATATAAAAAAAAAACCCTAAAAGTAAAATTTGAAATAAATTTAATTATTAATGAGATGGGTATAGAATGAGATGAACTTAGTTATGAGGTGGTTATAGAGAGATTAATTTGTAATTTTATGATATATAATTTAATGGAGTGGGATCTGGGGTGTGAATACTCCCACCCAAAGTATAAACACACACACACACATATATATATATATATATATATATGTATCTATCTATCTGTATCGCTTGTGCGTACTCATAAACCTGTATCTAGTTGTCGCAATCTCTCTTACTCTCACATGCTTCTCGTTCGCATCTGCTAGCTTAGCTATGAACTCGGAATCAACTCAGTAGCATTTGATTTTACATATTCATAGAAATCACAGACTCCGTTTCACGGAATCGAAGTCGATGAAGTTCTTCGGTTATTAGAGGAAAAGGTATGTGAGAGTCCATTTTCGTTCCATTTATGTGTAACATTTTCATGCCGCTTACGAGCTACGGGTTGACTCTTGATTGACCTGTCTGAGTTCGAATTCTTGTGTTGACTCAGCAAAAGGAGCTGGTGGAGTTGCAGAGAAAAATGATTTTGCCGTTGTATTGACGTGGGAATTTTACTTTTTTGAGGCCGGACTGAGTTGACTCAGATTCGAATCGCTTCAATCAAAGGTACTTCCGTTGCTTATTCCGAACCTGATTTATACTCTATTTCTATATGATATGTCATATGTGTGGTGACTGTTGTATGGGAATATGGATTTCCTGTGTAGTTTTGAGAAGTCATTGAGAGGCAGTTGAATCACGGTGTGTTTACTTTATCTACAGTCAATGTGTGGTTGTTGGGTTGTGTTTTTGTATTTGGATAAGTTTTAACACCTGATTTTGTCAATAACTGACAGCTATTGGGGCACTGACTTGGATTTCAGTGTTGGAATGACAGAATTTATAATAAGAATTCGATTCTGAGGTTACATTTTGGTGGAAGATTTGTTAGATTTTGATTCTGAGGTTACATTTTGGTGTAAGATTAGTTGACATTTATTTCAGACTGCTGGTATTGGGATGGGTTGTGGGTGTTCTAAACTCACATCCTGTTGCTGTGTTGCGGAACAGAATGGACTTGCTCATGAGACCCATCGTGCTGGTACGTAAAAGTGCAGGTGGTTATTGTCTCCTTTGTCTTATTAATGAAGGGGACTGTGATTTTACAATTAGTTTGATTTTATTTTTGGCAGAAAACGAGGAGAAGAGTGAAGTTAGTGGTTTGCCTCCATTTCGTGAATACACCGTTGAACAACTTAGAATAGCTACATCTGGATTTGCAGTAGAGAACATAGTCTCCGAACAGGGGGAGAAGGCCCCTAATGTGGTTTATAAAGGGAAGTTGGATGAAAGGAGGATTGCTGTCAAACGTTTTAATAGATCTGCTTGGCCTGATACCCGACAGTTCTTGGTAAGTATGTATTAACATGGCAGCAATCTAAACACTGAGTTCTGGTCATTAGGATATCAAATGCGTTTGAAATAAACTCTAGCTATTGTAACTGTTAGTATTTGCACCAAGCTGAATTCATTTATATAGCCAGGCATTTTGTCGAGTCAGATTGTTTGGTTTTGTTCAGTATAGTTGTGTTCTTTAGCGAGAACTCGATCAAATGCAACATGCAGCTAAGTGCCTGCTTACATTAACCAGTTTCCAATTGCAACTAAAAGAGTTGATGAAGATTTATTTAAAGGTTTGGCATCCAAGATTTGGGAAAGCTGTCGTTTTCAAATTTCCATAAAAGAAATCACCAACATACATGCTTACACTTAATTTGATGCATTAATTGTTCTTCTCCTCATTTGATAACTGTGAATTTTTGTAATCTATGAACTCAGGAAGAAGCAAGAGCTGTTGGTCAACTCCGGAACCACAGATTGGCAAATCTACTTGGTTGCTGTTGCGAAGGTGATGAGAGATTACTTATTGCAGAATTTATGCCCCATGAGACACTTGCAAAACACCTATTCCATTGTAAGTCAGCTCTATGATAACTCTTTCTGCTATGTTTAGATGTGCTTTAGCAATTTTCAAATCATGTATATTTTAGGTCTCTGGGCAAGTGCTTTATAACGCATTTAATTCTTTTACAACTTTCGAAAAACTCCAGTGCAACTGATGCAGCCAACAAAGAGAAGTTCAACCAGCAGCCGTCAGCTCCTAACTCTAATGCCTATAGGGAAAAATCTGCACAAGGTCAAGCAGGAAAAGACCCCCCCCCCCTTCAAGTCTACAGGCCAATGGGCAACAAATCATCTTTTGATAATAATAATAAGATAGAAAAGCCTTTTCTTCCTTGTTTAGTAAAGTCTCGCTTTTTGATAGGAGTAGGTGCTTGCTAGGGTGGGGCACTCTTCATTCTTCATTCCAAACTAAACTCATGAATGTCGGGTCGGGGGTTTCTGCCTTGTTATCAAAAAGGGAGTTTGGTAAATTTTGCATAATTGTTCAGCATGCAATATACTTTTGTTTCTGCCATGGGTTACATAATTGGATTACTCGGCAAAATTAACTCGGCATTTACATATTAATTTCAGTTACAGTGTTGCACCAGATCTATTGAGCCACGTGGGTGTTGCCATAATTCTTTCAAAGTGTCTTTTTTTTTTTTCCCCCTTTTCTTAGAGATTCCAAGAAGGTAGTGAATATTTCGTCTTTATTTCCTCTTACAACTATACATCAATGTTTTGTAACTAGAAGAATTTGAAGCTATCTCTTCTTTAATTTCTGTCACAGCACACACGAATATGGATACGTTTCTTTGTACATTGTATTTTCGTTTTTATGCGAGTTCATTTCGCTTAGTGATCATCCTATTTGATTTCATTTTGTTGATTCAGGGGAAACACAGCCTATGAAGTGGCCAGTGCGATTAAGGGTGGCTTTGTATCTTGCACAAGCTTTAGAATATTGTACAAGCAAAGAACGTGCCCTTTATCATGATCTTAATGCTTACAGAATAGTCTTTGATGATGTAAGTATGCCATCACAGCTTTTAACCATCATTCATACATTGTTTCTGATAATCCAGAAATGAAATTGCATACTCTGATTATAACTTTGTTATGCCACAGAACGGTGATCCGAGATTGTCATGCTTTGGTTTAATGAAGAACAGTAGAGATGGAAAAAGTTACAGCACAAACCTGGCATTTACCCCTCCTGAGTACCTGAGGACTGGTATTAAACCTCTCAAAACAAAAAATATGTTCATGAATAAACAAGTTTATCCTCGGTTAAAGTGTATTGTCTATATGGATTTTTTCGGGGCTTGGCATGTTTTTTTCTCAGCTGTGAACGTGTCAGCATTTGAATTTGCTGATCCAGTTGTTTATGATGGGGTTTGCCTGGTTTCAACTGTTATTATGGTGACATTATAAATGTTTAACAGGTGAACCTGAGTTGATTCTCAGTCTCTACCTATCTGATATTGGTTTTTGTCTACTCTTAAAGGTGGTTGTTTTCTTAGTTTTCATGGAATATATGATGACTAGAGAATAATAGTCAGCAGTCAGAATTATTGGCATTCATTTCTTCCTTGAATTTGCTCCTTCTGCATCCACGATTCAGTTCCCTCGATCCAAGGTGCTGAAGTGGTATTGCACTAGGACAATAAAATGGCTAGGTTTATTTGTAGTAATTATATCACATATTTGGTGTCTTTCATATTCCATGTGGCCATAACAGAATAAAGCAAAGGAATTTATATGATGTAAGGGAAATCTAAATTTCAAGAAATATTATGCCGACGGTTAATTGAATATATAATGTACATCATGCAAGAGGAGAAAAGGAGTTATGTTCACCTTACTCTCTCCTTCTGTTGGGGATCGTGGATGTCATATAGAAGAGTTTAAAATGTTCTGGATTCGCATGCCAATGAAGGCAGCTATAATAAAATGAGGGTATTGGTGGTAGCACTAGGCAGTTTTGAAAGTGATTCAGGCTCAGAAAAAAATATTCCGAAGGACGCTGGGACTTTAGAAATGAAAGACATGTCTGGACAATCGGGCTTCATTTCTCTTTGCAGGTTCTTTTATTTGTAATCTGTGGAACTAGGGTTGAATAACTAGAAGTCCTCAGTCCCCCAATTACTAAGTGAGTTCCAGTCAGGGAAGATGGTGCACTTCCCTTTGCTGTTCATGAGCATGTTTTGGATTTGTTTTAAGGGTAAGGAGATACACCTAGGAACCATACATAGTTAGATGTGACTGTTAATTCACAAGAAGTTCAAAATTTTAGCAGTCTATAGCTGACTCGCATCCTCCTCAACTTGATTTACGGATTTAGTACAGTTGTGATAGGATGAACTGCTGTTGGTTGTCCATTGACTTCTCGTGGTTTTATTACTTCATCTGATTCTTGCTGATGTATCATGTAAATGCTATATTGTTTTGGTCACGTTATTATTGTTCATCTGTTGCTCATTTTGATGTCCGAGATGATGTAAGTTTTTTGCCTTCCTTGTAGGAAGAGTAACACCAGAAAGTGTGATGTATAGTTTCGGCACCCTTTTGCTTGACCTTCTCAGTGGAAAACACATTCCTCCGAGCCGTGTAAGTCTTGGCTTTGCTAAACCAAAAAAAAAAAAGGGTCTTGGTTTGGTTACAGTTTTTTATTCCATGAACTCTTGTGGCAATGGTTATGTGTATAGATTGTCAACTTTGGATTTCAATTTTGAGTTTTATTCTTAAAATATAAGCCAATAAGAAATTTATTTTTGGTTTATGGTTTTCTCGTTTGCTTATATCTTGTGTTTTGCTGCAATTAGGCATCATACATTTCATAATACTGATTAGGATTTACTGGACTAATATAAGGTCAATTTTTTTTTTTTGCTTTTATATAGGGTAATTATTAGAATAAACCTGACTGCTTTAGCGATACATGAAAATCTGACTGCTTTAGTTAGAATTAACCGTCTATAGATATTTGCATCAGTTTGATTGGGTTTCCTATTTTTTATTGATGTTAATATTGGAAATCAAAGAATGTTGTTGGCCAGCCTTTTAATCTGAGGCATTTATGTCTAATCTATATCTATATCTATACTACTAATAAAAGTCACCTAGCTTGAAAAACTTTTAATTGCCAATATATTCTTATGAAAATGATTTATGACACTACAATCATTTAATGACTCAATAAGACTTAAATATCCCTTCATACTTACAAATATTACTCAACACCATTATTGTTATTAAATAACTCAAAAGGCATAAATAGCCCTTCCTTTTTTTCTCTCTCTCTCTCTCTCCATATATTATATGTATATATATATATATGTTATAAGATATAATGAAAATAATATAAAAGCTCTTAACTGTCAAGATGTTTGGAATTTTTTTGAATCAGTCTGTTACCCTTAAAGTAAACATACATTAAAGCAACACTGTTGTGTTATATTTTTGGATAATTTTTTTTTTTGTTATTTTCCTTATTACTAGTTTTATAGTAAATAACCATTTTCAGTATATAACATGAATTGATCTTAAAAATATAAACTTCGAACATATGAGATGTCATTTAACTTAATTATACATATTCTTTATAGTCTTTTTTGTAGATTTCATGAAAATTTTCATTACCTAAATTTGTTCACATGCAACGTGAATGGTGCATTGCTAATGTATACAAAATTAGAGACTATGTTGGACTTCTGGAGTGGCCATGGGCTGGTTGGCTTTGGCTCTGGCTTAAATGCACATGTTTTGAGGCTTTTTGCCTCTCCTTAATTTGATGACACCAATTGAATATGCTATATATCTTCACATTGACTTCTATATATGTTCATCTAAGGTAGGCCGTATTATTTTGAGCATTCTTTAATTTATATTTTTTTAACTTGGGTACTATATACTTCATCTTGTGTAACCATCTACCTAATGATTAGTTTTGCATATTTGTATCAGGCCCTTGATTTGATTAGGGGAAGGAATCTTCAAATGCTAACGGATTCATGCTTGGAAGGGCAATTTTCTAACGATGATGGAACTGAGTTAGTACAGTTAGCTTCAAGATGTTTACAATATGAGCCTCGTGAGCGGCCAAATCCAAAAGCATTAGTTGCCGCTTTGATTCCTCTTCAGAAAGAAACTGAGGTTTGTTTTTTAATAGAGTGGTAAAAGTAAACATGGAATTATTTGATAGCTGTGTGTGTCTGATTTGATTTTCGCCTTCCTGGCTGCAGTGTTTTTTCCTTTCTGCAGACCTTGTTCAGATGTGTTCAAGTATTTTAATAAGTTTTTTTCCCGGGCATTTCCATCGTTGTTTTTTTGCTTGTTTCCTCAGTTCCTAAATGGCCATGACCTACATGCACATTCATGCCATATACACGATTGGCCCTCTAGAGTTAATATTGAATTAATTGTTTATTTGGCTATTAGAAATTTTTTTAAGAGACCAACTTGGTTTTCAGACCAATGATTTATAGTCATATTGCTTAATAATTTAAGGTCTTGGAAAGTCCTGTTATCTCAATACTTCTTGAGTAGCAGTACATTTAGAAATTTAATAGCATAAACATAGAAAATTAATAATGTGTTTACCCTTGCCAATATATCATTGATGAAATTCACACATGTTATTAATTTACACGTAACATGGATGTTTAAAACAGTAATCAATCAAAAAGATACCTGGAATTTTCAAGGGGTCTTGGTAGAGATAGTTATTGCTTTATGTGAAATTTAGTTTAAACCATTACAAGAAAGATCGTATAGCGGACTTGGTTTTGCACTGGATCTTTTACGCTTGTGAAGAAGTGTTTTAGTGATTAATGTTTAGAAGAACTAAACTCTTTAGCGATCATGGAATTGGTTTTGTGTTCCTCTGTTCTGTTCTCCCCAATGTTGATTATTAAGATGGGATGGCGAAAAGTTGATAAATAAAAGGCCATAGTTGCTGATTGCCGCAGGAACATGTATGATCATGCGTAGTATTGAAACCAAACTGCCAAATGCTGCACTAATCACACTTGATATGAAGGCGCAATCTTGATTTGCTTTGGGCCATGCAAGTCAATCTTATGCTTTTGGAGAAATACCAAACCAAGAGATACTAGATTGAAGTGACAGATATGAAAGTCTGAAAACTCTTCCGCTGAGGTAGTCCAAGCAAGTCATTATTTGTATGTGTGTACATAACATATCTTCCAGGTGCTTTGATATACATTCAAAGACTAA
This sequence comes from Ilex aquifolium, assembly GCA_951799425.1. Taxonomy (NCBI): domain Eukaryota; kingdom Viridiplantae; phylum Streptophyta; class Magnoliopsida; order Aquifoliales; family Aquifoliaceae; genus Ilex; species Ilex aquifolium. The sequence continues at coordinate 31,374,754 of OX637403.1, forward strand.
TATTACAACTTGCTGGAGAAGAATGTTCGCCATGTAACTTGACTTTTGCCACGATAAATATATGTAAACCACAAGATAAATCATATCGATGGAATTTGTCTCTTTGTGAGGATGCAGAACACTACTTTAGAATCAAAATTTGATTACAACGAAAGATTTATGAACTAATTTTGGCCCATTCGGTTGCTGCTTTAGGAGGATAAGACTTAACATACTTGGGTTATCCTTCAGGGTGAGCAACAATTTCACAGATGACCACAAGTTGTTAGCAAATAATTGCAGCATGTAACTTCCACTTTCGGGATGAAAACCAAATATATGTTGATGAAATCAAAGGAGGAATACAAAGTTCAAACAATGAGAAATCCTTGCGGGAGTAGTCGGAAACTGAAGAAAATGAAAGAAGTAGGAGGTGAACATAGAATATCGAACCCAGGATCTTGGCTATGAACAAAGGCTACCAACTTTGCACCACCAGGGTGGGACACAGCCAGCGGCGAAGGGGGCTCACTGCTCCCCTGGTTTTCCAACTTTCTCTCTATCCGTCTTCTTGTGTACAGATTTCTCCTACATTCTAATGGATTCCTCCTTCTGCCAAAAAAGGAATATTCCTGGTAGACCCAACTACCTTTAACAATGCTATTTCGACCCATGAGAAGCTGGACGATGTAGTTACAGAAAGTGAGGCCATGATGAAATGACTAGAAAGTGTTATTTTATTGGTCTTTTAAATTGACTAACGGATATGATGGTGCAGTTTGGCAAAATTCTTTTTTGATATATTTAAGTTGGTCCCCTGGGAAAAAAATTTCTGGATTGATTTCAGCCTTCGAGGAGGACATCAGGTCCAAATGTCTCTGAGATGAAGACATCACCATAATCCAGTAGATTGAGCATTGGTTGAGCATTGGTCCATCTAACAATTGCCCTCGAATTCCCCTTCATCAAGCTGTGAAGAATGTTGAGAAGAAGCTTCCAAAAGGACTCCCACAATGACTTGAATCTCATGCTGCCCCTGATCTTCTGTAGGGGTAAAAGCAAAATAGTCTTTAAAGCCAGCCCACACACACATATGCCTTGAATCTTTAAGTCGTTTAGCTACTCTTTGGGAGGTGGATTTCATATTAATTATGGTGCTTTGACTGCATTTGCTCCTGTCATGGTAATTCAAACAAAGCTTTCATCCTTTAGTTGGAGGAAGTTGAAATCAGCCAAACGAAATGCGCCAGATTTGCCAAGAATATTTCTGTCCAAAGCAACTAACATCTGACCACTGCCTAATCGAAGCAACCACATGGTAATAAAATGTCACTTCTTGAGCACTGATATCTGCTAGATTTCCTGCAGCAACACAAATAGGGACCTCGAAAATTCTGTGCCATGGTGGATGATGCACTCCATAGTCCACACACCTATTTGGGGAATATTGGAGACCAGTTAAAGCCTTGTGCTTGATTAAGTCGGTAAGCAGAAACAATGGATGGCAAGAAAGATTCCTTCTCCTTTCCTGGTATTGGATTGGAAGGATTAATAGATTTGATGGAAATAAAAAGAGAAACATTAAGTGATTTGGAACTCTTATCAACTTAGGTTCAATTATTTCTTCTCCAGGAGCCCATGCAGATTGGATATTGAGGTATGAATTAAATCTCAGTTAGACAGAAATTCAGAGAGGGTTGTTGGAATGGAACAACCTATTTACAATACCAGCAGGAAGGTCTTCTCACCTGCCCTTCTGAGAATCTGAATGGAGATTTATAAGATATTTGGTTGCAAGTGAATACATTTTTTCTTCCCCAAAGTAGTTGGTTGAGTCCAACTATATCTAGCATCATCCTGAGATATAGTCATACTGGCCCCACAACTTGACTTTAAAATCATGAAATTTTTTCATGGCTTTTCAAAAGGAAAGTATTATAAAGGTGGTACGAGCAATTTTGCAGGAACAACTTTGACTATCTGTTGCACATCTTTTACAGGAATGTCTGTTGTTTTGACAATTATTTGTTCTACTTACATTAACGGCTATATATTCGTTGGCTTTATGTTGTGCGTGTATACTAAGATACTTTAACATTCATAGAGTTCCTGGGGGTAAAATCAGTTTGGCCTTCATACCTGTTGCTCCACAAATGTAGTAGCTTACTCTCCTTCCAACATGAATAGTTGGCTATCCTCAGTGTTGAAGGCTGAAAATTGCCAATAGCTGGAATGACCAAGTGAAGTTTGACTAATTTATTTTGCAGGTTCCTTCTCATGTATTGATGGGTATACAACAAGGTGCTGCTGCCTTGCCTTTATCCCCACTTGGTGAAGCTTGCCTAAGAATGGATTTGACCGCCATACACGAGATCCTAGAAAAGCTTGGGTACAAAGATGACGAGGGAGCAGCAACTGAGGTTTGTTTTATAATTCATCAGTTCTAGAAATTTACTGACTGGTTTTAATATGCATGCTACTGATGTATTCCATCTGCTTCCATTATAAAACTTCCTTGGTGGAATACGGATTAGCATTCATCAATGTTCAAAACTACCTTTGAACTCTCTACATTTCCTGACTTCTCTGATGATTGAAGGGCTTAAAAGGCTACATTTGCACCCTCCAAACCAACCCTTCAGTTTTCTGTTCATTGTTCGCTTTGTGAGATACAAATTTATTTGCCCATTTGCCTACCTGATTATTATGGATATATTCATCTCTTTTACATTTGCTTCTGTTGACCCTATGCATAGATAGGAACTCAATTCTCAGTTTGTATGCATATATTCATATCTGAACGCTTCACGACCTTTACCCATACTGATTTCTCATCACAAGCTATTTATTGTATATGGTCTGCTGACAACTTTTTTTCCTTCTTTGCAGCTTTCCTTCCAGATGTGGACGAATCAGATGCAGGAAACATTGAACACTAAGAAGAAGGGTGACATTGCTTTCCAGCATAAAGATTTTAGGGCTGCAATTGAATGCTACACACAGGTTGAAATGCTATCCATCCCATATCCAAGTTTATTAATTTAAGTTGGGATAAACCTTTGAGTGATTTCTCTGTTGCCCATCGATTAAGTTGCATAATCAGACTAGTGGCGATACTGAAGTGATGAGCGGACTGACATGTAAAATTATGTTTGATTATTGATTATACACTTATGCACTGCCCATTAATTGCATAATTTTTTATATTTTCATCTTACTATAATGGCACACTTTTTGTTTTGTTTTTTGGTTGGTTGTTTTTGGTGGTGGGTGGGAATAGAGGGGAGGTTTGGGGTTGGGATACTGGTGATTGTTAGTTTAAGTGCGAAAGAGGAGTGGTTAGAGAGAATATAATCCCGAAAACAGTAGAGAGAACCATTACATTGGATTGTGATCTGATCTCTTTTTGAATTGTGAAGTTATGCACTGATCTATCATGGGGATCAACACAGTTGTTGCACCCTTTTTAAATTTTCTCTTTCCTTGATGACAATAGCTGTACACTTCAAGATTTTATATGATCTGATAGTTTGTTTGCTCTGCTGTATCAACAAATGTCTTTGTTTTGAGCTGATAGCTTGTTACTATTATTTGCAGTTCATTGAGGTTGGAACCACGGTTTCCCCAACAGTTTTTGCTCGACGTAGTCTGTCATATCTCATGAGTGATGTGCCCCAGGAAGCCCTTGATGATTCAGTGCAGGCACAAGTTATATCCCCTGTTTGGCATATTGCATCGTATTTGCAAGCTGCAGCGCTTTTTGCTTTAGGAAGGGAGAATGAGGCCCAAATTGCACTCAAAGAGGGTTCTGTCCTTGAAGAAAAGAGGAATATGATTTCCTGACAATAGGAGAGAGAAAATCCAACGTGATCTCTTCTCCTTGTCCCTCCTCCTCAAATTGCTGCACTCTGGGAATAACCCACATCAAACACGAGCTTTTCTTGTTTTTCCGGGAGAAAGGTCAAACGATTTTCAACCTCCAAAGAAACATAAGATTGATGGAAACAAAAGGCTACCAGTCCTCCGCATGCATGACTATTTGGTTTGGTTTTGTTGAAGCATTCTTTTGCAACATTATTGGAGTGGATTGGTTCTGGCCAGCTTTGTGAAATGTCAGATGTTTCCCTGGTATTTATTGTTGGCAGTTTACTGACCTTTCCCAACAATTCAATCTTTCCAAATAATTCAGACACACTTGCAAGAGATTATATGTTCATAGAGGAACTGTCAAGGAAACGGAAAAGGGTAGTAGAAGAATTTTGCCATGCTGTAATTTATGTACAGTGCTACATGCCTTCCTCATCCTGATTTGAAATTGGCCTTTTTTTTTTTTTTGGTATCCCATTTCTGGTTTTTTCTTGTTTATTGGTCTATATTTTGGGGATAATTTGTATTTATCACATGATTGTGTGCTCAGATCTGTAATCTGTCAGATGACACATCATTTTGAGTGGCTTATGGTACACATCTGAGTCCGATAATTGCGGAATAGCATACTCGACCTTTCGAGCCGATTTTTTGGATCGGCTCAGAACATGAAATCCAAAAATTTCTACCCGTCGGTTTGGATGAACAACCCTACTCAGCTTTGGGGGCTTCCTGAAGTCGCTGGTGCTAGTGCTATTTAATACTGTTGTTACGCTTAAATTTTGTTCAGAAGAGCAATCTTGGGGATCATTCGCTTCAGGTTAAATCTACTTTTAACGGTAACATTATAACCTGAGCGATCAAAATCATCTCAACCACACATCACACATCAAATAAATTTATGGCTACCATGTAGACTTGGAATACGCACAATCATCTATAAACATACATCTCGGGTCATGCACTCGAGTTGAGACTTGTTGAGCTGCATTCTTTTTTCCTTCGCCACCCACTTGTCAGAACAAAAAAGGAAATGCCATGACCAATATGAAGTTCACACCCTGAATGGATACATGAGTTGAGTCGACCAAGGTGATGTCCCAAACAGCAGATTTTCTGAAATAACTCCCACTATTTCTCCAGAAAACCAGTGCATTCCCAGAAGAAACCAAAGATCTCAAAGATGAGCAGTATGGTAAAAGAGCATAAAAATGCTATAACAAACCAAGTATTCAATCACAGCAACACATCCTAAGGCTTAGGAGAAGCTATTAGAAGATTAAGTAAACCACAGAAGTCTTCAACTTACCTTCCATGTTGCGGCAATAGTTTCACTCACTATAGGGCAACTAGTGATGGTCAAACAAAGATTGACAACATTATTTAAGACGTGACTTACTGATGAAAAGGTTTGTGCCAAGGGTACACGTCACAATTTATTCTTGCTAAAACCTGACATTGGCAGCTAATTTAGAACAAATCAACAGAGATTATACCCAGAAATAATAGGGAGATGTACAAGCACATCCTATATGCTGCACACTGAAGCGCGCATAAAGACACTCAAATCACCTCAGTAGAGCAGCTCCTCAAAAACAGGATCCACACTTTGTCCCCACTTTCCATGGTATAACTCAAGAAGCTTCTCAGCTGGTGTCACACCTGCCACAAGGAGATGAATTGTGATGACATAAGTATAACTACCATTGGAGATTGTCAAGCAACAAATTTACGCCTCTAAAGAGAAGAATGTATGATAAGCCCCTTTCATTGTAGGGACCATTATCTCAAACATATTGTTCAGGAGTTCAAACATGTAATTCTAAACTTCCATGCAAAACTTCAAATTCTTCACTCTCTTTCTAGGGGAACTGTCTTGCACACAATAACTCAAACTTTTATTAACTATAGTAATAATGGGATTTCCATACACAAGTGCGGAGTATAAAAGAGCATGCAGAACAAATGCTTTAAAACATCAGGACTCTGAATGACGTACCAGTTTGAACCACCTCAGTCACTGCATTCAAGAATCCTGCTTCCTTAAAGCCTCTCCTTTCCAAGCCATCCTGCATTAAGTAAATAGATACACAAACAACAAAGAAGGAACAGACGAATTGTTATGATCGTAGACGCATGAACAAAAGCAGCAACAATGACAATTTTCAAGTCACCTTTGCCAACTTTAGAACATCTTCAGCAACATGCCTCAGCAAGCCATCTCGAAATGGTGTCTTCAGACCACTCTTTGGTACCTACTTAGATGGTTTTGGAATTAAATTGCCATCTTACGTGCTCAAAAAATGCTATTTATCTCAACATTCCAGGATACAACTTGAAGGGGTGAAGCCATATTTGCAAATAAAAACTAGATTATCATCACTCTATAGTATAGTCATTGAAGAAAAAAAAAATTTGATAGAGGCATAACAAACTAGAATATTGCCTAGAATATTTTCTTCCCAAGTGGAAGAAGTTTGTTTTTCCCAAATATTTGAAAGAAAAAGACTTATATAGTGACCAGGTCATTCATCAAATTGCATCAGTTGGACTGAAGAACAAGAACACTTTTGATGAAGTAATTCTTTTGATGCCTAAGTCCCAACATGTTGGGCTTCATTTCTAAGTCCCAACATGTTGGGCTTCATTTCTAACGGCCATCTCTTTATCGAATGCCAGAAAGTACAGATGAAGCATCTAAAAAAAAAGGTGCTGCAAAATTAGCTCGCATTATCTCCACAAATAGGTAGTAGTACTATAAAAGCAGGCAAGATATCAAACAATGCACAATATAACAAAAAGATGATGGGTAGATTACCTTATTCCTCAACATCTGTCTTTCTTCGGCGGTCCAATCAGCTGTCATGTCTAGAACAGTTTGTAAACAAACCTCGTCATATAATAGACCCACCTGAAATTTAGAAGTAACATTAGAGTGAATTGATTCACAGGAATCAAGCATTAATAACAGAAATTATCACCAACAAAGGTGGCTGTATCAGCATAATATCAAGCAAAAATGAAGAAATATGCAAAAGGTTAAAAAAAAGTCCCAATAACTAATATGTTCCTTATTTCTTCCTTTCTTTATAGACGTGAAAAGAAATTGTTAAAAACATTTACAAGAGACATCTAGCAATGGTACATATAACATACACAAAGTGGCTCTTACACTCCTGAAAGTAAAACAAAAGAAAGTCCTCATATAAACCAGATTGCTTAATTAGCATGTGACCAACAAAATGTGGTTCCCTCCTGCAATAATTTTTGGGAAGAGTTCCACCCGGCTACATATGATTGTGGATGGATTTACTCCGCACATCTATTGTTTTTAGTTTTTGAAGAATTTGCAAAACAATTATTGCTATATTTTCCCAATAAGAGGGTGATGCAGTGTGCTGTAAATTTAAAAAACCACACACCCAAAATGCAGGCAATGCACATAATCTCCTCCAAGGTCCTCCATCAGCACCCCTCATCTCTAAATACCTTTTAAGCCTGATCTGGAAAGAGAGTATCATTGGTTCAAGAGCAGCATTATCATCAGTAATACATAAAATTATTTACTTAAAAAAGTTATATCATTGGAATTATAAGGCTTGTCCACAAACTAATTTCAAATGCATAAGAGAAACCTCGGGAAATATTGTTGTCAGATGATTCTCCCAATCATTCAAAGTTGGATATTCACCCGGAATACAAGGAAGTTTTCCAGCCATAAAATCCTGAAGAAGTGTCATAAGAAGGCTTATCTCTAATACAAACTAAATGAAAACGAAAATGCAAGGTCAAATAAAGACTCAAATCACTAAAAAAAACTACAAAGGATAGATGGAAACCCGGAAGGACATTCCAGCACAATCAATATACTTCTTTCTGCGGTAGGTGAAATACATCGGGACATCAAGAGCATAATCTACATACTGCTCAAACCTGTCGCCAGCATCATTGTAAGCATAATTTAAGAGCATCAATAAATAGATCACAATCATTTGTTAATGCAAAACGTGATGGAAAATAAAAAACCATTTACATGCTAGCAAATAGTGTCGTGTGCCTAGAATTGTAACAAGATAGGTAGAGGCAGGGCACCCCTCTCCCGACTCCAACCCCAGTCCAAATACAGATATCTAAATACTGAATCCCACAGATACCTCATCACGGGGTGGTGGGACAGGTACCCCGTCGCTTTGTATATTCATAGCAGGCTTAACAATGACAACACATGCCTCCACATAAAAGATGCCTGTTCAAGAATGACATAATCACATACCTTCCACATATCTACTGCAAAAAAAAATGGTAACAACCATGTGAAAGCCAAATGCCCCATGGCATGCCTTCTGGTCACAAACCTGACACATTCTACAGAAGGTTGAGGCTGGCTGACGCAGGGGGAAGCTTTTCTAAGGGCATTGCTTTCACACCTCTGTTAAATAATAAATTGGCACAATCAGTCTCAGACATCTGAACTCAAAATTTTTAAGCCCAGGAGTTTCATATCATGTGATAATTCCTCAATGAAGCAGATTAGAATCAAAGTCCCACGTTGAGAAGTTGTTGACATATAATGACTCTTGGGCTTGTTTTGCATATTTTGTTGATTTCATTGTTTGTGATTAGTTCTTGTGTGCAGTAATCCTATAGTGGTCGTATGTAGCCCTCTTGCCTGGTAGAAAAAATCTTATAGTAAGATGGAGAGGCCTTGTTCTGCCAAGGAACATGGTCAATGGAATAGTGGGTGGTTCAGAAAAGGATTCTCCTTTTCTTACACTCAGCAGGTAAGTTCAGTGCTAGCAGATTAGAAAGATAGGATAGGATGCTAAGGTAGGATCGAAGGGCTTTGGCATTGTTCTTATATAGTCTCCTTGGATTTGACAAAAATGTGGCAGCATTTGGCAGAGTCCATACAATCCTAGACCATTGTAGGCCATTAATACCCCCTCTGTCTGGGCTTAACTCGTATATTTTGCCTAGACTAGTGGTATATAAGGCTCATCACCTGGTGCCTCTCAGTCTCAGTATATATTCTTCAGTAAGCTACACAGTTATTGGGCTCAACCCCACCTCAAACCGAGGCAGGTTACACTTTTCCCCCCATCCTATCCCCCTCAAATTGCCATCCCTAGTCTGGCTACATAAAATACATCAAAGCTTCCCACTAACACAATTCAATCTTTCAAGCATAGCCCAAATAGCTGGATTAAGGCTCAGTTGTAGCCTTGTAGGGAACTATAATCCAAGCATGGAACAAAGAGAAAAAATATCCCACATATGATTTATCTGTTCAACAAGTATAATGTGAATCCATTATCAAATTGTCTACAATGAAAACCGAAGTCGCCTGATTGACATCACACAGAAAAAGGTTCTCTGAATCAAATTCAAAAAGCAAACGTTGTTCATTTACTCTTCTACTTATGTTATTCTGGGTGTAGCCAATCATTTCTCTAGTTTAATTCTGAAAAGGATGCAAACTTACCCAAAGGACTCATCAAAAACAAAGGGCAGCATTCCGGTGCGGTTCTTATCAGTATCAGTCCAAATTTGGCTGTGAGACAGAAAAAATATTATTCCCAACCCCAGCAACATCAACAAATACAAGGTAACAAGTAAAAACCTTCTCATGCTAAGAAAACCATTCGGCTTTCCTTCAGTGAAAGGTGAATTGGCAAACAGAGCCGTTGCGATCTGTTTCATCCAATACGCTGGTTAGATTTTTACATAACCACAAAACTTTTCACTAAGGGGAGAATGAACAAGATTTCTCACAGGTTGCAAAGCAAGAGCAGCACGAGATTTCCTTATCATGTCAGCTTCAGAACTAAAGTCCAAATTAACCTGTCAAAAATGGATATCCATCCCCTTTCAGTCAGGACACATGGCAGATCTATATTCACACACATATGCACGTACAAAGATACATCAAAAGAGAAAGACAACAAAGTATGTTTGCTAATGATAGCCTTGAAGCATCAGATATGAAGTGAACAGATACCCCAAAAAATCACATTTCTCATACCTGAACAGTACAAGTCCTGAACATCATATCAAGTCCAAGGGATCCAACTTTGGGCATGTAATTCCTCATAATCTCATATCTTCCCTGAGCCACATCACTCTGTCAGTATACAGCAGCTCATCGAATTTTCCGTAAGTGAACAATAAATCATAGGATAAGATAAAATAACCCCTCTTAAAAGGCAGACAACTAAAGAATATTTGTGTGGGGGAAATAGAAGAGGTATTTGCAGCTTAAGTCCAAGAAGTATAATGAGAATATAGGATGAAAAACAGCCTTTGAATCTGTCTGATCTCAGATTATGCAGATGTAAGTCCAATAGCAGCATAGCATATAATTGTCCATCCTCCAGGGCGTAACAAATTGTGAGTAGCCCACTAACAAAAAAATGAAACCCTTTAACAACTCATAACTCATAAGGATTACCTTGGGCATTATGGGTATGTCTTGCAGTCCCCATTTGGGCTGGAAACCAATGCCTAAGAATCCAATTCCCATCTCCTCTGCAACAGCTTTAACCTGTGGCGTAAAACCATGCAAAGATGATAATCAACTTCAATGAATTTATAATTGATTGTCTTTGTGTGTGCATGTGCCTGTCCATCTCAAAAGAATCGTAGCCAGCACACAAGTTTGAGATTTTGCTCCTCTCAATACAATATAATTTGAAGATGATATACAACCACTTCCTCATAAAAATACTTGATGACTTGCTACCACAACCTCCTTTCACATATTGATGAGAACTAGATTTGTAAGTTTTGGACGAACCTGATAAAGATGTGAATTGACCTCGGCACAAGTCTGATGCAGAGTTTCAAGAGGGGCACCACTAAGCTCAAATTGGCCACCAGGTTCCAATGAGATGCTTTGCTTTCCCTGTCCAACAACCATGTAAGTTTTCTCTACAGAGATACACCAAAAGCAAAATACAGAAGTTTCTCAAGAATCGCTGCATTAAAATCCATTTGAAATGAATGGGGCGAAAAAATGAAACTGCCTTTCATATTGAACTGACTAGCATCACTGACCATACTAATCAATATGTGAGCAAGCAAAGAAGGGTTCAAAAAACCTACGATAAAATTAGACAATCAGTTTTCCATCTAAAGATACAATAGAAATAATAGTAAACCTGTTTAAGTCCGATAATGTTGTAACCTTCCATTATTTTCTCCCAATCAAATCTCTCAGAAATACCGTTGAGCAGATCTGCTATTTGTTCATACTTCATGGGAAGTAGAGTTCCAAACTCAAAACCAAACTTTTCATGTTCGGTACCTATTCTGCAAAACCACATGATTAAGCCAATGATTCACAAGAGAGTAAGAAAGGTCCACTAGTCTATACACACACACACACACACACACACACAAAGGATTTAATAAAACTATATGGATAAGACTAATAATTCAAATTTATTTTCAGATTTTCAAAAGAACAAAAGAGATGAAATATCCAATGGATTTTCAACAGCAGATGTTGAATATTAGATTTGAACCTTTTTGACCTCACCCCTTGTAGTAAGAACCAGTAAGAGGAAAGATGCAGCAGGCTATTTGATTTGATAATAAAAACAATAGCGCATAGGAAAGAATGAATGTTTTTTAGTTTAAATACTAGTAGGGGGATGATGTAGCAAAGTAAATCAAGGCAGTGGATTGTGAATCCTCCCGGCGTTTTTCCATCATGGCATGCATTTCATGTCATGGCTCATTGACTTGCATTGATTGTGCATGAGTGCGCGTGTGCACACACACATACGCAGATGCATATATATATGTGCAACAATAGGAATCTATAATTGATTCCAACAAAAAATCCAAGTTTGGCCAACCAATAGACTTCCAATTTTGTTGAACTGCAAATTTGAATTCCAATCTAAGCATGATAGCATTCAAAAAAGGCCATCTTTAGAAAAGTGTACAGAAAATTCAAAATTGCTGGCTGTTCAGTGAGGAAAGTTCATGTAACAGTCCCGTTGAACGAACATTAAGGAGATGCTTGAAATGAAGAATTAAATAAAAAGCAATCTCCATAACTAAGTAATCATTTTAGCAATGCAATTTATAAAAGGAAAAAAATACATGAAACAAATAAATATGAAAATCCCTTAATTGGTTTCTGCTCGAGAAGGTCCTGAGAAAATCTGATGAAGCAACTTATAATAGTGATTCCTTTGAAGAAAACAAATAATCAAGCAAATTTCTAGGCAAAAGATGGAACTTAAACCAGAATACCAATGAGAGCTAGAAGTTGGACCTCCATTTTTCCTTAGGCTTGCATCCAGAAGCAAGGTATCCAACAAGATCCTCTTTTGTCAGTGGCTCTGTTGCAATCACAGCCTCCTCAGTAGGAGGACTCGCGGCAACAATCACTCCATGTCCTCGTCGGCCTCCTAGTCTAACACCATCTATATGCAAACTCAGAACTGTCTTTGAGGAATTCCATGGTAATGCAGGCAAACCAATGGAATTTTGCTTCATTTTGGATGCGTCCATGAAGTTTCTGACTCTATAAACCACCATATGTCCAGCTTTACATTGTCTCTCGGAATGAATGCAATATGATGGACTTGCCTGGGATATGAGCGCCATGCTTTATCCCTGAGAATTTGTGCAAGCAAACTCTAAGTGACAACTTATTAAACCAAGAGTGACAGCCAACATCAACCAGTGCCAAACAAATTAATTTAGAGGGTAAAATTAATTTGGAAGCTAACACAAGTCATAACAGTTTTTATCAATACAAAGCATGACAATCTTACAATACTGTAATGCAGGACAGCAAAAACTGAACAGTCCAATGTCAGTAGCTCCTTATGTATTTCTCTTGAGCTCAAGCCGTTGATTTCAAGAAACATTTATGTGAACCCCTCCATCAATTCATGTCACCCAAACAGCCAGATTATGTTTATCAGACCCATAACAAGGAATCATTCTATTCATCGTTGCATTCAAATTTCCCTCACAACCTTGAGGACAATCATACTGGAATAAGCTAAATACCTTGTTCATTTCTAATTGAATTCATTTCATGAAGAAAGACCGAGTTCATAAGCTTTCTATCATAGAGATGAACTACTAGAGTACTACCCCTCCCTTCATACGAAAATCAAATCCCCAACTATGAGACCAATAATATTTCATAGATTATCCAGACAGAATACGCGATTAAACAACCGCGTTAATATAACTTATAAAAGAACAAAAACTGAAAGTAAAATAATCAATCAGATCAATATCAGCGTACAATTAAGAAGAACTCCCATGGAACAGAACTTACACTTGTGGTATATGAACAGAGATTAATTACCTGGCTTGTATTGTAAGAATTAATTAGGGTTTGGTTTCGTATCGGTTGCTCTTTATCGTTCACAATATTGCTCAGAATGAGAGTTTAGAGTTTTGGAGAGAAGAGAGGAGAGAGAGAGAGAGGGGCAATGTTACATCTGAAAGACAAATGCAGAGCGGTGGTGGGGTGGCATAAATATACTGCGGCACTAGCCAAACTTTTGTATTGCGGTCCCCACCCCCACCACGTTTGATTGTGTCGGCTTTGCTTCTCATATATACTATATACTACTAATGCACCACGTGTAGTGCACGTGAATAATTTTTATACATAAAATATTAATAAAAAGTATTAGGTATATGTGTATTTATATTAAATATTATTTAAAATTATTTTTTTATTGCTCGTATTATATTATATAATTTAAAAATATTATTTGTTCCCAACGGTTTATTGTTTTAAGTATAAAAAAAAGATAAAAATAATTTATTTGAAATTCAATAGATTATGTTTCAACTTATAATTCATTGAATAAAATAAAAATAATTTTTAATATTCTAATCAATGCTTACTATAATTAGTTAGGTTAATAGGAACAAAATATAGGATTAATAACACTTTGATTCTCTAAAGTTTGCTTTTTTTGTCAGTTTAGTCCTCAGTTTATAAATTTTGTCAATTTGATCCCTAAAATATTTAATTTTTATTTAAATGGTCCATAACCAGATAGTCCATTAAGTTTTTTGATAAAAATAACCACATGTTATTCTGTCAAATAGTATCACGTGATCACTTATATAAAAACTTAAAAGATTGTCTGAATCATTTAAACATTAATTAAATATTTGAAGGACAAAATTGATACAATGAAAACTAAACTGACAAAATATGCATATTTTAGGGACTAAAAGTGCTATTCACCTTAAAATATAATATAATACTCTATAATATATATTTTAAAATAATATTAAAATTCTAAAATTCAAGTTCTACTTAAAAATACAATATAATTTTTTATATAAACTCTTAATAAAATATGAAAAGTTTATTGTGATTGAATAATTATGTTGATTTAATATAAATTATTTTTAAAAAACTACGTAAAAGATTATTTTTTATCTTAAAAATTAAATGGTTGAAATTTTTGATGAAAGAAATACACATATGTAAGGATAATGTTATCTTTATATTTAAAATTTGTAATATTAAATTGATAAAGTTTTGTTAAAAAAAATTGGACGTTTTATTAAAAATTATAGTGATGCATATATGTTTTAAAGATAACGTAGTCAATTAAAAAGTTTCATAGATATTGATATTTATACATAGTAAATAAAGAATTAAAAGAGATGTTAGAGGTAATTTGGAGATTTAAACATATAAGTATATGATGGCAATTTAGTATTCAAATATTGAAGGATAGTGTGGTATTTAAAATTATTTATAAGAGTAAAATAGTGAATCAAAATTTTTTCATGTTAAGACAAAAGTTTAATTCTTTATTAGTAGTATAGATGGAAAAAAATACATATATAGTCATAATGTTATCTATATATTTGAAAAAAGTATGATTTATTGATGAAGTTTTTGAACACTTTATTGAAAACTATAATGATGCATATATTTTTTTAAGAGTAAAGTAGTGAATTAATTTTTTTTATAGATACAAAGATAATAGAGAAGTAAAAGAAATGTTAGTGAGTAAATTGGAGATTTAAATATATAAGAACGTGATTGTAATTTAGTTATTTAACTATGGAAAGAGAATGTAGTAATTAAAACTCTTTATAAGGGTAAAATAGAGAATCAAAAGTTTTTCACTTAAGGTACTTTTATTAGTAGTATAGATATAGATAGATATAGATTTTAGGGTTAATTGCATTGGAGCCTCAAAATATAGGGTTTGTCTATAATATTTTAAATACATTATTTTGATATATGAAGTATTAAATAAATTTTTATGTGGTCTCTCAAGCAGATAACGTCGAAATTATTAATTATTTTTAATTAAAAATTTATCACGTGATATTTATATATGGATTCAAAAATTATTTGGGTATTTTTTGACCAAGATTTTGGTAGCTCTTAATTAAAATTTTGGTAGTTCTTAATTAAATTTTTGGTAGCTCATGACCAAAAATATGTAATTTGGGTATTTTTTGGCCAAAATTTAAATAGAAATTGGGTCAAGAGTTACCCAAATTTTTTTTTACTCATATTTAGATATCCCTTAACAAGTTTATGATAAAAAAATCATTAGTAATTTGAATGTTGTATGCTTGAAAAATCACATAGAAACATATTCAATACTTTAGGGACTAAAATGATGTAATTAAAATATTAGAAATCACAATAAGATAATCTTACTTTGCACCTCAAAAAATATTGATTTTTAATTTGTACCCTCAAACATTAAAAATTATGATTCATACCCTCAATGTTATAAATTTGCAGCAATGTGGACCTCGTCTAAATTGCCTTCTAGTTTATACCATAAATTGAAGTACATGAGTTTCAAGTGCTTCAAACATGAGAATGAAGTGTGTCAATCGTTGCAAATTTTCGTCTACGATCAATTTGACATCATTTTATGTATCGAAAATAAGGTTTCGTTAATCAAATAGAGGCTAAGTTTATCATACGTAACTCACGTGAGGCGTCAATAATCTGTAAATTTATACATAAATCCATGGCAGAAGTATTTGCAACTCATGCGCTTCAATTTATGACGAAAAACTGAAAGATAGTCTAGGCAAGGTCCATGTTGCTACCAATTCACAACATTGAGGGTACAAATTAAAATTTTTAATGTTTGAGTGTATAAATTAAAAATTGAAGCATCTTTTAAAGTGTAAAGTGACATTAGCCATTTATTTACTCTCGAGAAACTTCCATGAAACTCAAGAACAGAAACGGAGAAATTATTTAATTATATCTAGTTAAAAATTACTTAATTTATTTATAATTACTCATAATCGAGTTAACGTCGTGTCATTTTATGTTGGTTTTATTATGAGTTTGACGGATTCTAGGAATGTGGTTCTAGCTCGATTAAACGAAAATAACTATAATACTGTTTTATTCTTATAAACCAAGGAAAGGGGAAATTCATTCATATTTTTCTCCTTTCCTTCGAATTCTCTTGATCGAAAATAGTTTGATGTTGTTAATCGTTTGGAGTCGGACCATGAATACCCTAATTCTGATGTAAATGATATGTCTTTGACTAGACCGAAAAGAAAATTTATCGAGATACGCGTACGTTGATCTGAACACTCATGACCGTTGAATTAAAAAAAATAAAAAATTTCAATGTGATTTTAAATTCACTCAATTTGAATAATGAAAAGATAAATAATTCAACTTCAATCGTTGTTGTTTGAATAAAGTTGCATATACCAAAGTTTATAAGAAACATTTTATATTATTAGATGATCTGTGTATTTGATCAGATTAGAGAAGAAATTAATATAAATATATGCAAGTTGATTCGAATATCCCTAATTATAATACTTAAAAAAAATGATGGGGTATAATTACAAATATGTAATATCTAAAAAGGAGTCGATGAAAGACGAATAAAAAAATTCCCTAAATATATATGATGCAACTTGCACTAACTTTATAATAAGGGAAAGTTTCATCCACACCCCTTTTAGGTAGGTCTAAATTCAATGACAATTTTTTTCGATTTTAAAACTTCACTGCACCCTCTTCTAGTTTATACTTTTAAATCAAAGACATTCATTTAACGGTAATTTTTAACTATGTCAGTACAAAAAGTAAATGTTTGACTATAAATTTTTTAAAAATGTCAAAACTACCGTCCTTATGTAAATATATTAAAATGCTATCAACCATTTTCATACTATATATACTATACCTTTTGTTGTTGCTGAATGTCAAAAAGGATCTGGTGTTGTTGGAAGATATAGGAGACTGAAGCCAGCCATTCTTCTTCAACTCGTTTTGCATAGTAATCGATCACTACCTAAGTTGGTAAAAAAAAATATTTTTTTTCTTACAGATTTGTAAATATTTTTCATGTAGATTTTTAAAAAAAATTTCAAGCAGTTTTTATTTTAATTTTTTTTCATGCTATCATGCAAAATTTTTTAAATTTTTTCATTTAGTTATTTATTTATTTTTTTCATGCAGATATTTTTAATTTTTTTTCTTGTAGAGATTTTTAAAATTTTCCATGCAATTTTTTTTTTAATTTTGTTCATACACATTTTTTTAATTTTTTTTATTTCATTTTGTTATGTCAATATGTTGTGATGTATTATTGTAGGATTGGTGTCTTCTTCAACTAGGAGTGTCCATGGCCCAGGCCAGGTTAGGCTCACGAAATTTTTTTCGGACCGGGCCTAGGTAATGTAGGCTCAAGCCCTTACCCAAGTGAGTTATCGGGCAGGTCGGACCAGACTTCGGGTAGGGGTAAGCTACCCGCAGCCCAACTCGCGAGCCTATTGGGCAGGCCTGTGGGCGGGCTTATTGGGTGGGTACTACATTCAATAGAATGAATACATCCCAACTAGGTTGACACCTACTCACTTATCTATCATTTGCATTACTCTACCCTTTAAAACTTGTATGCTTAATACAAGAAAAATAAAATAATACATTATTTATAGTAACTAAATTTTTAAAATTTTAAATTCCGACATTGGGAGACTTATTTTCAAAGTTTTAAATTTAATGATATAAAAATATAATTTTTTTTCAAATGAAGGGTGGGCGGGTTATGTGGGCGGGTTGAGTTTGATGGGCGGGCTCTTGGGCAAGGCTTCGGGCCGGATAATGGGTTTGGGGGCAAACCCAAGCCCTATTTTTAAAGATATTGTGCTCGGGCTTGAGCGGACCAACTAGCGGGCCTATTGGGTTTTGGGCATTATTTTTTCGGGCCGGTAACAAGACCCATGGATAACATGGCCCATGGACACCCCTATCTTCAATTGTTGGTGGAGGCAGAGACATAGGGGAGGAGGAGTTTGACATAAGCGTGATTTCTATCATTATATTATCTCAATGAATTTTTAACATTTTAAAGCGTTGCATGATAACTTTGTTATAATATTAGTAATCATATTATCACTTATTTTGTTACATAATCGAGTTTTTATAATTTTTATGGTTAAAAATAATTTTTCTATAATAAAAATTACAATCGATAAAGTCTATGTCAAAATCTCATCAATTTCTAACTTCTCTTTTATCATCTGTCCTCCGCAACGTCACCTGACCACTATTCACACATCACCCTTCATATATAAAATTTCAATATTATTTTATAAAATTTAATAATAATTGAATAAATTTGGTCTTAATTTGATAAATTTAAATATTAATTTAGTGTTAATTTGATATTTATATTTAGTGTTGATTTGATAAAATTTAATATTAATTGAATAAATTTAAATGTTGCTTAATGAAATTGAATGTTCATTTAGTGTTAAATTAAATAATTGACATTAATTTGATAAGGGTAAATGTTAAATTAATGGAATTTAATATTTTATTTAATATATTAAATTTTAATTTAATAAAATTAAATATCAATTTAGTGTTGATTTGATGAAATTAAATAATAATTTAATATTAAATTAAAAAAATAATATTAATTTGATGAAATAAAATATTAAATTAATATAACTAAATATTAATTTGATAAAATTAAATATCAATTTGTGTTGATTTGATGAGATGGAATGTTAATTTAGTTTAAATTAAATAAATGACATTAATTTGATAAAATTAAATATTAAATTAATGAACCTAAAAGTTAATATAATAGAACTAAAGGAAATGCATTGAAATTTCAGAATCGAGAAAGGGTATTATTGAAGTTATGTCTATTTACTAGATAAAATTTACCCTATAAAATATTTAAGAGTATTTCTATAAATTAATAATTTTCGTTAACGCCGTGACCTGACAAACACTGACAAGAGGTGACAGTGAAGTTTTAGAATTGGGAGGGGGTATCATTAAATTTAGACCTAACTATAGGGGGTGTGAATAAAATTTTCCCTTATAATAAAGGTTTGGAGATGAGGTATTTGCTGACGCACACAATACCCCTCCATAGTTTAGGTCTACTAATAGTCAACTCAACTATATATATATATATATTAAAGAAAGACCTATTTTACCTTATTAAAAAAAAAGAGAGAATAATTTAAATGTTTCGATTGTAATGACATTACACGTCATGTATTTGACATGAGATACTTACAGCCTGTTTGGTAGAGAGAAAAACAGAGTGGATGAAAAATGAAGAGAGAAAAATGGGATGGGTAGAAAAAATTTTCACCGTTTAGTATGAAGGGAAAATAAGATGGAGTGGAAACTAGGGAGGAATGTTTTTTCCTTCCGCCCATCAACCCCAAATATGGGCGGAAAAGGAGAGAGAATGTATCAACTTTTGGACATGACATGGGCTTTTACCATTTTACCCCTTATTTCATATACAATAAATGGGCCCAACCTTCTAGAAACAAGACTCATAACAAAGGTTATATGTTTCTGTCTAGGTTGGCTACATTGCCACGTGGCAGATAAGAGTAAAAAATTTTGTTGGTCATGTGTGTTTGAGATGACTTGACAGTAATAAAAAAATTCACTTAATATATTTAAGGGTAGAATTGTAAATTGGGCATATATATATATTTTTTTTCTTTCATTTTTTATTTAATACCAAACGATAGAAAATATATCTCTTCTATTTTTCATCCCTCCTACTAAACAAAAATGAGGAAAAATAACTTTCTTTCCTTCATGGATGAAAAACTTATTTTTTTCACTTTTCCTTCATTCCTTCTTTCTATCTTTCGTACCAAATGGACTATTATAATGTGTTTGGTACGAAAGAAAATAAATGAATTAAAAGTAGTGTTTCTCTTTGTTTGATATAAAAAAAAAATAGAGGAGGAAAAGAAAAACTAGTAGAAAGGGAATCAGCCCCGCTCACCATTTTTTATGCGTCCAAATTCGAGCGGAAAGTGAATGAAAAATTGAAATGGTAATAGATGAATTTATTTTTATGTCCTCTATAAAGTACGCAGCCTCCAATGAATCTCCAATCCATCTTTTCAAATGAGTAAAGATGGGCCCACCATTTTTCAATTTGTGTGCACAATCGGTCCCAAATTCAAATAAAAATTGAGAGTTACGTTAAACAACGACAATCGGTATAAATTTTATCACAATAAGGTATTTCATATTTGAGCATAAATTTTGTCAGAATAAGCATAAGCACATAAGAAAAAGCCTAACCGTCTTTAATTGTTGGTACGCATCCCGATACCTTTGAAACACTACATCGGGATTGCTTTGGGTGTGTGTGTTATTTAAATATCTTCACTTGCACTTCCCCTTTGTAAGGGATTGTGTTAAAAAAAAAAAGGGAGTAGGGTAACATCTAGTTAATATCACTGTTAGAAAATTGAATTCTCAATTTATAAAAAAACATAATAATGATTAAGATTAATTTAATTTTTATTAATTTTAATCTAATGATATAAAATTCATTCAATGCCAGATAATTTAATCAACACATTCTCTAATGTCAAACAATCTTATTAATCAATAATTATTATTTTTTTAATTTTAAATTGCATAATTTAAAAAATTAAATTATTATTTATAATATAAATATTACAAGATTAGTTTAATTTTTTATATTGTATAGTATTTTTAAATACAGAATTATTGCTAAGTTAACCTATAAAATATGACCCAAGGCTTGGTATCCATTCAAATTGACTAGTGAAGAGTGTAAAGAGCTCTCTCTCTCTCGTGTCAGCATTTACAAAGAAAAAGAATCTCTCTCTCAGAGTGGTGTCAGCAAGCATTTACAAAGAAAAGGAATGGTCCAAAATAATTGGTCCCCACTCATAAATTTATCCGCCATGGTCCTTGTCAAGTGAAACAAAAGCAATCGTGTTGATTCATGGAGAATATTTTGATTCATCCTTACCTGAATATTGTTCGGAGATTAGGTCCTCCAATGATCTAAGAACCAATATTTATATCTAAAACTCGTATTCACTTAAAAATTTTAGTTTATAGGTGGCGAACTCATCAACAATATATTAAGACTAGTTATTTATCGTACCTGAAAATACAGAGTAATAAAAAAAATAGATAACAATAAACATATTTGTATTCATATCTAAAATCAAATTACAAAGATAGAAGGTAAAGAAACGAATTTAAACACCGGTTGCAGTGTGGACGATCGGTAGTAGTGGTGGTGGGCTACGGTAATGGTGGTGGTGGGACAGCAACGGTGGTGGGTGGCGGTGGGCAATGGATGGTGGTGGGTTATGGTAGTGGGTGGTGGCAGTGGGCGACGGTGGTGGTGGAAAAATGGTGACAGTGGTAATAAATATAAGAATAATATAATGATAGTGATGGGTGGTAGCGATAGGCGAAAATGGTTGCAATTGGTGGTGGGTGATGGGTGGTGGTGATGACAGTGGCGATAATGGTAGTGGTGGTGGCGGTGGTGGGGCAACGGTGACAACAGCGATGGTGGTTGTAGCAGAGGTGGCGACGGTGGCGGTGGGGGTGGTTGGAGTTGGGCGGAGGCGATGATGGTAGGGTGGCTGCAGCGGTAGTGGCGGTGGCGGTGGCGATGGTGATGGTAACAGTGGGACAGTGGTGGTGGTGGTGGAGGTGGAAGTGGTGGTAGGATGGTGACGGTGGTGGTAGGATGGGGGCAATGGTGGTGGTGGTGGTGGTGGTGGGGCGACGGTGACGACAACGATGGTGGTTGTGGCAGAGGTGGCGACGGCAGAGGTGGCGACGGTAGCGGTGGGGGTGGTGATGGTGGTGGTTGGAGTTGGGTGGAGGCGATGATGGTAGGGTGGCTGCAGCGGTAGTGGTGGTGGCGGTGGCGGTGGTGATGGTAACAGTGGGACCGTGGTGGTGGTGGAGGTGGAGGTGGAGGTGGAAGTGGTGGTAGGATGGGGACTGATGGGCCAAGCCCAAATGGCCTAATTTATGTGAAAAGGCCCAAAACCATACTGAAGCCCAGTTGCAATTAAAGGCTCAAACTTATGAAGACTCAAGCCCAATTAAGTGCACCATGGAGCTGCCTCGGCTTAGCTACAAAGATCCAGAGAGCACCCTTACCTTCTCTACCACCTTGGAAGCAGTCAACTTGGACCGAGTCTTGTGGGGAGCTCCTCAACGGCCACACCCGTTGAGGAGAACCTGCAAGTTCCACCAGGATAGCCAGATATTTGCCACTTAATAGCTCCACTCTGTTGGAGAATGACTATAAAATGTAAGCCCCACCAACACTTGGGGGGCATCACCTTCTACTGAGCATAAATCTCCTCTTCCTCTCCAATCTATAACACTCCGTTCACCGGAATCAATAAACTACCGGCAACTCTCTGCCATTTCAAAGTGGACGTAGGTCAAACTGACCGAACCACTATAAATCTCGTCTCTCTCTACATTAATTACTACTTAATTCTAAATTACTTGACTAGTGGTGTGCAAAGTCAATTTTGTGCATCATCAGTTTGGCGCCGTCTGTGGGAAAGACAAAATTCTCATTTCCAAACACTTTCTCTGTTGAATCAATGGCGATCACTACCCGATCGGTGAACCAGCCTGAGAATAACCAACCAAGAAGAGGAGGTTACTCCTCCCCCAACCATCCCAAGTACGCAGCAGATGCTGGAGACCACGCAGCAGCTTGTGGCCTAAAACCAGCGGATCCTTCAACTAATGCTCGTTGGGCAATGAGGAGCATAACCTGGACCTCAAGTGAGAGGAGTTCCACGCCTGGGGTGTCAAGGAGCTCCCCACATGGGTGCTCCTCATCTAGCCGCCCCCTTAGGAGCCCCCTTGGGCGCCCAGCATGAAGGACCTCCCCATGAGGGACCTCAACCTCCTCCTCTAGCTCCTGTTCTCCATGGTGGAGACCCTTATCTCCAAGAGGATGAGTGTGAAAACCAAAGCATTGAGCACAAAGCCATTTCCATGACAATTCAAAAAGAGCTCCCAACCAGTGGGACAAAAAGATAAAATAGGTGTAAAACCAACTAGGTGACGCCTTCAACGCCATCAAAGCACAAGCACTGGCGGATTTCATTGCTGAGCTGACTCCAGCACAAGAGGAGAACAACAAGCTTTCCACCTCGCCCCGCGAGGACACCTCAACTCTCGACAAGGACGTACAAGAGCTCGGTGAGGATAGCCTGACGCCCATCAAGGATCCCCAGGCGCCCAGGCCTCTTCAGCCACCCCTGATGGCGCCCAGGCAAGGCCCTTAGGCGCCCAGGCAAGGCCCTTAGGCGCCCAGGCCTCTTCAGCCACCCTTGATGGCGCCCAGGCAAGGCCCTCAGGCGCCCAGGCCTCTTCAGCCACCCCTGATGGCGCCCAGGCCTCTTCAGCCACCCTTGCTGGCGCCCAAACAAGGTCCTCAGGCGCCCAGACCTCTTCAGCCACCCCTGATGGCGCCCAGTCCTCTTCAGCCACCCCTGCTGGCACCCAAGCAAGACCCTCAGGCGCCCAGGCCTCTTCAGCCACCCCTGATGGCGCCCAGGCCCCTTCAGCCACCCTTGATGGCGCCCAGGCAAGTCCCTCTGGCGTCCAGACCCCTTCTGGATCCCAACCTGGTACCCAGGCGACTCGCCCTATGGACTTACCCCTTCCAGAAACCTCTGAGCAGCCTTCTCCATCACTCTGGAAACTCTACGTCGACGGCTCCTCAACCAACGAAGGAGGAGGAGCGGGCCTTATCTTGATCAGCACCGACGACACTCACATCAAGTATGTAGTGAAGCTTCACTTCATCGCCTCCAACAATGAGGCAGAATATGAAGCCCTCATCTCTAGCCTAAGGTTGGCAATAGAGATGGAAACTCAACACCTTCTTTCTCATAGTGACTCTCAGCTCAAAATCGAGGAGCCCAATGACAAAGTCATCATGACCGCCTTCCTGGGAGGTCTCTGCTCATCGAGTTTCCGCTTTTCGGTAATAAAGCGACCACCAAAGAGCATGCCAGAACTATTGGCAAAGCTCGAAAATATATAACTGCTGAGGAAATCAACAGGTCTAGACAAGGTGAATCATCTCGCAATCACCAACAGCTTGACCTATCTCTGCACTGCACTGCTCTTAAGCAGGCAGCCTATATCCCCAAAAGCTTGGCATCTGCACTGCTCTTAAGCAGGCAGTCTACATCTGCACTGTTCTTAAACAGGCAGTCTACCTCTGCACTGTTCTCAAACAGGCAGCCTATCTCCAGCTTAGCGGCTCTCTCGCGGGTCGCCAAAAAAGTTTGGCCTCTGCACTGTTCTTAAACAGGCAGCCTACCTTTGCACTGCTCTCAAGCAGGCAACCTACCTTTGCACTGCTCTCAAGCAGGCAGTCTACCTCTGCACTACTCTCAAGCAGGCATTCCACCTACCTCTGCACTGTTCTTAAACAGGCAGCCTACCTCTGCACTGCTCTCAAGCAGGCAACCTACCTCTGCACTACTCTCAAGCAGGCATTCCACCTACCTCTGCACTGTTCTTAAACAGGCAGCCTACCTCTGCACTGCTCTCAAGCAGGCAACCTACCTCTGCACTACTCTCAAGCAGGCAGTCCACCTACCTCTGCACTGCTCTCAAGAAGGCAGTCCACCTACCTCTGCACTGTTCTTAAACAGACAGCCTACCTCTGCACTGCTCTCAAGCAGGCAGCCCACCTGCCTCTGCATTGTTCTCAAACATGCAGCCTATACCTCAAGCTTAAGGACTCTCTCATGGGTCGCAAAAAGCTCGGTCTCAAAAGGTGTAGCTCTCTTACGAGCAGTCCTTAAACTCTGCATTTGCTCTCGCGCAAGCAGCCTGCCTCTCTCTCCAGGTAATCATGTTAAATATTTTAATGTTTGGAATAACGTTATTTTTGTCATCTCTAGGCAGGACCTTGCAACTTAGGTCGTCTGCAACCCGAGGGACTACATTAGATCAGCCTACCTAGCTGCCTGACCGCCCTAGTCAGCCGCCCTGGTCGCCCAAATCAACCTTTGCACTCCCCTCTACGCAAGCCTCCTCGCCAAAATGTCTCCTACCTCAATAGAGCTCGCTCGCAAGGGGCCTACATCCGTACAAGCATGGGCGCCCACCATGCCACCTATTTCAGTGGAGCTCACCAGGCGCCCAGGCCATCACACCAAACGCCCAAGCCTGGCGTCCAGACACTCTCAGGCGCCCAGGTCTCCTCCTTAGGCGCTCAGGTCTCCTCCCAGGCGCCCAGCACAAGTGCCCAGTACCTCTCAGGCGCCCAAGGCAGCCCCATGCTCACCCAAGGCACCCAAGGCAGTCCCAAGCTCTCCCAAGACAGCCTAGGCTCGCCCAAGACAGCCTATGCTCGCCCAAGATAGCCTAGGCTCGCCCAAGACAGCTCCGGCTCGCCCAAGGTGCTCAAAATGGGGCGTATAATATATCAAATCGAAGCTCTCGACGAGCTCTACAAGACTCACAGCCTTTGGCTGTGACTGATGCTGTAAAAAGTCCAAAAAAGGCTCAGAAACAGCTGTTTTGGCCTCCCGAAGTTTTTTTGAAAAAATAAAAAAAAATTCCTGCTCGCCCAGGACCCTATCTGCTCGCCCAAGACACAGTGTGCTCGCCCAAAAGCTGCCTGGACGCCCAAACACGCTCGCCCAACTCTCTGCTCGAAGTTTTGACCGTAACTTCTACTCCGTAACTCCAAATAGGGTCCATAATATATCAAATCGAAGCTCTCGACGAGCCCTACAATACACTGTAAAAAGTCCAAAAAAGTCTCAGAAACAGCTGTTTTGGCCTCCCGAAGTTTTTTCGAAAAAAAAAAAAAAAAAAATTTCTGCTCTCCCAGAATAGTGCTGCTCGCCCAGATCAGCACCCTCAGCGTCTCAGCAGGCTGCACGCCCAAGGGGCTGCTCCGCCGCCGCTGCACGCCCAAGGGGCTGCTCCGCCTTAGCTGCACGACCAAGGGGCTGCTCCGCTTCTGCTCCACCTCTGCTGCACGCCCAAGGGGCTGCTCCGCATTCCTTGCACGCCCACTTGGGTTGGAGATCTTGCCAAAACTGCCCAAAAGCAAAAATGCATCGTGTAAGGGAAGAGTCATCTAGCAAAGGAAGTCTTCACCGCCTAAAACTCAAGATGTAAACTAATGCCCTCTTTTCCAAGTTTCCTTGGACACAGGGGCATTGGGGGGCAAATGATGGGCCAAGCCCAAATGGCCTAATTTATGTGAAAAGACCCAAAACCATACTGAAGCCCAGTTGCAATTAAAGGCTCAAACTTATGAAGACTCAAGCCCAATTAAGTGCACCATGGAGCTGCCTCGGCTTAGCTACAAAGATCCAGAGAGCACCCTTACCTTCTCTACCACCTTGGAAGCAGTCAACTTGGACCGAGTCTTGTGGGGAGCTCCTCAACGGCCACACCCGTTGAGGAGAATCTGCAAGTTCCACCAGGATAGCCAGATATTTGCCACTTAATAGCTCCACTTTGTTGGAGAATGACTATAAAATGTAAGCCCCACCAACACTTGGGGGGCATCACCTTCTACTGAGCATAAATCTCATATTCCTCTCTAATCTGTAACACTCCGTTCACCGGAATCAATAAACTACCGGCAACTCTCTGCCATTTCAAAGTGGACGTAGGTCAAACTGACCGAACCACTATAAATCTTGTCTCTCTCTCTACATTAATTACTACTTAATTCTAAATTACTTGACTAGTGGTGTGCAAAGTCAATTTTGTGCATCATCAGGGACGATGGTAACGGTGGTGCTAGGATGTGGGCAATGGTGGTGGTGGTGGTGGGGAGTCACCCCAAATACACATTTAGAGAGCCTATTTTTTCTATTAAATTTGAGGAGTTAATATTAGCCGTTATATTAACTTTAAAAAAAAATTAAAACGATCTGGAGCTCGAAAAGCAAAAGTCATTTTGTTTATCTTTTAGAATTTAAATTGTATTGTCATTTATAAATATCTTAATTTTTTATTCGATGTGAAATTCTCATATATATAATACGCAATAATTTTTTCCTCACGTGTGAACCATATCGGGTTTAGCACCTCTTTGGGATCAGGCCCAAACGGATTATGATTGTATTTATGGTGATTAATCAAGGTTTAAATGGACTTAATTTATTTTACTCTAAAGTCTATATAAAATTAAGTTATTTCAGTTATCTCTAAAAAGACCCAATATAAATAATTTGCATGATAATTTTAATAATCGATCAAAAATATCTATCTATATACGATTATGATTCAAGTTCAAATCAAAGTTGTATTAGAAAAGCAATGCAGTAACGTGTACGTTTTTGGGTCATGTGGTTGAGCAGTGTGTAATTCTATGTTTTTTTTGTTTGTTTCCATCAATTCATTGACATTGAAAGCCAACATCCATTGCACTTACCACAAAGAGACA
Source organism: Ilex aquifolium (assembly GCA_951799425.1). Taxonomy (NCBI): domain Eukaryota; kingdom Viridiplantae; phylum Streptophyta; class Magnoliopsida; order Aquifoliales; family Aquifoliaceae; genus Ilex; species Ilex aquifolium. The sequence continues at coordinate 31,402,359 of OX637403.1, forward strand.
AAGTACATACTCATAGCACTATCATACTGTCCGCTTAGTGGAGTGATTCAGTGGAGTATCGATCGAATTTTTTATCTTAAGATTAAAAGTTCGAGTCTTAGAGTTTATAATGGAACTTAGTGGTTAACCGCTATGTTAATCTAGCTAGGTTCGTTCTCGAGAAAAGTAACGAGTGCGGTCAGAAATCTCATAATCCCACCAGTGAGAGTTTATCGGGGTGGTCTCTGAGTACTCTCTTTTACCCCCACCCCTTTTTTAACCACCTAAAAAAATAAAAAAAGCACTATAATACGGTGTGTCTGTGCGTAGCAATTGAGAATGTAGTGATTGTCTTCGGATGCTTTAATAATGCCGCCATGACTACCGGCCAAAACATTATAAAGACTCATAAAAGCCGATGAGTATACACCTGTTTGTTTTCGGCGAAATTTATTTTTTTGGTCTTAGGGGCCAGTCTAATAAAATTGGGGTAGGAGTATTAATCGAGTAGTATTATTCGGATTCAATTTAGATTCGATTTGGATAAAATTTAGTTTGAGTACGATTTATGTTCTAAACGAGCTGAATTTAAATAATTTTTTAGGATTGTTTAGAAAAACGAGTCTTAAATGTTCAACTTATATGTAAAATAGTCGAGCTATTAGGACTCGGCTCGGGGTTTGGCTCGCCTCGAGTTCTAAATAAGCCGAGTTTAAATAATTTTTTTAGGCTCGTTTAAAAAAACGAGCTCGACAGGCTCAGACTCAAACTCGTAAAACTCGATTTGATTAACACTCTTAATAGGGGGTCTAAAGCAAAATTTATAAATAAATAATAATAAATATTAAATTGTATTCATTCGAAATATATATTTTTTGCTTTTCGATTCGAAATGAAAAAATACAAATTAAATTGCGACATTTTGATTTTTTTTTGTATATCATTCTCTATAAATAATATAGTTAAGTCATTTATGGGTTTCTAATATTTCAAAAACAAAATAAAAGCTCAGAATTATTTTCGTATATTTATTTCACTCTCCACAATCTTGTCAAATTATTTTTTTCTACAAATTTAATGTTTTTTTCTTGTCACAAAATATGGATTAAATTTCTCCTTCAAGTTTCATGTCTTTTGATGAGACCAAAGCAAATATGTTATTTTTCTTATAATGTCTAATCATGATGCTTTACTCCCAAAAATGTTACAATTGATACAAGTTAGAATTGTAAAAATAATAATTTATTAGATTTTTGTGTTGTACCAATCGTGAAAATATTAAAATTAACAAACTAAAAAATGCATGGGTCACATAACAATGTGTGTGTGTGATAGAGAGAGAAAGAGAGTATAGGTGGTTGATGTCGGAATGAATTGAAATTCGCCTTTTTTTTTTTAATTTTAACGCTAGCTTATTTTTTTCCTTCTAAGTTTTGAATGTTTTGGGTTAGATTATGAGCCTTATTTATTGGACTTAAATTTTTTTAATTGGGTTATATTCTTATAAGGTCTTTTTTTTAGGACTAAAAATGTTATGAATGTAAAATTTTGACATGGACTATTGATATATTCAAAAAATTTATATAAAAAGGAAATTTGGAAGCCGGTACAATTTTGAACTTAATTGAGCTAAACTATATTAAGGAAACTTATTTGGTTTTAAGTGCATTTTTTTGAAAAAAAAAACTAAAAATTTATTTATTACTCAATTACTTATTCTCTCTCCCTCTCTCTCTCCATTACTTTCTCACTCTCTTTTCCCTATTTTCTCTCTCTCTATCTCTCTCTTGATAATTTTTTTTTTCAAATATATAAATATTTAATTTAATTTTTTCATCTCTCTCCCTTATTTTTTTTCTCTCACTCTCTCTCCTCCTATTTTCTTTCACTGTTACTCTTTATTTCCTTATTCTCACTCTTTCTCCTTATACAACAACACAATTACACCAATCAGTTACACCAACTAGTTACATTAATCTATGATACATCAAATAGTTACTCATGTGCTTTAATAAACCAAACAATTACACAAAATTGCAACACAAACCTAATTTGTCATTCAGTTGTTTACATAAATCAAAGAGCTACATCATTTAGTATCACGACATGGTTACACCAATTATATACACCAAATTGGATTTATCATTATACAAAAGACTTTACTACTATACCAAATTTCGTGTATATAATTGATGTAACCATGTCGTAATACTAAATACTGTAACTCTTTGATTTATGTAAATAATTGAATGACAAATTGAGTTGGTGTTATAATTTTGTGTAATTGATTAGTGTAACTGTTTGGTTTATTAGAGCACATGAATAACTGTTTGATGCAAAATAGGGACAATTGTAACTGATTAGTGTAATTGTATTGTTGTAACTTGTAACCTTAATATAAAGAGAGAGAGAGAAAAATAAAGGAGAGATAAATTAAAAAATCAAATCAAATATTTACATATTTGAAAAGAAAATAAATTATAGAGATATAGAGAGAAAGATGGAGAGAAATATGGGAAAATGAGAAAATAAAAATTATGCATAATTTAAGGAAGGGTAAGTAAAAAAATTCAAATGTTATTTGAATTTTGAATTTAATCACAAGATGTTTTATTAAAATTGACCTTAATAGAGTAAAATACTTATATATACAACAATATCTCTTAAATAAGTCTAAAAAAATGTACCCACACCCAAAAAACCTTATATAAAATTTTGGATAGAACATTGGAGATTTGATCTAAAGCAACCCAGTCGCCAGAGAGCTTTTAGTCGTTGGAGAAGACAATCTCAGTCGTGCGGAGAAGACGTTGTGTGTGTGTGTGTTCTCACTCCTTTTGTCTGGTTTCGCGCAATAGAGAGAGTGTTTCGGGGAGAAAGCAAAGAGAGAATTTCGATGAGATAAAAAGCAAAGAGAGAGAGAGGCAAAAAAAAAAATTTTATAGGAGCATTTGTTTTGTTGTTAAGGAGGTTCAAAGAGAAGACCTCATTAATGAGCAAATGTGCTCTCCGTGTTTCCATTTTTCTTTTCTTTTGTCCCCAAAAACAAGCTAAGCTTGTTTTTCATTTTTTTGATTCTTTATATCTCTCTTTTTTCAAAAATTGGAGAACCAAATAACCAAACCAAACAACTTTTCATTGTTTTTAGAACATTGAGAATAAAGAAATGTTTTAAAAAATCAAACCAAGTAGGCCCTTAAGTTTTGGGATGCACTCAATTTCCAGTTCACTTATTATTTTTGGATTTTTTTTATCATAATTATTTACTTTTTATCATTTTTTGGGGTAAATTTTATTGTCTTTTGGTTTTTTTTTTTAATTTTTTGATATCGTACCAAAATTTTATTTTTTCATATTTCCCATAACATTATGTTGAATATTGTCTATTTTAAAAGCTTAAACTAATCAAGAGTAATTAAACATAAATATTTATCTAATAATTTAAATAGTATAATTCTTTATAAATTTACGCAGACCCCATTATGTAAATAACTTTCTCATTAATACATAACGAATGTATAGAGAGAGAGAGAAAGAGACAGTTTTTTTATTTTTGAATGTTCCATGTTATTGTTTTTTTTGGGAAAATTGCACCCAGATTCTCTGAAGTTTGTCACTTAATCACTCAGATCTATATTTTTTTTGAAGAAAAAAAAAAATGGATCTGAGTGATTAAGTGACAAACTTCATTTTTGTATACGCGTAACATTTAAACCAATATCCGTTAATAAATTCGTTAGTAAATTACATTCAGAACCTCTGAAGCTTGTAGCGTGTAATACTTAGACTCCTCAAGTTTAAAATGTTATACTTAGATAAAAAATACTTCAATCAAAGATAGAATATCAAATATTTTAAATTTTACAATTCAAATTTATGTTCTATTATGAAATTTATTGAAATAAAATTAAAAATAAAAATCTAGTTTAAAAAAAAAATTATAATTAGTATATAATTATACTATCTATTAAAATAAAACTAAAAATCAAACAAGAGGTCAAACTATAATAGACACAATATATTCTAATTTTAATTGGGGTAATTTGGTCGTTTAAACGATCAAATTAAATTCCAATAGATAGTATAATTATATACTAATTATAATTTTTTTAAGAAAAAAATAGATTTTTATTTTTGATTTTATTTCAATAAATGACATAATAGAACATGAATTTTGATTTGTAAAATTCATGTTCTGTTATGAATGACTTAGACCCCTTGTTTAATTTTTTAGTTTTATTCCAATAAATAGTATAATTGTATACTAATTATAATTTTTTAAGAAAAAAAATGACTTTTATTTGAATAAATGATAAAATAGATAATGAATTTTGTTATAAAATTTAAAATATTTTATATTCCATCATTCATTGTAATATTTTTTGTTTAAGTATAACATTTTAAACTTGAGGGGTGTAAGTATTATGTACTTATAAACTTTAGGGCGTCTGAGTATAATTTGTTAACGAGTATACTAACGGACATTTGACGGCAGGGGTCTAAGTGTTACGTGCGTACAAACATTAAGGGCCCTGTGTATAATATTTCAAATATTATGGGGTCTGAGTGATTAAGTGACAAATTTCAAGGGGTCTGAGTGTACTTCTCCCTTTTTTTTTATCATGTTATTATTCGTGTTACTGTTTTTGTTGGACATGTTACTATTTTTATTGAGCATGTTACTACTGTTATTTTCTCAAATATTAATACTTCATGTTATTATTTTTTTTGTTTTTCAATATTACTATTTTTTTGTATTTAAATGTTACTATTTTTTGTATTTGAATATTACTATGTGTGTATATATATATGAGAAAGAGAAATAAATAATCATATTCTATATATAGATGACAGAGAAAGTCATATTCTATATATAGATATGAGAGATAGAATTTTATTGTTAGTCAAATTCTTAAAATTTAGGAATTATTAGTTTTTAAATTTGTTTTAATTAAACATAATTACTGGGAATATTTTGGATAAAAGAGATTAAAATTGACTTAATATTAAATAATTTTTTTTGATGGACTTATTACCAAATAAGTTCACAAAAAGAATCTGCATCTAAATCTCTCTTTGTTTTTTTTATAAGGTCACTCAACCTTGCACCAAGAGGCAAGACGGAAAAGGTACTACCTACTATGCTATTCGTCTTTGCTAAAATAGGGCTTGGTAAATTAGGCCGAAACTCAAGACAGTGGGCAGTGGCTCTGGGGAAAATGTTACTTAACTTAGCTAAGGCTTAATAACTTTTTGTGGGCTGATCCGGCTTGGGCAAGGCAATATCACTCTAGGATGAGTTTGGAAGTTTGGGCCTAGCCCATCCTAACCCGATATATGGGCCAACATGATTCACACGCATTAAAGAGTGTCGTAGTTTTTTTTAGGACCAATAGACCAAAAAAAACTGAGATTAAAGTTTAAATCAAACAAAAAAGAGACAGTCTAAAAAAAAAAAAAATTGTTTTAAGTCAAACAAGGTTTTTTCCTCTACCTCATTATAAATACAAAAACCTCTTTTGAAGATGATAATATTTGGAAACCTCTTGAGAGCCTCCTATAAAGGACATCACTTCTGCTTCTATTATAACAAAAGATTCTCTTTTTATGTGAAAAAAGACCCGTATCAAAAATTATGATTTTCCATATGGACAATTCCTCAATATCTTGTTCATTTGCAACAAAATATTTTCTTTGTGCGTCGATAAAAATAAACATGCTTTTTGAAAGGACATATATACTATTTCACCAATCGAGTCACAAATATTTAATATATTCATACCTAACTATTTTCCATAAAGTGGTGACGAAATGTATAACTTATACAAATCTTTCCATTTTTCAAGTCGATTTGATCCATTTGTTTGTAGAGCTATTTAGTCGATCGCATACATTTTTGAAACACCTCTAACAAAGGGAAAAATAGTCAATGGGAGAGTGCGAGTGGCATTCGGGCTGATTAAACAAACTGAGTTTGAGCTTGTGTAAAGGAAATCAAGTGACATTAACTTCAAGGATAGCTCAAATGATAACAGAAACGAACTATAAACTCAGACGTCATGAGTTCGAATTTTGACAACTCATGGGGGCTAGGCCAGAAAATATTTATCCCTCATGAATACCTTAGTCCCGACATAGATAGTCTGTCTTTGACCAGACCGGAGAAGGGATTAATCAATGTGAGTATAAGCTGATCCAAATACCCCTAACTGTTGACACCTCTAACCGTTGAACCCAAAAAAAAAGAAAGAAAAGAAAATCAAGTGGCACTGTTGAACTAATTTGCACATCATCTAGATGGCAACTGTGATCCCACAAATCACAAGGAGATATCAAGGCAATTGCACCACCAAAAGCTACATCAATCCCTAACAAGACAACAATGGAGAGAAGCTAATCTTGACAGTTTGAGAAGCTGAGGAGAAGGAAAAGCAACAACAACACATGAAGGATCACTGAAGTAAGAACTTGCCATGCCAACCCAAGTTTATTTACAGAACATCATCTATCGAAGTGATAGTTCAGGCTATTTTCAATGGAATCCCCCAAGGAAATATTAGACCAACACATTAAAAATCCAAAAGTATAATTGGTGCCTAGCAATGCCTTTTCCCAGAAGCTCAATACGAGTGACAGTAATTCAATATTGTCAAAATCATTTACCAATAGATGCGTCGATCACTTAGGGAAATGACACGCAATGAAAAGCTCATAAGATTTGAGCAATTGTCTACAAATATGTCATGCATTTATTGTTAATACCCATATACACTGACCATGTGAAAGCAGAAATCATTTTGATAGCCATTGGAACTTAATAGATATACATTCAGAGACACAACATGGTTAATGGACTCTCAAACATTTATCTAGCACAGTAATACATACAAGATGACACAATAAAGATGGTCCAATGTAGACCGCTTTGTCCTTTCTTTTCTTTTTACTTCTCCTACTTCCATTTTTTTTTCTCCATTTTTCATCATATTTCTATATACAGGATAGCCAATATAGAGCTTTTATCATCAAGAATTAGATTAAGCTCAAAGTACTGTACATTTAGAAGATGTTACCAGAAACCATCATCCACAGCTGTCATTGAAGATGAGTGCGGGTCATTGTCTTCTTCTAGCTCCATCTCCAACTCTGGCTCGCCAAATTCACCTGATTCAATATCAGCAAGGTTCTTCAAGTCAACGACCGAAAGCTCGTCTAGGTGCCTCACCACCAAGTCAGCAGCACCAAGTTCATAGGCTGGATGCTTGCTAGCAACAGCCACACACTTCATTCGTCCATCATGGGCAGCCTCCACTGTCTGATTTGAGTTTCCGAAGACAATACATCGCTCAGGTATGAATTGTAGAAGCTGTGCTGCATATACAAACATTTCAGGATCAGGCTTCCCTCTGTGAACATCCTCTGCAGCTACAATTACATTGAAGACCCCTTCGATCCCAATGGCATCCATAGCAGTCTCGAGAATCTTCCTTGGCCGAGTAGACACTAAGGCCATTGGTATCTTGTAATGCATCAGAACATTCACAAACTCTTGAGAACCAGATCGAAATCTATAAATCCCACCTTGCAAGGCCTGGTGAATCTCCTCCTTTCTAGAGGCCATTCTCCTCATCTGAGCTGGGTCTCTTGACCAGCATAGCACTTCGGAAATAGCTTGCTCATTCTTCATTCCTTCTATTCTTCGAAGGATGAATGTTGGAGGAGGTGATTTTCCTTCTTCCTGGGCAAGAGCCAACCAGGCCTGCTTCTCAAGATCAGGATTATCTTCAATTACCACTCCTTCCCATTCAAATATAGCACCTAACCATCCACAACCCATCCTTTCTTGTCGAAGCAATGGATTTTGCAGTGATGGGCTATCAGCCTTGTTCTCTGGTGGCCACAACCCTGGTTTTCGATCAACACTAGGATCAATCTGGTATGCAAAATTTCGAGGTATTCGCTCCTTTTCTTTATACGCATAGGCTTCTTTTGTCAATTCCATTGCTTGTGACTTAATTGATGGAACAAGTAACCGATCAACTCTCGGTCGTGGCACAGAAGTGGAAAAAACAATCTTTCTACCAAGAAATTCAGTAGAAGGGAGCCTGCAAATGTCAGCAGGCTTCCTTTTGCTGGAGACATCCTTACCATAATATCCTCCATATACTGGTGGGTGCACCAAAAGGGTTGCCCCTGCAATTGATTCCACCATATTGCCAAATACAAACAGTAGCTTAATCCAACCAGATATTTAGATTAACAACTTTCCCCTAGATTGAAAACCCCCCTTTCAACTTCTTCCCACGTTGAACCAAGAGAGAACACTCCCAAAATCAACCAAACTTTGGTCAATTCCTATGAATTGAGACTATCCAATGAGGATTTAGCACTACGCCTCAACCCTTAGACCAGACTATTTACCAAACTGGGGCAAATTTTAACACCAGCATAAGCTATCCAAACCGGGATTCCACAAATCCAGTGCAAATTTTTCTCAAAAGGTCTCCAATTCTCACAGTTATATATTCCCAAAACCCACGAATCTTTAATTTAACAGAACCCTCTTCTTGTGAGAAAACTGTGTGACTCCCAAGTTATTCCCTCAACAACCGAAAGGGTAAAAGTATAACAAACAGCCTTCCCACAACAAAGGTCCAACCTTTACTCAATACCCATCAAAGTCACCAAAAGACAAATAAAGGAAAAACTAAAAACGAATATACAGAGACTTCTTCCCACTAAAATTTGCAAACAATTTTACAACTACAAACCAACCAAATACAATAAGAGCTGAATTTGTAGGGAAAACAAGATAGAAATTCTAATTCGTATATGTTTTTACAAGGAGAGAGAAGAGGGAGATGTAAGAAGAACCTGGTGGGTGAAACCAACCGCGGAGTGAAGATTAGACAACGAATTTAGAGAGAGAGAGAGAGAGATAGAGAATTAGATTCTTCTTCGATCAAGTTTTTTTGTGGTTTCTATTGTATTACAGGCTAGACAGGAGACATAAATAGGGGCTCGACTTTTTTGAGTCTCCGGGTTACGAACCGGTGGCGCCGGCCAACGTTAGCCGTGTCCCAAGTACACGTGTCGGTAATGTAAACAGTAATGTCTTTAAAGGTTGGAAAATATCACTCCACATGAACAAAATACGAAATCAAGAGATTAAATCTTATTTTTAATTATTAATTTTATAAACGTGTAAAATCAGACCCGACATAATTAAGAGTATAGTCAATTAAAAAAAATATAAAATACGACTCGTTTAGATATTGATTATATACGATTCATATACAACATAAATTCAATATGACACGATTCGTTAAATACGAACTAATAAATAAATTAAATGTCCATGAAATATTTTTTAACAAGAACCCATTATGATCTAATACAAATCCACATCACCCGACAAGATATTTTTAACATGTCTAAATTTTCTCTTTTATTTTTAGTTTAAGCAACAATAAATTATCATATTTTAAACACACGATGGCCCAACCAATCACATCATTATAAAAAAATAGTATTTAAAATATATTGTCATATTTTTTTTGGTGATGTATGGTATTGTTTCACATGTTTTTAATGAGTTATAACGAACAAGTTATCAATAATTTTTGAGCTTATTTTTTCGTGCTCGGTGTTAGTCAGACTCAGACTGATAATTTTTTGCATCGACGAGTTAAAATTTAAATTTTATCAAATTTAGATTATAAATAGGTCAATTCATTGGGTAAATGAGTGGATATGAATTTTACTAAACATTGTTTATACCCCGCTAATCGAATATATATGATTATAGAAATGAAATGAATTAAAATCTAATTATTAAAAGCAATGTAGAATGAAAAAGTATTGGATGGTGATGGAAACAAAGAGAGTAATATTAAAGTGAATAATAGTCCTTGTCTTGAGAGAGAGATTAAGTTTTTTATAATGAAGCTATGGATAAGAGCTTATGAAAATACTCCAATCCACTTCTGTTTCTAATCCCCCAATAAAATAAGATTTAAGTACATTGTGTAGCATAAGCAAAACAATTTTGTCTTAAAAAAATATAATTTTTTTTAATATTTTCAATAACTTCAAGAAACATCTATAACTTGACAACATTTTCTAGAAAGATTTGTGAAAATAAGTTGGGTTATTGGCGTTATTATATCGTCTAAAGTTTTGCACTGATACTAAATATCCCCAACTTTTTTCAAGAGTATGAATCGAGCCGAACCCGAATCCTTTCAATTTTTAAGGAGTACTGTGTAACTCAATTGTTTAAAATGGTGTTTAAATTGAAAAGAAAAAGAAAAATCAGCAAATGAGGAGGATTCTAGTCCAATATGCCATGAGAAGCAAAGTGCAATGTGTTTGTCTGAATGGTTAAAAAGCTATCTATTCCAATATATATGACATACCACCGGGGCTGGTGGTTTAATGGTAAGACATGTCCGTCTTTGAGTCGTATCTTGACTCCCACGTGGTTAATAAGCAGGGTTCGATCCACGGGATCCCCATGTCTTTACTACTTAGGCTTCAGTGGTGATGTGGTGACGGATTACTCCAAAGGGGTCTGTAACTATGGTTAACCGAACATTCTACACCCGAGAGAGGCCTCATGATCACGCCCAAGGAAGGTCACTACCTATTGGTCGCCCCTCTCCCCCTTTCTATCTTTCAAAAAAAATATATATATGATATGAATATTTTCATTCACAATGAGCCTTGAATCATTAACTTCTCTTTGTCCTCAAGAAAGCTCTACCATATCAACCACCTGCAATTGATTCCAACAATTGGAAGTAATAAACTCAACAAACTCAAAAAAACCCTTTTGAAATTAAGTATATTGGACGGTTCACCTAAGTCTCAAACGGTTCAGGGTGTCCGAACTAACTTACGTGTATTTTGATTAATTTTTTTTTGGTTCGATTAAAGACAAACCATTCACGTCAGAATTAGAGTATTCATAAGAGATAAATTTCTCAGAGTTTGACCTCAAAAAATTACAAAAATTCAAAATTAAGACAACTGAATTTACAATTCGATACTGTTACCAAGTAAGCAAGACAACCAAAACTTCAGTTTTGTATGGTAAGTCAGCATTGTAGTTCTGTGATAAGTCACCAATGAGATAGTTCCAAATGTGGAGGACCATTAGATCATTCCATTCTCATTTGTCCTTGTTCAAGAAAGACAATTCAATACTCCACCACCTCCTCCCCCCAACAACCCCAAACAAAAAAAACAAAAAAAAAAACCATGATTCTTATGTGCAAACTCTAGGACATTGCCATCCCAAGTCGGCAAAATTCTCAAGATCCACTTGTTACCACGTCATCAAGTTTGAAACATCACAGAACATTAATTTACCAAACCAATGATTGGCCTCGGTTGGACCGAAGTTATGTTGGCTAATCAAAATGCAATTTGTAATTTGAAAAATTTTAGAATTTTTATTTTATATTCTGAAAATTTTATTTTTCAGATTCATACCGACATAATATATGCCATACATTATTATCAAGTTGAGGAAAAAGAGACTTCAGAAATCTTCACTCCTCATTTTTTTTCTTATAAAATTCTTATTTATTTAATTACAGTACAAACTATCATTCAATTGTATCTACCCAAGTGTTATGTAATCACCTCTCTACGGCTCTATTCCACTATAATTTCCTATAATTCTTGTCTAATATCTTTAAGCATATCGTAAATTTTGTGCATCGTATAGACCGCAACCACTAAGATAATTTATTTTTTTTGGTACAATACAAAATTTAAAATTTAAATAGAGTTACTAAGACTCTCTAAGAAAGGCAGTACTAGCAAGATCTGCATCAAAACAATCCTCATATCTGTCAGGGGCCTATCTAGATAGACCATGTTTTGATCTTGTCTTACATTGATTCCCTTCACGAAGGACAACGAAAGAAAACACCGTTTAATCAATGGGCCGGTCCGGAACATGACCCAACGAAGATGGTTGTACACCCGAACAAGCCACCGTTTAATCAATATCCATGTGGCGTACGTCTAATGCTAATTTGTTCTCAATTCTCATACTCCCTTTAGAGCTCTCTGTATTTATTTTTGTTGTCGGCCAACCGTTTGTCAAAAGTTCGGAGAGAAACGTCCCAACAGAGGCATCAAAACATGGGGGAGAAAGGATCAAAGAAGAAAGCTGCTAATGTGACTTCTGGGTCGCAGAGTTCAACGCTAAGGGAAGAGTCGAGTGGGAAGAAACAGACCAAAACTAATGCCAAATCCATGCTAAAATTAGAGCATATAAAGAACCTTGCAGTTTGGGCTAGCGGCGAAGCCGCCATACCTCATTGTTTCCTTGCCACAGGTTTCACGACTCTCTCTCTCTCTCTCTCTCTCATGTGCGTAGGTCTAATTGTTGCTTTTGAGCTGCGGAATATTGGAACTTTTTGGATTTAACATTTGATATATCACCCATTAGTGCAATGTGCAAACAAAGTTCTGGGATCCTTGAACCAAGAGCATATGATTTTTTTTCTTGAACTGGATGATCTTACGTCTCAACCCAATATTGTATCTAACCAAAGTATCTGTATACACAATCCATATGTTGTGAATTCTATGATCAATGTAGTGAGTGGAATCATATTTCATCATTATGTTTTGACAGTTTCGTCCTCCCAAAGACTTCTTGGTTGAGCTTCAATTTCACCAATTAAGTTTTGATTTTGAAGAAAGTACATGGAATTTCCAAGTTTAATATGTTTGGCATAGCAAAAAAGATCAATAATTTCAATGGCATTCTGTTAATTTGTCACAAATGCATGAAGTAGTCAATGATTTCTCCGGTGAACTCTATAGTTTGACTGATAAGTTAACTGCTTATAGTGTAGCTAGCTGTTCCTATGCAGGTTGTGAAATGTAATTCTCAATAATATTGTTTGTTGCCTAACCTTTAGTTATATTACTATGAATGAGATGTCTTCAAATATGAGGAGTGAAACAAGTTTATACATATGTCCTGATACCATTTACCTTTTCTACAGATGTGAATCTATTCTTCAGCCAGGCTATAATTGTACAGTACAAATCGAAAAGAACAGAACAAAGGTGCAAAATAGACGCAAGAAACCTAGTACATCCACTCAGAACAATGTGGTTTACAAGTGCCACTTCTGTTTCCATGGTAACATCAAGAGAGGGACCCCTAGAGGCCATATGAAAGAGATACGTCCTGGGAAGGCAAAACTGCCTTCTAAATCAGAGCCAGCTGATTCCGCAGACCACACGCCTACCAGCTCAGAGCTTGTGACAAATGACAATGTTGATGTTAATAAGGTGAATGGCAATGTTGATTTTAATAAGATGGATGATGTTGCCTTACCAGAAATAGCCAAAGATGATTCTGCAACGGGCACTCTGGCTGCTCCATCAACGACAAGGGGCCTTACTTTGTTGGAGGCAAAGTGCAGAAAGAGGAATAAGCCGGGATCTGAGAAAGCAGCTGAACCTGAGAGCAGTCCAGCCACAACAGATGCAGAAAAAGCTCTAAGCACATCAAACAAGCGGAAGAGAAAATCTTGGACTAGTTTGAAGGAAATTGCTGGGAGCAGAGATCATGATAGCAACCTAAATATCACCAACTTAAGAATCCCATTCTTCATATAATTGGGATAACCTTTTAAATAGACGGTACCAGACTCACTTTCCAGCTAGTGAACAAAATTTATTTGAATATGTCATCTGTATGTCTTATTTAACCAAAATGCATGGTTTAGCACTTCTTGTGCCAAAATGTAGCATTTTTTGCACTAATGTTTTTTTTTTGTTTAACGGTCAAGGGTGTCCGGGCCAACTTACACACATCTCGACTAATCCCCTTTTGATTCGGTTAAAGACATACCATCCACATCGGAATTAAAGTATTCATGAAGGACTCCAATGAGTTGTTAAAATTCAAACTAAGAACGTTTGATTTTATAGTTCATTTCTGTTATCATTTGAACTACCCTTTAGGGTTGCATCAATATTTTCAAATGTCATGGTATAACAATATTTCATTTACTCTACATGTTTTTACTTCACAATGATAAAAAATTTATGTGACATTTTATTTCTGACTAATAATAATTGATTATATACTTTCGTAGATTTGAATCTAATAATAAACTATTACTTATGATGAGCCCAAATCTAATCGGGTCAAGCCCAATAAATCAAGTAGGCCCAAATCAGCTAAAATGCAGGTCAAGTCTAGTTCATAAATTTGACCTAGCCCAAGATCCAAGGAGTTCAAGAAGATTAGAGCACGTGAATAACAATAATCGGGATACCTACTCTTAAAGATCAAAACCGTCTTTAATTGTACTTATTTTTTGTAGTTATCTTCCCCAAATGACTAGTGTCTTTGTCTTCACGTCACCGCCTCAACTAAAACTTTATGTCTATAAATTGTAAGCTCCCTCTACATGAGAGACACCTCTCTACACACTCCACACATAATTTCTCTCTCTCCTAGCTATTGTGTCTCTCATGAGGTTAATCATTGCTCTCTCTCCCGTTCACTTTACTTAATCAATAAAAGGTTCCTTGCCAATGTTGTTGTTTCCTGGAGTGGAGTAGGTCATTTGAATCGAACCATTATATATCTGCGTATGAACTTAATATTTACATTGCTGTCATTAATTACTCTATTAATTATCTCATTAATTACACTTTATCACACATTCGAATCTTGCAGAACACTGTTTTGTTTTGTTCATCATCAACTTATACTTCCCAAATTTCACCAGAAGGAAAGAAATTGCGCAGGATGACCGTTTGATGTAAAACAACTACATACCAATTATTACATGCAAAAATGGCAAATCTGCAATTTCCCTGGATTCCACGACCATTTTCAGACCCCTACACCGCCTTCTATAAATTCATCCCCAATTGGAATTGGCGGGGTCTAGCACTGTTGTCCGACTCACTGAATCTCAGAGAGAGAGAGAGAGAGAGAGCAATGGGCAACCGACGGTTTTCGCTGGTAGCAACCAGCGACGACGAGGACGAGGCACCACCACCACGTCCGTCGTATTCCGCCAACACCGAGGGAGACCAAAGGAATCTCAGGAAACGTAAGAAAATGAAGCTTAACGAAGAAGAAGAAGAAGAGGAAGCACAAAGGACAAAGAAAAATAAAGGCAAAGAAATCGAACAGTCCTTGAGCGGTGATGAAGAAGAGGTCAAGGAAGAGGCTTTGCTGGAGGATGCTAAGCCTATTGGAGAGGTTATTAGGGTTTCTGGAAAAGGTCGCGGTAGGCGAAACCACTTCGGGGTGTTCGAGTACGATGGACTTCAGTATAATCTCGTAAGAGACTTTTCTTTTGATCTTCGTATACCGATTTTCAATTACAGATTGCTTGTTTGTCTGTGTATGAAATGAGAATGCATGCTTGCTACATGGATCGACGAAATTAGATTTCGATTCCATTCGTTTGAGGACGAGTTTATGCATTATTTTTTGGGAATTCAGTTTGAATTAATATTTTTTTTGAACTAGTACGTTTGTAGGTATTTTAGCTTCAGTTTCTTGCGTTGGTAAGATGAAAATCATGAAGAAACGGCTGTTTTACTAGTTCTGTTGATGAGCTTCGTATGCATCGTTTAGTTGTTTTGTTTTGGTTTCTGAGATATTGTTCAAGTGGTCATAGGGGATAAAGGTTGCGAATTATGCTTGCTTCACTGTATATTTAATATTAAGTTTGAAAGCAATGTGGCCAAGGGTAAAGATTGAGCTATTGTTCTAGTGGCATCACTCTTTCTGTCACTGTCTTGCGTTCTCTACTTGTCCCTTCTATTTCAAAAGCTTCATTTTATTGCCAAATGTTGTGCTGTCATCAATGATGATAATGATATCTGCACGTGCTTTTTGAGCAACTGATTTTGGTACGAAGGGATCATTGATTAGTTTGGAGGATTTTATGGTGCGAGTATTTGTTCGGAAATTTCTGAAAGTATTGATTTTGAAGGTATTGAGGGCTTTTAGGTTGTACCACTTCTGACAATGAGCTTTGCATACCTTCTTTGAGATGTTGCTATAGTTGCTTTGATGAGTTGGAGAAATGCAGGGTTTTTATGTTTTCTTGTTTGTTTTTTTTGGAACTAATAACACATGGTAGGCTATACTTTTAGGAATAGTCCGATGATTTATATTCAAGTGAATGTAAAGGACATTTATATTTCTGCGTGCTTGAGGATTTAGGTTTCTGTTTTTGCGATGGAATAGTTTAAGGAAGGAAGTTTATATTTCTATTTTCAGTTCGTGGTTGAAATGTCATGTTCCTAGTCTAGAAATTGGGGTATGGTTGAAACCCTTGTAACTTGGCCAGTGAAAAACAAGATTGGCTGGTTTTATTTGACTTGTGTAACGGCGGTCATGGGCCAATGATATTTTTGAGGTTAGGACTTACCTGGCCTATGGAGCCCATTGTATCTGGTGATCTTCTTGGTTTATAATAATAAATTTCTTTAGGACTTCTTTGTTGATGTTGTATCCTCAGTTCTTTGGTTTATTTTTTCATTTTTACTCCCTCCGCACCTCCTGGCGTACTCTGATAGGTTGCAAAGGTAACTTGATCAGCTAACACTTTCATCTTGTAGTCAAATTCTTGAAATAATAAATAATGCATTGAAGGTAGGATCTGACCTTTTTGTTTTGAATTCTTCTCTCATAATATTTAGGTGAATGCGTACATACACAAGCACAGACACACACCCACTCAGATATGCACACATGCTGTTTCCTTTTCAATATTGAGATATTTGGCTTTAGAAATTTTTTGTCTATGTTTTGTATGATGTATATTTTGTTAGCTTGAAAATTTTGGTTTCCCTTTTCTTACTTGGAATTCAGGCGTTGAAATAAATGATGACAAGTGATCTAGTTGTTGGTTTTGTTTCTTTGGCTTGCTTATATTGTTTTCCAAATTTTCTTTGGTTTGTTTTGCAGGAGGATCCTGTGCTTTTAGTTCCCGAGGAATCAAATCAAAAGCCGTATGTGGCCATAATTAAGGTAACTGCTGAATTGGATATTGTCATAGTCTATTGTGTTCTTAGAGATAACTGGGTTCCTCTGTTATGCTGTTTGCATGCCATTTCAGCAACGAGTTGCAGTCCAACTCCCCTGGAAGGTTCTTTGTCATTTATGCACAACAGTGCCTCACAGAGGATATCTAAGTTATGTAACTTGTTTTTTTTTTTAAATTGAAGTTTTTGTATTGCTATCTTTTGAAATATAGTAGGAAGTGGAAATTTGTAACAAAAATAAGGTCTTTGTAAAATGGCATGTGTCATGCTTGGTCCCTGCAAATGCATCCTGGTGCAGTTATGGTTTCGGTGAATTTGAGTATGGTTGGCTCTTCGGCCAATTTTTCGATGTAGGATAATTTTTCATGCTATTGTCAGACCTGTAGGGAGTCAGGCAATTTTGTTGTTCTGCACGTGGCTAGAGTGATTTTTGTTTTAAGTCATCGTATAGTAAAATATAAGTTTTTCAGTATATACATGAATTGGGTGATTCAATGATTGTTTGCTGTAATTTATATCCTCTTTATTGAAGATTTGAAGTGGGTCTTCAGATCTTTATTTTTTACAGCACATATGAAGATATGGATGTGTTGCACCTCACTTTCAAGCGACATATATCATGACACTGCATTCATGTCCTAAAGTTGCCATGGCCTGAATTTTACTTCTTTTTATCATGTCCATTGTCCGGATACTTTCTCATAATTTATTGGAAGTGAATCATGGGGTTGTCATTGTTTCCATAGGATATCACGCAAACCAAAAATGGGAGCATGATGGTTACTGGGCAGTGGTTTTATCGTCCCGAGGAGGCCGAGAAAAGAGGAGGTGGAAATTGGCAGTCACAAGATACAAGGGAACTATTCTATAGTTTCCATCGTGACGAAGTTCCAGCAGAATCTGTGATGCACAAGTGTGTGGTGCACTTTATTCCTTTAAACAAGCAAATTCCAAAACGTAAACAGCATCCTGGTTTTATCGTCCAAAGGGTGTATGACACTGAACAAAGGAGACTTTTTAAGCTGACAGATAAAGATTATGAAGACAACAAACAGCATGAGATTGATGTTCTTGTTCAGAAGACTATATCTCGATTGGGAGAACTAATTGACATTGAGACCGAAGATAACACTGCTGACCAGGAAGATCAGTTGAAAAATAAACGACTGCTTAGGAAAAAGAGCATGCCACCTCTGGATGTTTCAAGGGAGGAAGAAGCCACCAGGTCTGGTCAATCTCTAAAAGCAGAAACACCAGGAAGCTGTACCAGTAATGCCTCCGGATACCACAATATTCTAGCAAACTTTAAGGCCTTAACTGGTGAAACACAGCGTGACAAGTGGTTGGAAAAGCTTCTCCAAGGAGTTGAATTTATTTGCACTTCTACAAATAGCGGGGACAATGAGGGCAAAGAAAAAGGTGGATCTGATGGTACTGACCCTTCTAGGGAGAGTAATGTCTCAAAAGTTGCAAATGGATCTCAAGGCAAGAATCTCAATGTAAGCAGTGAGTTTCTTTATTAGATTTTGAAATGCCTATTAGTGAATGCGAACTAATAACGGAAAATGTGGTTCGTCACAAGTCTGATGGATGACAACGGTTATTGGAATTGCGAAGTAGAAGATCAAAGATATTTTCTGAGTTGTTTCCTGTCTTGCATTTTACAGGTTGATTTATCTTTTCGATGGCCAGATGCTGCTGTTCCTGCTATAGCTGCTCTTGAGAAGGCCTCACATGAGGCTCATTCCGCAGATTTTCTGAAGTATAACCAAAAGATGAGGCAGCTATCTTTCAATCTTAAGGTTAGAATCGTAGATTGATACTGCCCCTTCTTGTGAATGTGTGTCGTTCAATCTTAATATATAACCTGGGCATTCAATTTGCGGTGCTGGATTCTATGTATTTTGAGGAGTTTTCTCAATTTTCTTTTAAGTTACTTACGAAAATGGAAAATCATAATTTTTGAAGTTCCCTTCACTATTGATTACCTGGCTGCGTACTGGTACTTGTTTGTATTCAGCAGAATGATACCAATCTCCCAGTAGTTGATGCTGTCTTTTCTCTATATATCCCTGTAGCTATGAATGATGATGTTTCTTCAAAAGCCAAGAAGCTAGTTTGTGCATTGAAGGAAAAAAAAATGCTCATAAACGTTAAGAATCTTCTCAAAGCTGACCAAATCATAGCCAAATAGTGCTTTTTGGCTATTTACGAGGAACATATCCTGCTTCGTTGCTTCGGTCCATGTTGATTGTGTTATTTCCCTCGAGCATTTCCATTAGCAAAGATCATATCGATCTTCCACTTCTTCACTTTTGGACCTACAGTCTTCTTTGTACATGTCCAAAACGTCCACATCAGTTCTCTTTTAGTTTATCTCCTATTGTTACCTATCCTACCGTTTTATGGATGTGTTCATTTCTAATTCTATCTTCTCGTATCTTACACACATCCATCTTGACATTCTCGTTTCGGCTACAATCATTTTGTGTACATATTGTTTCTTAAATCTTAATTGGCCAGTGTATGACCATAATACATAACTTGCATTATACGTGCCTTAGTTTCAGTCTTTATCGATGGCACAGTATCTGTTGATCACATATTTGTTAGGAACATTTTTTCTTTTGAGCCTATCTACCTCCAGAGTCCTCTCAATTTCTTATGGTCAATTTTATGTTGATTGTGTTTCTGCATTTAGTACAAATGATTTTGATCTCCCTTCTCAATTTCTGTGAGATAAATAAATTTGGCAGCCACTTACTATTTTTTGTACAATGCTAGTCTTTTTTCTTTCTTTCATTATTCGTTAGATACCTCTTTCTTCTTTCATTCTGTAGCATTCTTTCTACTTTCTATCAAGATACATTTCTGATGACAATTTGGCATTGTTAAGAGACACAGAACTTCGAAAAATATGGTCTTCAGTGAGAAATAAAGGGGTTGGCTTCATTTACACACCAAGAGACCTTTGCTGTACAGCTTTGCTCGGTTGTTAAATGGTTAAATTTGACTAGTGTTTTTTTGCTGGATTAGAAACTTGGAAGATTTTTGATTTTCTAAAAAATTCTGTTATGAGAGATTATATTGGTTTATGCACGTGAATTTCAGAAAAAGTTCCTGGGCTGTAGTTAATATCTAATTATTGCAAACGTCATCACATGTGCACCGAAAGATTTGTCTTTTTCATTTGTGTCTTCTATTTTCATTCTTTATTTCTTGGGCAGAACAATGCAGCATTAGCGCGGCGTTTACTAAATGGAGAGCTGGAACCTTCAAAAATACTAAACATGTCACCTACTGAGTTAAAGGTATGATCCCTTTCATTTATACAGGTCGCAATTTTTGGAATTGATCTCCCCCCCCCCCCCCCCCCCCCCTCTTTTCTGCCTCCTCTCTTCCCACACCAAAAAAAAAAAGAAAAAGAAAATAAAAAAGCCCAATAAACTATATGTTGTTGCCAAAGCGGTGTTGGCAGTGTGTTTGGGAAAGATTTCACCCTATTCCCAACCTTGTGCAATCAACCCTACGGGTACTTAGCAACCCCTTGCATAAATTATCTTTCTCTGTGTAGACACTTGGTTCGAGCCATTGATAAAATTATAGATATGCTAGGGAAAAATATATAAAACAATGTTTACTGCGGCTATGGTTGTTCTTAATTGATGTAAGAAACACAAATAATGCTCGACTTTATGGGGTCTTCTTGAGCAGAAAATATGAAAGCCTGCTCAGGGTCAGACATACACATTCTTTGTATGATAAGCCCAAACATCACATCCGAGTAATTTTGAGACTTTTCTTTCTTGCTCATTTAGTCTTCACTTGACCATTTGTGTTTATAGTTTTTAATTTGGTGAAAACAAAAATGCTGGTTCATAAGGAATTTCTTCTCCCCTCTTTCTCTCACTTGATATGAATCGGATGTGCACAAACCGAAAATGAATCTACCTTCCCGAGCTTTCCGTCCATTCTTGGTCTGCAAGAAATGAGAAGTGATTATGTGCTATTGTGGTCTTGATGAGACTTACAAACATTGGGAAAAAGAAAAGAAAACCTATGGTCTTGAAGAGTTGGAAGGAATTAGCATCATATTGACCATATGTTTGGATTGGTGGAAATGAAGATATTAATTGCCTAAGTAGCTGTTACTGTTGAATTAGATTTAATTGTGACGTGCTAAACTTGAAGAATATGTTCTTATATGGTTTTTTTTTTCATTTGGAATCTGCTCGAGCAGAGAAAGCTTTCAACTTACCTGATTTATTAATTTGCGTGTACTTCCAGGAAGGTTTGACAGCAGAAGAGATGGCAAGAAAGCAACCTGAGGAGTCCGAGCGGATGCAGGTTCCATTTATTTGTCAAATTGATTTTATTTAAAGATGTGTGTAAGAAACATGGTTGTCACGTCTGAGGACAAACGAGATTGGACATGACAATTTTCCTGTAAGTGGAAATAAGTGGACAACGTGTAGAAGCTTTTCACCATGTTGGCTGTCGGTTCCTTCTCAAAGATTTGATGGGATGGCACTTGCTTCTTGCTTATTCAAAATCCAGTACTCTATATCTTTAAGGGAAGGAGTGCATCGCCTTTTCTTCATCCCTGGAACCTTTTGGTTCTTATTTTTGCCTTCTCACAGGATGCTGTGGCGTTTGAGTTGGTGTGCTCATGGAATATAGTCATAGAGTATTAATAGTGAAGAATAATTGTTATAAAGGATAAATTACAAAACATTAAATCCCTTGGTCTTATGCACAATTGAACCATTTTTTTTAAGTGCACAAACAGAAGCTGGGCAATGTCCACTTGTTGGGAGGGTGGAAGTGTTATTAGGACTCCAACTTGAAGAAGGCTTTATCTCAGCACAAGTGTCCTACAATCATTATTTTTGTTGTTGGGGGTTCATTGCTAGTGGTGTATACAATATTAGTGTTTTGCATTTGTTATGCTGTCATCTTATCATTTGACTTGTGAGACAGATGACTGATGCTCGCTGCAAAAGATGCATGGAGAAAAAAGTTGGTCTAATAGACATTATTCAAGCTGGACATGGAAATCGTTATCAGGTATTTGTAGTTTCTTTATTCCTTAGATATCCAACTGTTGAAATAAGTTTGTATGTTCTTTATTTTACATTTGGAAAGTTGGGGTTAGAATAAGTGTCTAGCCTAGTGGTAATGATGTCAGTTAACCAGGAGACTTCTGTAGACTAACATGTAAACTAATATGAATCACACGCTTACTATATTCAAGTTACGTGGCCAGGAAATTGAGGTTGAGCTGTAGTGTACTCATTCACGTGGTTGTTTGGGATGTCAGTTAACCCCAGGAGGTTCTCCTCTCAATTCAAAGCTTTCACAGGCTGCTACCATTTCCAAATGCTCTGCTACCTTTCTAGAGGGTAATCATCTTATGTTTCTCAAGGGTGTTTATTTTTTGGTGGTTGTGGTTGCAGCTGGAATGTATTGCATGTGGGAATACGTGGTATGCATCTAGCGATGCCGCATCTACACTGACAATAGACGGGCCAAATTCTTCGAGGACTGTTGGCACTTCACCATTGGCCACTGCTAAGTTCGAAGATGTTGAGAAGTTGGTAAGTCCACGTGCATCCGAGAAGTCAACCAGCGACACTCTGAAGAAAACAACAGAGGCTTACATGCCCGTCTTGGACAACCAGAAATCATTCAACAAATCCAGAACTGGTGACAATCCCGCAACCACTAGTGCTCAGTAGGATCTAGCTATGCTGATTCTATAGGTTTTCAGTCGCTAGGTAATCATGGTTCACTCTTATATATAGCTAATTATTATATCAATATTTGGTGTCACCTTACAGATTTCCATGTAAACTGTTTAACCATCTAGAAGCGATGTTAATAGTTTTTTTTTCCTCTTTTCTTATGTAGACTGGAACAGTTATCTTCTTGGGTGATTTGAGAGTTTTGTATTTGCCTATAGGATTGCCAATGGATTAGATCTGGATCTGAATTTCGAATCCCTGATACCAATTAGATTCGGATTTGGATTGTATTGTTGATTATCTGAAACATTTGTATCTGATCTGATTATAATTTGATTTGACATACTATATAAAAATACTAGTTATTGTCTGTGCCTGAAGGCACAATGTAATAAAAAATGGTAAACAATAAACATATTTTTATTTATATTCAAAATTAAATCACAAACATAAAGAAGAGATAAACGAATTTAAGCATCGGTTTGTAGTGGGGGTGAGAGGTGGTGGGCGGCAATGGTGGTGGTAGGAGACGGTGATGGTTGTGGTGGGTGGCAATGACCGTGGTGACGGTGATGGCGGCGGCGGCGGCAGTGTTGGTGGTGGTGGTGGCGGCGGCAGTGGTGGTGGTGGCGACGACGACTGCAGTGGCGGCGATGGTGATGGTGGGGGTGGTGGTGGTAGAGATAGTGATTGAGCGGTTTCAAATACTATTATTTTTTTTAAAGTACTTATGAGAAATAATTTCTAAAAATACTTTTAAAAAATCACTCCAAACACACCCTTAGGCCCCTATTTTTCCTATTAAATTTAGGGTGTTAATATTAGCCGTTAGATTAACTTTAAAGTAAATTTTAAAATGATCTCAACCGCGAATAGCAAAAGTCATTTTGTTTATCTTTTGAGATTTGAATTGTAAGCTACTTTATTATAAAAATATATATGAGAAAATTGAGTTTGAATACGTATGTAATTAGCAAACATTGGGCTGTAATTATGTTTAGATCAAATCAAACGTTGGATTTGGATTTCTGATTTTTAACATATGTGATATTGATTGCAAAACTATGGTCCTTAGCATATTCTATTTTAGATTGGTGTTTCTTTCAGATTTGAATGGGACGGAATCAGATTGCTGAACGGCGTACTTGCATAGTTATTATTGTGTCCATGTTTGCGTAATGTAGGGAAGATTCGATGTACTGCTTTCACGACATGTATTTGTCTAGTTTCAGAAAGTGTTTTTATTTTTATTTTTTGGCAGCACTATTGAGAGGAGGGAGGGATCCGGCTCCTCTGCTGTTCGGGAGGAACAACAGCGCCTGCTGTTCTTAAAACGGTACAGTTTTCTGTCTTTTTTTAAAAAATCAATCAGACCCAAAAGCAAGGGTTGGACCACATAGATAGATCAGTGACTCATGTAGTATAATTTTTTTTTCAAATTTTTGTACATATTAAAATTCGAGCCGACTAATTAAAATTTAAGTCGATTAAAAATTATATTTTTTACGTATTAAAATTTGAGCCGATTAAAATTCTATTCGAGACTCAAATCAAATTTTAATCGATCCAATTTTTTATACATTAAAAAATATAAATTTTAATTGACTCAAATTTTAATACGTAAAAAATCAATTTGAATCAATTTGGATTGAATTTTAATAAATAAAAAAATATAAATTTTAATCGATTCGAATCAAATTTTAATCGGGACTAACAGCTTAAGTAGAGCTCAAATCGACTCGAATTTTAATACGTAAAAGAATTTTAATAGGCTCAAATTTTAATACGTAAAAAAAATAAATTTAATCAGTTCGAATCAAATTTTAAACAACTCAAATTTTAATATGTAGAAAAATAAATTTTAATCGACTCGAATTTTAATATAATTTTATATAGAAAGATTGTTTAGAATTTATATAGGGGAAAATTTTAGTATTTTAGATAATTTATTTTTATTATAAGTGGTGGTTTAATAAAAAGGGGATGTCAATGATGTTTTTGATAATTGAAGAGGTGTTTTTAAAGATATAATAAATTAGAAACTTTTTCAAAAAAAAATTGTTTTGTACGGAACATACTAGTGTTCTAGTCCCCAATAAAATTTGTTTCGAATCGATTAAAATTTATATTTTTTTATTTATTAAAATTCGATTCAAATTGATTTTTTACGTATTAAAATTTGAGTCAATTAAAATTTATATTTTTTAATGTATAAAAAATTGGATCGATTAAAATTTGATTTGAGTCTCGAATAGAATTTTAATCGGCTCAAATTTTAATACGTAAAAAATATAATTTTTAATCGACTTAAATTTTAGGGCAAACTTCAATTTACCCCCTTGTGGTTTGCCCTTAGAGCACATCACCCCCTTAACGTTTAAAAATAAGCACTCAACCCCCTTATGGATTTGGACTAATCTGCTACTGTTATATTTTCTGTTAAAATTAACAGTGTGTGTGTTACACGCGCCTAAATAACGGTTGAATAGGAAATCAAGTGCTTTCCTCCAAAATGAATGTGGGTAAAGGACTATAATACCTTTTTTCTCTATCTTTCTCTCTCTCCTTTTGGCTGGAGGTTGGTTGAATTTGTTTGTAATTGGGTTGAATTTTTTGTGATGAATCAGATTAAATTTGGTGGGTCAATGAATTGGGTTGAGTTTGATGTTTTTTACTATGGATGAATTGAGTTGATGAAATGAGTTGAAGGATTGGGTTGCACTGGTTATTTTCCAATGAGAGTGGCGGTGAGCAGTGGGCTGGGGTGGTGCGCAGTGGGTGATGGTGGAAGAAGTAGTGTGATAGGGTAAGCTTGTTTTCATATTCAGTAACAATTTCCTAAAGTTTCTTTAGTGGCCATGGTGTATAGTGAGAGAAAATCAAAACCCTTTTTTAAGCTTGAAACTTGAATTTTTGGGTATTCAAAATTTCGAGTTTCGGAGGTGAAGGGAGGCCTAATCCACCATTTTTAGGGTCAAGGAATCCATTTTTGAAGTTAGAATCGAGAAAGAATGAGGTTTGGTGGGTGAAAAATTGAATTAAAAATCGTGACAATTTTTTAAAATGATGAATCCGTCACTTTGGAGCTCGATTTCCACTTACCTTGTGCATGATTTGGACAAACTAAATATATGGTTGGAAAGAGGGTAGAAATAGGTTAAATTTAGGCATTTGAATCACCCAAAAAGGTTGAGAAACGAGGGAGAAATTAAGGGCCAAAGTTGGCCCAAATGTTGAAAAAAAATCTGGTATAAACTTGAAACTTGAATTTTTGGGTATTCAAAATTTCGAGTTTCGGCGATGAAGGGGGGCCTAATCCACCATTTTTAGGGTCAAGGAATCCATTTTTGAAGTTAGAATCGAGAAAGAATAAGGTTCGGTGGGTGAAAAATTGAATTAAAAATCGTGATAATTTTTGAAAATGACGAACCCGTCACTTTGGAGCTCGATTTCCACTTACCTTGTGCATGATCTGGACAAACTAAATACATGGTTGAAAAGAGGGTAGAAATACGTTAAATTTAGGCATTTGAATCACCCAAAAACGTTGAGAAACGAGGGAGAAATTAAGGGCCAAAGTTGGCCCAAATGTTGAAAAAAATCTGGTATGTACATAACCTGTCAAAATGAGTTTGTGATCACCTTTGAGCTTAAATTCGTGGGTCACGGGGGCTATTTAAGGAAACAAGTCTGTGGGGTTTAAAACTAGGTTGATAGTAGAGGATATTGGCATTGGTTTGAGGAAGTTTGGTGTTTTGTAGAGAGAGAGAAAAACTTGTAAACTTGGGTGGTTGGTTGATTTTTTAGAAAATTAGGCAACAATTGAGAGGGAGGAAGAAGATGATGAATAGTTGAGGGTACTAAAGTCATTTTATCACTTTTGTTTACGGTGTTAACTGTGCATATCGGTCCAAAAGTATAAGGGGGTAATGTGCTGATTTCCAAATCATAGGGAGGCCATGTGCAAAACACCCAAACCACAAGGGGGTAAACTGGATTTTGCCCTAAATTTTAATTAGTCGGCTCGAATTTTAATATGTACAAAAATTTTAAAAAAAAATTATACTACATGAGTCACTGATCTATCTATGTGGTCCATCCCTTGCTTTTGGGTCTGATTGATTTTTTTAAAAAAAGCACAAAACTGTGCCGTTTTAAGAACAACAGGTGCTACTGTTCCTCCCGAACAGCAGAGGAGCCGGATTCGAGGGGGGAGACGAGACGAGACGACAAAGGTCGATTAAGTCACATCGGTGAAAGCGATAGACATTAGATTAATCACTAATCTTTAAGTTTTAGTAAATTTTTTTATTAAGTCATTATGTAAATGGCGTCCATGGCTGATAATTGAGTTGAGTTTTACTAGTTCAAGTTGAGCTTGTCGAGTTTATTTTTTTAAACGAGTTTAAAAAATTATTTAAATTCAGCTCGTTTCGTTTAGAAAAATAGCCGAATTTAAATAGTTCGATTATTTTATATATAAATGAGTTAAATTTTACAAGTTTATTTTAAGCTCATTTTTTTTAAACGTACTTAAAAAATTATTTAACTCGAATCAACTTCAACATGAACCGAATCCTAAATAATTGAGCTTGATTATCGGTTCTATTTCTAAATATCAAAGCTTGTACTTGACATCTAAATCTGGCATGTCATGTCCCACATAAATTTAAAGAGATGATAATTGATACCCATGTGTTGGAAACTCCTTAATTGGTGGTGAAATGAGTTGGTTTCTAACAATTGTTTGTTGAGGACAGTTGCTACCAAAATTTTTGAGTCCAGTGGGTGTCACAGCTTAGCCCTCAAGCATGGCACCAAAATCCTCATAATTTTTTTTCTTCTTAATTGTTGAAATTATTATGACTTTTTTTTTTTGCACATTTCGATAATTCCAACTATTCGACCATCTTTAGACTCCTGTAAATTTAGAGTACCCGCAATCTCCAATTAATTACGTGTATCGGTTAAATTTAAATTTTATTTGAATTTATAAACTAAAATGCTGATGTTACGTTTTTACTTTATCAATAATTAAACTTGATGGTCAGGCCCAAGGCCCAACTCATGTTATAAGTCCAATCTGAATAAAGAGCCCAACTTAAAGATATCCAATGGGTCTAGTCCAAAGGAGGTCCATACCCAGTCAAGCTCATCAGGATTCGAGGAGTTATATCACAAAGGGAGAAAGCAGGGTCATCCTAATAGCCTCATTCACGCCGCCTTGAAAAGAGTCAACTATCATGTCATCATTTGACCAGATCTTATGGGGAGCGCCGTAACTGTTTCATCCGTTGAGAAGATGGCGTCAGCTCCACCAAATTAGCATTTTAGTTACTGATAAGCTGCCTCAATCTGTTAGGAGGCGACTATAAATTGTAAACCCCGCCAACACTTGGGGGGCATCACACACAATCGAGCACATCTGCTATCACTCTCATCTCTCTCTCATTGCTTGTATCTCTCTACTCTCCCTACACTCCTCAAAGTAATAAAATACCAAGTCATCCTAGCCCTTCATAATGGACGCAAGTCACGTTGACCGAACCACTCTAAATTTTTGTCTCACTTGAGTTACTATCTCTCTACTTAATTACTGCATTAATTATCAATCACTTGATATGTGGTGCGTAAAACCAATTTGTGTACCATCAAAACCAACTTATATGGGTTTTTCCTTGAGTTGACCCATATATGGATGGCGATTTATTATGCATTCATCTTCTCAACAAAAGCTTGGACCACTCTAAAATTAGAGATAGCTGCTTAGAGTTCATGAGGTTAGCTGGGGTATTACTCTCATTCATGGAGCTTAAGGTAATTTTTTTTGGTTCAATAATTAAACCCCTTCTCAATTTGGTCAAAGACATACCATTTATGTTGGGACAAAAGTATTTTACATGATTTAACTCAATAAATTGACAAAATTTAAATTTAGAACATCTAAATTTATCGCACAAACTCAACTCAGGAGATTAAGGTAATTACACTTGGTGGGGGGGGGGGGGGGGGAGGGGGAGGATTCAAATCTAGTGTATTTAATATTGAAAATTTTGAAGACTGCATTTATTGTAAGAATCCTTTTCAATATTATATTAATTAATATATTGACAGGAAAAGCCCAGAGAAACCACATCTGCAATTCCCAATAACATAAGATAATGAACTGTGGCAGTGATTCCCTCCCTATTTAATTCTTGGGATGACCCTTTTCTTGGTTGATCTCCACAAAATACCCCAAATGCCCCTAAATTTAAAACTTAATAACCCTCTAATTATGGGTATTTTTGTATTTTCTCAAGGTTTGCTATCTTAAGGGTGCCTAAAAATAATGGCATAAAAAAGTAACGTTAAAAAAGAGAGGGCAAACTACAAACACACACAGAACATAGACCATAGCAGCAGATGATGAGTCAAAGAAGATGGCTTTTTTTGGTGGAGTGGGACACTAACAGAGGCTTAGCAGCTCTGTGTGTCTCGATTTTCATGCTCATGTGAGAGAGAGAGAGAGCCACTCATTAGTCACCACCATAGTGACCCTCTTTTCTATCTTTATCTGTGAGGCATGCTTTCTCTCTCTCTCTCTCTCTCTCTCTCTCTCTCTATAACTCTCTTTTTGTGCTTATTATATGCTTTACTGTTGTTGGTCTGGTTATGTTTGTTTTTCTCTTTTTACCCATCTACCTTTTTTTGATTCTTTGAGAATTCTAAGAACCAGTCACAAATGACTGTTTTTAGAGAGAAGCTATTGGTGGTATCTCTCACTTGTAGTACATATGAGTGTAAAATGGGCATTTTCAGTTGAGTCTTGGAGCTCAAGTGAATGGAATATATTATTACTTCTACTTACAGTTTGTTGGTTGTTTCTTTGGATCCACTTCTCTGAGACCTAGTGGGGTATGTCCATTTTCACAAGCATTTGTCTTTTTATTGGCTTCGAATGCAAGTGTGTATAAAGATGTTCTTTTTAATGATTTTATTTCTTTATTATCTCTCTAAACCAGATTTGGGACTTCATTTAGATTAGTGGATTGTTTAATGATTCTAGGTTTTTAGTTTAATGGGCTCAAGATTAGTGCTCTTGAAGTTTTTCTGATCTCAAGCTGTGGAATCATTAGTAGGGTCTGTGCATTTGCTAGCATTATCTACTCTAAGAATATAAGATCTCTGAAGTGATGCTTCAACTGTATGAGAGTTTTAGATACTTGTCTTTGGGTTTATCTTGATTGAAGCCATCTTCTTCTCTAATTTGAGCAAAATGGGTATGGCCTTTTTCTGTGTTCAGATGTGATTTGCTTCTGAAACATGCATTGTAATTATAATTTCTTAGTTTAGCCTTATTCTTTGAGATCCGATTTTATTCTTCGCTTGTGAATTTCTAATTGCACTTCTTCTAGATAGTAGCTGAGTACAACAGACATTTTTTTTTTTTGTTTTAGATTATAAGGGACTGAACCTAGTAAGTTGAGGTGGTATTGTAATTGGTTAGTAATTTGGTGCTTGTGTAATTGCTAGCATTTTGAAATCCCTAAAATTTGCAGCTAAAAGCTTAAAATTAGGGATTATGGAAAAGTAGGGTGTATCTGGTGCAAGTCCTTCAATTTAGCAGATTGAGCTCACTACTTAATTTAGCTTAAATGAGTGTATAGCACATGACCAAAATGAATGGCGAATACGGACTCATATTCCCGACCCCAAATGATTGGGACATAAGGTCAGGCTTAGTTTGGTTTAGCTCACTACTTAATTGTTCCTCTATGAATCTGCAGAAATTCGTTTTTTAAGCTTTAGATGGCTAGTGTGTTGCTTGAGTAGATATTCATTGGTTTCCCTTTTCCTTTTTATGTTGTAGATTGGAGATCTATGAACGGGTGTAGATATGGTGTTGGAATTCGAGAAGTACTGTATAGTGGAAGGAAGTCCTACAACTGTTCTTCCATTTCCTAGGCATTGTTCAAAAATTGAAAAGAGAAACACAAAATTAAGATCCAAATGTGGAAATAATCTATGGAGCCTACATGAAGACTTCACAGAGATTGATTTTCAGCGTTACCGTAGTGCATCCTGTAGAAACATTTCATCTAGGTCAGTAGGGCTAGATGGTAATGAAGTCCGAAGGCGGGGTTCCGTGTACAGAAGCTCCAACAATGTAAGGAGGATGAATGAAACAGAAGCTGACGAGGGAAGGAGAAAAATAGAATTGTCACAAAGCAGTGCCACCACTTTCTCCTTTGGAATTGTTGATTCATTGTGTAGTTCAGACGAGGACAGCTCACTCGCAGAAAAGAGATCTTCAGTGATGTATCAAAACTCAGATTTAAGTACATCAGTTCACAAGCCCCATATAGAACCTTGCTTTCAAGGTTTCGTAGATCTCTCCTCGCAGTCTGTTTCAGAAAGAGGTGTCTCGTCGGATGGGTTTCTAGAAATCTCCCTGGACTCAGAAAACAGAGAAAATCGATCTGCTGGAAATGCGGAGACACAACCTATTGAGGATTCCAAGCTGAGATGTGACCCTGGTGCTGGTCCTCTAAATGAAGCTGATGCAAACCAGGTGCGAGGGTCTGCTCTTTCTCTGCACAAGTCACTATCTGCTAAACTGGCACTGCCCCATTTGCCTGCTCGAACATCTGAAAGTGATTGCTCCAAAGCCAGTAGCCCAAAGTCCCGATTCAGCCCTATCAGAAAGATGTTTGATCCATTTGTCAAGTCCAAGTCTCAGAGAAGTCCCTTGGGTTCTGCTATTGAAGCTAGTGAAGTAAGGCTAACCGGGATGGATGGCTTCAGCAGGAGCAAAACATTTCGGAAATCTCTGTTGCGCGATTTCTCTAATACATCTCAGAGTACAGAATGTAATTCTCGGTTTGTCAACACAGAGCAACATAATTCAGTTGTGCCGTGCTCACCAGCTCAGTTACATGGCCTTCTTAAGTTCGAAAATGAACATGGGGTGCCATCTTTTGAGTTCTCCGTGAAGTCCTCTCCAGAAGTTTTGGTGGCCAAGACATGGAAGGTGGACAATTCGTTAAATTGGGCATATACTTTTCACTCTGGTCGCAGTAAAAGGAAGAGTAACACTAGTGTATGGGGATTGAAGGATAACAAAAAACAATCCCCCATGGTGGGACGGATGCAAGTTTCCTGTTATTTGTGTACAGAATTAAGAGATGCAGGAGCTTTTGACAACTCTATGGTGACAGAATTTGTGTTGTATGATACTGCACGTGCAGGAAAAAGCATTGCTGCTCAAGATAATACTAACTGTTCCCATGATTTAGCTAAACCTGTCAATGTTTCTGATGAAAGATTGTTGGGGGGCACTTGCA
Source organism: Ilex aquifolium (assembly GCA_951799425.1). NCBI lineage: Eukaryota > Viridiplantae > Streptophyta > Magnoliopsida > Aquifoliales > Aquifoliaceae > Ilex > Ilex aquifolium. The sequence continues at coordinate 31,434,466 of OX637403.1, forward strand.
AGTTGGATGAGGTCTCCAATCAAGCAAAGCTCGAAGGCCAACAAAAACACGCTTCCAACATTGGCCATTCCAATACTTACCTGGACATTGGTCATTCTGATTTGTCAATTCCTCATCATTTGAGGGCAGCAGCATTGCATCCAAACCTTGAAACTGCGGCTATTGTCATACAATCCCCAATCGAGAAAAGAGAAAGCTTGAAATGCAAAGGAGGGGATCGGAAGACTGATCAATCACTTCCAAACTTATTTGATGTCTCTGGGGTCAAGCACATAAAGAAAGGTGGCCCTGATTGCTTGGCAAAGGTGAATGTTGTGATCCCCTTTGGAAGCCATAGTTTGCCGAGTTCTGAAAGTCGTGGGCCTTCACCATTATTAGATCGATGGAGGTTGGGTGGAGGCTGTGACTGCGGTGGTTGGGACATGGCGTGCCCCCTCATCGTTCTTGGCAATCCCAATATCCAGAGTGCTGAAGACCATCTGCACAGGGAGACTCAGCAGCCTTTGATACTTTTTGTTCAGGTAATCTTCTGATCTCATGCAAGATGATATGTTTCATAGCCATATCGTGGTAACAGAAAATCTTACCATTGAGCATTTCGGGTGATAATTGCTATTGAAAATACAGAATATCAGAATGCCAGGTCACATGCATGGAGATTTGGATCCTGCTTTGGGTTCCCCACTATAAGTGGTCTATAAATTGCAGTTTGTTTTGGTAATCGATCCAATGCATGTCTTTTGATGTACTTATTTAACTCTAAATTTAAATAATCAAAATGAAAAAGCAGAAAACAAGATTGCAAATTTTTAGTATTATTTCTGGTCATAGGTAGTGATTCCATTTTAAGTGACAAACTTGGGTTCTCCAATTCCATTGAAGCTTAATATTTTTGTGTTCCTTTCCATCTGATTTCTGAATGCCAAACAACGTCGTGAGTTGTCAACCCACCTCCAGAAAAAACGAAAGAATAATCTAGAAACATATTGAAAGTTTCTATTTGGTCCAGCTCATGATTTATTATATCTTGCTCCCTCACAAACTGTTGCTTGCTCTTTATTGCATCCAGGGAAGTAAAGAGAATACACCAGCATTGACCATAACAGGTATAGAGGACGGACAGTACACCATTGACTTCCATGCACAGTTAACCACATTACAGGCATTCTCCATTTGTGTTGCTATCCTGCATACAATAGAAGCCTCCAGTGCTGTAGAACAGGACAGAGACAAAAAATGGATGCAATGTGATTCAATGAGAGTGCTTATTGATGAGGAAGTTAAATATCTAATTGAAGCGGTCACAGAGGAGGAGAGCAAGAAAGCCAACAAGAAAATGGAACGAGTCTCGCCATCTTTTGTGCTCAACCCGCCATTTTCTCCAATTGCTCGAGTATAGACTTGTGGTTTGCTTAGAAAGGCAGATAGATTATCTTTCAAGAATCCCGGATTGGTTCCAGGGGGGCTGGTTGGCAGTTTCTGCCTCAGGGTTACTTACCAAGATGTCCAAAACTTGACATTTGTCGGTGCCAGATACCCAACCAGTGTGCTTGAAGCGAAGGCAACATGGTTACCCAGAGATGTCAAGATTCGATTTCCAGGCGTGCGCTGCTGGTTCGCATCCATTTGATCACTACAGTGAAGGTGGCAAAATCCTTGTTTTGATATATTCACTATGTTCTTCTAGTTCATAGATAAAGTTCAAAGAAAACTCCATACTGTTTATATTTTAAGTTGATAGAGAGGGAATAGAAGTAGTCATTCATTTGCTGAGATACTAGTGTTTCTTTCCTATTTACTTTTTGTAATCTAGGATTGATTGTTACAGTAGTAAGGTGAAGTAGCTCCTGGAGATGGTGCCAAAAGCTCCCACCACTCTGCCTGCAGCCAAGATCATCTCTTATCTTTCAACAATAACTGTATCTTTCATGGAAAATGACCTTTTTTTCTGCACTTTTGTGAGAACTTTGAATGAGGATTGGACTGAGATAGGAAAGAATAAGTTCAATTGTAACTGAGGTGTGGATGTCACATCCATTTTTAAAATGAGAGAGTACAGTTGAGGGTGGTGTGAGAGTTCAAAGAGATGGAAAAAGGATTAACAATGGGTTGGGTCGTGATCTTGTTATATCCATACTGCATCATATCAGAATTAGCTTCATTCACACAACATCCATTTAGAATTACATATGGTCGAGTTCATATTGTGTCGGAATCATATTTAATAGAGTTTGTGTTGTGTATGACTAGATGAGTTTCAATTTATTATTAAGCAGATTTGGTGGCCCGATTTGATTATGATCTACTCTATTACGAATAAACACGTAATCAGTAATAGGTGTAAATTTATAGAGTTGAAATTGTGGGTATTCTCATTAAACATCAATTTTAGCATGCAAGTGTTAGAATTTGAGCAAACAAAGGTGAAGAAAAGAATTGTTCCTTAACTTCTTTTCATTGATAAAAGGGTTGGCTTTTGACGGAAAAAATAATGTAATAAAGAGTTACTTTGATATATTGAAAGTGTAATATATAATATTTAATTTTTGAAGATACAAAGTGAAAAATTCGAATTTTTTAGGGTACAAAGTGAAATTTACCCTTGTTAAAAAGTAAGAAATGGGCAAAGTTTGGGAAACAAACAAGAAACAGGCGTACGTTAGCAAAAGTATAAAAAAGTATCAGACAAATGAAAAAAAGAGCGCCGTTGCCGGGGATCGAACCCGGGTCACCCGCGTGACAGGCGGGAATACTTACCACTATACTACAACGACTTAATTGATACTCTGTGCTTGCTTTTAATATTTGTATAAAAACAACCTCGGATAACCTCAAGACCCCCACGACTTGTAAAAAGTATTGGTATAATATTTTATATTAAAAAATAATGATATGATTAATAGTTACCCTAATTTATTCATGATTATCATGACCTCTTCGGTGATAGAATATTTTTTTTTTTGGGTACAAAAATGAATACGTAGATAGGTCACTCCATATATCTGACATAGAGTATAGCCCCTTAGTACTGCACAACTATCTGCAGGAGACCTCACCGCACCTATGTTGGGGCCCAAATGAAGTTCTCACTACGTGCTTTAGATGCTGAAGAGTAGATTTTGTCCCCATTGAGCTGTCATAATTGTGAAGATTCGAACTCAAGTATTGAGCGAAAAAATTCAAATTTTTACCCACTGAATCAACCGTTTGGTAGTCATAATAGAATATAAAAGAATCAAGAATGATCAACTACACTATAAAAACCATCCATCCATAATGATTTATGTGGGATTTTTTCGCTTCATATAAATAGGTCTTCCTTTGCTATGAATGAGCCCATCCTGACTTCATTCTGTAATTGCAATTAAGAGATATGGAGTGTAAACTAAAATCAAAGGGTGGCTTTAAATTATCTTTGCTCCCTTATATTGTGACTGAAGAAATCCATAAAAATTACGAAAAAGGATATTTGTCTGAGCCCGGGTTCGAACCGGGGACCTCTAGTGTGTGAGACTAGCGTGATAACCAACTACACCACCCAGACTTGCTGGTAGCCCACACACAACTCAATATTTAATCTAGGCAGGAGACTCCGCGAATACCTCCACCAACCCCGAGACCGGGGAGGCAGCAAGTGTAGTTTACGGGCGGAAGTCATAGTTCCAATAGCAAAAGAATGAGAACTATTGACGGCCACAAAGGCAACGGTACTGCTAGTCAACTACACTCACCGCCTATTTATGCGTTGGCGATGCATCAGCTATTGGCTGTCACGATCCCGTTTCAATATCCGCAGAACACGATTAATGAGATCAAAATATTCAACGATATTCAATTGAAATTCTAAAATAATGATAGCACAAGTTGGAATTGAACTTGCTTCATAAACAAGGCTCAACATAATGTTGGATGAGTTGTAAAAAATTGAGTAAACTATACATATGACCATTAAATTATGATTTTTGTATTAATTAAGTTTATGATTTTTTTTTTGTCAATTGAGTCATTGAACTATCAAATTTTGTCAATTTGAGTCATTTCGTTTGACTCCATTAGATTTTTTAACGAAAATGGCGAAGTGTGTCATATGAATTAGAGTAAACTACACATATGACTCTCAAACTATGACATTTGTATTAATTAAACTCCTAAACTTTTTTTTTTTTTGGTCAATTGAATATATGAACTCTTCAATTGAACCATTATAAAACAAGGCTAGATTAGCTTATCGGTTCAAGGACGTAAGGTGAAGAAAGGGTAGAGAAAGTGCATTGAGCCAATGTTTCAATGCCAGACTCCCAAGAAAGGTTCAAACAACCTACAGCAAAAGGGTTCATCCTTATTTTCTTGGAACTTCCTTTTGCATGATGAAAGAGAACAGATGAAAAATTGGGCATGTAACCAGATTGGAACCTTACGGCCTCACCAGGGAATTGGGGTGAACCAAAATAGTTCAATCAGGCCCACCGGCAAGCCGATCGGTCGGAAAGTCTCAATGGTGGAGTCTTCTAAGTTGAAAACACCCATGTCACCACCTGAACGTGAGCTTCCAAAAAACTTGATAGGATAAGAATAATCATCTGCAAAATATACATGTTTCCCTCTTATTACTGGCACATCTGTTATGTAATTTGATAAGGAGAGCTAATGACTAGCCAAGAAGAAGAAAAACAGAGGGTCAAAGAAGGGAAGAAATCTGGAGTTATTTTCTGCATACCTTTATTCCACAGCTCCTAGGCTATTTATAAGCCAAGTGAGAATTTACAAAGGGAAACAACTGAAAAATAGCAGCAGGTTGGTGCACAAAATGTGGAAGAAGTTACAACCATTTATTGAAAACAAACTACAACTAAGTCCTATTCTTGAGGCCGATGATGCTCAGGTGCTTGACCCAGTCTTATGGAGAAATAATACATATCATTCCTCCCCCTTACATTATCCTTGTCCGCAAGGATAAAAGCAGGGTAGGTCTTCAAAAAACGCCAACGATTTTCCCAAGTGGCGTCTTCCACGGGTGCACTCATCCATTTAACCAATATCTCGGTTTTGGGTCGGTAAAGGCCTTTTTGAATGACACGGGTGTCCAACACAGCTTCAGGTTGAGGAAGAATTTCAGATGCGTCAGAGATGGGAGGCAGGCGCTGGGAGGCAGAAGTGACAGAGCCGATGTGTTTCTTTAAAAGACTCACATGAAAGACGTCATGGATTTGGGAAGACCCCGATAATTCAAGTTTGTAAGCCACTGGTCCGACTCGTGCAAGGATCTTGTAAGGACCAAAGAATCGAGGGGAGAACTTCATGGAGTTGCGGACGGCTACGGTCTTCTGCCTGTACGACTGAAGTTTGAGGTAGACATAATCACCAATCTCGAAAACAACTTTCCGACGATGTTGGTCAGCTTGGGACTTCATGCGGTCACGGGCAACAGTCAAATTCCGACGTAAGGCACGGAGAATGTCATCATGGCTGCGCAAAAGGTCATCCACGGCTTGAACTTTTGTTGTGCCTGGAATGTAAGAAAAGAGAGTGGGAGGAGGTTGACCATACACTGCTTCAAAAGGGGAGATTTTGGTGGATGAGTGGATGGAAGTGTTGTAACTATATTCAGCCCATGCTACCCATTCAATCCATTTGGTTGGGTGTTCATGCGTGAAACACCTGAGGTATTGCTCGAGTGTGCGATTAACCACTTCCGTCTGACCGTCGGTCTGTGGATGATAACTAGAGCTCATACAGAGAGCTGTCCCCTGCAACCGAAATAAGGTCTTCCAAAATAAACTAATAAAAATTTTATCACGATCACTTACAATAGACGCTGGCATTCCGTGCAGTCGGACAATCTGTTCGAGAAAGACTTGTGTAAAATCCGAAAAAAAAAAAAATTATTATTAAATTCCTAATTAAAGGGGTACAAAAAGGAATTAATTGTTAAAGCATGGTTTAAAAAATTGAATTTTTATATAATTCAAATGACAAAACGGACATCACCGTTGGATCCGTCTCGCGAAATCTAGCTACCCAGTAAATTTTTGTAAAATTCTGAGACAAAACGCGGGTTACAAAGTGATCGGGTGTCGCGCGACTAAAATAATTGCGATCAGATTTTATTCGCGGGACCCGAAAAATAATTTAAGATTATTTCAATAAAAATATTATAAATTTAAAACGAGACGAGATTTAATTAATTAAAAAATAAAATTCGACCCGTTAAAATTAAACGTGTGGCGCGAAGTGGACTAAATATAAAAAATTATATAAAGTGGAAGACTTTTGTCTTCCACTTTATTCGGCACGCCATCTTCAGCTAGAAAACAGAGAGACAGAAAAAGAGAGAAAAAAAGAGAGAAAAAGAAAAGAAAAGAAAAAAAGTTAGACCCTCTGACCTTCTTCCTCAGATCTACGAAGATTTAACCGTCTAATCGTTTCGGGCCAAGAATTAAAGTTGCTCTACTCAGCGAGAGCTACGCAACGACACCAAAGATCGTATTTTTCTGCAAAAATATCAAGTACGAAATTTAGACCTAAGGCTTGAGAAACTGAATTTGGGCTTTCTTTGGAGTCTACTACGTGGGCTCACGCTACAAGAGGTAGGATTTCCCCTATTTAGATGTAATTTCAACCTAAAATATGGCATATGAAATGAGCAGGTTAAATATGTATATCACATGTTAGGTCTTGACTAGTGTAACTAATGGGTCAAATATAGGATTTATCATTAACTTTGTAATTAGTAAAATCTTATTATGATTAACTTGGTGTAAGTTAATGTTAGTGGTTTAAAACATGTTAATTGTACATTAGCATGACTTGATGCTTTAATGACATATCAAGTTTAATAAAATTATTAGCTTGTTATGTGATTATGAAATAATATGTATGTTAAATGATTATTTAGCATATGATTATTGTGGAGGACTTGTGCTTATGTTTACAGAATTAATAACACATGTTGCCATGTTGAAAGTAATAAACATGCTATTTGTGTAAATTGATGTGCCTCTAGGTGTTTGTTTAAATGCTTAGGTGAATACAAGTATGTTGGTTGAGTTGATTATCTTGTATAACATGCTTGAGAGTGTGTTGAAAATATCATTATATTGCATTCATTATATAATGGACATTATAAGTGGTACCAAAGGTAATTGCGCATTGCATTGCATTATGCATGGGTTGCACTACATTCATGGGCATTGACATGGGTGGGAGTGTGTGCATGGTATGAAATCAATCACCACATAGGTGGTTGATCGTGGACTCGGAAAAGTCGTACCAAGGTCCGGCTGAGTCGCACGGGAAATTAAATGAATAAATGTGTCGGGGATAGAAAGAAGGGCTAGATTCTCCCTCGGGTGCAAGACCCGCTTACTTGGTTTATACACTTCCCGGCGGTGAAATTCCAGAAAAATGTAACGGCGTAAACGGAGCCGCAGGTGGGATGTCCTGAAGATCCGTTGATGGTTGGTGTCCCATTGGTGTAATACCATAAATCATCTCCCCACAAAGACACAAGAAAATGAATTAATTAGTCATTGAGTGTACATAACACCAATGACAGGGGGGCTTGGAATGCCCGGATACATACGCATGGCATTGCATGTGTTGTGGGAGCTCGGGATGGGGCTCGGTGTTGATATTGTTTGCTTGAGTTACATCTCATGGCATGACATGATTTATGACATTTGTTCTTAATAGACATATTTGAATGAATGCATGAAATGATTGTTGCATGTGACGTTTCATATGCATTTAGGTTGAGAGGAATTCTCTATAGGAGTTACCCTATTGAGCGTTGGCTCACCCTTTATGGGAATATTTTTCAGGTATCGGTCAGGCATCCACCGAAGGCGAGGCCATGGGCCCGCTTTGACGACAGAGCCGGTCTATGACTCTTATTTTGACTTTGCAGTCCCTTGTATATGTTTACTTTTGGCCTTGTATAATTTTTGTAACAAAAACTTGTTTATATTTTAAAAGGCATGTATATGAGACTCTTTTGGGACATTTATTCTTTTATGAATGAATGTACGTAGTGATGGTGATTATTGTAGTATTTGATACTATGCAATTAAGTATGGATAAATGGACCCGGTGTGGTCAATATTGTATATTGGACCTCGGATGGGTCATGTGATTGTATGATTACACAGGTTGTGTTTTGGGTAGAGTTCCCTGTACAAAGGAGACTCTGCCCGAAAATTTGTTAAATTATGGATCCCGGTAAATGGGGCATAACGGCGTGGTATCGAATTACACGGTATTGAAGGGTATTCCGCGGGTTGATGGGTGATCAACCGGGTAATTACGGACCCCCGGATTGTGGGGCGTCACAACTTGAGCTACTGTGAGGGCAGTAAATGGATGTTTGAGTGGAAGGAAGTGTGCATATTTGGACAAGCGATCAACCACTACCATGATAACATTTTTGCCGCGGGATAATGGCAATCCTTCCACAAAATCCATGGAGATATCAGTCCAGATTTTATTGGGTAAGGGCAGCGGTTGTAACAGACCGGCGGGTCGTGTATTATCAGATTTGCAACATTGACAGACATCACAATTTTTTATGAAGTCTTTGACCGCTGTGCACATGTGAGACCAGGTGAAACTTGCACGGAGGCGGCTTAATGTTTTATGATAGCCAAAGTGTCCCCCAACCGGTGAAGAGTGATGGGTGGATAGAATGGTAGGAATGAGCTGCGAAGAGGGACTCAAATAAATACACCCATTTTTGAAGAGCACCCCATCCCGTAAGGAATATTGTGGTGGTAGTGAGCCCAGCAGCTGATTATAGAATGGATCGGTTGCTACCTCTTGCTGGAGTGTGGTCCACCAGTTTGCGATGGGCGAGGACACAGCCAAGAAGTCGAGTTCTCCCACCCGGGAGAGAGCATCAGCACCACAATTCTCTTTTCCTTTCTTGTATTCAATGATATAATCATACCCGAGAATTTTTGGTAACCACCGTGTTTGAGCCGGCGTTGTGATCCGTTGCTCCAACAAATATTTTAAACTTCTCTGATCCGTGCGAACGATGAAAGGTTTGCCGATGAGATATGGTCGCCATTTGCGGATGGCTTTGACTATTGCTAGCATCTCCTTCTCATATGTTGATAAAGTCAAGGCCAAGGGTTTAAGAGCTTCACTAAAGTATGCAATTGGCTGGCCTTGTTGTGATAAAATAGCTCCGATGCCTACTCCACAAGCATCGCATTCGATCACAAAGGATTGAGAGAAATCTGGTAAGCGGAGGATTGGCGGAGATGTGAGCGCCTTCTTTAATTGGGAGAAGGCAACGACAGCCTCGGAAGTCCATTGAAACCCATCATTGGATAATAGGCGAGTGAGTGGTGCAGCAATCCCTCCAAACCCACTGATAAATTTGCGATAGTAGCCAGCTAAACCAAGGAAACCACGAACTCCTCTTGCCGAAGTGGGGATAGGCCACTTGAGAACTGAATTAATCTTGGCCGGATCAACTGCTAATCCTACAAAGGAAATAAGATGTCCCAAGTATGCCACCTGTAAAATGCCAAAACAACATTTGGATTTCTTGGCAAACAATTGATTGATAGATAAAACTTGAAGGATTGCACGGAGGTGGTCGAGATGGTCGACCCAACTTTTGTTGTACACCAAAATGTCGTCAAAAAAGACTAGAACGAACTTCCGTAAGTAGGGTCGCAGCAAGTCATTCATCAAACTCTGGAAGGTGGAGGGGGCGTATGTAAGCCCGAAGGGCATCACAATAAATTCGTAATGTCCGTCATGTGTCCGAAAAGCAGTTTTATGAATATCAGTCTCTTGAACTCGTATTTGATGGTATCCGGCACGGAGATCGAGCTTGGAAAAATACCGGGATCCATGTAATTCGTCAAGGAGTTCGTCGATGACAGGGATCGGATATTTGTCTTTGATGGTAATATCGTTGAGAGCTCGGAAATCAACACAAAACCGCCAACCACCATCGGCTTTTTTGACGAGCAATACCGGCGAAGAAAATGGACTGGTACTGGGACGGATCAAACCCGAGTCAAGAAATTCCTTCACCATCTTCTCAATTTCTGCCTTTTGATAATAAGGGTATCGGTAGGGTCGGACACTCACAGGTTCTTGATTTGGTTGTAATGGAATGTGGTGATCATGGGTTCGAACTGGTGGCAAGGTATGGGGCACAACAAAGACATGCTCAAATTCAGTGAGAACTTGGGCGAGATGAAGCAGTTTCATGAGTTGGGATGATTTGGAAAAATAAGGGAGTGTCATTGAGGTTGAGAAGTTCCTTATCGCTTAAGGCGGTGACCGTTGGTTGCCTAAGGCCTTGGAACATACAAGGTTTACCTCCTTGCTGGAAAGACATGGTGAGCTTGTTGTAATCGGTTTCAATCGGCCCAAGGGTGGCTAACCATTGACCGCCCAAAACCACTTGACATGCCGCTGCGGGTAAAACGTAAAAATCAGCTTGAATAGGAAAGTTTTGGACGAGGAGTGTGAGTCCAAGGCATCGCCCGTCGCAATTGATTTTGTCCCGATTAGCCACCATGACTTGCAACTTTTGATCACGTGCGACAGCCAGCCCAAACTTCATGACTATAGCTTGATTAATGAAGTTGTGGGTGCTCCCACCATCAATGAGGACTGTCACCGCTTTATTGTGCAATTTACCTACCACTCAGAATGTTTGAGGATGTGCTGCCCCTGCTATTGAATGGAAGGAGATTTCAGGAAGAGATTTTGTTATATCGGGTTCTTCAAGAGGATTCATGGTACTGGTAGGGTCGAGTAAGGGCGATTCCTTGATCATAAACAATTGGGGTTTTTGACAGCGGTGACCCGGAGTAAACTTCTCGTCGCAATAGTAGCACAACCCTTTTTCGCGTTGTTCTCGTGCCTCTTGACTGGTAATTCTTCGGAATGGTATTGGAGCGATGGTCGAAGGTTGACCCACCTTAGGTGTGGGTGGGGGTCCGAGAACTCCGGTTGTGTTGTTTGGAGCGGATCGTGGGGTAAAGGCTGCCACTTGGGGACGGAAGTAACTGCTCCCCTTTTTTTGTAGAGAGTTGCGCTCTTCAATTAGGCGGGCAGCTCCAATGGTGTCGGCTAAGGTGCGTGGTTGTTTGAGTTTGACATCTAGTCGTATGTTGTCACGGAGTCCCGCAATGAAACATCCAATCAAGTAGTTTTCGGGTAACCCATCAACCCGATGTGAAAGCATCTCGAAGGTTTCTTGATAAGTAGCAATTGTTGAAGTTTGTTTGAGGCGGGTCAAAGCTTCCGAGGGATCCTCATAGTCGGTGGGACCGAAATGGAGCAACAGGGCCTTGGTTAGCTCGCTCCAATTTAAAGGACCTTTGAACTTGGTCAGCCATCGAAGCCATTGGAGAGCTATACCTTCAAGGTGAAAGGAAGCAAGTTGAACTTGTTGGTCAGGAGCCACATTGTTGAAATCAAAGTATTGTTCAGCTTTGAAGATTCAGCCCGTCGAATCGTCTCCGTTGAATTTAGGAAATGAAAGTTTCAAATGTGCATGGTTTCGGTCGGGGTAGTTGTTATGGTTTTGGTCAGGGGTGTTGTTGGTATTGGAAAGAGGCTGGTTATGGGAGGTTTCGGCTGGGGCAAATGGATTATCAATGGGAGTGGTGTTTTGTGAGACTCGCATGGCTTGGAGTTCTGTCAAAACAGTTTGGAGGGTACCATGGATTTGGTCGAAGCTGGACTCGTGGCGAGCTAGGATTTCGCTGACTTCATTGCGAAACTCAGCATTGCTTCTGGCCCGAGTGTCCATGGAACCTCGCTCTGATACCAAATGTTATGTAATTTGATAAGGAGAGCTAATGACTAGCCAAGAATAAGAAAGACAGAGGGTCAGAGAAGGGAATAAATCTGGAGTTATTTTCTGCATACCTTTATTCCACAGCTCCTAGGCTATTTATAAGCCAAGTGAGAATTTACAAAGGGAAACAACTGAAAAATAGAAACAGGTTGGTGCACAAAATGTGGAAGAAGTTACAACCATTTATTGAAAACAAACTACAACTAAGTCCTATTCTTGAGGCCGATGATGCTCAGGTGCTTGACCCAGTCTTATGGAGAAATAATACATATCAACATCCGATTCGGACACCGACAGTGATTGATTCAATCCCAGAAACAAGGCAGATTTACCGAAAGTTTCAACACCAACCCACTTCCAAGAAATCCCATTCTACTCGGTCAAAGGCCTTATTGAGATCAAGTTTAACTGCCATAGATTTCCCCTTTTTGTTTATCTTCATTGAGCATAGAAAGCTTCATTCCCCACTAGAATGCTGTCTTGGATTTGATTATGGGGCACAAATGCAGCCTGATTTGGGGTAAAAAGTCTGTTAGGGATAGCTTTCAATCTGTTCGCCATGACTTTAGAGATGATTTTATACAGAAAATTACAAAGGGATATTGGGCGAAATTGGATAATGGTTTCAGGGGACGCTTCTTTGGGGATCAAAATTACATTAGTCTTGTTTACCTTTAGGGGAAAGAGACCAACTGTGAAGAAGACCTGGACAGCTTTACAGACATGACATCGGAACCAAAAATATGCCAATGTTTTTGATTGAAAATTCCCTGGAAGCCATCTGAACCTTTGTGACAAAATTACAAATCATGTGCGTCAAGCTTCAATCAAGCTTTATGGGCAAACAGTCTTGGAGGCTTCTCCAACATCAAAACTCCTTCTGGGCATCTATTCTAAAATCTATGTACTTCCCCAACACTGAACGACTACAACAGAACGGCTCTCTCAACAATCCTCCTCCTCTATTAATATTAACTCTAATCTTTGGCTCACAATCTGGAAGTTGAACGTCCCCCCAAAGCTTAGGCATTTTTGGTGGCGAGCCTGTGTCAATGCACTTGCAACACAGGAGAACCTTTATGCCCGAAAGTGTGCCCTTTCTCCTCTTTGCAAAATCTGCAATTCACACTTTGAATCCACTAAACATTTGCTCTTTGGTTGCAGATGGACCAGGAGATTATGGTTTCGTTTGGATTTGGGCATCAGGATTGACACACTGCACTCTATCTCAGTGAAGCATTGGACTTTAAACCTCTTAGAAGCAGCATCTGGTAGTAGCCAACGTATTAGTAAAAACACAGTTTAATCAAAAAATATTTAAGTATATGTTTTGAAAGCATATCGGGGGAATGCATTCTGAAAGATTTAAGATTTTTCACTTTATACTCTTAAAGATTAGGTTTTTTATAATGCGTATTATAAAAAACTTCTCATTAAAGTTGACGGAATGAATAACATAAATTAACGGAATAACCACATTATAACACATTAACACTTTTAATACATTAAGTGTTCAACATAAAAATTTTAATCTTTAAAGGTACAAAATAAAAAAATTTAAAATTTTCAGGGTGCTAAGTATAGTTCACCCATATTTATATAAATTTTTTTTTTTTTGCTGTCCATGTTTTTATAATTGAGTAGCTTTACTTTAGACCACATTTTTTATACAATTAATGAAATATTGAAAAAATATGTAAAAATTATTATAAAAATAAAATAAATAGGGAAAAGGGTGGTTTATAGTATATCATCTATTTAGGGTTATTTATAATTTACATTATTAAAGTATGTACTGATTTTTTATTTGGTCTATAAAATTTTAATTACAATAATTGAAGCTTTAGAATTTTAATTTAATCATTACGTCTAGATTTATTAATTTATTTCAACAGAAAGACATCACTTGACTTGTCCATAGAGGGTATCTTTGTGCAACGAAAAATGTCCCTTAAATCATTTTGTATTTCTTTCCCGACTTTGTTATTTTCTTTATCTAAAAATTAGATGAAACATGATAATTTTTTCAAGCATATGTGGAAACAATTTTTTACCAGATAAATATACATTTTTCTAAGTCATTGTCATAGAAAGCCATTCATCATAATAAATTAATAAATTTAAATATAAGAAAAAAAGTGTGATGATACCTAAAATAAACCCTAAGCACGAGTTCAGAAAATAAGCTCAGTTCAGGAGGTCAGGTAAGATAGGCAGAGCTCGTCCAGCCATAGGCAGAGCTCATCCAGCCATAGTCAGAGCTCATCCGGCCATAGCTGAAGCTCTCCCCAAATTAAATGATATGGGAAGCGGTGAGAAGACAACAAGATGATAGAGAACACTTTCGAAATAATAGCCAAGCTAGAATCAAGGCATAAAACTCTTAGCCAACCAAGATCCTCTCCAAAGTTAAAGGAGGATCCCATGGTAGAAGGCGAAGATATCAGGATACAGTTCGTTAAGCCAGCCATAGGGAGTTTAGGTAACTCCGGGATTGGGGAGAGAAAGGGGGAAAGATCCCTCCATTGTAGGAAGTAAAGTCGGATTAGAGGTAAGCAAGAGACTATAAGAGCAGGGTAAGCCTCCAGGGAGAGGGAGAGGTGATAGAGCCAAGAGGAACCCTAATTTCCTCCACATTTGTATTGTAACACATTCGACACAGTCAATAAGAAAACAGGAGCAAGAGTCTCCATTGAAGAGTGGACTAACCGAGCTCCCAGGCCGGTGAACCACTGCAATTTCATTGTCATCACTTCCCCTTCCTCAATTTTCCTGAGCATTTACCAACATTCTTGTCACGAGCCTTGTACCTCAGACATCATATTTGAACACATACACACACTCTGCTCATCTTCGATAATTTAACACCATCAAAGTGAAAGTCATTTTAAACTAAAAACATTTGATTGTTGATTTCAAATTGAAGTAGGGCCGGTTAAAAAAAAAATTGAAATAGGGAAATAATTCAAGGGTATAAATTATAATTTGTCCAAAAATTGCATGGGAGAAGAATATCTTCTCAGAGGAGGAGAAGAAGAATAATCAACCTACGCTTCAACAGTTAGCTCAGAAACCCTAATGTCAAATACGGAAGCCAACAATCTGTTAACAGGTCAACAAAATTCTCAGCAGCAAGAAGAAGAAGATGATAATTCTCGAGGTGGTGGATCGAAAGCGGCGTCGTTTGATCAGAAGGACATAGTGAAAGCATTGGAAGTGGTGGAGAGAGACTCGGTGGCGATCGCCGAGAGCTTCACATCTCTCTTCGCTTCCCTCCGTCTGACTCTCTCCGAGGTCTGTTTGCCTTTCCACATACTCAATTCATAGCAATTTGAATAATTTTCTGGCTCTTCACAATGTTTTGTCACCCACAGTTTTATACCTGTTTTGTTAATTGTTAATGGGGATAATAGCACTATCGAAGTGTTAAACCTTTGATTTTTAGGTTGGTCATTATACTACTATTATTTCCCAGAAAAAAGTCGGATCTTTTGATTTCATATGATTGAGTTCATTTATCTATTATTACTGCACCAATCTGATGAGAGAATATAATGTTGTAGGCCACGAGCAGTTCGATTGATCATATGGGTTGCTTCAGCGATGCTACTGGCCGCCTTCAAGAATGTGGTAAATGAACCATTCTTCTGAAGCATAATGTGCTTTAATTTGCCCTTTTCAGCAAGTTTGATGGTACTCACTAGAATTGAGTGTATACTATCAATATAGGATAGCCATCCGACTGACATTTATCCACAATATTGGTTGTATTAACTGTGATAATAACTTCTGAATTTTCCTTGGTTTCAATTTTTTGGTTTGCTAGTGAAGCATTGAGGGGTGAAACATGGAGCAGAGGGGAGAAAGGAAAATTTGCTAATCTGTAGATTTTTTTTTTTGGACAGTTTTTTTTTTCGGTTATTGCTGTCTCTTTTTCTTTCTCGTTTTTTCAAAAAGACTGTTTTGAACTGGACTGTGGATTTTGGAGCTGATGTTGTATCCGTCTTTTTGTTGTCCTATTTTGCAGCTCTTGATGCAGCAACGAAAGGGAATCGATATATAAATTCTTGTCTCAGGTATTTTTTCTGTTTTTTACCTTGACCACAGTGAGAAACAGTGATGCTTGGTAGTTGGTATACAATTATGTGCACTTTATTAAGCAAGGATATGCTAGTTATTTAAACTTTCTATTTTAATACCAAGTCAAAAAATATTTGGGAATACATAAGGGTGGCCAAGGGCAGACTTTGTGTCGTTGGTTGTTGGGTTTTGTTTCCTTTTTTTTTCTCCGGGGTTGGGTGGTGGGGGTGGGGGTGGAGGGAAGTTTGAAGAAAGAGAAAGGGAGAGGAAAAGACGGGCGAAGGAGAAAGGGAGATGGCAGTGGAGGATTTCTGCTATTTTGAAATCCCTTCTTGGTAACCTTTTCTCCTGTAGTTGCACATAGGCATTTTTCAGTTCGTTTAGTTTGGGAAGGACATAGGTTCGTCAAATTTCGTAGCTATCACTGTTGTGTATCATATTCAGGGGCTGGTGCATTCTCCTGGGTTGGGTCTCAGGGGTCTTGATTCAAATTGAGCTTTTATTAAGGGTGGTGGAGGATTTCTGCTATCTTAAAATCCCTTCTTGGTAAACTTTTCTCCTATAGTTGCATGTAGGCATGTCTGGGTGCCTTTAGATTGGGAAGGACATAGGCTAGGCAAATTTTGTAGCTATCATTTTTGCATCTGCCTTTATTTAAATCCCGGATGGGGAGTTTAGATATGCAATTGTGAGCTTTTCCTTAAAAATAAGAATGGTTTTGGCTACTTTTTATCACCATAGAGTTTCCTTATTTCTTTATATGTTTTCTCCATTTCTTTGGAAGAGCATGCTAGAGTTTTTCTTACTCTTATTTGTGAAATTTCATCTGTTGCAGATTAAATGAGGAAATGAAGGGTGCTGACAGTCTAGCCACGCAACTGTATCCTTTGTTTTCCCTGTGGATGGAAAATTTAGTTTTTGGATTGTGCATAACTGGGTATGCATTTGTTTGTGAGTTAAAGGATGGGAGACTACCTATTTGCCTAACCAATGGATTAGTTTTCCACTCCATTGCTCTAAGATATTTTTTTCAACCCGTGCTATACATTTTAAGATATTTTGCCGATGTGTTGATGACCCAATTTCCACTTTCTACATGCTGGAATCTGGGCAGCTAGATAGCTTGTGGTGCATCATTTTAGACTGCTTAGGAATATTTTTTTTTTTTTGAAAAAATATGGATATTGTTAACTTGAAATATGTTAGAAGGTTAGTTATATCTTGAAACAAATTTTTTTTTTTTTTTTGACTATGAATTTTGCTTACACCTTGACTGCTTGCAAAGAAAGACCTTGAGGAGGAATGTAGATGCTTTGGACTTGGTTGTAAATAGGCTCCTCCGACTTCCATGATGCTGATCAGCTTTCCATATTGTTGGATTCCTTGTGGAGACTGCTATGCCTTAATGTTCTTTATCCTGGTTCAACTAGGGATTTTGAAGGGTGGTTGGGGGCGAATTTACGATTCCTTTCAAGTATGTTAATTCATATAGTCGCTAACTGGCTGGCTGGAAATCAAGGATGTGTTTTCCCCTTTTCATTTGTAGGAGCAGATTTTAAGAGCATTTATGTACCGTCATTTTTATTTCATGCTTTTGCCTTTCTAATGCTGCATCAATTGTTTTCATAACGTCGCAATTGTAGCTCTTACTAGTTTCATAATAAACAAAGTTGTCTCTTGATTTCTCGATTGCACAAGCAGCTGTGGAGGCAATACTCCTGAAGTTATCATTAGACCACTAATTTTACAGGCACAAATATTCTTCTTCTCTTTCCAGTCAAAAAAGTATAACATCCATGATAATGGTGTGACAACCAATGTACTACATACATCTGTCTCATGGCCATGCAGCAGGCAGATGTGGTGAAGGTTAGATTATGGGGGATACATGAAGGTTTGCTTCGGTATTTGTAGAATCGTTTTGCCATATGGAGAGGGATGTGTGTTGAACAGGGGCCAAGAAGTGGAGGATAGAAGGAAGCAAAACCGCAGATTTCAGAGCATGTTTTTTTTTTTCTCAAAATGAGCATAGGCTTGCTTGTTTCCATATCCTTTTGAACCTGCTCTCATTGCACTGGGACCATAACAGTGACCATGCTACTAAATAGTTGTTGTTTTGGAGCATTGTGGATAGATGACATGGGGATATATTCTTGCTCTAGATCCAGGATACAAACCATTTGTTCAGAAGCCTGCCCAAAGATGCGAGTACGTAGCTTCCTAAATCCTAATGCAGCAACCATTAACTTTCTTCCCACGAACAGAAAACAAGTTTGGACAGTAAGTGCTTTACATGTAATATCTTGAGGCTTGATTCATGGACCATACACTAGTTGTGGTCCTTTTGGAGCCATTTTCAGTAAGTATAGAATGTGTTTTGAGAGGTGAAACCAAAATTCCTCACATCTATACAGTTTTACTTCCATGTGATTATCAAGCAGGTTCGATTCACGGGAGTAGCGCAATTTGTTGTTTGACTTTGGTGGTGTTGTGCTTAAGGGCTCTCTATTTGGGTTAGAGCATCTCCAACTCACTCTCTATTTCTTCTCTTTTAGCTACTTTAGCGAGCCAAACACAAAAAATTCTCTTCAACCCACTCTCTATTCCCTAGTTAACCCAAATGGCTCACCAAATGTGGTGAGCCATTTGAGCTCTCTAAATTCTCTCTCTACCTTTTTTTCTCTCTATCTCTCTCTGTATATGTTTTACTTTTTTTAAATTATTGGAAGTTAGTGAAAGTTGGGTGTAGTAGTTAGTTAAAATAGAGAGTGTGGTTGGAGTGAATTTTAAAAAGTTGTTAGTTAAAGTAGTGAATTGAATATTTAAATATATTTTGAGTAGCTATTTTGTTGAGTGTGGTTGGAGATGCTCTTAGTAGGTATGGTTTAAACCGGACATTCTACAGTGGGAGAACTCTCATAGTCACTCTTAGGGAATTACTACATACTGGTCAACCCCTTCCCCCCCTTTTTAATAACCAAAAAAAAAATACAGTTTTATTTCCAAGGATCTTCGATAAATTTCCTACGATGCTCACTTCTACTTCTCCTCTACAACCTTTCGTAAAGTATCCCATGAAATTTTCCAGGATTTAGATTGATTTCTTAACAAGTAGAGGTTTTCACCCCTCTGCATTGATTATCATTTATATCTCTTTCACCCACAGAACCACAGCCTTATGAGGTGACTAGATCATTATTTTCAATTTGATAAGAGTACCACTTGTACAAATACATCCAAATGGATAGGCAAATTAGTCATGGCATCCAAATTTCATAATCATGAGTTTCATAATCCCGAGTTCAACTTAAGTTTTAACTTTCAAATATGGATAGTATTAGAGTAAAAGAATTTCGAGTTGAATTTGAGATCGTCACATGTGGGAGATCTCAAATTGACCGTCACAAGTGGGTGAAAGAGATATAAATGCGAAGATCGGGTATCTTAAAAGGCGAAGATATCTTAAGAGTTACCAACAAAAAAAAAACAAAAAAAGAAAGAGTTGCACCGGTGTATGTTGGATTGTATTTGGTTGATTTTGACAAAAGCCAGATTCTAAATCTAAGTGATAACAAAAAGTTCATACTCCAAGGGTGTCCATTGCACATTAATTGCTGTCTCAATCGTACTAATCCTTTATCTTCTAAACACGCACTAATATGGTCGAGCACTGTGACCTACTTGCCATTATGTGCATGTACTTATATGGACTAATCAATCATCATCTCTCCTCGGATATTTCAGGTTTTTGTTTTATAAAAAAAAAATCATTCTGACATCATGCTAATTAATTCATTCTTACATGACATATATATATATATATATATAGAGAGAGAGAGAGAGAGAGAGATTTTCACACTCTTGGATCAAATTTCAAGAAACCAACCACAAATTTGATGGGGGAGGAGACAGAGGGTGGTATATTAATGCATGGATCCGACTGGTTGTGGGTGTATGGAACATACTGACACAAGGGTGATCAGGGGCGCGGAGGCAGGGTGGGGACAATTCTCCCCCTCCCCCCACTGAAATTTTGAAAATTTATAGGGTGAGTTTAAAATTATAATAAAAATTAAATTTTTCTAACAAGTTCCCACTAATTTTTTTTAATAAACTAAAAACTTAAACTCAAAGTTCACTCATACAGACTTAATCTCATAATATTTAATGGATTCGAATATGAATTATAAAAACGAAATCAATTGAATAATTAGATTAGATTTAAAATAGGGTTTTCAAGTCAAATTGTCATTCGGATGAGTTGAAATATTATCATCGATAAGTCCACTCGCAAAGTGGTATGTCAAAATAGCAATTGTCTTTATTCTAGTACTTTATACAAAAAAAAATTATATTAATTTTTCTTAATCAAATCTGATCACTTTTTCATGTGTATTTATATGTGAAATCTTTGAAAGTAAAAAAAAATAATATGCAGAATTATTTTATAAAAGATGTTAGATTAAGAATATTTTTTTTATAAAAAATAAAATTTTGAGAAAATAATCATGTTCATTAGATTCAACAAATTTAATAATTATTGTGCAATCGTTTTCTTTAACTTAATGGTTACTCCTACTGAAATGAGACTCTAGCTTCGCGCCTGAGGGTGGCTCAGTTTGCAAGGCTATGGTATTTCACTTAAGTGTGAAAACTATAAGGTGGAATTAGGAGGAGTTGAAGAAGCAAAGGAATGAAGTGATAATAATAATTCCATTATTATCTTTATAAAGTCCAATGAAGATATTTAATTACTCCTGTTTATTTTCTTTATTGTTTCAATCAATTCTCATCACAGTAAAAGAAGTACATACGACAAACCTCAAAGATATTTAAAGTAATAACAGTGAATAGTTATAAATTCAGACGTTCTGAGTTCAAATCTTGACAACTCTTTGAGATTAAACTATAAAAAATTTATCCCTCGTGAATAAGATGATTTGTATTTGATTAGAGCAAAGAATAAATTAATCGGAACCCTCTCTACTTGTTCTTTAAAAAAACACAGGACAGTCCAGAATCTCTTTGTAATTGAATGTTCATGTCCCACT
Source organism: Ilex aquifolium (assembly GCA_951799425.1). NCBI lineage: Eukaryota > Viridiplantae > Streptophyta > Magnoliopsida > Aquifoliales > Aquifoliaceae > Ilex > Ilex aquifolium. The sequence goes on from OX637403.1 coordinate 31,455,427, forward strand.
AGTCCCATCTCTCTCTCTCACAAGCTCACATGCCTTTGAAATTGGGATAAAAACAATTTTAGGAAGCATCCTTTCTGATCTCTTTTCTTATGTAAATTGTAACTACATAATAAGCGTACAAGGTACATACATAAAGCAACCCTAAAAAAAAAAAAAAAACTCTGTCCCATTATTGTGTTTCAAGCTCTTCTCACTTAAAAGCAACTTTGCTGTTCTTGGCTGTTGCACATTGTGGTTTGTGAATAACCACCATTTGTTTTCTTGTTTTTATGAGATTAACCATCATTTCAATAGTTTCTGGCATTAGTGTAGTGCAAATGTCCTTACCCACAGCTCAAAAAGGTCGTCGCTTTGGTTCTATGGAGACCCAAGTGCTTCAATTTACCTCGTTAAAAAACCCAGTTCTCTAAAACGTTATTTTTGTTCTCTTTCCATTGAATAGAAGTAAAACCCTTTTGTGGGATTTCTTCTTCAGAGCTCCAAAACGAAGAGTGATGCAAATAACTTTAGTTAATCTCTCTCTCTCTCTCTCTCTCCTGTCACTTTTCTTTATGCATGATTGTGGAGGTGAGGAAATGAGTTCACTTTTCTTTATGAAAGTATGACCTAGTGGAGTTGTACTTGAGGGGACAATGGCTGCTTCCTTTTCCCTAAAGTGGACTTGTAGCTATGGCATGTCTGACCTCAGAAAGAAGAACTAATTAATTTTCAGCAATGGTCTGTTGGTTTACTAAAAGAAGAGAGACTTGGTGAAATCAGGAGCAATGTGCTAAGAATCAAGAAATCAGGACAAACACAAGCCATATTTGGGTATGTTTGGCTCAATTTTTGCTTCTTTTTTTTGACAGTATTGTTTTGAAGATGGGACTCTTACATAATTTCATATGTAAATAGATAGAAAAGGGTGAACTCTAAAGGTGGAAATTATGGCCACTGAGCAGCTAAACGAAGAGGGAGTGCCAGAAAACCTAAGGAAACAGCTTTCTCTTGCTGTTAAAAGCATTCAGTGGAGCTATGCAATCTTCTGGTCCATTTCATCAAGACAACCAGGGTATTGAATATTTCCAACTCTGCTCTTTCAACTTGGTTTTTTCTATGATTTTTAGGTGTTTTTTTTCTCTTGGACATTTTTATCTTCAATTTTATGGGTAGAGTCTAAATTATTTCTGCTGGGTCTGCTGAAGTTTGTAGGAAATTTACATAATAATATGTTACCTTGCTGATTAGAATTTAACAGAATATTTTTTGGGTTCAAAGAAAATACTTATACTGGTATATGCATGGAATTTCGTTTGTTCACTATTTTTTTTCAAGCAAATTTCTGTTCTTCCACAGAACCAAGTGCTGTAGATAAACAGTTAAGCTTTATATCTCATACTGATGG